>OV702292.1:481748614-482998614 GCA_916181665.1 Avena sativa | reverse complement strand
TCTAGGAGACGAAAGAATAAAATTTTGAGCAATGGTTACCTTCCAGTTGGCGTTTGAGGAGTTTTCCTATCTATACGGGCGCAACTATACGGCTGAACCAAAAGAGTCCCGCCGTATAGTTGGTCGTTAAACTTACTGTACCTTGAAAAAAGAATTGACAAAGGCATCAATATTTATATGGCCGGAACTATACAGCCGGAATTTTTATTCCCACCGTATAGTTGGTCGTTAAACCTTCGGTACCCTGGAAAAGAATTTTGAAAAAGACACCGATAACTATACGGCCGAAACTATACTGATAGAATTTTTATTCCCGCCGTATAGTTGGTTGTTAAACCTTCTGTACCTAAGAAAGAAAATTTGTCGATGACAAAGATATCTATACGGCCAAACTATACACCTGGAAGTTTTTATTCCCGCCGTATAGTTGGTCGTTAAACCTTCAGTAGATATCAAAAAAATTCTATTTCTTCAAGAATTATTTCTTATCCTGAAAATTAGCGAAACCACCTTGTTTTGACAGTAAAATAACAACTCTAATAACCAACAACAACATAGTAAAACAGGATTTAAGTACAACCAAGTTATAAAACACATAGTAACAATAAATTCTACCTTTTGAAAACTACAACAAGATAACTCTAATAGCAAATCATGCAAAGAATAAAAATTCCAACGCAACATGAATGGATCAAGACTCAAGACACAAAACTAAGAAAGACACCTGATGACTTCTGGGTTGACTCCGGGGAAGCGCTTTCTTATAACCAAGTAGCCATGCTTTTCTCCAATATGATTTCAATAGATAGGATCTAGAGAATTATTTATTCTTACCTCCAAAAGAGGTTTGGATCACTTACTATTATAGCCTGGTCGAAGTCTCACCCGCTTGAGGTGCATCGGAGTCTTGTAAATAAATGTGTTATTGCTCACAAATGATAATTGATCCTCCATGTGTGGTGAGCATACCTTCCTAGATAGCTTCAACAAAAGGATTAGATATTTACATGTAAAGTCAAACATTTTACCTTTGTTAGCATTATCGGGATACAATTGATTATTGGCACAACACGTATCGAACTCGTTGGGGAACCCCGAGAGGAAGGTATGATGAGCACAATAGCAAGTTTCCCCTCAGTTATGAAACCAAGGTTATCGAACAGTAAAAGTAGGAAACACCTCCAAGGCGTTGTTTCCAACTTGAAATCCTGCACAACACAACCACAGAACTTTGCCCCTAACTTACAGTGAGGTTGTCAATCTCACTGGTTTTGCTGAAAACAAAGGATTAAACGTATTGTGTGGAAGATAATAATTGCTTGCAGAAAGTAAACAGTAAACAGTAAATAGCACTACTGCAGAATAGACTATCAGTGACAGGCTTAAAAGACCCATTAGTGACGGACAAAGCGCCTGTCACTGATGACTAGTCACTAGTATGAGGGTACTAGTGACACGCAAGTGCCTGTCACTAGTATATGTACTAGTGACAGACATTTTACATGTGCCTGTCACTAGTATGTGTATACTAGTGACAGGCAAAAGAGATGCATGTCACTCGTTATAACCAAAGTCAAAGCCATATGGAGTTTTGTAGTGACTGGCCCATTAGCTTATCCGTCATTGATAATTTCGGTGATAAAAAATATTAAATGCGTTTTCCAAAAAACCATTAAATGTGTTTTCCACACTTGTTTCAGATAGCATAATTAGATGTTATAAGAATATAAAATGCATTTCCACAAATATTTCAAATAGGATAATAAGATGTTGTACAAATGATACATTCCCCAATATGACATAATATTTGCACAGATGACATGCTGGCATAAAACTTTGCAATATATCATGAGGACCGATAGTGTTGGGTCCGCAGCATAGAAAACAAAAAAATTCCTACGGTGTGAACTACACGCCAAGATCTATCTACTAGGTACAAAGCAAACGGGTGGACATACATCCATAGAGAACTTACCCTCGAAGACAACGAGCTTTGTTAACGAGTAGGAACTCGTGGTTGATGTAGTCGTACACTTGCCGATCTCAATATCGTGAGGAAGTTCGAGTGCCGCAACTCAGCAGCGCATCCGCACTCGCACACACGTTCAAGCCACCGGACAACTTCCACCTCCTCGCTCCAGCGATCCAGTGGAAGCAGCAACTCCTTCCAGACGAAATGCCACCGGGAACATGTATCTCGCTAATCCGAGACCATGGGGGAATAATTCTAGAGGGGGAGAGAGATCCTTCACAAGGAGGTGTGAGGATGAAGGAAGGAATGGGTGGCCTTTTATAGGAGGAGGGGGGTGCCCCCTCTCTCCATGGCCGGCGCATGGGGGGTGACCCCTCACCTCCCCCACTCATGTGGTGGTAACCCCTCCACATTAAAATGCCTCTTCACATTCCCTTTTAAAGTCTCCACTTTAATTGAATTAAGTTTCTCCAAATTTAATGCTCTCTCATTTAATAAAACTCTTTTATTAAATTTATTCAGAATTTTGTTAATTACTTTAATTAACAAACTTTCACATATAGCCCCTTGCAATATTTCAATATCACATGCAGAACCACTTTCTGCAATTTCACCCGAAACAATTTCCGGTTTCTATTGAAACAATTCCTGCGCTTTGCAAGTCTTTCGTCTGAAACATATGTGCTTCAAAATGGTGTCCGGTAACTCTCAAGTGTGCCACCCTACGGTTCGCGAATAATGCAGACATGATCGAGACCCTTCTCCGATCAATAATTAGAAGCGGGACCTGGAGATCCGTACTGACTCCTACACATTCAACGATGACTCCTGTGATCGTGAGAACCTTTAACGCTTGTAACTAAATCCCTTTGTCTCTCGATATATTACATGTCCGAGATTCGATCATCGGTATCTCCATACCTAGTTTGATCTCGTCACCGACATGCACTCTTTTCTCGTTCCCGTGATATAACATTCTAGTGATCACATGACTTGCTTGCAAGCTATCCTAATGTGATATCACCGAGAGGGCCCAGAGTATATATATCCGTCATCTGGATTGACAAATTCCACTCTTGATCCATGAGCCTCAACATAACACCTTCGTAGCACTGAACCCATCTTTATAGTCACCCAGTTACGGTGTGACGTTTGATGTTATCAAGATACTCTTCCGGTGTTAGCAATTAACATGATCTCATGGTCTAAGATAAAGATTACTTCATATGATGTTATAGCAATATAAACACAATGACTTGATCGTAATGCTATACTTCGGATGAATGTTCATCACATCATTCCACCAATGGTGTGATCTTGTTATTAACAACATCCAATGTCCATGATCAGGAAACCTTGACCATCTTGTTAATCAACAAGCTAGTCTATAAGAGAGGCATGACTAGGAACCCTTTTTGTTTATTAAACATACATGTATTGATGTTTCCTATCAATACAATTATAGCATGTAAAATAAACATCTATCATATACAAGGAATACATAATAACAACTTTATTATTGCCTCTCAGGGCATATTTCCTTCAGTCTCCCACTTGCACTAGAGACAATAATCTAGATCACATAGTGATAAATCTAACACCCCTGGAGTTCTAGTGTTGATCATGTTTTGCCCTAGGGAGTACTTTAGTCAACGGATCTGCTATATTCAGGTCCGTGTGCACTTTACAAATCTTTATATCTCCATCCTTGACATGCTCGCGGATGGAGTGAAACCGGCGCTTAATATGCTTGGAATTCTTGTGAGACCTTGGTTAGTTGGCGTTGGCTATGGCTCCATTGTTGTCACAATAGATCACCATCGGGTCCAACGCACTGGGAACTACACCCAGTTCCGTTATGAACTCCTTCATCCAAACCGCTTCCTGCGCTGCTTCTGAAGCAGCAACATATTTCGCCTCCGTTGTTGATCCAGCCACCACAGGTTGTTTGGAGCTCCTCCAACTAACTGCTGCTCCGTTCAAGAGAAATACGTATCCGGATTGAGACTTAGAGTCATCCGGATCAGTGTCAAAGCTAGCATCGACATAACACTTAGCGACTAGCTCTTCTTCACCTCCGTATACAAGAAACATATCCTTAGTTCTTCTCAAGTACTTAAGGATATTCTTGACCGCTATCCAGTGTTCCGAACCTGGATCAGATTGGTACCTACTAGTCAAACTAATAGCATGTGCCACATCCGGTCTTGCACATAGCATGGCATACATTATAGAGCCTATGGCTGAGGCATAGAGGATCTTATCCATTATCTCTCTTTCTTCCGCCGTAGCTGGACTTTGAGTCTTACTCAATGTCTTGCCTTGCAACATAGGTAAGAACCCCTTCTTACTTCCGTCCATATTAAACTTCTTTAATATCTTATCAAGGTATGTACTCTGTGATAGCCCAATTAGGCGTCTTGATCTATCTCTATAGATTTTAATGCCTAATATATATGAAGCTTCACCAAGATCCTTCATCGAAAATTTGCTATTTAGATAACTTTTAACACTGTTTAAAAGATCTAAATCATTTCCAATCAATAATATGTCATCCACATATAATATCAGAAATACCACATTGCTCCCACTCACTTTCTTGTAAATACAAGCCTCTCCATAAGTTTGGACAAATCCAAACTCTTTGATCACCTCATCAAAGCGGAGATTCCAACTCCGTGATGCTTGCTTCAGTCCATAGATGGATCGCTGAAGTTTGCACACCTTATTAGCATCCTTAGGATCGACAAAACCCTTAGGTTTGTATCATATACAACTCTTCTTCAATCTTACCATTGAGGAACGCAGTTTTGACATCCATCTGCCATATTTCATAATCGAAATATGCAGCAATTGCTAACATAATCCTGACCGACTTAAGCATCGCTACGGGAGAGAATGTCTCATCGTAGTCAACTCCTTGAATTTGTCGAAACCCCTTTGCAACAAGTCGAGCGTTATAGATGGTCACATTACCATCAGCATCAGTTTTCCTTTTGAAAATCCATTTATTCTCAATGGCCTTTCGGTCATGAGGTAAGTCCACCAAGTTCCAAACTTGGTTCTCGTACATGGATTCCATCTCGGATTTCATGGCTTCTAGCCATTTGTTGGAATCCGGGCTCATCATCGCTTCTTCATATGTCGCAGGGTCATCCATTTCATCAATCATGAAATTCATAACAGGATTGCCGTACAGTTCAGGAGCTGCACGTGTCCTGCTTGACCTGCGAGGTTCGGTAGTGTCCTCTTTCGGTGTTTCATGATCAATATCATTAGCTCTCTCTTCATTAGGTGAAGTCAACTCTGAAACAACTTCTAGAGCTACGCTACTCGCCATTTCATGAAGAGAAGGTTCAATAACCTCTTCGAGTTCTACCTTATGACTACTCACACCTTTCGCGAGAAACTCCTTCTCAAGAAAGGATCCATTCTTGGCAACAAAGACCTTGCCCTCGGATCTGTGATAGAAGGTATACCCAATCGTTACCTTAGGGTATTCTATGAAGACGCATTTTTCCGCTTTGGGTTCGAGTTTATCCGGTTGAAGTTTCTTCACATAAACATCGCATCCCCAATCTTTAAGAAATGATAGCTTAGGTTTGTTTCCAAACCATAATTCATACGGTGTCTTTTCAACGGATTTAGATGGTGCCCTATTTAAAGTGAATGTAGCGGTTTCCAGTGCATAACCCCAAAATGACAGCGGCAAGTCAGTCAGAGACATCATAGATCGAACCATATCCAATAAAGTACGATTACGACGTTCTGACACACCATTACGTTGTGGTGTTCCGACAAGCGTGAGTTGTGAAACTATTCCACAATCTTTCATATGTGTGCTAAACTCGTAACTAAGATACTCTCCTCCACGGTCGGACCGTAGAAATTTGATCTTTCTATTACGATGATTTTCCACTTCATTCTGAAATTCTTTGAACTTTTCAAAAGTTTCAGACTTGTGTTTCATCAAATAGATATACCCATATCTACTCAAATCATCCGTGAAAGTAACAAAATAACGATATCCACCTCGCGCCGACACACTCATTGGTCCACACACATCAGTATGTATGATTTCCAATAGATCTGTCGCCCGTTCCATTGAACCGGAAAACGGCGTTCTAGTCATCTTGCCCATAAGGCATGGCTCACATGTATCAAATGATTCAAAATCAAGTGATTCCAAAAGTCCATCAGAATGAAGTTTCTTCATGCGTTTAACGCCAATATGACCTAGACGGCAGTGCCACATATATGTAGATATATCATTATCAAGTTTAATCCTTTTAGCATCAACATTATGAATATGCGTAATACTACTATCGAGATCCAATAGAAATAAACCATTCAACATAGGTGCATGACCATAAAAGATATTATTCATATAAATCGAACAACCATTGTTTTCAGACTTAAATGAATAACCACTTTGCATCAAACACGATCCGGATACAATGTTCATGCTCAGTGCAGGCACCAAATAACAATTTTTTAGGTTTATAACTAATCCCGATGGCATATGGAGAGGCAACGTTCCGACGGCGATCACATCAACTCTTGATCCATTGCCGACCCGCATCGAGACCTCATCCCTTGCTAGTTGTCGCTTGTTCCGCAGCCCCTGAACCGAGTTACATATATTAGTAACCGATCCCGTATCAAATACCCAGGTGCTACTGCGAGTACTAGTCAAGTACACATCAATAACATGTATATCACATATACCTTTGTTTGCCTTGCCGGACTTCTTGTCTGCCAAATACTTGGGGAAGTTGCGCTTCCAATGGCCAGTCCCCTTGCAATAGTAGCACTCGGTGTCAGACTTAGGGCCAGCTCGGGGTTTCTTTTCAGGCATGGCAACAGACTTGCCACCCTTCTTTTCCTTGTGCTTGCCTTTCTTGTCCTTCTTGAAACCGGTGGTCCTATTGATCATCAACACTTGATGTTCTTTCCTAATCTCCACTTCTGCAGTCTTAAGCATTGACAGAAGCTCGGGAAGAGACTTCTTCATGCCCTGCATATTATAGTTCATCACGAAGCTCTTGTAGCTAGGTGGCAGAGATTGGAGAACATGATGTATGCCTAAGTCAAAGGGAATCGTTATTCCTAAGGACACAAGCTTATCGGCGTACCCAGACATTTTGAGTACGTGCTCACTAACGGAGCTGTTTTTCTCCATCATGCAGCTAAAGTACTTTTCTATAGCATTATAACTCTCTACGGTAGCATGGGTATCGAAAATCATTTTCAATTCTCCCATGGTATCAAAGGCATTGCCATTTTCGAAACGCTTTCGAAGTTCTGGCTCTAGCCCATATAGTATGCCGCAATGAACTAAGTTGTGGTCCTCCTGACGAGTTATATAGACGTTCTTTTCCTCGTCAGGGGCATCAGGAGCTGGTGGGGGGCCTAGCAGCGCATCTAACACATATTGCTTTTGTGCAGCAGTGAGGAGAATCCTCAAAGTCATAGCCCAGTTGGTGAAGTTGCTACCATTCGCAGCAAGTTTCTCTTTCTCCATGAACACATTGAAATTAAAAGCAGGTGGTGCCATGTACAACAGAATTTGTAAAGTATATTTAGACTAAGTTTATGATAGATTGAGTTCAACTAATCCAAATTACTAATGAACTCCCACTCAAAAACGACATCCCTCGTGTCCTTTTGGTGATTACATGAACCAAATCCACTACACCAAGTCCGATCATCACGTGAGTCGGTGTAGCTGCAAAGGCGAGCATCTATATGGGCATCATATCAACTATATGACTCATGCTTAACCTTTCGGTCCGTGTTCCGAGGCCATGTCTGTACAAGCTAGGCTTGTCAAGTAAGAACCTTAGTATTTGCGTGTGTAAAACTGTCTTACACCCGTTGCATGAAAGCGTAGAGTTGAAAACACCCGATTATGACGTGATGCCTCAAAACACGATCCACAAAACGGTGCATACTTAAGGAAGAACACATTTTATCTTGATATCTAAATGAGGGATCATCTTATAATGCTACCAAACGCGCCAAACTAGCAATATAAGATGCTAACATCTAATGTGTGAAGTGAGGTGATATGGTCCATGCATTTGATCTCTATCATTTGCATTGTGCTATGATCTCTATCATTCCTTTGTGTGTAAGGCCAAGGTCTATGGAACTTACACGTTAAGTGAGTTGTAAGAGTATCTATTATACATCTACTTACAACAATACCATATCAAAACACTAGCCCAGCAACGATCTAAACTAGACGCCTCTAATTTATCAATTGCAAGTTTTACGTGGCTTAGGACTTTCAGAGATAGAACCTGTCTAACCTACGAATATGAACCACAACGAGGATAACCAAGTTATTAGCAACTCGTTGTAAATCAGATATTGACTATAATAGGAGAGACAGACACCCACCAGCCACTTATGCAAAACAAGTTGCATGTTAGTCGTGGAACCGGTCTCATGTACGATGACATGTAAGGTTGGTCCGGGCCGCTTCATCCTACTATGCCACCAATATCCAAAGTACATAGAAGATGCAATAACATGATCATCATCGCCCACATATAAACATATGTGTACTACCCGTGCAAAGCACCTACGCATAGATCAGGCTCTGATACCACTGTTGGGTTCACAGCATAGAAAACAAAAAGTTTCCTACGGTGTGAACTACACGCCAAGATCTATCTACTAGGTACAAAGCAAACGAGTGGACATACATCCATAGAGAACTTACCCTCGAAGACAACGAGCTTTGTTAACGAGTAGGAACTCGTGGTTGATGTAGTCGTACACTTGCCGATCTCAAGATCGTGAGGAAGTCCGAGCGCCGCAACTCAGCAGCGCATCCGCACTCGCACACACGTTCAAGCCACCGGATAACCTCCACCTCCTCGCTCCAGCGATCCAGCGGAAGCAGCAACTCCTTCCAGACGAAATGCCACCGGGAACATGTATCTCGCTAATCCGAGACCATGGGGGAATAATTCTAGAGGGGGAGACAGATCCTTCATAAGGAGGTGTGAGGATGAAGGAAGGAATGGGTGGCCTTTTATAGGAGGAGGGGGGTGCCCCCTCTCTCCATGGCCGTCGCATGGGGGGGTGACCCCTCACCTCCCCCACTCATGTGGTGGTAATCCCTCCACATTAAAATGCCTCTTCACATTCCCTTTTAAAGTCTCCACTTTAATTGAATTAAGTTTCTCCAAATTTAATGCTCTCTCATTTAATAAAACTCTTTTATTAAATTTATTCAGAATTTTGTTAATTACTTTAATTAACAAACATTCACATATAGCCCCCTTGCAATATTTCAATATCACATGCATAACCACTTTCTGCAATTTCACCCGAAACAATTTTCGGTTTCTATTAAAACAATTCATGCGCTTTGCAAGTCTTTCGTCTGAAACATATGTGCTCCAAAATGGTGTCCGGTAACTCTCAAGTGTGCCACCCTACGGTTCGCGAATAATGCAGACATGATTGAGACCCTTCTCCAATCAATAATCAGAAGTGGGACCTGGAGATCCGTACTGACTCCTACACATTCAACGATGACTCCTGTGATCGTGAGAACCTTTAACGCTTGTAGCTAAATCCCTTTGTCTCTCGATATATTACATGTCCGAGATTCGATCACCGGTATCTCCATACCTAGTTTGATCTCGTCACCGACATGCACTCTTTTCTCGTTCCCATGATATAACATTCTAGTGATCACATGACTTGCTTGCAAGCTATCCTAATGTGATATCACCGAGAGGGCCCAGAGTATATCTATCCGTCATCTGGATTGACAAATTTCACTCTTGATCCATGAGGCTCAACATAACACCTTCATAGCACTGAACCCATCTTTATAGTCACCCAGTTACGGTGTGACGTTTGATGTTATCAAGATACTCTTCCGGTGTTAGCAATTAACATGATCTCATGGTCTAAGGATAAAGATTACTTCGTATGATGTTATAGCAATATAAACACAATGACTTGATCGTAATGCTATACTTCGGATAAATGTTCATCACATCATTCCACCAATGGTGTGACCTTGTTATTAACAACATCCAATGTCCATGATCAGGAAACCTTGATCATCTTGTTAATCAACAAGCTAGTCTATAAAAGAGGCATGACTAGGAACTCTTTTTGTTTATTAAACATACATGTATTGATGTTTCTTATCAATACAATTATAGCATGTAAAATAAAGATCTATCATATACAAAGAATACATAATAACAACTTTATTATTGCCTCTCAGAGCATATTTCTTCAGATGGATAGTTTCTAAATCAGTTATCTAGCAAGCAGTTTGAACTCCAAAGAATAACACCATCAGACGGTACATATACGATGGTCATATGCATAGCTATTTTACATTTCCATCATCTTGTTGAGGTACAAATTCTTTCATTACGTCTTCCTTCCTTTGGACCTGAGGTGCGCATGACATGGTCAACGTGCTTAACCTGATAAAAACAAGAAAATGAGCATATAATTGTGAGCAATGGCACAAGGTGAATAAACACCCATTGGACAAAAGTTAGATTCTAAATAAAAAATCAAAATAGCGGCATAAAAATCAGCTTTCTCTATTACTAGAAAATATGTACGTGCAAATGCACGTAATGTCACCAACTTTATAATTTCTTATAAAAATTATGACTTTTTGTTAACAAAAACATAGTCTCTAAATTGAATTTGTGCTGTGTCTTTCATTATCAGCCAAGCGTAGTAATGTGTCAACTAACATAAATGAAGAACCACCATGAAGAACCACCATTTTCTAAAGATTTATAATTTAATTCATGGCTGTTTTCATGCAAAATATATAAGTCATGTTAAACAACGCCATTAAACACATGTATGAACCATCCATCTTGCCGAGCTGAGCGCGTTGCCAAACTGAGAATGAAAATGAAAGATGTTGAGTCCATCCAAGTTTTCACTAAATTAGAAAATCATCAAGTAGCTCTTACGGATTGTTGCATCTGCAAGCAGATTAATACAACAAAGAATGAATAACTAGTATTTTTTAGCCAAATCAAAGACCCACTATCCAAGTGTGTGCCAGAAACAGAAAACGCATATATTAGATTTCTCAAAATGTTTGGGTTCCACAATATACGGAACAACATTTTTACTGTGCAATCTCTAAAGTGCCTTAATACGGGCACCATCAAGCATCACTACTTGATATGTTCTAAGCATCTAGCACCAAACGAGCAAATTAAAACTATTGGAAATGCTCACGGTCTGAAGATTTAGCAGCTTACTTAAGCATAAGGCACCGCCTACCTCCCTATCTCTCTCTTCATTCGCTCTCCAGCTCCACCTTAGGCTTCTCAACATTGATCAGGGACCCAATCACACCTCTAGTTAATAAAGAAGATAGATATTACACAAAAGATGCATGTATTCATCTTTTAAGGAAAACAACTGAATCATTTCTGCCTCACCTTTCTTATTTCGTCTACACGGATAGACGAAGATTGGGAGATATCATCTCAGAATTGGAGGAAACACCAAACTGTATACAGAATTACAGAACAATTTTTACAAGAGATGGACTAATAGCCTTGATACATTGTGCAATATAATAAAATATGAGTTCATGTAGATATCCTGTCCACTAATATAATTAGTAGCCCTGCTCAAAAAACACATGAACCATTAACATTAGAGCTCGAGGCCTAATCGCTGAAAGAAAATCATGCTAGTTCATCTTGAAATGAAAAATCATGACTTTGATTTATGAATCAGACTCCCTATGAAGCGATGGAGGTGCAGGACCGCGCGGTTTGGCCGGAGGAGGGACCTGCAGGGTCGCACCCGCGAGGCGGGAGAGGGAGGGCCTCGATCTAGGGCTTGGGCCCTGGCGGCGCTCGGCCGAGGAAGGCGAGAACAGGGAGAAGGGCGCGCAGGGGACCGAGGCCAGGTGGCGCTTCACCGGACGGGAGGAGGTGACGGCGCAAGGAGGCGAGCGGTGCTCTCACGGGAGGAGATCATGGCGGCGACGGTGGAAGCTTGAAGGGCCAGGGAGGCGGCGACACTGCTGCTGCGGAGCGGCGGTTCGGTGTGTGGCGGCGGGGACGGGATCGAGGGGTTGATGATTCCTAGCGATGGGGTTAGGTGGGGTTCGATCCAGAGGCGTGCGTGTATCCTGGTGCGACTCGTGTATGTGTGTTGCGTCCATGGGTCGTGTTAGGCCTTCGGGTTAGGTTTAGGGTGGAGGTTTGGGTGACCTTCCGGCGGCATACAATGGATTAGCGACAGATGGAATATGGCGTGAGGCATCCTCCTCGGCGGATTGCGACGGCGCTTGCGGCGGAGTTACGGTGGCGACGCGACGTACTAAGATGAATACTTGTAAGATTAGAGAATTTGTTATCCTGGCCTTGAGAGATTAGGTCTTACGGTTTGATTAGAAGCGATTATCGGCGAGATTATCGCGGAGAGCGAGATGCACGACGCCGAAGCTTGAAGGCACTACGGAATTTGCTCTTTCATCGGTCTACACGAAAAATACTAGTGACGAATATATTTTAAGGTCACCATTAATCATAGTTTTACAAGCGACAACCTTTATACATGCCCGTCACTAAATAAAATTTTTATTTTTATTTAGCCGATCTGCACAAAAATACTAGTGACAGGCAATTTTATATGTCTGTCACTAGTGTTTCGTACTAGTGACATGCTTATTCTTGCCTGTCGCTGATAATACTTACTAGTGACGGGCACAGATTTATCAGTCACTAACCACCTGGATGCTATAAGCCTATCTGCAGTAGTATAGTAAATTGTAGATTGATGGTAAAAGAATGGACCGGGGTCCATAGTTCACTAGAGTTGATTCTCCTTAAGATAGATGGCATGTTGGGTGAACAAATTACAGCGGGGCAATTGACAGACACCAAGAAAGCATACATTCATATACTAATCATCTTGACTTCTATGAGATTTGATTACGCATTACAATATTATATATAGACCGTAATCCAACTGCATCTATGACTAATAATCCACCTTCAGTTTATCATTCGAACCCCCTCCAGTATTAAGTGGCAAGCAACAGATAATTGCATTAAGCAAAGTGTGTAAAGTAAACAATACGATTGTTCTATGAAAAAAGGATTGTTGTTTTCTCCCTAGTAGGAACATCACATCTAGTACCTTAGAGATTTCTCTCACTTCCCTAGATTCCTAGAGGTATGAACCCACTATCGAGCATAAATACTCCCTCTTGGAGTTGGTAGCATCTACTCGGCCAAGATAGCTACTAACAACGGAAAACATGTAAGATCACAAATAACATAGACATGATAGAATCAATAATCAATCTAAAATAGCATCTCAATATCCATCGCATCCCCGCAAACACAACATGTAATATTACAAATAGATGATCTTGATCATGAACGAAACTCACAAGATCTAAACATGGTAGCACAAAGGAGGATAACCAACCATCTAGCTACTACATGGACCCGTAGTCTAGGGATAAACTACTCACGCATCACACCGGAGGCAGACATGGTGATGAAGAAGGCCTCCAGGGTGATCTCTCCCCTCCGACAGGGTGCCAGGAAGAGCTTCAGATCCCTCCCGATCTAGGGATGGAGCTGGCGGCGGCTACAGACTCTTTCGTGGAATTTTGATCGGGTACTTAGGATTTTCGTCCTGGAGGCAATATATAGGCGAAAGGGCAAGGTCGGTGGTGTGGCGCGCCCCCCAGGCCGCGCCGCCACCAGGTGTGGCCGCCCTAGTGAGCCACTTCGTCTCCCCTCCGGACTCCGTATTCCTTTTCATGAAATATTGACTTGGGCTTTTGTCCGGTCCAATTCCTATAATATTTCCTTACTAGCTTTTTTGAAACCAAATACAGCAGAAAACAGGCAACTTGCACTGTGGCATCTTGTTAATAGTTCAGTTCTAGAAAATGTGTAAAAATACTCCAAAGTATGGACAAAACATAAGAAAGTAGATATAAAACAAGCATGGAACATCAAAAATTATAGATACGTTTGCAACATATCAACATCCCCAAGCTTAACTCCTGCTCGTCCTCGAGTAGGTAAGTGATAAAAAAGAATAATTTTTGAGGTGACATGCTCCATCATAATCTTGATAAAGGTATTTTTAAAACATTGATAGCTGGGATCATAGTACTTTAACATAGCATGAAAGATATAGTTCTAACAATAAGAAATAGCAACTATGTTGTAACATGAAAAGGTACAAACAAAAGATTCATGAATAACAATGCTTTGAAAGACGTTTGTTTGTTTCACATATAGTAAACATAATGAAAATGGTATTCAGCTTGTCCCTCATAGTGTAGCAAAACATAAATGCATAGGACATCTTCAAAGTTCATAAGGGTGAATATATACAAATAGTTTAAGAACAAGTAATATCAAAGTTATGAATCAATCAACAAGTCTTGGGACAATGCACATTAAAGTAAGAATGACCACTATGCTCTCTCAATAGGTGCATAAAGATAGAAGATGGAGACTCAACATAAAAAGTAAAAGAAAGGCCCTTCATAGATGGAATTAGGGATTCAAGTCTCATAAAGAGCTTCCAAAAATTATGGTACTTATTAACTTTTAGCTCTCATTGCCCCTATCATAAGCATCTTTAGGTGATTAAGGTTAAAGTGAACAAATATGAGGATATGCTTGACAAGTTATAAGTTGAAATCTCATGCCCCTTACTTATGAAGACCGAACCTCATGCTACTCAACTTTAGTCACAAGTAAGTTCTTGTCATTGTAAATACATGTGTATCATAGAGAACCGCCAACAGGGTACCCCTTTCCCGATGATACGGAAGCCATATTAAAATGACAAGGCAAGCAGACAATGAGTGATACATTGCAAATGTATCTATAATTTTTGATGCTCCATGCTTGGTTTTATATACTTTCTTGTGTTTTGTCCACACTTTGGAGTACTTTTCGTATGATTTCTTAGACCAACCTATTAACAAGAGCCACACTGCCAGCTGCCTGTTTTCTGTTGTTTTTGGTTCCAGGAAAGTCAGAAAATGAATATTCTTGGAATTGGACGGGACAAAAGCCAAAGTGCCTATTTTTCCGGAAGACATCTGGAGCCAGAATACGAGACGGAGAGGAGCCAGGGGGCCACCACACCACCTGGCCGTGCCAGGGGGTGGTGTGGCTAGCCCAGGCACCCCTCGGCCTCTCCTTCCGCCTATATATTGCCCTTAGGACCAAAACCCGAAGTACCCGATCAAAAATCCACGAAAGAGTCTGTAGCCGCCGTCATCTCGATACCTAGATCGGGAGGGATCTGAAGCTCTTCCCGGCACGCTACTGGAGAGGGGAATTGTCAACACCCGGATTATTAATCCTAGATGCCCGTTATGCCATACCTCGCAATCCCAGGATTACCATTTTTGCGAGACATAACGGATTGGATATCACAGTACATCATCCATTACAAACCATACATAAGGTCTTACACAAATAAGGATTTCATGATCCAGTCTGAATACAACAAGCAGTAGAATAAAAGATAAGCGTAGCGGTGGGGTCCATCTTCAAGGGCACAGGCAATGCTGAAGAAGGCAGATAGTCCTAGTTATCATAGCCGTCCTGCTGGCCATCATCTTAATAGTCTCCTTCATAGTCTGGCCGTGAGAATAGCCAGGGACAAAATCCATGAGTACTTTTAAGTACTCGCAAACTACCTCTAACAAGTATGATAATTCTAGGTTAAAGTGATAAATCTATGTTTAGCTATAAAGTTAAGTTCGAAACCTAAGCTAGGTTCTGCAGCAAAGAAAGATAACGTAAAGTTCTAGAATCACTTAAGTTGGGAAGCTAGTGTCATAAACACAACCCTGTTGTGGTCAAGTCAAGATTGATCATTCATTTCATAAGTCATTTTGAAAACATCTGACAACAAAACAATATGGCCATTCCAACTTTCCATAACCGCGGACGCGGCTATTCGAATAGTTTGACACTCTGCAGAGGTGGTACACTTTCACCACAAGATTTGATACATCTGTCAGGGATAACCCTGAATCATCATACTTGGTATGCAGATAATCAAACATAACTTTCCCTTTACACACCCTAGTATAAGCACCTCTCCTATGAGCATGGCCTCCCAACCATGACCATCAGTCATCTTGGGCACTGCATAGGTGGACATCATGAGAGGTAGCTTCAGCTCAAACCTCTCCTGCGAGGGAACTAATACTAATGCATATAAATTTCCAGCTAAGCCTTACCCAATTCAGGTAGTGTGGTTGTACGGTAAATTTGGAATGGTATCGCATCCGAATCCAACCGTCAGTTTTATAAAAGGGTTAAGGCTCATTCCTCATCATTTTCATCATCCTAAACCATTAGTGTTTCTCAACACATGTCAAAACATCTCAATAGAATGACTCATCATTCCAAGGTTTTCATAATTCATTTTTACCAAGTGCTCCCATCTAAAGTGACTCAAGTTTTTATCCACTCTAAACTACTAAGTTAAGAGTGTTCACTAAGGTGGAAAAATGATGGGTTCAATCTCGTGCCATAGAATGACATCTAAAGGGTTCTAAAATAGGTCAAGTTTTATACTCTTTATGCTACCTTCAAAAAGTAGAGAACTTTGGGTAAAGTAAAGGAAGTAAAGCTTGTAAATAAGAATTGGGGTAACTAATAGTCAAAGTGATATGACTCAAGCATGCCTATAGCATCTTGGATCAAGTTAACTAACTTAATTCTAGCTTGCTACAACAGCTTGCACTGTTAAGGGTGGCTTGCCTTGGTTGGTGCAGTGGTTGAAGTTTTCTTCTTCTTCTTCTTGGTAGAACTCCTCCTCCTCGTAGACTTGGTCGGTACTATCGTCTATAAATACATACGGAGTACATAATCACCAAACAAAACTTAACTAGTCTAATTAGCATTCTAATACACACATTGGATGATCTATTATCATCATAAGCATCACAAGTTTAATTCACTAGTTTTATTCTTTTAAATTTAAAGAAGTAATTTCTACTCATTGAAAAGTTAACTAAGATTTAATATTCACCACTTGAAATATGGGATCATGTTGACACATGTCATCACCACATATTCTATCGTGTGAGAATGTGATTTAAGGGTTGGATCATAATTACTTTGGTTTAAGTTCAATATTTAATGATTTAAAGTGACTAGAAATGCCTATATAGTATTATTTTGGTACTAGTCCGAAGTCACTGCATGTAAACCTTAATATTATTACATATTTAGATAGATATGATGAAATGTGATTTTTGAGAGTTGGAATCAACTCAAAACCTATCTTGGTTGATTTTATAAAAATGTTGCAAGGTGCAAATGCTTCTGTTTTATTATTTTTACTAGGAGAGATCTATAACTCTAAGTGAATTAAATCCAAAGGGTTTGGATAGATCATTTCAATACCATTCAGGGAAAATTAGTTTCATGCAATTTGGATTTGTAAATCTCTCTGAATTCATTTTCAAACTCAGAGACATAACTAAGTTTAAACTAAATAGGAAAATTCTAATTCAAACTAACCGGGTCGTGCGGGAAACTCTAACGGGCCGGCCCAGTGTCACTCCATGGCACAGGGCTCAACTGACAGGGGGGTCCACAAGTCAGCGGCTCATAACGCGCGAAGCGGTATGGGGTGATGTGGGCCATTTGATTAGACTGAGGATCAACGACTGTGGCTTGTCGTCGATGACGGACCTGTTGCTGGCGAGCTTGAACCCTAGCGGCTCGGTGGGGGTGCATAGGGGGCGTACCAGGGCTCCAGCAAGGTCAGCGAGGCGGGCAAACGGACTGGTGGTCGATGGCGAGCTCAGGGACGGTCGAGGCAGCTCCGGGGGTGGTCGCAATCAGCGACGCCCTTCTCCTCCAGAGGCGGCCTGCTCCGATGCAATTCTGGCGAGCTACTGCTCCCCTTGCTCCGGCTAGTGGTGTGGGATGATCAGTGAGGTGAGGGGAGTGGAGTGGTGTGCTTCAAACGGCTGGGGGTGCCCTCCTTTTATAGGCTCGATGGCGAGACCGAGAGGGATGGGCAGGCAACGGTGGCGACATGGCTACGGGCGGCTAGCGGTATGGCTGAGGGTGGCGATCGACAGGCGGTCTCCTGGTGGTGCTCTAGGAACTCAATGTGGGCATAGGGGTGGTGGTATGCGTTCGGGGGCAGCTGGCGCTCTGAGCGGCAGAAGCGGCAATGTCCATGGCGGGCGGTTGCTGTGGTGCGTTGGGCGGCGAACGGGCGTGTCCGTCGTGTTCCGTGGGTCGTGGCGGAGCGGTGGGCGCGGGCTGCGGTCGAGCGGCGGCATGTGCACGCGTGCCGGGTGTGGCGCTCTGGCGCGTGCTCGGCATGGCTCAGTGGCACTGGGCACGGCTCTCGTCGGTGGTCCACTGATGGGCTTGGCTCGGGAAGGGGACAGAGGGTGGCGGTGAGATCCTGGCTACCTCCTAGACATGGCGAGAGAGAGGGAGGTGGTCTACTAGGGCGAGTGCATGGTCGGCCGGCGAGCTAGTGCTCGGGGTGCTCGGCACTGTGGCTAGGGACAAGGGGAGGGGTGCTAATGGTATGGTTAGATCATGGGGGGACCAAAGGATTAAATGGAGATCAAATGGGGGCAAAACCCTGTTCAAAACAGTGAGCTATAGTTTAGAGTTTAACCCTGCCTGCCAAGTGTTTGATTAAATGGCCGCAAGAAATAAACTTTGGAATTTTGAAAAGATTTTTGGTGGTTTTGCTAGGCATAAGCTTGAGACTCTGTGGGTGCTTGGGTTTTGAAAATTGAGCTTGTTTGAGTGGTTTTTGGAAATAGTGGGATCTTCCCATATGAATTAGATTCAATTTTAAACTGTCATTTAAAGTTAGCAGTTGAAAGATTTTAGCAAATCACAAAGTGGGCCTTGGTACCTTATTATGTGTACTATCAAGGGGTGTAAAGATCGACACATGTTTCTGCTAAGTTTTGAGTACTAGGAATAGCCAAAGTAGGCATGATAGTTAATTTGGCCAAAATGACCATTCACTTCAATTATTCATTTTGAGTTGTTCTTCTTTGGAAAAAGTTTGGGAATGATGTAGATGACGTTTATTTCACCTAAGAAACATTTTACATGCAAAGAATCATAGAACCATGGCAATTCAAATCAAATCCTAATATAAATGCTCATACACATGAATGCTTTCATTTTTACTTTGGAAAAGTTTTTGTTAACCCTAATTTTGATGATTTGGATCTTGATAAGCTTGGATTAAAGTTTTGGGATGTTACAAACCTTCCCCCCTTAAACAAAATCTCGTCCCGAGATTTACAAAGAAAACTAGGAACTGAAGAGATCTAGGAACTCTGTCCTAATGTAATCTTCGCGCTCCCAAGTGGCTTCCTCCTCGGTATGGTTGCTCCACTGAATCTTGAGAAACTTTATACTCCTGGTTCTGGTGGTTTTGTAGGCTTCTTCTAAGATACGGAATGGCACTTCCTAATAGGTCAGGTCATTGTTGATTTCCACGGCATTTGTGAAGTCTTCAGTCTTCTAAGATCGATGTTCTTGAAGATTTCAGTCTTCTTAGGCACTTTCAAGCATTTGCGAAGTAACGAGATATGGAACACATTGTGGATGGCTGACATCTCTTCAGGCAGTTCCAGTTGATACGTTACTTCTCCTCGACGGTTCAGAACCTTGAAGGGTCCGATATATCTGGGGGCTAACTTTCCCTTCAGGATAAAGTGTTGAGTTCCCTTCAATGGTGAAACCTTGAGATATACAAAATGTCCGACATTGAAAGTCAGGTCTCTCCTTCTCTTGTCAGCATAACTCTTCTGTCTGGATTGAGCGGTCTTGAGGTGCTCACGGACTTTGTGAACTTTCTCTTCTGCTTCCCGGAGAATGTCGGGTCCAAAGATCTGACTCTCTTCTACTTGCGACCAATTCAAAGGGGTACGACACTTTCTTCCGTATAGGAATTTGAAGGGTGCCATCTGCAAGCTAGCTTGATAACTGTTGTTATATGAGAATTCTGCGAAAGGCAGGCAGTCTTCCCATTTTGATCCGTATTCCAACACACAAGCTCTAAGCATATCTTCTAGGATCTGGTTGACTTTCTCAGTCTGTCCATCAGTTTGCGGGTGATAAGCGGTACTGAAGTTCAACTTGGTTCCCAATCCTTCTTGGACTTTCTGCCAAAATATTGAGGTAAATTGGGTTCCTCGGTCTGATACGATGGTCTTGGGGGTTCCATGCAGACTGACAATCCTAGCAATATACAGTTCTGCTAGCTTCGCACTCTGGTAGGTAGTATTGACAGGTATAAAGTGGGACACCTTGGACAGTCTATCAACTATGACCCAGATTGAGTCATTTCCCCTACTAGAAGTAGGCAAACCAGTGATAAAGTTCATTCTGATGGAATCCCATTTCCATTCCAGAATCTGTAATGGTTGCAATAGTCCTGCAGGTCTCTGATGCTCTGCTTTGACTCTTTGACAGATGTCACATTTGGCGATGTAGCTTCCAATTTCTCTCTTCATCTTGTGCCACCAAAATTGCTCTTTCAAATCCTGATACAATTTCGTTCCTCCAGGATGGATAGAATAAAGAGTATCATGAACTTCCTTCATGATAACTTGCTTCAGTTCCGAATCTGCTGGCACATAGATACGTCCTTTGTACCACAGTACTCCTTGTTCGTCTTCGGTGAATCCAGGTACCTTTCCTGTACCAATACGACGTTTGATTCCATTGATACTTTCATTTCCCTTCTAGGCTTCCTTGATTTGGCTAATCAACGTGGGTTGAAGTTCAATGCTAGCTAAGAATCCTTTGCTAACTAATTCAGTCCTGAACTGCTCCAACTCTTCATACAAACTGGGTTGTTTCTCCTTGATCATGGTATTTAGCCTACACGGCAATCGGCTAAGAGAATCCGCTACCACATTGGCTTTGCCGGGGTGATAGTGAATGTCAAGGTTATAATCCTTGATTAACTCTATCCATCTCTTTTGCCTCATATTCAGCTCCTTCTGTGTGAAGATATACTTCAAGATCTTGTGATCTGAGTAGATCTCACAGCGATTACCCATCAAATAATGACGCCATGTCTTCAATGCCAAGACTACTGCTGCTAATTCAAGATCATGGGTCAGATAGTTCTGCTCATGCTGCTTCAGTTGTCGAGACAGATACGCGATGACTTTTCCTTCTTGCATCAATACACATCCTAGACGAATCTTAGATGTGTCACAATACACATCAAACGGCTTCTTGATGTCTGGCATGACCAATATTGGGGCTGATATCAATCTCTTCTTCACCTCCTGGAAACTGGCTTCACATTTGTCAGTCCATTCAAACTTCTTGTCCTTCTTCAACAATTGGGTCATGGGTCGGGCGATGCTTGCGAATCCTTCTACGAACTTGCGGTAGTACCCCGCTAATCCGAGAAATGCACGGACTTGGGTTTGAGTGGTTGGGGCTTCCCATTCTTCGACATCTTTGATCTTGGCGGGATCAACAGAGACTCCTCCGGCAGACACAATATGTCCTAGGAATCCTACTTCTTTCAGCCAAAACTCACACTTGCTGAACTTGGCATATAACTGATGCTCTCTTAGGGTTTCTAGGATAACTCTAAAATGTTGCTCATGCTCTTATTTTGACTTGGAGTAGATAAGGATGTCGTCGATAAACACAACTACAAACTTATCTAAGAAATTCATAAAGATCTTATTCATGAGATTCATGAAATAAGCAGGGGCATTGGTTAATCCAAAATACATAACCGTATACTCGTATAAACCATAGCGAGTAGTAAAGGCGGTCTTCAGAATATCTGTTGCATGAATCTTAAGTTGGTGATAACCAGTCCTAAGATCAATCTTTGAGAATAGATGGGCTCCAGTCAACTGATCAAATAGATCCTCTATCTTTGGCAAGGGGTACTTGTTCTTGATGGTGACATCATTCAACTTTCTGTAATCCGTGCACAGATGGTTGCCTCCATCTTTCTTGTCGATGAATAACATGGGTGATCTCCATGGCGATGTGCTTGGTTGAATCAAGCCTTTCTCTAACATGGCATCCAACTGCTTCTTCAGTTCCACTAATTCTGAGGGGTTCATGCTATAGGGTCTCTGGGCTATGGGTCTGGTATTGGGGATTAGTTCGATAATGAACTCAATATCCCTATCCGGGGGCATACCTGGCAATTCATCTGGGAATACGTCGGGGTATTCATAGACTACTCTGACTTGGTCTATGGTGGGCAGGGCTACACTCTTGTTGCACTTGAATTGACAGGGTAAGGTTTCAGAGATATGCTCTACGGTTACTCCAGAACTACTAGTCATGGTGATGGGTTTCTTAGCACAGTCTATCAGTCCTTTATGCCTTGACATCCAGTCCATACCTAGTACTACTTCCAAACCTTTGGTTCCAAGTACAATTAGGTTGGCATAAAAATCTATCCCATGTATTCTGATAGGCACAACTTTGCAAATTTTTCTAGCTTTGGTTGTTGAACTGGGGATTTGAACTATCATGACATGCTTCAGGTTGGTTGGGTGAATCTTACTAGTGCATGCAAATTCTTCGGTGACAAATGAATGCGATGGTCCCGAATCAAACAATACTCTTGCTAAAACTGAGTTGACAGAAAACATACCCAACACTATATTTGGCGCTTCCTGGGCTTCTTCTGCGTTCATGTGGAAGAGACGACCGTTGCGGTTGTGAGGGTTCCCTGGGGAAAATCTTCTTCCTGGTTGAACACGACGCTGTTGCTGAGCTGGGGCATTCACATTGGCATTGGCTGGGGTCTTCTTGGGACACCCATTGGAGTAGTGACCCTTCACTCCACACTCGAAACAAGTGATCTGGGACGTGTCCTTGAATGCGACAGGTACATCATTGCTGCCAGTTCTAGGTGCAGTGTTGTTGTTGTTGTTGGTATTCTTGGGAGGTGCACGGTTGAAATTGTTGGCATTACCGGAGTTGTGATTGTTTCCTCCGGACTTCACATTGCCCCTGCTATGGTTGGGGTAGCTTGGGCGAGACGTTGGGGGTCAGTTGTTCGTTGGTGCATATCCTGGTGAAGGGTTGGGATGGTACTTCTTGTGACTGCTGGATCCAGATTGCTGCATCATGCGACGCTTGCGGTTGTCGTTTGCCTGGTTAATCTTCCCTTCCATGTGAATGGCAGAGTCGACTAGTTCTTCGAGATCCTCGAAACGGATGTTGACGAGGACAGTCTGCATCTCATCATGCAGTCCATTCAGGAATCTCTCCTTTTTCTTGGCCTCCATGTTGATCTCATTAGGTGCATATCGGGCAAGTGACATGAATCTGTCACGGTACTCCACCACAGTCATTCTCCCTTGCTTCAATTCGCGGAATTCATCTCTCATCCTGTTGACTAGACCTTGCGGCACGTGGGTGCGGCTGAACTTGACTTTGAATGCTTCCCATGTCATCACTTGACCATGGTTCATGTTGCGGATACTATTCCACCAAGCTCTTGCATCTCCCGCCAGGTAGTGGGTGGCAAAGAGAACTTTCTCATTTTCATAAACTCTTGCAACTTCTAAGTTGTTTTCCATTGTCTGTAACCAGTCATCCGCATCTAATGGGTTTTCAGATTGGCTGAAGATTGGGGGATTGGTGTTCTGAAATTTTTTGAGTTTGGATCCCTAGTGATCTTGATTTCCATGCCCTTGGTTGTTGAGAGCCATTTGGGTGATCTGCTGCAATGTTGCTAAGTTGGCTTGGCGCTCTTCCCTGCTTGCTTCACGGTCTGCGATGAGATTCTGCAAGATCTGCAGCATTGGTTCTTGCGACGAGCTGCTCCCTCCTTGGTTTCCACGAGTCATCTGAAAATTGAGATAGGGATAGGGGTAAGAGGGAAATTCTAAGGTTCATGGTTTTGGTTTTTCAAAGCTAAAACTTCGAGTTAGACTGAGGTTTGTCAACTAACTTCATATTCACTCATGCAAGCAAGCACATGATACAACACACACCACAACAATCAAAGGAAAATAGATGGTTTGAAGGACCATTCTGTAAGCTACGATACAGTGGGACCGATACAACTCATGCTACGACAGTGCTCTAGTGCATCTACTCATCGTCGATGAAGTCGGAGTCCTCATCATCAGTGTAGAAGTCCATGGCATCCTCCTCCAGAAAGTCATCATCGTTGCTGAGGTAAGAATCCATGTCTCCTTGGATGTCTTCACCCTCATCTTCTTCTTCCTTGGCTGCAAGCTGAGCTTCCTGCTCCTTGACGGTCTTCTCGAGGTCGGCCACCTTCTTGCGAATACGGGCGATGGTGCGATCCTTCTTTGCATGCTGGCGGCAAAGATACTGGCGATCCTGGACGAGCAGTGCGAACGTCTGGGCCTTCTGGTCGGCAATGGCACGGTTCTGGTTGGCTAACTCTCTGGCATTGTCCAGTTCCTGTTGTCTGTCGTGCAGCAAGAAGTCAAGATTCTCCACTTGACGCCTCAACTCTAGGTGACTTGGCATCTCCATCGGCATTCCCATGAAATCACGTCTTGCATAATGGGCAAAACGGGTTCCTTGGATCTTGTTGACGCTGAGGGCACATAGACGTGCGAGAGCTTCATGCATTGCCCTGGCTAATCCATCTAGCCAGTTGTTCTCTCTCACGGAGAACTGAATTCTCCCAGAAGTTGGTGCTTCGATGCTTCCTCTAAGATCTGCGGTGACTAGCCACTGTAGGTCTCCTCCTGGGGGTCCTGGAAGTTGAGCTCCAAGAAACTCCGGATGTGGGCGTCCCAGTAACTCCGACAGTGAATCCAGATCCCTCTTGAAGATCAGCTGACCTCCGTTTCCCAACTGGTAGAACTTGCTGAACTGAGTCTCCATCTACAAGAATTAAGGATGAGGAAGTTAGTGAAGTGATCAAGTGTGTCAAATTTTAAGTAGTAATGTAAGAAGTTCGGGGAACATGAATTTTTGAGAAAGAATGAATCCACAAAGATAAGAGAGGAGATAGTTTTTCATAAATACTCACTTTGGTTTTGAAACTAAGTTTTTGTTTGAACGTCCATTCTAACTAGGGTCTCCTATGGTCAGGATGGCTTTGATTCCAACTTGTCAACACCCGGATTTTTAATCCCAGAGGCCCGTTATGCCATACCTCGCAACCCCAGGATTACCATTTTTGCGAGACATAACGGATTGGATATCACAGTACATCATCCATTAGAAACCATACATAAGGTCTTACACAAATAAGGATCTCATGATCCAGTCTGAATACAACAAGGAGCAGAATAAAAGATAAGCGTAGCGGTGGGGTCCATCTTCAAGGGCACAAGCAATGCTGACGAAGGCAGATAGTCCTAGTTATCATAGCAGTCCTGCTGGCCATCATCTTGATAGTCTCCTTCATAGTCTGGCCATGATAATAGCCAGGGACAAAAGCCATGAGTACTCTTAAGTACTCGCAAACTACCTCTAACAAGTATTATAATTCTAGGTTAAAGTGATAAATCTAAGTTTAGCTATAAAGTTAAGTTTGAAACCTAAGCTGAGTTCTGAAGCAAAGGAAGATAACGTAAAGTTCTAGAATCACTTAAGTTGGGAAGCTAGTGTCATAAACACAACCCTATTGTGGTCAAGTCAAGATTCATCATTCATTTCATAAGTCATTTTGCAAACATCTGACAACGAAACAATATGGCCATTCCAACTGTCCATAACCGCGGACACGGCTATACGAATAGTTTGACACTCCGTAGAGGTGGTACACTTTCACCACAAGATTCGATACATCTGTTAGGGATAACCCTGAATCATCACACTTGGTATGCAGATAATCAAACATAACTTTGCCTTTACACACCCTAGTATAAGCACCTCTCCTATGAGCATGGCCTCCCAACCATGACCATCAGTCATCTTGGGCACTGCATAGGTGGACATCATGAGAGGTAGCTTCAGCTCAAACCTCTCCCGTGAGGGAACTAATACTAATGCATATAAATTTCCAGCTAAGCCTTACCCAATTCAGGTAGTGTGGTTGTACGGTAAATTTGGAATGGTATCGCATCTAAATCCAACCATCAGTTTTATAAAAGGGTTAAGGCTCATTCCTTATCATTTTCATCATCATAAACCATTTGTGTTTCTCAACATATGTTAAAACATCTCAATAGAATGACTCATCATTCCAAGGTTTTCATAATTCATTTTTGCCAAGTGCTCCCATCTAAAGTGACTCAAGTTTTTATCCACTCTAAACTACTAAGTTAAGAGTGTTCACTAAGGTGGAAAAATGATGGGTTCAATCTCATGCCATAGAATGACATCTAAAGGGTTCTAAAATAGGTCAAGTTTTATACTCTTTATGCTACCTTCAAAAAGTAGAGAACTTTGGGTAAAGTAAAGGAAGTAAAGCTTGTAAATAAGAATTGGGGTAACTAATAGTCAAAGTGATATGACTCAAGCATGCCTATAGCATCTTGGATCAAGTTAACTAACTTAATTCTAGCTTGCTACAACAGCTTGCACTGTTAAGGGTGGCTTGCCTTGGTTGGTGCAGTGTTTAAAGTTTTCTTCTTCTTCTTCTTCTTGGTAGAACTCCTCCTCCTCGTAGACTTGGTCGGTACTATCGTCTATAAATACATACGGAGTACATAATCACCAAACAAAACTTAACTAGTCTAATTAGCATTCTAAGACACACATTGGATGATCTATTATCATCATAAGCATCACAAGTTTAATTCACTAGTTTCATCCTTTTAAATTTAGAGAAGTGATTTCTACTCATTGAAAAGTTAACTAAGATTTAATATTCACCACTTGAAATATGGGATCATGTTGACACATGTCATCACCACATATTCTATCATGTGAGAATGTGATTTAAGGGTTGGATCATAATTACTTTGGTTTAAGTTCAATATTTAATGATTTAAAGTGACTAGAAATGCCTATATAGTATTATTTTGGTACTAGTCCAAAGTCACTACATGTAAACCTTAATATTATTACATATTTAGATAGATATGATGAAATGTGATTTTTGAGAGTTGGAATCAACTCAAAACCTATCTTGGTTGATTTTATAAAAATGTTGCAAGGTGCAAATGCTTCTGTTTTATTATTTTTACTAGGAGATATCTATAACTCTAATTGAATTAAATCCAATGGGCTTGGATAGATCATTTCAATACCTTTCAGGCAAAATTGGTTTCATGCAATTTGGATTTGTAAATCTCTCTGAATTGATTTTCAAACTCAGGGACATAACTAAGTTTAAACTAAATAGGAAAATTCTAATTCAAACTAACTTGGTCACGCGGGAAACTCTAACGGGCCGGCCTAGTGTCACTCCGCGGTGCCTGGCTCAACTGAAAGGGGGGTCCACAAGTCAGCGGCTCATAACGCGCGAAGCGGTACAGGGCGATGTGGGCCGTTAGATTAGACTGAGGATCAACGGCTGTGGCTTGTCGTCAACGACGGACCTGTCGCCGGCGAGCTCGAACCCTAGCGGCTCAGTGGAGGTGCATAGGGGGCGTACCAGGGCTCCAGCAAGGTCGGCGAGGCAGGCAAATGGACTGGTGGTCGACAGCGAGCTCAGGGACGGTCGAGGCAGCTCCGGGGGTGGTCGCAATCAGCGGCGCCCTTCTCCTCCAGAGGCGGCCTGCTCCGGTGCAATTCCGGCGAGCTGCTGCTCCCCTTGCTCCGGCTAGTGGTGTGGGATGATCAGTGAGGTGAGGGGAGTGGAGTGGTGTGCTTCAAATGGCTGGGGGTGCCCTCCTTTTATAGGCTCGATGGCGAGACCGAGAGGGATGGGCAGGCGACGGTGGTGACATGGCTACGGGCGGCTAGCGGCATGGCTGAGGGTGGCGATCGTTAGGCGGTCTCCTGACTGTGCTCTAGGAACTCAATGCAGACATAGGGGCGGTCGCATGCGGTCGGGGGCAGCTGGCGCTCTGAGCAGCAGAAGCGGCAATGTCCACGACGGGCGGTGGCTGTGGTGCGTTGGGCGGCGGACGGGCATGTCCGTCGTGTTCCCTAGGTCGTGGCGGAGCAGTGGGCGCGGGCTGCGGTCGAGCGGCGGCTTTTGCACGCGTGCCGGGTGCGGTGCTCTGGCGCGTGCTCGACATGGCTCGGTGGCACTGGGTGCGGCTCTCCTCGGTGGTCCACTGATGAGCTTGGCTCGGGAAGGGGACATAGGGTGGCGGTGAGGTCCTGGCTACCTCCTAGACATGGCGATAGAGAGGGAGGTGGTCTGCTGGGGCGAGTGCATGGTCGGCCGACGAGCTATTGCGCGGGGTGGCTCGACACTATGGCTAGGGACAAGGGGGAGGGGTGCTAATGGTATGGTTAGATCATGAGGGGACCAAAGGATGAAATGGAGATCAAATGGGGGCAAAACCCTGTTCAAAACAGTGAGCTATGGTTTAGAGTTTAACCCTGCCTGCCAAGTGTTTGATTAAATGGCCGCAAGAAATAAAGTTTGAAATTTTGAAAAGATTTTTGGTGGGTTTGCTAGGCATAAGCTTGAGACTTTGTGGGTGCTTGGGTTTTGAAAATTGAGCTTGTCTGAGTGGTTTTTGGAAATAGTGGGATCTTCCCATATGAATTAGATTCAATTTTAAACTGTCATTTAAAGTTAGCAGTTGAAAGATTTTAGCAGATCACAAAGTGGGCCTTGGTACCTTATTATGTGTACTATCAAGGGGTGTAAAGATCCACACATGTTTCTGTTAAGTTTTGAGTACTAGGAATAGCCAAAGTAGGCATGATAGTTAATTTGGCCAAAATGACCATTCACTTCGATTATTCATTTTGAGTTGTTCTTCTTTGGAAAAAGTTTGGTAATGATGTAGATGATGTTTATTTCACCTAAGAAACATTTTACAAGCAAAGAATCACAGAACCATGGCAATTCAAATCAAATCCTAATATAAATGCTCATACACATGAATGCTTTCATTTTTACTTTGGAAAAGTTTTTGTTAACCCTAATTTTGATGATTTGGATCTTGATGAGCTTGGATTAAAGTTTTGGGATGTTACAGGAATTCACCCTAGAGGCCTTCTTCATTATCATGCAAGCCTCCGGTGTGATGCGTGAGTAGTTCATGTCTGGACTACGGGTCCATGTAGTAGCTAGATGGCTGGTTCTCCTCCTTTGTGCTTTCATGTCTAGATCTTGTGAGCTCCGTTCATGATCAAGATCATCTATTTGTAATTCTGCATGTTGTGTTTGCGGGGATCCGATGGATATTGAGATGCTATTTCAGATTGATTATTGATTCTATCATGTTGCATGCTTTCCATTGTTAGTAGCTATCTTGGCCAAGTAGATGCTAGCAACTCCAAGAGTTAGTATTTATGCTCGATAGTGGGTTCATGTGTAACATCCCAAAACTTTAATCCAAGGTTATTAAGATCCAAATCATCAAAATTAGGGTTAACAAAAACTTTTCCAATTAAAATTATTAAAGCATTCATATGTGTGTGCATTTAAACAGGAGTTGTTTTGAATTGCCTTGTTTAAGTGATCCATTGCTTGTAAAATGATTCTTAGGTGAAATAAACATCATCTAGATCATTCCCAAACAAATCCCAAAGAAAAACAAATCAAAATGAATAAAATAACCAAATGGTCATTTGTGCCATTTTAATCAACATGCCTACTTTGGCTATTCCTAGGACTAGATTCTTAACAGAAATAAATATGGATCTTTGCACCCCTTGCTAGTACATGTAAGGATGTACCAAGGACCACATTGTGATCTGCCAAAAACTTTCAAACACTAATATTAAATGGCTTTTGAATATTGAATCTAGTTCATATGGGATGATCCCACTTATTCAAAAACCACTCAAATGAGATTTATTTTCAAAACCCAAGCAACCACAGATGATCAAGCTTATGACTAACACACCCACCAAAAAACTTTTCAAAATTCAAAACTAAATTTCTTTCGGCCATTTTCACAAACACATGGCAGGCAGAGATTACACCTAGTTTTAGCTCACTGTTTTCTACAGGGTTTTGCCACCCAATTGACCTCAAATCACTCCCTCTGTCTCCACTTGATCTAACAAGGCCATAAACACCCCATCCCCTATCCCCTAGCAGCAGGGCTGGGCCACCCCGAGGACATGCCTGCCGACCAAACCTTGCCAACGCAGCAGCAGACCACCCCTCTCTCTCACCATGTCTAGGAGCTAGACCAGACCGCACCGCCACCCTCTGTCCCCTCCCCGGGCAGAGCCAAGCCGTGGACCACCCGCAGCGCGTCATGCCCAGAGCGTCTCCACCATGCCGAGCACGTGCCAGAGCATCGCGCCTGACAAGCATGCACACGCCACCCCTCGATCGTAGCCCGTGCTCACCGCATCGCCACGACCCAGGGAACCACCCAGACATGCCCGTTCGCCGCCATTTGAACCACAGCCACCGCACGCCGTGAAGACCGCCGCCTCTGCCACTTAGAGCGTGAGCACCGCCCGACCATTTGCCACCGCCCCTAGTCCCGCATTTAAGCCATAGCGCACTGCCAGGAGGCAGGCCACCGTCCCCTACCTCGAGCCACGCCGCTAGCATGCTGTGCAGCCCTCGCCGGAGCCGCCCGCCCATCACTCTCGGTCGCCTCGTCGAGCTATAAATAGAGGCCACCCTAGCACAATCTACTCACACTATTCCACTCTCCTCTCCTCACTAGTCCTTCCCCACCTCTAGCCGGAGCAGCGCGAGCACTTGTTCGCCGGAATTTGGCCGGAGGAGCCCGCTGCAGAGGAGCAGAAGGCGACGTTGATTTCGTCCACCCCCAGAGCTGCCTCAACCACCCCTGAGCTTGCCGTCATCCACCAGTTCGTTTGCCCTCCTCGCCGTCGTTGCTGGAGCCCTGGTATTCCCCCTGAGCACCCCCACCGAGCAGCTAGGGTTTGTCCTCGCCGGCGACTTGTCCGTCGTCGACGACGAGCCCCAGCCATAGATCCTAGTTCTAATCTAACGACCCACATCGCCCCGTACCGCTGACCGGTGGACCCCCCTGTAACTTGTGCCCCGTGCCGCGGAGTGCCACTGGGCCGACCCATTAGCTTTCCCGCGCGACCCATTTAATTCAAATTAGGATTTTTCTAATTTAGTTTGAACTTAGTTCTGTTCCCTAGTTTGAAAATCAATTTAGAGAGATCTACACATCTAAATGGAGTGATTCCAATTGTTTTAGAAAGCTACTAAAAAGATCTACCCAAGCCCGTTGGAATTAATTCAATTAGAGTTAGAGATCTCTCCTAGTAAAAATAACAAGACAGAAGCTTTTGCACATTCAAACATTTTTATAAAATCAACCATGATAGCTTTTGAGTTGATTCCAACTCTCAAAAATCACATTTCACCATACCTATCTGAATATGTAATAATATTAGGGTTTACATGCAGTGACTTTGGACTAGTACCAAAATAATGCTATATAGGCATTTCTAGTCACTTTAAATCATTAAATAATGAACTTAAACCAAAGTAATTATGAACCAACCCTTAAATCACATTCCCACATGTTAGAATATGTGGTGAGGACATGTGTCCACATGATCCCATATTTTAAGTGGTGAATATTAAATATTAGTTATTTTTCAATGAGTAGAAATTACTTTTTTAATTAAAAAGAATGAAACTAGTTAATAAAACTTATGATGCTTGTGATGACAATAGATCATCAAATGTGTGCCTTAGAGTGCTAATTATACTAGTTAAGTATTGTTTGGTGATTGTGTACTCCGTATGTATTTATAGACGATAGTACCGACCAAGCTTTCGAGGAGGAGGAGTGCTATCAAGAGGAGGAAGAAAACTTCAACCAGTGCACCAACCAAGGCAAGCTAACCCTTGCAAGTATAATGCTTAGAAAGCTAGAATTAAGCTAGATGATTGAGCGAAGATGCTTTAGGCATGCTTTGCTCATACCACTTTGACTATTACTTACCCCAAGTATTTTTTTAAGCTTTACTTCCCTTACTTTACCCAAAGTCTTTTACTTGTTTTGAAGGTAGCATAAAGAGTATAAAACTTGACCTATTTAGATAACTTTAGATGTCATTCTATGGCATGAGATTGATCCCATCTTTCCACCTTAGTGAACACTCTTAACCTATTAGTTTAGAGTTAAATAAAAACTTGAGTCACTTTATATGGGAACACTTGGTGAAAATGAATTATGAAAACCTTGGAATGATGAGTCATTCTATTGATATGTTTTGACATTTGTTGAGAAACACAAATGGTTTATGATGATGAAAATGTTGAGGCATGAGCCTTAACCCTTTTACAAAATTGATGGTTGGATTCAGATGCGATACCATTCCAAATTTACCGTACAACCACAATACCTGAATTGGGTAAGGCTTAGCTAGAAGTTTATATGCATTAGTATTAGTTCCCTTGCGGGAGAGGTTTGTGCTGAGGCCACCTCTCAATGTTGTCCACCTATGCAGTGCCTAAGATGACAGATGGTCAGGGTTGGGAGGCCATGCTCATAGGAGAGGTGCCTATACTAGGGTGTGTAAAGGGAAGGTTATGTTTGATTATCTGCATACTAAGTACGATGATTCAGGGTTATCCCTGACAGATGTATCGAATCTTGTGGTGAAAGTGTACCACCTCTATAGAGTGTCAAACTATTCAAATAGCCGCGTCCACGGTTATGGACAGTTGGAATGGCCATACTCTTTCGTTGCCACATGTTTTCAAAATAACTTATGAAATGAATGTTGAATCTTGACTTGACCACAACAAGGTTGTTTCTAGGACAATAGCTTCCCCACTTAAGTGATTCTAGAACTTTATTTTATCTTTCTTTGCTTTTGAACTCAGCTTAGGTTTCAAACTTAACCTTATAGTTAAACTTAGAGTTAGTACTTTACATTAGAATTATACTACTTGTTAGTGGTAGTTTGCGAGTACTTAAAGAGTACTCATGGATTTTGTCCTTGGGTATTCTCATGGCCAGACTATGAAGGAGACTACCAAGATGATGGCCAGGAGGACGGCTATGATAACTAGGCTATCTGCCTTCGTCAGCATTGCCTGTGCCCCTGAAGATGGACCCCACCGCTACGCTTATCTTTTATTCTGCTGCTTGTTGTATTAAGACTGGATCATGAGATCCTTATTTGTGTAAGACCTTATGCATGGTTTGCAATGGATGATGTACTGTGATATCCAATCTGTTATGTCTCGCAAAAATGTTAATCCTGGGATTGCGATGAATGAGATAATAGGCATCTGGGATTAAAATTCTGGGTGTTGACAAGTTGGTATCAGAGCCATCCTGACCATAGGAGACCCTAGTTAGAATGGACGTCCAAACAAAAACTTAATTTCCAAACCAAAGTGAGTATTTATGAAAAACTATTTCCTCTCTTATCCTTTGGAATTCCTTCTTTCTCAAAAATTCATATTCCTCAAAATCCTTACATTACTACTTAAAATTTGACACACTTGATCACTTCACTAATTTCCTCATCCTTAATTCTTCTAGATGGAGACTCAGTTCAGCAAGTTCTACTAGTTGGGAAACGGAGGTCATCTAATCTTCGAGAGGGATCTGGATTCACTGTCGGAGTTATTGGGACACCCGCATCCGGAATTTCTTGGAGCTCAACTTCCAGGACCCCTAGGAGGAGATTTGTAGTGGCTCGTCACCGCTGATCTTAGAGGAAGCATCGAAGCGCTAACGTCCGGGAGAATCCAGTTCTCCATGAGAGAGAACAACTGGCTAGATGGATTAGCCTGGGCAATGCATGAAGCTCTCGCACGTCTATGTGCCCTCAGTGTCAACCAAATCCAAGGAACTCGTTTTGCTCACTATGCAAGACGTGACTTCATGGGAATGCCAATGGAGATGCCAAGTCACTCGGAGCTGAAGCATCAAGTGGAGAACCTTGACTTCCTATTGTATGATCGCCAGAAGGAATTGGACAATGCTAGGGAGTTCGCCAACCACAACCGTGCCATTGCCGCCCAGAAGGCCCAGAATTTCTCACTGCTTGTCAAGGACCGTCAGTCTCTTCGCCTCCAGCGCGAGAAGAAGGATCGCACCATCGCCCGTCTTTGCAAGAAGGTGGACGACCTCGAGAAGACCGTCAAGGAGCAAGAAGCTCAGCTTGCAGCAAAGGAGGAAGAAGAAGAGGGTGAAGACATCCAGGGAGACATGGATTCTTACCTCAGCAATGATGATGACTTTCTGGAGGAGGATGCTGTGGACTTCTACACTAACGATGAGGACTCCGACTTCATCAACGATGAGTAGATGCACTAGAGCACTATCGTAGCATGAGATGTATCGGTCCCACTGTATCGTAGCTTGCAGAATGGTTCTTCAAACCATCTGTTTTATTTGTTGTTGTTGTGTGTGTTTGTATCGTGTGCTTGTTTGCATGAATGAAATGAAGTTAGTTGGAAAACCTGAGTCAAACTCAACATTTTAGCTTGAAATCAAAACCATGAACCTTAGAACTTCCCTCTTACCCCTTTATCTACCTCAATCTTCAAATGACTCGTGGAAACCAAGGAGGGAGCAGCTCGTCGCAAGACCCAATGCTGCAGATCTTGCAGAATCTCATCGCAGACAGAGAAGCAAGCAGAACAGACCGCCAAGCTAATCTAGCAACACTGCAACATATCACCCAGATGGCTCTCAACAACCAAGGGCATGAAAATCAGGATCACCATGGATCCAAACTCAAAAACTTTCAGAATACCAATCCCCCAATCTTTAACCAAGCTAAAAACCCACTAGATGCTGATGACTGGTTACAGACAATGGAAAACAACTTAGGAGTTGCAGGAGTTGATGACCACGAGAAAGTTCTCTTCACCACCCACTATCTGGCGGGAGATGCAAGAGCTTGGTGGACTAGTATCCGTAACATGAACCATGGTCAAGTGATGACATAGGAAGCCTTCAAAACCAAGTTCAGCCCCACCCACGTGCCGCAAGGTCTAGTCACCAGACTAAGAGATGAGTTTTGCGACTTGAAGCAAGGTAGGATGACGGTGCTGGAATACCGTGACAGATTCCTGTCGCTTGCCAGATATGCACCTGATGAGATTAACACAGAGGTCAAGAAGAAGGCGAGATTCCTAAATGTACTGCATGATGAGATGTAGATTGTCCTCGTCAACATCCGTTTCAAGGATCTCAAAGAGCTAGTCGACTCTGCCATTCAGATGGAAGGGAAGCTTAACCAGGCAAATGACAACCGCAAACGTCGTATGATGCAGCAATCTGGATCTAGCAGTCACCAGAAGTACCATCCCAACCCCTCACCAGGATATGCACCAAGGAACAATCGACCCCCAATGTCTCGCCCAAGCTACCCCAACCGTAGAGGACACAATGTGAAGTCCGGAGGAAACAATCACAACTCCGGCAACACCAACAATTTCAACCGTGCCCCTCCCAAGAACAACAACAACAACACTGCACCCAGAACTGGCAGCAATGTTGTGCCCGTCGTAGCAAAAGACAAGTCACATATCACTTGTTTTGAGTGTGGAGTGAAGGGTCACTATTCCAATCAGTGTCCCAAGAAGACTGCCGCCACTGCCAATGTGAATTCCCCAGCTCAACAGCAGTGTCGTGTTCAACCAGGGAGAATGTAACTACCTCGGTGAATTACGCTCTTAGTTACATGCCTGGATGAGCGAAAATGGTTAAAATAGTACGGTGGGGCCAAGGGCCACTCACAGGTAGACCTTTCGGCCGTCCTAACTATTTTTAGAACATCGGGACAAGAACGAGCGGCGTAATCGGCAGGCGAAGGGATCAACTACATACACAAATGAGTATGTATGCAAGCCACATACAACAGTCCTCAGAGCCATTCCATCTAAAAGAAATAGAAATATTGCAACGCCATACGGCAAGATCCAAATATCCTAGATAGAGATAATAATTTAGGATAGCTCCTCATACATCAAACATTAGAGTATCAGGCGGAAGCGGAAGACAAGATCCGAGTACGGATAAGAAGCAAATCGGCATAAGATGCCACATAAATAAACACATCCCGCCCACAGATCTCACGGATCACCGTTCCCGGAATCTCTACACCGAGTGATCGTTGCCAAGATCATCCGTCTCCTCCACCCAGTATCCATCTTGTGAATACACCTGTTCATCTGAATCAAACAATTTATCGTGTGAGACCCTAGGGGTACTCAGCAAGTCTTTATGCCACTAAAGGGGACACAACCTGGGGTGACGCAATTGCAGCAAAAGATAATATCTAAAAAGTCTCTAGATACTCGCTAACCATCCGCCTAACTAATGATAGACGGATGTTCGTGAATTAAGAACAACAGTTATAACAGTATAATCAACAGATCCATCCTCCTCCTCGCTTACCAATGAGGAAGCGGACGAACAACCCCCCATCCGTTGGCAGTTTTATTAACCATTCCATGAGTATTGCGCTATTTACTAGTCAGGTACTTAGTCAATTTAAAAGTGGTACTTTAGTTAGACTTGTCTATGATCGAGAAACTGTGCTCCAAGTCATCCATAACTGCGGACACGACTTTCAGAAAGATTTACCCTACAGGGATGCACAAATAGCAACACACACTCGATCAACCTCGGAAAAACCAACTCGAAACCCAACGAGGCATTCACGACAAAGCGATCACAGCATTCAGAAATATTTCAGGGGGCCACCCCATTAAGCTACCCGCAACGAAGTTGGCCGGCTTCGAGACGGACCCAAGGTTTGCGCCAATGGCTGTAAACGACTGGGAACCCGAAAGTGTGACTGGGCTTGTCAATACCGCGAAAACACTCCGCAATCCTAAACAGTACAGGTGCTCCTCGCACAATCTTAAATAAAGCAGTAAAACATGGCATAAGTACAGGATAGTAATAAAGCCCCAAACTACTTTGTGGCCCCAAGAAATAAGAATGAATCAAGCTCTGGCTCAGGGTGGTCCATAAGGCCTCCCGGATGTGGCTAGTGCGAATAGTCAAGGAACAGGAATCAAGTACTCGGGGTCCTACGGGACACAAGTGCGCATGAAGAACCAAATAGCAGATATTGCTCACCGGTGCCACTTTCATTAGTTATCCCATTACTACTCAGGTTAAGTTGTTTAGGTACCTCGTTCTCCATTAGACACTCACATACCCTACACATGTTGTTCTACGACCCGCATGGCTCAAACAACTCCTGTAGTATTAGCTCATGGGATGGAGGAACAAGCTTCAGTGGGGTTTAAAAGTAATGGCTATGCAGTACTTGGGATTCAATTTAATGCAATCGTGACTCAATGATGCAAGAATAAGATAGAGGCAATATGTACTATATGTATGCAAGCATGTGGTAGTGCATGCCTGGCAACTCAGTTGAAGCGAGGGACGGATCTGGGTAGTGCTCCTGGGATTCCTGATATATCCCCTGCTCAGTGTCTATTCGAAGAAGAACCAAACAAACAAGGGCCAACATAAATAGAGTGCACAATCATATGGATTAAAATGCGACAAACAAACAATCATGCCATGATGAATGATGCACAAATTGCATGGCAATAATGTAGCATGGCATGGGTGAGGTGTGGGGTACAAGATTAAAGCATTTTATTAAGTTTTAGCCCGGTTTGCTCTCATATAAGTTGCTGTATACTTATATTTTTTTATATGATGCATGCTGCAATTCAGAACATGGAGTACATAGATAGAACAGGCTCATCGCGCTGATCGATTTAGACATATTATTTGTCAAATTTGGAGTTATAAAATTAAAGTTATTAATTAATTAAGAAAAAGGGCATTTTATTGTAATTTTAATCATCTCGAAATTTTAAACTGCTCAAACATTATTTTGAATAGCATATTTGAATTCCTCACATTTTTCTGATTCAAAAACATATATCATATGTATTATTTGGAATTATATTTTAAAAATTATTTAAAACAGATTCAAATTTGAATTTAAACAATTTCTGAAAAAGTTTAAATCAAACAGAAAACCAGAAAACATTTTATACCCTGGCCAGACCTAGCCCTAGTCGCTGACGAGTGGGACCGGCTGACTGGGAGAACGGCACGGCGAAAAAAAACTTTTTGCACTGGCACAGGGGCTAGCCGAGGAGGCCGACAGGTGGGGCCAGCGGGCTCGCAGGCCCACGTGACAGCGGCTGAGCATGCAGAGGCTGACAGGTGGGGAGCGTGCTGGATCGCGAGTTGGATGTTCAAAACTGCAGGGGCATTTTTGTAAAAGGTACCGGGAGGCTGACTGGTGGGGCTCGCGAGTACCGCGGGTTGAGCGAGAGTTAACAGAGGGGGCTATATGCAAAAGAAAAAGGGGCACTGTGGTTCTTCTCCTCTCGTTCTCTGAAGGATCGGTCTGACGCGCGCGGTGCGCGGCGCGGCGAGGCGGGGACTCGATCCCGCGACCTAGGCTCGCGCGCGGAGACGGTAACCAGTGCGGCTGGGTGGGTGTTGTTGACAGGGAAGGACTAAGCAGCCAGGCGAGGTGTGGCGCGGTGCAGACGCGGCAGACGCCAGCGGCCGATGGTGCATGGAGAGCGCCCGGCGAAACGCCTGGCGCGGCTAGGGCTTCCTGGTGAGGCGGATGTTGTCTAGGCGGGAGAGGTACTCACGGCGGGGTGGTTGGTGGCGGCGGATCGGCTTGGGGAGCGGCAGGGCGACGTCGTGGCAGACGGCCGGCGAGATTAGGTTTTCGGCAGCGTCGCGGTGCTGCGGCAGACGTGGGGCTTCTCCTCCTCGCTGGCGCGTCCAGGGTGAAGCAGAGGGTCCTCCTCGGTCTCCTCGACCACCTCCACGTCGCCCACGCCGGCTGAAACGAGGAAGAGGCGGTGGTACTGGCGGTGACCGGCGGGAGGAGCTGGCGTCGGTGAAGCAGAAGGAGGGGAGAGGGCAGGGCCCTGGGGTGGATCTGGCGAGGCAGAGACGTGGGGAGGGAGGTAGATAAGGAGGGCGAGAGGGATAGGGTTGCCGTGCGGGCTCGGGAAGGGAAAAGGTGGCTTCGTCCACCTTTTTTCTTTCCTCCCTCACATGCTCGGCGTGGGGCTCGGCCTGGGTGGCTGTAGGTGGGGCTTGGCCGGGAGAGAGGGAGAGGCAGGGAGAGGCTCGGGTGGTGGAACCCTGCGGCAGAAAGAGAGGAAGAGAGAGAGAGAGGGTCGGGTTGGGGGAGTAGATGGTTAGGGTTGGGTGGCCTTGGCCTAGGGTTGGAGAGAGAGGGTTGGTGGGTCCCTACTGGCAGACAGAGAGGGAGAGGAAGGTGCTCGGCAAGAGAGGGGTGAGGTGGGGACTAGGGTAAGGGGTTAGGGTTGAGAGAAAGAAAAGAGAGAGAGACTAGGTGAGAGGGAGTTTTGGTATGCATGATCAAGAGAGAGACAAGATGGACATGGGGATGATCTTACAAGGTCATGCAAGGCTCTACACAAGTGAGGTTGATGAGGTAGAGATGAAGAGAGAAAAAGAGAAGATCTCACAAGAGGAAGGTTCCACTCAAAACAAAGAAAAACCAAAGAAAAGAAAAGGGGTTGATGATGGTTGCATGGCCCATGCAAAACATTAAATGCCATGTTTATGCTTGTGAAAACAATACAAATAACATGGCATTATTATTATGCATTCCCAAAATGTGGAATAAAGGCCAAGCAAAAATAATTAAAGGGATGCTCCATGTGGAGTAGAAGGGGATGACCATATTTGAATAAAAATGGGGCATGCTAGTATGTATGTGCCACTAGGTATTTAGTAAGCCCAAAAATATCCCAACATGAGCATAAACCCCAAAACAACCCATATGAAAGCTAGAAAAGGGTTCCACTCACAAGGCAAGCAAAGGTGGCCATGTGGCTCTCATAAACCAATAATGTGGAAACAATATGGTGCATATATGAGAGCATGTGGAGTTAGAAGTAGATCCATCCCAACCTATATGTGCTAGAGATGAAAACAAAATAAAATGCAAAGCTCACATGTAGTAGGGTAGTGGAATGATGGAGTGGTGACAAGAAAGGTGGTGGAATTAAATAAAAGATATGCCCCCAACTCAACTTGGGCATCAAGCATTTATCAAGATTCAAATACAACATATCAAGAGCCAAATACAATTAATAATGCATATGAGAGAAGATCCAAATGGAAAAGGGTTTTATATGATGCTCAAATGCAAGGTGGCATGATGACATGAGCATGATATAATTATGATGCAACAATTATATGTAGGAAGTAGCATATATATAGACTAGGCTAGTAGCATTGCAATTGTTAGACAATTGGGATGCTACAACTCTCCCCCACTAAACAAGAATCTCGCCCCGAGATTCCTAGGAAAAACAAAACAACACAAGGAGAGGCGGGTGTTCGGAACGAAGGTGACCCTCACGTTCCCAAGTTGATGAAACACGGAATGGTGCGCCCCTTACACCTTGCCAAACTTGCTAGACTTGTTGCGAGCCTTGCGTTTGCTTGAGACACACAGGGTTAGAGGAATTGAAGGATTGTCGTGAGGCAAGAAGGGTAGGATGAATATAGATGCGGTTTTCGAGAAACAAGATAAAAGAGTAGAACCACTTGTGAAGGAAAAAATGATGTATCATGGATAAAGAAAAGACACACCGTTAAGATTAAAGATTTACCGATACTAGAGAGGATGCATCTTTGTCTCGCCGGAAGAAAGAGCTAGATTGGAGAGGTTTGAACCACTATGACAATAGCATTGTATCTTCTCTCGGATTTGAGAAATGAAGTTCGAAAACAATATTGTCTTCAAACAATAGAGTTCCTTGATATCAACGGAAAGATTTAGTTAGACATTGTCGGATTAGATTCTTCTTGCACCGGTAAGAACCAAAGGATCACGCAATTGAGGTGCGCGGATATAACTTCCAGAGACGGATGTGAAGCTAGATCATGGTGGAATCCCAAGAAGCAAAGAATATGGAGGATCTGGAGTTTATTATAGAGATACTTATTGCTTTCTTTAGCCTTGAGGCTAACGCAATAGATTTGCGGCTGATGGCATCAACCATAATTGGCTTAACCATAGAAAAAGAATTGATGAAACAAAGAGAGAGATAGTTTTCCTTCCATCTTGTTTGGGAATGTCGAGCACCGGTAGAAAGACAAGGACCGAAAAGAGTTTGCGTCTGTTTCCACCAGATAATTGAAGATTTTGCTCCATCTAGAATAGACATACCACCAACAAGAGATTATTGATTACTTTCTTCGAGAGAGCACTCCGGAAAAACAAGGACGGAAGTAAAAGTATCGAGGGATAAAGGCCAGTTCTAACTTCCGTGGAATGAGTGAAATCACATTAATTCACCAATTCAATGTACAAGAGCGAATGATAAGAGTAGTGGTATGGTAGCTACTCCATCCCGCACTCAAATCATTACTCCGCACATGAATAAGAAAACCATGCAACCCAACTACCAAAACAGACTAAAGGTATTGACAATAACTCATGGAACTTCGTTAGAAAACAAGGATAGATGCAAACGATTCGCCGGATTCACAGATAGATAAAGATGATGATGTTGTCGTCATGTCGGAAGTACCAAGCCACCAGAAAGATATGAAGGAAGATTACAGAGAACAACTGCAAGATTCAACAGCTACAGAAAAGATAGCACCAACTTGAACAGAAGGAATACAAGATCTGGAAGGTCTTCATGGCCTCCGGTGGATTGAGCATAGACGATAGAGCGAGAGGGTTTCAAGAGATTACTTAACGAGACAGATGTGAAAAGAACTCCATGTTCTTCTTGAAATGATTGAGAGAGATTTAGCAGTCTTGAGGAAATCTTCAGCGGAACGACGATGAGAACTCGCCAACAAGGAAAAACTCCGGGTTTGATTGAAGATGGAGGATGGAATTAGCAATGGGCTTGCTGATTCCAGAATTGAAGCGATGTATTTAGAAGAAAGACATGGTCGAGATAGGTGACTTCAAGAAGCCCGAATTCACACTTTGAGAACTTTGCACATAGGCGGTGTTCACGAAGCTTGAGAGAAGAAACACAGATGATCTTCCATGTTCTTCCATTGATATAGAATAGGCAAGCATATCATCAAGATATACCATCATGGATTAACAAGATATTCCAAGAATATCAAGTTCAAGAGACGGAAGAAACGAAACCAATGCTCGAGACACTTCCTGAGCTCAACGCTCTTTGAAAAATCAATATTAAGACCACGGGTTCGTGTTGAAGAAGATGCACTGGCAGAATAGATTATCTGGTCCTTCGGAAGAGTACGAGAAATGCCACTTGGTTCACATTGTTGATTGTATCGCCGGTTACGAAGATAAAGAGATCTTGGATAAAGGAACGATGATAGCTCATACCTTAAGCAAAGCTATTAGAGACGAAAAGATGCAATTCCCTCGTATCCAGGAGAATTGTGCAGATATGGAGTTCAGAAAGATGTGCAGCATGATGAACAGATGATAGACCACTGTAGGGCCTTTAAGAAAAACTCTGGATTGGCAAAGATACTTGAATATGCATAGACATGATCACGGTGTAACTCAAAATCACAGGAGATAACCGCCACCATTTGGAGGATAGTGTTGATAGCATTTTCCATATTCCACTCATGATAAGTGTCATATAGCTATGCAGAGAACCAAATTACAATCACCAGCATCAGATCGACACATGTTATGTAATTAGCCCAAGAGAATTGGAGATGAAATAAAACTCCAGGATTAAGCGCCGGTGACAAAAGAATGAGTTAGCATGGACATGCTGATAAAAGGAAGATAGATAATGTTTCACACACGACTGAAGAGGAGTGTGGAAACACAAATGTATCAAAGAAATTTTTTCCACATTTTTTGGCATTAAAATACCAATAGATGTGCAAAACCACTTATCAGGTAGAGATTAGCAACTCCACATTCTGTGAAAGCATGCTGGAAGGAAGAACACCCTTAAGAAGATTGCGCCTGTTATCAAGGAGTCGGATAGATCACGTCGGTTTACAAAAGCCTGTCGGTATGGAGCGTACCAACAGTTGATAACCAAAAGGCAGATTGTGATAACATGTTGGATGCAACATATAGACAAGGAATCCACACACACACACACACACACTTTCTATGGTACTACGGAAACCCAGAACACGTGAATCCTAGTTTGAATTTTTAGAAGAGGATTGAAAACGTTACACTTCCTTACCAGAAAAAGGTGGGTGGGTGGGTAAGAAGAAAAGTGGAAGCAGTCCTACTCTCACGTTTTGTTTTTCCCTAGTATACATAACTACCAAAAATATTTGCTAGACTGACAACGACCATTTGGCTGAGACCCTGAAGGGCGGGATGGCTCTGATACCAATTGTAACTACCTCGGTGAATTACGCTCTTAGTTACATGCCTGGATGAGCGAAAATGGTTAAAATAGTACGGTGGGGCCAAGGGCCACTCACAGGTAGACCTTTCGGCCATCCTAACCATTTTCAGAACATCGGGACAAGAACGAGCGGCGTAATCGGCAGGCGAAGGGATCAACTACATACACAAATGAGTATGTATGCAAGCCACATACAACAGTCCTCAGAGCCATTCCATCTAAAAGAAATAGAAATATTGCAACGACATACGGCAAGATCCAAATATCCTAGATAGAGATAATAATTTAGGATAGCTCCTCATACATCAAACATTAGAGTATCAGGCGGAAGCGGAAGACAAGATCTGAGTACGGATAAGAAGCAAATCGGCATAAGATGCCACATAAATAAACACATCCCGTCCACAGATCTCACGGATCCTCGTTCCCGGAATCTCTACACCGAATGATCGTTGCCAAGATCATCCATGTCCTCCACCCAGTATCCATCTTGCGAATACACCTGTTCATCTGAATCAAACAATTTATCGTGTGAGACCCTAGGGGTACTCAGCAAGTCTTTATGCCACTAAAGGGGACACAACCTGGGGTGACGCAATTACAGCAAAAGATAATATCTAACAAGTCTATAGATACTCGCTAACCATCCGCCTAACCAATGATAGACAGATGTCCGTGAATTAAGAACAACAGTTATAACAGTATAATCAACAGATCCATCCTCCTCCTCGCTTACCAACGAGGAAGCGGACAAACAACCCCCCACCCGTTGGCAGTTTTATTAACCATTCCATGAGTATTGCGCTATTTACTAGTCAGGTACTTAGTCAATTTAAAAGCGGTACTTTAGTTAGACTTGTCTATGATCGATAAACTGTGCTCCAAGTCGTCCATAACCGCGGACACGGCTTTCAGAAAGATTTACCCTGTAGGGGTGCACAAATAGCAACACACACTCAATCAACCTCGGAAAAACCAACTCGAAACCCAATGAGGCATTCACGACAAAGCGATCACAGGATTCAGAAATATTTCAGGGGGCCACCCCATTAAGCTACCCGCAACGAAGTTGGCTGGCTCCGAGACGGACCCAAGGTTTGCGCCAATGGCTGTAAACGACAGGGAACCCGAAAGTGTGACTGGGCTTGTCGATACCGCGAAAACAGTCCGCAATCCTAAACAGTATAGGTGCTCCTCGCACAATCTTAAATAAAGTAGTAAAATATGGCATAAGTACAGGATAGTAATAAAGCCCCAAACTACTTTGTGGCCCCAAGAAATAAGAATGAATCAAGCTCTGGCTCAGGGGGCTCCATAAGGCCTGCCGGATGTGGATAGTGTGAATAGTCAAGGAACAGGAATCAAGTACTCGGGGTCCTACGGGACACAAGTGCGCATGAAGAACCAAATAGCAGATATTGCTCACCGGTGCCACTTTCATTAGTTATCCCATTACTACTTAGGTTAAGTTGTTTAGGTACCTTGTTCTCCATTAGACACTCACATACCCTACACATGCTGTTCTACGACCCGCATGGCTCAAACAACTCCTGTAGTAATGGCTCATGGGATGGAGGAACAAGCTTCAGCGGGGTTTAAAAGTAATGGCTATGCAGTACTTGGGATTCAATTTAATACAATCGCGACTCAATGATGCAAGAATAAGATAGAGGCAATAGGTACTATATGTATGCAAGCATGTGGTAGTGCTTGCCTGGCAGCTCAGTTGAAGCGAGGGACGGATCTGGGTAGTGCTCCTGGGATTCCTGATATATCCCCTGCTCAACGTCTATTCGAAGAATAACCAAACAAACAAGGGCCAACATAAATAGAGTGCACAAGCATATGGATTAAAATGCGACAAACAAACAATCATGCCATGATGAATGATGCACAAATTGCATGGCAATAATGTAGCATGGCATGGGTGAGGTGTGGGGTACAAGATTAAAGCATTTTATTAAGTTTTTAGCCCAGTTTGCTCTCATATAGGTTGCTATATACTTATATTTATATGATTCTTGCTTCCATTTAGAACATGGAGTGCATATATAGAATGGGCTTGTCGTGCTGATCGATTTAGACATATTATTTGTCAAATTTGGAGTTATAAAACTAAAGTTATTAATTAATTAAGAAAAAGGGCATTTTATTGTAATTTTAATCATCTCGAAATTTTAAAGTGCTCAAACATTATTTTGAATAGCATATTTGAATTCCTCACATTTTTCTGATTCAAAAACATATATCATATGTATTATTTGGAATTATATTTAAAAAATTATTTAAAACAGATTCAAATTTGAATTTAAACAATTTCTGGAAAAGTTTAAATCAAACAGAAAACCAGAAAACATTTTATACCCTGGCCAGACCTAGCCCCAGTCGCTGACGAGTGGGACCGGCTGACTGGGAGAACGGCACGGTGAAAAAAAACTTTTTGCACCGGCACAGGGGCTAGCCGAGGAGGCCGACAGGTGGGGCCAGCGGGCTCGCAGGCCCACGTGACAGCGGCTGAGCTCGCCAAGGCTGACAGGTGGGGAGCGTGCTGGATCGCGGGTTGGATGTTCAAAACTGCAGGGGCGTTTTTGTAAAAGGTATCGGGAGGTTGACTGGTGGGGCTCGCGAGTACCGCGGGTTGAGCTAGAGTTAACAGAGGGGGCTATATGCAAAATAAAAAGGGGCACTGTGGTTCTTCTCCTCTCATTCTCTAACAGATCGGTCTGACGCGCGCGGTGCGCGGCGCGGCGAGGCGGGGACTCGATCCCACAACCTGGGCTCGCGCGCGGAGACGGTAGCCAGTGCGGCTGGGTGGGTGTTGTTGATAGGGGAGGACTAAGCGGCCAGGTGAGGTGTGGCACGGTGCAGACGTGGCAGATGCCAGCGGCCGACGGCGCACGGAGAGCGCCCGGTGAAATGCCTGGCGCGGCTAGGGCTTCCTGGTGAGGCGGAGGATGTCTAGGCGGGAGAGGTACTCACCGCGGGGTGGTTGGTGGCGGCGGATCGGCTTGGGGAGCGGCAGGGCGACGTCACGGCAGACGGCCGGCGAGATTAGGTCTTCGGCGGCGGCGCAGTGCTACGGCAGACGTGGGGCTTCTCATCCTCGCTGGCGCGTCCAGGGTGAAGCAGAGGGTCCTCCTCGGTCTCCTCGACCACCTCCATGTCGCCCACGCCGGCTGAAACGAGGAAGAGGCGATGGTACTGGCGGTGACCGGCGGGAGGAGCGGGCATCGTTGAAGTAGAAGGAGGGGAGAGGGCAGGGCCCTAGGGTGGATCTGGCGAGGTAGATACGTGGGGAGGGAGGTAGATAAGGAGGGCGAGAGGGAGAGGGTTGCCATAGGGGCTCGGGAAGGGAAAAGGTGGCTTCGGCCACCTTTTTTCTTTCCTCCCTCACGTGCTCGGCGTGGGGCTCGGCCTAGGTGGCTGCAGGTGGGGCTTGGCCGGGAGAGAGGGACAGGCAGGGAGAGGCTCGAGTGGTGGAACCCTGCGGTAGAAAGAGAGGAAGAGAGAGAGAGGGTCGGGTTGGGGGAGTAGATGGTTAGGGTTGGGGTGGCCTCGACCTAGGGTTGGAGAGATAGGGCTAGTGGGTCCCTGCTGGCAGAGAGAGGGAGAGGAAGGTGCCCGGCAAGAGAGGGGTGAGGTGGGGACTAGGGTAAGGGGTTAGGGTTGAGAGAAAGAAAAGAGAGAGGGACTAGGTGAGAGGGGGTTTTGGTATGCATGATCAAGAGAGAGAAAAGATGGACATGGGGATGATCTTACAAGCTCATGCAAGGCTCTACACAAGTGAGGTTGATGAGGTAGAGATGAAGAGAGAAAAAAGAAGATCTCAAAAGAGGAAGGTTCCACTCAAAACAAAGAAAAACCAAAGAAAAGAAAAGGGGTTGATGATGGTTGCATGGCCCATGCAAAACATTAAATGCCATGTTTATGCTTGTGAAAACAATACTAATAACATGGCATTATTATTATGCATTCCCAAAATGTGGAATAAAGGCCGAGCAAAAAGAATTAAAGGGATGCTCCATGTGGAGTAGAAGGGGATGACCATATTTGAATTAAAATGGGGCATGCTAGTGTGTATGTGCCACTAGGTATTTAGTAAGCCCAAAAATATCCCAACATGAGCATAAACCCCAAAACAACCCATATGGAAGCTAGAAAAGGGTTCCTCTCACAAGGCAAGCAAAGGTGGCCATGTGGCTCTCATAAACCAATAATGTGGAAACAATATGGTGCATATATGAGAGCATGTGGAGTTAGAAGTAGATCCATCCCAACCTATATGAGCTAGAGATGAAAACAAAATAAAATGCAAAGCTCACATGTAGTAGGGTTGTGGAATGATGGAGTGGTGACAAGAAAGGTGGTGGAATTAAATAAAAGATATGCCCCCAACTCAACTTGGGCATCAAGCATTTATCAAGATTCAAATACAACATATCAAGAGCCAAATACAATTAATAATGCATATGAGAGAAGATCCAAATGGAAAAGGGTTTTATATGATGCTCAAATGCAAGGTGGCATGATGACATGAGCATGATATTATTATGATGCAACAATTATATGTAGGAAGTAGCATATATATAGACTAGACTAGTAGCATTGCAATTGTTAGACAATTGGGAACCCTCACAACCACAACGGCCGTCTCTTCCACATGAACGCCGAAGAAGCCCATGAAGCGCCAGATGTAGTGCTGGGTATGTTTTCTGTCAACTCAGTTTTAGCAAGAGTATTGTTTGATTCGAGAGCATCACATTCATTTGTCACCGAAGAATTTGCATGCACTAGTAAGATTCACCCAACCAACCTGAAGCATGTCATGATAGTTCAAATCCCCGAATCAACTACAAAAGCTAGAAAAATTTGCAAAGCTGTACCTATCAGGATACATGGGATAGATTTTTATGCCAACCTCATAGTACTTGGAACCAAAGGATTGGAAGTAGTACTAGGTATGGACTGGATGTCAAGGCATAAAGGAATGATAGACTGTGCTAAGAAAGCCATCACCATGACCAGTAGCTCTGGAGTAACAGTAGAGCATATATCTGAAACCTTACCCCGTCAATTCAAGTGCGACAAGAGTCTAGCCCTACCCACCATAGACCAAGTAAGAGTAGTATGTGAATACCCCGATGTATTCCCAGATGAATTGCCAGGTATGCCCTCGGATAAGGATATTGAGTTCATTATCGAACTAATCCCTGGAACCGGACCCATAGCCCAAAGACCCTATAGCATGAACCCCTCGGAGTTAGTGGAATTGAAGAAGTAGTTGGATGCTATGTTAGCAAAAGGCTTGATTCAACCAAGCGCTTTGCCATGGAGATCACCAGTGTTATTCGTCAATAAGAAAGATGGAGGCAACCGTTTGTGCACAGATTACAGAAAGTTGAATGACGTCACCATCAAGAACAAGTACCCCTTTCCAAAGATAGAGGATCTATTTGATCAGTTGACTGGAGCTCAGGTATTCTCAAAGATTGATTTTAGGACTGGTTATCACCAACTTAAGATTCGTGCAATGGATATTCCAAAGACCGCCTTCACTACTCGCTATGGTTTATACGAGTTTACGGTTATGTCTTATGGATTAACCAATGCCCCTGCTTATTTCATGAATCTCATGAATAATATCTTTATGAATTTCCTAGATAAGTTTGTAGTTGTGTTCATTGATGATATCCTTATCTACTCCAAGTCAGAAGAAGAGCATGAGCAGCATCTGAGAATCATCCTAGAAACCCTGAGAGAACATCGGCTGTATGCCAAGTTCAGTAAGTGTGAGTTTTTGCTGAAGGAAGTAGGATTCCTAGGACATATTGTGTCTGTCGGAGGAGTCTCTGTTGATCCCGCCAAGATCAAAGATGTTGAAGAATGGGAAGGCCCAACTACTCAAACCCAAGTCCGTGGATTCCTCACATTAGCGGGATACTACCGCAAGTTCATCAAAGGATTTGCAAGCATCGCCAAACCCATGACCCAATTGTTGAAGAAGGACAAGAAGTTTGAATGGACTGACAAATGTGAAGCAAGTTTCCAAGAGCTGAAGAAGAGATTGATATCAGCCCCAATATTGATCATGCCAGATATCAAGAACCCCTTTGATGTGTATTGTGATGCATCCAAGATTGTTCTCGGATGTGTACTGATGTAGGAAGGCAAAGTAATCGCGTATCTGTCTCGACAACTGAAGCAGCATGAGCAGAATTATCCGACCCATGATCTTGAATTAGCAGCCGTAGTTTTGGCATTGAAGACATGGCATCATTATCTGATGGGTAATCGCTGTGAGATTTACTCAGATCACAAGAGCTTGAAGTATATTTTTGCTCAGAAGGAGCTGAATATGAGGCAAAGGTGATGGATAGAGTTAATCAAGGATTATGACCTTGACATTCACTATCACCCCGACAAAGCCAATGTGGTAGCGGATGCTCTTAGCAGATTGCCGTGTAGGCTAAACACCATGATCAAGGAGAAGCAGCCAAGTTTGTATGAAGAGTTGGAGCAGTTCATAACTGAATTAGTTAGCAAAGGATTCTTAGCTAGCATTGAACTTCAACCCACATTAATCAGCCAAATCAAGGAAGCCCAGAAGGGAAATGAAAGTATCGACGGAATCAAACGTCGTATTGGTACAGGAAAGGTACCTGGATTCACTAAAGACGAAGAAGGAGTTCTGTGGTACAAAGGCCGTATCTGTGTGCCAGCATATTCGGAGCTGAAGCAAGTTATCATGAAGGAAGCTCATGATACTCTTTATTCTATCCACCCTGGAGGAACGAAGATGTATCAAGACCTGAAAGAGCAATTTTGGTGGCACAAGATGAAGAGAGAGATCGTAAGTTACATCGCCAAGTGTGACATCTGTCAACGAGTCAAAGAAGAGCATCAGAGACCCACAGGACTGTTGCAACCATTGCAGATTCCGAAATAGAAATGGGATTCCGTCGAAATGGACTTTATCACCGGATTGCCTACTTCTAGTAGGGGAAATGACTCAATCTGGGTCATCGTAGATAGACTGTCCAAGGTAGCTCACCTCATACCAGTCAATACTACCTACTAGAGTTCGAAGCTAGCAGAACTGTATATTGCTAGGATTGTTAGTTTGCATATAACCCCCAAGACCATAGTATCAGATCGAGAATCCAGTTTACCTCGAGATTTTGGCAAAAAGTTCAGGAAGGATTAGGCACCAAGTTGAACTTCAGCACCGCTTATCACCCGCAAACTGATGGACAGATTGAGAGAGTCAACCAGATCCTAGAGGATATGTTAAGAGCCTATGTGTTAGAGTATGGATCAAAATGGGAAGACTGCCTGCCTTTTGCAGAATTCTCATATAACAACAGTTATCAAGCTAGTTTGCAGATGGCACCTTTTGAATTCCTATACGGAAGAAAGTGTTGTACCCCTTTGAATTGGTCGCAAGTAGGAGAGAGTCAGATCTTTGGACCAGACATTCTCCGAGAAGCCGAAGAGAAGGTTCACAAAGTCCGTGAGCACCTCAAGACCGCCCAATCCATACAGAAGAGTTATGCTGACAAGAGAAGGAGAGACCTGACTTTCAATGCGGGAGATTTTGTATATCTCAAGGTTTCGCCATTTAAAGGAACGCAACGCTTTAGTCTGAAAGGAAAGTTAGCCCCCAGATATATCGGGCCCTTCAAGATTCTGAATCGTCGAGGAGAAGTATCGTATCAACTATAACTACCTGAAGAAATGTCTGCCATCCACAATGTGGTCCATATCTCGTTACTTCGCAAATGTCTAGAAGTGCCGGAGAAGACTGAAGTTTTCAAGAACATCGATCACAGAGCTATGGAGATCAACTATGACCTTACATATCGTGAAGTGCCCATCCGTATCCTAGAAGAAGCTTACGGAACCACCAGGACCAGGAGTATCAAGTTTCTCAATATTCAGTGGAGCAACCATACCGAAGACGAAGCCAGTTGGGAGAGAGAACATTACATTAGGACAGAGTTCCTAGATCTCTTTAGTTCCTAGTTTTCTTTGTAAATCTCAGGACGAGATTTTGTTTAAGGGGGGAAGGTTTGTAACATCCCAAAACTTTAATCCAAGGTTATTAAGATCCAAATCATAAAAATTAGGGTTAATAAAAACTTTTCCAATTAAAATTATTAAAGCATTCATATGTGTATGGATTTAAATAGGAGTTGTTTTGAATTGCCCTGTTTAAGTGATCCATTGCTTGTAAAATGATTCTTAGGTGAAATAAACATCATCTAGATCATTCCCAAACAAATACCAAAGAAAAAAAAATCAAAATGAATAAAATAACCAAATGGTCATTTGTGCCATTCTAATCAACATGCCTACTTTGGCTATTCCTAGGACTCAATTCTTAACAGAAATAAATATGGATCTTTGCACCCCTTGCTAGTACATGTAATGATGTACGAAGGCCCACATTGTGATCTACCAAAAACTTTCAAACACTAATATTAAATGGCATTTGAATTTTGAATCTAGTTCATATGGGAAGATCCCACTTATTCAAAAACCACTCAAATGAGCTTTATTTTTAAAACCCAAGCAACCACAGATGATCAAGCTTATGACTAACACACCCACCAAAAATCTTTTCAAAATTCAAAAATAAATTTCTTTCGGCCATTTTCATAAACATGTGGCAAGCAGAGATTACACCTAGTTTTAGCTCACTATTTTCTATAGGGTTTTGCCACCCAATTGACCTCAAATCACTCCCTCTGTCTCCACTTGATCTAACCAGGCCATAAACATCCCATCCCCTATCCCCTAGCAGCAGTGCTGAGACACCCCGAGGACATGTCCGCCGGCCAAACCTTGCCAACGCAGCAGCAGATCGCCCCTCTCTCTCTCGCCATGTCTAGGAGCTAGACCAGACCGCACCGCCACCCTCTGTCCCCTCATCGAGCAGAGCCAAGCCATGACCACCCGCAGCGCGCCTCGCCCAGAGCGTCTGCACCATGCCGAGAATGCGCAAGAGCACCGCGCCCGACAAGCGTGCACACGCTGCCCCTAGACTGCAACCCGTGCTCACCGCATCGCCACGACCCAGGGAACCACCCAGACATGACCGTTCGCCGCCATTTGAACCACAGCCACCGCACGCCGTGAAGACCGCCGCCTCTGCCACTTAGAGCGTGAGCACCGCCCGACCGTTTGCCACCGCCCCTAGTCCCGCATTTAAGCCATAGCGCACCGCCAGGAGGGAGGCCACCATCCCCTACCTCGAGCCACGCCACTAGCACGCTGTGCAGCCCTCGCCGGAGCCGCCCGCCCATCACTCTCGGTCGCCTCATAGAGCTATAAATAGAGGCCACCCTAGTACAAACCACTCACACCATTCCACTCCCCTCTCCTCACTGGTCCTTCCCCACCTCTAGCCAGAGCAGCGCGAGCACTTATTCGCCGGAATTTGGCCGGAGGAGCCCGCTGCAGAGGAGGAGAAGGCAACGTCGATTTCGTCCACCCCCGGAGCTGCCTCGACCACCCCTGAGCTCGCCGTCGTCCACCAGTTTGTTTTCCCGTCTCGCTGTCGTTGCTGGAGCCCTGGTACACCCCCTGAGCACCCCCATCGAGCCGCTAAGGTTTGTCCTCACCGACGACCTGTCCGTCGTTGACGACGAGCCCCAGCCGTAGATCCTAGTTCTAATCTAACGGCCCACATCGCCCCGTACCGCTTCACGTGTTAAGAGCCGCTGACCGGTGGACCCCCTGTCAGCTATGCCCCATGCTGCAGAGTGCCACTGGGCCGACCCGTTAGCTTTCCCGTGCGACCCATTTAATTCAAATTAGGATTTTTCTAATTTAGTTTGAACTTAGTTCTGTTCCCTAGTTTGAAAATAAATTCAGAGAGATCTACACATCCAAATGGAGTGGTTCCTATTTTGTTAGAAAGCTACTAAAAAGATCTACCCAAGCCCGTTGGAATTAATTCAATTAGAGTTAGAGATCTCTCCTAGTAAAAATAATAGACAGAAGCTTTTGCACATTCAAACATTTTTATAAAATCAACCATGATAGCTTTTGAGTTGATTCCAACTCTCAAAAATCACATTTCACCATACCTATCTGAATATGTAATAATATTAGGGTTTACATGCAGTGACTTTGGACTAGTACCAAAATAATGCTATATAGGCATTTCTAGTCACTTTAAATCATTAAATAATGAACTTAAACCAAAGTAATTATGAACCAACCCTTAAATCACATTCCCACATGTTAGAATATGTGGTGAAGACATGTGTCCACATAACCCATAATTTAAGTGGTGAATATTAAATATTAGTTATTTTTTAATGAGTAGAAATTACTTTTCTTAATTAAAAAGAATGAAACTAGTTAATAAAACTTGTGATGCTTGTGATGATAATAGATCATCAAATGTGTGCCTTAGAGTGCTAATTAGACTAGCTAAGTATTGTTTGGTGATTGTGTACTCTGTATGTATTTATAGACGATAGTACCGACCAAGCTTTCGAGGAGGAGGAGTGCTATCAAGAGGAGGAAGAAAACTTCAACCACTACACCAACCAAGGCAAGCTAACCTTTGCAAGTATAATGCTTAGCAAGCTAGAATTAAGCTAGATGATTGAGCGAGGATGCTTTAGGCATGCTTTGGTCATACCACTTTGACTATTACTTACCCCAAGTATTTTTTTAAGCTTTACTTCCCTTACTTTACCCAAAGTCTTTTACTTGTTTTGAAGGTAGCATCAAGAGTATAAAACTTGACCTATTTAGATAACTTTAAATTTCATTCTATGGCATGAGGATTGATCCCATCTTTCCACCTTAGTGAACACTCTTAACCTATTAGTTTAGAGTTAAATAAAAAATTGAGTCACTTTAGATGGGAACACTTGGTGAAAATGAATTATGAAAACCTTGGAATGATGAGTCATTCTATTGAGATGTTTTGACAGGTGTTGAGAAAAAAAATGGTTTGTGATGATGAAAATGTTGAGGCATGAGCCTTAACCCTTTTACAAAACTGATGGTTGGATTCGGATGCGATACCATTCCAAATTTACCGTACAACCAGAACACCTGAATTGGGTAAGGCTTAGCCGGAAGTTTATATGCATTAGTATTAGTTCCCTCGTGGGAGAGGTTTGAGCTAAGGCTACCTCTCAATGATGTCCACCTATGCAGTGCCCAAGATGACAGATGGTCATGGTTGGGAGGCCATGCTCATAGGAGAGGTGGCTATACTAGGGTGTGTAAAGGGAAGGTTATGTTTGATTATCTGCATACTAAGTATGATGATTCAGGGTTATCCCTGACAGATGTATCGAATCTTGTGGTGAAAGTGTACCACCTCTGTAGAGTGTCAAACTATTCGAATAGCCGCGTCCGCGGTTATGGACAGTTGGAATGGCCATATTGTTTCGTTGTCAGATGTTTTCAAAATAACTTATGAAATGAATGTTGAATCTTGACTTGACCACAACAGGGTTGTGTCTAGGACAATAGCTTCCCCACTTAAGTGATTATAGAACTTTATTTTATATTTCTTTGCTTCTGAACTCAGCTTAGGTTTCAAACTTAACCTTATAGTTAAACTTAGAGTTAGTACTTTACATTAGAATTATACTACTTGTTAGTGGTAGTTTGCGAGTACTTAAAGAGTACTCATGGCTTTTGTCCCTGGCTATTCTCATGGCCAGACTATGAAGGAGACTACCAAGATGATGGCCAGCAGGACGGCTATGATAACTAGGACTATCTGCCTTCGTCAGCATTGCTTGTGCCCCTGAAGATGGACCCCACCGCTACGCTTATCTTTTATTCCGCTACTTGTTGTATTAAGACTGGATCATGAGATCCTTATTTGTGTAAGACCTTATGTATGGTTTGTAATGGATGATGTACTGTGATATCGAATCTGTTATGTCTCACAAAAATGGTAATCCTGGGATTGCGATGAATGACATAATAGGCATCTGGATTAAAAATCTGGGTGTTGACATCATGCCTCTGGTAATCTGGGGAAGTGATAGAAATCTCTAAGGTACTAGATGTGCTATTGCTACTAGGGAGAAAACAACAATCCTTTGTTCATAGAACAATCGTATTGTTTACTTTACACACAATTCGTCAAGCAATAATTTGTTGCTTGCAACTTAATACTGGAGGGGGTTCGGATGATAACCTGAAGGTGGATTATTAGTCATAGATGCAGTTGGATGGCAGTCTATGTATAATGTTGTAATGCCCAATCAAGTTCCAAAGGAGTCATGATGATTAGTATAGGCATGTATTGCTTTCTCGATGTTTGTCAATTGCCCCACTGTAATTTGTTCATCCAGCATGTTATCTATCTTAAGGAGAGCCACCTCTAGTGAACTATGGATCCCGTTCCTCTCTTCTACATACAATCTACAAACTATTTAGTGCTTTTTGTTTTCTTTCTGCAAACTGTTACTTCCTTCCATTCGATATGTTTAATCCTTTGTTTTCAGCAAAACCGGTGAGATTGACAACCTCATCAAAAGTTGGGGGCAGAGTTTTGTGGTTGTGTTGTGCAGGTCTCCACGTTGCTACTAGCACCGGTAGTGCGCCCTGCCAAGGCTCACCTAGCAACACCTTGGGGGTGTTTCCTTGCTCCTACTGGTTCGATTAAACCTTGGTTTCATAACTGAGGGAAACTTATGCTGTGCTCATCATACCTTCCTCTTGGGGTTCCCTAACGAGCTCCACATCAACACCGAGCCATCAAGTATTTTTCTGGCGCCATTGCCGGGGAGTCAAGGACATCTTCACAAGGGGAGTCCCTCATAACCAATATCTTTACTTTGTTATTTTTGTTTTGCTTAGTTTCTTTTTGCTTTATTTGCTTGTTTCTTTATCAAAAACACACAATAAATGATTTTATGAGCACACCTATTCCTCCACCTGTGCCTGAAGCTACTTTCTTTGAGATGAAACCTGCTTTACTCAATCTTGTTATGAGAGAACAATTTTCTGGTATTGGTAATGAAGATGCTGCTGCCCATCTAAATAACTTTGTTGAACTCTATGAGATGCAAAAGCATAGGGATATTGAAAGAACATTTCATGTTTCCCTATGTTTTGCGTGTTAGATAACAATACTATGGAGACTTTTCATGTGTGCTAAGTGTGCAGGAAGTTTTGAGGGGGGCCTAATAATCTGCCCCTCAAAGGGCCGGATAATCCGGCCTACCTCATCTCTCAAGGAAGCCAAGGCGCGTCACTCTGTGTCCAGTCGGATTTTCTCCCGGAAAATCCGAACTGGGGCGGTTTTTCCTCCCCAGGCCAGATAATCCGGGTTTCGCAAGGGCCGGATAATCCGGCCCCCAGTTTTCGAGGAAAAGGAGCCAAGGCGCGTCGCTCGGTATCCGATCGAATTTTCTACCGGAAAATCCGAACTGGGGTGGTTTTTCTTCCCTAGGCCGGATAATCCGGCCTTCGCATAGGGCCGGATAATCCGGCCCCCAGAAGTTGATCAAGGGCAAGCTCGGTGCGACGCTCAGATAAGAGTCTGGGGCGGAGTTTCCTCAGACCGGATAATCTGGCCCTCACTTGGGCCGGATAATTCGGCCCCCAAAGTGTGCAACAGCTGGTTTTTGGAAGGGGGTATAAGTAGCCCTTCTTCCCTAACATCCAGAACTCTTGATTCATTCGAATTTGACCAGACCCTGTGCAAAATCTCTAAATCTCGATCTCCCACTTCAACCACCCTAAGGTCTTGATCTTTGGTGGAATTGAAGGAGGAGAAGTTCATCATCAACATCAAGAATCAAGCGCTCCAACTCCTCTCCATTCACTTGGAGAAATCCCTGATCTAGTATTCTTGTTAATACCTAGCTCGTGTTATTGTATTTGACAACTTTGTTCTTGTGGCATCTTGTTGTCACTTCGGGAGCCTCCAAGTTGTTGTGGAGTTGTTGCCCCGCTAGTTGTGTAAAGGCGCTGGTGCCCGCCTCAAAGGGTACCTATAGTGGAAGGTGGATCAGGCCTGTTGTGGCGAGATCCATCAGAGAACAGGGTGAGGCCTTTTGTGGCGTGGTGGTCTTAGTACCGCCCACCCCTCCAACGCAGACATACTTCCCTTAACAAGGAAGGAACTGCGGTCAAACAAATCCTGTGTCTCCGCGTGCTTCACTTCAGTTCACTCGTTCCTCTTCCACTCGCTCCTTACTCGCTAGTAGATAGGTTTGCATATAGGGAAATTCTACACATTAGTTTATCTAGAGAATTTACCTTTGTGCTAAGCCTACAATTGAAAAAGAATTAAAAATTGGTGTAGCACCTATTCACCCCCTCTAGGTGCCCATACGATCCATTTCAATTGGTATCAGAGCCCCGGCTCTTAATTCGGGCTTAACCCCCTAAGAGTAGTCTGGGTACCGGGGATGATGGAAATGAGGCTGTGGATAAGGTCAAAATGGATGATCTCAAGTCGTTGGAAACAACCTTGTTGAAATCCTTTGAGGCCAAGATGGAGGAGATGAATCAAATGATTGCTCGCCTTACATCATCCATAGCCCCATCTCCATCCTCCTCTGAGGCTCCCTCACCATCATCTAAGGAAAAGGGTAACATCGAATCTAAGGATGATGATGTGGAAGGTGAAAAACTAAATGGTTCCACCTCCAAAAAGGGAAGTGACAAGGAGGAATATAGTGAGGTTCGCCACGTATATTCCCCTGAACCACCTATCCCTCATCCTCATATAAACAATAGGGGTGATCCACCCAATCTCGATGCGTCTTCTTTTAACCAATGGCAATTTCTAATGACATCTCATGTTTGCATCTCCTCTATTGAATTGTGGAGGATCATTGAAGGAGGTCTTCATGTTGGAGATCAAACCAATCTAACAAGAAGGGAAGTTGTGGATAGCCAGTTGAATGCCACTGCTCTCCACATGATACAGCTGGGTGTGGGTCCTAAGGACATGCCACACATTGAACATCTCAACACGGCTAAAGAGGCGTGGGATGCTCTTACAGACCTTTTTGTTGGAAATGAAAGCATGAGAAGAAACTGGTATGATGCCCTTAGTAACGAAGCTGAGGGATTCTACATGTTGGATGGTGAAAACCATGAGGACATGTATAGAAGATTCAAGGGCATCGCAACAACATTTCGGAAGCATGGGGCCACTCACATTGATGATGCATGGATAAAAAGGAAGTATGTGAGTGTCTTAATGCCTTTCGAACCGACGGATTTGAAGAGCTTGCAAGGTACACACAACTATCATCAAATGACATCCAATGAAGTCATGCAAGAAATGGCGTCATTCAAAGTGGCGGCAAAGAATGCTGAAGATGCCCGTGCTCGGGCCATTGGAATGCAAAAGGGTGTCAATGTGGCTCTCAAAGCCAATGTTGTTGAGCAAGAGGATGATGAAGGAGCATTTGAGAGGATATCCATGGACTGCCTCGATGAGGTCAAACATGCTCATGGTGAGTACATGGCATTCTATGCAAGGAACTTTTGGAAGGACCCTGCCAAAGCCAAGTCTGAACTTGAGCGCAAGAACGGGTCAAATGGAAGAAGACAAAGTGGCCCAAGATTGAGAACTTGCTTCAACTATGGAGATAGACTGCACTTTGTAACCGAGTGTCCTTATGAAAATAGAGAAGACAATGGTGGCAGGCTCATTTTCAAAGAGAAATCCAGAGTTCCTAAGAAGAAGCCATTTGCTAAGAAGAATGGTCCTTTCAAGAAGCAACCCAAGATGGTCCTTGTAGCTCAAGAGGAATACTCCTCCGCAAGTGAAGATGAAGAGGATGATGATAGTTCCCACGAAGTGGCTGCTATAACCACCACATCGACTCCCTCCTCTCTCTCTGACTCGCGGAACGAGAAGGCCATCAACAACAACGCCACTTGCCTAATGGCAAGAGGATCCGAGGTATCGACTTCTAACTCCTCATTTTCTAAGACTAACATAATTTTGGATATGGATGATCATGACAGTCTTGAAATGAAAGAAGAAGTTATTGCCTTGGATACTTTTTTCACTAACCTACAAGGTGAGCACAAACTCCATTTTGATACTCTTATGAGTCAACTTGCTCGAGCCGAAGATCTCCTTGAAGAAAAGGGCAGAATTGAAAGAGAAGATGCTTTGGAGATAGCCTCTTTGAAGAATGCCTTGGAAGAGGAAGAGGAAACTCGAGTTTCTTTGGAAGAAAGACTCGAATCCCTAGAGGAGTCACAAGAAGAAGTTGTAGCTCAGCTCATTAAAGAACGTGACCATGCCCTTGCCAAGGTAAAGAAACTAAAGAAAGAAAAGATTGATTTTGGGGTTGTTCATGCTAGACTTTTGGAGAAGTTTGATGATCTTGAAAGTGCTCACAAGGCATTGAAGAGTGATCATTCTACTCTAAATGAGTCTCATGATGAGCTCCAAACTCAATTGAAACGGTATAATGTACCAAGTACCTCATCTTCATCCTTTGGAAAATAAGATCTTGCAAGGAGTTCTCAACACAAAGGTAAAGGGGTTATTGATGAGATACTAAGCAGGCAAAGGACAAACAACAGTAAAGAAGGTCTTGGTTACATACCCAAGATAAAGAGCAAGAAAAACAACAATAAGAAGAACAAGACTGCTCAATCGAAGACTAGCAACATTACCAATGACAAGATTAATTATGATGGTTTTGTAGGGATCAACAATCCTAACTTCGAACTATATTGTGATTCTTATGGTGATGTTTATGATAGTTATGTAGGGCCTTATGATTGTTACATTCCTTGGTCTATTTGGGTTCCCAAGACCCTTGTTACTAACATGAGAGGACCCATTGAAAAATGGGTACCTAAAACCAAGAAGTAATTTTCTTACAGGGCTATGCTTCCGGTGGTTCTAAATGGGTACTCGATAGCGGTTGTACGAGTCATATGACCAGAAGCAAGGAGATCATCACGGAGATGCGGCCGAACCTTGATCACATTACCGTCTCCTATGGTGACAAGTCAAAATCTGAGGTATTCCGTCTCAGCAAAGTTGTGGTGGCTCATGATATCTCTCTCGTGGACGTCATGCTTGTTGAGACCCTCGGGTATAACTTACTTTCTGTTCGTGCCCTTGGTAAGATGGGCTTTGCAGTTTACATTGATGCTGATTTGGTGGTACTCATGTGGAGAAAGTCTCTAAAAGTCGCTTTCGTGGGATATGTCGAAAACAACCTGTACATGGTAGACTTTTCGGGAAAATCACTACAGGTCCGATGTGTCTTTTCAGAAAGGCTGACACGGGTTGGCTATGGCATCGCCGACTAGCCCACGTCAATATGAGAACTTTGCAAAGTCTCCACAAGGGTGGCCACATTCTTGGACTAAAAGAAAATGTCTCTTTTGCCAAAGATCGTGTTTGCAGGGCGTGTGTTGAAGGGAAATGCATGATTCACCTCATCGAAGGAAAACCATTATCTCTTCAAAAAGGATCTTGGAGCTCCTTCATGTGGACCTCTTCGGACCTCCATATCATGCAAGCCTCGGTGGGAAGAAGTATTGTCTAGTGATTGTTGATGATTACTCTAGATACACTTGGGTTTATTTCTTCAAGTTGAAGAGTGAAACTCAACAAACTGTCATCGACTTTGCCAACGAGGTTCAACGTCAACACAACGTCCCCATTTTGGCTATAAGGAGTGATAACGGCTCGGAGTTCAAGAACTACACCTTAAATGAGTTCCTAAGTGAAGAGGGGATAAGACATCAATATTCCGCTGCGTACACCCCTCAACAAAATGGTGTAGCCGATAGGAAGAATCGGACTCTAATGGACATGGCAAGATCAATGTTGGCCGAATTCAAATCTCCATATCACTTCTGGGCTAAAGCAATCTCTACTGCTTGTCATTCATCCAACCGGTTATACCTCCGCAAGATTTTGGACAAGACTCTGTATGAAATACTTACCAATAACAAGCCAAACATCTCATACTTTTGGGTATTCGGGTGTAAGTGTTTCTTTCTTATTAAAGGAGTTAGTTTATCTAAGTTTGAATCTAAGGCTCTAGAAGGTATTTTTGTTGTTTATGGTGCCGAATCCCACACTTATAGAGTCTACAATAAGCTCTCCGGAACTGTTGTAGAATCTTGTAGTGTGGTGTTCAAGGAAAATGACAGTTCCCGTGCGGAGCAAGTTGGTGTTTGTGATGCAGATGTTGAAATACCCCAAGATGCCATAAGAAGAATGGGCGTGGGATTCTTCTGCCCCATTGAGGAACCCCTTGGGGCGGACCGGGAAGGACAATGCTCTACTCATATAGATCCCTCATCTACACATACGCAACATGCTCCAACCACGGGGGCAACTTCTACACCATCTCCATCAACTACTGAAGGTCAAGATGCTCCAGAAAGCTTCAGGCCGGATTTTCCAGTGGATACCGGATTATCCGGCCACCCCGCTCCAGCTGTCCATGCAGATCCTGGTGGTGAAGATATCAACACAATCTCCAGGCCGGATTTTCTGGCTGACCCCGGATTATCCGGCTCCTCGCCAGGTCAAGCAAGTCCCAGGCTTCCTGATGATGCTGCTACAAGTCCTCCCAGGCCAGATTATCCATCCACTTCATCGGCCAGATTATCCGGCCCTGACTCTCCAGTTCTGCAGCCTCCTGTTATGGCTACGGACTCACCTTAAGGGCATGCATCTCCACCACCTGCTACTGATTTTCCAGCTACTGATCAAGGCAGAGAAAATGCCTCCAATGAAGACTCAAGTGATGAATCTCCTCCACCAAGAGACAACAAACTTATTGAACTTCGTCGCAAGGCTCGGGATGATCGTAACCTTGAGTTGAGGGGTCACACTCTCGACAAGGTTGTTGGTGATGTTCGACGAAGGGTGTCCACTAGACGAGAATTGGCCATTTTTGGTGAGCATCAAGCCCATATCTCCATGGTGGAACCTAAGAAGGTCTTTGAAGCTCTTGAAGACCCAGACTGGGTTGTTGCTATGCATGAAGAATTGAATAATTTCGAGCGCAACAAAGTCTGGAAACTAGTGGAGAAACCCAAAGAGTGCCGCAATGTTATCGGCACCAAGTGGATTTTCAAGAACAAGCAGGATGAGAATGACATTGTTGTGAGGAACAATGCGAGACTTGTGGCACAAGGTTACTCACAAGTTGAGGGCATCGACTTCGGCCATACTTATGCTCCTATGGCTCGCCTTGAGTCCATCCGTATCCTACTTGCTTATGTTGCTCATAACAATTTTAAGTTGCAGCAAATGGACGTCAAGAGTGCCTTCCTTAACGGTCCTCTACATGAGTTGGTATACGTAAAGCAACCCCCGGGGTTTGAGGATCCTAACTTCCCAAACCATGTCTACAAACTCGATAAGGCACTCTATGGCCTTAAACAAGCCCCACGTGCGTAGTATGAGCACCTTAAAGAGGTCTTGTTAGATCGTGGCTTCGAAGTTGGGCAAATCGACCCCACTCTTTTTACTAAGAAGGTTAAGGGGGAGCTCTTCGTATGCCAACTATATGTAGACGATATCATTTTTGGTTCTACTAACAAAGCTTTTAACGATGAATTTTCAAAGCTTATGACTGATAGGTTTGAGATGTCTATGATGGGGGAATTACAGTTCTTTCTTGGATTCGAGATCAAGCAACTAAGAGAAGGAACCTTTATTAATCAAGCAAAGTACATCCAAGACATGCTCAAGAGATTCAAGATGACGGATCTAAATGGTGTCGCTACTCCGATGCAAACAAAGTTTCATCTTGAACTCAACCCTCATGGTAAAGATGTGGACCAAAAGGTATACCGGTCCATGATCGGCTCTCTTCTTTACCTCTGCGCATCTAGACCCGATATTGTGTTGAGTGTGGGAGTGTGTGCAAGGTATCAAGCAGCTCCTAAAGAAAGCCACTTAGTGGCGGTCAAGAGGATCTTTCGATATTTAGTTCATTCCCCCAACTTTGGTCTCTGGTATCCCAAGGGCTCCAATTTCTCTTTATGTGGTTATACTGACTCAGATTGGGCTGGTGATAAGGATGATCGGAAGTCAACTTCTGGAGCTTGTCAATTCTTCAGAAGATCTCTTGTATGTTGGTCCTCCAAAAAGCATAATTGTATATCTCTCTCCACCGCCGAAGCTGAATATGTTGCTGCGGCCAGCACTTGTACTCAATTATTGTGGATGAGGCAAACTTTAAAAGAATACGGTGTCAATTGTGACAGAGTGCCTCTTTTATGTGATAATGAAAGTGCTATCAAAATTACGTACAATCCAGTTCAGCACACAAGGACGAAGCATATTGAGATTCAGAATCATTTTAGTCGTGACCATGTTGCTCGAGGCGATATTGATCTATCTTTTGTGATCACAAAGAACCAACTGGCGGATATCTTTACAAAGCCACTTGATGAAGCAAGATTCTGCTATTTGAGGAATGAGCTAAATATCATTGATACTGGGAGTTTGTCTTGATTACCCATGCACTCACTTGTACGTCTCAATCCTTGTTTGGTGTAGGTGTGGGCATGGATATAGGGGGAGTGTGGTCCTAACTTATTGGGCTAACCCTCCCCCCATAATGCCAATAGCAAGTATATCATTTCTCTTAATATCATGTTGTGATATGTGAGCTTATTGATGAGTATTGGTTGCGAACCCAAGATATATCTTCGTGGTGTCACACCATACACTCCAACAAGGTGGCTTCGGCCACCGCCCTCTCACTTGTGGATAATTGGATCTTTTTGGATGTTATTTGCTCTCTCACGTTCTTATGGGAATCACACTCAATCTTGGCTTTTATTTGATTTGGATTTTGCAATTTTGAGTGTCTAGTACCATCTCAGTTTGGCATTCTCAATCCTAAGCCTTCCCTACCCCTAAGACATCTATTCTTGCACACAAGTCCCTTGTACACCTTGTGGGGGTGTTGTTTGGGGACGCGCGGGCCTGGTTCTGTGTATAAACAAATCCCAGATTTTAGGCCGAATAATCCGGCCCAAGTGTTGGCCGGATAATCTGGCCCTGGCGGATTCGATCTTAAAGGGCAGGGCTCGGGGGAAAGGGCTCATATCGAGCAGCACTTCTCCCCTAGGCCTCTCCTTCTCCCTACCCGCCGCCTGCCGCCCCTCACCCTCCCCGGAGCCTCTCCAGCTACCGGATTTTCCGGGCCTTCCCGGATCTTCTTCTCCGCGCCTCCGGGTACCTTCTCCTCTGCATTCTTCCTCCAATGAGTGAGGGTAACTCCCTCTCTCCCCATATTTGGCTAGATGTGTATCTTATTGGATGGAACGTTGTCTAGAAGTATGTGTTTTCGCATAGAACTCGTAGTCTTACAGTTTCTAGGCCCGATCTACTTTTTTGCATGCATTCTTGGTGAAATCGAAAATTTCTGCCAGGGCCAGATTATCCGCCCCTTGCCAGGCCGGATAATCCGGCCTGACAGATTCAAGTCTGCTTTAGTTTCACTTTGGTGTATGTATTGAGTAGTTTTGACCTATGAATTTTTTGCCTACTTGTTCCATGCTCTCTCCTGGACTTGTGTGTATGCTTATCCCCTTGCTATCGCCCTTATTCTCCTCACAGGTGGTTCCAGTGTTCCCAAGACCTACAAGCGCCGTCCTCGCGCCAAGTACTTTCGGGACGACGGTCACGGTAACCTAGTGGACAAAGTTGAATTGCGGAGAAGGAAGAACGAAGAGATGCACATGGCTGAACAATCCAAGAGGACTAGGAAGGGTGTGTCCAAGAGGAAGGGCAAGGAGCCCAAGATCAACTACAGGGCTCTAGATGCGGTCTCTTTCTCTGCCATATGTCACCGTGACTTGTTTCCTGAGCTGCCTCGTGATGATGAGCTGGGGGATACCCGGTTTTGGTGTGCAGAACAGAAAGGGATTTATGAAGACATCTATGCCAGGCTAAACATTAGGTCTATGCACCCTTTGGTACTTGCTGATGCTTTGGAGAAGGCGCATCTTGTGGATGCGATGTTTGTGGCTGAGAGGATGGGGCTGCACCATCTCATGTCCTCCAGTGCTCCTTTGACTCTGAGGTGGTGAAGAAATTCTTCTCCACTCTAGTGATTTGTGGTGATGAGCGTCGCACTATGAAGTGGCTGACTCATGACAAGCCCATGACTGCTGATTTTCACGTGTTTGCTGAGGTTTTGGCGTACTCCTTCCGCAGCAGGGATAGAGCCAGTGGCCACCGCATCATCACTCAGTTGAAGCCCAACAAGGATGCTGCTCTCTCTCCGTGCACTGTGGACAATGGAATTTTCGGTACTGTGGCTGGTCTTGCTCCCATCTATGCTGCATTGGTGGGTCTCTTCCGTGACTCTATAACACCGAGTGGGGGCAACAATGACAGCATCCGTGGTCACCTTGTTCAGCTACTTCAATTTTCTCATGAGGTTGCCTCCTACGAGGACGAGTCAGTGCAGTACAGGTTGGATGTCATGGATTTCATTTACCATGAGCTGTGTGATGCTATGTTCAACCGTCTGTCCATTCCCTATGCACCCTACATTATGTTGCTCATCCGCCACCTGCTTCCTACCAAGGAGTTCCACATTGACTCGGTGCACAAGGCCAACAAGATTTACAACAAGGTTCGGAAGACTGCTCACCCTTCCTCTGCTCCCGAGGGTCTCATGAGGGATACTCGTAGGCCCCCAGTGCCTCCCGTGGCCCGCGAGATCAAGCAGCTGAACTGGTTCCAGCGTCGCATCCTCTGCATGGGCGTGGACACACGCAAGGGTCAGTATGAGGCCTACAGGCAGCGCCATGAGTTGGCTCACTCCCAGTAGCTCATTCTCCACCACGTGTCTGGCGCTTCGGGTGCTCCTCCGGCTCCTACACCTCCCACTCCATATGCTCGGTGGAACTCTTCCTCCGGGCCGAACTATGGTGAGCTGGAGCGTCACTTGTCCCCCTCTGCGCCTGCTGCTGATGCTGATGATGAGGAAGGTGACACTGAGGAGCTTGAAGATGAGGATGAGGAAGAGCATGAGGACGACAACGAGAACTATGATGAGTGATCCCCTGGGGCGCTAGCATCGCTCTTCTCCCTTTTTGGGGTCTCGATGCCAAAGTGGGAGAAGTAGTTCTATTAGGTTGTCCGTGGATTTGCATGGGTCGGGCATAAGCACTTGCACTTTTTATTCTTTATTTCTTGCTTATGCCCATTTAGCGTTGAACTTTTATATTCGTGGTTTGTGATTTGTGGTTGAGACTTTATGTGGTTGTCTGGATGATACCTATGGACTTCATATCATAGATTATGCTCATGGTTATATCTATTCATATACTGTTGCTGGAGGTTTATCACGGAAGGCGCGCGCTCATAATGGTTATCCAATAATAACTGTGATTTATGTCAAGGATGCCTATTCTCTACTTCGTTGGTATGTATTTTTGCCCATTTGTCTATGGAATAGATTCACCTATTTGTATGCATTTGTATTCCAATGCAAAACTCTTTTATGCACACATTGAGGGGGAGTCTCTTTCATAGTTATCTCTGTGTGTTTTGTGTCTTTCTCCTGCAAATCTTGGTATTGTCATCTAACACCAAAAAGGGGGAGATTGAAAGAACATTTCATGTTTCCCTATGTTTTGCATGTTATATAACAATACTATGGAGACTTTTCATGTGTGCTAAGTGTGCAGGAAGTTTTGAGGGGGGCCGGATAATCCGCCCCTCTAAGGGCCGGATAATCCGGCCTACCTCATCTCTCAAGGAAGCCAAGGCGCGTCACTCTGTGTCCAGTCGGATTTTCTCTCGGAAAATCCGAAATGGGGCGCTTTTTCCTCCCCAGGCCGGATAATCCGGGTTTCGCAAGGGCCGGATAATCCGGCCCCCATTTTTTAAGCAAAAGGAGCCAAGGCGCGTCGCTCGGTATTCGGTCGGATTTTCTACCGGAAAATTCGAACTGGGGCGGTTTTTCTTCCCCAGGTCGGATAATACGGCCTTCGCATAGGGCCGGATAATCCGGCCCCCAGAAGTTGATCAAGGGAAAGCTCGGCGCGACGCTCAGATAGGGGCGGTTTTTTTGCCAGATATTCCGAGTCTGGGGCGGAGTTTCCTCAGACCGGATAATCCGGCCCCCAAAGTGTGCTACGGCTGGTTTTTGGAAGGGGGTATAAGTACCCCTTCTTCCCTAACGTCCAGAACTCTTGATTCATTCGAATTTGACCAGACCCTGTGCAAGAGCTCTAAATATCGATCTCCCACTTCAACCACCCTAAGGTCTTGATCTTTGGTGGAATTGAAGGAGGAGAAGTTCATCATCAACAACAAGAATCAAGCGCTCCAACTCCTCTCCATTCACTTGGAGAAATCCCTGATGTAGTATTCTCGTTAATACCTAGATCGTGTTATTGTATTTGACAACTTTGTTCTTGTGGCATCTTGTTGTCACTTCGGGAGCCTCCAAGTTGTTGTGGAGTTGTTGCCCCGCTAGTTGTGTAAAGGCGCCGGTGCTCGCCTCGAAGGGTACCTACAGTGGAAGGTGGATCAGGCCTGTTGTGGCGAGATCCATCAGAGAACAGGGTGAGGCCTTTTGTGGCGTGGTGGTCTTAGTACCGCCCACCCCTCCAACACAGACGTACTTCCCTTAACAAGGAAGGAACTGCGGTCAAACAAATCCTGTGTCTCCGCGTGCTTCACTTCGGTTCACTTGTTCCTCTTCCACTCGCTCCTTACTCGCTAGTAGATAGGTTTGCATATAGGGAAATTCCACACATTAGTTTATCTAGAGAATTTACCTTTGTGCTAAGCCTAAAATTGAAAAAGAATTAAAAATTGGTGTAGCACCTATTCACCCCACCCCTCTAGGTGCCCATACGATCCATTTCAGATATAGATGGTGATATTATTAAGCTTAAATTGTTTCCTTTCTCTCTGAGAGGAAAAGCTAAAGAATGGTTGAATTCCTTAAATAGGAATAGTATTGATTCTTGGACTAAATGCAAAGTTGCTTTCATTGGAAAATACTATCCACCTGCTAAGATTATATCTATGATAAGTGAAATAATGAAGTTTAAACAATCTGATAATGAACATGTGGCTCAAGCTTGAGAAAGAATGAAATCTTTGGTAAAGAATTGTCCCACTCATGGACTACCTGCTTGGATGATCATCCAAACCTTTTATGCAGGATTGAACTATTCTTCAAGGAACCTATTAGACTCTGTTGCTGGAGGTACCTTTATGACCATTACTTTGGGTGCTGCAACAAAGCTTCTGGATAATATGATGGTCAACTACTCTGAATGGCATACTGAGAGAGCTCCACAAAGTAAGAAGGTAAATTATGTTGAGGAAACCTCCTCCTTGAATGATAAGATTGATGTTATTATGTCTATGCTTGTGAATGGGAGAGCCCATATTGATCCAAATAATGTTCCCTTAGCCTCTTTGGTTGCTCAAGAAGAGCAAGTTGATGTGAACTTCATAAGAAATAAAAAATTTGGCAATAATGCTTATAGGAATAATTTTGGTAACAACAATTATAAGCCATATCCTCCCAACAATGGTAATGCTTACAGAAATTCCTATAACAAGAATAGGAGTTCTCCCTCTGAACTTGAAGTTATGCTTAAAGACTTTATTAGTAAGCAAACTGCTTTCAATTAAACTGTTGAGGAAAAACTCTCTAATGCTGAAAGAAATATAGCATCTTTGGCTGAAGCTCAATCTTCTTTGAATAAAATAGCTGCTAAACCTGAAACTAATGATAATCCCTTTGCAGCTACTAATGCCATACAAGTAAGAATTGATGAAAATGTTAGACTATTAGCTGAATTACATGCTAAGTGGGAAAGAGAAGATGAAATTGCTAGAACCATTAGTGTTTCTACTATCACTACCACTAGTGTTGAGGCTAGTAATAGTTCCACTACTTTAGATGATAAATTTGATTTTGATCTGGATGGTTGCAATATCTCTGAAGTTATTAAGTTCCTACAAAAGCTTGCTAAGAGTCCCAATGCTAGTGCTATGAACATGGCCTTTACAAAACACATTACTGATGCTCTCATAAAGATTAAAGAAGAAAAGATGAAACATAAAGCTTCCATTCCTATAAAACAAGAAGGTGGTTGGGAACCCATCATTAATATGAAAGTGAATGACTTTTATTTCAAAGCTTTATGTGATCTTGATAGTAGTGTTTCTATTATGCCTAGAAGGATTTATGAAATGCTTGATTTGCCTCCACTTGAAGATTGTTATTTGAATGTCCCACTTGATGATAATGCTAAAAAGAAACTCATGGAGAGTCTTAATGATGTTCTTATTATGGTTAACAATGCCTATGTCCCTGTTGATTTCTATGTTTTGGATGTTGAATACAATACTTCTTGTACTATCACTTTGGGAAGATCTTTTCTTAGAACTGTTGGTGTCATTATTGATATGAAAGAAGGCACAATTAAATATCAACTCCCACTCAAGAAAGGTATAGAACACTTCCCTAAGAATAGAGAGAAGTTTTCTTTTGCTTCTCCTATGAAAACAAAATTTAGTTTTAATGCTTCTTCATTTGAGAACACTTGATTATTTCTTGCTTCTTATGCCTAACTTAAAGGCGTTAAAGAAAAGTACTTATTGGGAGATAACCCAAAAGTTTTAGATGAGTCTTGGAAGTTATTACTTCAGTAATAACCGCTCCTTATCCTTTTTATTTGCTTTTTGTGCCAAGAGTAACCTCTAATGAGAGAGAAGTAATGATTGGGAAAGTTGCTGTCCCGAAACAGATTTCTGTGCTTCACCGTAAAAATTCATGTAAAATCTCTGAACGTCTTTTTTAGGCGTGAATTTTTTTGCTTCTGGCCCAGGTTGTTATCTAACTTTTGTTAGTTTAACACTTTTTGATTTGAGCAATAGAAGGTCTTCGAAAAAATTCGTCTTTACCTGCTGGTCTGTTTTGACAGATTTCTGCCATTTTCTGCATTTGCTTCTTGTTGGCTCCTTTTTGAGTTCTTCTGGGGAATTGAGCTTTTTGAGGGAAGTGCTTCAGTACCTAGTGTTCTAATGGAAGTTTATTGATGTTACACTGAACCTTACGACCTATTATCTTGAGTGTACTAATGTTGCTAATAAAGATTGTGTGAAGTTTTGTATGAAGGAAAAATTTCAGGTCTATGAAAGGAATGAGTAATGAGATGAAGGATGGACTAAAGCTCAAGCTTGGGGATGCCACCCCGTGTCACCCGAAGAAATATCCAAGAAGTACAAGCGTCAAATCTTGGGGATGTCCAAGGCATCCCCTCTTCATCAATAAAAATCCCAGGTTTCTTCCAAATGCTTCATTTTTTATTGTTTCATGCACAATTGTGTTGTTCTTGGAGCGTCTTCTTTTTCATTTTCATTTTGGTTTTTCATTTGCTTGGTTTGCTTAGTTTGCTGAATAAATTGGTTGGACCCCCTCTTTCATACATTGGTTTTCAAATAGTTTGGTTTGGTTTGGAAAAGAGTAGGAAAGTTCATGCTTAAGTGTTAAAGAGAGCATGTTTTTGACTATGGCCTATGCTTTATCATGCCATGCTTGATATTGTTTTGTCTTTATACTTAGTATTATTTGCTGTAGCATGACTTGTTATAAACAATTGATATTTCTTAATGTGTGTTGGATGAATCATGTGTTGTTTTAGCATATTAAAGCATAGTATAGTGGTATTCTCCTTTGATGCTTTATTTGGGTTGACTTGGCGCATGCTCACACCATGTTATGACTATCCCAAGTCACCATAGCCTTTATGATCCTTTAGTTTTCAACTCGTAGTATCAATTTATGCTTTGATCAATGATGTTTTGTTGCTCTGCATGATTATGGCCATTATTTATCTCTTAGTTTGTCGCTCCCAGTCTTTTGCTAGCCTCCACAACCAAGTATGAGTTCTACTCATGCATCCAACTCCCTAAACTAAGTTATTCCAAAGAGTTCACCATACCTACCTATTAGCATATGCTATTCCAAGTATATTCATTCTTTTGTTTACCTTCCAAATTAAACTTGTTATGAGAAAACTAGTGATTAAAGCTCTCACGAACTTGATGGCACACTTTACATTTTTTATCTAATTAACTTGAACCATTTGGTCCTTCTTTGTTGCGTATATGCTTGCGCTTTATAAGTTGAAGTTAGTAGAACCATGTATCATGGGGAACGCTTTCAACATTGCACTTGTACTTTGTACCCCGTTGATATCATGTTCTTTTGCTTACGGATCCCGGCGGTGTGAAATAAAAGTGGAACTTGTAAGATCATGGAGTTTGTATGTGTGTTAGAGAAACACCTGGGCCGCTAGACTAAGCCATGCCTAATCATGGTGGAAACTTTCATCATCACCATAATGAGCACTCTATGAAGCATCCTCAATAAAAACCTATGCAAATAGCAAATAAAAAGATCGCTGAGATGCTCATTGTCTGCTTGTCTTGTCATTTTGATTATGGGATAGCTTCTGTATCATGTGCAAGGGGTACCCCGTTGGTGGTTCTTTATGATACATATGTACTTACAATGACAAGAGCTTACTTGTGACTAAAGTTGAGTAGCATGAGGATCGGTCTTCCTAAGTAAGGGGCATAAGATAACTTGTCAAGCATATCCTCTTAGTTGTGTCACTTTAACCTTAATCACCTTCAAGATGCTTATGATAGGGGCAATGAGAGCTGAAAGCTATAAGTACCATATTTTTTGGAAGCTCTTTATGAGACTTGAATCCCTACTTCCATCTATGAAGGCCTTTCTTCCACTTATATGTTGAATATCCACCTTCCATCCTTATGCACTTACTTTGAGAGCATAGTGGCCATTCTTAGTTCTTTGTGCATTGTCCCAAGACTAGTTGATTGATGCATAATTTGATATTGCTTGTTTTAAACTATTTGTATCTAGTCACTCTTATGAACTTTGAAGGTGTCCTATGCAATTATATTTGCTACTCTATGAGGGACAAGCTAAATGATATTATGCTATGTTTTGTTTATGTGAAACAAACAAACATCTTGCAAAGCATTGTTATTCATGAATCTTTTGTTTGTGCCTTTTCATGTTGCATCATAGTTTCTTTGTCTTATTGCTAGAACCTTGTCTTTCATGTTATGATTGAAGTACTATGATCCCAGCTTTGAATGTTTCACAAATACTTTGATCAAGTCTTTGATGGTGCATGTCACCTCAAAAATTATTCTTTCTTTTTATCACTTACCTACTCGAGGACGAGCAGGAGTTAAGCTTGGGGATGTTGATACATTGCAAATGTATCTATTAATTTTGATGCTCCATGCTTGGTTTTATCTACCTTTTTGTGTTTTGTCCATACTTTGGAGTACTTTTCATATGATTTCTTAGACTAACCTATTAACAAGAGCCATAGTGCCAGCTGCCTGTTTTCTGTTATTTTTGGTTCCAGGAAAGTCAAAAAATGAATATTATCGGAATTGGACGGGACAAAAGCCAAAGTGCCTATTTTTCCGGAAGACATCTGGAGCCAGAATACGAGACGGAGAGGAGCCAGGGGGCCACCACACCACCTGGCCACGCGAGCCTGGCCTGGCCGCACCAGGGGATGGTGTGGCCAGCCCAGCCACCCCCTCGGCCTCTCCTTCCGCCTATATATTGCCCTCAGGACCAAAACCCTAAGTACCCGATCAAAAATCCATGAAAGAGTCTATAGCCGCCGTCATCTCCATCCCTAGATCAGGAGGGATCTGAAGCTCTTCCTGGCACCCTGCCAGAGAGGGGAATTCACCCTGGAGGCCTTCTTCATCATCATGCAAGCCTCCAGTGTGATGCGTGAGTAGTTCATCTCTGGACTATGGGTCCATGTACTAGCTAGATGGCTGGTTCTCCTCCTTTGTGCTTCATGTCTAGATCTTATGAGCTCCGTTCATGATCAAGAACATCTATTTGTAATTCTGCATGTTGTGTTTGCGGGGATCCGATGGATATTGAGATGCTATTTCTGATTGTTTATTGATTCTATCATGTCTTTGTTATTTGTGATCTTGCATGCTTTCCGTTGTTAGTAGCTATCTTGGCCAAGTAGATGCTAGCAACTCCAAGAGTTAGTATTTATCCTCGATAGTGGGTTCATGCCTCTAGTAATCTGGGGAAGTGGCAGAAATCTCTAAGGTACTAGATGTGTTGTTGCTACTAGAGATAAAACAACAATCCTTTGTTCATAGAACAATCGTATTGTTTACCTTACACGCAATTCGTAAAGCAATAATTTGTTGCTTGCAACTTAATACTAGAGGGGGTTCGAATGATAACCTGAAGGTGGATTATTAGTCATAAATGTAGTTGGATGGCGGTCGATGTATAATGTTGTAATGCCCAATCAAGTTCCAAAGGAGTCAAGATGATTAGTATATGCATGTATTGCTTTCTCGATGTTTGTCAATTGGCCCACTGTAATTTGTTCACCAAGCATGTTATATATCTTAAGGAGAGCCACCTCCAATGAACTATGAATCCCGGTCCTTTCTTCTACATATAATCTACAAAATATTTACTGCTATGTGTTTACTTTCTGCAAACTATTACTTCCTTCCATTCGATATGTTTAATCCTTTGTTTTCAGCAAAACCGGTGAGATTGACAACCTCATCGCAAGTTGGGGGACGAGTTCTGTGGTTGTGTTGTGCAGGTCTCCACGTTGCTACTAGCACCGGTAGTGCGCCCTGCCAAGGCTCATCTAGCAACACCTTTGGGGTGTTTCCTTGCTCCTACTGGTTCGATTAAACCTTGGTTTCATAACTGAGGGAAACTTACTGCTGTGCTCATCATACCTTCCTCTTGGGGTTCCCCAACGAGCTCCACATCAACACCGAGCCATTAATGAGCATCTCAACGATCTTTTTATTTGCTATTTGCATAGGTTTTTATTCAGGATGCTTCATAGATTGCTCATTATGGTTATACTGCAAGTTTCCACCAAGATTAGGCATGGCTTAGGCTAGCGGCCCAGGCGTTTCTCTAACACATATACAAACTCCATGAGCTTACAATCTCCCCTTTTATTTCACACCAGCGGGATCCATAAGCAAAAGAACATGATATCAACCAAATAAAGTGCAATGTTGAAAGCGTTCCCCATGGTAACATGGTTCTGCTAATTCACAACCCATAAAGCGCAGGCACATACGCAACATAGATGGGCACAACGGTTCAAGTTTATTAAGTGCAAGAAAAGTAAAGTGTGCCATCAAGTTTGTGAGAGCTTTAATCACTAGTTTTCACATAACAAGTTTAATTCAGAAGGTAGATAAAAACATGAATATACTTGGAATAGCAAATGCTAATAGGTAGGTATGGTGGAATCTTTGGAATAACTTGGTTTTATTTGGAGTTGGATGCATGAGTGGAACTCATACTTGGTATGGAGGCTAGCAAAAGACTAGGAGCGACAAACTAAGAGAGCAATAATGGCCATAATCATGCAAAGCGACAAAACATTAATAATTAAAGCATAAAGTGATATTACAAGTCGAAAACTAAATGATCATAGAGGCTATGGTGACTTGGTATAGTCTTAACATGGTGTGAACATGCGCCGAGTCAACCCAAATAAAGCGTCAAAGGAGAATACCACAATATTATGCTTTTATATGCTAAAACAACGCATGATTCTTTCAAGGCACATTAAGCAATCTCAATTGTTTATAACAAGTCATGCTACAGCAATAATCACTAAGCATAAATCCAAAATAATATCAAGCATGAGATGATAAGATCTAAGTCACAGTAAAAACGAGCTCCTTTTATACCACTTAAGCATGAACTTTCCTACTCTTTTCCAATCCAAATCAACTTATTTGGAAACTAATGTATGAATGCGGGGGTCCAACCAATTTATTCAAGCAAACTAAGAAAATGAAAACTAAAAACTAAAATGAAGACGCTCTAAGAACAAAACAATTGTGCATTAAACAATAAAAAAGAAGTGTTTGGAAGAAACCTGAAATTTTTATTGATGAAGAAGGGGCCTTGGGCATCCCCAAGCTTTGATGCCTGTACTTCTTGAATATTTCTTGGGGTGACACAGGTGGCATCCCCAATCTTGAGCTTTTTTCCATTCTTCATCTTATCACATTACTCTTCCCTACACTTTAAAATTTCCTTCATACAAAACTTCACACAATCTTCATTAGCAACATTAGTGTACTCAAGATAATAAGTATTTTTGGTTCAGTTCCAACACAAGTAAAACTTCCATTAAAACACAAGCTACTGTAGCACTTCCTTTAAAAAGTTCAAGTGATCAAAGAGAACTCAAAGAGAAAGAGATTAAGAGGCAAATGCAAATAATAGCAGAAATCTGTCAAAACAGACCAGAAGGTAAAAACTGATTTTTCGAAGACCTTCTGTTGCTCCAATTGAAAAGTGTTGAACTAACGAAAGTTATATAACAACCTGGGGCATAAGCACAAAAACGTACACCTCAATCCGACGTACAGAGTTTTTTCATGAATTTTTACAGCAAAGCACAAAATTCTGTTTTGGGACAGCAACTTTCCCAAGTCTTACTTCTCTCTCATTAGAGGTTACTCTTGGCACAAAAACCACACAAAAATGACAAGGAGAGGTTATTACTGAAGAAATAACTTCCAAGACTCAAAAGAAGACTCCTAACGAAATTTGGGTTATCTCCCAATAAGTGCTTTTCTTTAACGCCTTTGAGCAGGGCATAAGAAGCAAGAAAAGAATCAAGTATTCTCAAATGAAGAAGCATTAAAACCAGATTTCTTGATCCTACCTCTCTTACCTTTATTCTTATCCTTTGGGAATGTATGATTGTTTGGTGGAGAAGAAAAATGCATGATGCCCTTCTCCACATCTATTATAGCTCCAAGGAGTTTTAATAGGGATCTTCCAAGTGTAATTTGTCCTTTTCCTACACATTCAATAACAAGATAATCAGTAGACACCACTTTCCCTAGAATCTTTGTAAACACTCCTTCAGCTATTCCAATGGGTAAATTGTGGCATTAATAGCAAGAGATATTTCTTCTCTCCCTTCAGAAAGTCTCCAAATATTTAAAGATTCATAGATATCTTTAGGCATAAGGCAGAATTCAGACATGATATCACAACGAGCATAAAAAGTTTCATTATTTATAACAACTTTTACTGTAGGAAGCCATTTTGAGGGTTCAGAATGTATTGGAACATATTCATGATGCTCTCTAAGCATGTTATAGCAACCTTTTAAACTAGTTGTGTTGGCTTCAAGAGTGTTTAATCTAGCAAATATGTTTATGAAGGAGGAATCAGATTTGCTAGGCGAGTTATATATTGAGACCAACTTATTTATGGCATTAAAAGCTTCACCCTCATTACATTGGAGGAAATCTCCTCCTTCTACAGCATAGAACTGCTAATCCAAAGCATATCTATAGCATAGACCAGTCCCAAAGTAAAAACTGCTAAGAAACAAGCTTTGAGTCATTTTAGGTTCAGTTTTTGCATGTAATTCAGAGACTCTAGACCAAGCTTCTTTGAAACTCTCTTCAATTCCTTGTTTGAAAGTAAAAATCATTTTCTCAGGTGACATAGTGATTGGAGCAAAGCTAGACATAATAGGAATTTGAGATAGAGACTAATTTTTTTTGTGTTTTTAATATGAAGAAGCAAACTAGAACTACTAATTTTTTGTGTTTTTGATAAAGAAACAAGCAAACAAAGCAGATATAAACTAAGCAAAACAAATAAAACAAATAAAGAGATTGGTTATGAGGGACTCCCCTTGTGAACATGTCGTTGACTCCCCGGCAACGGCGCCAGAAAAAGCTTGATTATTCGCTCAACACGTATCGAGCTCGTTGGGGAACCCCAATAGGAAGGTATGATGAGCACAACAAGTTTTCCCTCAGTTATGAAACCAAGGTTATCGAACCAGTAGGAGCAAGGAAACACCTCCAAGGTATTGTTTCCAACTTGGAATCCTGCACAACACAACCATAGAACTTTGCCACCAACTTACAGTGAGGTTGTTAATCTCGCCGATTTTGCTGAAAACAAAGGATTAAATGTATTGTGTGGAAGATAGTAATTGCTTGTAGAAAGTAAATAGTAAACAGTAAAAAGTGGATTGTAGATTGATGGTAAAATAATGGACCGGGTCCATAGTTCACTAGAGGTGATTCTCCTTAAGATAGATGACATGTTGGGTGAACAAATTACAGTGGGGCAATTGACAGACACCGAGAAAGCATACATGCATATACTAATCATCTTGAATCCTATGATATTTGATTGGGCATTACAACATTATACATAGACCGTAATCCAACTGCATCTATGACTAATAATCCACCTTCAGGTTATCATCCGAACTCCCTCCAGTATTAAGTTGCAAGCAACAGATAATTGCATTAAGCAAAGTGTGTAAAGTAAACAATACGATTGTTCTACGAACAAAGGATTGATGTTTTCGCCTGAGTAGCAACAGCACATCTAGTACCTTAGAGATTTCTGTCACTTCCCTAGATTCCTAGAGGCATGAACTCACTATTGAGCATAAATACTCCCTCTTGGAGTTGCTAGCATCTACTCGGCCAAGATAGCTACTAACAATGGAAAGCATGCAAGATCACAAATAACATAGACATCACAGAATCAATAATCAATCTGAAATAGCATCTCAATATCCATCGGATCCCTGCAAACACAACATGTAAGATTACAAATAGATGATCTTGATCATGAACGGAGCTCACAAGATCTAAACATGGTAGCACAAAGGAGGAGAACCAACCATCTAGCTACTACATGGACCCGTAGTCCAGGGATGAACTACTCACGCATCACACCGGATGCAGTCATGGTGATGAAGAAGGCCTCCAGGGTGATCTCTCCCCTCCGGCAGGGTGCCTAGAAGAGCTTCAGATCCCTCCCGATCTAGGGATGGAGATGGCGGCAGCTACAAACTCTTTCGTGGAATTTTGATTAGGTACTTAGGGTTTTCGTCCTAGAGGCAATATATAAGCGAAGGGGCAAGGTCGGTGGAGTACCAGGGGGCCCACACCCTTGGTGGCGCGCCCCCCAGGCCACGCCGCCACCAGGTGTGGCCACCCTGGTGCGCCACTTCGTCTCCCCTCCGGACTCCGTATTCCTTCTGGTGAAATATTGACTTGGGCTTTTGTCTAGTCCAATTCTGAGAATATTTCCTTACTAGCTTTTCTGAAACCAAAAACAGCAGAAAACATGCACTGTGGCATCTTGTTAATAGGTTAGTTCCATAAAATGTGTAAAAATACTCCAAAGTGTGGATAAAACATTAGAAAGTAGATATAAAACAAGAATGGAACATAAAAAATTATACATATGTTTGCAATGTATCAACAATTTATAGTACTCTTCTTGGGCTACACTATCATGAGGGAACACTTCATAATACTTATCTTTAGCAGCAGGGAAAAATTCAAAAGTGTCTCTATTCTCTAGTTCATCACCCTTATTATCAAGTTCATCAGTTCTAGAGTTATCAATCCAATCACAAAAATAAGCATCATCAACAAATGTTTCATCAAAGATGTGCTCTCCCAAAACCTGCTCATTAATACTACAAGGATTTATCTCCACTTCATCATTATTAGTGTTCTCCAAATGAGTATCTAGGCATAAAGCCTCCATAGATAAATGATCTTCAGTTTCAACACAATAAGAATCATTACTAGAGACTACGGCATCATAAACATACTGATTATTAGTAGAATGATGTTTCTCGACAACCTCACCTTTTCGGTGTTCCTCCTCGTAATCCAGTGGTTCCTGCAAAATGTTAGTTTTGGGAACTATTGTTTTACATAGCTCCTTACACTTTATCACAAGTGCATTCCCACGAAAATGTTCTTGACAATAATTGACAATATAATCCATAATATTACAATACCTTGCTAAATCGTCATTATTGTTACTTTTCATAATAATACCAATTTTCCTAAGCAGCTCATGAGACCCTTCATAAACTATGTATTCCAAGAGTTTTACATTATTACCGTTTATGTGGGTATTGGTTGAAAAAAATTCTTTAAAGTCAGGAATGCATTCACAATCATAAAGCTTATTAGGCATACCATTATATTGCCTCATCCCTTTGAATAAATTTGACAAATTACCAGAACAATAATCCATATGCTCCCACATGCCTAGTAGTTGAATATCCTCAAGGATTAGCAGTTCCTCTTCATGTTCTTCCTCTTCTTGGGAAGGAACTTCCTCCTTCTTGACGGCTCTGAAATATAGCCATCTAACGTCCACATTTAAACTGGATATTAATTATATTCTTGATAAAAATATCTCTCTAAACCCTGCCACTAATGCTAATATTCAGAGGGGTATGCAAACCTTTCTTTATTATTTTTCAAGCGTAGATAATGTCGTCTAAAGGAGGGAATCACTACATTAAAGTCAAAGATACCAGATTTCCAACAACTAGAAGAAACGAGGAGACGTCCAATGGATGGAGATGCCATAAGGACCAACTATACGGCCAGAGCAAAAATTCCGACCGTATAGCTCCGGTCGTATAGTTGGCACCACCACCGTTAGGTCAAATAGAACAAATTTCATGAAGGGACCCCTATATAAAGAAGCCTCGGGCGACGAGAAAACAAAAAAAGCCGCGCCATCTCTCTCTCCACCCCAAAGAAGCCAGACTCCGCCAAAAAGCCGCCTCAGATCTCCAAACCCTTCTTCATCTCCATAGCCATATTCCACCACTTGTATTAGTAGATCTCTTCTCATATTGGCGACATTGTAAGACTATTGCTATCAATCTTATGATATTCATTATAATGTTTGTGATTGTTGATCTCATCTCTATGTGTGAGTAATTCTCCTTGGGCTAAGGGCTTTGGCCTAGCCATGTAGCAATTGTGCATGTTATTTATCATAGATGGGATCATGTATTAGGTTGCATGATATGATGATTATTGTATCCTATCTTGACTCAATCTAAGTACTTGTCAGGTACCCAAGACCCCGAGGGTTGAGCCAGGTATAGGGACTATGAGTGATGACTGATCTGCAGGTTGGGAACCCCAGTGACAGAAGGGGTAGTACGGCTGTATGTGAGGGATTTGCTTGGGATTAATGGTGACATCACTATGCATATCGTTAGTTCTCTTTCTTCTATGGATTAGACTAGTAGGTTATTGCTATAAGCGGTTGCGGAGGCAATAGCAATTATGGATGCACTACCCACATATAATTTATCTTGCTCTAACAAGTACACGCATACTTTATTTCTATCTTTTATTTCCATTAGATGTTTTGCACAGCTACAGGTGAAACCGAATGCCCTAGGACCTCTCTCTCCATCATCGACAACAACAAAAAGACTCAAGCTACTGGTTCGGTTAAAACACAAAAGGAACTATAAAACTCCCGAAGGTCCGTTAAAGTAACTTCACTATGCATTCGCTTCCCGAGGATTCGATAACCTAGGTCTACTATGGAAAAAGGAAGCTATCACTACAAGAAAAGTTTCCTTCCGTAACGAATTGGCCTAGCGGTCATCGTAGAAGGCGCGTCTTCCACGACGAAATTCTTAGCTCGACCGTGGCTGATGGAAAACTTTCTTTTTCCGATTTCGTGGCCCTATACTATGACGGATCTGCTAAAAACATGGAGGAAGCTCGGCCAGCATGTGGCAAAAGCAAGATTTTCGTTTCCTCGCGCGATGTTGACTCGCTGAAGTCTTTTGAGGCGTGTGGGTCCCGGACATCAGTGTCTCTAGCGGACCATACTTTTCGGTTGCGCCTCCCTGATTTGAACTTGATAACATTGCTCGAGGCGTCTGCCATTTAGTAAGGCTGCTACGTCTCACATGTCAGCCTCTCATTAGAAGGATCGTGTGTATGATGAAATTTATTTCCTTCGCTCGCGCTACCCTGTCCCGAAGATGATAGCGCTGCTCGATGCATCTACCGTCTAATCAACCTCCTGGGACCCACATGTCATCCTCTCATTAGAACAAACGTGTGTATGATGGATTTTTTCCCTGGATCGCGCTACCCCGTTCGAACTTGATAGCGCTGTTCGATGCATCTACCGTTTAATCACGATGTTAGGCCCCACATGTCATCCTCTCATTAGAAGAAATGTGTGTATGATGGAATTTTTACCCTCTGTCGCAACTTCGTGTTCCGAACATGATAGCGTTGCTCGCTGCATTAGCCGTTTAATCAAACTCCTTGACTCCACATGTCATCCTCTCATTAGAAGAAACGTGTGTATGATGGAATTTTTGCTCTCGGTCGCGCCTCTGTGTTTCGAACTTGATAGAATTGCTCGATGCATCAGCCGTTTTTCCACGCTGCTGAGTCCCCCATGTGAGCCTCTCATTATTAGAATTGTGTCCATGCTGGACTTTTTTCTTGCTCGCGCCTCCCTGTTTCGAACTTTTCAATGTCGCTCGAGGCAGAACCTGTATAAGGCCGCACTAGTAGGTCGCACATGCCAGTCTCTCTATATATCAAACCTGTGTATGATGGACTTTTTTTTGGCCGCGTCCGCTGTTTTGACCTTAGCAATGTTGCTCGATGTGGCAGCCACATATGGCCTTGCTAGTGAGGCCCCCACGTCACCCTCTCTGGTATGTTCTGGCAGGTGGGTCCCTGATGCCAGCCTCTCTGTACAAGTATTTAACTTTTTTTTTCAAACCCAACCATTAAACTCGAGGGATGCTGCAGGCTGGTGGGTCCGCGATGTCAGCCTCTCCCTAATGTGATATTAAAAAGTAAACCCTTTCTCAAAAAAAACTAAACCCAAGATATATATATATATAAATATGTACACACAGTGTATTCAAACTAAAGACCTTCAAATCAAATCAAATAGACATAAACTTAGTGTTTTGCCACAATACCAAAGATACTAATAGAAATTGAATCATTAAACATGTATTAGTACTACAACTTATGTATCAGTCTTCTAAAAAATATTGTTATGTTTGCATGTTATCTCTCTTAAAATAAAAGAGCATTGCTACTGGAACCTCGGTTTATAAAAAGCCACATAATGGATTAGTTTTTTAAAAACATGGGTAGGCAGAGTTTTTTTAGAGGTGGGGGGCAATGCCCAAAAGGACAAATTAGAAAGTTTTTGGGCTATGGTTAAGGGGCTCCTATCTCAAATTCACTGGGCCGTGTCTCGCCAGATTCAAACACAGACCTCTTCGAGGGAGGAAAAAAAGTGATAATTCCTTTGGCAGATATTCATGTAAATATATCTAATGAACACACACCACATGCGCCAAAACATGGATGGTATCCAATGACTTCACTGTGAAATCATGTTGTCTATCTTTACCCTCTCATCTCTGTCCAAAATGCATGCAACGGTTCTGATGACAGAAAGGCAAAAGCTCTAGAGCAAGCAGCTAGCAGCAACGACAGAACTTTTGACAAATTCAATACCATTTGAAAGATTAAGGAGTACAGAATAATAAGACATAAAAAATGATAGATTCGTAGTTCATATTCAGTAGCACTTGACCAATTCATAAGCATTTCAAAGTGACTGATTCAGAAATACAAACACTCAAATTCAATATCACTACAGAGAGAGATAGTTCTTGTTTCAGCTCTAAAAACCATGCCACGCGATCAGTTTGCCCTTTTCTCCAAACACACTCGATCACTGGAACACAATCATTGTCATAATATTTGGTCATATAGGGAACCGTCATATAGATACAAATATACCATACCAGTACCTACTAGTCATAGCTCCAATCCAGCAAAAGATTATCACAGTTTTACCACCCATAGATGATTAGTGGAGATAAGACAACCACATAATTAATTACAATAGCATGCGGGCAAAGAGCTAGATAGCTAGGAAGTTCATGAACAGCATGCCACATTCAGGGCAGTGAGATACATAGACCTTGACCGTTCTTCCAATAGTAAGTTTGGCTGCTTTCTGGAACTTGATCCACCTATAAGTAGCTGCCAAGCGCCCGTCAGTCGAGTTAATGGCGTAGTGTCCCTTGATTCAAAATCCTTGGCTCTGCATCGTGAAGACTATTGTGCCCTTTCGTCTGGCCTGGAGTTGCTTTGTGGCACTCTTAGGCAATTTCTGAATCAAAGCAAGAGATAGACGCAAAATTACTAAAAGCGATGCACTGAATCATGTGAAACTTGAGAAGACATTCAGAACAGTTTATCTTCCGCCATATACTCACAAACATAATCCGATGCGACCTTGTGATGACACATGTGTAAGATATGGTCTGACAAGGTGCTGCCCGGGGTGATGAAGGAGCTTGTGCCGGTGCCTGTGCTGGGGCTAGTGCTGGTGCAGGAGATGGTGCCACTAATTGTAGAGGGATGGTGCAGAAGCCAGAAGGCCCAGAACCGGTGACGGCGCCAGCAACTTGATGCTAGATTACTTCTGAGGGGTAGCTAAGCTGACTGTAGGGATAGTAGAGGCAGATGAGAAGTGTACAAGCAAAATGGTCTCTTATACAATAGTTACTCACAAGGCAGTGATCAGAGGATATGATGAGTATACAAGCAAATTAAGTTACTACCTCCATTCTTTCTACTTAGGTCAATAGGTGCCGGTGCAGGAACTAGGGTCAGTGCCATTGTAGGTGCCAGCAGCTTCGTGCTGATTACCTTCTGAGGGGTAGGTAAGGGGACTGTAGGAGTGGTCAGAGAGGCATATGAGATGTGGACAAGAAAAATGGTTTCTTATACAATAGTAACTCCTAGACAGAGATGAGAGTATACAAGCGAATTAAGTTACTACCTCTATTGTTTCTCCTACTAAGGTCAATAGGTGTCGTTGCAGGAACTGGGGCCGGTGCTGGTGCTGGTGCCAGCAACTTGATGCTGGCACCCTTCTGGGTGGTACATAAGGGGAAGCGGACTACAGAAGTGGTCAGGGTCATATGATGAGTAAAGACAATGGTGCAGAACAGTTAGTCGCAAGAAAATCATTAGAGGTTGTGATGAGTACAGAATCAAATTAATTAGTACTACCTCTGTTCTTGGTCCTTCGGTCAACAAGTGTACGATGGCATGCAAGTATCTTCCCAGGCTTGCTAAAATCAAATTTTACCTCGTCCCCCTACTTCAAACCATTCTCACGGACATACTTGGACCAACCTCGGCTACCCAAATAGGTGGTGGCCATCGTCTAGGAGACATCCACATCATATAGTTGTCGCATGCCTTTAGGGAAATCGCTTTACAAAGTTAGAAACTTGTTATTTTTGAACATCTTGTTTATAATGGGGCGAGCGACACAAGGGACAACCTTCATGAGAAAATTGATAGAGAAGTAAGGCAACAACAAAAAAGTGAGATATAAGATCTTACATCAAGTCGGTCTAAACCACTTGGAATCCATACCTGATACCATGGGTACCCTTTGCGAAGGGTGGCAATGCACCATTTTTCATCCCTCTACCTTTGGAATGGCATACAGGGGCCCCCTTTCAATCCACAAGCTTGACAAGAGGAGGGTAGCAGAAAGGGCTGAGCAGCTGGTGTGTGGTACTGATTGAAATTAAGTGGAAAGGTTAAATTATGTAAAGAGCAAGTAAATCTAATAATATAATACAAAACCATTGCATGTAAAGCAAACAGATTTTATCTGTGTGAACTTGTAATGAGCGTAAACATATAGTACTAGATGATAACAATAACATGGAAAATTATAACATGTGAAATTGTGGATTTCCATATTATACCCACTTCTTAGAGAGGTCACTTCCCACCTGGGTACTGTGTTGGCGCTTCCTCGTTGTGTAGAGGATGTCCCCTTTTGGTCCGGGCATCAGAAATCGACTAGCCTCTACAGCAGCGTCAGCCTCCATAGCAACACCTTCAATCTGCATAAATAGCAATAGAGCTCAACAGTTCAATACTATGTAAAGTTTGGTCAAACTTTCCGTCGCTTGAATTTTCAAAAAATACAGTATATGCCTAAGCCTTGGGATGGAGGGAGTACAGTACATAGTAGTCATATACTGACTGTATGAGACAATCTGACAGATCCAGATATGGATTCACATAAACACAGTGCTAGAATTAATAAAATCACACATGTTTCTAAACATCTGATAAACATGCATCACACCAAGCGGGTAATACTTAAATCTGTCTGCACCATGGTAATAAGGGTATTAAGAACAAATATCTGTCTCTTCAAGCTAGGCCCTCCCAGCTGGTCGGTGGCCTTGCGCTTGTTTTTTGGTGAGTAGTGGTACTCGCCGGATCCTGCGGCATGTGGGGGTACCATCCTGTTTGCCACACCTGGAGCACCGCACGTTCACAGGTATGTACCACCGTGCTATAGTAAATGAAGAAGAGATGGTGTCACAGAGGCTTCCACAAAAACAGGATGCAGACAGAGACAACTTTTAACACAGGGATACATTCAGGTTGCAGCCAACCACTTTCAGCATTGGAAAGAATGGAAGAGCGCAACAAATATACTGCTACCTTACCTTTTTTAGGCAACTTTTAAGGGAACTGACGGGACCATCCCTGTCCGTAGTGTCCGTGCGTGCCACTGACCCATAGTTCTCCATACAAAATCTGATGCAAAGTCCATTGCACATTACGAGTAGCAAATAAAGGTTACAGAAGTGAAGACCACCGAAATCAAACACAACCAAATGCCCCAATCAGAACAACAGTGACCATGCCCTGATCCAGAATCCATACGAAATCCGTACCACCTACCCCCACCCCCACCCCCCATCCCCACCACCACCCCCACCCTACCCAAATGACCCAATCGATTAGAGAAGAGGAAAAATATCCCGATTAGGTGATTCCGAGGTGAGCAATAAGCAAGAACTCCACAATCAAAGCATACTGAATACTACTACTCCTAGTACTAATAGTACCCCCAGTGGCCCAATCGGAAGCAAATTAAGCAAAGCTGGATTTCGAGGTGAGCAAATACACCCACCTATTTCAACAAGAACTCCCCAATCGGAGGTTGTACCAGTTCCAACAGTTGCTTGATGGATGTGAGCTAGCTAGTGATGGTTTCTTGTCTTGTCGTTGGTCAAAAGGCATGGGCAGGGGAGTAGTAGTACTAGTAGTAGTAGGGCTGGGCAGTACACTTTTTTCTACAGTAAGTATTTTTAAGTGACAGTGGCGGGAACATTTTACCGGGAGAATCCCGAATTTTTTATCCCAGCTATCACGTGGTTGCCTACAGTTGTTTCAAGCGGGACCCATGTTAGGGGTGAGTTAAAGCAGGTCCCACATCAAGTGGCTGAGATAATTGACCGAGCCAACCTCCTCCTTCCCTTGGTACCAGTACTAGTTCTCCCGGGTTCCTCTCCAAGGACAGTGAAAATCGCCCCTCTTCGAATCAAATTGATCCCAACTTATCCTTCTGCTGATTCGTCTCACGGAGTAGTGGACAAGACGGCGGTAGTTGCAGCATAGGGCACCAGCGCTGGGGCCTCAAAAACAGTTTAGGAACCGATAAAATAATAAGCTCGGATTTTAGACTAGAAACACACACAAACACACATATACTCCGTATATACTAATATACGGAATAGTTTCCAATTACAGTTCTGCTAACAAAGGCCTAGAAATCATAATAAGGTAACAAAGGCCTAGAAATCATAAAAAGTACACCCCTGATGATCAGCATCCCTGCATCAAATCCATCCATACACAGTGTACCCGATCCACAGCCTCATGTATAGGCTCATCAATGAACAGGTCATCGTCATTAGCATCAAAGTCCTCTTCGGTCGTCTACTTCTGCGGTTAGTAGATTAACAAACACATTTATAGACAAACATCAAAGACCCACAACCTAAACATTTGTCGTTCTATAGATATACCTTGTCATCTGGCATAGCGGTAGTACCAGAAATGAAACATGTTTCATGCAGCTTGCGCTTTTTCTCTCCTCCCTCTTCTCCAAGTTGATCTAGATGCTCAGGAGCTGCCTCTGTCAGTTGATCTAGTTGATCAACATCTGCTTCCCCTACTTGATCTTGATGATAAAGATGTGCTTCCCCTGGTTCATATGGAGGATCATATGGTTCACCATGAAATACCCATCTAACATATGTGCTTAGCATCCCAAATGTAAAAATATGGTCTTCGACTATACTTTGAGGCAGCACCCTACGATTCGCAAACAACCGGCAGGGGCAATGTACTTTTGAGTTTTCACAATGATCTCTAACAAATCCCATAAATCGTAGAACATCAAGGATACATTTAGCGCTACCCATCTGTTTAATTATGACATACAAGGTTGGTTATTATTAAAAGAAAAGCACGAAACATATAGATGAAGTATAAAAACTATATATGCCTATGCGTTTCAGCAAACATATTGATAGCAAAAATCGCTGAAGGTATTTAGGAACACAGATCCAACGCATAATAAACTATGACCATGCGGATTGAGGACAAATTAAACTATGTAGGAGTATTTGAGAGGGCAATAAAATGCCAACCAGATCGAACTATAGATAGAAGGACTACCGTGGGATCGACGTGCCCACCGGTGTGTCTCAAGAAGATCGACGGGTAGGGAAAGCTACTTCGCGCACGATGGTGATGAGGAGCGGCCGTAAGCGCGTCTGTTTTGTGGGGAAGGGAGTGAGGCCTAGGCGGCGGAGGGTGGAAATTAATACACAGCGCGAAGGGGTCCGGAGGGATAACTTTGGAAATTCTAACCTACCCTGCTTTGGGCACCACCATATACGTGGCCCACCTGCCAGTCACCATAGATCAAAATTGATCCAAAACTTGTCAAAATACAAGTTTATGTTTTACCATGGAAACTAATGCACATAGCATTACACTTTGTGAATGAATGGCTTTATGTCAAAAAGTTATTTAATTTCAGTATCTTCAGCTAGGAAGCTTGGAAACTCATGAAAGTAGGGCATTATCCATCAAATCTAGAATATCCTTTGTAAACAATTGCTTGAAATGCCAAGATGCACCGATCTACCAAATATGGACAGGTTTGTAAGCTTGGTTGGCGAAGATGCTTCAATGTACAGAGTAGTACAAAAGATGAAAAAGGTAGAAAAACTATGGCTGTGACCTTGCTCCTCTTGTTTGGAAGCCTTGAATTAATGTTCATTAATTTCGGCAGATGTCTATAAACTCATTAAATGCTGGAAAGCGTACATGCCTGTGGGTCTATCTGACGGGGACAACATCCCAAGTGGGAGTGGCGTACCTTAGAAGCTTCAACTTCAAAATTTCGGCAAAGCACCAAAATATCCCGCCCACCCATTCAAACATCCCGCCCATCCATTCAAACATCTAGCGTAAAAAAAACATCCAGCCCCAAAAAATATTTTATTGCACAAATTTAGCCTGGAAGCTTGAAAGGGCGTTATACATTGTGTGAAAAAAGGGGGCGGTGGTATTTTGAGCCATCATATTTGTAGTTGCTTCACAACAAAACACATTAATGTTACTTCGAAATTCAAAAACAAACTTGAAATTTGCAAAGATGCACCGATCTACCAAATACAGACACGTTATCATAAACTATTTCCATGACCTTGGTCACCATTTTTTTGGACGATGGTCATCTTCTTGAAAGCCTTGGTCACCTTGGTCACCATTTCAGCAAATTCCTAGAAACTCGTTTAAATACTGGGAAGAAACTCTCGCTGGCGTGTGGGCCTACGCGTCTGAGAGGCCCCACGCCAGAGTAGCGTATCCTAGAAGCTTCGACCTCAAAATTTGGTACGGCACCCAAACATCGCACCCATCCATTAAAATATCCTGTGCATCCATTCAAACATGCTTCACCTCTTTCTAGAATGCAAAATTCCTCTTCTATCCCTGCGTCGAAAACAAGAATCCGAGGGAGCACTGCAATAACAGAGGGATATAGGTGGTAAATTTGCGTTCTACCAAGTGTATCACCCCATCCATGTTTCCCAGCCCTTCTTCAATATTTACCTGCCTGCCCACTCCGACCTACAATGAATTTTTGGACCCACTATGCAAGTGACCCACATGTCAGTGAGCCAGAATTACGGGAAGTACAGATTCCCATCGCTTGTGGTTCAAAACTCAAACATTTTTCTCTAAACCAAGATAAAATCATTAAAATCATCCAAACTAGCTTATACTATCATTCCACTATGCTAGAGTAAAAGGTAAAAAACAAAGCCAAAAACACGTTCGTAGCTTTATAAGCCAAAAATCAAAAGCCCGAATTAGAGCCCAACCAAACAGCGCCTAAATCTCAAGGAACTCTTCCTGTTTCTCCCTTGTTTTAGTACCTGGGTACCTTCAATTTTATTTAACAAAAAATATGACCAAGCAGGATATCATTGACTTGTAGATCAATTTTTAGATACTTTCATTAAATTGCGGTAACACCATTCTGTTCCACGATTATATATAACCATAAAGTTTGAAAATATTATTGACAATTCACGGAATCCTAAACCATAAAATCTAAACCCCTAAACCCTGACCAAGTAGGTATCCTGCAACTATAGATCAAAAATTGAGATACTTTCGTTAAATCAGGTAATGCTATTCTATTAGACGAATGTAAGCATAAATCCTGAGCATTACCAAAATTCTCTGAACCCTAAACCGGAAACAACCCATAAAACTAAACTGTAAAACCCTAAACCCTCAACCCATAAACCTAAATTGTAAAACCCTAAACCCTCAACCCATAAAACCCTTAACCCTCGGCCCATAAACCAGCTGGCATGTGGTTCTAGACGGGGCAAACACGTGCGAGCGGCCGCGTCAGAGTAGCATATGTCAGAAGCTTTAACCTTAAAATTTCCACATGGCGCCGAAACATCCCGCACACATCTATTCAAATATCCCGCGTATCTATTCAAATATCCCAACCCGCTTTTTGCAAATGCAAAATTCCTCTTCTATCCCTGCTCCGGAAACAAGGACCATGGGAGTACTGCAATAATAGAGAGGTATAGGTCGTAAATGTGCGTCATCCCACCTATATCCCCCGTCGTCTCTTCCCTTCCCACACCCCTCCAACCTCGACCTTCCTCTAGCTGCTTCACCGCCGACCCTCTCTTCCACACCGGAGCTCTTCCACTGCAGGCGCTCTTCACCGAAACTATTTCACCGACTCCCTCGTAGCACCGGATCTGCTTCGCCAACGCTATCGTCTATGCTACCGGGGCCGCATCACTAAATCATTCGTTGCTAACCCCGAAATGCCGAGCTGGTGCCCCCGCCGCTCACTTGCCCGTCCCACCCGTCCTCGCTGTGAAGTGGTAATTTCTCTTGCCCATTTGCTATATTTTTGGTACTCGTAAGCTACGAAATCTTTGGGATGTTGCTCAATATCCTGGATGCTATTGCCATTTTGTTTCCACCCTTCATCTTGTAGGTCCTATCCAGCTCATTAGATTTTTTCTTTTATTCCCTTTCTTTATTCTCATGCTATCGGTTTAATCCTCCAACAGAAAATCATAGATTCTATTCTTTCCGAGCGCTCGCACGGGTCATGCAAACAACTCATAGAGGATCCAACATTGACAATCTGACGCCTAGCAAGGCTGAATCGTGAGGTTTCCTTGTGTTACTTAGGCTAGTTTCTTGCCATGTTAATTAGTTGTATAACCCGCATGCCTAATAAGTTAAGAAGTCATTCTACCTAAGAACTTGCCATGACAATTGCATTTATGTCCAATTGTGAATATATGTGCGAATGCTTAATTCAGAAAATTTCCATCTAGTTTGGATGATATATCTGGTCAATTTTAATGCTATATGTTGGTGTTTTCACCTGCTTTCATCGTTCCAAACCAGAATCTAGTTTGAAACATACATATGGTAATTTTTAATGCTATGTTTTTGGTGTTTTTCAAGAGTTTTCATCCTTCCAAACCAACCAACTTGATTTCAAATGTCATGTAGAGAAATGACAATGGAGTACAAGGACCAGAGTTCCAACTTCTCTGCTCAGATTCTTCTGGCAGATTAACCAGGAGTCGCACCCTCTCGAGAAGGAGCTACTATCAGCCTGAACGTGCTACTGTAAGTTCATACTTACTTTAAATGATATCTACTTTATATAATACTTCTTATTTTCCTTGTTGTTTGTTTTAACCTGTTTCACCATATTTTAGCAGACTGTAGTTAAAACCCAGCAGGAGTCTTTGGAAGGCAGGACTAAAAGTTGTGATCCCTCGTGCCATTCATCCTCCCATTGCATTGCCGAAGCAAACAACTTACTTAATAGTCCACCTAGGACAACTTCTGCAGGTGAGAAATATATAAATGTTGTATTGCATGCAGAACGAAAGGATGTAGCTGCTCTTAGATCTGTACCTGAAATGTTGAAGAAGAGGACAAATGATACATTGAAGCGAATCGCCATTTACTGATCTCTTATTGATGGTACTAACATGTTGTAATCTGTTGGAATTACGATCTTGTTGTATAACCTGTTGTAATAAACTTTTATCATTGTGTAATAAGTAATTTTAATTTCTGTGTGTTTATTAATTGATGTCTTCATATTCACCTATTCTGCAAAAAGTAGGTGCTAGCAAAAAAAGTCCGAAACAGTAACAGGCCGGAGCAGTAGCATGCCGAACATTGAAACAACATGCGCATGGATGGCCCAAAATGACCAGAACAGTAAATGGCCAGAACAGTTAAAGGCCAAAGCAGGAAAAGGCCAGAACAGTAAATGGCCAGTATAATAAAAGGATAATACAGTAAAAGGATAGAACAGGAAAAGGCCGTAGCAGTAAAGTGCAGAACAGTAAAAGGCCAGAACAGCAAAAAGCTAGAACAGTAAAAGGCCAGAACCATAAAAGGCCAGAACAGTAAAAGGCCAGAATAGTGAAAAGGCCGAAATAGTGAAAGGATGGAACCGTAAAAGGTATCGACAACAAAATGTCAGTACGGTGGCAGGCCAGTACAGTAACAGGCCACCATCCTGAACAGGAAAAAGCCCAAACACTAAAGGGCCTAAATAGTTATGGGTCGATATTCCTAAAAGGTTGGAACAGTAATAGGACTGAACAGTAAAAGGCTAAATTGGTAAGAGGCCTAAACAGTGCCGGGCCGGATTTGTGCAGGCCTCAAGTGGCAGCACAGTGTTGGACCAACATGGGCCTTCTGTAGGCCAAAACAGAATCGGCCATGAATGTTCGCGGGCCACTGCTGGCTGCATTTCTGGGCCCATTTCAAACAGTGCAGGACAAAATAGTAACGGGCTATCTTCTTGTTGGGCTACCCTGATGGGCTGGCGCAGTGAGTATTTAGCAGGCCTTGGCTGGGCCTGGCTTCTGCAATGGTTTCTATGACTGTTAACGGCAGTAACCGGCCGCTAACGGCAGCTGCCACGTGGAAGTTTGCATGATGTTAGCCATCAGCATGGTTGGCGAACAGATCTATGACGGAACAAGTTTTCATGGCTGAAGGGTGCAATCCTCCATGGTCGAAAAAACCCGTGGTTAATTCATTTGTGACGGGGCTTTTACCACGAAGGCCATCCGTCGTGCAAGACTCTTTGGCCATGAAAAATGGGCCTTCAACCACAAAAATCGTCCATTGTAAAAGCCATCTTTTCTTGTAGTGTACACTACATCCGTAATCCGGATCGAAGGTATCAACCCTTTTTCTGGCGCCATTGTCGAGGAAGCAATAGCTACCCTGGTGAGGTTATTAGGAACCTTGCTAGTTTTAATTCTTGTTTTTAATTTTGTTAGTTTGCTATTTAGTCTTTATTTGATAAACCAAAAAAATTAGTTAGCCTTTAAATTCTTGCTTTTACTGTTATAATTTTTAATCTAAGAAAACCCAAAACATAGGAAATATGGCTGAAAAGAAGTTTGTGGAGTTAGCTACTCCCAATAATGATTATTTGCATACTCCTATTACTCGACCAGTAATTGTTGCTGATGACTATGAAATTAAGCCCCATTACTTAAGTCTGGTTCAATAGAATCAATTTGGAGGCTCTGTTGTTTAAGACGCAGGTATGCACTTAAATACTTTCACTGAAATATGTGATATGATGCGTATAAAAGACATTAACCCTGATGCCATCAAATTGCGTCCATTTACTTTCTCTTTAAGAGGGAGGGCTAAAGAATGGTTGCTATCTTTGCCTAAAAATACTATTACATCATGGGTGGGATGTACTTCTTTATTTATGACTAAATTTTTCCCACCTGCAAAGACTATGCAACTTCAATCTAATATTACTAGCTTTAGACAGGAAGAGCGTGAACCACTAGCGCTTGCATGGGAAAGGATGAAAGAATTTCTAAGAAACTTTCCTAGTCATGGGATGGAAGATTGGTTAATCCTCCATTTATTTTACAATGCTCTTAATCCTGTGTCTAAGTCTATGGTTGATACTGCACCTGGAGGAATATTTATGGGTAAACTATTACCGAAGCAAAGCAGCCGCTAGACAATATGCAAGACAACCATGCCCAATGGCATGTGGAAAGATCAAACACGAAGAAGGTGAACTCTGTCTCACCACAAGAGAACAAAGATCTCAATGCTAAGTTTATACTAGCCATTAAAGGTAAGGAAACCTAGGTAAGAGCCACCCCTGAAACAAATATTTAAGAAATAGACTTCGTAGTTCGTAATGATTATAACTTTGCTTGGAAGAAGAGTTACAATCCTAACTTCCCGAAACATTATGCTAGTCCTGCAGGTAATTCTAATAATAATATGGGAACTAGTAATGGTAGTCTCCAAGAAACACTTAAGTCTTTCATAGACTCACAAAATGAACAAAGTAATATTCTAGTCAAAATTACGGAGAACCATGATGCTATGCTTGGTAAATTATCTAACCAAGCTGTTAATTTGAGAAATGATTTGCATGCCCTTCATGGAAGAACAAGGATCATTGAGGTACAGCTAGGTAACATAACCGAGAGTCAAACTCTCATTCTAGCTAAGTTTGCAGGTAAAGCTCATCCCTATCCTGTTGAAGAACTCAAAATGATGAGGATCCAAAGGGATGATCCTGAAGAACTTGATTATAGTAATGCCCCTTCACTAAGCTACACCATCGAAGACCTCGTAAAGAGGATCAACGTCAGAACTCCGGTAAGTGAAGGTAATGATGAAGCCATGTATGAACACTTTGTTGATAAAGTAGCAATTAAGGTAGACGAGCTTGAAGAAGAATACAAGAAAATTGCTGAAAAGTTACCTGTTAAACTAGATGACATATTTGAGCCTACGATTAAGATAAAGATTGGAACCAATGAGATAGCTGCACTTTGTGATCTAGGTGCAAGCGTCTCGACAATTCCAAAGAGTCTTTTTAAATATTGGCTCATTTGAAATTACTGAGTTAAAATTGCATCTAGTAGATTCTACCTACAAACAAGCTATAGGGATTAAGGAGAACACTTTAGTTTACATCAAAGGTTGTCCTTTGACTTCGTTATTGTTGACATGCCTGAAGATACTGTTGCTCCTATAATACTAGGTCGTCCTTTCTTAAGAACTATAAAGGCTTTAATTAACCTTCATGAAGGGAACGTGAAGTTGCCATTGCCTTCGCGGGATCCTTTTGTTATTCATTTACCAAGGAAGAAGAAAGCCAAACATGACGAGAAGGAGGCCATCACTTTGAAGGCCAATTACTTTGGAGTGGGTGTTCCACTCATCTGGCCCAAGTAAGTATCATCAAGGTAAAGCTATTGACCGTAAAAGAGTGCTCCATGGGAGGCAACCCATGTTAAATAAAGGTTTGAGTTAAGTTTTTAGTTTTTGTTTAATAAAGAGTGCTAGAAAACTCCATTTGAGGAGAAGAAATTCGGTAGTACTAGAAATTCTGTTTTATTCATGCTATTGTTGGTCGACAATATTTACTATCAATTTTCTGTCAAAAAAAAGGTATATCACTAAGTTATAGGAAAAAAATGGTTTATGAAGAAACAAATTTTTTTTGATGCGCATACAGTTTAACGACCAACTATACGTCGGAAATAAAAATTCCGGCCGTATAGTTCCCGTCGTATAATTACCTTTGCCATCGAAATTTTTTCTGCAATATGTACTGAGAGTTTAATGACCAACTATACGGCGGGAATAAAAATTTCGGCTGTATAGTTTTGATCGTATAGATATCAATGCCTCCGTACAATTTCTTTTCATATGTACTGAGAGTTTAACGACCAACTATACGGTGGGAATAAAAATTCCGGCCGTATAGATATCGATGCCTTTGCAAATTTTCATTCAAAGGGACATACAGTTTAACGAACAACTATATGGCCAAAACATTTTGTTCCGCCCTATAGTTGCGTCCATATAGCTACACCGCCAGGAGGAAACCCTAATATTTTGAAAGAATGCCAACTATACGGTGGGAAAACATATTCCACCCGTATAGTTGCGTCCGACCACAAAATCGCACGGGAAGGTACTCCCAACTCCAAAACTTCAAACCTTTTTCTTTATTCTACCTCCAAACTCTCTCAAAACCTCAAGATATCTCCATCTCTACTCAATTTCGTTCGATTTCATTGCACAAAAGTGATCTACGTCATGTTTCTCCTCCGATCCTCCAATTACTTTTTGCAAATTCATCTTCGATCTATTGTCATTATCAATCTAGGGTGAGACCTACTATGAACTAATTGCTATGACTTTCTTACCTAGATTATTATTTTGAGGAGAATTATTTAGTGTGCTATGATGAGGAATATGATACACTTACTTTTGCTGGATCAAAAAGTTTTATTTTTGCCTTTCTTGAATGTTTTATATGATGAAAACAAGGAGCCAAAGTCATGCTCGTGCCACCGCTAGTGCTTCTCGGGCTGCCGCTCAGGAACGCATGGGGATACTGTTCAGGGATGAGGCCCATCGTGATCGCTTCAACAGGATCAAGAACTGTGAAGTGAAGGCCACCAAGTGGGCTTGCCCCATTGTATTGAACCAACTTAGTATTTCTGATGACTTTAATTTACTTTGCAATAGATCTGGCCTGCAAACTTTGTGTACAATGATGTACCTACTTATCGCTGCTTCACCATTGAATTCCTAAGTTCGTTGCAAAGCACCATTAAACAATGGCAAGGAGAGGATACTATTTCTTTCCTTCTGATGAACAACAACTACACTTTAACATTAGATGAATGGTGCACATGTTTTAAGTTGCGAAACAATGATTTTCATGCGTTACGCGCATATTTTACTGGCTTAAGTCCTTCCTCCGATCAATACTATAATGGAATGAGTTTCACTAGTAGAGTGAACAAGGGGAAGAATATTCAACATCCTGCAATTCGCTATTTGTTCTATGTTATTGCTAACACTTAGCAGGCACGTAATGAGTTCACGATACTCAACGAGGAGGACATCCTAGTCCTCGCAAAGGCTGCTTACATCAACTGCAACCTGTCACTCAACCTGGGTGCCATCCTTGTGCGCTACCTGGAGAACCAAAGCCTCCCAAAGCCAAGGGCCAATCATAGGAGGAGGCATCATCATTGTTCTTGCCACTACCCTAAACATCAATCTAGGTGAGTTGCAACCCGTACTAGGTGAGACACGTGTTGGTTTCTCCACCTTGAGGGCCTGTGGAATGCTCACTAGGAGAGGTGGTCTTTATTACCTGCATATTGCTGGAGCTAGGCGTATCTACCCCGCTCCTATGGCTAATGGTATTGTCTCTATCGAGGAAGGACGTTTGCTATATGATTTGCAGGTTGAGCAACACCAACCCGAGGAAGAGATTCCTGAAGAGGACGAGGATCAAGAAGAGGAGCAAGAAGTTCCTTATCAAGAGGAGCAGCCAGAAACCCGGTTCGCCACATATCAAGATTTCCAAGGACTTGGAGGGACTATGGAGAGGATGCACAACCTCTCTTTGAACCTCCGAGAATCAACAAGTAACCTCTCAACTCAATTTGCGAACTACAGAACGACTTTTTCCTGTCACCACAATGATTTGAAAGGCTTGCAAAAGCCTAAGCTTCGGGAAGTTTCCACATGAATCTTTATTTGGCATTCATTTACTATTGTTTATTTCGAGGTTGTGTTTTTATTTGAGTTTATAAGCACTCGTGTTGGTTTCCCAACACTTTATCTTTAGTTCTTTCTATATTTTGCTTTTGAAATTTTCCAACCGAGCTTTGCTGCCAATTTTCTATTCTTTTAAGTCCCTCTCTTAAAAACCACAAAAAGATTTCTCCATTTTTTCCTTATGTTCCCTCTTGCTTTTCTTTCCGCCTCGAGGACTTCATATAATTGTAGGAGAGTGATCGACTTCGAGTTTCCACGAAACAAATAAAAAAGGAAGAGCGAAGTGGAACCAAATATGAGAGGTATGCCTTATGACTCCCCACTTTTGAATTTTGAGAAACCTATGCTAGTTAGTAGTAAATGTTGAGATATGATATTGGTGGAGTGAGTCTTTGTATCGTTGTAAGATTGTCGTTTGCATGGGTATTTAATTGGGCTCATTTTGTTCTAGCTCTCGTAATTAACCAAGTCTTTCCTAAAAATTGCTAATAATTGTAATAAGAAAAAGTTTCACAATTGAAGGCTTGGGTGTTGTATTGCTTAGTCTTGAAGGCTTATTTCTAGAGATACTCAACACCACTGAAAATGTTAATTGACTTGATAGCTCTCCTTAAAAGGATTTGTTCGATTGAATTAATGTTTAGCGGTTTTTGTGAGCATGCCAAAGTTTGACTTGTTAATCATAAGAACGATATAGCTTTACGTGTGTCAAAATTCATGGGATACCAACAACTCCACTGGCCTATGAACTATCTTCATGGAGTAAACTCCTAGATTTCGGCTATGAGTTGATTAAACACTTATAGCAGTAATGCTATTGTGGGTAAGATTCTTGGCACTCCCGGGTAGCTGTAATCATGATGGAATCACTCCTCTGGCTATTATGTGTAATCATTATGCAAAAGGAATAAAAACCTTAGTGATGCCATGAGTGTGCATCACAGCCCGATAAACTAATAAAAATATTTGGCATGATCTCAATCACTTAAAAACTAAAATTCTTGAAGGACAATGAATAGAAAATTAGTGCTTGCAAAGTCTTGATCAATTGATGTGGGAGAATTGAGATACTCTAGTATATATGCTTTTCATGACAACTCTCACACTCTTAATTTACATGATCGTACTTTACTGTTCAAAGGCAAGCCTATGAGTTGATTACTTGACATGCAATAAAGTTTACTCATTTGAATCATCCATGTTTACAATAATTTTGCTGCGCTATAAGGATGCATGAAGCTTGTATGATATGCTTCCCATTACTCTATCTATGATAAAGGTTTTCAGATTTATGAAGTGGAGGTGTAACATCCCAATTTTAGCAACCCTGATTAGTTGTCCAGAATGCAAAAATCAGGGGGGAACAAAAACTTTTTCTTGTTCATTGGTGTCGTGTTTGCTTGTGGTCTGTTTGTGCTTGTGCATGTGAGTGTATACCACATGATACTCCTTACCTCACCATCAGTTGACAAAAGCTATTTAACAAAACTATCCTGGCTCATCTTACATATTCTAAAATGTTCTGGCATTTCAAAACATGAGCTAAGATGCTTATGTAACCAAAACTATTTGTGTAGCTTCTATTGACAAAACTATGGAGAGATATATAATATAATCTCCTTATGTTTTCAAGACATGACCTTCAACTACTCCTACCTCTAGGATTCTCAAAACCTTGTATAAAACTTCTGAATTCTACTCTTGAATACCATGGACTCTTACCTTACTCAAACTCCAACCTTTTCAAAATACCCATCCTTACCTCGAGCTAGACTTGATGGTAACCCTAGCAGTAGGTTTGCTTAGTTTATAAGATGAATTGCCTTGATCTGCTACTTGATTTGTCTGCTTAGGAGATAGTATGAGCTACTCTAGGAGCTCATCATCTAGGATCAAGAAACCTTAAAATCCCCAAACCCTAAACAAGAATACAAGATCGATCCGATCTCTACCCACCAGGTGATCATGTAACACCTTTAACCAGATCAATTATGAAGATATCCCTTCTAGAAGTTTCCAAGTCAATGAAGACCAAGATAAGGCATGGATCCTTTCTACTCAATCTACACTTCAACCTCATCCACTTGATGATGCTTGGGTACCTTGCAACCCATCAAAAACATCCCCTCTCATGCTCTAGAAAACCCTAAATCTGCCAAATTTGGCTGTCTGGAAAACTATTTCCAACCTCACCCTTTTGAAAGCCTCCCTTTCTCAACCCTTGTGCATTTTTGAAAATGCATCTGAACCATATTGTTAACCATACTAAGGACTACCAAGGCCCACTCTTTCCCTTGGTTTGATCGTCCTCCAACCCACTTGTTCTTGATGGTTTTGCAGGGAAGAAAATAACTATTCCTGCAAATCTAGTCGTCATGCCTACTTTGACAAAAGCTCACACCATCATCCAACCTTCTATGGACCAACTCTTTTCATGGTTGTGTTCTACTCATATAGTTATATCAATATCTACTTCACTTGTTCCAAGTGGATCCTTGTGCTTCTCAAACCCACAAGCTTTTGAAGGCTAGTTGATAATCTGCTTTGGCAGGCTTATTTTATTCAAAGTTTGAAAGCCTGTCTTGGTGAGCTCCAGCAGGACCAAGCTCAAACCTCTACACCATTGAAATCTACATCACTTGGTCTATCCATCCATATATTTCATGCCCCAAGGGGATCCCTGAGCTCCAAGATCCAGCAAGGTTTTGGTGGCATGAAAACAATCTTACCCAAGATCCTTAAACCTCTAGTTTTCACCAAAATCAACATGGATTCTCCAATCCCAAGGTTGAAAATGCTTGCTACACCTTGTATACATCATCTAACTTGACCACCAAGATTTATCAAATATTCTCCATAATTATTATGGACCAAAACTATTTAATTCCTTTAATATGCAAAACCTCCAAAAACTTCTTTCATGAAGGAAAGTTTGGTTTTTGCCAAAACACTTCCCAAACTTATGGCTCAATTGAGATCCATATATCATACCCTACATTCCCATCTCAAGAATAAATATTTTTGAGATTCTTTATTATCTCTTTTTGCCCTTTTTCTTAAATGGCAAAAACAAGAAATAATCCTTTAAAAATACTTTCCCACCTCAATAAATCCCAATAAAATTCCCCAAGGTGTAATATGGTATCTAGGACCATTTCACACCAAAAACCCACCTTGTCCAATTAAAAAATATCCAATCAAATCCTGAAAACAGTTTCAGCACTATTTGAAAAATAGATATAAAAGGGATCTAAAATGATCTAATAAATCCCAAATAATTCTTGGAGGTTCCTCTTAACCACATCTAACTACCAGCATCTTCACCCCATCATCCCAAGACCAAACTTTGAGACTTGATTCTCAATCACCAACATAGCAAATCTTGTCTATTTCCAAAGAACTTGATCAACTTCAAACCAAACCGGCCTCAAGTCTTCCCCAGCAAGCCTCCACCACCTCATCAACGTCCTGGTCGAGCAGCCCTATAGCACGACCACTGTAGCACCATCTTCCCCTTGTCCTCTAGTGTTTGGAGGTAGAGATTAAAGTGGGACAACCACCTATTGCCAAAAACTCTTGCCACAGCATCACCCCTCCCTCTCTTTGTCCCCTGCACGACCCTAGTGCACTCTCCACCGCCCTCCTCGTCCAATAGACAGACAGCCATCCCTCCCCAAGCCCTCATGGACCATGCCCATGGTGCACCCTCCCCTCTCGGTATTTAAGGCCAGAGGCCACCCCGTGCCTCCCCCTGCCCGTCATTTGCCCCCTCTGCTCCCTCTTACCACCAAAGCACCTCCACTTCCCCTCCCTCGCTTTGTACTGCCAGGAGAGGAGAAAAACTCCATCTCGGCCTCCCTCATGATCTGAGCATGGTGTTGCCTCCTCTACTCTTTCCCTCTGCATGTCACCGTGCTGCAACCTCCTTGATCTCCTCTACCTGACCCTAGTCTTCTTTTGGCCTAGGAACGCCTCTACCATCACTGCTAGCGAGCTCCGACGAGCTCTGTTCGAGAGTCCTCGTGCGAGCCGGTCCCATTCGCGAAACCCGCCACTGCCGCCCATCATCGGGACCCTCATCGATCGCCGCTCCTCCTTCGTCGTTCCCGGTTGCTGGAGAGCCGCTGGTAAGCCTCCCCCACGCCCCCCGACCCTTCCTAGGGTTTCTGCTCGGTGCCCCGTTGCTAGAAACAAGATGGTCTAGAGCCGTCGATCTGAGTCTAATCGGACGGCTCCCGCCGCCCCTTACCCCTTCAGCCCCGGCGTCCCCCTGACAGATGGGCCCCGCCCAGCGGGATTCAAAACCACTCCCGCCCAGGAATCCTGCCCGGGTGGGACGATTCGGCGCCATGCGGCCCACGTCTGGCCAGATCCGGCCCGCGTCGCCCCTCTCCCTTTTCTTTTATATTTTACTAAAGTTCTACAGATCTGCAGAAATGCATGATGCTTTAAATAGATATGAAAATGTAAATTATGGTATTTAGTCCAAATAATTTTTTTATCATGTTCATGTGTGTTTTGTGTAACATGCAGAACTGGTCTTTGGCCAAAAATAATTTTTATTATTTATTGGCAATTAATCTACTAAATAGTAACCTCTGCACTAAATAAATTCCCTAGCAAATCCTAGAAACCCAAATGGAGTGAATTAACTTCCCTTTGTTATGTATGGTCCTTCACCATCTTTTGGAATTGGTCCCCTGCCAAGTGGAACAGTAGTAGTAGTTTGACAAAAATAACAAAAACAAGCCATTGCATCCTTTAGGAATTTCTCTAGGTCAAACAAAAGGTTAGAATGACCTAATTCCAACTCTCTTTGATGTGGTACACTAAGGTCCACCAAAATCCAGGAGCTCCAGAATTATTGAGCTTCTGAGGGTTTCTAGTGAATTAAATAATTCTATGTGTAGTGCTTTCACTAGATAAATCACTACAGTAGCTCTGCAACTCCAAAAATAGTAATTCCATTTGGTACTGGGAGGTATTCGCAATGCCTATCCATTTCCCCTTACCTCATATCAGAAGCCTTTGTAGATTAAATCTGGTGAAAAAGACAAGTTGTCTACAGAACTGCCTTTGGGAATTTCCTGAGGGCATTCTGGTAAATATTTTGGCATGTTTCCAACTCTCAGTGAATAAGTACATCAAGCCATAACTAACCACCCAAGGAAATAATTTTTAGAGCTCCAGAACTTTTCTGATGAATTATGTCCTAAAACTAGAGTCTTATTCACTATAAAAATCACTATAAATCTTTGGTAAGTGATAAAATAGTGAAACCACTTTTGTTGGTTTCATTTTATCAATACCTATCTGTTGGTATCATTTTTTACAATGGTATCTCATAGAATAAGTCTTTGGTCCAAAACCCTCTCATCCCTAGTTTCTACACTATGAAACCCATACGGCTTCCTTCACTGTTCCACGACATGCTCCCAATCCTTCTAATCCATTCTCTCAACACCACTACTGATTTGTAAAATTGTATTGACGTTTGCTTGCTGTATGGTTTTGTTGCTTGAATGCCATGTTTGATTGTGGACTCGTTTGTTTGCATGTATACTCGATGGCGACGATAGTTGCGCTTGTATTGACGCCGAGAAGAAGAGATCTTATTATTGGTATTGGTATTCTTGGTTATATAAAGAAGAAGTCCAGAGACATTATGCCATATTGCTGATCTCAGGCAAGCCACCTTCTTGCTCATAAGCCTTGTCCTACTATTTTACTTATGCATGTTTTTTCTATTGTTTATGAAACTGCATTGCTTGCTATATGTTGATGTATATATGGTAGTGGTTTGGATCCTCCGAACTATTGCACTTTCTACTATTAAGTACAACCCCCTTGGTGACACCTACTTGTCCCTAGTATAATAGATGGTGTAATACACCATACCCTTTGGAGACCCCGATTTAGCCGAAGCAAAGCTAGAGGATGGGAAGACCCCGGAAAAAGTTTTACAAAACGTTTTATGATAAAACCTTGGTGAGGTGGGACCTCCCAAGAGATGTTGAGAAAGAAAAAGGTTTGTTTTACAAAATGATGAAGGAAAGCTGGAGGAAAAAGGTTTACAAAATCACACCCGGTTCTTTGTAGTTTTGCTAGAACAATTAACCCGTGCAACCACATTACTCTGGAATGGGACAGGGCTGGATTTGATGTGTGTCTATTATGGTATAAGCTGCCTCGCAACTACTACATGGGATGAAACTCTCTGGAGGGTGGGCCTTCTCTGGACAAACGGTCCATGTGGGACATCGACCGGGAGAAGGAAAAAAGGGTCAACAGACCTCCACGCGTTACTATGAGCCCCTCATTGAAAGAGCCAACTATGTAAAGTGTAAAATGCGCTCCAGTTGGTCCTCGGTACCCGACGTCCCGGTTTTGAGGGGAATAACACTCATAGGGTAGGCACTTATATTGGAGTGGGCATCCAGAGAGTCTTTTATCGGTTACTCGACCCACGATCGGTGTAGATCAGGGTAGTTTACCCGGATGGTGTGGGTAAAGTGTACAACCTCTGCAGAGTGTAAATCTATTCGAATAGCCGTGTCCGTGGTCATGGACGGTTGGGAAGGTTGCTGTAGAGCGGTGCTGGTTTTGATTTCAAAAAGGATTTCGGAAAAGCAAAGGCTTTGGAAATGTTTTGACCATGGGATGGTCGGAAAGGAGAAAGGTTTTGACCATGGGATGGTCGGAAGGGAAAGAAAGGAGTTTGGTCGTGGGACGACTAGAAGAAAGGAACAAATGGGGAACCAATCCCAGTGTTTACAAAACTTTTCAAAAGGTTTCCAAAATGTTTTACAGAAAGTTTTCAACAAAGATATGTAGATGTTATATCTACAAGGGAAACTAATTGAGAAAATAACCTCTCTTGGAGCCCTCCTACTGCCACAGCCATAATGCATATCCTCTTGTTATTATTGTTATCTTAGGGTGGTTTGCGAGTACATTCCAAGTACTCACTGGCTTTGTCCCTAGATATTTACTTTGTCAGATATCAAGAAGAAGGTGACGTTGACGACTATGCGAGCTAGGATGTTCTCCCAGTCAGTTTCCTATAGGTTAAGGCATGGCTCGGGCTCTACGCTTGATGAAGTTCCGCTGATGTTGATCGATGTAGCCATAATGGCAAATAAGGTATGACAGGTATTCATTATGTGTTGGATGTTTACTTTGATACTTGTCAGTTATGTGCCACGACTAACTGATCATGGGATCGTGGTTGTATGCATAACATGGATTCTCGGAGGATTAATCCGGGGGCCTCATAGGAGGAAACATGAGACTACTAATCATGAGTAAGATCACCATCTCGTTATTTCAGTTTAAATGTTGAGTTCCTTTTTGATTTTAGTTTTCTTGCTCGGGATGATCAAGTTTAAGCTTGGGGAGGTTGATGGCTCTGAATTATAGCCATCTAACATCCACATTTAATCTGGATATTAATCATATTCTTGATGAAATATGTCCCTAAACCCTGCCACTAATGCTAATATTCAGAGGGGTATGCAATCCTTTCTTTATTATTTTTCCTGCACAGATAATGTCGTTTAAAGGAAGGGATCACTATATTAAAGTCAAAGATACGAGATTTCCAACAACCAGAAGAATCCAGGAGCCGTCCAACGGAGGCAGACACCATAACGACCAACTATACGGCAGGAGTAAAAATTCCAACCCTATAGCTCCGGTCATATAGTTGGCACCACCACCGTTAGGTCAAACAGAACAACTTTTGTGAAGGGACCCCCATATAAAGAAGCATCGAGCGACGAGAAAACAAAAAAGCCACGTCATCTCTCGCTCCGCCCCAAGGAAGGCAGACTCCACCAAAAAGATGCCTCAGATCTCCAAACCCTTCTCCATCTCCATAGCCATATTCCACCACTTGTAATAGTAGATCTCTTCTCCGACTGGCGACATTGTAAGACTATTGCTATCAATGTTATGATTTTCATTACAATGTTTGTGATTGTTGATCTCATCTCTATGTGTGAGTAATTCTCCTTGGGCTAAGGGCTTCGGCCTAGCCATGTAGGAATTGTGCATGTTATTTATCATAGATGGGATCGTGTATTAGTTTGTATGACATGATGATTATTGTATCCTCTCTTGCCTCAATCTAAGGACTTGTCAGGTACCCAAGACCCCGAGGGTTGAGCCAGGTATAGGGAGTATGAGTGATGACTGATCTGTAGGTTGGGAACCTTAGTGAGAGAAGGGGTAGTATGATTGTATGTGAGGGATTTGCTTGGGATTAACGGTGACATCACTATGCATATCATTAGTTCTCTTTCTTCTATGGATCAGACTAGTAGGTTATTGGTATAAGCGGTTGTCGAGGCAATAGGAATTATGGATGCACTGCCCACATATAATTTATCTTGCCCTAACAAGTACACGCATACTTTATTTCTATCTTTTATTTCCATCAGATGTTTTGCACAGCTACAGGTGAAACCGAACGCCCTAGGCCCTCTCTCTCCATCATCGATAACACCAAAAAGACGCAAGCTACTTGTCCGGTAAAAACACAAACGAAATTCTAAAACTCCCGAAGGTCCGTTAAAGTATCTTCGCTATGCATTCTCTACCCAAGGATTCGATAACCTAGGTATACTAGGGAAAAAGAATCTATACTACATCCATAATCTAGATCGAAGGTACACTTCTCCAATGAGATTTCCTGTAAACAAGTAACTTTGTGAGCTACGGGTTTTCTCCGTGCCTTACTCCTCATAATAAGTGTATTCTCACTAAAACGTTCATGAGAATACCAAGAAATATGTTGCAGGATTTCATAAGCTATTTTTATGAGAACACTATCTTCACTATTAATACGTGATATAACATGTATTATCCGCTCATGGGCACCTTCAAAGATAACATACTCTAATACTTCACTCGTGGTATCACCATTATTATAAGACACTAAAGATTGATTAAAGGTATCAGAGCATTGAAAACGAAAGTATTGCCCATGTTTCATACATTGAGGACATATTATTGGATCGTCTATCGTATCCGAAGAAATTAACTTTTTAGCATATTCCACTATTTGGGAATACATTTCTCTTACCGTCATATTGCTCACTTGTTCTTCAAAATACTCATCCTCCTCTTCTATTGAGGATTGTTGTCCCATGTTAAAAGCATCACAATATTCATAGAAATATTCATCTTTTAGTCCCTCACCAAAGTACCCAAAATCACTGTCTAGGCATGAATCCTCCTTAGAACAATCATCATAAGTTTGGGACTTATAGAAATCATTACTAGATAATGAGATATCGTTTGCATGCATATTATTTGTGTGTGTAAAGTCATTTTTAGAAGTAGGAGATTCAAGTGGTTGATCAAATTACTCCTCTTCATTCTCACTAAGATAATTCACGAGTAGTTCAATGATAGTCTTACCTTCAAGCTTACCTTCCACTAGTTGAGAGGGTGCAACATCAAGTGCCACCTCTTTAATAACAACTGTTCAAGTGGTTTAGGTGGAGGCTCTTTGTGTGGAGTTTCCTCGACATTATCTTTTGGAGCACCCTGCAAAAGGTTAGATTCTTCCATGGCAGCTTTCCACCCAACAATAAATTCATTATCATGGAAGTTATCTTGGCAATAGCAGAATATCAGGTGAAATTCTTTATAGATCATATCGAGTGGTTTACTTTCTACCTGTATATCTCTTAAAAGAAATAGAAACTCTTTGCAACCAGTAAAAAGAACAAATTGTAGTCATTATGGTCTGCTAGTTCGATATCAAAATAATTATACGTACCTTGATAATTGAGGTGATCTGGAGATCCGCAATAATCACAACATAATTGATAAGAGGCACATAGTGTGGATGAATACTTATCCACCCAAGTAATCCATCTTTTAATATGCCTTGTCTCTTATGAATATCTCCCAAAGTCATTTCCTTTGACTCCTCCATCATAGATTTCATCTGTTGGAAGGTAGTTATCTCGGAAGACATGATTAGTAACAAATATTTTTATGGGTTTTTGGTTTGTAAACAAAATAAAAAAATACAAATGCAGAAAATAAAGAAAGCTTAAAACAAAATCTAGCAAAACTAAAATAAATAAACAAAAGCTAAAAGATCTACAATGCTTAGCTCCCCGGCAACGACGCCAGAAAATAGCTTGATGACTGGAAGTGCACAGATCGTTTGTAGCTAGTTTTGAAATAAAGATATAGATCCCACAGGGAGTAGGAGTCTGAAGTGTAATAACTCTTTGAACTAAATACTAGAATAGTAATGCTAAGTAACGTTCTAAGTAACAAGATAAAATGCGAGTTTTGTGTAAAAGATATTTTTGGTTTTTCAAATAAGAGAACAATAAGTAAAACAAAGTTGTAAGTAAACAAGCGCATGCAAGTATGATTACGAAAGTCGGCAAGATGATGGAAAGAGTGAAGGGTTCCATAGCAGAAAAAAATCCTACGTTGGAACCTCCTAATGCCCAAGATCTATCTATGTCGTAATGCAGTAATGGCCGGAGCGTATAGAATACATACCCTTGTAGACCGTACGCGGTTAACGTTCTGAAGGGAAATTGGTTGAAGTATTTAAACTCGTAGCCGACCTCAAGGTCACGAAGCTCCTCGCAGGTCACACCTTGCTCCTTCTTCATCATGCAGCAGCTTCGGCTCACGACATCCAAGGTGCCTCAAGTGAGACCCGTCGTGGTTTCGTACACATACGGTGTATGATGACGACCTCGAACTCCTTGATCCCTGCTGGGAGTGTGGAAGTAGATCTCCAGCTTTGAATCCCTGCTACGCAACGGTGTGTTGTAGGTGCGGTGTCTCTTGCATGGACAGTTCTTACTTGGAACCGTGCAACGCATGGAGACGAAAGAGAGAGGGAATGATAAAGTCAATCAAAGGACTTCTCCAAATATTGGTGTGTCAAATCCCACCCATGGGCACCCCTTTATATAGGGGGAGGGAGCTATGCCCTGCCCTTTGGGGTTCCCATGTGGGAGTAATCAAGGGAGAGAGGGGGGAGGCGCATGGGCCCTTAGGGCACCATGGGCCGGCCGGCCAGGGGTGGGCCTCACACCGCGCACGGCCCTAGGATGGCCTGGTGGGCCCCCTTGAGGCAGCTACGCCTTGGCCCTTTGGCCCTTGGCCCTTCCCTCCTTCGGTTTTCCCTCATGGGCCCTTTTTCCCTAGGAAGTTTGGCCCATTAGTGTAATACCCCTACAAATTAGATTTTAATATTAATTACATTGATTAATATGTAAATACATATTACAAAATCCGATTTGACCTGAAACGCCTTTCGGTTCCCTTTCGATTTCCTCCGAACAACTTCGGAACTTTCCCGGAATGATTTTGGTTCTCTCACGGAACTTTTCCGGTTTCCTTTTCTCTTTTATATAGTGATTCCAACTTATAGAGGATCTCTAGCTCATCGAACCCTTAAGTGTATTTCCCCATGGCTCGGGAATGGCACATACATGATCTCCATCAATGATCAATAGCGGGACCGGAATGCCCATAATGACCCATGTGCATTCCATGATGATAATTTCGTTTGAACCGTAAATAGTCGTTTCCAATTCCCTTTTCCACTCGATACCTAGTTCACCCGAGATTTGATCTACAGTATCGACATACCTTCGTTCGATTTCGTTACCGATGAACTTGTTTTCTCGTTTCCATGTCATTGCATTCCGTGACCCAGTCACACGCTTGCAAGCTTCTTTAATGCAACATCATCGAGATGGCCACTAATGTATATGTTTGTTACATGGATGGTAAAATCCTAGTCTTGATATGTACTCCTCTACATGCCCCTTTGGGAAACCTGAGTGGCACCTTTTCGATCATCCAATCACGGAATGATACTTAATAACCATCTAAGCTCCCTCTAGAATGGTGATTTGCATTATCTCATAGTCTAAGAACAGGTTGCGAGGTTTACTTAGTTTTATCATTAATGGTGAACTTTGTCACTAGATCTCATTAAGATACAACTAGTTGGGTTGTTTATCTATCACATCATTCAACTAATGACGTGACCTCATTGTCAATTGGCATAAATGTCCATGATCTCGAAACCCTAGATCATGCTCATGACCAATGAACTAGTTCGCTAGAGGTAACTAGGGACTTGGTTTGTTTACATACCACACGTGTATTAACATTTCGTATTAATAAAGTTATAGCACAATATGAAACTATTACGAACTAATTGAGATATGACAATAAAAACCTATTCATTATTTGCCTCTTGGGCATATCTCCTTCGGTCTCCCACTTGCACTAGAGTACAAATAATCTAGCTCGCATTTTGCTCATCATAATCCATATCACATATGCATTTATTGGTCATGCATGCTTATGGAAAATGTCATGTCCATGTTCTATTTTACCAGATCATTATGTCTTTGCAAATCATTAATGTCTTCCTAACTTTGACATTCATACCATTATCTCATAATGGGATGAAGTATTTGTTTGGCGACAAAGCGAGACTTTGTTTCTAGTGTTTATAATGACGGTCGTTTTCACTGTTGTCATCTAAACTTCGAAACACAATTTGCAATCCTTTGTGTATATACGGCAGTTATGGCAGCAGAATGAGGCCGGTTTCTAGGAGCCTACAGTGACTTTAGATCAACCTCGAGGGCTTTTTATGGGCACTGTACCCTGGGACACATCATTCTACGTTAAAGATGAACTAGTCCTGCCATAACAATATACACCACATCAGAAGGAGCCTTTATACTTCTATATCTATGTAGATCCTAGTGCATGAAATGCAACTATGTCAGTTACTTTGCTTCTTGTCGTTTATGTAAAAACTTAATTTTGGTTCAGAGATTAACTCAAGAATCACTTCAAGACAAGTACTTATAGTTAAGATCTTGTCCTTCCAATCAGAATTTCGGGTCACATTATGTCGATTATACAATATGGTTGTATGGAAGAACCTATGGTTCAGGCATAGGAGATGTGATGCATCTCTTTCTTTCTTTTAACCATTGTTGTAATACTAACTCAATGCTTCATATTGTAAGAACTTCTTTATTACCTTGTTCCATTATGAGCTTCTTCAGAATCTTGTCTAGGACATTCTAAACATCTTCAGAATCAAGTCCAAGAAGTATTCAACATTTAATGTTTATTAAACTCACCAATCTATCTCGATAGATCTCATTGTTTAATAACTTCATCTTCATCCCAATTTATCTACTTAAATTTTATTAACACCAATCACATCATTCACATATGTCATCCACATATCCTAGAATGATTTCACGCTCCCACTCAAATATGGCATCCATATTTGCGATCCACGGATTTCACTTAGCTCCCAGTCAAAATATGTCTACTACATATTAAGATTTGGCCAAACTACTTAGTCCCCACTCAAAATACGTCTCTTACATATTAAGATTTGGGCAAGCTAATTAGCTCCCACTCAAATGCACGTCCTCTCGGATAATCTTGGACATTCCAAAATTCTTTGATCATCATCAAATTGAGAATTCCAGCTACGAGATTCAAATATCCATATATTGCTGGTGTAAATCCAATAGACTCAAGCATCTCTACATTGTAGTCAACTACTTGAATTTGTCCATACTTTATCACAAATCGAGCTTTACGTATCCATTAAGTTTCATTTCCATCTTATGACTTTGAAGTCATTCAGAAATATCAAGTAAACTTCTTTACTTAATAAGATCAAGTAACATATTACTTTGCAATCTTAAATGTAACTGAATAAAGGATTTTATGACTCCTAGTCATTTCTCGTACTTAGGTCCATCACGCTTCTTTGTAGTTCGTAGGTATGTCTTGTTCAAATAACATGACAAGTGAATCAATAATACAATTCCGCAAACTTGCAGAATATATCATTGAATCCTATTTTCTTAGTAAAAGTATTCGCTCAAACTTTATGATCGTTATCAATAGTTTCTCCTCTATTTGAAGAGTTCGGTTTCACGAAAAAAATTCCGCTACACCACTCAACAATCAGGAGGTAAGGTCAAATAACTTCTTTTGAACTTTTACTTTCTTCCACCTTTATCTTCATCAAGACACATCAACTTTGGACAACAACAGGTTTGCCCCTTGTGGAACATGTATTCATAGTTGCCTAAGAATACGCTACAGAGACTTGTTCAGTCGCCATGATTTAGAATTATCAAAACCTCTAGAAACTTGAACATGCCATAACTCTTATGGTGTTGTTTCCACGAATCTTTAGATGTTCCTTTGTATTCAACCGAGTGTTTTTTCATTTCGACCTCTAACTCTAAACCATAACTATAACCCTGAGAAGAGATAATATTATACCAAATTTATCTAATACATAATGATTATGATATTTAGACATTTCAATACACTTTGAATTTGCCCTATTATCATAATTTGTGAAACCTCTTTCACATGTCCTTTTATGCCAAAATTAACTTAAATACTTTAGTCATGTCGATCAAATCGAAGAAACTTTTGTATTCTTGTTAATTCAATATCCTCCTTCATTTTGTAATCTTTTGAACAATTCAAAATAATTTCAAACTTATGTTTCATTAAGTAAATACGCCTATTCAGATAAGTCCACAATTAACTACGGATTTCCACTATCTTGTTGAAAATACGATACATCACTATGTATAAGATTCAACATTTCTTCGCATATCACCGTTTTACCAGAATGCGGAGTTTTAGTCATTCTGCTCAACGAGGCATGGTTTTGCAAAGTCTCTAGGTAAAGAATGTAAGACCCTGATCTTCATTGATAATGAATAACATGCAATAACCAAAATGACTCAAACTATAGTGTCATGTCATTATTAAACTTTGGATATCTTTTAGCACTCTTATCCTTTATAAATGCTTTAAACTATTATCATTAACATACTGATTAGAATAACTCATCTATAATCGTAATGTGACCAGAACGGTATTATTCATAAAAATTGTACAATTGGATTGTAAATTATTTATATGAATAATTGTCTTGATAAAAGCAAGACACACAATCAAGGATTACAAAATTATATTCAAGTCCACTAATCCAAATGATAATCTTTCAGGAAAGGGGTGATGTAGGACATAAACTGTTTTGCTTGCCACATTGCCTCAATTCCAGCAATTCTCAAGCAGACTATCATGTTTTCCCAAAACAGGACAAGTATCCAATAGTTATATAAACTGCAATGAGTTTTGTAGGAATTACATTTATAACTTTGTATATCTAACATATACCCTTTTTCATTCATGACCTCCATTGCAATAAGGCGCTTCTGAGAGTTCATAACTCTAATGCAAGAGTGATAAGTGTTTCTCCAAATATTCCCGTTTTCATCCATCATGGAAGAAAACTCATCCAACGGATCATACTTTGTGTGCATGATCTTCCAGAATACAAGATTGTAATCCAACTCTCCATCGAACGGAGAATGGCTTGTTGGATGATTCCGGAGAACACACAAGCATTGTGGAGTCATTGGATTATCTTCTAATGGTTATTGTATCAAGAAGAGAAGATCACCTTTTACGAGGATATCCCTTGGGCGTGGGTATTAATCTATGAAGTTAGACCCTTTTACTAAGTTCCATATTAAGCAATAAATTTCCCATGGTCACAAAGGACCTCAATGGGATAGGCCATGATCTACTAAGATATTTGAAAACAGACATCTAGACTAAGTTCAATCCTAATTGAGCTCCCACTAAAATTATCATCCCCTGGACGATTTTAGTGATCACATGATCCCAATGCTCTACACCTCCCCCGATCGTCACGGCCATCAGTGTAGTATCAAAGGTAGACATTTCCTAATGTCAATCACATCATCCATGTGACTCATGCTCTATATTTCGATATCTTGTGTTCCGAGGCCATGTCTACACATGCTAGGCTCGCCAAATCTAACTTGTGTGTATTTGCTGTGCAACATGGCTTACACCCATTATATGTGAATGTAGATATGTCTAGCCCCCGATCGTCATGACTGGCTTCATAACGGCAAACTTTCTTGGTGGTGCACACACAAGGGGAACACTATCATTGGAATTACTTACGCTGTATTTGGATGCGTAGAATTGGGGCTCTGAATAGAATTTAGTGGTAATTCCAATTCCAAGGTGGAAATGAATTGGTTGCAATTTAAATTCTATTGTTTGGATGTGCTAGGTATTTGTTGTTGGAATCAGAAAGCGGTACCCAATTCCATTTCTTGTTTGGACGTAGTAACTATGGAATTTGATGTGTTCAGTTTATATGATATGAATTTTTGTACATGTATGAAAATATTACGTGTTTATTAAAATATATATACAATATTTTCCACACAAGATAACAAAATAATCTGAACAAGATCACAAAACACACATGTATATATAATTTGGTCTAAGAAATAGCACAAGTTAATGGTTTATGTCTCTTACACATGTATGAAATAGCACGCATGTAAAACAAGTGACATCTCATACTAGTTCATCAAAGTAGCGCTCATTGGCAACCAACTTTACTTAATCTCAAGGCATGGTGGAAAGATAATGCTTCTTGAACCTCTAAGCACCATGAACTCTTCAAAGTAGCGCTTCATATGACATCATATTCACAGTAGGCACAAAACATTGCAACAACATGTGCACATATCAAGAAAAAATCACGGTAGTCATGCATGAACTAGAGTAGAGATTATACCTTCAATTGGAATCAACACCTGGTAATCCATAGTTCAAAGAAGGAAAGATGGGAAAAATTGACAAGAAACATTTGTTGGGTCCGCAACATAGAAAACAAAAAATTTCCTACGGTGTGAACTACACGCCAAGATCTATCTACTAGGTACAAAGAAAACGGGTGGACATACATCCATAGAGAACTTACCCTCAAAGACAACGAGCTTTGTTAACGAGTAGGAACTCATGGTTGATGTAGTCGTACACTTGCCGATCTCAAGATCGTGAGGAAGTCCGAGCGCCGCAACTCAGCAGCGCATCCGCACGCGCACACACGTTCAAGCCTCCGGACAACCTCCACCTCCTCGCTCCAGTGATCCAGCGGAAGCAGCAACTCCTTCTAGACGAAATGCCACCGGGAACATGTATCTCGCTAATACGAGACCATGGGGGAATAATTCTAGAGGGGGAGAGAGATCCTTCACAAGGAGGTGCCTCTTCACATTCCCTTTTAAAGTCTCCACTTTAAATGCATTAAGTTTCTCCAAATTTAATGCTCTCTCATTTAATAAAACTCTTTTATTAAATTTATTCAAAATTTTGTTAATTACTTTAATTAACAAACATTCACATATATCCCCTTGCAATTTTTCAATATCACATGCAGAACCACCTTCTGCAATTTCACCCGAAACAATTTCTGGTTTCTATTGAAACAATTCCTGCGCTTTGCAATTCTTTCGTCTGAAACATATGTGCTCCAAAATGGTGTCTGGTAACTCTTAAGTGTGCCACCCTACGGTTCACGAATAATGCAGACATGATCGAGACCCTTCTCCGATCAATAATCAGCAGCAGGACCTGGAGATCCGTACTAACTCCTACACATTCAACGATGACTCCTGTGATCGTGAGAACCTTTAACGCTTGTAACTAAATCCCTTTGTCTGTTGATATATTACATGTCCGAGATTTGATCATCGGTATCTCCATACCTAGTTTGATCTCATTACCGACATGCACTCTTTTCTCGTTCCCGTGATATAACATTCTAGTGATCACATCACTTGCTTGCAAGCTATCCTAATGTGATATCACCGAGAGGGCCTAGAGTATATCTATCCGTCATCTGGATTGACAAATTCCACTCTTGATCCATGAGCCTCAACATAACACCTTCGTAGCACTGAACCCATCTTTATAGTCACCCTGTTACGGTGTGACGTTTGAAGCTATCAAGATACTCTTCCGGTGTTAGCAATTAACATGATCTCATGGTCTAAGGATAAAGATTACTTCGTATGATGTTATAGCAATATAAACACAATGACTTGATCGTAATGCTATACTTCGGATGAATGTTCATCACATCATTCCACCAATGGTGTGATCTTGTTATTAACAACATCCAATGTCCATGATCAGGAAACGTTGATCATCATGTTAATCAACAAGCTAGTCTATAAGAGAGGCATGACTAGGAACCCTTTTTGTTTATTAAAAACACATGTATTGATATTTCCTATCAATACAATTATAGCATGCAAAATAAACATCTATCATATACAAGGAATACATAATAACAACTTTATTATTGCCTCTCAGGGCATATTTCCTTCAGTCTCCCACTTGCACTAGAGACAATAATCCACTTGTACTTTAGTCAATGGATCTGCTACATTCAGGTCCATGTGCACTTTACAAATCTTTATATCTCCATCCTTGACATGCTCGCGGATGGAGTGAAACCAGCGCTTAATATGCTTGGAATTCTTGTGAGACCTTGGTTCCTTTGCGTTGGCTATGGCTCCATTGTTGTCACAATATATCACCATCGGGTCCAACGCACTAGGAACCACACCCAGTTCCGTTATGAACTCCTTCATCCAAACCGCTTCCTGCGCTGCTTCTGAAGCAGCAACATATTCTGCCTCCGTTGTTGATCCAGCCACCACAGGTTGTTTGGAGCTCCTCCAACTAACTGCTGCTCCATTCAAGAGAAATACGTATCCGGATTGAGACTTAGAGTCATCCGGATCAGTGTCAAAGCTAGCATTGACATAACACTTAGCGACTAGCTCTTCTTCACCTCCGTATATAAGAAACATATCCTTAGTTCTTCTCAAGTACTTAAGGATATTTTTGACTGCTATCCAGTGTTCGGAACCTGGATCAGATTGGTACCTACTAGTCAAACTAATATCATATGCCACATCCGGTCTTGTACATAGCATGGCATACATTATAGAGCCTATGGATGAGGCATAGGGGATCTTATCCATTTTCTCTCTTTCTTCCGCCGTAGCCGGACTTTGAGTCTTACTCAATGTCTTGCCTTGCAACATAGGTAAGAACCCCTTCTTACTTCGGTCCATATTAAACTTCTTTAATATCTTATCAAGGTATGTACTCTGCGATAGCCCAATTAGGCGTCTTGATCTATCTCTATAGATTTTAATGCCTAATATATATGAAGTTTCACCAAGGTCCTTCATCGAAAATTTGCTGTTTAGATAAATTTTAACACTGTTTAAAAGATCTAAATCATTTCCAATCAATAATATGTCATCCACATATAATATCAGAAATGCCACATTGCTCCCACTCACTTTCTTGTAAATACAAGCCTCTCCATAAGTTTGGATAAATCCAAACTCTTTGATCACCTCATCAAAGCGGAGATTCCAACTTCGTGATGCTTGCTTCAGTCCATAGATGGATCGCTGAAGTTTGCACACCTTATTAGCATCCTTAGGATCGACAAAACCCTTAGGTTGTATCATATACAACTCTTATTCAATATTACCATTGAGGAACGCAGTTCTGACATCCATCGCCATATTTCATAATCGAAATATGCAGCAATTGCTAACATAATCCTAACCGACTTAAGCATCGCTACGGGAGAGAATGTATCATCATAGTCAACTCCTTGAATCTGTCGAAACCCCTTTGCGACAAGTCGAGCCTTATAGATGGTCACATTACCATCAACATCGGTTTTCCTTTTGAAAATCCATTTATTCTCAACGGCCTTTCGGTCGTGAGGTAAGTCCACCAAGGTCCAAACCTGGTTTTCGTAGATGGATTCCATCTCGGATTTCATGGCTTCTAGCCATTTGTTGGAATACGGGCTCATCATCGCTTCTTCATATGTCGCAGGGTCATCCATTTCATCAACCATGAAATTCACAACAGGATTGCCGTACAGTTCAGGAGCTGCACGTGTCCTGCTTGACCTGCGAGGTTCGGTAGTGTCCTCTTTCGGAGTTTCATGATCAATATCATTATCTCTATCTTCATTAGGTGAAGTCAACTCCGAAACAACTTACGGTGCTGCGCCACTCGCCATTCCATGAAGAGAAGGTTCAATAACCTCTTCGAGTTCTACCTTCCGACTGCTCACACCTTTCGCGAGAAACTCCTTCTCAAGAAAGGATCCATTCTTGGCAACAAAAACCTTGCCCTCGGATCTGTGATAGACGGTATACCCAATCGTTTCCTTAGGGTATCCTATGAAGACGCATTTTTCCGCTTTGGGTTCGAGTTTATCCGGTTGAAGTTTCTTCACATAAACATCGCATCCCCAAACCTTAAGAAATGACAGCTTAGGTTTGTTTCCAAACCATAATTCATACGGTGTCGTTTCAACGGATTTAGATGGTGCCCGATTTAAAGTGAATGCAGCTGTTTCCAGTGCATAACCCCAAATATGACAGTGGCAAGTCAGTTAGAGACATCATAGATCGAACCATATCCAATAAAGTACGATTACGACGTTCTGACACACCATTACGTTGTGGTGTTCCGGCAGGCGTGAGTTGTGAAACTATTCCACAGTCTTTCATATGTGTGCTAAACTCGTAACTAAGATACTCTCCTCCACGGTCGGACCTCAGAAATTTGATCTTTCTGTTACGATGATTTTCCACTTCATTCTGAAATTCTTTGAACTTTTCAAAAGTTTCAGACTTGTGTTTCATCAAATAGATATACCCATATCTACTCAAATCATCCGTGAAAGTAACAAAATAACGATATCCACCTCGCGCCGACACACTCATTGGTCCACACACATCAGTATGTATGATTTCCAATAGATCTGTCGCCCATTCCATTGAACCGGAAAACGACGTTCTAGTCATCTTGCCCATAAGGCATGGCTCACATGTATCAAATGATTCAAAATCAAGTGATTCCAAAAGTCCATCAGAATGGAGTTTCTTCATGCGTTTAACGCCAATATGACCTAGACGGCAGTGCCACATATATGTAGATATATCATTATCAAGTTTAATCTTTTTAGCATCAACATTATGAATATGCGTAATACTACTATCGAGATCCAACAGAAACAAACCATTGAACATAGGTGCATGACCATAAAAGATATTATTCATATAAATCGAACAACCATTGTTTTCAGACTTAAATGAATAACCACTTTGCATCAAACACGATCCGGATACAATGTTCATGCTGAGTGCAGGCACCAAATAACAATTATTTAGGTTTATAACTAATCGCGATGGCATATGGAGAGGCAGCATTCCGACAACGATCACATCAACTCTTGATCCATTGCCGACCCGCATCGTGACCTCATCCCTTGCTAGTTGTCGCTTGTTCCGCAGCCCCTGAACCGAGTTACATATATTAGCAACCGATCCCGTATCAAATACCCAGGTGCTACTACGAGTACTAGTCAAGTACACATCAATAACATGTATATCACATAAACCTTTGTTTGCCTTGCCAGACTTCTTGTCCGCCAAATACTTGGGGCAGTTGCGCTTCCAATGGCCAGTCCCCTTGCAATAGTAGCATCCGGTGTCAGACTTAGGGCCATCTCGAGGTTTCTTTTCAGGCGTGGCAACAGACTTGCCACCCTTCTTTCCCTTGTGCTTGCCTTTCTTGTCCTTCTTGAAACCGGTGGTCCTATTGATCATCAACACTTGATGTTCTTTCCTAATCTCCACTTCTGCAGTCTTAAGCATTGATAGAAGCTCGGGAAGAGACTTCTTCATGCCCTGCATATTATAGTTCATCACGAAGCTCTTGTAGCTAGGTGGCAGAGATTGGAGAACACGATGTATGCCTAAGTCAATGGGAATCCTTATTCCCAAGGACACAAGCTTATCGGCGTACCCAGACAATTTGAGTACGTGCTCACTAATGGAGCTGTTTTCCTCCAACATGCAGCTAAAGAACTTTTCTGTAGCATTATAACTCTCTATGGCAACATGGGTATCGAAAATCATTTTCAATTCTCCCATGGTATCAAAGGCATTGCCATTTTCGAAACGCTTTTGAAGTTCTGGCTCTAGCCCATACAGTATGTCGTAATGAACTAAGTTGTGGTCCTCCTGACGAGTTATATAGACGTTCTTTTCCTCGTCAGGGGCATCAGGAGCTGGTGGGGGGCCTAGCGGCGCATCTAGCACATATTGCTTTTGTGCAGCAGTGAGGAGAATCCTCAAATTCATAGCCCAGTTGGTGAAGTTTCTACCATTCGCAGCAAGTTTCTCTTTCTCCATGAACACATTGAAATTAAAAGCAGGTGGTGCCATCTACAACAGAATTTGTAAAGTATATTTAGACTAAGTTTATGATAGATTGAGTTCAACTAATCCAAATTACTAATGAACTCCCACTCAAAAACGACATCCCTCGTGTCCTTTTGGTGATTACATGAACCAAATCCACTACACCAAGTCCGATCATCACGTGAGTCAGTGTAGCTTCAAAGGAGAGCATCTATATGGGCATCATATAAACTATATGACTCATGCTTAACCTTTCGGTCCGTGTTCCGAGGCCATGTCTGTACAGGCTAGGCTCGTCAAGTAAGAACCTTAGTATTTGCGTGTGTACAACTGTCTTACACCCGTTGTATGAAAGCGTAGAGTTGAAAACACCCGATCATCACGTGATGCCTCAAAACACGATCCACAAAACGGTGCATACTTAAGGAAGAACACATTTTATCTTGATATCTAAATGAGGGATCATGTTATAATGCTACCAAACGCGCCAAACTAGCAATATAAGATGCTAACATCTAATGTGTGAAGTGAGATGATATGGTCCATGCATTTGATCTCTATCATTTGCATCGTGGTATGATCTTTATCATTCCTTTGTGTGTAAGGCCAAGGTTTATGGAACTTACACGTTAAGTGAGTTGTAAGAGTATCTATTATACATCTACTTACAACAATACCATATCAAAACACTAGCCCAGCAACGATCTAAACTAGACGCCTCTAATTTATCAATTGCAAGTTTTACGTGGCTTAGGGCTTTCGGAGATAGAACCTGTCTAACCTACGAACATGAACCACAACAAGGATAACTAAGTTATTAGCAACTTGTTGTAAATCAGATATTGACTATAGTAGGAGAGACAGACACCCGCCAGCCACTTATGAAAAACAAGTTGCATGTCAGTCGTGGAACCGGTCTCATGTACGATGACATGTAAGGTTGGTCCGGGCCGCTTCATCCCACTATGCCACCAATATCCAAAGTACATAGAAGATGCAATAACATGATCATCATTGCCCACATATAAACATATGTGTACTACCCGTGCAAAGCACCTACGCATAGATCAGGCTCTGATACCACAGTTGGGTCCGCAGCATAGAAAACAAAAAATTTCCTACGGTGTGAACTACACGCCAAGATCTATCTACTAGGTACAAAACAAATGGGTGGACATACATCCATAGAGAACTTACCCTCGAAGACAACGATCTTTGTTAACAAGTAGGAACTCGTGGTTGATGTAGTCGTACACTTGCCGATCTCAAGATCGTGAGGAAGTCCGAGCGCCGCAACTCAGCAGCGCATCCGCACTCGCACACACGTTCAAGCCACCAGAAAACCTCCACCTCCTCGCTCCAGCGATCCAGCGGAAGCAGCAACTCCTTCCAGACGAAATGCCACCGGGAACATGTATCTCGCTAATCCGAGACCATGGGGGAATAATTCTAGAGGGGGAGAGAGATCCTTCACAAGGAGGTGTGAGGATGAAGGAGGGAATGGGTGGCCTTTTATAGGAGGAGGGGGGTGCCCCCTCTCTCCATGGCCGGCGCATGGGGGGTGACCCCTCACCTCCCCCATTCATGTGGTGGTAACTCCTCCACATTAAAATGCCTCTTCACATTCCCTTTTAAAGTCTCCACTTTAAATGCATTAAGTTTCTCCAAATTTAATGCTCTCTCATTTAATAAAACTCTTTTATTAAATTTATTCAGAATTTTGTTAATTACTTTAATTAACAAACATTCACATATAGCCCCTTGCAATATTTCAATATCACATGCAAAACCACCTTCTGCAATTTCACCCGAAACAATTTCCGGTTTCTATTGAAACAATTCCTGCGCTTTGCAATTCTTTCGTCTGAAACATATGTGCTCCAAAATGGTGTCCGGTAACTCTTAAGTGTGCCACCCTACGGTTCGCGAATAATGCAGACATGATCGAGACCCTTCTCCGATCAATAATCAGCAGCGGGACCTGGAGATCCGTACTGACTCCTACACATTCAACGATGACTCCTATGATCGTGAGAACCTTTAACGCTTGTAACTAAATCCCTTTGTCTCTCGATATATTACATGTCCGATATTCGATCATGGGTATCTCCATAACTAGTTTGATCTTGTTACCGACATGCACTCTTTTCTTGTTCCCGTGATATAACATTCTAGTGATCACATCACTTGCTTGCAAGATATCCTAATGTGATATCACCTAGAGGGCCTAGAGTATATCTATCCGTCATCTGGATTGACAAATTCCACTCTTGATCCATGAGCCTCAACATAACACCTTCGTAGCACTGAACCCATGTTTATAGTCACCCTGTCATGGTGTGACGTTTGATGTTATCAAGCTACTCTTCTGGTGTTAGCAATTAACATGATCTCATGGTCTAAGGATAAAGATTACTTCGTATGATGTTATAGCAATATAAGCACAATGACTTGATCGTAATGCTATACTTCAGATGAATGTTCATCACATCATTCCACCAATGGTGTGATCTTGTTATTAACAACATCCAATGTCCATGATCAGGAAACCTTGATCATCCTGTTAATCAACAAGCTAGTCTATAAGAGAGGCATGACTAGGAACCCTTTTTGTTTATTAAACACACATGTATTGATGTTTCCTATCAATACAACTATAGCATGCAAAATAAACATCTATCATATACAAGGAATACATAATAACAACTATATTATTGCCTCTCAGGGCATATTTCCTTCAACTTTCACAAGAAATTGGTGCTTCCAGGGGGCAGGGAAAGGAGCAGGAGGATGTGGAGGACAAGGAAGGGCAACTTGTCTCACTTCATTGTCCCTTCCCCAGTCGAATGTGGAGGACAACTTGTCTCACTGCATTGTCCCTTCCCCATTCGCGGGCCGCCGCTAGGGTCATGGCTGGAGTGGAGATGGGGTATGGGGGAGGGCAGCATGGAGAGGAGGGCGCAAGATAGGGACGGCAGAGGGAGAAGGGGCAGAGGAGGAGGAGGGAAGGGTCACCGACATAGGGGTGGAGCCGCGGGCTTACCTCTAGCGCTGGCGGCGGCTGTATTTGCTCGCTAGCTCGGGATGAAAAGGTACGCGGGGGGTGGGAGAGCGGGTGAGCGATTCCGCGTCGATATGGAGGCTAACCCCTCCCTATTTGGTCCTTCCTGACGAGGCACGCTCGGATCAGCCTTGGAATTGGGCCTCCGTTTCCGAGACTCAATACTAAGACAAGCAAACAACTGAATTCGCTAGTCAATTCTGGAATTCCAATTCGAAGGCTAAATTCTATGCATCCAAACACAGCGTTAGGGATTATCTTATTTGCTACCGTTGAGTATCTAATACTAGCATATAATAAGATATAACACAAGTATCAACATCACATTTGTATTGTGATATGGTATGGTCCTTCTCCTTGTGCCTTGATCTCCATCGAGCGCTCCGGCATGATCTCCATCTTGCCCCTAGTTTTACGCCAAGTCCATGACGCCACCACCCGGTCGTCCATCGAAACAATGGCTATTACTACTTAACTTAGTAACATAAAAGTAAACTATTTTACCTTCGTGACGACCAATACCATATCATAACACATGCCCGCCTGTAAAATAAAGTTAGACGCCTCTACTTTATCTATTGGAAGTTTTACGTGGTTGTTAGGGCTTTCGCAATAGAACTATTTCTAAACTATGAACTTCCCAACCACAACATGGATCCAACAGTTGTCTCTACTATACCCCTTTCGGGGTCCTCCGTTGTAAATGCTATATCAACTATTGAATGAGAGACAACCACCAGATAGGCACTTATACGATACAAGCCGTATGTTGAGCGTGGAACCAGTCTCGCGTACGAATACATGTAAGGTCGGTCAGGGCCGCTTCATCAAACAATACCACGATATAAACAAGTACACGTTACAGGGTAACAACTAAGGTATCAATGCCCGCACAATACTTGTGCGTACTGGCCGTACAACACTCCTACGCATAGATCGGCTCTGATACCACTAAAGGGTTCCGCAGCAGAAAACAAAAAATTCCTACATTGGAACCTCTTAACGCCTAAGATCTATCTATGTAGTAATGCAGTAATGGCCAGGGCTTATAGAATACATACCCTTGTAGACCGTACATGGTTAATGTTCTGAAGGGAACATGGTTGAAGTAGTCGAACTCATAGCCGACCTCAAGGTCACGAAGCTCCTCGCAGGTCACCACTTGCTCCTTCTTCATCGTGTAGCAGCTCCATCTCACGACATCCAAGGTGCCTCAAGTGAGGCCCCTCGTCGTTTCTTACACATACGGTGTATGATGACGACCTCCGACTCCTTGATCCTGATAGCAGTGCGGAAGTAGATCTCTGGCTTGGAATCCCTGCAGCGCAACAGCGTGTTGCAGGTGCGCTGTCTCTTGCATGGACAACCCTTACTTGGGACCGTGCCAACGCATGGAGACGAGAGAGAGACAGAAGGATAAAGTCAACCAAAGTACTTCTCCAAATATTCGTGTGTCAAATCCCACCCATGGGCACCCCTTTATATAGGGGGAGGGAGGTGTGCCCTTCCCTTTGGGTTTCCCATGTGGGACTAATCAAGGGAGAGAGGGGGAGGTGCATGGGCCCTTAGGGCACCATGGGCCGGCCGGCCAGGGGTGGTACCCACCCCACGCACAGCCCTAGGCTGGCCGGGTGGGCCCCCTTGAGGTGGCTAGGGCTTGGCCCTTTGGCCCTTCCCTCCTTCGGTTTTCCCTCATGGGCCCTTTTTCCCTAGGAAGTTTGGCCCATTAGTGGAATACCCCTTCAAATTATATTTTAATATTATATTTAATATTAATTACATTAATTAATATGTAAATACATATTACAAAATCCGATTTGACCCAAAACACCTTTCGGTTCCCTTTCGATTTCCTCCGAACAATTTCAGAACTTTCCCGGAACGATTCCGATTCTCTCACGGAACTTTTCCGGTTTCCTTTTCTATTTCATATGGTGATTCCAACTTACATAGGATCTCTAGCTCATCATACCCTTAAGTGTATTTCCCCATGGCTCGGGAATGGCACAGACATGATCTCCATCAATGATCAATAGCGGGACCGGGATGCCCATAATGACCCTTGTGAATTCCATGATGATAATGTCATTTGAACTGTAAACAGTCGTTTCCCATTTCCTTTGCCACTTGATACCTAGTTCACCCGAGATTTGATCTATGGTATCTCCATACCTTCGTTCGATCTTATTACCGATGAACTTGTTTTCTCGTTTCCGTGTCGTTACATTCCGTGACCCAGTCACACGCTTACAAGCTTTGTTATTGCAACGTCACCAAGAAGTCCACTAATGGATCTATCTGTTACATGGATGGGAAAATCCTGGTCTTGATATGTACTCCCCTACACGCCCCTTTGGGAAACCTAATTGGCACCTTTTCGATCAGCCAGTCATGCAATGATACTTGATAACCATCTAAGCTCCCTCCAGAATGATGATTTGCATTATCTCATAGTCTAAGGACAGGTTGCAAGGTTTCCTTAGTTTTATCATTAATGGTGAACTTTGTAACTAGATATCATTAAGATATAACTGGTTGGGTTGTTTGTCTATCACATCATTCAACTAATGACATCACCTCATTGTCAATTGGCATAAATGTCCATAATCTCGAAACTCTAGATCATTCTGATGACCAATGAACTAGTTCGCTAGAGGTAACTAGAGACTTTGTTTGTTTACATACCACACGTGTATTAACATTTCGTAATAATACAGTTATAGCATAGTATGAAACTATTACGAACTAATTGAGATATGACAATAAAACCCTATTTATTATTTGCCTCTAGGGCATATCTCCTACAAAGAGTTCTCAGGGAGTAGTGGATCCACCACTAGTAATTATAAAGAGTGATCAAAATTACTATAATGAATAAGACCATTTATGATATGTGTGGGAGGAGCTCCATATATGGATGAATAGGCAGCAACCACTGCACACATCATCCGTCATAACCACAGAAGACAGCAATCGACATCAATCAAATTACTGCGCTATTAAGGGACTTTATCCTGTAGGATGTATCCCATGGCATGGACAATGTTCCGTGAGTTCTCCTTGGTTCCCAAGTTGGTACACAAGGAATGACAATAGCTTTATAGTCACCATAAGTGCTATCATCCCTCCGTCTACCAACAAGTAGTTCCCTCCATCTAGTCCTGAGTGAGGCAAATATTTAGTGGCGCGCTTCACCCAACATCAAGATGAAGGAAATCTAACACAGACACATAATGAGCAATATCACATAATAATCTTTATCTCAATTCAATCTCATACTTGGGTTTCTCCATATCCCCAAGAACAAAGGAAACTAATCACACATGAAGGAAATCAACATCATGCATAGAATATGGATGAAGTATGATGATAAAATTCAAGACAAGTGCAAATCCAAGATTCAATCTAGAATTACAACAAGTAACCAAAGGGGGTCGGTGATGGAGATGTTGTTGATGAAGATGATGATGTAGATCGATGAGGAGGCCTTCAAGATCCTAGTCCCTTCTCCTCTTTTGTGATGGTGATGGTGTAAATCTGATTGGCGGCGGCTATGGCGATGGCACGGCGGCAGGGCTCCGCCGTGGTGGAGGATATGGCTTGGTGGCTCTCTCTTGGGTCCTCCCTCCTTTATATAGGCCTTGGGGTGCCCTAGGGTCCCCCCAATACTGCCATATGACTTAGGGACGGTTCTGGGGCTTCTCTGGGGCGAAATGTCATCATTTTTAACCTTTTTCACAACTATACGGGCAGAACTATACGCCAGGAAAAATGCTTCCGGACATATTGTTGCTCGTCAAACCTTTGGTGATCCAAAGTGTTTTTGTCGCCATTTCTTCATATGAACTCCATTTTGAGTGTTCTTGGGCTCGTTGCGTTCATATCTAGGGCTACAACCCTATGGTATTGGGTATGTATTTTAAGAAGTTCGAAAAATTCACTTTTCCAACCTCTCAAATGGCTAAGTCTGGTCCCTACAGCTCCATACTATGCTCTCTTTGTCCCTGTTGCCTTTGTTTTATCCATACTCATCATCAACACCTACACACATGTCATAGACAAGGAAAGTGATAAAATTCTACCTAAACTACTAAATGTGCAAATCTCATATGAAAGTAAATGAGAACTAGAAGTCATGCATATAAGGCATAGCTATAGCTGGAAGAAACATGATATGAGAGATAAATGGCTCATTTTATACGGCTAAAAGAGGTGGTATTTCACAGCCATCACTGTCGGTGGTGCACAACCTTGTCTCTACACAAGGGTGAAGTGACCCGTGAGGATGCCCACCAAGGCTATCAACAAGACCACTAGAAAGTCTCCTTCTGGAGAAGGTAAACATCCCTCTTCTATATTTGTCTGTGATGAAATAATTTGTTAGCTAAGCATATGATGTTACAAGGAGGTGTTATTGATATGCTACATCATTGAAGTGTCTTAAACTAAACTTGTAAAACTGATGCTTGGGTTATCTAGTATATGTGCATTTGTCCTGTATTTACTAAACATGTATCTTCTCATGAATAATTATTGAGATGTTTTTAGTTTCTGCTAGCATTTCACAATCAGGATGGACAACTAATTATGTCCACGTACGTAGTAGACTTGTTAACTAGAAGCAAAATGAATGTTTGATGAACTATTTTGTTGTTGGTTGTCTTATCTTGGTTGTTTGTTTCTCGGCGGTGTAGGATGAGCTGCAGCGGAACAACCTGGAGCTAGAGATCTTAGAGGACAAGTTCATGAAGAACCAGTAAAGTATCAAGCCCAACCTAGTGGATGCCAGATGGTACTTGGTGGTTGTGTGACCTTATTGTGTACTTGGTGGTTTTGACCTTATTATATACATGGTGGCTATGAACTAGGTGCTAGTTGTCAGCTTTGTTGCTCATAATGCTTGAATTACTGTGAATTTTAAGTTCTTTTGATGTATATTTTTTGTTGAATAGGTACTTATTTCAAATGTTGATTCTTGTGTATATTTACCTGCAATATTGAGTATGGGATGATTGAAATTGGACCCTGAAGAGGATGTGGCCCAAAGTAATCTGGTATGCAATTAAAGGCCATGGACAGAAGTAGTACTGGAGTAATTATGCCACCACCCAAACAAAAATGTAAATGAACAATATATATCAGAAGGAAAAGGATTGATAATTGTAATTAAATGGATTGTTGAAAAGGGTGATGGACCGTGAAAATAACTGGGCTAAAGAGAATTAGCCAAGTTATTGGGCTCGGCACAAATAAGTACTGAAATGGACTGGGCTAAATATGTATTACAACATTATCATTTAATCATAGTTTTGCCATGTTGGATAGCCATGTTACATCTGACCTGGCTAGGAAACATGGTCCATGATGAAATTGAATCGTCATACAGGTTATGATGATCAAATATCGTTAAGTTATGACAATTTCGCAAAAAACATTGTTATAGTTCATTAGCGTCGATGATTCCATTTTTCGTCGTAGGATAGTCATAGATGGACTAATGTGATGATTCTGTGATGAAAATGGAGGGTCATAGAAGCCCATATTCCCTGTAGTGCAATGACACTAGTGGATCAATGCGGTTTAGGAAAGAACCCATAGAATGTCTATGGAAGAGCAGCTTCCATGTGTCAAACCATGGTAACAAAGACCAAAAGCACATAGGAAAAGAGAAGCTTCCACATTGCATGTTGTACCAGTGAGGCAGAAGTTGCATCACAGAATGCATTGGAGTGTGTATGGTCATTTGGAGCAATGTGGTCTACGAAAAGAACACATGCAATGTGGTCATGTGGATCAATGTGGTTTAGGAAAAGAACACATGCAATGACTATATGTGCTCCATGTGTCAATTGTCACAGAGACCAAAAGCACATAGGAAGAGCAACTTCCACATTGCATGTTGCACTAGCGAGGCAGAAGATGCATCATAGAATGCATTGGAGTATGTGTGGTCATGTGGATCAATGAGGTCTAAAAAAATAACACATGCAATGACACTAGTGGATAAATGTGGTTTAGAAAAGAACACATGCAATGTCCATAGTCGATCCATGTGTCAAACCATTGTCACAGAGACCAAAAGCACATAGGAAGAGCAGCTTCCACATTGCATGTTGCCCTAGTGAGGCAGAAGTTGCATCACATAATGCACTAGAGTGTGTGTGGTCATGTGGATTAATGTTGTCTAGGAAAAGAAAACATGCAATGTGGTCGTGTGGATCAATTTTGTTTAGGAAAAGAACACATGCAATGTCTATACTGGATCCATGTGTCAAACAATGGTCATAAAGAGCAAAAGCACATAGGACGAATAACTTCCACATTGCATGTTGCACCAGTGAGGCAGAAGTTGCATCACACAATGCACGGGAGTGTGTGTTCATATGGATCAATGTGGTCTAGGAAAAGAACATATGCAATGACACTAGAAGATCAATGTGGTTTAGAAAAAGAACACATGCAATGTCCATATGGGATCCATGTGTCAAACCATGGTCACAGAGACCAAAATCCCATACGAAGAGGAGCTTCCACATTACATCTTGCACTAGTGAGGCAAAAGTTGCATCAAATAATGCAATGGAGTGTGTCTTGTCATGTGGATCAATGTTTTCTAGGAAAAGAACACATGCAATGACACTAGTGATCAATGTGGTGTAGGAAAAGAACACATGCAATAACAATAGGTGATCCATATGTCAAACCATGGTCACAAAGAACAAAAGCACATAGGAAGATCATCTTCCACATTGCATGTTGCACCAGTGAGGAACAAGTTGCATCACATAATGCACTGGAGTGTGTGTGGTCATGTGGATCAACATGGTCTAGGAAAATAACACATGCAGTGACACTAGTGGAACAATGTGGTTTATGAAAAGAACACATGCAATGTCCATAGTGGATCCATGTGTCAAACCATGAACATAGAGACCAAAAGCACATAGGAAGAGCATCTTCCACATTACATGTTGCACTAGTGAGGCAGAAGTTGCATCAGATAATGCACTGTAGTGTGTGTGGTCATGTGGATCAATGTTGTCTAGGAAAAGAACACATGCAATGGCACTAGTGATCAATTTGGTTTAGGAAAAGAAAAATGCAATGACTATAGGTGATCCATGTGTCAAACCATGGTCACAGAGACCAAAATCACATAGGAAGAGCAGCTTCCACATTGCATGTTGCGCTAGTGAGGCAGAAGTTGCATCACATAATGCACTAGACTGTGTGTGGTCATGTGGATCAATGTGGTCTAGGAAAACAACACATGCAATATGGTCGTGTGGATCAATGTGGTTTAGGAAAAGAACACATGCAATGTCCATAGTGGATCCATGTGTCAAACCATGGTCATAGAGACCAAAAGCACATAGGAAGAGCAGCTTCCACATTGCACGTTGCACTAGTGATGTAGAAGTTGCATCACATAATGCACTTGAGTGTGTGTGGTGATGTGGATTTTTTGTAGGAAAAGAGCACATGCAATGACACTAGTGATCAATGTGGTTTAGAAAAAGAACACATGCAGTGGGTATAGGTGATCTATGTGTCAAACCATAGTCACGCAGACCAAAAGCACATAGGAAGATCAGCTTACACATTGCATGTTGCACCAGTGAGGCAGATGTTGCATCACATAATGCACTAGAGTGTGTGTTGTTAGGTGGATCAATGTGTTCTAGGAAAACAACACATGCAATGACACTAGTGGTAAATGTGGTTTAGGAAAAGAACACATGTAATGTCGGTAGGTGATCCATGTGTCAAACCATGGTCGCAGGGACCAAAAGCACAAAGGAATAACAGCTTCCACATTGCTTGTTGCACTAGTGAGGCAGAAGTTGCATCACATAATGCACTAGAGTGTGTGTGGTCATGTGGTTTAGGAAAACAACACATGCAATGTGGTCATGTGGATCAATGACACTAGTGGATCAATGTTGTTGAGGAAAAGAACACATGCAATGAAACTAGTGGATCAATGCAGTTTAGGAAAGGAACACATACAATGTCTATGGAAGAGGAGCTTCCATGTGTCAAACCATGGTCACACAGACCAAAAGCACATATGAAGAGCAGCTTCCACATCGCATGTTGCACCACTGAGGCAAAAGATGCATCACAGTATGTATTGGAGTGTCTATGGTCATGTGGAACAATGTGGTATAGCAAAAGAACACATGAAATGTGGTCATGTGGATCAATGTGGGTTCGGAAAAGAACACATGCAACAACTATAGGTGATCGATGTGTCAATGGTCACAGAGACCAAAAGCACATAGGAAGAGCAGCTTCCACATTGCATGTTGCACCAGTGAGGCAGGGGTTGCATCATAGAATGCATTGGAGTATGTGTGGTCATGTGGATCAATGTGGTCTAGAAAAAGAACATATGCAATGGCACTAGTGGATCAATGTGGTTTAGGAAAAGAACACATGCAATGTCCATAGTGGATCCATGTGTCAAACCATGGTCAAAGAGACCAAAATCATATAGGAAGAGCAGCTTCCACATTGCATGTTGCACCAATGAGGCATAATATGCATCACATAATGCACTGGAGTGTGTGTGGTCACGTGGATTAATATGGTCTAGGAAAATAACACATGCAATGTGGTCATGTGGATTAATGTTGTTTAGGAAAAGAAGACATGCAATGTCTATACTGGATCCATGTGTCAAACAACCGTCATTAAAAGGAAAAGAACATAGTAAGAGTAGCTTCCACATTGCATGTTGCACCAATGAGACAGGAGTTGCATCACATAATGCACAAGAGTGTGTGTGGTCATGTGGATAATGTGGTCTAGGTAAAGAACACATGAAATGACGCTAGTAGATCAATGTGGTTTAGGAACATAACACATGCAATGTCCATAGTGGATCCATGTGTCAAACCATGGTCACAGAGACCAAAATCACATACGAAGAGAAGCTTCCACATTACATGTTGCACCAGTGAGGCAGAAGTTGCATCACATAATGCACTTGAGTGTGTGTGGTTGATACCTTCGATCCGGATTACGGGTATAGTATAGCTTCTTTTTCCCTAGTAGACCTAGGTTATCGAATCTTGGGAATCGAAAGCATAGTGAAGTTACTTTAACGGACCTTTGTGAGTTTTAGAATTCCTTTTGTGTTTTTACCGAACCAGTAGCTTACGTCTTTTGGTTGTTGTTAATGATGGAGAGAGAGGGCCTAGGGAATTCGGTTTCCCCTGTAGATGTGCAAAACATCTGATGGAAATAAAAGATAGAAATAAAGTATGCGTGTACTTGTTAGAGCAAGATAAATTATATGTGGGCAGTGCAGACATAATTTCTATTACCTCCGCAACCGCTTATAGGAATAACCTACTAGTCTCATCCATATAAGAAAGAGAACTAATGATATGCATAGTGATGTCACCATTAATCCCAAGAAAATCCCTCACATACAGCCGTACTACCCTTATGTCACTGGGGTTCCCAACCTGCATATCAGTCATCACTCATACTCCCTATACCGGGCTCAACCCTCGGGGTCTTGGGTACCTGTCAAGTCCTTAGATTGTGGCAAGATAGGATACAATAATCATCATGTCGTACAAACTAATACACGATCCCATCTATGATAAATGACATGCACAATTGCTACATGGCTAGGCCGAAGCCCTTAGCCCAAGGATAATTACTCACACATAGATATGAGATCAATAATCACAAAAATTGTAATGAAAATCATAATATTGATGGCAATAGTCTTACAATGTCACCAATCAGAGAAGATCTCTACTATTACAAGTGGTGGAATATGGCTATGGAAATGGAGAAGGGTTTTGAGATCTGAGGCGGCTTTTTGGCGGAGTTTGGCTTCTTTCGGGCGGAGCGAGAGATGGTGCGGCTTGCCGTTTTCTCGTTGCCCGAGGCTTCTTTATATAGGGGTCCCTTCACGAAAGTTGTTCTGTTTGACCTAACGGTGGTGGCGCCAACTATATGACCAGAGCTATACGTTCGGAATTTTTGCTCCGGTTTTATAGTTGGTCGTTATGGCATCTGCCTCCGTTGGGCGGCTCCTGGTTTCTTCTGGTTGTTGGAAATCTCCTATCTTTGACTTCATTTATACCATACTGGCTTCATGCATCCTTATAGCGTAGCAAAATTATTGTAAACATGGATGATTCGAATGAGTAAACTTTATTCCATGTCAAGTAATCAACTCATAGGCTTGCCTTTGAATAGTAAAGTACAATCATGTAAATTAAGAGTGTGAGAGTTGTCATGAAAAGCATATATACTAGAGTATCTCAATTCTCCCATATCAATGGATCAAGACTTTGCAAGCACTACTTTTCAATTCATTGTCCTTCAAGAATTTCAGTTTTTAAGTAATTGAGAGCATGCCGAAGATTTTTATTAGTTTATCGGGCTGTGATGGACACTAGTGGCATCACTAAGGTTTTTATTCCTTTTGCATAATGATTACTCATAATAGCTAGAGGAGTGATTCCATCATGATTACATCTACCCGGGAGTGCCAAGAATCTTACGCACTATAGCATTACTACTACAAGTGTTTAATCAACTCATAGCCGAAATCTAGGAGTTTCCTCCATGAAGATCGTTCTTAGGCCAGCGGAGTTGTTGGCATCCCATGAAGTTTGACACGCGAAAAGCTATATCATTCTTATGATTAACAAGTCAAACTTTGGCATGCTCACAAAACCGCTAAACATTAATTCAATCGAACAAATCGTTTTAAAGAGAGCTATCAAGTCAATTAACATTTTCAGTTGTGTTGAGTATCTCTAGAAATAAGCCTTCAAGACTAAGCACTACGACACCCAAGCCTTCAATTATGAGACTTTTTCTTATTACAATTGTTTAGCAATTTTTAGGCAAGACTTGGTTAATTACGAGAGCTAGAACAAAATGAGCCCAATTAAATACCCTTGCAAGCGAAAATCTTACTATGATACAAAGTCTCACTCCACCAATATAATGTCTCACCATTTACTACTAACTAGCATTGGTTTCAAAAACTTCAAAAGTGGGGAGTCGTAAGGCATACCTCTCATGTTTGGTTCCACTTCTCTCTTCCTTTTTTATTTGCTTCTCAGAAACTCGAAGTCGATCACTCTCCTGCAATTATATGAAGTCCTCGAGGTGGAAAGAAAAGAAAGAGGGAAAATAAGGAAAAATGGAGAAATGGAGAAATCTTTTTATGGTTTTTAAGTGAGGGACTTAAAAGAAAAGAAAATTGGCGGAAAAGCTCGGCTAGAAAATTCAAAAGCAAATAGAAAGAACTAAAATAAAGTGTTGGGGAAACCAACACGAGTGCTTATAAACTCAAATAAAAACGGAACCTCCAAATAAATAATAGTAAATGAACGCTAAATAAAGATACATGAGGAAACTTCCCCAAGCTTAGGCTTTTGCAAGCCCTTCAAATCATTGTGGTGGCGGGAAAAGTCGTTACTCCAGTTCGCAAATTGAGTTGAGAGGTTACTTGTTGATTCTCGGAGGTTCAAAGAGAGGTTGTGCCTCCTCTCCACAGTCCCTCCAAGTCCTTCAAAATATTGGTATGTGGCGAACCGGGTTTGTGGCTGCTCCTCTTGATAAGGAACTTCTTGCTCCTCCTCTTGGTCCTCGTCCTCTTCAGGAATATCTTCCTCAGGTTGGTGTTGCTCAACCCAAGAATCATACAGAAAACGTCCTTCCTCGATAGAGAAAAGACCATTAGGCATAGGAGCAGGGTAGATACGCCTAGCTCCAGCAATATGCAGGTAATAAACACCATCTCTCCTAGTGAGTATTCCATAGGCCCTCAAGGTGGAGAAACCAACACGTGTCTCACCTAGTATGGGTTGCAACTCACCTAGATCGATGTCTAGGGCAGTGGCAAGCATGGTAATGATGCATCCTCCTATGATTGTCCCTTGGCTTCGGGACGCTTGGTTCTCTAGGTAGCGCACAAGGATGGCGCCCAAGTTGAGTGACAGGTTGCAGTTGATGTAAGTAGCATTTGCAAGGACTAGGATGCCCTCCTCGTCGAGTCTCGTGAACTCATTACATGCCTGCAAAGTGTTAACAATAACATAGAAGAAATAGCAAATTGCAGGATGTTGAATATTCTTCCCCTTGTTCACTCTACTAGTGAAACTCATTACATTATAGTATTGATCGAGGGAAGGACTTAAGCCAGTAAAATATGCGCGTAAAGCATGAATATCATTGTTTAACAAATTAAAACATGTGCACCATTTATCTAATGTTAAAGTGTAGTTATTGTTCATCATACGGAAAGAAATAGTATCCTATCCTTGCCATTGTTTAACGGTGCTTTGCAACGAACTTAGGAATACAATGGTTAAGCGGCGATAAGTAGGTACATTATTGTACACAAAGTTTTGCAGGCCATCTCTATTGCAAAGTAAATTAAAGTCATTAGTATACCGAGTTGGTTCAATATAATGGGGAAAGCCCACTTGGTGGCCTTCACTTCACGGTTCTTGATCCTGTTGAAGTGATCACGATGGTCCTCATCCCTGAACCGTATCCCCATGCGTTCCTGAGCGGCAGCCTGAGAAGTGCTAGCGGTGACACGAGTAAGAGTTTAGCTCGTTGTGTTCATCATCTAAAACATTGAAGAAAGGCAAAAATAAAACTTTTTGATCCAACAATAGTAAGTGTATCATATTCCTCATCATAGCACACTAAAGAATTCTCCTCAAAATAATAATCTAGGAAAGAAAATCATAGAATTGGTTCATAGTAGGTCTCACCCTAGATTGATAATGACAATAGACTAAAGATGAATTTGCAAAAAGTAATTCGAGGATCGGAGGAGAAACATACCATAGATCACTTGTGTGCGAGGAAATCGAACGAAATTGAGTAGAGATGGAGATCTCTTGAGGTTTTGAGAGAGTTTGGAGGTATAAGAAAGAAAAAGGTTTGAAGTTTTGGAGTTGGGAGTACCTTCCCGTGTGATTTTTTGGTCGGACGCAACTATACAGGCGCAACTATACGGGTAGAACATGTTTTCCCTCTGTATAGTTGGCGTTCTGTCAAATATTAGGATTTCCTCCTAGCGGCGTAGCTATACGGACGGAACTATATGCGCAGAATAAAATGTTCCGGCCATATCGTTGGTCGTTAAACTGTCTATCCCTGTGAAAGAAAATTTGCAAAGGCATCGATATCTATATGACCGGAACTATAAGGCAGAAATGTTTATTCCCGTCGTATAGTTAGTCGTTAAACTCTCAGTATATATGAAAAGAAATTGTACGAAGGCATTGATATCTATATGACCGGAACTATAAGGACATAATTTTTATTCCTGCCATATATTTGGTCGTTAAACTCTTAGTACATATTGCAGAAAAAATTTCGATGGCAAAGATAACTATATGACCGGAATTTTTATTCCCGCCGTATAGTTGGTCGTTAAATTCTCTGTGCGCGTCAAAAAATTTCTATTTCTTCGTAAACTACTTCTTTTCCTATAACTTAGTGACATACCTTGTTTTTGACAGATAATTGATAGTAAATATTGTCAACCAACAATAGCATGAATAAAGCAGAATTTCATGTACTACCGAACTTCTTCTCCTCAAATGGAGTTTTCTAGCACTCTTTATTAAACAAAAACTTAAACAAAAACTAAAAACATAACTCAAACCTTTATTTAACATGGGTTTCCTCCCATTGAGTGCTCTTTTACGGTCAATAGCTTGACCTTGATGATACTTACTTGGGCCAGATGAGTGGAACACCCACTCCAAAGTAATTGGCCTTCAATGTGATGGCCTCCTTCTCGTCATGTTTGGATTTCTTCTTCCTGGGGAAATGAATAACAAAAGGATCATGTGAAGGCAAGTGCAACTTCACGTTCCCTTCATGAAGGTTAATTAATAGGAGCAACAGTATCTTCAGGCATGTCAACAATAACAAAGTCAATTAGAGCGGGACAACCTTTGATGTAAACTAAAGTGTTATCCTTAATCCCTACAACTTGTTTGTAGGTAGAATATGCTAGATGCAATTTTAACTCAGTAATTTCAAAAGAGCCAAGATTTGATTTTTTTAAAGACTCTTTGGAATTGTTGAGATGCTTGAACCTAGATCACAAATTGCAGCTATCTCATTGGTTCCAATCCTTATATTAATAGTAGGATCAAATATATCATTAGTTTAACAGGTAACTTTTCAGCGATTTTCTTGCATTCTTATTCAAGCCCGCGTACCTTAATTGCTACTTGATCAACAAAGTGTTGATACATGGCTTCGTCATTACCTTCACTTATCGGAATTTTGACGTTGATCCTCTTTATGAGGTCTTCGATGGTGTAGCTTGGTGAAGGGGCATTACTATAATAAAGTTCTTCAGGTTCCTCCCTTTTGATCATCATCATTTTGAGTTCTTCAACAGGATTAGTCTCAGCTTTACCTACAAACTTAGCTAGAATAAGAGTTTGACTCTCGGTTATTACCTAGCTATGCCTCAACGATCCTTGTTCTTTCTCGAAGGGCCTACAAATCATTTCTCAAACTAACAGCTTGTAGTGACCTCGGATCGATAAGGATCCTAAGTCCCTGTGATTATCATGCTAGTCCCTGGATCAAAAGCTAGCACTCACAGTCGATGAAATATCATGTAAAACACAAAGTCTTTATTACACGGAGAATCCAGAGTATGAATTTATTACAAAAATTGCTTAGCATTACGCTAGCTCAAATAACAGCGGAAACATAAAAGCAGCATGAGTCCATCAACGCCCAGGCTTGTCGAGTGTAGACCCGCGATCCCTACGCACCTTTCAATCTTCGGATTCTGCACATAAGACGTGCAGCCAACAAGTTGGGTCAATACTTTGAATGTATTGGCAAATTAGACCAAGGAGAGAAAGACTATCTCTACAAGCAAGGCTGGTATAGGCTGTAGAGTTCATTTGCGCAAAGCTAATTTTCCTTAAGTAGAGAGAAGAATAGATGATTGTCCTACTTTGTAAACATTTGATTAGTTAAAATAAGGTCAAGTGGCACACGAGGATATTACGCACCAAGTGTCCAAACAACCAAACACTTGGATATTACGCACCAAGCGTCACTTGGATATTACACACCAAGTTCCCCAAATTCCCACCCATTAGCAATATTACGCATGCCATGGGGTTTCAAAACTTTGTTTTAGAAAAGAGAGAGGAAGATCCTTCAGAGGCTCCATCCTTCAGATGCTCAATGTTGTTCTGTTACCGTGAACACGGCTGATCGATCAGATTGCAATAATCTCGAGAGTTTGTGCACTTTACCCACAATCCACGATCAAGTTCTTTTACAAACAAGACCATGGCGAGGCTTTCCCTTAGTAGCACCTCTACCTTCCGGATCCAACCGTGCCAAGAATCCTCCATATGTTGGTACCCAGGTGAGGTTTCCCACTAAGTACTAGGCCAAGACAGAGCCCATAATGTATTGTGGTTGCACTGGAAGCTTCTGAATTCTGAAACATGGCAGACTTCTTTGATTCCTGGGCGGCCGTCCTCCACCAAAATCACACTCGTTGACCCGACAACCATTCCGCCCAGAAGAAAACTTAGTTTTTATTTTGAAGTGGATTTGAGAAGAAAGTTTGCTCTAGAGAGCCTTTATACTTAGAAAAATTCTTTGTCTTTCGAACCCCCCAATGGTACTTTGTATATATAGCATAGCAAGCAATACCTAGCAAAAACAGGGGTAACCTATTAGGATGGAATCCTAAGTATAGAGCTACTCATGGCATACTACAAAATCATCGCACTTGCAAAATAATACTAAGGAAAAATTCTACTAGATCATCCTACACATGCATACTACAGAATTTTGAAGATCACATGCATAGAATCAAAACTGGGACAAAATTTTGAACAAGTGGTGTAACTTGCCTTGATCTGAGCAGCACTCTACACAATAGCACTCCTTAGCGCACTCCGAGCAATCTAACGAATCACAAACATAGATCTGATCACAACTTGTTCAAAGCATACACAAAGGAAAACATGCATGCATGCAACATGGTAATTTATGCAAGGTTGGTTAAATTTATCAAGGTGGCAAGTTTGTGTTGTGATAGTGTAAGGGTGTCACTAGGGTTTATTTTCCAAGGGTTTAGATCTAATTAGAATCACTAAAACAATTCCGAGGATTATAGGAGATCAAACGATCTAAATAGCCCCAAGTTAGATCTAATAATCCTAAGCAAAGCTTAATGATTTGGGTCAGTAGGTATTGTGGAAACAAAGTTATAGCAACAAGAATCACATAAAATAGAACTTTAATTATTTTTCTATAGATTAAACTCTCTAATCTAATGATTAAAAACTACACCTAAAACATTACTGCAAACCTACAATATTACTACAGATTTGGATTCTACATAAAATTAGGAATCCAACGGTATATTACAAGCCAGATTTGGACAAATATTTGATTTTATATGATTTTCGCAAGTTTTAAATCTAATCTGCAAACAGATCTAAATTCTACTTAAAACCCTAGCCAGGTGTCACTGTCTGATTGGCCCAGCTGGCAACGGGGGGGTGACGCGGTGCTGGCGCGTGCGTGCTGACGCGCGCAGCCACGTGGCACGTCGTTATTCGACGATACCCCTTCGGCGTTGATCTAATCGTGCGCGTTCAATCTTAAACCGACGGCCAGGAGGGCGGCGGCGACTTACAAGTTTGTGACGGCAGCGCGGGCGGCGGTGGCGTCAATGGTCGACGGTGGCGGTGCTCCGGCGGGTCCCTGGAACCGTGGTGGGGTCGACGAGGTTCGCCTGGCTCTCGCGGTCACACTCGCGTCCTCGTCGCCTCGCCTTGCTTCCTCGGCTGGCAGTAGCGTCCCGCCGTTCTTCTTCTCCCTGGCGGCGCTCCGGCGAGGAATTGCGGATGCGATTCTGCGAGAGAGAAGGGGAACGACACACGACGCGAAACAGGGGTGAGCGAGGAGCAGTTCTAGGGGAAGGAAGGAGCGAGAGGTGGTCCCGAACGTCTCGGCGAGGTCCAACCCGACGGCGGCGGCGCGGATCGTCGATCGTCTAGGGTTCGCAAGGGGAAAAATCGGACGGGGTGAGGCCGAGGATGGAGACTTGGGCGAGGGGGCACAAACCGTCGCGAATCTTACCGGAATCGGATCGAACTCGTGCAGCAGCCAGACTCCATCTCGAGGTAGGGGATGACCCCGTGGGTCCCGGCTGTCAGCGGCGGAGGGGAGAAGGTGGGCTGGCGCGGGCGCTGGTAGTTAGCTGCCGCGCGGGCACGGGTGGGCTGGCGCTGCGGCCCAGTTAGGTTAGGTTGCCCCTTTTTTTTCCTTTTTACTGTTTTCAATTTCTGTTTTAGTAATACCTAAATAATTTTTGCATACTAAGTCCAAAATTGATGAAACTTGTTTCTAAATTTTTATAAAATTGAGGTGGTCAACATAGGACCATGGTTTGATGTTTTTACAAGGTTTTTAGAGGGGGTCATGCTACTACAACAAAAGTGCTCACTTATGGGAACAATTAATAGGGTTTTTAATAGGTTTAGGTGTTAGGATTTTTATTGCAATTTTCTATTGTAGGATGCAAATGATGCAAAGATGATGCATGACCCTAATAACATCCTAATACAGAAACTGGGATGTTACAAACCTACCCCCCTTAGGAAGAATCACGTCCTCGAGATTCGGTTTGGCTAGCAAATAGGTGTGGGTGTTCTGCCTTCAAGTCTTCTTCACGCTCCCACGTAGCTTCTTCCTCGGAGTGGTGGTTCCATTGTACCTTGCAGAATCAAAGTCTTGGTGCGGGTAATCCTTTCAGCTGTTTCCAGTATTTTGATGGGTTTTTCCTCATAGGTAAGGTCATTCTCCAATTGAACCTCATCTAGGGGAACGGTGTCCCTTAGCGGTGTTTCAGCCATCTCCGGGTGACACTTCTTTAGTTGTGACACATGAAACACATCATGAACAGTCAGTCCTTCCGGTAACTCCAACTGATAAGCAACTTCTCCTCTACGGGCCAGAACCTTGTATGGTCCTATGAATCGTGGGGCTAATTTGCCCTTGATTCCGAACCTCTTAACTCCACGTAGGGGTGAAACTCGGAGATACGCACGGTCCCCTATTTCATAAGCCACATCTCTGCGTTTGGAATCAGCGTAGCTCTTCTGTCGGGATTGGGCTACCTTTAGCCTATCCTGAATCTGTCGCACCTTTTTCTTCGGCATCCTTTATCAAGTCAGGTCCAAAAAGACTGCGTTCTCCAACTCCATTCCATAGCAACGGGGTTCTACACTTCCTGCCATATAGAACTTCAAACGGAGCCATCTTGATGCTTGTCTGGTAGCTGTTGTTGTACGAGAACTCAGCATATGGCAGGTTATCGTCCCAACTAGACCCATAGTCTAGTGCGCAAGCTCTCAACATATCTTCCAAAATTTGATTCACCCTTTCTGTTTGGCCATATGTTTGAGGGTGGAAGGCAGTACTGAATTCTAGTCGGGTTCCAAGAGACTCATGTAGTTGTCGCCAGAACTTTGAAGTAAACTGGGTGCCTCTGTCTGACACAATTCCCTTGGGAACACCATGTAGGCTTACAATCCTTGACATGTATATCTTAGCAAGCTTAGCACTTGTATATGTGGTCTTCACGGGGATGAAGTGAGCCACTTTGGTGAAGTGGTCCACCACTACCCAGATAGAATCAAACCCAGAACGAGTCCGGGGCAATCCCGTGATGAAATCCATGCCTACTTTGTCCCACTTCCAGTCGGGTATAGGTAGTGGTTGAAGTAATCCTGCCGGTTTCTGATGCTCGGCTTTAACTCTGTTGCACACATCACACAGAGAAATATGCTCTGCAATATCTCTCTTTAGGTTATTCCACCAGAATCTATCCTTCACATCCATGTACATCTTTGTGTTACCTGGATGAATTGAGTATGGCGAATCATGAGCTTCTTGTAGGATCATCTTCCTGATATCGGGGTCACTGGGAACGCACAAACGCTTCCCATACCAGAGGGTTCCTTGTTCGTCCAGACGAAATTCTTTAGTCTTTCCTTCATTTATCCTGACTCTTATTTCTTCCAACTCTTTATCCCCCTTTTGTGCTTCTTGGATCCTTTCTTGGAAGGTGGACACTATTTCCATAGTCGCTAAGTGTCCTTTCGGGACTATCTCTAGCCTGAGATCCCTGAATTGCTTGCATAGATCCTCTGGAAGTTCCCCTGTGGTAAGTCCATTCACATACACCTTACGGCTTAAGGCATCAGCCACCACGTTTGCCTTTCCGGGGTGGTACTGTAAATCCAAGTCATAATCCTTAATTAACTCAAGCCATCTTCTTTGTCTCATATTCAGCTCCTTTTGGGTGAAGATGTACTTCAAACTTTTATGATTTGTGAACACATCACAATGTTTGCCCATGAGGTAGTGTCTCCATACCTTGAGTGCGTGAACCACAGATGCAAGTTCCAAATCATGCGTGGGATAATTGTGTTTGTGGTTCTTAAGTTGTCGGGAGGCATAGGATACCACTTTCCCGTCCTGCATCAATACAATTCCAAGTCCTAGTCGAGAAGCGTCGCAATAGACTTGAAAATCCTTCTGGATATCAGGCAGACACAGAACTGGTGCCGTTACCAGGCGTTTCTTCAACTCTTGAAAGCTTGCTTCACATGCCTCGGTCCATAGGAATTTCTTCTCCTTCTTTAATAGTTCCATCATGGGTTTTGCTATCTTGGAAAAGTTTTCGATGAACCTCCGGTAATATCCTGCGAGGCCCAAGAAACTTCTAATATCTCCCACATTCTTGGGTGACTCCCATTCCGTCACGGAAGCTACCTTGCTAGGATCTACGGCAACTCCTTTAGCTGATACAACATGACCAAGGAATCCCACTTCCTTTAACCAGAACTCGCACTTGCTGAACTTGGCATATAACTTGTGTTCTCTTAGTTTCTCCATAATAAGGCGCAGATGTTTCTCATGTTCCTTCTCATCCTTTGAGTATATGAGTATATCATCTATGAATACTACGATAAACTTGTCCAAGTATTCCATGAACACCTTGTTCATCATGGTCATGAAGTATGCTGGGGCATTGGTTAGACCAAAAGACATTACGGTGTACTCATACAATCCGTATCTTGTGGTGAATGCTGTCTTGGGCACATCCTGTTCTCGAATCTTTAGCTGAAAATAGCCCGATCGTAGATCGATCTTTGAGAACACACTGGCCCCTTTTAGCTGGTCAAACAGGTCATTGATGTTGGGTAGAGGATACTTATTCTTAATCGTCACTTCTTTCAACGAGCGGTAGTCCACAACCAGCCTCTTGGTCTTATCCTTCTTTTCCACAAATAGGACGGGTGCTCCCCAAGATGACGCGCTGGGTTGAATGAACCCCTTGTCCAATTGTTCCCTAAGTTGTTTCTTGAGTGCCTTTAACTCGTCCACATCCATCTTGTATGGTATCTTAGCTATCGGCCCCATGCCTGGCATTAAGTCGATGAGAAACTCGATATCACGGTCGGGTGGCATTCCGGGTAGCTCTTCTGGAAAGACATCTGGGTATTCCTTTACAATAGGTACCTCCTCCAAGCTAACCCCCTTAAGAGAGTTCACCATGACTTCCTTAAGTGCGAAATTCGACTTGATACGAATCCTTCTCCCTTCCGGTGTTGTGAGCATGACAGTTCTCTTGGCACAATGTATGACTCCTTCATATTTGGTCATCCAATTCATGCCCAAGATTATGTCCAATCCTTGTGATTCTAGAACTACTAGACTGGTGGGAAAGATGTGTGTCCCAATCCTTAGTTCTAAATCCCGGCAACCGGAGTTTGCCACTATTTCTCCCCCAGGAGAACTTACCCTTAGAGGAAAGTTTATAGTCTCCGTTGGTATCTTGCCTCTATCCACAAATACCCTTGATATGAATGAATGCGATGCACCAGTATCAAAAAGAACAACTGCGGGAATAGAATTGAGTTTGAACTTACCAATCACAGAGTCTGGCGCATCACAGGCATCTTCCATTGAAACATGATTCACCGTGGCTTTGACAAACGGATTTGGCTTCTTCCCGTTCCCATTGCCATGGTTGTGTCCATTTCCATTCCCATTACCATTGCCATTCTTCCTCTCGGGGCAAGAGGTTGCATAGTGCCCTGTCTTGTTGCACTTAAAGCATGTCACCTCACTGAGATCCTTTCCATTGCTGCCATTGCCATTGCGGTTTTTGTGCCCATTGTGTTTGTGGCCACCATGGTTATGACCGTTATGGTTGTGGCCATTATTGTTATAAGGTGGTGGTGAGGAATTGCGCTGTTTCTGGTACGGAACAGAGTGTTTGTGAGGGTTGGATTTCCTCTTGCGATTTTCTATGCTCTTCCTCTTTGATTCAACCACAATGGCTCTGTCCAAGAGTTCCTGAAAGTTGTCAAATTTCTGAGCCACAAGCTGAATGGATATCTCATCGTTGAGCCCTCTTAAGAACTCCTCCTGTCTCTTGGCATCAGTGGAAACATCATCGAGTGCATAACGGGCTAGCTTATTGAAAAGCTCACCATACTCGGTGACGGAACGGTGCATCTGGTGTAGGTCGCGAAACTCGCGCCTCTTTAGAGCCATGACACCAGCAGCCACATGATGAGTGCGAAAAGCTAACTCAAACTGTTCCCAAGTGATAGCATCAATGTCCGGGTGGGTGACTTGGTAGTTATCCCACCATTTTGCAGCAGGTCCTTCAAGCTGGTGCGCGGCATAACGCACCCTGTCGGCTCCGACAGCTTGCACGGTGTCTAGCTTCTTGTTGATCGTACGCAGCCAGTCATCAGCGATGATTGGTTCGGTGCTGCTAGTGAAGGTAGGTGGGTTCAGCCTCAAAAACCGAGTCAAGCGATCCTGTTGAGGAGGTGGCGGAGGTGGTGGTGGCGGCGGGTTGTTGTTGTTGTTCTGCATGTTCTGAGTGAGTAGTTGGATCAGCTGGTTCTGAGTGGCCAAAAGTTCTGCTATTTCTGGCGGGATTTCGGGATTCTCACGTCTTGGCGGCATCTGTGGGGTTTAAGAGAATAGTTAAGAAAAAGACAGAAGACTAAGTAGTAAACTCCTACCCTTATGAAAAACACACCAAGCACACAAGGCACACAAGGCATAACACCACAGATTTAGCACAGGAAACAACCAAATTTAACTAAACCAGACTTGTCTTGGTATTTATTACATTGCGAATAACGTTCTACTATAGAATTAAAGGTGGTCCAACTATTACACATCTTCCACGCCTTCCTCTTCCTCGTCCTCGAACGAGTAGCCTTCTTGCTCTAGAGTTGTCTTGTACAACTCCATCTCCTTTGTGGTGGTTTCAAGTTTCTCTTGGAGGTCCTTTATCTCATCTTGTAGCTTCTTGGTAGTGGCTTCCAGATGCTCCTGAAGTCCCTCCTTCTCGCTTTGTAGTTCCTCCACTAAACTTGACTTCATTGCGGCTTCAAGTTGCTTTGCCAAGTCCCTCTTGGAAGCACGCACATCATCGATTATCTTGCAAAGGCCTTCAGTTTGCACTTCATCTCCATCGATCTGCTGTTTGAGTTCCCTAATTCTCTTGTTTTTATTTATCACCCTCTTCTCTTGGTTAGAGAACTTCTTCTCTTGGTCCTGGAATTTTATCTCTTGGAGCTTCATTGCCTCCTCCTGCTGCTTGATCACTTCTTCCTTCTCCTTGATGAGGGCGCACAGCTCGTCGTTCTTCAACATCTCGAGGAAGGTACCCTTTTCAAGGTCATGGATGTGGCACTCCAAGTCTTGATATTGTGTTCTTCGGCGCTTGGTAGAAGTTCTTTCCTCAAAGGTTAACTCCATGGGAATTCCTTCCTCATCTCGTCTTCCAAAGAGGCCGCCGCAGTGTCCTTGGAGAGCTTCATGATGACGTCTACATAGGCGACCAATGAGTTGCTGCAAGCTAATGCTAAGGGCCTTCTCCTTGGAATCGCTAACAATGTGGATTGCTATGTCTTCCTCCGGGTTCTTGCCTTGCTCTTTTCCTGGTTTGATGACCTTGACTCCCCAACATCCGTCCTTGTGGAGTTTCTTCATTGTGCTCCCTTGGATTGTTGGGAGAGGAAGATCCAAACGTGTGAGTAGATCCATGAGGCATCCTCCAAAGCGAAGGGGCTCGATGTCCACGACGGTGTTGTAGAGGAAGCTTGTCATCTTTGAGTTAGAAGAATGAGGGTTAGATTCTTAAACAAGTAGAGGAAAGCAGATACTAGATGTGCGGAAAATAACTTAGTAGGAAACAAGTAAGGAACTAGAGTTAGAGGTGGTTCCAATCCTAGGGTCACGTCCTACAGGCAACGATGTGCTCTGATACCATCTGTAGTGACCTCGGATCGATAAGGATCCTAAGTCCCTGTGATTATCATGCTAGTCCCTGGATCAAAAGCTAGCACTCACAGTCGATGAAATATCATGTAAAACACAAAGTCTTTATTACACGGAGAATCCAGAGTATGAATTTATTACAAAAATTGCTTAGCATTACGCTAGCTCAAATAACAGCGAAAACATAAAAGCAGCATGAGTCCATCAACGCCCAGGCTTGTCGAGTGTAGACCCGCGATCCCTACGCACCTTTCAATCTTCGATTCTGCACATAAGACGTGCAGCCAACAAGTTGGGTCAATACTTTGAATGTATTGGCAAATTACACCAAGGAGAGAAAGACTATCTCTACAAGCAAGGCTGGTATAGGCTGTAGAGTTCATTTGCTCAAAGCTAATTTTCCTTAAGTAGAGAGAAGAATAGATGATTGTCCTACTTTGTAAACATTTGATTAGTTAAAATAAGGTCGAGTGGCACACGAGGATATTACGCACCAAGTGTCCAAACAACCAAACACTTGGATATTACGCACCAAGCGTCACTTGGATATTACACACCAAGTTCCCCAAATTCCCACCCATTAGCGATATTACGCACGCCATGGGGTTTCAAAACTTTGTTTTAGAAAAGAGAGAGGAAGATCCTTCAGAGGCTCCATCCTTCAGATGCTCAATGTTGTTCTGTTACCGTGAACACGGCTGATCGATCAGATTGCAATACTCTCGAGAGTTTGTGCACTTTACCCACAATCCACGATCAAGTTCTTTTACAAACAAGACCATGGTGAGGCTTTCCCTTAATAGCCCCTCTACCTTCCGGATCCAACCGTGCCAAGAATCCTCCAAAGGTTGGTACCCAGGTGAGGTTTCCCACTAAGTACTAGGCCGAGACATAGCCCATAATGTATTGTGGTTGCACTGGAAGCTTCTGAATTCTGAAACATGGCAGACTTCTTTGATTCCTGGGCGGCCGTCCTCCACCAAAATCACACTCGTTGACTCGACAACCATTCCGCCCAGAAGAAAACTTAGTTTTTATTTTGAAGTGGATTTGAGAAGAAAGTTTGCTCTAGAGAGCCTTTATACTTAGAAAAATTCTTTGTCTTTCGAACCCCCCAACGGTACTTTGTATATATAGCATAGCAAGCAATACCTAGCAAAAACAGGGGTAACCTATTAGGATGGAATCCTAAGTATAGAGCTACTCATGGCATACTACAAAATCATCGCACTTGCAAAATAATACTAAGGAAAAATTCTACTAGATCATCCTACACATGCATACTACAGAATTTTGAAGATCACATGCATAGAATCAAAACTGGGACAAAATTTTGAACAAGTGGTGTAACTTGCCTTGATCTGAGCAGCACTCTACACAATAGCACTCCTTAGCGCACTCCGAGCAATCTAACGAATCACAAACATAGATCTGATCACAACTTGTTCAAAGCATACACAAAGGAAAACATGCATGCATGCAACATGGTAATTTATGCAAGGTTGGTTAAATTTATCAAGGTGGCAAGTTTGTGTTGTGATAGTGTAAGGGTGTCACTAGGGTTTATTTTCCAAGGGTTTAGATCTAATTAGAATCACTAAAACAATTCCGACGATTATAGGAGATCAAACCATCTAAATAGCCCCAAGTTAGATCTAATAATCCTAAGAAAAGCTTAATGATTTGGGTCAGTAGGTATTGTGGAAACAAAGTTATAGCAACAAGAATCACATAAAATAGAACTTTAATTATTTTTCTATAGATTAAACTCTCTAATCTAATGATTAAAAACTACACCTAAAACATTACTGCAAACCTGCAATATTACTACAGATTTGGATTCTACATAAAATTAGGAATCCAACGGTATATTACAAGCCAGATTTGGACAAATATTTGATTTTATATGATTTTCGCAAGTTTTAAATCTAATCTGCAAACAGATCTAAATTCTACTTAAAACCCTAGCCAGGTGTCACTGTCTGATTGGCCCAGCTGGCAACGGGGGGGGGGGGGGGGGGGTGACGCGGCGCTGGCGCGTGCGTGCTGACGTGCGCAGCCACGTGGAACATCGTTATTTGACGATACCCCTTCGGCGTTGATCTAATCGTGCGCGTTCAATCTTAAACCGACAGTCAGGAAGGCGGCGGCGACTTACAAGGTTGTGACGGCGGCGCGGGCGGCGGTGGCGTCAGTGGTCGACGGTGGCGGTGCTCCGGCGGGTCCCTGGAACCGTGGCGGGGTCGACGAGGTTCGCCTGGCTCTCGCGGTCACGCTCGCGTCCTCGTCGCCTCGCCTTGCTTCCTCGGCTGGCAGCAGCGTCCCGCCGTTCTTCTCTCCCTGGCGGCGCTCCGGCGAGCAATTGCGGATGCGATTCTGCGAGAGAGAAGGGGAACGGCACACGGCGCGAAACAGGGGTGAGCGAGGAGTAGTTCTAGGGGAAGGAAGGAGCGAGAGGTGGTCCCGAACGTCTCGGCGAGGTCCAACCCGACGGCGGCGGCACGGATCGTCGATCGTCTAGGGTTCGCAAGGGAAAAATCGGACGGGGTGAGGCCGAGGGTGGAGGGGGTTATAAGGGGATGGAGACTTGGGCGAGGGGGCACAAACTGTTGCGAATCTTACCGGAATCGGATCGAACTCGTGCAGCAGCCAGACTCCAGCTCGAGGTAGGGGATGACCCCGTGGGTCCCGGCTATCAGCGGCGGAGGGGAGAAGGTGGGCTGGCGTGGGCGCTGGTAGTTAGCTGCCGCGCGGGCGCGGGTGGGCTGGCGCTGCGGCCCAGTTAGGTTAGGTTGCCCCTTTTTTTTCCTTTTTACTCTTTTCAATTTCTGTTTTAGTAATACCTAAATAATATTTGCATAGTAAGTCCAAAATTGATGAAACTTTTTTCTAAATTTTTATAAAATTGAGGTGGTCAACATAGGACCATGGTTTGATGTTTTTACAAGTTTTTTAGAGGGGGTCATGCTACTACAACAAAAGTGCTCACTTATGGGAACAATTAATAGGGTTTTTAATAGGATTAGGTGTTAGGATTTTTATTGCAATTTTCTATTGTAGGATGCAAATGATGCAAGGATGATGCATGACCCTAATAACATTCTAATACAGAAACTGGGATGTTACACAGCTTGGTTAGATAATTTACCAATCATAGCATCATGGTTCTCCATAATTTTGACTAGAATATTATTTTGTTCGTTTTGTGAGTCTATGAAAGACTTAAGTGTTTCTTGGAGACTACCACTACTAGTTCCCATATTATTATTAGAATTACTTGCAGGACTAGCATAATGTTTCTGGAAGTTAGGATTATAACTCTTCTTCCAAGTAGGGTTATAATCATTACGAGCTACAAAGTCTATTTCTTCAATATTTGTTTCAGGGGTGGCTCTTACCTGGGTTTCCTTACCTTTAATGGCTAGTATGAGTTCATCCAACTTAGCATTGAGATATTAGTTCTCTTGTGGTGAGATATAGTTCACCTTCTTCGTGTTTGATCTTTCCACATGCCATTGGGCATTGTTGTCTTACATATTGTCTAGCAGCTGCTTTGCTTCGGTAATATGTTTACCCATAAATGTTCCTCCAGCTGCAGTATCAAGCATAGACTTAGACACAGGATTAAGAGCATTGTAAAATAAATGGAGGATTAACCAATCTTCCATCCCATGACTAGGACAGTTTCTTAGGCATTCTTTAATCCTTTCCCATGCAAGCGCTAGTGGTTCATGCTCTTCCTGTCTAAATCCAATAATATTAGATCGAAGTTCCATAGTCTTAGCACGTGGGAAAAATTTAGTCATAAATAAAGAAGTACATCACACTCATGATGTAATAGTATTTTTAGGCAAAGATAGCAACCATTCTTTACCTCTCCCTCTTAAAGAGAAAGGAAATAGATGCAATTTGACAGCATCAGGGTCAACGTCTTTTATACGCATCATATCACATATTTCAGTGAAAGTATTTAAGTGCATACAGGCATCTTCAACAGCAGAGCCTCCAACATGATTCTGTTGAACCAAACTTAAGTAATGGGGCTTAATTTCATAGTCATCAGCAACAATTGCTGGTTGAGTAATAGGAGTATGCAAATAATCATTATTGGGAGTATCAAACTCCCCAAGCTTCTTTTCAGCCATATTTCCTATGTTTTTAGGTTTTCTTAGATTAAAAATTATAACAGTAAAAGCAAGAATTTAAAGGCTAACTATTTTTTTTGGTTTATCAAATAAAGACTAAACAGTAAACTAACAAAATTAAAAACAAGAATTAAAACTAGCAAGGTTCCTAATAACCTCACCAAGGTAGCTTTGCTTCCCGGCAACGGCGCCAGAAAAACGGTTGATACCTTCGATCCGGATTAGGGATGTAGTATAGCTTATTTTTCCCTAGTAGACCTAGGTTATCGAATCCTCGGGAAGCGAATGCGTAGTGAAGTTACTTTAACAAACCTTCGGGAGTTTTAGAATTCCTTTTGTGTTTTTACCAGACTAGTAGCTTGCATCTTTTTGTTGTTGTCGATGATATAGAGAGAGGGCCTAGGGCATTCGGTTTCACCTGTAGCTGTGCAAAACATCTGATGGAAATAAAAGATAGAAATAAAGTATGAGTGTACTTGTTAGAGCAAGATAAATTATATGTGGGCAGTGCATCCATAATTCCTATTGCCTCCACAACCTCTTATAGCAATAACCTATTAGTCTCATCCATAGAAGAAAGAGAACTAATGATATGCATAGTGATGTCACCGTTAATCCCAAGCAAATCCCTCACATACAGCCGTACTACCCCTTCTGTCTCTAGGGTTCCCAACCTGCAGATCATTCATCACTCATACTCCCAATACCTGGCTCAACCCTCAGGGTCTTGGGTACCTGACAAGTCCGTAGATTGAGGAAAGAGAGGATACGATAGTCATCATGTCATACAAACTAATACATGGTCCCATCTATGATAAATAACATGCACAATTGCTACATGGCTAGGCCGAAGCCCTTAGCCCAAGGAGAATTACTCACACATAGAGATGAGATCAAGAATCACAAACATTGTAATGAAAATCAGAAGATTGATAGCAATAGTCTTACAATGTCGCCAATCGGAGAAGAGATCTACTATTACAAGTGCTGGAATATGGCTATGGAGATGGAGAAGGGTTTGGAGATCTGAGGCGGCTTTTTGGCAGAGTCTGGCTTCTTTGGGGTGGATTGAGAGATGGCGCAGCTTGCTGTTTTATTGTCGCCCGAGGCTTCTTTATATAGGGGTCCCTTCACGAAAGTTGTTCTGTTTGACCTAACCCATGGCAGCGCCAACTATACGACCGGAGCTATACGGTTGGAATTTTTTCTCCGGTCGTATAGTTGGTCGTTATGGCGTCTGCCTCTGTTGGACGGCTCCTGGTTTCTTCTGGTTGTTGGATATCTCGTATATTTGACTTTAGTGTAGTGATTCCCTCCTTTAAACGACATTATCTGTGCAAGAAAAATAATAAAGAAAGAAATTGCATACCCCTCTAAATATTAGCATTAGTGGCAGGGTTTAGAGACATATTTCATCAAGAATATGATTAATATCCAGTTTAAATGTGGACGTTAGATGGCTATATTTTAGAGCCATCAGTGGTCACGTAAATCAATGTTTTCTAGGAAAAGAGCACATGTAATGACACTAGTGATCAATGTGGTTTAGTAAAAGAACACATGCAATGACTATAGGTGATCCATGTGTCAAACCATGGTCACAGAGATCAAAAGCACATAGGAAGAGAAGCTTCCACATTGCATGTTGCACCAGTGAGGAAGAAGTTGCATCACATAATGCACTAGAGTGTGTGTGGTCATGGGGATCAATGTGGTCTAGGAAAAGAACACATGCAATGACACTAGTGGATCAATGTGGTTTAGGAAAATAACACATGCAATCTACATAGTGGATCCAAGTGTCAAACCATGATCACAGTGACCAAAAGCACATAGGAACAACAACTTCCACATTACATGTTGCACTAGTGAGGCAGAAGTTGCATCACATAATGCACTAGAGTGTGTGTGGTCATGTGGATCAATGTTGTCTAGGAAAAGAACACATGCAATGACACTATTGATCAATGTGATTTAGGATAAGAACACATGCAATGACTATAGGTGATCCATGTGTCAAACCATGGTCACAGAGACCAAAAGCACATAGGAAGAGCAGCTTCCATATTGCATGTTGCACCAATGAGGTAGAAGTTGCATCACATAATGCAGTGGAGTGTGTGTGGTCATGTGGGCCAATGTGGTCTAGGAAAACAACACATGCAATGTGGTCATGTGGATCAATGTGGTTTAGGAAAAGAACACATGAAATGTCCATAGTGTATCCATGTGTCAAACCATGGTCACAGAGACCAAAAGTACATAGGAAGAGCAGCTTCCACATTAAATGTTGCACCGGTAAGGCAGAAGTTGCATCACATAATGCACTGGAGTGTGTGTGGTCATGTGGATCTGTGTGGTTTAGGAAAAGAACACATGCAATATGGTCATGTGGATCTATGTGGTTTATGAAAAGAACTCATGCAATGTCTACAATGGATCCATGTGTCAAACAATGGTCATAGAGACCAAAAGCACATAGGAATAGCAGGTTCCACATTTCATGTTGCACAAGTGTGGCAGAAGTTGCATCACATAATGCCCAGGAGTGTGTGTGGTCATGTGTATCAATGAGGTCTAGGAAAAGAACACATGCAATGACACTATTGGATCAATGTGGTTGATAAAAAGAACACATGCAATGTCCATAGTGGATCCATGTGTCAAACCATGGTCACAGAGAACAAAAGCACATAGGAATAGCAGCTTCCACATTGCATGTTGCACTAGTGAGGCAGAAGTTGCATCACATAATGCACTGGAGTGTGTGTGGTCATGTGGTTTAGGAAAACAACACATGCAATGTGGTCATGTGGATCAATGACACTAGTGGGTCAATGTTGTTTAGGAAAAGAACACATGCAATGACACTAGTGGATCAATGCGGTCTAGGAAAAGAGCACATACAATGTCTATAGAAGAGAAGCTTCCATGTGTCAAACCATGGTCACAGAGACCAAAATCGCATAGGAAGAGCAGATTCTACATTGCATATTGCACCAGTGAGGCAGAAGTTGCATCACAGTATGCATGGGAGTGTCTATGGTCATGTGGATCAATGTGGTATAGGAAAAGAACACATGCAATGTGGTCATGTGGATCAATGTGGTTTAGGAAAAGAATGCACGTAATGTCTATAATGGATCCATGTATAAAACCATCATCATAGAGACCAAAATCACATAGGAATAACAGCTTCCACATTGCCTATTGCACCAGTGAGGCAGAAGTTGCATCACATAATGCACTGGAGTGTGTGTGGTCATGTGGATCAATGTGGTCTAAGAAAAGAACACATGCATTGACACTAGTGCATCCATAATTCCTATTGCCTCCACAACCTCTTATAGCAATAACCTATTAGTCTCATCCATAGAAGAAAGAGAACTAATGATATGCATAGTGATGTCACCGTTAATCCCAAGCAAATCCCTCACATACAGCCGTACTACCACTTCTGTCTCTAGAGTTCCCAACCTGCAGATCAGTCATCACTCATACTCCCAATACCTGGCTCAACCCTCAAGGTCTTGGGTACCTGACAAGTCCGTAGATTGAGGCAAGAGAGGATATGATAATCATCATGTCATACAAACTAATACACGGTCCCATCTATGATAAATAACATGCACAATTGCTACATGGCTAGGCCGAAGCCCTTATCTCAAGGAGAATTACTCACACATAGAGATGATATCAAGAATCACAAACATTGTAATGAAAATCAGAAGATTGATAGCAATAGTCTTACAATGTCGCCAATCGGAGAAGAGATCTACTATTACAAGTGCTGGAATATGGCTATGGAGATGGAGAAGGGTTTGGAGATCTGAGGCGGCTTTTTGGCAGAGTCTGGCTTCTTTGGGGTGGATTGAGAGATGGCGCGGCTTGCTGTTTTATCGCCGCCCGAGGCTTCTTTATATAGGGGTCCCTTCACGAAAGTTGTTCTATTTGACCTAACCCATGGCAGCACCAACTATACGACCGGAGCTATACGGTTGGAATTTTTTCTTCGGTCATATAGTTGGTCGTTATGGCGTCTGCCTCTGTTGGACGGCTCCTGGATTCTTCTGGTTGTTGGATATCTCGTATATTTGACTTTAATGTAGTGATTCCCTCCTTTAAACGACATTATCTGTGCAAGAAAAATAATAAAGAAAGGATTGCATACCCCTCTAAATATTGGCATTAGTGGCAGGGTTTAGAGACATATTTCATCAAGAATATGATTAATATCCAGTTTAAATGTGGACGTTCGATGGCTATATTTTAGAGCCATCAGTGGTCACGTGGATCAATGTTTTCTAGGAAAAGAACACATGTAATGACACTAGTGATCAATGTGGTTTAGTAAAAGAACACATGCAATGACTATAGGTGATCCATGTGTCAAACCATGGTCACAGAGATCAAAAGCACATAGGAAGAGAAGCTTCGATATTGCATGTTGCACCAGTGAGGCAGAAGTTGCATCACATAATGCACTAGAGTGTGTGTGGTCATGGGGATCAATGTGGTCTAGGAAAAGAACACATGCAATAACACTAGTGGATCAATGTGGTTTAGGAAAATAACACATGCAATATCCATAGTGGATCCAAGTGTCAAACCATGATCACAGTGACCAAAAGCACATACGAACAACAACTTCCACATTACATGTTGCACTAGTGAGACAGAAGTTGCATCACATAATGCACTAGAGTGTGTGTGGTCATGTGGATCAATGTTGTCTAGGAAAATAACACATGCAATGACACTAGTGATCAATGTGATTTAGGATAAGAACACATGCAATGACTATAGGTGATCCATGTGTCAAACCATGGTCACAGAGACCAAAAGCACATAGGAAGAGCAGCTTCCATATTGCATGTTGCACCAATGAGGTAGAAGTTGCATGACATAATGCACTGGAGTGTGTGTGGTCATGTGGGCCAATGTGGTCTAGGAAAACAACAGATGCAATGTGGTCATGTGGATCAATGTGGTTTAGGAAAAGAACACATGAAATGTCCATAGTGTATCCATGTGTCAAACCATGGTCATAGAGACCAGAAGTACATAGGAAGAGCAGCTTCCACATTAAATGTTGCAACGGTAAGGCAGAAGTTGCATCACATAATGCACTGGAGTGTGTGTGGTCATGTGGATCTGTGTGGTTTAGGAAAAGAACACATGTAATATGGTCATGTGGATCTATGTGGTTTAGGAAAAGAACTCATGCAATGTCTATAGTGGATCCATGTGTCAAACAATGGTCATAGAGACCAAAAGCACATAGGAATAGCAGGTTCCACATTTCATGTTGCACCAGTATGGCAGAACTTGCATCACATAATGCCCAGGAGTGTGTGTGGTCATGTGTATCTATGAGGTCTAGGAAAAGAACACATGCAATGACACTATTGGATCAATGTGGTTGATAAAAAGAACACATGCAATGTCCATAGTGGATCCATGTGTCAAACCATGGTCACAGAGAACAAAAGCACATAGGAATAGCAGCTTCCACATTGCATGTTGCACTAGTGAGGCAGAAGTTGCATCACATAATGCACTGGAGTGTGTGTGGTCATGTGGTTTAGGAAAACAACACATGCAATGTGGTCATGTGGATCAATGACACTAGTGGGTCAATGTTGTTTAGGAAAAGAACACATGCAATGACACTAGTGGATCAATGCGCTCTAGGAAAAGAGCACATACAATGTCTATGGAAGAGAAGCTTCCATGTGTTAAACCATGGTCATAGAGACCAAAATCGCATAGGAAGAGAAGCTTCTACATTCCATATTGCACCAGTGAGGCAGAAGTTGCATCACAGTATGCATGGGAGTGTCTATGGTCATGTGGATCAATGTGGTATAGGAAAAGAACACATGCAATGTGGTCATGTGGATCAATGTGGTTTAGGAAAAGAACGCACGTAATGTCTATAATGGATCCATGTGTCAAACCATGGTCATAGAGACCAAAAGCACATAGGAATAACAGCTTCCACATTGCCTATTGCACCAGTGAGGCAGAAGTTGCATCACATAATGCACTGGAGTGTGTGTGGTCATGTGGATCAATGTGGTCTAAGAAAAGAACACATGCATTGACACTAGTGGATCAATGTGGTTTTAGGAGAAGAAGACATGAAATGTCCATAGTGGATCCATGTGTCAAACCATTGCCACAGAGACCAAAAGCACATAGGAAGAGCAGCTTCCACATTGCATGTTGCACAAGTGAGGCAGAAGTTGCATCACATAATGCACTGGAGTGTGTGTGGTCATGTGGATTAATATGTTCTAGGAAAATAACACATGTAATGTGGTTGTGTGGATCAATGTTGTTTAGGAAAAGAACATATGCAATGTCTATACTGGATCCATGTGTCAAACAATGGTCATAAAGAGCAAAACCACATAGGAAGCGTAGCTTCCATATTGTATGTTGCACTAGTGAGACAAAAGTTGCATCACATAATGCATAGGAGTGTGTGTAGTCATGTGGATCAATGTGTACTATTTAAGAAACACATGCAATGACACTACACTACTATAGAAATGCTTATAGAAGCCAAGTGGTTAGTGACAGAGAAAACTATGACTGTCACTAGTAAGTATTCCCAGCGACAGGCAACGATATGTATGTCACTAGTACAAAGCACTAGTGACGGGCGTATAAATATGACTGTCACTAGTATTTTTTTATGAAAACCTGTGAATTGGAAAATTGTAGTTAGTGACAGGCACGTATAGATGCATGTCACTACGAATGCTATGAGTACCGATAGACTTAAAATATGCCAATCACTAGTATTTTCCGTAGAAGCCAGCTGAAAGGATAAATTTCCTAGCGACGGGCATTTCTAAAGAGTTTGCCCAGTTGAAACTATAGACGCATGCTAAGTGTTGCACATGGACCTTGCTAAATTCAAGCCATACGTTTTTTCTTTTTGCGAATGCATGCAAGCCATATGTGCGTCCATTTGATTGGTACTTGGTACGCCTGCCTGTAGTACGAGAATAAATCGACTGGCAAAATGGGAATAGCTGCAGCGCCAAATATAGAGACCGGCACAATAATTTGATTTTGGAGCCAAATTTTTTATTTCGGGCCGAGCGGTAATTTTGGGCCCGAAATCACGGGAGGAAATTTCTAAGTCCGAACCCCACCCATCGACACCACCTGTCCACCTCCCTCGTGCTTTCCCTTGTAGCGTCGCCTCCCTCATTGTGCCCTTTTCGCCGCGTCTGTCTCCGGCTGATTCCGGCCGGCTCCGGCAATCCCTCACGCTGCAGAGCACCGCCTCGGCACCACCTGCCCCTCTACCAATTCCATAGTGTGAGGGACGCCACCGCCCAGGAGCCATGACATCCCAGCGGCTTGATCGCTGGCGCGCGCGTGCACCGGTAGGACTGTGTGCCAAAGCTCCATCGAAGTTGCCGCCCGCGTAGCCCCCGTGGTCGACGATGCATGCTTCACACCGGTAAGGCGGCGCTGGACACAGGACGCGACGGCGCAGCCTGCTCTGTCGGCCGCACATCTCTAGAGGCTAAAGGTATGATGTGCCCAAACCCCCAATCCCCAATCCTCTTTCCCCAATCTGAAAAATCGCATTTTCTTGAGAGTCAGAGTGGATGGGCAAATCAGCAGAGTACTTCTCAAAGCAGTACATTGTCAGACAAATCCGTCACCGCCTTCATCTTCAAGATCATGTTATGTACCGTTTCCTTTTGTGTGGACCGGCGGTTTTTGTCATGTTCATCTATAGCTAGTTTTGTTGACCGGGCATATCTAGCTAGTTACTGCTTTATTTCAGAAATAGACCTGTAAAAATTTCAGAAATAAATAGACAATTGGTTCTGATGCACAGTAATAGAGTGTTGGTCTGACGTTAAACAACAAATGTTCCAGTAGTATACTCTCATTCAGTATTCTGAACTTGTCCTACATGCAGACGCTGTTTCAGCTTGTAGTCAATTAAGATACTGTAGAACTTATGTTTTCTATGCACATTTTACTTAATAGAATGGCCTCCAACCTTTTCTTCTAGTAAAATTAGAATGAAATGGATGTTGTGACTCAGAATTGTCATTGGGATATTGCACATGAAAATTGGGTACTGAATCCTATCAGGTTGGTATATAACTCGTGCTGTTGTTGGTGTTTTTGGTTAGAGGAATCGAATCAATTGGCCTTGTATTGTGTTATAGTCATGCACACTTTTATCTAGAGAAGTTGGTGCTTAGATTACTATGTAAGATTGATATACTAACTAGGATTTCTTGTAATTGTGAAATCTTATATCTTATATTTACTAATTGGATGCTCCATTGCAGCCACCACATCAATCCACATGTGTTCAAGACCATGCAGCGATTTATATTTTGTGCACCTGTAATGTCCAGTGATGTTTCATTAGAGGTAACAATGATCCATTGCCTCTCAGTATAATGTGACGGTGCTTGGATTGATCTATCCGTCCAGGGCATTTATGCAAATCTCTTCTATATGTACCATATTATTTAGACGTTGCATGTTGATGGGTACTACCACAGCCTGATTCAATGGATAATTGTGATTATTTTTATTAGCTTATTGTATTTTCGCAAACTGTTTTGGCTTTCAGAGCTAAATAATCTGTGACCGCTCTACACAACTTCTCACAAATCAAAATCTCATAAGGATGGGAAGCAGGTTACTATGTAGTAATTCCTATATGATTTAAGGGGATGCATGCGGTAACTAGAAAATGCTTTAGAGTTGTTATGCTCACATTGTGAAACATTGTTACAGGTTCGGATAAGTGAGTATGTGGGTGGCCGGTTGTCTTACAAGCCTAGTTTATGACATGTACATCCCTTTCATGGCATGTGATAGATGCACTCTATATCTAGCCACTATGCTACAAACACGCCCGTGCCATTGCTGACAATTATATGCTCATTTTCTTGTTTGTATCAGGTTAAGCATGCCATTAGGGGCCTGCACGATTCAGGTCCAGACAAGGAAGACATAATGAAAGAATTTGTCCCTCAACAAGATGATGGAAATGTAGAATAGTGAAAGAAACTTACATCTATGCATATGACCATAATATTTGTACTCTAGTGGTGTTGTTATGAGTTTAAACTGCTTGCTAGATAGGTCATCAAGAAACTATTCTTCGTTAGTCTATGATAGATTGAAATTTCTTATGCCATTGTGTAATCTGTACAAATACTATGTCATATTGGGTTACGTGAGTACCATTGGTACAGGATCTTATTGTGTTATCTAAAATATTCGTGGAAAATATATTTATTTTTTTATTACCGAAATTCAAACTAGTGACGAGCAAAATAATGTGCCTGTCACTACAAAACCCCATAACTGTGGCCTCTGATCGCAACCAGTGACATGTATCTCTTTTGCCTGTCACTACGAGACACATACTAGTGACAAGCACCCGGAAATGACTGTCATTGGTACACATACTAGTGACAGGCACTTGCCCGTCACTAGTACCCTTGTACCAGTGACTAGTCATTAGTGACAGGCACTTTGCCTGTCACTAATGGGCATTTTGAGCCTGTCACTGATGGCCTATTCTACAGTAGTGCTAGTAGATCAATGTGGTTTAGGAAAAGAACACATGCAATGTCCATAGTGGACCCATGTGTCAAACCATGGTCAAAGAGACCAAAAGCACATAAGAAGAGCTGCTTCCACATTGCATGTTGCACCAGTGAGGCAGAAGTTGCATCACATAATTCACTGGAGTGTGTGTGGTCATGTGGATTAATATGGTCTAGGAAAATAACACATGCAATATGGTCGTATGGCTCAATGTTGTTTAGGAAAAGAACACATGCAATGTCTATACTAGATCCATGTGTCAAACAATAGTTATAAAGGGAAAAAGCACATAGGAAGAGCAGCTTCCACATTGCATGTTGCACTAGTGAGACAGAAGTTGCATCACATAATGCACATGAGTGTGTCTGGTCATGTGGATCAATATGGTCTAGGTAAATAACACATGAAATGACAATAGTAGATCAACGTGGTTTAGAAAAAGAACACATGCAATGTCCATAGTGGATCCATGTGTCAATCCATGGTCACAAAGACCAAAAGCACATAGGAATAGCAGCTTCCACATTACATGTTGCACCAGTGAGGCAAAAGTTGCATCACATAATGCACTTGAGTGTGTGTGCTCACGTGGATCAATGTTTTCTAGGAAAAGAACACATGGGATGACATAGTCATCAATGTGGTTTAGTAAAAGGACACATGCAATGAATATAGGTGATCCATAAGTCCAACCATGGTCATAGAGACCAAAAGCACATAGGAAGAGCAACTTCCAAATTGCATGTTACATCAGTGAGGTAGAAGTTGCATCACATAATGCACTAGAGTGTGTGTGGTCATGTGGATCAATATGGTCTAGGAAAAGAACACATGCAATGACACTCGTGGCTCAATGTGGTTTAGGAAAAGAACACATGCAGTGTCCATAGTGGATCCATGTGTCAAACCATGGACAGAGAGACCAAAAGCACGTAGGAAGAGTAGCTTCCACATTGTATGTTGCACCAGTGAGGCCGAAGTTGAATCACATAAAGCACTGGAGGGTGTTTTGTGATGTGGATCAATGTGGTTTAGGAAAAGAACACATGCAATGTGGTCATGTGGATCAATGTGGTTTAGAAAAGAACACATGCAATCTCTATAGTGGATCCATGTGTCAAACCATGGTCATAGAGACCAAAAGAACATAGGAAGAGAAGCTTCGACATTGCATGTTGCATTAGTGAGACAGAAGTTGCATCACATAATGCACTAGAGTGTGTGTGGTCATGTGGATCAATGTGGTCTAGAAAAAGAACACATGCAATGACACTAGTGGATCGATGTGGTTTAGGAAACAAAGACATGCAATATCCATAGTGGATCCATGTATCAAACAATGGTCATAGAGACCGAAAGCACATAGGAAGAGTAGCTTCCACATTGCATGTTGCACTAGTGAGGCGGATGTTGCATCACATAATGACCTGGAGAGTGTATGGTCATGTGGATCAATGTGGTCTAGGAAAAGAACACATGTAATGTGGTTACGTGGATCAATGTGGTTTAGGAAAAGAACACATGTAATGTGGTTACGTGGATCAATGTGGTTTAGGAAAAGAACACATGCAATGTCTATAGTGGATCCATGTGTCAAACAATGGTCATAGAAACCAAAAGCACATAGGAAGAGCAGCCTGAACATTACATGTTGCATCAATGAGGCAGAAGTTACATCACATAATGCACTGGAGTGTGTGTGGTCATGTGGATCAATGTGGTTTAGGAAAACAACACATGCAATGTGGTCGTGTGGATCAATGTGGTTTAGGAAAAGAAGACATGCAATGGCTATAGTGGATCCATGTGTCAAACCATGGTCGTAGAGACCAAAAGCACATAGGAAGAGCAGCTTCCACATTGCATGTTGCACCAGTGAGATAGAAGTTGTCACACATAATGCACTGGAGTGTGTGTGGTCATGCAGATCAATGTTGTCTAGTAAAAGAACACATGCCATGACACTAGTGGATAAATGTGGTTTAGGAAAAGAATACATGCAATGTCCATAGTGGATCCATGTGTCAAACCATGGTCACAGAGACTAAAATGTCCATAGGAAGAGCAGCTTCCACATTACATGTTGCACAAGTTAGGCAGAAGTTGCATCATATAATGCACTAGAGTGTGCGTGGTCATGTGGATCAAAATTGTATAGGAAAAGAACACATGTATAGACACTAGTGATCAATGTGGTTTAGAAAAATAACAAACCCTATGACTATAAGTTATCCATGTGTCAAACCATGGTCACAAAGACCAAAAGCACATCGGAAGAGCACCTTCCACATTACATGTTGCACCAGTGAGGAAGAAGTTGCATCCAATAATGCACTAGAGTGTGTGTGGTCATGTGGATCAATGTGGTCTAGGAAAAGAACACATGCGATGATACTTGTGGATCTATGTGGTTTAGGAAAAGAACTCATGCAATGTCCATAGTAGATCCATGTGTCAAACCATGGTCAGCGAGACCAAAAGCACATAGGAAGAGCAGCTGCCACATTGCATGTTGCACCAGTGAGGCAGAAGTTGCATCATGTAATGCACTAGAGTGTGGGTGGTTGATACATCGTAAATGTATCTATAATTTTTTATGTTCCATGCTTGTTTTATATCAACTATCTTATGTTTTGTCTACATTTTGAGATACTTTTATGAATTTTCTGGAACTAACCTATTGACAAGATGCCACAGTGCAGTTGCCTGTTTTCTGCTGTTTTTGGTTTCAGAAAAGCTGGAAAAGACATGTTGGGGTTATGCTATATGGGTATTGTAACATCCCAATTTCAGCAACCCTGATTAGTTGTTCAGAATGCAAAAATCAGGGGGAACAAAAACTTTTTCTTGTTTAGTGATGAAGTGTTGTCGGTTGTTTAACGATGTTTATGCTTATGAATGTGTATTAGAAGATATACTCCTTACCTCAACACCAATTGACAAAAGCTACTTCCCAAAATTGTCTTGGCTTAATTTCCATATTCTCAAATGTTCTGGCATTTCAAAACCTGAGCCAAGAAGCCTTTGCAAACCAACTATTTTAGTAGCTTCTATTTCCCTAAACTATGGAGAGCAACCTATTATAATCTCCTTATGTTTATAGACAGAACCTTCAACCATTCTTATCTCTAGGTTTCCCAAAACCTCTTTTTAAAGCTTTTGAATTCTACTCTTGGTAGAGATACCAAGGACTCTCATCCTATCCAAACCAAAACCTTTTAAAATACCTATCCTTACATCAAGCTACGCTTGATGGTAAGCCTAGTAGTAGGTTTGCTTAGTTTATAAGATGAGTTGCCTTGATTTGTTGTCTGATGAATTGCCTTGATCTGCTGCTCGATTTGTCTGCTTAGGAGATAGTATGAGCTATTCTAGGAGATCATCACTAGGATCAAGAGGTTTCCAAATCACCACACCCTAAACAAGAATACAAAGCAAGATCTAATCTCTAGATACTAGGTGATCATCTAAAACCCTTAACCAGATCATTTTTGAAGATATCCATTCTAGAAGTTTCCAAGTCAATGAAGACCAATATCAAGCATGGATCCTTTGTACTCAATCTACACTTCAACATCATCCACTTGAAAACAATCTTACCCAAGATCCTTAAATCTCTAGTTTTCACCAAAATCAACTTGGATTCTCCAATCCCAAGTTTGCAAATGTTTGTTACACCTTTTCTACATAATATACCTTGATCACCAAGATTTATAAAATATTATCCATAATTATTATGGCACCAAATCTAATTAATCTCCTTAATAGACAAAATCTCCAAAACTCCTTTCTCAAGGGAAAGTTTGGTTTTTGCCAAAACACTTCCCTAACTTTAAACACAATTCAGTCCTATATATCACACCCTATCATCCCACTTAAAAAATAAATATGTTTGAAGAGTTTCAATAATTCTTTTTGCCCTTTTTCTTAAATGGCAGAAAGGATAAAATAATTGTTTTAAATACTTTTAAGCCACAATAAATCTTGGGAAAATTCCCCTCAATGTGTATTCACATTTGGGACCATCTCAACTCAAAAACCCACCTTGTACAATGTAAAAGTATCAAATGAACTCCAAGAATTCACTTCTGCAGTTTCTGAATAAATGGATTTAAGGGGACTTCTAATCTTCTGAAAATTCCCAAAAAAATCCTAGAGATGCATATTAACCCTACCCATCTACCAGCATCCTTACCTCAATTGGTCAATATCAAAAATCAAGACATAACTCTTGATCATCATTTATGGCAGATTTGAACATTTATCCTTTTAGTACCAAACACCAAACAAAACCTCCATCAAACCTCATCAATCTTCACCAGCAAGCCTCCACCACCATACCCCTCAATCTTGGTCGTGTGCACTGTAGCTAAGCTACTGTAGCAACCCCTCTCCCTTGTCCCATGTGCTTGTATAAGAGAAGGAGAGGCATATCATGCAAAAGATCTTGCACATTAAAAGCAGCAACAACCACCTCCACTCCTCTCTCTCTGGTTGAGCACTAGGCCCACACTACCACCCCAGCACCACCCCTAGGGCCAATGAGCTCTCCCCTATCCCTCTCCCTCTCCTACCTTGATTCCATAGACATTTTAGAAAAAAAGGGAGAAACCGTACATCACACTACTCCATCCTCCCTCTCTGACCTCCAGCGTCCCTCTCACGACCTCACCACCGCCCTAGTGGCCAATCCCCTGCCAGCATCCTCCCCCAAGCCCTCCTTGATCATGGTCCACCATGAACCTCACTCCCTCGGGTTAAATACCCCCAAGCCACCCCACGCATCCCTCTGCCCCTCATTTGCTTCCTATCCCTTCCACTCACCACCCCCTGGCTCCACTTCCCCTCCCTCACTCTATACTGGCCAGGAGAGGAGAAGAACTCCTTCTCGGCCTTGTTCAAGATCTGCTTGTAGTGCTCCCACTTCTACTCCTTCCCCTCTGCATGTCATCTCCCGGAACCATCCCGAGCACGGGCTACGTAAACCTAGCCTTCGTTATGCCCAGGACCACCTCTACCGTCGTGGCCGTCGAGCTCCGACGAGCTCACTCTTGGGCGTGTTCTTGCAAGATTGTTCCAGAAGCCTAGCCCCACCTTCCCGCCCCTCGTTGGACTCGCGGAGGAGTCCCGCATCTGCTCCGCCTCTCCTTCACCGCTGTCGAGGCCCCCAAGGTTAGCCCCCTTACCTTACTGTGCTTCGCTAGGGTTTCATCTCCGCCAGGTCGTGTTAGAGGAGGAAGACGACGTCGAACCGTCGGATCTTCTTCATCCCAACGGACCAGATCCGCGCGTACCTGTTCGCCAGCAGCCGTCACTGACGGGCGGGCCCCGCCTGCCAGGCCTTTTGAATCCCTGCCCCGCATAGAGAGGCGCCCGAGTGGGCCGAATTCTCTCCCCCAGGCCCATCTCGTTACAGACCTAGCTTGACTCCCTGATTATTTTAATAATTAATCCAGATCTGGAAATTAGGCTACTAGAATAAATCCGTATGAAAATGAAAAGTTTCTATTTTTGGACATCCCCAAATTTTTAAGTACTCCATAATGATTTATCTATCATGCAGTACTAGAAACTTGGCAAAATATTACTGGTACAAACTCTGAGAATTAATCTACCACTTATTGTCATTTTCAATAAATAAATTCCATAGTGAGCTATACATGCTCAAATAGGATGAAAAAAACTTCCCCTGAAAGGTTATTACTGTACCTATCAGTTAGCATTTATCTCCTGTCAAGGTGAACCCTAGCTTTATCTTAGTAAAAATAACAAAATCCCTCCCTATATCACTTTAGAAAATTCCCCAGACCAAACTATGAGTTTTTTTAATCTCATTCCAACTCTGTGTGATGTGGTACACTCAATACTACCAAAATCCAGGAGATCAAAATTTATTGAGCTTCTGAGGATTTCTAATGAATTAAACATTTCTGTCCATAGTGTTACCACTTGATAAATCATCACCGTAGTTCCAAAACTCCAAACAGGTTGATCCCAATTTCTATAGAAAGGTATTCTAAATACTTACAATGTGTCTTTGGAATCAACTCAAAAGCTTCTATAGATCTAATTTGGTGAAAAAGACAAAAACCCCACAGAACTACCTTTGGGAACTTCTTGAGGGCATTATGTTAATTATTTTAACATGATTCCAACTCTTGGTGAACAAGTACATCAAGCCCTACCTAACCACCCAAGGAAATAATTTTTGGAGCTTCAGACCTTTTCTGGTGAATTATTTCCTAAAACTAGAGCCTTATTCACTGTAAAAATCACTATAAATCTTTGGTAAGTGATAAAATAGTGAAACCACTTTTGTTGGTTTTATTTTATCAATACCTATCTGTTCGTATCATGTTTTTACAATGTTATCTCATAGAATAAGTCTTTGGTCCAAAACCCTCTCATCCCTAGTTTCTAGACTATGAAACCCATATGGCTTCCTTCACTGTTCCACGACATGCTCCCAGTCCTTCTAATCCATTCTCTCAACACCACTACTGATTTGTAAACTTGTATTAACATTTGCTTGTTGTGTGGTTTTTATTCTTGAATGCCTTGATTGATTGTGGACTTGTTTGATTGCATGTATACTTGATGACGATGATAGTTGCGCTTGTATTGACGCCGAGAAGAAGAGATCTTATTATTATTGGTATTGGTATTCTTGGTTATCTAAAGAAGAAGTCTAGGGACATTATGCCATATTGATGATCTCATGCAAGCCACCTTCTTGCTCATAAGCCTTGTCCTACTATTTTACTTATGCATGTTTTCTCTACTGTTTATGAAACTGCATTGTTTTACTATATGTTGATGTATATATGGTAGTTGTTTGGCTCCTCCAAACTATTATACTTTTGTACTATTATGTACAACCCCCTTGGTGACACCTACTTGTCCCTAGTAGAATAGATGGTGTAATACACCCTACCCTTTGGAGACCCTGATTTAGCCGAAGCAAAGCTATAGGATGGGAAGACCCCGAGAAAGTTTTATCAAATGTTTTATATTAAAACCTTGGTGAGGTGGGACCTCCCAGGAGATGTTGGGAAAGAAAAAGGTTTTTCTTTACAAAATGCTGAAGGAAAGATGGAGGAAAAAGTCTTACAAAAACACACCCGGTTCTTTGTAGTTTTGCTAGAACAATTACCCCTGTGCAACCACATTACTCTGGAATGGGACATGGCTGGATTTGATGGTTGTCTATTCTGGTATAAGCTGCCTCGTAACTATTATAGTGCGTTGCGATCCCTGGAGGGTGGGCCTTCTCCGAGAAAGGTCCATGTGGGACATCGACCTGGAGAAGGAACGAAGGGTCTACGGGCCTCCGCACGTTACTATGAGCCCCTCAATTAAAGCGCCCACTGTGTAAAGTGTAAAATGCACTCCGGTTGGTCCTCGGTACCCGCCGTCCTGGTTTGAGGGGAATAACACTCATAGGGTAGGCACTTATATTGGAGTGGGCATCTGGAGAGTCTTGATCGGTTACTCGACCCACGATCGGTGTAGATCAGGGTAGTGTACCCGGATGGTGTGGGTAAAGTGTGCAACCTCTGCACAGTGTAAATCTATTCGAATAGCCGTGTCCGCGGTCATGGACGGTTGGGAAGGTTGCTGTAGAGCGGTGTTGGTTTTGTTTTCAAAAAGGATTTCGGAAAAGAAATGGCTTTGGAAATGTTTTGACCATGGGACGGTCGTAAAGGAGAAAGGTTTTGACCCTGGGATGGTCGGAAGGAGGAGAAATCAGTTTGGTCGTGGGACGACCTGAAGACGGGAACAAATCGGTACCCCAATCCTAGTGTTTACAAAACTTTTCAAAAGGTTTCCAAAATTCTTTACAAAAGTGTTTAACAAAATATGGAGATGCCATATCTACAAGAGAAACTATTTTAGAAAAGAACCTCGCTTGGAGCCCTCCTACTACACAGCCATATTGCATATCCTCTTGTTTTATTATTCTATTAAGGTGGTTTGCGAGTACATTCAAAGTACTCACTGGCATTACCCCTGGCTATTAACTTGGTCAGATATCGAGAAGAAGGTGAAGTGGATGAATATGTGAGCTAGGACGTTCTCCCAGTCAGTTGCCTGTAGGTTAAGGCATGGCTCGGGCTCTACGCTTAATGAAGTTCCGCTGATCTTGATCGATGTAGCCATAATGGCAAATAAGGTATGACATGTATTCGTTATGTTTTGGATGTTTACTTTGATACTTGTCGGTTATGTGCCACGACTAACTGATCATGGGATCATGGTTGTATGCATAACAGGGATTCTCGGAGGATTAATCCAAGGGCCCCATAGACTTGGTATCAGAGCCATCCTGACTGTAGGAGAACCTTAGTTAGCATGGTCGTTAGACATGAACCTTATTTTTTGAAAACCCCGGCTTTCAAAAACTAGTTTCCCAATGAGTTTCAAAAAGTTCTACTTCTCCTCTTACTCTAAGTAATTGTTTTCGAAAATGGTTTACTCCAACTCTCGTCCAACTTCAAACCTACGGATTTTAAATAACTAGGATCTAGAACCCGGTGAAGACAATGAGAACAAGATGAAGACAAGCAACTACCAGCAAACACAAGGAGACTACAATATCGCTCTACCAGCGGAATCCTCAAAATCAGAAGACATCTGGTGTTGCCCTATAAAGGAGCGTCCAACATACGACGAAGGCTTCATTTGCAAGATAGTGACTCTGACCTGAAGAAAGAAGATATCTAGGGTCGATAGTCCTAAGAATAGGATTCCCCTACATCGCGAGTAGTTAACTCCTTGGTCCCTAGCATTGACCGTGTTTGCTTGCCTAAGTGCATCCTGTGTTGCTTGATGTGTGTTGTTTGCCGAGGACATTGCGATCCCCTCGCTCTGTTCGCCTTGTTTGTATGTTCTGGTTTGCCTTGACCTCCTTAAAATGTGACTCGAGGAGCGATAACCCACCTAGTAACTCAGGAAACCCATGTATTAGTTGTCGGTAATGAGACCCAGACTAACCTCGAGAGTATATGAGAGGAAAAGCATCGCAAGAACCAGGAGTTCGACATCGTCAAGTCAGAATCAACTCGAAGAATTCACCTCAGCAGGACGGCATACCTCGTCAAACTCACCTCGTAAGACTCGTCAATAGCACCACACTCCCTTGTTCCTCAGTCTACTACAGCAAGAATCCCGTTGAAGCCGGAAGTCAACCACAGAAGGATCCTCAATATCCACAAGAAACCACTCGATAAGTCACCCAAGACAAGAAGTGATGACCTAACTACACTGACCTTTGGTATATTAGAGGTTCTGACCTCCTCAAGAGACTACCTATTATAGTCGAACCTACCCAAATCGACGGGAAGCTCCTCCCTAGAAGCTCAGAACTACCCCTGAAGCGAGATAATATGGAAGCGTGAGGACAACGAGTCAACTCCGCCATTGAGCAGAAGGAACGCCCAGAGTTCAAGAAAAGACAACTCCTCTGAAGATGGATGCCTCTACTCTAACTGAAGATCTAACAAGAAGTCTTGTTAAAAGCTAACCCTCCTAAAGCTAACTCCAGAAGGCTTCGTTAGGTAACCATCACAGCAAGGTAGTCGCAATAAGATGTCACTCGGAGACCTCAACTCAAGCATCATGCCCCTGCTCCAAGAAGGAAGGATTACTTCTGCTCCTAGAATTCTACCCTAGTTTAATCCTAAGGGGAAAGGACTGCGTCTTTCCTACCAAAATAGTGTAACCCTTCACTAGAAGAAAACCCAGGAGTATCGACCCTAAAATCATTAAATAGGATATGCTACGACCCTAAGGTAGAGCTGTGAATCCTTAGACAGAGGTACTCCTAGCTATAGATTCTATCCTCCGACAAGTACTAAGTGAAGTTCAGCATTGAGATAGTCTGCCAAGTCTAAGCCCTCGAGATATTGAGTCCGGAAGGAAAAGAAGGTCATCCCTCGTAATCAGGACTAGACTCTGCTCAACTCTCTGTGCATACCGGAATACTGAAGCTCAACTTCATCGACAAAGTAGTCACTTTCAAAGACGGAGTCCGTAAGATAGTACACGTATGACACCTAGTATCAACCCGACTCAAAATCCCCTAACCCTACTCTCTTGAATCTCGGGACGAGATTCTTTTAAGGGGGAAAGGTCTGTAACATCCCAATTTCAGCAACCCTGATTAGTTTTTCAGAATGCAAAAATCAGGGGGAACAAAAACTTTTTCTTGTTTAGTGATGAAGTGTTGAATGTTGTTTAACTATGTTTATTCTTATGAATGTGTATTAGAGGATATACTCCTTACCTCAACACCAGTTGACAAAAGCTACTTCCCAAAATTGTCTTGGCTTAATTTCCATATTCTCAAATGTTCTGGCATTTCAAAACTTGAGCCAAGAAGCCTTTGCAAACCAACTATTTTGGTAGCTTCTGTTTCCCTAAACTATGGAGAGCAACCTATTATAATCTCCTTATGTTTATAGACAAAACCTTCAACCATTCTTATCTCTAGGTTTCCCCAAACCACTTTTTAAAGCTTTTGAATTCTACTATTGGTAGAGATACCAAGGACTCTCATCCTATCCAAACCACAACCTTTTCAAAATACCTATCCTTACCTCAAGCTAAGCTTCATGGTAACCCTAGTAGTAGGTTTGCTTAGTTTCTAGGATGAGTTGCCTTGATCTGCTGTCTGATGAATTGCCTTGATCTGCTGCTTGATTTGTATGCTTAGGAGATAGTATGAGCTACTCTAGGAGCTCATCACTAGGATCAAGAGGTTTCCAAATCACCACACCCTAAACAAGAATACAAAGCAAGATCTAATCTCTAGATACTAGGTGATCATCTAAAACCCTTAACTAGATCAATTCTGAAGATATCCCTTCTAGAAGTTTCCAAGTCAATGAAGAACAATATCAGGGATGGATCCTTTCTACTCAATCTACACTTCAACATCATCCACTTGATGATGCTTGGGTACCTTGCAACCCCTCAAAAACATCCCCTCTCATGCTCTAGTCAAAAACCCTAAATCTGCCAAATTTGGCAAAGTCTGGAAAACTATTTCCAGCATCACCTTTTTGATTGCCTCCCCTTCTCAACCCTTGTGCATTTTTGAAAATGCATGTGAACCATCGTAAGGACTAACAAGGCCCACTCTTTGCCTTGGTTAGATCATCCTCCAACCTACTTTTTCTTGATGGTTTTGTAGGCAAGAAAATAACTATTCCTGCAAATCTAGTCAACATGCCTACTTTGACAGAAGCTCATACCATCATCCAACCTTCTATGGACCAACTATTTGCATGGTTGTGTTTTAATAATATAGGTATATCAATATCTACTTCACTTGTTCCAAGTGGATCTTTGTGCTTGTTAAACCCACAAGGTTTTGAAGGGTAGATGATAATCTGCTTTGGCAGGCTTATTTTATTCAAAGTTTGAAAGCCTGTCTTGGTGAGATCAAGCAGGATCAATATCAAACCCCTACACCATTACAATCTACATCACTTGGTATATCCATCCATATATCCCATGCCCCAAGGGGAGCCCTGAGCTCCAAGATCTAGCAGGGTTTTGGTGGCATGAAAACAATCTTACCCAAGATCCTTAAATCTCTAGTTTTCACCAAAATCAACTTGGATTCTCCAATCCCAAGGTTGAAAATGCTTGCTACACCTTGTCTACATCATCTACCTTGATCGCCCAGATTTATAAAATATTATCCATAAGTATTGTGGCACCAAATCTAATTAATCTCCTTAATAGACAAAATCTCCAAAACTCCTTTCTCAAGGGAAAGTTTGGTTTTTGTCAAAACACTTCCCTAACTTTAAGCAAAATCAAGTCCTATATATCATACCTATCATCCCACTTCAAAAATAAATATTTTTGAAGAGTTTCAATAATTCTTTTTGCCCTTTTTCTTAAATGGCAGAAAGGATAAAATAATTGTTTTAAATCCTTTTGAGCCACAATAAATCTTGGGAAAATTCCCCTAAGTGTGTATTCACATTTGGTACCATCTCAACTCAAAAACCCACCTTGTAAAATGTAAAAATATCAAATGAACTCCAAGAATTCACTTCTGCAGTTTCTGAATAAATGGATTTAAGGGGACTTCTGATCTTCTGAAAAATCCTAAATAAATCCAAGAGATGCATATTAACCCTACCCATCCACCAGCATCCTTACCTCAATTGGTCAATATCAAAAATCAAGACATAACTCTTGATCATCCTTTATGGCAGATTTGAACATTTATCCTTTTAGTTCCAAACACAAAACCAAACCTCCATCAAACCTCATCAATCTTCACCAGCAAGCCTCCACCACCACACCCCTCAGTCCTGGTCGTGTGCACTGTAGCTAAGCTACTATAGCAACCTCTCTCCCTTATCCCATGTGCTTGTATGAGAGAAGGAGAGGCATATCTTGCAAAAGATCTTGCACATTAAAAGCAGCAGCAGCCACCTCAACTCCTCTCTCTCTGGTTGAGCACCAGGCCCACACTGCCACCCCAACACCACCCCTAGGGACAATGAGCTCTCCCCTAGCCCTCTCCCTCTCCTACCTTGCTTCCATAGACATTTTAGAAAAAAGGGGAGAAACAGTACAACACACTACTCCATCCTCCCTCTCTGACCTCCAGCGTCCCTCTCACGACCCCACCACCGCCCTAGTGGCCAATCCCCTGCCAGCATCCTCCCCCAAGCCCTCCTTGATCTTTGTCCACCATGAACCTCACTCCCTCGGGTTAAATACCTCCAGGCCACCCCGCACCTCCCTCTGCCCCTCATTTGCTTCCTATCCCTTCCACTCACCACCCCTAGCTCCACTTCCCCTCCCTCGCTCTGTACTGGCCAGGAGAGGAAAAGAACTGCTCCTTGGTCTTGTTCAAGATCTGCTTGTAGTGCTCCCACGTCTACTCCTTCCCCTATGCATGTCATCTCCCTGAACCATCCCGAGCACGGGATACCTAAACCGAGCCTTCGTTTTTCCAAGGACCACCTCTACCGTCGAGCTCTAACGAGCTCACTCTTGGGCGTGTTCTTGCAAGATTGTTCTAGAAGCCTAGCCCCACCTTCCCGCCCCTCGTTGGTCTCGCGGACGAGTCCCGTGTCTGCTCCGCCTCTCCTTCACCGCCGTCGAGGCCCCCAAGTGAGCCCCTTACCCTACACTGCTTCGCTAGGGTTTCATCTCCGCCAGGTCGTGTTAGAGGAGGAAGACAACGTCGAACCGTCGGATCTTCTTCAGCCCAACGGACCAGATCCGTGCGTACATGTTCGCTAGCAGCCGTCACTGACGGGCGGGCCCTGCTTGCCAGGCCATTTGAATCCCTGTCCCGCGCAGAGAGGCGCCCAAGTGGGCCGAATTTGCTTCCCTAGGCCCATCTCGTTACAGACCCAGCCCAAACTCCCTGATTCTTTTAATAATAATTCAGATCTAGAAAATAGGCTGATCGAAATAAATCCGTATGAAAATGAAAAATGTCAATTTTTGGACATCCCCAAATTTCTAAGTACTCCCTAATGATTTATCTATCATGCAGTACCAGAAACTTGGCAAAATATTACTGGTACAAACTCTGAGAATTAATCTACACCTTAGTGTCATTTTCAATAAATAAATTCCACAGTGAGCTATACATGCTCAAATAGGATGAAACAAACTACCCCTGAAAGATTATTACTGTACCTATCAGTTAACATTTATCTTCTGTCATGTTGAACCCTAGTTTTACCTTAGTAAAAATAACAAAATCCCTCCCTATATCACTTTAGAAAATTCCCAGACCAAACCATGAGTTGTTTTAACCTCATTCCAACTCTGTGTGATGTGGTACACTCAATCTACCAAAATCCATGAGATCAAAATTTATTGAGCTTCTAAGGATTTCTAATGAATTAAACATTTATGTCCATAGTGTTACCACTAGATAAATCATCATAGTAGTTCCACAACTCCAAAAAGGTTGATCCCAATTTCCACAGAAGGTATTCTAAATACTTACAATTTGTCTTTGGAATCAACTCAAAATCTTCTGTAGATCTAATTTGGTGAAAAATACAAAAAAACCACAGAAATGCCTTTGGGAATTACCTGAGGGCATTCTAGTAATTATTTTTACATGATTGCAACTCTCAGTGAACAAGTACATAAGCCCTACCTAACCACCCAAGGAAATAATTTTTTGGAGCTCTAGAACTTTTCTGGTGAATTATTTCCTAAAACTAGAGTCTTATTCACTATAAAAATCACTATAAATCTTTGGTAAGTGATAAAATAGTGAAACCACTTTTGTTGGTTTCATTTTATCAATACCTATCTGTTGGTATCATGTTTTTACAATGGTATCTCATAGAATAAGTCTTTGGTCCAAAACCCTCTCATCCCTAGTTTCTAGATTATGAAACCCATATGGCTTCCTTCACTGTTCCACGACATGCTCCCAATCCTTCTAATCCATTCTCTCAACACCACTACTGATTTGTAAACTTGTATTGATGTTTTCTTGCTGTATGGTTTTTATGCTTGAATGCCTTGATTGATTGTGGACTTGTTTGATTGCATGTATACTCGACGACGACGATAGTTGCGCTTATATTGACGACGAGAAGAAGAGATCTTATTATTGGTATTGGTATTCTTGGTTATATGGTATTCTTGGTTATCTAAAGAAGAAGTCCGGGGACATTACGCTATATTGCTAATCTCAGGCAAGCCACCTTCTTGCTCATAAGCCTTGTCCTACTATTTTACTTATGCAAGGTTTATCTACTATTTATGAAACTGTATTGTTTTACTATATGTTGATGTATATATGGTAGTGGTTTGGATCCTCCGAACTATTACACTTTTGTACTATTAAGTACACCCCCTTGGTGACACCTACTTGTCCCTAGTGGAATAGATGGTGTAATACACCCTACCCTTTGGAGACCCCGATTTAGCCGAAGCAAAGCTATAGGATGGGAAGACCCCTAGAATGTTTTATCAAATGTTTTATATTAAAACCTTGGTGAGGTGGGACCTCCCAGGAGATGTTGGGAAAGAAAAAGGTTTTGCTTTACAAAATGATGAATGAAAGATGGTCGAAAAAGGTTAAAGAAAACGCACCCCGTTCTTTGCAGTTTTGCTAAAACATTTAACCCTGTGCAACCACATTACTCTGGAATGGGACAGGGCTGGATTTGATGGTTGTCTATTCTGGTATAAGCTGCCTCGTAACTACTATAGGGGATTGCGATCCCTAAGGGTTGGGCCTTCTCCGATAAAGGTCCATGTGGGACATCGACCTGGAGAAGGAACGAAGGTTCTACGGGCCTCCGCGCGTTACTATGAGCCCCTCATTGAAAGCGCCCACTATGTAAAGTGTAAAATGCGCTCCGGTTGGTCCTCGGTACCCGACATCCCGGTTTTGAGGGGAATAACACTCATAGGGTAGGCACTTATATTGGAGTGGGCATCCGGAGAGTCTTGATCGGTTACTCGACCCACGATCGCTGTAGATCAGGGTAGTGTACCCGGATGGTGTGGGTAAAGTGTGCAACCTCTGTAGAGTGTAAATCTATTCGAATAGCCATGTCCGCGGTCATGGCGGTTGGGAAGGTTGCTGTAGAGTGGTTCTGGTTTTGTTTTCAAAAAGGATTTCAGAAAAGAAATGGCTTTCGAAATGTTTTGACCATGGGATGGTCGTAAAGGAGAAAGGTTTTGACCATGGGATGGTCGGAAGGAGGAGAAATGATTTTGGTCGTGGGACGACCTGAAGACGGGAACAAATTGGTACCCCAATCCTAGTGTTGACAAAACTTTTCAAAAGGTATCCAAAATTCTTTACAAAAGTTTTTAACAAAGATATGGAGATGCCATATCTACAAGAGAAACTATTTTAGAAAAGAACCCCACTTGGAGCCCTCCTACTACACAGCCATATTGCATATCCTCTTGCTTTATTATTCTATTAAGGTGGTTTGCGAGTACATTCAAAGTACTCACTGGCATTGTCCCTGGCTATTAACTTGGTCAGATATCGAGAAGAAGGTGAAGTGGATGATTATGCGAGCTAGCACGTTCTCCCAGTCAGTTGCCTGTAGGTTAAGGCATGGCTCGGGCTCTACGCTTAATGAAGTTCTGCTGATGTTGATCAATGTAGCCATAATGGCAAATAAGGTATGACATGTATTCGTTATGTTTTGGATGTTTACTTTGATACTTGTCGGTTATGTGCCACGACTAACTGATCATGGGATCGTGGTTGTATGCATAACAGGGATTCTCGAAGGATTAATCCGAGGGCCCGACAGGTATCCTCATAGCATGTCACCAATCCGCCTAATCTGGGTGGCCCATAGTTGGTAGCAAGGCATATGGCCAGCTGGGCGGTCCAGATAGACGGATCCTGAAGGGAGGCCCATGGCGGATAAAGGAAGGCTACGTAGGAGTCACCGACATACTCGGAGCCTTGGAGTACAAGACACGGAATACTAGTTCGTGTAGGTGTAGGACTCTTTACCTTGTCCGGCAAGGACCTTTCCCTGTAAACCCTAGGTCTTAGCGCCTTGATAAGCTGGTCTGCGGTAGCCTTTAGGGCAGACAACTTCTCTGATTGCAGTGTACAACGCGCAACACCTCGTACAGCAAACCTATCTCTATAACTCGGCCTATTGCCATTATAGTGATTTATAGCAAGAGTAGAGTTCCGCCACCGTTGTGGGACTTGAACCTGGGTAAGCTGTGCTACCTCGTATCCGCCAACTCTCTGCCTTACCCCACGTCTCTAAACACGCACTGTGAGGACCCCTCCATGGCGTACTCGTCGGCAATACCACGTAAGTTGGCTGCCACCATGGGGCAAGAGGCGCTTCGAGCTCTACACCGGGCGAGGTCCAATATCTTTGCGGGAATCAGCGACACCGTAGCCATCGATCGCGTTCTCTTCTCCGGCAATGTCCCAATCGTCCCTCCAGATGAGTTTTGGCTGCTGGCAAAGACGAACCCCGCGCGCTGCTCCGTCATCCCCTTTGGAGACATCCACATCTTCATCGGCGAAACTGACTCGGGTCCTAGCTCCTAGGAAGTCAGAAACTCGTCAAGCCCCGCACGGACTGCCTATGAGCAGGACACGTTCACGGAAGGATCTGGGCCATACCCCTCTTTGGAGTATGGTTGCTTGGATCAGGAAAATTCAAGGCCCATCCAAACCGCCCCTATCCAGGATATAAAGGTGGAAGGACCGTGCAAATCCTCTTAGCTTCCCCGAGCATTACAGATGCACATGTCACACTTTGTCAGTGTCGTCACCATCTTCGATCTGGCCAGATGCGTTCAAAGGGATGGAGAATGCCCCTGCGAATACCTTGCCAGATGGAGGAGGGTGAGGGAAACCCTAGAGGGCGACCGCGCCGATGAGCTCGTGTACCACTTTGTGGAAGGGCTCACACCTAGAACCCTCCTCCGACATACCCTCTGAAGGCGGCAGGCCGCGGGCCCTCTCACCCTTGGTGAGATGGTTGCCATTGTCAACGAATACGTGGACGCCAATGAAGAAGCCAAGGTGGCGATCACCATCAAAGTCGTAGGAAGTAACAATAACAACGGGTCGCCTCCATCACCCTCAGCATCCGCCATCGCCAACACCGAAACCAACTCCTACTCCGTCCTCGATGTGCTCTACGCCGACATCAATATGGATGCCGGTGGCTCGAACATCAACTCAGAAGAATATGACGTTGTTATGAGGGAGATCGAGCAGGAGATCGAGAAGGAGCGCGCCGAGAAGACCAACACTTCCCACCAGGTGCTAGTCGCCATTGGGAGCGTGATGGAAGAAGACGGGCAGGAACGGGAACGTGAGAGAGCTCCGCCCATGCTAGTGGTCACTAGAGCAGCAGCAGCTAAAAAGGCTCCCGAGCCTCCTCCGGTTACCCGCCAACCACCGGCGCAGGAACTTACCATGGCCCCCAACACGACCCGACAATCAAATCAACCGCCAGTGCCACCGTCAACATCAGCAACTGGCAACCCACTAGCCACCCCTGCCGACAAAGCAATCTACAGCGCACTCCTCATTGAGCCAATCACCATCGCCCATATCCGGAGCGTTACGGAGCTTGACGAGAAGCGTGTGGAAATCTTGGCGGAGGCCAAGTGCATCGTGGAGCAAGGCGCTAAGCTAGATGAAGACATGGCTAAGGCGCAACAATCCATCAAGGCAGCAAGAGCTATGGAGGCTGAATATAAGCAATTGTTGTTGAAGCATAAGGCAAAGAAGGTACCAGCTCACGTCATCCAAGATCCCGGCGTTCGGTGAGGCATGGGATTTGATGGGTCTAAGTCGACAAAGGCCACCCCTTACATAGATTCAGAGGGGAGGCAAGTCATTCCAACTCCTGCTCTCAACATCGCGCTCGCCAAGACCCTCCTGGAGCAGGACAAGTCACCAGAAGTAGTTGCTCAGGTGTACGACCTCGTCGCTAAGACATGCAAGCAATAGGAAAAGGCCGCCTCACAGAGGCTTGAGTCCAACACGGAGCTGTGCCAGTCAACCCTGAACAGCCGCATAAGGCCAAAATCTCCCTGTGACGAAGGATAGCGCACATTCTCTATAGAGCAAAGACGGAGGGAGGCACGCAACAGGACTGACGCTATCCCCATATCCTCTAACCACGGAGAAAAGGCTCGTCCCCACCGCTCGCCACCTCCACCACCATCTCGACATCACGATAAACCAGCGCCGTGCCACCCCACAAGCATGCCACCTCCACGGCGGTCACAGCCTGGTATCGTTATACGCGATCAGGGCGAACCGTCTCGGCATGCCGGAGAGCACAGTGGCCATGACGGACACAAGAGCAGGTCCCATAAGGAACCACCACATCCGACAAGCAACCACAACAGGCGCCAGGAGTCGCAGGAGGGGCATAGCAAGAGAGCTAACCCACCGCCTCCACCACCGCCATCGCCACATAGTAGCCATCATGGCAGACGTCATGGTGGATCTCACAAATCACGCCACAAGTCTCCTCCCGATGACGAAAAACGGAAGCAACCAGAGACATATGACGCACGATCGCGGCTGCATAAGATCCAAGAAGCTCGGGAGCTCCCATACGTTGGGCCACGGTGTTTTGGACCAGTCATACGGCCAACAACGTACCCCAAGGGTCTCCGAATAGACAAGACTATCAAGCCCTACAACAGCACCGCCAGGCCAACAACGTGGTTGCAAGACTACAGCGAAGTGATTCACATCACGGGGGGAAACCCCAACATCGCCGTCAAGTACCTCCCACTCATGCTGACAGGCACTGCCTGGCAATGGATCGATGACTTACCGGAGAAATCAATATGCAATTGGTTGGACATGCATGAAGCGTTCACCAAGAACTTCGAGGGTACGTACAAACATCCCTGCACTGTTGGAGACCTACAGCAGTGTGTGCAGGAAAAGGATGAAACCTCCCCTGCCTACCAGTCTCGTTGGCTGGATATGAAAAATTCCTGCGCAGGGGTGCACGAATAGACCGCTATGGCCGCCTTCATTGATGGACTGGAGAAGGGTACTTTGCTCCGGCATACGTTGAAGCGCAAGCAAGACAACAATGACCTCAACCTCAACGCAATGATCGCCATGGCTAGCCAGTTCGCTGCCGCTGATGACGACCCACGTGGATCATTGACGGTAATAGCAATCCCTACCTAGGCCAAGAAAAACAACAATAACAAGCGGAAGAATCCACTCGAAGAGAATCAAGTAGCCGACATGGTCGCCGCAACGTTCACTAGCATAGGCAATGGCGGACAGCGTGGACGTGGCCGAGGAACCAACAATTTCTAGCAGAGGAGTGACTCTACACCCTCAGCGCCCCGCGTTCCACAAACATACGAAGATTACCGCAATATGTCGTGTTTAGTCCATCTCGACGCCAATGGCAAATCCACCCACACCAATCGCCAGTGCAAGTTTGTCAATGATCTCAAGGAGGACCCTGAGTCCGGCAACAAGCAAAGTCGGAAGAACAGATCCCGCAGAAAGGGCAAAGGGAAGAAGAAGGAGGAAGAACCCAAGGAATCAAGTGATATGGACGAGGACGTGGATCCATAATCTTCTGACAAGGGAGAGGATAAAGGGAAAAATCCCTTCGAAAAGAAGGCTCCATGTTACCACACCTTCCTTGGTACCCCAACCGTCTGGGCCTAGAAAACCTCTCTGAGGATACTGATGGCTACCCTCCATCCAGTTCCCCAGTACGTCAGCTGGTCGGAAGTTCCAATTACTTGGGATAAGAAGGATCATCCAGAACTTATCCCAATAGAGAACCAGTATGCCATGGTCATCAACCCTTTGATTGACGGCATAGAGTTCACCAAGTGCCTCGTGGATAGTGGAAGCAGCATCAATATCATTTACTTGGATACACTGCATAAGATGAACTTGACGGAGACCCAGCTAAGGAAGAGCAACACCATGTTCAATGGGGTTGTTCTTGGCCAACAAGCAAATTCCTGGGGCTACATCACCCTTCCGGTAGCTTTTGGCGATGTAAAAAATTACCGCCAAGAACACATGACCTTTGAAGTGGTTCCTTTCAAGAGAGTGTACCACGTCATCTTCGGACATGACATCTTCTACTCCTTCCTTGCAAGGCCATGCTTTGTCTACAACAAACTCAAGATTCCCGGGCCAAATTGCGTCATCACCGTTGACGGAAGCTTCACCAAGGCACGAGAGTGCTAGCTCAGCGAAGCCGCCTTCGCCGAAGCATTCCTCTACAGTGAGGAGTTCAAGGAGACCCAGAACCAGGTCGATGCCTCAGAGATGCCGGCTTCGAAGAGGAAGATCACAACTGTCGAACCCGCCTTCAAGGCCGCCATCAAGACCAAGCAGATGGAGCTTGTCGAAGGTGATTCCTCCAAGACAACCGCCATTGGCACGGACCTGGATCCCAAATAGGAAACCACGCTCGTCGAGTTCCTCCGTGAGAATAGGGACATCTTTTCCTGGCAACCTGCCGACATGAAAGGTGTACCTAGGGAACTTGCCAAGCATAACTTTAATATTGATCCTAATGCCAAACCGGTGAAACAATGCTTCGATGATGAAAGACGAAGGGATATTGGCAAAGAAATATCTAGGTTACTTAAGGCTGGCTTTATCCGAGAAGTTATTCACACCCAATGGGTGGCAAATCCTGTACTTGTTCCCAAAAAGGGAACCAATGAATTAAGAATGTGCGTTGATTACACCGGCTTGAACAAATCGTGTCTGAAGGAACTGTTTGCTTTGCCTCGCATTGACCAAGTCATTGACTCGACGGCTGGCCTGGAACTTCTGTCTTTTCTCGATGCCAATTTAGGATACCACCATATCCGGATGCGAAAGTCAGACCAATTGGCCACTTCGTTAACCACACCCTATGACACGTATTGCTATGTCACGATGCCCTTTGGGTTGAAAAATGCTAGTGCTACGTACCAGCGGACGATGCAACGTTGCCTACACGACGGTTCATCAGCCGACTTGGTGAGAAGGCTATGCCGCTCTACAAGTTGCTCAAGAAGGCGGACAAATTCACATGAATATATGAGGGTGACGCAACACTTCAGGAGTTGAAGAGAATACTTTCCTCCCCACCTATACTTGTAGCACCGGTGCCAAGGGAGCTTATGTTGGTGTACATGGCGGCGACCAACCGAGTAATCAACATCATCATCGAGATGGAGTACAAGGAACCAACGCACGAATATGGAGTTCAGCGACTTGTTTACTATGTGAGCGAGGTCTTGACGGAATCCAAGCAGCGTTGCACGCACTACCAGAAGATAGCTTATGGAGTTTTCCTTGCTTCGTGTATGCTAAGGAATTATTTCCAGGAGCACCCCATCACAGTAGTGATCAAAGCTCCACTGTCCGACATCATCAATGACAGCGATGCTACAGGGAGAGTGGCAAAGTGGGGCATTGAACTTGCCGCCTTCGACATCACCTACAAGCAACGTGACGCTACCAATCACAAGCATTGGCAGATTTTCTTATAGATTGGATAGAACTGCAGGAAGAAACTCCTGTGCTAGAGCCAGAGTATTGGGTCATGCACTTTGACGGATCCAAGTTACTCAATGGCTCAGGGGCTGGTGTATTATTACAATCACCAATAGGAGAGAAGTTGCAATACGTCCTGCAGATCCACTTCAATGCTACAAATAACATGGCGGAGTACAAGGCCCTCATTCACGGACTTTGCGTAGCCAAGGATATTGGCATCAAGCGCATAGTTTGCTGTGGAGATTCTGACTTGGTTGCCCAGCAAGTAGCTGGCACCTGGAACGCACGGAACCCTATGATGGCGGCATATCGAGACGAAGTAGACGAAATAGCCAAGTTCTTCGACGACTACAAAGTCAAGTATGTCAAGAGGGAGGATAATGAGGCGGAAGATCTGCTGTCAAAGCTTGGATCAGCATGTCGACCAATTCTGCTAGGCGTTTTCCTAGAGCATTTACGGATTCCATCCGTGAAGGGAGCGGACCCCGACAACCCGGATAGAGTGGACTCATTTGTTAATACAGTAACAGTGACCTCTCCGGCTTGGACGAAACCATTCATGGATTATCTACAAGACGAAACTTTGCCCGCTGACGAAATCGAAAGCCAACAAATAGTACGCAGTGAAAAAGGATACGTCACCATTGACGGCTAGCTATACAAAAGAAGTACCACAGGAGTATTCATACGGTGCGTCTCCGAGCAGCAAGGTATTGAAATCCTTAGAGAAATACATCTCGGGGATTGCAGGCATCACGCCGCTCCCTGATCATTGGTGTCCAAGGCCTTCCGACAAGGATTCTAGTGGATAACTGCCAAGGCGGATGCTGACAAGTTGGTACAAACATGCCTTGGGTGTCAGTTTTATGCAAGACAACCAAATGTCCTAGCTGAAGAACTGTGAACAATACCAATAACTTGGCCGTTTGCAGTCTGGGGGCTGGACATGGTGGGACCCTTGCAGACATCACCCTGTGGATTTACACACTTTCTAGTAGCAGTGGATAAAATTCACAAAATGGATTGAAGCCCTAAAGTTTGTCTGGGATCTAGTGGTGAGATTTTGTATCCCACATAGAATCATCACCGACAATGGCAGAAATTTATCTCTCGGAGAAGTTGAGGAGTACTGTCATGAGAAAGGCATCCGCCTTGACCTAGCATCTGTGGCACATTCACAATCAAGTGGGCAAGTTGAAAGGGCCATTGGACTAATTCTGCATGGAATCAAGCCACGCTTAGAGGCACCGCTACATAGAGAAGCAGGATCCTGGGCGGAGGAACTAACATCTGTTTTGTGGAGTTTACGAACAACACCTAACAGATCTACCGGCTTGATTCCTTTCTTCATGGTTTATGGAGCAGAAGCGGTTCTCCCTTCTGACATCCTCCACGATGCACCAAGCGTTTCCTCCTACAAGGAAGATGACACTGAAGAATCCAAACGGCTATCTGTGGACCTACTCGAAGAAGAGCACGTGCTGGCATGCCAGAGGTCTGCCGTCTACTAGCAGAAGCTGCGTGGCTACCATAGTCACCGTGTAAAGCATCGCTCATTTAAAGAAGGGGATCTGGTGCTTAGATTCAAGCAGAAAAATCACACAAATTATCCCCGCCTCGGGAATGACCGTTCGTCATAAGCAAAGCATTGCTCAATGATTCCTATTACCTCCTCGATATTTGCGAGTTGAAAGATAGGCCAAAAAATTGCAAGCGCAAGCAACATGACTCCGATGATGATTACCCAGAGACAGATCGGCTATGGAACATAGCACAACTACGTCCGCTTTACACTCAGCACATTTATATTATGTAATAAGTTTCTTATATGATCAATGAAACAAAGCATTTGGTTCAATCATATTCTCTGAGTCTTTTACCTCCTTTAGCTATTCATTTTTGGATCACATAAACCCTTTATGCGCAAGGTTGCATTTGCCCTTGTGAAAATTTCACCTACGGGCGTTAGCTTAAGTTTTCTAGTCTACACGTTTTCTGAAGTTTTTATGTGGATTCTGGAGTAGTGAATTTTTGGCACTCAAAGCTGGCGATTTTGTTCTTAGGTTCTGGACGGTGCTATTAAGAATCATCACCTCAGAGCATAGTTCTATGCTGAGAGTTTTCCGTCTCATGAAAGTTCAAGCATACAAACCAGAATAATGGAAGCCAGCACTTGCTTAAAAAATATATACACATGCTGGAAACAGATAAGTTGCAGTAACTTGAATACAGGTTTTCCGCCTTAGACAAAAATATGTTTTTTCCGCATACATTTTGGAGAGACACATTTAATACAGAAATTGTTTTTCATGGCTCTGCTGCAGGGCGCTTCGTGGTGGCATCATCAGGAGAGCCAGGCCGGAGAGCTCGTCAAACTCGGAAGGAGAGGGGCTAGACTCAGATGAAGTCATGTCATCATCTAGAATCTCGGTAGGCACAAAGACATCCGCCTTGACCATCTTGGCAAGCCTGGTGTCGAAGCTGGCGAGAGAATTCCTAATAGCATCGCTATCGATCTCTCGACCTTCCTCGTCTATCTTGGGAAAGCCGGAGGTCACCAGGTCGATGTCAGCGTTGTCATAGTGCACCTTGACCAAGGACAGGGTCATCCTTGCACCAGCCCGGACACAAGAGGCTTTCCAGTCCTTGACTTTCTCAGGGGCTCGGCTTAGGATTTCTGCGAACTTAGCTGCTGAGTCTACCGCCTAGATATTAATACCCAGAGGTGGAGCTATCTCCTTGGCTTGGGTGATGGTGGTGCTGACGAAGTTGTCGGCAAGAATCATGCATTCCTTGGAACTTGGAGAACCCTCACCCAAGTTGGCTAAGCCAATGGGAGTTGCGGTTCGCACAAAACACAAGGACCATGAGTACAAGCAAGTAAAATGATTGTCCAACTTACAGAAAAGACCAAGATGGAGAAAGGCTACCAAAGATGCTCGTTTCCGCTTGCATGCATGTCTCCGCCAAGACATCGCGCTCCTTCTGGACTGACTTGGACATCTCAAGACTCCTAGCATTTTGCTCTTTGCCAGCTCGGTTCTGGTCTTTGAGTTGTGCAATCTCATCCTTCAGGCGCTGCATCTCAGCGTCCGCAGACTCTTGCATAGCCTTCATCGTTGCCTCATGGCTCTTGACGGCATCGGCCAACTCCTTCTTCAAGATCTTATTTTCATCATCGAGCTCCTGTATATGCTTGGATTGCTCGACGATGCTCTTGGCCTTAGCAATGGCTTCTGTAAGACGGAAATCAAAAAGTGCTATCAGAAGACGAAAAAAAAGACTCAATGGGAAAGCAAGGAGCTGTCATAGGAAACAGACTCTAGCTATTTTTGATCTGTTCTTTCAGGAATATGGTTTTACCCTGTTCAATGTCCATCTCCTTCCAAAGAGCAACAAATCTCTCATTCATGGCTATCCTCCATTTATTCTCATTCTGCACATGATATAATCATGCTTAGTTTCTCTAGAGCTTCTAGTCGGAACTATTCAGTTTCAACTAAATGCTTGGGGGCTACAGTACATGATTTTAAAGTAAGCTAGTTTCTCTAGAGCATCTAGTCGGAAAATTTCAGTTTCAACTAAACACTCGGGGGCTACACAGACATGTTCTACGCTTAGTTCTCTGGAGCACTCAGGCCAATAACTATTGACTTATCCGCCTAAGAGCTCGGGGGCTATAGTGGGATACACTACACAAAGTAAAGCAAGTGAAGTTCAAAAACCTTACGATGGCAATGAGTCTAAGATTGTTGGCCAGATGAGCGTAGGAATCGTGAAAGGTCCGAGCATTCTTATAGATTGCGTCGACCTGCTTGATGATATCATCTAGGCTCAACGTTGGAGGAGGCGCAGCCAATGGAGAGGTCGAAGCCGGAGGTATGGATGAAGCCCTAACTGCCTCCTGCACCTTCAAGGCAGTAGATGGCACAGAGGCTCCAGCCTCAATCGCAGCTTCCACGTCCACCTCTTCCAGTTCTTCCCCTTCTCGATGGCATCCTTAGCCAGAGCTTCAGCCACTTTAGAGGAGGTGCTGTCCTGCATCGCCTGGCCCCTAGGAGTAACGTCTGCCTCGACAGAGCCTGAGACATCAAGGTTTGGATTGATATCTATCTCCATGGCGGAGGTCTTAGGGATGACGGGAGATGACGGCCCAGCGGGACCAGTAGAGGGAATGGCGACATGAGTAGGGGGAGCGATGGTGGGCGAGGGCTTGGCGGACGGACCCTTGGTCAACATGTCATGAATGTTTTTTGACCCTCCAACATCTTTGGAGGATCGCTTCAAACTAACACCGGCTTTCCTCCTGAAACGTACAAAGGTATAAGTACAAGAGCTGAAAAAAGGTATGGGCTGAAAAGCACAAGTCGGAGAACGAAAGCACTTACTCCACGGCAGGAGCCTTGGTGAGGGGAATGCCGGTGGACTTCTTCTTCTTCTTCTCCGCCTCTAAGGCGAAAGTTGATTATTTGGAGACTCCACTCTCCGTTTTATTCTTCATCTTGGCCTCGCCAGCAGCGTTAGAGGTGGAGCTCTTCCGCTTTCATGCTGCCAGAGCTGGTTGATCCTTGGAGGCGGCGTCGTCGGACACCACCTAGCTATCCTTCAGCTTGGGATCATAGACCTGGGAGGCCATTTGATAATACGCCAAGTTCGCCAGCTAGGATATATGCCAATGTTAGCTTCACAACTTCAAGTCAAAAAAACCTTAGAGTATATAATGAACAACAAAGGAAACAAAAGCTACCTCTGGGCACCTGCCGCAATCGAACATGTCAAAAGTGATCTTGAAGCCACGGTTCTTGTCCTTCACTCTGACAATGTCCTTTAGCCGGTAAGATCCAAGCCTGGTAGACCTATGTCTATGAGCCATTCGATCCGCCTTACGGCGCGATTGGCTTCATCGTCGGAGGGAAGAGAGGATGGGGTCCGCCATGCAGGCACTTTGGTGGCGGCTCCATCGACAAAGTCAGGGTCGGTCTCAAGACGGTCTCGCAGAGGGATATCTGGCCCGTAGAAATACGTGCGCTGCCAGTTCTTGCAAGACTCATGCCCCACGATGTCGGGGAAGCGCCGACTAGGTCGGATCTTGAAGCTAATGGTTCAGCAGATCCAGGACTAGGATGCTATTGGGAGAGAGGTTGTGGGGAAGTACCCAAAAGTGTTGAAGGACATCCAGGAAGAAGTCGGAGACTGGCAGGCTTACGCCACGTACCAGCTGATATTTGGGGTACACCTTCTCTCCGGCTTGGGGAGAAGGGACCACCTCGCTGGCCGGCGCCGCCCGCCAGACGAACTTCTCCACTACAGGGAGGTATCCCTCATCGATCAGCTCTTGGAGATCTTTGGCGGACATATCAGAACCTCTCCACACCCCCTTGTTGGAGTCGCTTTCCTCTTCAGCGGCTTCGGGCGCCACTCGTTCTTGGTCATCATCGGCGAACTCCGTGACAGCGGAGACGGGGATGACCACCCCCTCCGGCGTAATGATAACTCCCTGAGATGGCTCCGTCGTAGCCTCGGCAATCGCCGCCGTGGAAGGAGCAGAGCTGCTGGAGGCCATTACGACGAGGAGTGTGTGGAGGAAGAAAGGGCTGTGGTTAGGGTTTTCGCAGGAGAGCTCAAACGATCGTGCGACTGGAGGAAGACGAAGACTAGGAGCGAATGTGGGTAAAAAGAAATAAATTGACTGTGGTGGAAATATATAAGACTCGCGTCAAGATTCGTGCAAAAAGATCTAATGTATGGAACGTTGCCGACGTGGAAGTGAACGCGCATGGTAATTTCACCACGTCCTCCGTCTTTTGCTGCTCCGCCATTTCGGATTTCGTGCGCGTGAAAATAGCTAACGATTAATTCTTTGCTTATGTGAGTTTCGAGGTACCATAGGTTGTACCCTACGTCATCCTCCAGACAGTTGCACTGAAGGGTCACGTCCGAAGATTCCATCAAAGACAAAAATCGTCCGACTCTGGAAACAAAGACTCAAGGAATCTCCGGCTACATTGCGAAGCCGGAGAGGATTGCAGGGTTCTTTGGGAGACCTTTGAGATATGGCTTGACAAATTTCTGGCATCACTTAGATGGGATATGCGGAGATCAACGAGCAAGACGGTGCAAGATTTCAAAGTCCTCCGAGGGCTACTGTTGGGGATATGCTATATAGGTATCCTCATAGCATGTCACCAATCCGCCTAACCTGGGTGGCCCATAGTTGGTAGCAAGGCATATGGCCTGCTGGGTGGCCTAGTTAGATGGATCCTGAAGGGAGGCCCATGCCGGATAAAGGAAGGATACGCAGGAGTCACCGACATACTCGGAGCCTTGGAGTACCACACACGGAAGACTAGTTTGTGTAGGTGTAGGACTCTTTACCTTGTCCGGCAAGGACCTTTCCCTATAAACCCTAGGTCTTGGCGGCTTGATAAGCCAGCCTGCGGGAGCCTTTAGGGCAGACAACTTCTCTGATTGCAGCGTACAACGTGCAACACCTCGCACAGTGGACCTATCTCTGTAACTCGGTGTATTGCCATTATAGTGATTTATAGCAGGAGTAGAGTTCCGCCACCGTTATGGGACTTGAACCTGGGTAAGTTGTGTTACCTCATACCCGACAACTCTCCGCCTTACCCCACGTCTCTAAACATGCACTGTGAGGACCCCTCCATGGCATACTCGTCGGCAATACCATGACAAGACATATTCTCGGAATTGGATGAAACGAAAGCCAAACCTCCTAATTTTCCCGACATGAAGACGGAGTCCAAAGTAGAGACGAAGGAGGACAGGGGCTGGCCACACCACCTGGTGGCGTGGGCCAGAGAAGGCCGCGCCAGGGGTGGTGTGGGCCCCTCAGGCCTCCACCGACATTGCCCCTTCGCCTATATATTCCTCCCGGGAAGAAAACCCAAAGAACTAGATCAGAATTCAACAAAAAGTTCCACAGCGCCGCCGCCACCGAAGAGGAGATTCGGGGGACAGAAATCTCTGTTCCGGCACCCTGCCGGGATGGGGAAGAGCCCCCGGAGCCATCTCCATCGACTCCACCGCCATCTCCATCGCTTTTACTGACTCCCATGATGAGGAGGGAGATGTTCTCTCTCGAGGCTAAGGGCTCTACAAGTAGCTATGTGTTCATCTCTCTCAATATGTATGATCTTATTGAGATCATGAGCTTTGTAATCTATAGATCTATTCTCCTACTCAAGTGCTTTAATGAATCTCTGCTTATCCCCACGTGTGTGAAGTTGACACTGTGCACACCGTGTGGCACTTTGGCTAAGATTACATAAATACTTGTCATGAGTATAATTTGAGTTGGATGTCTCCATGAGATTGTGGTGTTTTTTGGAACCATCTTACGCTCAAGGTGATAGTGAGGGGTTATCTAGATGGGGAATGTGAACTTTAAGGTGTGCTGTTATAGACCTACATCGTCCAATCGGAGAGTAGTTCCTGGTAGCATCATGAAGAGAAGATATTTATATGAGAGTGTCCACTAGTGAAAGTATGATCCCTGGGCCTTGTTTCTAAGCATTGAAACACCGTTTACAATCAGTTATGTTACATGTTTGCTTGCCGCCACTCTTATTTCAGATTGCAATTACCACTTATAATCATCCATATTACTTGTATTTCACTATCTCTTCGCCGAACTAGTGCACCTATACACCTGACAAGTGTATTGGGTTGTTGGGGACACAAGAGACTTCTTGCATCTTGATTGCAGGGTTGCTTGAGAGGGATACCTTTGACCACTTCCTCCTTGAGTTCGATAAACCTTGGTTGATCCACTTAAGGAAAACATGTTGTTGTTCTACAAACCTCTGCACTTGGAGGCCCAACACTGTCTTCAAGAATAGAAGCGTGCGTAGACATCAAGCTATTTTGTGGCGCCGTTGCCGGGGAGGTAAGGTAAAAGGTACTCACATACTCTGGCTACTAAGCTATCTTCTAGTAGTGTTACTGGTGTGTGACTGCTCGAAGTTATTTCCTTTAGATTCTGCAATTATATTTTTTTGTTTCTTGTTTTTATTTTCACTAGTTAGGCTTAATGGAAAACAACAAAAAAATTAGAGAGATTTATAGTATTTATCTTGAGTTAGGACATGAAGTGTTTGAAGATAAAATTAAAAAACTATGGAAGTTTATTTGCATGCTAAGAGCAATGTTATTAGTATGAATTCTTTGAACAACATTATTGCTAATGCTATGGAAAAGTCTAAGCTTGGGGAAGCTGGTTTTGATGAGCATGATATTTTTAGTCCCCCAAGCATGGAGGAGAAAATTTATTTTGATGATACTATGCCTCCAATATATGATGATTACAATGATGAATATGATATTTTCAGTCCACCTACTATTGAGGAGAAAATTAATTATGATTACAATATGACTCCTATATTTGATGATTATGGTGATGAGAATAATAATGATAACTATTTTGTTCAATTTGCTTCCACTACGGTTAATAAGAATAACTATGCTTATAGGGAGAGTAATAATTATTTTATGCATGTGGCTCATGATAAGAATGTTTTATGTGATATTTATATTGTTAATTTTATTCATGATGCTACTGAAAGTTATTATGAGAGAGGGAAACATGATTTTATGTATCTCAACAATATTAAGTTTCCCCTCTTTATGTTGAAATTTTTGAAGTTGCACTTGTTTTGCTTTCCTATGCTTATTGCTTTGTGCTTTCATGACTTGTTTCTTTACAAGATTATTTTTCATAGGAAGTGGGTTAGACTTAAAGTTGTTATATATTTGCTTCTTGATGCTCTCTTTTACTTCAATTCATATTTCTTATGTAAGCATCATCGAAATTATCATGCCTATCTTAATGGCTATAAAGAAAGAGCTTTTGGGTGACAACCTATTATAATTTTACTTTCAGTTTATTTTTGTTTTGTTGAGTCTTGGAAGTTATTTCCTCTGTAATAACCTCTCCTTATCCTTTTTGTTTGGTTTTTGTGCCAAGAATAACCTCTAATAAGAGGGAAGTAAGATATGGGGAAGTTGTTGTCCCGAAACAGATTTTTGTGCTTCGATGTAAAAAATCGTGAAACATCCCTATACGACGGATTGAGCTGTAATTGTCTGTGCTTATGCCCCAGGTTTTTATATAACTTTCGTTAGTTTAGCACGTTTTGATTTGAGCAATAAAAGGTCTTCGAAAAAATCGGTTTTCACCTGCTGGTCTGTTTTAACAGATTTCTGCCATTATTTGCATTTGCTTCTTAATCTCTTGCTCTTTGAGTTCTCTTTGTTCACTTTAGCTTTTAGAAGGAATTGCTACAGTAGATTTTGTTTTAATGGAAGTTTTACTTGTCTTGAAACTAAACCAAAAGACTTATTATCTTGAATACGCTAATGTTGCTAATGAAGATTGTGTGAAGTTTTGTATGAAGGAAATTTTCAAGTGTAGGGAAGAATAATGTGATGAGATGAAGTATGGACAGAATCTCAAGATTGGGGATGCCACCCATGTCACCCCAAGGAAATATTCAAGAATTACAAGCGTCAAATCTTGGGGGTGCCCCAGGCATCCATTTCTTCATCAATAAAAATCTCAGGTTTTCTTCCAAACACTTCATTTTTATTGTTTCATGCACAATTGTGTTGTTCTTGGAGCGTCTTCGTTTTTGTTTTTAGTTTTCTTTTTCTTATTTTTCTTAAATAAATTGGTTGGCCCCCGCATTCATACATAGTTTCAAATAAGTTGATTTGGATTGGAAACGAGTAGGAAAGTTCCTGCTTATAAGTGGTACAAAGAGGAGCTTGTTTTGACTGTGGCCTAGACTTTATCATGTCATGTTTGATATTGCTTTGAATCTATGCTTAGTGATTATTGCTGTAGCATGACTTGTTACAAACAATTGAGATTGCTTAATGTGCGTTGAAAGAATCATGCATTGTTTTAGCATATAAAAGCATAATATTGTAGTATTCTCCTTTGATGCTTTATTTGGATTGACTTGGCGCATGCTCACACCAGGTTAAGACTATACCAAGTAACCATAGCCTCTATGATCATTTAGTTTTCGACTTGTAATATCACTTTATGCTTTAATTAATCATGTTTTGTCGCTTTGCATGATTATGGACATTATTGCTCTCTTAGTTTGTCGCTCCCAGTCTTTTGTTAGCCTCCACATGTACCAAGTATGAGTTCCACTCATGCATCCAACTCCAAATAAAACCAAGTTATTCCAAAGAGTCCACCATACCTACCTATTAGCATTATTGCTAGTCCAAGTATATTCATGTTTTTATCTACCTTCCGAATTAAACTTGTTATGTGAAAATTAGTGATTAAAGGTCTCACGAACTTGATGGCACACTTTACTTTCTTGCACTTGATAAACTTTGTAAGTTGTGCCCATTTATGTTGCGTATATGCTTGCGCTTTGTAAGTTGTGAATTAAAGAACCATGTTATCATGGTGAACAATTTCAACATTGCACTTTATTTAGTCGATATTATGTTCTTCTTCTTATGGATCCCGACGGTGTGGAATAAAAGGGGAGCTTGTAAAGCTCATGGAGTTTGTATATGTGTTAGAGAAACGCCTGGGCGGGTAGCCTAAGCCATGCCTAATCATGGTTGAAACTTGCAGCATAACCATAGTGACCAATCTGTTAAGCATCCTCAATAAAAAAACCTATGCAAATAGGAAATAAAAACCTATGCAAATAGGAAATTAAAGGATCGCTGAGATGCTCATTGTCTGTTGGCTTGTCATTTTGATATGGGAAAGCTCCTTCATCCTAGGTGTAACACCCCAAAAATATTTATCAATATTATCAAGTTCTAATCACCCAAGTTTAGGGTTAACAAAAACTTTTATCATTAAATCCAATATGAGTGTATGTGTGAATTGCATTAGTGTATGAATGAGTGTAATTGCCATGTTTGATTGCTACAAATGATAAGGAATGGTTTAAAGATGAATACTACATCATCTAGGCCAATTATAAACAAAATCCAAAGAAAAAGAAATCAAATATGAATCATATGATCAAATGGTCATTTTGACCAAAATTAACCACTGGACCACTTTGGGTGTTTCTAGTAAAACATTTCTAATATAAACTTTCTCAATTATTTTCACCCCTTGCTAGACAAAGTAAAATGAACCCAAGCCCACTTTACAAACCAACAGAAACAATTTCCAAATCTATTTGAAGGACAATTAAAAATTGAATCAAGTTCATATGCATAGATCACCACTTTTCAAAAACCACTCAAAACAATTCACCTTGGCAAACCCAAGCAACCACAGATACTCAAGCTTGTGACAAACACACTCACCAAAATTTAGCCAAAAATTCAAATCTTTATCTCATGAGGCCATTTGGTCGAGCACTTGGCAGACACAAAAAACATTTGCCTAACTTATACTATTTGGAGTAGTGATCACTTTCCACTAACCCCTCTTTTCACTCCCCTGGTCTCCCCCAACACCTAGCAGAGCAGCATACGAGCTTCCCCCTTTGCCGTAGCGCCAGTGGAGCACCACCCGACGCCACCGCGCCGGTCGACCATGGACAGCTCGCAGGAGCCAGCGCCGCCCTCTCCCACGATGTCCAGGAGACAAGCGACACTTCACCGCCACCCTCTGTCCACCCCTCGACCTGAGACAAGCCGTGGACCAGCCGTGATCTCCACGCCCACTTCTCTGTCTGCCATGTCGAGAGCACGCCAGAGCACCACAGCCGACATGCGCACACACACCGTGCATTGCCCTCTCGGCGCGTGCCCGCAGTCACCGTGACACCAGCTACCCCTAGACACGCCCATTTGCCGCCACGCGAACCATAGACACTATGTGCCGTATCGAACGCCGTCGTTCCCGCCTAGAGCACCGACCGCTCCTAACCATTCTCGACCGCCCCTCGCCGCGCCATCACTCGCATGACAACCGCCCTGAAGCACCGCGTCGACCCCTACCCTCAGCCATGCCGATAGCCCTCTGTAACGTCATCGCCGGAGGAGCCCGAGCCATGCCGCGTTGTCCCTCTCGCCGGTGTATAAATAGAGGCCACCCTAGCCCCAATTCTCGACACCATCTCACTCCCTCTCTCAGAAACCTCCCACATCTCTCGCCGGAGCAAGGCGAGCACCACATCGCTGGAATTTGGCCGGATTCCGCCGCTGTAGAGGAGAAGGGGAGCCGTTGATTGGAGCCACTCCAGGAGTTGCCGTGACCGCGCCTCGAACCATCATCAACGACAACCCCGTTCGCACCCATCGCTGACTCTAGCTGGAGCCCAAGTGAGCCTCATGTGACCCTCACTGTCGCCGTTAGGGTTCAGTCTCGTCGGAGCCGTTCGACGTAGACGATGAACCTCAGCCGTTAGATCCTAGTCTAATCGCATGGCCTAGATTGAACGATACCGCTTCGGGTTAAATGAGCCACTAACTAGTGGGACCCCCTGTCAGCAGCCCGCTGCGCCAGCGCAGTGCAGCTAGGCCAACCCATTTGGTTCCTGCGCAAAGCTCGTTGATTCAAATAGATTTTTTCCAATTTAGTTAAAACCAGATTCTATCAGTAGATTCAAAAATCAATTCAGAGAGATTCACTAAACCAAATTGCATGATTCCAATTTTTTTAGAAAGGTATTCAAATTATCTATCGAAACCCTTTGGATTCACACCATTTGAAATTATAGATCACCTATAGTGAAAATAACAAGACACAAACTTTTCCATATTCAAATATTTTTCAAAAGTCAACCGTAAATGCTTTTGAGTTGATTCCAACTCTCAAAAATCACATTTGATAAGATCTATCTAATTATCTAAATATCTTTAGGTTTACATGCAGTGACATTGGATTAGTAATAAAGAATGCTATATAGGCATTTCTAGTCACTTTAATGTTATTAAATAGTAATATTAAACTTTATAAAATATGACCAACCCTTTACATCACATTCCCAAGTATTAGAATATGTGGTGATGACATGTGTCAATATGATCCCATATTTGAATTGGAGAATATTAAATCTTAAGTATTTTCAATGAGTAGAAATTACTTTTCTAAAGTAAGATAAATAAAATTAGGTCTTTATTTCATGTGATGATTCTGATGATGCTAGATCATAAAGTGTGATCCTTAGTGTGCTAAATAGACGTAGTTAAGTATTATTTGGTGATTGTGTACCTCGTATTTATTTATAGACGATAGTACTGACCCGGGATACGAGGAGGAGGAGTACTACCAAGAAGAACAAGAAGAAAACTTCAACCACTACACTACTCAAGGCAAGCCTAACACTACAAGTTAACTGTGCAAGCCATCCTTGCAAGATAACCTATGCAAGATGCATTAGGCATGCTTTGGTTATGCAACCTTGATTATACCAATACCAAGTTTTTACTTGCAAGCTTTATTCTTTAACTTTTACCAAAGTTCTTTACCTTTAGTTAGTGATTTGTGAGTATTGGAAAAATAGGATAGATGCCATAAAGAGCATAAACTAGGCCTAGGTAGTTATACTTAGATGCCATAAAAAGCATAAAACTAGATTTGGATAGTTACACTTGATTAGCACCCCTTATTAGTGACACCCTCATTGCTAGTTGCTAGTGCTAAACTACTACTGATCACTTAGATGGGAATACTTGGAGAAAATGATTATGAAAACCTTGGAATGATGATTCATTCTATTGAAATGTTTTGACATGTGTTCTGAAACACAATGGTTTGATGATGAAACTTCTCGAGGCATGAGCCTTACTTTTGATAAAAACTGATGGTTGAGTTCGAATGCGATATCATTCCAATTTTACCGGACAACCACAATACCTGATTTGGGTAGGGATTAACTAGAAGTTTATATCCCTTTGTATGGGTTCCCTCGTGGAAAGAGGTTGATCTGAGGCTACCTCATGAATGTGAATGTCCACCTATGTAGTTCCCAGGATGGCAGATGGCCATGGCTGGGAGGCCAAGCTCATAGGGGAGGTGCCTATACTAGAGTGTGTAATTGAAAGGTTAGGATTCATTATCCGCATACCAAGTATGATGATTCGGGGCTATCCCTAACGGATGTATCGAATTTTCTGGTGAAAGTGTACCACCTCTATAGAGTGTCAAACTATTCGAATAACCAGGTTCGCGGTCATGGACAGTTGGAGTGGCCATACTGTTCTGTTGTCAGATGTTTTCAAAATGACTTGTGAAGTGAACTATGACTTTGACTTGACCACAATAGGGTTGTGGATATGAAAACTAGGTTCCCACTTAGGTGATATAAAAAAATTAAATTAGTTTTCTTTACTTCTTAACTCAGTATGAAATAAACCTGGCCTCTTGCAAATAAACCTAGAGCTTAAGATTCCTACTAGAACTACCTTACTTGTTAGTGATAGTTTGCGAGTACTTAAAGAGTACTCATGGCTTTGTCCCTGGTTATTCCCATGGCCAGACTATGAGGAGGACTACCAGGAAGATGGACAGGAGGAGGTCTATGACAACTAGGATCATCTCCCATCGTCAGCAGTGCCTGTGACTATGAAGATGGAGCCCCTACTATGTTTACTTTCCGCTGCTCTGATTGTATTAAGACTGGATCATGAGATCCTTTATTTGTAAGACCTTTATTATGGTTTGTAATGGATGATGTACCATGGTACCAGTTCTATTATGCGTCACAAAAATGGTAATCCTGGGATTGCGATGTATGACATAACTGGCATATGGGATTAAAAATCCGGGGGTTGGCAAGTTGGTATCAGAGCCATCATGACAATAGGAGACCCTAGTTAGAATGGACGTCTAAACAAAAAAAACTTAGTTTCAAAACAAAAGATGTGAGTATTTATGAAAACCTATTCCCACTCTTATCCTTGAGATTCTTTCAAAAAAATCATGTTCCTCAAAAATTATTGCAATCCTACATAAAATTGACACACTTGATCACCCCACTAACTTGCTCACCCTAAATTCTTATGGATGGAGGTAAAGTATAGCAAGTTCTACCAGCAGGGCAACAGAGGTCACCTGATATTTGAGAGGGATCTAGATGCACTCACAGAGTATGTTGAGCGCCCGCACCCGGAATTCTTCGGTGCCCAACTCAATGATCAGCAAGGAGGAGAGCTATAATGGCTGATAATTGCAGATATTAAAGGCAAGATAGAAGCACCCACTTCGGAAAACATCCATTTCAGCGTTCGGGAGAACAACTAGCTAGATGGATTAGCCAGGGCTATGCAAGAAGCTCTTGCCCGTCTGTGTGGGCAAAACATCAACCAGATCCAGGGAACTCACTTTGCTCACTACGCAAGGCATGATTCTATGGGAATGCCATTGGAGATGCAAGGACACCAGGAGCTGAAGCACCAAGTAGATAATCTCGACTTCATGTTGTATGATAGACAGCAAGAGTTGGACAACGCTCGTGCCTATGCCAACCACAACCATGCCATTGCAGTCAAGAAGGACCAGACCCTCACCATCCTTGCCAAGGAGCGTCAATCACTTCGCCGTCAGCGTGACAAGAAGGATCACATCATCGATTGTCTTTGCAAGAAGGTGGACACTCTCAAGAAGACCATTCGTGAACAAGAGATCTAGCTTGAAGCGAAGGAGGAGGAAGGTGAAGATATCCGTGGAGATCTCTACTCTTACCTTAGTTATGATGACGACTACCTGGAGGACGAGGCCAAGGAGGATCACACTGATGAAGATTATGTTGCCTTCATTGATGATTATGAGATGCACTTGAGCACTACCGTAAGAGTGAGTTGTACCCGGTCCCACTTTATCGTAGTTTCACAGAATGGTTCTTAAAACCATCTGTTTCCTTGTTGTGGTGTGCGTTTGTATTGGGTGCTATGAATGAATGAGATGAAGTTGCTAGTTTGCAAAATCTGAGTCAAACTCAAAGTTTAAAGCTTTCGATACAAACCATGAACCTTAGAGATTTCCCTCTTATCTCATGATCTATCTCAATCTTCAGATGACTTGTGGAAATCTTGGAGGAAGCAGTTCATCTCAGGACCCAATGTTGCAGATTCTGCAAATGCTAGTTTCTGACGGTGAAGCTAGTAGAACCGAACGTCAAGCCAACTTATCCACTCTTCAACAGATAGCTCAGATGGCCCACAATAATCAAGGCCACAGAAACCAGGATAACCATGGATCCAAGCTCAAGAACTTTCAGAATACCAACCCATCTATCTTTAGTAAGTCTGAAGAGCCCTTAGATGCTGATGACTGGCTGCAAACCATGGAGAACAACTTGGAAGTCGCAAGAGTTGAGGCCAACGAGAAGGTATTTTTTGCCACCCATTATCTGGCAGGTGATGCAAGAGCCTGGTGGAATAGCATTCGTACCATGAACAGAGGTCAGATGATGACTTGGGATGAGTTCAAAATCAAGTTCAGCTGGACTCATGTGCCCCCAGGTTTGATTAAGAGGACGAGGGATGATTTCCGAGAATTGAAGCAAGGAAGGATGATTGTGGTTGAGTACCATGACAAATTCTTATCTTTAGCTAGATATGCCCCTGATGAGATTGACACAGAAGCAAAGAAGAAAGAGAGATTCCTGAACAGACTGCATGATGAGATGCAAACCATGCTAGTCAACATTCCCTTTGATGATATTAAAGCTTTGGTGGATTCCGCCATTCAGATGGAAGGGAAGATCAACCAAGCCAATGACAACCGCAAGCGTCGCATGTTGCACCATCCTGGATCCCACCATACACAGAAGTATCGCCCCAACCCATCTCCAAGATATGCCCCAAGAAACAACATACCCCTATGTCCCGTCCAAATTATCCCAATCGTGGTGGAGGAAACTTGAGGTCTGGAGGAAATCACAACAATAATCCCGGAAAATCCAATAACTTCAACCGTGCATCACCCAAGCCCAACAACAACAACACCAACAACAACAATACTGCCTCAAGGACTAGAAGCAATGCTATGCCTATTGCAGGAAAAGACAAGTCCCTGATTACTTGCTTTGAATGTAGAGTCAAGGGTCACTACTCCAACGAGTGCCCCAAGAACCTTGCAGCAGCCACCAATGTGAATGCACCCGCTCAGCAGCAACGCCGTTTTCAGCCTGGAAAGAGATTTGCCCCAGGGAACTCGCTCAACCGCAACGGCCGTCTGTTCCACATGAATGCTGAAGAAGCTCAGGAAGCGCCAGATGTCGTGCTGGGTATGTTTTCTGTTAACTCAGTACTTGCAGGAGTGTTGTTTGATTCTGGAGCATCGCACTCGTTTGTTACAGAAGAATTTGCATGCACTAGTAAGATTCAACCAACAAAATTGAAGCATGTTATGATAGTTCAAATACCTGGTTCAACCACCAAAGCTAGAAAAATTTGCAGCGCTATACCTATCAGAATCCGTGGGATAGATTTTTATGCTAATCTAATAGTACTTGGAACCAAAGGTTTGGAAGTAGTATTAGGAATGGACTGGATGTTGAAACATAAAGGCTTAATTGATTGTGCCAAGAAAGCCATAACCATGACCAGTAGCACTGGAGTATCAGTAGAGCATGTATCTGAGACATTACCCCGTCAATTCAAATGGAACAAGAGTCTATCCCAACCAACCCTAGACCAAGTTAGAGTAGTCTCTGAATACCCCGACGTGTTCCCAGATGAATTGCCCAGTATGCCCCCAGATCAGGATATCGAGTTCATCATTGAACTAGTTCCTGGAATCGGACCCATAGCTCAGAGACCTTATAGTATGACCCTATCTAAATTAGTGGAACTGAAGAAGCACCTTGATGCTATGCTAGAGAAAGGTCTGATTCAACCAAGCGCATCTCCATGGAGATCGCCTGTTTATATTTGTGGATAAGAAAGAGGGAGGTAACCGTTTGTGCACGGATTACCGGAAGCTGAATGATGTGACCATCAAGAACAATTACCCACTGCCAAAGATCGAGGATCTGTTTGACCAGTTGACTGGTGCCAGAGTGTTTTCTAAGATTGACCTTAGAACTGGTTATCATCAACTCAAGATTCGTGCAACGGATATTCCGTAGACCGCCTTTACCACCAGATATGGATTGTATAAGTATACTGTCATGTATTTTGGATTAACCAGTGCCCCCACTTATTTCATGAATCTCATGAATAACATTTTTATGAACTTCCTGGATAAGTTTGTCGTTGTTTTTATCGGTGATATTCTGATCTATTCCAAGTCATAAGAAGACCATGAGCTACACCTGAGAACCATCCTTGAAACCCTTAGAGAGCATCAGTTGTATGACAAGTTTAGCAAATGTGAGTTCTGGTTGAAGGAAGTAGGATTCCTAGGACATATTGTGTCGGCAGGAGGGGTCGTTGTTGATCCCGCAAAGATCAAAGATGTTGAAGAATGGAAAGCCCCAACCACTCAAACCCAAGTCCGTGCATTTCTTGGATTAGCTAGATATTACTGCAAGTTCGTTGAAGTGTTTTCAAGCATCGCAAGACCAATGACCCAACCGTTGAATGAAGATAAGAAGTTTGAATGGACGGACAAATGTGAAGCAAGTTTTCAAGAGCTCAAGAAGAGATTGATTTCAGCCCCAATTTTGATTATGCTAGATATCAAGAAGCCTTTTGATGTGTATTGTGATGCATCCAAGATTGGTCTCGGATGTGTGTTGATGCAAGAAGGCAAAGTCATATCATACATGTCTCGACAATTGAAGCAGCATGAGATAAACTACCCTACCGATGACCTTGAACTAGCAGCCGTAGTTTTAGCTTTGAAGACATGGTGTCATTACCTTACGGGTAACCGCTGTGAGATTTATTCGGATCACAAGAGTCTGAAGTATATTTTCACCAGAAGGAGCTGAATATGAGGCAAAGGAGATGGATAGAGTTAATCAAGGATTATGACCTTGACATTCACTATCACCCCGGCAAGTCCAATGTGGTAGCGGATGCTCTTAGCAGATTGCCGTGTAGATTAAACACAATGATAAAAGAAACCCAACCAAGTTTACATGAAGAGTTGGTGCAGTTTAGAACGGAGCTAGTTAGCGAAGGATTCCTAGCCAGTATTGTACTTCAACCCACTTTGATTAGTTAGATCAAGGAGTCCCAGAAAGGAAATGCAAGTATCGACGGAATCAAGGGTCGTATTGGTACAGGGAAGGTACCTAGATTCACAGAGGATGAACAAGGAGTTTTGTGGTACAAAGGACGTATCTATGTGCCAACAGATTCAGAGTTGAAACAAGTCATTATGCAGGAAGCTCGTGATACTCCTTATTCTATCCATCCCGGAGGAACGAAGATGTATCAGGATTTGAAGGAGCAATTTTGGTTGCACAAGATGAAGAGAGAAATCAGAAGCTACATAGCCAAGTGTGATATCTGTCAGAGAGTCAAAGCAGAACATCAGAGACCCGCAGGACTTTTGCAACCATTGCAGATCCTGGAATGGAAATGGGATTCTGTCGGAATAGATTTCATCACTGGTTTGCCTACATCTAGTAGGGAAAATGACTCTATTTGGGTCATAGTTGATAGACTGTCTAAGGTAGCCCATTTTATACCTGTCAAGACCACCTACCAGAGTTCGAAGCTAGTAGAGTTGTACATTGCTAGAATCGTCAGTTTGCATGGAACCCCTAAGACCATAGTATCAGATCGAGGAACCCAGTTTACCTCCAGATTTTGGCAGAAAGTCCAAGAATGATTAGGAACCAAGCTGAGCTTTAGCACAACCTATCACCCGCAAACCGATGGACAAACTGAATGAGTCAACCAAATTATAGAAGATATGTTGAGACTTGTGTGCTAGAATATGGATCAAAATGGGAAGATTGTCTGCCTTTCGCAGAATTCTCATACAACAATAGTTATCAAGCCAGTTTGCAAATGGCCCCATTCACAGTTCTGTATGGAAGAAGTGTCGTACCCCCTTGAATTGGTCGCAAGTAGGAGAGAGTCAGATTTTTAGATCCGACATTCTACGAGAAGCCAAAGAGAAGGTTCACAAAGTCCATGAAAACGTCAAGACTGCCCAATCCAGACAGAAGAGTTATGCTGACAAGAGATGTCGAGACCTGACCTTCAATGTCGGAGATTTTGTGTATCTCAAAGTATCACCCTTGAAAGGAATGCCATGTTTTCAACTGAAAGGAAGTTAGCCCCCAGATATATTGGACCCTTCAAGATTTTGAATCACGGAGGATATGTATCATATCAACTGGAACTGCCCGAGACGATGTCATCCGTACATGATGTGTTCCATATCTCGTTACTTCGCAAATGCCTAGAAGTTCCGGAGAAGACCGAAGTTTTCAAGAATATCGATCACCGAGTCATAGATATCAACAAGGATCTAACTTACCATGAAGTACCCATTCGTATTTTGGAAGAAGCCTTCAGAACCACCAAGACCCGGTGTATCAAGTTTCGCAAGATCCAGTGGAGCAACCATACTGAAGAACAAGCTACTTGGGAGCGAGAAGATTATACTGGGACTGAGTTTCCAAATCTCATCAGTTCCTAGTTTTTTCTTAAATCTCGGGGCGAGGTTTTGTTTAAGGAGGGAAGGTTTGTAACACCCCAAAAATATTAATTAATATTATCAAGTTCTAATCACCCAAGTTTAGGGTTAACAAAAACTTGTATCATTAAATCTAATATGAGGGTATGTGTGAATTGCATTAGTGTATGAATGAGTGTAATTTCCATGTTTGATTGCCACAAATTATGAGGAATGGTTTAAAGATGAATACTACATCATCTAGTCCAATTATAAATAAAATCCAAAGAAAAAGAAATCAAGTATGAATGATATGATCAAATGGTCATTTTGACCAAAATTAACCACTAGACCACTTTGGGTGTTTCTAGTAAAAGATTTCTAATATAAAATTTCTCAATTCTTTTCACCCCTTGCTAGACCAAGTAAAAGTGAACCCAAGCCCACTTTACAAATCAACAGAAACAATTTCCAAATATATTTAAAGGACAATTAAAAATTGAATCAAGTTCACATGCATAGATCACCACTTTTCAAAAACCACTCAAAATATTCACCTTGGCAAACCCAAGCAACCACAAACACTCAAGCTTGTGACAAACACACTCACCAAAATTTAGCCAAAAATTCAAATCTTTATCTCATGTGGCCATTTGGTCGAGCACTTGGCAGACACAGAAAACATTTGCCTAACTTATACTGTTTTGAGCAATGCTCACTTGCCACTAACCCCTCTTATCACTGCCCTGGTCTCCCCCATCACCTAGCAGAGCAGCAGACCAGCTTCCCCCTTTGCCGTTGCGCCAGTGTAGCGCCGCCCGACGCCACCACACCGGTCGACCATGGACAGCTCGTAGCAGCCAGCGCTGCTCTCTCCCACGATGTCCAGGAGACAGGCGACACTTCACCGCCACCCTCTGTCCACCCCTCGACCCGAGACAAGTCGTGGACCAGCCGTGATCGCCGCGCCCACTTCTCTGGCTGCCATGCCGAGAGTGCGCTAGAGCTCCGCAGCCGACACGCGCACACACGCCGCGCCTTGCCCTCTCCCCGTGTGCCTGCATTCACCATGACCCCAGCTACCCCCATTCACCGCCGCATGAACCGTACACATTGTCCGCCGACTCGAACGCCGTTGTTCCCGCACAGAGCATGGACCGCTCTCGACTGTTCTTGACCACACCTTGCCGCGCCATCACTCGCATGACAACCGCCCTAAAGCACCGCGTCGACCCTACCCTCAGCCATGCCGATAGCCCTCTGTAACACTGTCGCCGGAGGAGCCCGAGCCATGCCGCGTTATCCCTCTCGCCGGTGTATAAATAGAGGCCACCCCAGCCCCAATTCTCCACACCATCTCACTCCACTCTCTCTCAGAAACCTCCCACATCTCTCCCCGAAGCAAGGCAAGCACCACATCGCCAGAATTTGGCCGGAGTCCGCCATTGCAGAGGAGAAGAGGAGTCGTTGATTGGAGCCACCCCAGGAGCTGCCGTGACCCCGCCTCGAACCGCCATCGACGACAACCCCATTCGCCCCCATCGCCGACTCTAGCTGGAGCCTAGGTAAGCCTCACACGACCCCCACCATCGCTGTTAGGGTTCAGTCTCACTAGAGCCGTTCGACGTAGACGATGAACCTCAGTCGTTAGATCCTAGTCTAATCGCATGGCCTAGATTGAACGATTCCGCTTCGGGTTAAATAAGCCACTGACTAGTGGGCCCCCCTCTCAGTAGACTGCTATGCCAGCACAGTGCAGCTGGGCTGGCCCATTTGGTTTCCCGCATAGAGCCTGTTGATTCAAATAGAATTTTTCCAATTTAGTTAAAACAAGATTCTGTCAGTAGATTCAAAAATCAATTCAGAGAGATTCACGAAACCAAATTGCATGATTCCAATTTTGTTAGAAAGGTATTCAAATTATCTATCCAAGCCATAAATGGGATTCATACCATTTGAAATTATAGATCACCTATAGTAAAAATAACAAGACAGAGACTTTTCCACATTCAAACATTTTTCAAAAATCAACCATAAATGCTTTTGAGTTCCAACTCTCAAAAATCACAATTGATAAGATATATATGAATACGTAAAAATATATAGGTTTACATGTAGTGACATAGGATTAGTAATAAAAGAATGCTATATAGGCATTTCTAGTCACTTTAATGTTATTAAATAGTAATATTAAACTTTATAAAATATGACCAACCCTTTACATCACATTCCCAAGTATTAGAATATGTGGTGATGACATGTGTCAGTATGATCCCATATTTTAATTGGAGAATATTAAATCTTAAGTATTTTCAATGAGTAGAAATTACTTTTCTAAAGTAAGATAAATAAAATTAGGTCTTTATTTCATGTGATGATTCTGATGATGCTAGATCATAAAGTGTGAGCCTTAGTGTGCTAAATAGACGTAGTTAAGTATTATTTGGTGATTGTGTACCTCGTATTTATTTATAGACGATAGTACTGACCCGGGATACGAGGAGGAGGAGTACTACCAAGAAGAACAAGAAGAAAACTTCAACCACTACACTACTCAAGGCAAGCCTAACACTACAAGTTAACTGTGCAAGCCATCCTTGCAAGATAACCTATGCAAGATGCATTAGGCATGCTTTGGTTATGCAACCTTGATTATACCAATACCAAGTTTTTACTTGCAAGCTTTATTCTTTAACTTTTACCAAAGTTCTTTACCTTTAGTTAGTGATTTGTGAGTATTGGAAAAATAGGATAGATGCCATAAAGAGCATAAAACTAGGCCTAGGTAGCTATACTTAGATGCCATAAAAAGCATAAAACTAGATTTGGATAGTTACACTTGATTAGCACCCCTTATTAGTGACACCCTCATTGCTAGTTGCTAGTGCTAAACTACTACTGATCACTTAGATGGGAATACTTGGAGAAAATGATTATGAAAACCTTGGAATGATGATTCATTCTATTGAATTTTTTGATATGTGTTCTGAAACACAATGGTTTGATGATGAAACTTCTTGAGGCATGATCCTTAGTTTTGATAAAAACTGACGGTTGGGTTCGAATGCGATACCATTCTAATTTTACCGTACAACCACAATACCTGATTTGGGTAGGGCTTAACTGGAATTTTATATGCCTTAGTATGGGTTCCCTCGGGGAAAGAGGTTGAGCTGAGGCTATCTCGCGAATGTGAATGTCCACCTATGCAGTGCCCAGGATGGCAGATGGCCATGCCTGGGAGGCCAATCTCATAGAGGAGGTGCCTATACTAGAGTGTGTAATTGAAATGTTAGGATTGATTATCCGCATACCAAGTATGATGATTCAGGGCTATCCCTGACTGATGTATCAAATTTTGTGGTGAAAGTGTACCACCTCTACAGAGTGTCAGACTATTCGAATAGCCGTGTCCGCGGTCATGGACAATTGGATTGGCCACTCTGTTCCGTTGTCCGATGTTTTCGAAATGACTTGCAAAGTGAACTATGACTTTGACTTGACCATAATAGGGTTGTGGATATGAAAAATGGGTTCCCACTTAGGTGATATAAAAAATTTAAATTAGTTTTCTTTACTTCTTAACTCAGTATGAAATAAACCTAGCTTTTTGCAAATAAACCTAGAGCTTAAGATTCCTACTAGAACTACCTTACTTGTTAGTGATAGTTTGCGAGTACTTAAAGAGTACTCATGGCTTTGTCCTGGCTATTACCGTGGCTAGACTATGAGGAGGACTACCAAGAAGATGGGCAGCAGGAGGTCTATGACAACTAGGATCATCTCCCATCGCTAGCATTGCCTATGACCCTGAAGATGGAGCCCCTACTATGTTTACTTTCCGCTACTCTGATTGTATTAAGACTGGACCATGAGATCCTTTATTTGTAAGACCTTTATTATGGTTTGTAATGGATGATGTACCGTGGTACCAATTCTGTTATGTCTCGCAAAAATGGTAATCCTGGGATTGCGATGTATGGCATAACAGGCATCTGGGATTAAAAATCCAGGTGTTGACAATGGGGCAAGGGTTAACCCCATTGGAGGTTCTCTATGATACGCATGTACTTACAATGACAAGAACTTACTCGTGACTAAAGTTGAGTAGCATCAGGTTCGGTACTCGTAAGCAAGGGGCATGAGATTTTCATCTTATAACTTGTCAGGCGTATCCTCATATTTGTTCACTTTAACCTTAATCACCTAAAGATGCTTATGATAGGGGCAATGAGAGCTGAAAGCTAATAAGTACCATAATTTTGGAAGCTCATTATGAAACTTGAATCCATGTTTCCTTCTATGAAGGGCCTTTCTTTTACTTTTATGTTGAGTCTCCATCTTCTATCTTTATGCACCTATTGTGAGATCATAGTGGTCATTCTTAGTTTAATGTGCATTGTCCCAAAACTTGTTGATTGATTCATAACTTTGATATTGCTTGTTCTTAAACTATTTGTATCTAGTCACCCTTATTAACATTGAAGGTGTCCTATGCATTTATGTTTTGCTACACCATGAGGGACAAGTTGAATATTACTCTTATTATGTTTTCTATATGTGAAACAAACAAACGTCTTTCAAAGCATTGTTATTCGTGAATCTTTTGTTTGTACCTTTTTATGTTACAACATAGTTGCTATGTCTTATTGTTATAACTATATCTTTCATGTCTATGTTAGAGTACTATGATCCCAGCTATCAATGTTTTACAAGTACGTTGATGAAGACTATGATGGTGCATGTCACCTAAAAAATTACTCGTTTTTATCACTTACCTACTCGAGGACGAGCAGGAGTTGAGCTTGGGGATGTTGATACGTCGTAAACATATCCATAATTTTTGATGTTCCATGCTTGTTTTATATCAACTATCTTATGTTTTGTCTACATTTTGAGATACTTTTATGCATTTTCTGGACCTAAGCTATTGACAAGATGTCGTAGTGTTAGTCCCTCAGGCCTCCACCGTCCTTGCCCCTTTGCCTATATATTCCTCCCGAGACGAAAACCCTAAGAACCATATTAGAATTCCACGAATAGTTCTGAAGCGCCGCCGCCACCGAAGAGGAGATTCGGGGGACAAAAGTCTCTATTTCGGCACCCTGCCAGGATGGGGAAGTGCCCCAGGAGCCATCTCCATCGACTCCACTACCATCTCCATCACCATTGCTGACTCCCATGATGAGGAGGGAGTAGTTCTCTCTCGAGGCTAAGGGCTCTACAAGTAGCTATGTATTCATGTCTCTCTCTATATATGATCTTATTGAGATCATGAGCTTTGTAATCTATAGATCTATTCTACTACTCAAGTGCTTTAATGAATCTCTGCTTATCCCCATGTGTGTGAAGTTGACAGTGTGCACACCGTGTGGCACTTTGGCTAAGATTACATAAATACTTGTCATGAGTATGATTCGAGTTGGATGTCTTTATGAGATTGTGGTGTTTGTTGGAACCATCTAGCACTCAAGGTGATAGTGAGGGGTTATCTAGATGGGGACTGCGAACTTTAAGGTGTGTTGTTATAGCCCTTCATCGTCCAACCGGCGAGTAGTTCAGGGTAGCATCATGAAGAGAAGATATTTATATGAGAGTGTCCACTAGTGAAAGTATGATCCCTAGGCCTTGTTTCTAAGCATTGAAACACCGTTTACAATCAGTTATGTTACATGTTTGCTTGCTGCCACTCTTATTTCAGATTGCAATTACCACTTATAATCGTCCATATTACTTGTATTTCACTATCTCTTCGCTGAACTAGTGCACCTATACACCTGACAAGTGTATTGGGTTTATTGGGGACACAAGAGACTTCTTGTATCTTGATTGCAGGGTTGCTTGAGAGGGATACCTTTGACCACTTCCTCCCTGAGTTCGATAAACCTTGGGTGATCCACTTAAGGGAACTTGCTGCTGTTCTACAAACATCTGCACTTGGAGGCCCAACACTGTCTACAAGAATAAAAGCGTGCGTAGACATCAGTGGTCATGTGGATCAATGTGGTTTAGGAAAAGAACACATGCAATGTGGTCATGTGGATCAATGTGGTTTAGGAAAGAACACATGCAATGTCTATAGTGGATCCATGTGTCAAACCATGGTCATAGAGACCAAAAGCACATACGAAGAGCAGCTTCCACATTGTATGTTGCACCAGTAAGGAAGAAGTTGCATCACATAATTCACCGGAGTGTGTGTGGTCATGTGGATCAATATGGTCTAGGAAAAGAACACATGCAATGACACTAGTGGGTTAATGTAGTTTAGGAAAAGAACACATGCAATGTCCATAGTGGATGCATGTGTCAAACCATGGTCACAAAGACCAAAAGCACATAGGAAGAGAAGCTTCCACATTGCATGTTTCACCAGTGAGGCATAAGTTGCATCACATGATGCACTGGAGTGTGTGTGGTCATGTGGATTAATATGGTCTAGGAAAATAAGTCATGAAATGTGGTCGTGTGGATCAATGTTGTTTAGGAAAAGAACACATGCAATGTCTATACAGGATCCATGTGTCAAACAATGGTCATGAAGAGCAAAACCAAATAGGAAGAGTATCTTCCACATTGCATGTTGAGACAGAAGTTGCATCACATAATGCACAGGAGTGTGTGTGGTCATGTGGATTAATGTGGTCTATGTAAAGAACACATGCAATGACACTAGTAAATCAATGTGGTTTAGGAAAATAATAGTGGATCCATGTGTCAAACAATGGTCAAAGAGACCAAAAGCACATAAGAAGACCAGCTTCCACATTGCATGTTGCACCAGTGAGGCAGAAGTTGCATCACATAATGCACTGGAGTGTGCGTGTGGTCATGTGGATTAATATGGTCTAGGAAAATAACACATGGAATGTGGTCGTGTGGATCCATGTTATTTAGGAAAAGAACACATGCAATGTGTATACTGGATCCATGTGTCAAACAATGGTCATAAAGAGAAAAAGCACATAGGTAGAGTAGCTTCCACATTGCATGTTGCATCAGTAAGACAGAAGTTGCATCACATAATGCACAGGTGTGTGTGTGGTCATGTGGATCAATGTGGTCTAGGTAAATAACACATGCAATGACACTAGTAGATCAATGTGTTTTAAAAAAAACACATGCAATGACTATAGGTGATCCATGTGTCAAACCATGGTTACAGAGACCAAAACCACATAGGAAGAGCAGGTTCCACATTGCATGTTGCACCAGTGAGGCAGAAGTTGCATCACATAATGCACTGGAGTGTGTGTGGTCATGGGTATCAATGATGTCTAGGAAAAGAACACATGCAATGTGGTCACATGGATCAATGCGGTTTAGGAAAAGAACACGTGCAATGTCTATAGTGGATCCATTTGTCAAACAATGGTCATAGAGACCAACAACGCATAGGAAGAGCAGCTTGAACATTACATGTTGCATCAGTGAGGTAGAAGTGGCATCACATAATGCACTGGTGTGTGTGTGGTCATGTGGATCAATGTGATCTAGGAAAACAACACATGCAATGTGGTCGTGTGGATCAATGTGGTTTAGGAAAAGAAGACATGCTATGTCTATAGTGGATCCATGTGTCAAACCATGGTCGTAGAGACCAAAAGCACATAGCAAGAGCAGCTTCCACATTACATGTTGCACAAGTTAGGCAGAAGATGGATCATGTAATGCACTGGAGTGTGCGTGGTCATGTGGATCAATATTGTCTAGGAAAAGAACACATGCAATGACACTAGTGATCAATGTGGTTTAGGAAAAGAACACATGCAATGACTATACGTGATCCATGAGTCAAACCATGGTCACACAAACCAAAAGCACATAGGAAGACCAGCTTCCACATTGCATGTTACATTAGTGAGGTAGAAGTTGCATCACATAATGCACTGGAGTGTGTGTGGTCATGTGGATCAATGTTGTCTAGGAAAAGAACACATGCAATAACACTAGTGATCAATTTGGTTTAAGAAAAAAGACATGAAATTACAATAGGTGATCCATGCATCAAACAATGGTCATAGAGACCAAAAGCACATAGGAAGAGTAGCTTCCAATTGCATGTTGCACCAGTGAGGAAGAAGTTGCATCACATAATGCACTGTAGTGTGTGTGGTCATGTGGATCAATATGGTCTAGGAAAAGAACACATGCAATGACACTACTGGCTCAATGTGGTTTAGGAAAAGAAGACATGCAATGTCCATAGTGGATCCATGTGTCAAACCATGGTCAGAGAGACCAAAAGCACGTAGGAAGAGCGGCTTCCACATTGCATGTTGCACCAGTGAGGCAGAAGTTGAATCACATAATGCACTGGAGGGTGTGTTGTGATTTGGATCAATGTGGTTTAGGATAAGAACACATGCAATGGGTTCATGTGGATCAATGTGGTTTAGGAAAGAACACATGCAATGTCTAGAGTGGATCGATGTGTCAAACCATGGTCATAGAGACAAAAAGCACATAGGAAGAGCAGCTTCCACATTGCATGTTGCACTAGTGAGGCAGAAGTTGCATCACATAATGCACTAGAGTGTGTGTGGTCATGTGGATCAATGTGGTCTAGGAAAAGAACAAATGCAATGACACTAGTGGATCGATGTGGTTTAGGAAACGAAGACATGTAATGTCCTTAGTGGATCCATCTGTAAAACAATGGTCATAGAGACCAAAAGCACTTAGGAAGAGGAGCTTCCACATTGCATTTTGCACTAGTGAGGCAAAAGTTGAATCACATAATGACCTGGAGTGTGTGTGGTCATGTGGATCAATGTGGTTACATTGCAAATGTATCTATAATTTTTGAAGCTCCATGCTTGGTTTTATCCACTTTCTTGTGTTTTGTCCACACTTTAGAGTACCTTTCATATGATTTCTTGGACTAACCTATTAACAAGAGCCATAGTGCCAGCTGCCTGTTTTCTGCTGTTTTTGGTTCCAGGAAAGTCAGAAAATGAATATTCTCGGAATTGGACGGGACAAAATCCAAAGTGCCTATTTTTCCAAAAGACTCCAGGAGCCAGAATACAAGACGGAGGAGAGCCAGGGGCTGGCCACACCACCCCTAGGCGCGGGCTGGGCCTGGCCACGCCATGGCATGGTGTGGTGGCCCCAGGCACCCTCTCGGTCTCCCTTTTCGCCTATAAGAAGCCTTCTAACCTAAAAACTTTGGGGGGTTCGACGTTTTTCCATGAGAAGTTCCACTGCGCCGCCGCCACCGAAGGGGAGATTTGGGGGATAGAAAGTCTCTGTTCCGGCACCCTGCCGCGATGGGGAAGTGCCCCCAGAGCCATCTCCATCGACCATCCATGTTTCCCCCATCTATGAGTGAGTAATCCCCCGTTGTAGGCTATGGGGATGGTATGGATTGGATGAGATCGTTCATGTAATGGCATCAGATTGTTAGGGCATGGTGCCTAGTATCTTTTGTTAGTGCTTTATGACTTTGTTGCGACTTGTTGTGCTTAATGCTTGTCACTAGGGCCCGAGTGCCATGATTTCATATCTGAACATGTTATTGATTCATTATGATAGTATTGTTGTTGGTCTTATCTACAAGTTGTATACACACGTTGTTGTCTGGAACCTATGGCCCCGAAGTGACAGAAATCAGGATAACCGGAAGGGAATGGCTTTGATGTGAAGATCACATGTGTTCACGAAGTGTTAATGCTTTGCTCCGGTGCTCTATTAAAAGGAGCACCTTAATTGCTAGTAGTTCTCTAGAGGCCCCACTGCAAATGGGCTGGCAGGACAAAAGATGTTGTGCAAGTTCTCATTGCGAGCACGTATGACTATATATGGAACACATGCCTAGGATTGTCTAGTACTTGTGTGCTTTATCTTATTTATCTGCAATTTCCCTATGTTCTGATTGCTATGTGAATTTTCTTGTCCATGCAACGCCCGTCCATCCATCCCTATGCCTACCGCACTCGAATCCCACTGTTACCGCTTTTGTTACTACTGTCTTTGCTTTACTACTGCTGTTGCTTTACTATTCCTACTACAAAACTGTTGGTACTGATAAACTGTTGTGAGCAAGATTGTTTCCAGGTGCAGCTGAATTGACAACTCAGTTGTTAAGGCTTATAAATATTCTTTGGCTCCCCTTGTGTCGAATCAATAAATTGGGTTTCACTTCCCTCGAAAATACTGCAATACACCCCCTATACTTGTGGGTCATCAAGACTATTTTCTGGCGCCGTTGCCGGGGAGCATAGCTTTATTTATCAAGTCCACTTGGATTCACTATTGTTCAAGCTTAGATTATTTTATCCTTGTTTGCTTTATCAAAAATATAAAAAAAGATAGTTCCTACTCTAGTTGTTATTTTTGTTGGTCTGTTATAGTCTTGCCTTATCATGCTTGTTGTCAATGGTTGGTTTCTTTGAAACTGAATCTTATTGGCAAGGTGGGTTCACGGAAGATGAAAAATATTATTATAAGGAACAACGCTTGTCACAAAAAGGGAAACACTTATGGGGACAAATTAATAGATTGTATACCATTGCTAGAAATGTGTGCTCTACTTATAATGTTACTTATTGCCTTGATAAATCTTTTTACTGTAGGAGGTACAAACACCTCCCTTTTCAATGTGAGTATAAGGATAATGTTACCATATCTTCCTATGTTAAGGGAAATTATGACCTTGATGATGTGGAACAAATTGAGGAATTTATTGCTTGGAAGGGTGCATTTGAACTTGCTAGTTTGCTTGAAAATATTGATAATTCTCCTTATAAGTATGAGGTTTATGGTATACTTAAATTTTTCTTTGATAATTACAAGGATGAAATGGCTATATTCTTGAATATTTTAATAAATGCTTTCCACAAATGGAAGAGACTAATACCTTGCAGGACCCTATGGAAGAGACTAATGCCTTGCAGGCTCCTATGGAAGAAGAAATTGATGAACCTAAAATCTCATTAGATGAAAAAGAGGAGGAGAGTGATGAACAAAAGGAGGAAGAATGGATTAGCTACCCATGCCTACCTTCTAATGAGAGTAACTCTTTATCCCTTACATTATTTGATTATCCTCCATGCTTACTAAAGGAGGATGGATGTTATGTTCCCGAGGTTTCTTTTGAAAATGTTTATAATAGAGCTCTAGTGCTTGTAGATCATGAAGAACATGATTTATGTGATAGTTATATTGTTGAGTTTATTCATGAGGCTACTGAAAATTATTATGAGAGAGGAAAATATGGTTGTAGAAGTTTTCATGGTATTGAAACACCTCTCTATGTGCTGAAAGTTTTGAAGTTACTCTTGTTTTATCTTCCTATGCTTGTCACTTTGTTCTTTGTGAATTTACTTGCATACATGATTCCTATGCATAGGAAGTGGGTTAGACTTAAATGTGTTTTGAATTTGCTCCTTGATGCTCTCTCTTACTTCAACTCATATTTCTTATGAGAGCATCCTCTCAAACTTTTTTGTGCCTGAAGATGATATTATGTCTATTATTCTTGGGAGACCTTTTCTTAAATACTGCAGAAGCTGTTATTAATTATAATCAAGGGAAGGTGACCTTAAATGTTAATGACAAGGAACATATTGTATATTTCCCTAAGAAGATTGAAAGGACTTATGGCTTGAATTCAATTGAACATGTTGAGGGCATTCAAGTTGGAGAAATATATTGTCCCATACCAAGAGAAAAATTTGAAACTATTATGATTGGGACCATTGCTATCAAGGTTGAGGTAACATAATCATTAGTGGAGTACAAAGTTTTGTCTCATATGCAATTGTTTTGGTAACAAGACCTGATCGACCTTGTTAACAAAAGGATTTCATTGAGCAAAACAATGTTTTCACCATGATTATCTCCGCTTACTTCTATTCTATCCATTTCAGTTTTCCTCATGCCTAACTTAAAGGCATTTAAAAAAATTACTTGTTGGGAGATAAAACAAAAGTTTTAGATGAGTCTTGAAAGTTATTACTTCAGTAATAACCTCTCTTTATCCTTTCATTTGGTTTTTGTGCCAAGAGTAACCTCTAATGAGAGAGAAGTAATGATTGGGAAAGTTGCTGTCCCGAAACAGATTTTTGTGCTTCACCGTAAAAAATCGTGAGAGAGCTCTGTATGTCGGATTGAGATGTACTTTTTTGTGATTCTGACCCAGGTTGTTACCTAACTTTCGTTAGTTCAACACTTTTTGATTTGAGCAACAGAAGGTCTTCGAAAAAATTCGTCTTTACCTTCTGGTCTGTTTTGACAGATTTCTGGCATTTTGTGCATTTGCTTCTTGTGGGTTCCTTTTTGAGTTCTTTTGGGGAATTGAGCTTTTTGAGGGAAGTGCTAGAGTAGCTAGTGTTCTAGTGGAAGTTTATTTGGTGTTAGAACTGAACCTTAAGACTTATTTATCTTGAGTGCACTAATGTTGCTAATAAAGATTGTGTGAAGTTTTGTATGAAGGAAAAATTTCAGGTGTATGGAAGGAATGAGTAATGAGATGAAGGATGGACTAAAGCTCAAGCTTGGGGATGCCACGCGTGTCACCCCAAGAAATATCCAAGAAGTACAAGCGTCAAAGCTTGGGGATGCCCAAGGCATCCCCTTCTTCATCAATAAAAATGCAGGTTTCTACCAAACGCTTCATTTCTATTGTTTCATGCACAGTTGTGTTGTTCTTTGAGCGTCTTCTTTTTCATTTTTGTTGTGGTTTTTAGTTTTCTTAGTTTTCTGAATAAATTGGTTGGACCCCCTCTTTCATACATTGGTTTGCAAATGGTTTGGTTTGGTTTGGAAAAGTGTAGGAAAGTTCATACTTATATGGTAAAAAGAGCTTGTTTTTGACTGTGGCATGTGCTTTGTCATGCCATGCTTGATATTGTTTTGGCTTTATGCTTAGTATTATTTGCTGTAGCATGACTTGTTATAAACAATTGAGATTGCTTAATGTGCCTTGGATGAATCATGCGTTGTTTTAGCATATTAAAGCATAGTATAGTGGTATTCTCGTTTGATGCTTTATTTGGGTTGACTTGGCACATGCTCACACCATGTTATGACTATCTCAAGTCACCATAGCCTCTATGATCCTTTAGTTTTCAACTTGTAGTATCACTTTATGCTTTGATCAATGATGTTTTGTCGCTCTGCATGATTATGGACATTATTGCTCTCTTAGTTTGTCGCTCCCAGTCTTTTGCTAGCCTCCATAACAAAGTATGAGTTCCACTCATGCATCCAACTCCCTAAACCAAGTTATTCCAAAGAGTCCACCATACCTACCTACTAGCTTATGCTATTCCAAGTATATTCATGCTTTTGTTTACCTTCCACTTGTTATGAGAAAACTAGTGATTAAAGCTCTCACGAACTTGATGGCACACTTTACTTTACTTGCCCTTAATAAACTTGAACCATTGTATCGTCTATGTTGTATATGCTTGCACTTATTTGTTGGGAATTAGCAGAACCATGCTTTCATGGGGAACGCTTTCAACATTGCACTTGGTACTTGTACCTAGTTGATATCATGCTCTTTTGTATATGGATGTTGTCGGTGTGAAATGAAAGGGGAGCTTGTAAGTCCATGGAGTTATGTATATGTGTTAGAGAAACACCTGGGCTGCTGGTCTAATCCATGCTGACATGGTGGAAACCTGCAGCGTAACCATAATGAGCTGTTTATGAAGCATTCTTCTTATAAAAAGAGTCCTATATTGAGAAAAAAGAGAAAAAGAAAAAAAAGATTATGAAAAGAGGAAAGAGAGAAAAAAGCACCATATTCCCAAGGTAAATAAGAAGAATGCTGAGATGCTCGTTGTCTGCTTGCCTTATCATTTTGATATGGGGATTCTTCCGTATCATCGGGCAAGGGGTTCCCCGTTGGCGGTTCTCTATGATACACATATACTTACAATGACAAGAACTTACCGGTGACTAAACTTGCGTAGCATGAGGAGCGGCCCTCGTATACAAGGGACATGAGATTCTGACTTATACTTCGTCAAGAATGTACACCATAGTTTGTTCACTTTAACCTTAATCACTTCAAGATGCTTATGATAGGGGCAATGACAGCTAAAAGCTATAAGTACCATAATTTTTGGAAGCTCTTTATGAGACTTGAATCCCTACTTCCTTTTACAAAAGGCCTTTCTTCCACCATTATATTGAGTCTCCACCTTCTATCTTTATGCACTTACTTTGAGAGCATAGTGGCCATTGTTAGTTTTATGTGCATTGTCCCAAGACTAGTTGATTGATGCGTATCTTGTTATTGCTTGTTTTAAACTATTGTATCTAATTACTCTTATGAACTTTGAAGGTGTCCTATGCATTTATATTTGCTACTCTATGAGGGACAAGCTGAATACTTTTATGCTATGTTTTCTTTATGTGAAACAAACAAACGTCTTGCAAGGCATAGTTTCTTTGCTTATTGCTAGAACTTTGTCTTTCATGTTATGATTGAAGTACTATGATCCCAGCTTTGAATGTTTTGCAAGTACTTTGGTCAAGTCTTTGATGGTGCATGTCACCTCAAAAATTATTCTTTCTTTTTATCACTTACCTACTCGAGGACGAGCAGGAGTTAAATTTGGGGATGTTGATACATTGCAAATGTATCTATAATTTTTGATGCTCCATGCTTGGTTTTATCCACTTTCTTATGTTTTGTCCACACTTTGGAGTACTTTTCATATGATTTCTTGGACTAACCTATTAACAAGAGCCACAGTGCCAGCTGCCTGTTTTCTGCTGTTTTTGGTTCCAGGAAAGTCAGAAAATGAATATTCTCGGAATTGGACGGGACAAAAGCCAAAGTGCCTATTTTTCTAGAGGACTCCAGGAGCCAGAATACGAGATGGAGGAGAGCCAGGGGCTGGCCACACCACCCCTAGGCGCGGGCTGGGCCTGGCCACGCCAGGGCATGGTGTGGTGGCCCCAGGCACCCCCTCGGTCTCCCTCTTCGCCTATAAGAAGCCTTCTGACCTAAAAACTTCAGGGGGTTCGACGTTTTTCCATGAAAAGTTCCGTTGCGCCGCCGCCACCGAAGGGGAGATTCGGGGGACAGAAAGTCTCTGTTCCGGCACCCTGCCGGGACAGGGAAGTGCCCCCGGAGCCATCTCCATCGATCTTCACCATCATCTCCATCGACCATCCATATTTCCCCCATCTATGAGTGAGTAATCCCCTGCTGTAGGCTATGGGGATGGTAGGGATTGGATGAGATCGTTCATGTAATGGCATCAGATTGTTAGGGCATGGTGCCTAGTATCTTTTATTAGTGCTTTATGACTTTGTTGTGACTTGTTGTGCTTAATGCTTGTCACTAGGGCCCGAGTGCCATGATTTCAGATCTGAACATGTTATTGATTCATTATGATAGTATTGTTGTTGGTCTTATCTGCAAGTTGTATACACACGTTGTTGTCCAGAACCTATGGCCCCGAAGTGACAGAAATCTGGATAACCGGAAGGGAATGAGTTTGATGTGAGGATCACATGTGTTCATGGAGTGTTAATGCTTTGCTCCGGTGCTCTATTAAAAGGAGCACCTTAATAGCCAGTAGTTCCCTAGAGGCCCCGCTGCAAACGGGCTGGCAGGACAAAAGATGTTGTGCAAGTTCTCATTGCGAGCACGTATGACTATATATGGAACACATGTCTAGGATTGTCTAGTACTTGGGTGCTTTATCTTATTTATCTGCAATTTCCCTATGTTCTGATTGCTATGTGAATTGTCTTGTCCATGCAACACCCGTCCATCCATCCCTATGCCTACCGCACTCGAATCCCACTGTTACTGCTTTTGTTACTACTGTCTTTACTTTACTACTGTTGTTGCTTTACTATTCCTACTACAAAACTGTTGGTACTGATAAACTGCTGTGAGCAAGATTGTTTCCAGGTGCAGCTGAATTGACAACTCAGTTGTTAAGGCTTATAAATATTCTTTGGCTCCCCTTGTGTCGAATCAATAAATTGGGTTTCACTTCCCTCGAAAATACTGCGATACACCCCCTATACTTGTGGGTCATCAGTGGTCTAGGAAAAGAACATATGCATTGTGGTCACGTGGATCAATGTGGTTTAGGAAAAGAACACATGCAATGTCTATAGTGGATCCATGTGTCAAACAATGGTCATAGAGACCAAAAGCACATAGGAAGAGCACCTTCAACATTACATGTTGCATTAGTGAGGCAGAAGTTGCATCACATAATGCACTGGAGTGTGTGTGGTCATGTGGTCTAGGAAAACAACACATGCAATGTGGTCGTGTGGAGCAATGTGGTTTAGGAAAAGAAGACATGCAATGTCTATAGTGGATCCATGTGTCAAACCATGGTCACAGAAACCAAAAGCACATAGGAAGACCAGCTTCCACATTGCATGTTACATTAGTGAGGTAGAAGTTGCATCACATAATGCACTGGAGTGTGTGTGGTCATGTGGATCAATGTTGTCTAGGAAAATAACACATGCAATAACACTAGTGATCATTTTTGTTTAAGAAAAAAGACATGAAATTACTATAGGTGATCCATGCATCAAACAATGGTCATAGAGACCAAAGGCACATAGGAAGAGCAGCTTACAATTGCATGTTGCACCAGTGAGGAAGAAGTTAAATCACATAATGCACTGTAGTGTGTGTGGTCATGTGGATCAATATGGTCTAGGAAAAGAACACATGCAATGACACTATTGGCTCAATGTGGTTTAGGAAAAGAAGACATGCAATGTCCATAGTGGATCCATGTGTCAAACCATGGTCAGAGAGACCAAAAGCACGTAGGAAGAGCGGCTTCCACATTGCATGTTGCACCAGTGAGGCAGAAGTTGAATCACATAATGCACTGGAGGGTGTGTTGTGATTTGGATCAATGTGGTTTAGGATAAGAACACATGCAATGGGGTCTTGTGGATCAATGTGGTTTAGGAAAGAACACATGCAATGTGTAGAGTGGATCCATGTGTCAAACCATGGTCATAGAGACCAAAAGCACATAGGAAGAGCAGCTTCCACATTGCATGTTGCACTAGTGAGGCAGAAGTTGCATCACAAAATGTACTATAGTGTACGTGGTCATGTGGATCAATGTGGTCTAGGAAAAGAACAAATGCAATGACACTAGTGGATCGATGTGGTTTAGGAAACGAAGACATGCAATGTCCTTAGTGGATCCATGTTTCAAACAATGGTCATAGAGACCAAAAGCACATAGGAAGAGCAGCTTCCACATTGCATTTTGCACTAGTGAGGCAGAAGTTGAATCACATAATGACCTAGAGTGTGTGTGGTCATGTGGATCAATGTGGTCTAGGAAAAGAACATATGCATTTTGGTCACGTGGATCAATGTGGTTTAGGAAAAGAACACATGCAATGTCTATAGTGGATCCATGTGTCAAACAATGGTCATAGAGACCAAAAGCACATAGGAAGAGCAGCTTGAACATTACATGTTGCATTAGTGAGGCAGAAGTTGCATCACATAATGCACTGGACTGTGTGTGGTCATGTGGATCAATGTGGTCTAGGAAAACAACACATGCAATGTGGTCGTGTGGAGCAATGTGGTTTAGGAAAAGAAGACATGCAATGTCTATAGTGGATCCATGTGTCAAACCATGGTCATAGAGACCAAAAGCACATAGGAAGAGCACCTTCCACATTGCATGTTGCACCAGTGAGATAGAAGTTGTAACACATAATGCACTGGAGTGTGTGTGGTCATGCGGATCAATGTGGTCTAGTAAAAGAACACTGCAATGACACTAGTGGATAAATGTGGTTTAGGAAAAGAAGTCATGCAATGTCCATAGTGGTTCCATGTCTTAAACCATGGTCATAGAGACCAAAATAACATAGGAAGAGTGTCGTTGTATTGGAAACGACAGTACCTAAGGAGTATAGATAGAGGTGTGGGGACTAGCAGGGAAGCTATCGACAGCGTCCGCAGGCGGGATTGGATACAAGCAATCGTAGCTGGACGCAGGAAGTACCCAGGTTCGGAGCCCTCGTGATGAGGTAAAGCTCCTACTCCTGCCGGATCTGACTATGAGGGATATACGAACAACAAGTGCTCCTCGAGCTGTATTCTCTAGCTACTTCCTTAAATGCACTGAGACCAACCCTTACTACTGAGGCCTTGCCTCTCCTTATATAGGCAGAGAGGAAACGGTCTCACTGGCCAATCCGACTGGTGGGCCCCACAGGCGGTTTCTAGCCGACTGGTCATCTACAGTGTCCGGTACGGTGTGTCCCATCGGAGTATGAGCGGTATGGCTGTCGTAGGCACAGTGGACGCCGTGCGAGCCTGTCATCGGCATCAGGCCACTGTTCCTGCGTCACCCCCGCAAGGTCATCGGTACGGGCGAGTAGTTGCCAGTCTTGTCATCGTGCAGGGCGTACCGTGCACTGATACGCACGTTGTCCTGTCTCACTGATTGGTTCCGGCTACATCGCCGTAGCCGGCTGCTTCTTGCCGATCCGGCTACCATGCGATAGCCGGCCTGTCTTGCCTTGTCCGGCTGCATCTGGTCAGCTGGACGCGATCTGACTGCCCAGTTTCTTGTCCTGTTGGGGTATCTGGGGATCATCCCCCCGACACTAACCCCCGAGCGCGTGTGGATTCCACCCTTAGGAGAAATGTGCGCGGGCTCCCTCTTGGTTTTGAATTCGTGTCCGGCTATGCCCGGCAGTTGCGCTACCCGTGACGTCAGTGCTGACGCCGGCCACGCACGCACGCACCATCATTGCACTGCGGCGGGCAGCGTAACACCCCGTCGCACGTCGCCTCGGGAAACTGCTGCCCGGCACTTCGGTTCTCGCCCCCGGATCTTCTGCGCATCCCGCGTCGGCATAGGGGATCTGGGCGGCGGTTGGGGTGAAGGTCGCCTGGATGCACACCACGTGGCTCCGTGGACGGTTGCTCTTCCGGTCCTTTAAAGGGATGCCGCGGGGGAGCAGTTCCCTTCCTTCGCTCCCCTGCTCTAGTTTTCTTCTTCCCTTCCGCGCTCCTGCCCTCTGCGCCCTTCCTCTGCTGCCGCTTTATCCTGCTGCGCTGCTCGTTCTTTGTCGTCGGCGGTACGGGCCACCGCCACTCCTCCGCCGCCGCACCTCCTTGTCAACCGGAGATGGCAGCTGAACACGGAGCCTGGTGTGGCTCCTCCGTCACGGAGGACCACATCCAGAAGTACCACGCCACCCGCGTCCTTCCGCCGAAGGAGGAAGTAGCGGTGCGGCTGGCGCCGGCGGGAGAGGTGTCGCCGCACCCGTTGGAGGGAGAGCGGGTCATCTTCCTCTCGCATCTGGTGTGCGGGTTCGCGTTGCTAGTGCACCCCTTCTTCCTCACGTTCTTGGCCTTCTTCGACCTCTGCCTCCACCATCTCGGAGCCAACGCAATCGGAATGCTGGCGCACTTCATGGCTTTGTGTGAGAGCTATCTCGGGATCCAGCCAGATCTCGGGCTCTTCTACCGGCTCTTCCGAGTCTGGCCGCAGGTGCAGTACACGAAGGGGCCGCTAGTCGTCTTCGGTGGCGCCTCCATCTACTCCCGCGTGCAGTCCGGCTACCCGAAGTTCCTGCTACACGACACGATACGACTGTGGCAGCAGTCATACTTCTACGTCAAGAATGTCACCAACGTCGACCGGATCAACCTTCCGGCTTTCCAGGATGTCGAGTCCAGCCGGCAGCACTGGGAGCTGAAGATTTATGGCGACAAGGCGTAGTCGGACGCGATGCTGCAGCGCATGCGCTCCCTCGTCACCTGCCGGCTAACCGGCCTCGACATCACCCTTAGCTGGATGTCTTGGCTGATGATGTCGTTGCAGCAGCGAGCGCACAAAATGTGCTTCTACTCCGACCGGCTAGACCTGACCCGGCTGTTGCGCCACGATCCCCGCTATCACAACCTGAAGGAGTGGGTGTGGACGATCACAAAGGAGCGGCTGCCGGAGAGCTGAACCTTCAGCCTGGCGCCCTAAAACCGGGACAACCGCACGCCCTGGGTAGGTCCTTTTAGCCGGAGCTTTCTTTCGTATTTCTTGCCTTTCTTTCTTGCTTTATCTGACTAACTTCTTGTATTCGGCAGATCTTCCCTTGCATCCTTCGCGAGGAGGGTGAAGCCCCCCTCGAGGCGTTTACGCCTGACTTCCCGAGCCGCGTGCTCGGCGGTCTGGCGAGGAGTCGGACAGGGACGGTGATGCCTTCCCTAGCCGGAACGATGAACCGGCTACCGACCCCCATGCGGAGGTTGACGAGGAGGAGGAGGCCGCGCTGACTTCTAATCCGGCGCAGCGCCCTGCGACGAACGGCGAAGCTGGTGGGAGCGGCTCCAGCCGTTCCAGCTCTAGCCGGCCTGCCGCGGAGGAGCCGGCCCCCAAGAGGAGCCGGACCAGCGCCCTTCCGCCGAGTCGCCTGGGCCAGAAGAAGGGGTCGCCTCCGTTTGTGCAGGGGTACATCCTTCCTCGTCTTCTTTCACCATCTTCTGCTTGTTTCTTTTTCTTCCTATCTGCCCTTGGCTTATTTGCTTTTCTTTCCTTCTTCTCGTCTTCTGCCTTCTTAGCACACTGGTCTCCTTTGGAGCTGCAAGCCCAGCACGAGCGCCGACCGGGTCGCCATCCCGCGCTCCGACCATAGAACAAGGATTGGCATGCGAAGGTAGACGGTCTGGAGGCCACCATCAAGGAGCACGACGCCTCGCTCGCCAGCCGGACCGAGGCCTTCAACCTTCTCAAGGCCCAGAACAAGGACCAAGAGAAGGAGATCAAACGGCTGGCGACGAAGGAGAAGGCTCTGGTGGAGGAGCTGATGCAAGTTGGCCACACGGCTAAGGGTGAGTTCCTCTTTTCTGTCTCCCTTTCATTCCGGATCCGGTAGCTGGATCTGACTCTCTTTTTCTAACATAGTTTTATCCCGGCATAGACCTGCTGGCGTACAACCAGCTGTAGGAGAACTGGTCGGGCGTGCAGCCGACGGCTTAGGAGCTCGCCGTCCTTCTTGGCGAGGAAGCTGCCAAGCTTCGTCAAGCGGCACGGGACATCTTCTCCTTCTTGTGGCCGGATGCTTCGATTCCAGAGACAACGGCGTAGCTGGCTGTGAAGGTTGGGGAGGTGCCGGCTGCGGTGGACCGACTGCGGGACTTGGCGGCGCGAGCCGGAGCGGAGATGGCTCCGGCCCTCATGCTCTCTTGGTTCAAGGACGCCCACGTCGAGAAGATCGACGGAGGCTTCCGTGCCGGCGCCGACCTTGCCGCCATCCGCCAGGCCCATCCAGAGCTCCGACGCTCCGCCATCAAGATCGCCGACTACATGGATCCCGACGAGGTGCTCACCGACTCAGAGTCCGTCGGTACTCCGGATGTGGAAGCCCCGATGCAGCCGGCTGCGGGCGCCGGAACTGGATCAAGTGTCACGCCTCCTCCTTCGCCTGAAGCTTCCACCAGTCAAGATGCTCCGCATGGCAAGGGTCCTGTCGTCTAGTCGCTGCCCCGGGATGCCGGGTGTATTTGTCTTGTTCAATCTTACTTTGAAACTTGTCTGTCTGTACCGGCTGTCTCTGGCGCTGGGTAAACTTATGAGAGCTTCGCCTCCTTTTTCCTTTGTTTGTTAATTTTGAACTGGCTTGACTTTCCTTCAACTTGTGCGTTTTGCATTTTCTTTCAACATTTCTCCGATTGACTTTATCTAGCTTACTTCGTCCGGCTACACGCCTTTAGCCGGGAGAACTGCACCTCCAGTGGGGCACGCTAGCGCACCCACTGGGTGTAGCCCCCGAGATTCATAGTATCTAGCGTAGCCAGGTGCTTCGAATCTTCCTTCTTTTGCCCAGATCTTCTAACTTTATCCGACTAGACTCGTCTTAGTCGGCTGCTTTCGCTGGCTGAACACCTTCAGCCGGGGGAACTAACATTCCAGTGGGGGCGTGCGAGCGCACCCATTGGTTGTAGCCCCCGAGATTCGGAGTAGCTGGCGTAGCCAAGTGCTTCGAATCTTCTTTGTCTTCTCTTGCTCCTTCCCTTACCCTCATCTGGGCTCCGAACGACCGGCTAAACGCCTTTAGCCGGTCGGGAAATACAAGATTCCACTAGGGGCGCGCGAGCGCACCCAGTGGGTGTAGCCCCCGAGATTCGGAGTGCTTGATGAAGGCAAGGACTTCGAATCTTCTTCTCTTTTCTTCCTGAATTCTGACTCAAGGTAGTCGTACAAGAATATACATACACATACATTCTCACATGTTAATAGGTTAGTCTGCCAAATTATAGCCAGAAAATGGATTTGTTTTTTCGAAAACCATAACCGGAAAATAGGTACAAACACATTTCTAGCAAGGAGCCCCCGAGCATCTCGCAGGGGTCCGCATTTTCATTCATAGGGTTTGCGGGATACATACACTTTCTGGCGACTAGGTGTAAAACGGGCACAGCAAGGCCGCGTTCCAGGGACGCTTGGTCTCCCCGTCTGATTTGTCCATCTTGTTCTTGCGCGGCTGCTGCGTGACGATGAGGTAGTAGGAGTCGTTGGGCAGTGCCCGACTGATGATGAAGGGGCCCTCCCAAGGTGGCGATAGCTTGTGCATGCCCTTCGTGTATTGCACCAGCCGGAGAACTAGGTCGCCCTCGCGGAATGCGACTGGGCGGATCTGGCCTGAATGGTAGTGGTGTAGCCGTTGCTGGTACAGGGCCGACCTGGACAAGGCCAGCTCGCGGGCCTCCTCCAGGAGGTCCACACCATCCTCCCACGCCTCCTGGTTGGCCTTCTCGTCGTATAAGAGCTTGCGCCGGGAGTCGAACTAGATATCCGTGGAGAGGACGGCTTCCGATCCGTAGACCAGGAAGAACAGGGTGTAGTCGGTTGATCTATTCGGCGTGGTGCGTAGGCTCCATAGCACAGCCGGAAGCTCTTCAATCCAGCATCCGGGTGACCACTCCAACAGCTCGATGAGGCGTGGCTTGATGCCGGCTAGCACCAAGCCGTTTGCTCTTTCGACTTGCCCGTTAGAGTGTGGGTGCGCGACGGAGGCGAGGTCCAGCCGGATGCCTTTGTTGCTGCAGAATCTGGCGAAGGCCCCCTTGGCGAAGTTCGTGCCGTTGTCGGTGATGATGCTGTTGGGGTAGCCGAACCGATTGATGATGTCGGTGAAGAAGGTGACGACTGTCGCCCCGTCCAGCTTCCGGATGGGCTTGGCCTTGATCCACTTCGTGAATTTGTCCACCGCCACCAGCAGATGGGTCATGCCCACGCACACTCGCTTGAAGGGACCGACCATGTCGAGGCCCTGATACATTGCAAATGTATCTATAATTTTTTATGTTCCATGCTTGGTTTTATCCACTTTCTTGTGTTTTGTTCCAACTTTGGAGTACTTTTATTATGATTTCTTGGACTAACCTATTAACAAGAGCCACAGTGCCAGCTGCCTGTTTTCTGCTGTTTTTGGTTCCTGGAAAGTCAAAAAATGAATATTCTCGGAATTGGACGGGACAAAAGCCAAAGTGCCTATTTTTCTGGAAGGGATCAAGTGCCATAATACAAGACGGAGAAGGGCTGGGGGCCGGCCGCACCACCTGGCCGTGCGGCCAGGCCTGGCCTGCGCCAGGGGGTGGTCTGGCCGACCCCAAGACCCCCTCGGCCTCTCCTTCCGCCTATAAGTTGCCCTCAGGACAAAAACCCTAGGTACCTGATCAAAAATCCACGAAAGAGTCTGTAGCCGCCGTCATCTCCATCCCTAGATCGGGAGGGATCTGAAGCTCTTCCCGGCACCCTGCCAGAGAGGGGAATTCACCCTGGAGGCCTTCTTCATCACCATGCAAGCCTTCGGTGTGATGCGTGAGTAGTTCATCCTTGGACTACGGATCCATGTAGTAGCTAGATGGCTAGTTTCTCCTCCTTTGTGCTTTCATGTTTAGATCTTGTGATTTCCGTTCATGATCAAGATCATCTATTTGTAATCCATACATGTTGTGTTTGCGGGGATTCGATGGATATTGAGATGCTATTTCAGATTGATTATTGATTCTATCATGTCTTTGTTATTTGAGATCTTGCATGCTTTCCGTTGTTAGTAGCTATCTTGGCCAAGTAGATGCTAGCAACTCCAAGAGTTAGTATTTATGCTCGATAGTGGGTTCATGCCTCTGGTAATCTGGGGAAGTGACATAAATCTCTAAGGTACTAGATGTGTTGTTGCTACTAGGGAGAAAACAACAATCTTTTGTTCATAGAACAATCGTATTGTTTACTTTACACGCAGTTCGTAAAGCAATAATCTGTTGCTTGCAACTTAATACTGGAGGGGGGTCGGATGATAACCTGAAGGTGGATTATTAGTCATAGATGCAGTTGGATGATGGTCTATGTATTATGTTGTAATGCACAATCAAGTCTCAAATGAGTCAAGATGATTAGTATATGCATGTATTGCTTTCTCGGTGTTTGTCAATTGCCTCGCTGTAATTTGTTCACCCAGCATGTTATCTATATAAGGAGAGCCACCTCTAGTGAACTATGGATCCCGGTCCTTTTTCTTTACATACAATCTACAATCTTTTACCGCTTTGTGTTTACTTTCTGCAAACTTTTACTTCTTTCCATTCGATACGTTTAATCCTTTGTTTTCCGCAAAACACGGTGACATTGACAACCTCATCGCAAGTTGGAGACAAAGTTCTGTGGTTGTGTTGTGCAGGTCTCCACGTTGCTACTAGCACCGGTAGTGCGCCCTGCCAAAGCTCAGCTAGTAACACCTTTGGGGTGTTTCCTTGCTCCTACTAGTTCGATTAAACCTTGGTCTCATAACTGAGGGAAAACTTGCTGCTGTGCTCATCATACCTTCCTCTTGGGGTTCCCAACGAGCTCTACGTCGATCGTCGAGTGCATCAGGCCCCAAACCGCGAATGGCCAGGTAATGGGTATGGTCTTGAGTACCGAAGTCGGCATGTGCCTGAGCTTCCCGAAGCGTTGGCACCCATTGCACGCGCGGACTAGCTGCTCAGCGTCCTCGAGGGCGGTGGGACAATAGAAGCCATGGCGAAACGCCTTGGCGACTATCGCCCTTGACGAAGTGTGGTGCCCGCAGTCGCCCTGGTGGATGTCCTTAAGTAGCCGGTAGCCCGTGTCCACATTGACACACCTTTGGAAAATGCCAGATACGCTGCGCTTGTACAGTTCGCCGTTGATGATGGTGTACGTGTGCGCGTGGCGCCGGATTTGCCTGGCTTCCACCTCATCATCCAGAAGTTCCCTGTTGGCGATGTAGTTCATGAAGGGCTGCGCCCAGGATGGCACTTCCCGAATGACAAGGACGCTCCCGCTATCAGGTTGATGGTTGTCGGGGGGTCGTCCGGGTGCCGTACTCGGGACGGCAGCCCCCGAGCCGTTTCATGAGCCGATAGCCTCCGGGTCTTGCAAATCGGAGGGCACTGCCTTGCCGGAGTTGGTGTGGGTCTTCTTCTTTGGAGGTTCTGCATGCTCCGCTTCTGCTACTCCATCAACTGGAGTGCTCCCCGCCCAGATGATGGAGTCTGACTCCGGCGACGTGTTGATGGAGGGCTTGCGCAGGTGCTCCAAGGAAACCCCGGGTGGGATCGCCTGCCTGGTGGATCCAATTCGGGCGAGCGAATCGGCTGCCTCGTTGTTGGCATGGGGGACGTGATGGAACTCGCATCCGTCGAAGGAGGCGCTGAGCTTCTGGATATGGAACCGGTAGAGGGCCATGTTTGCACCCCTGGCGTCCCATTCTCCGGATACTTGCTGCACCACCAGGTCCGAATCGCCGAAGCAAAGGATCCGGCTGACACCGATCTCCTTGGCCAGCCATAGTCCATGCGCCAGTGCCTCGTATTTGGCTATGTTGTTGGAGGCCCTGAAGTGGATCTGCAGCACGTACTCCAACCGGTCTCCTTTGGGCGAGGTGAGCACTATGCCGGCTCCCAAGCCCCCGAGCATCTTCGATCCGTCGAAGTGCATCTTCTAGTGGTCCGAATCCGGAACCGGTGGAAGATACTGGGTCTCGGCCCAGTCGACGGGGAAGTCCGCCAACGCATGTCACTTGATCGTGAGTCGGGGCTCGTACTGGATGGAGTAGGTGGCGAGCTTGATGGCCCACTTGGCGACTCGGCCGGTGGCGTCCTTGTTGCCGATGATTTCCTAAAAGGGTGCGGTGCACACGACCTTAATCGGATGCTCCTGGAAGTAGTGCTTGAGCTTCTTGCATGCCAGGTACACGTCGTAGCACATCTTCTGGTAGTGGGGGTAGTTCTGTTTGGAGAGGGAGAGAACCTCACTGAGGTAGTAGACGGGCCTCTGAACCAGCTGAGCCTTGACTTCCTCGGGGCGCTCCACCACCAGGACGACGCTGACGACCCGGCTGGTGGCTGCTATATAGAGCAACATCGGCTCCTTGCTAGCCGGCGTGGCTAGAACCGGCGTTGTGGACAACATGTGCTTGAGGTCATGAAATGCGGCGTCGGCTTGTGAAGTCGAGGAGAACTTGTCCATATTCTTCATCAGTTGGTACAACGGGAGTGCCTTGTCCCCCAGCCGGCTGACGAAACGGCTAAGGGAAGCCAGGCATCCGGTGAATTTTTGGACTCCAAGCAGGCTCCTGGGCGGCTGCATCCTCTCGATGGCCGCGATCTTCTCCGGATTTGCATCGATGCCTCGTTGTGATAAAAGGAAACCGAGGAGCTGACCGGATGGCACTCTGAAGACGCACTTCTCCGGGTTCAGCTTCATCTGGTACTGGCGGTGGTTGCCAAACGTCTCTCCTAGATCTTCGAGGAGGGTGCGCTTCTCCTTGGTCTTGATGACCACATCGTCCACGTAAGCATGTACATTTCGGCCTATCTGCGAGTGCAAGCACTTCTACATGCAGCGCTGATAGGTAGCGCCTGCCTTCTTCAGACCGAAAGGCATGGTTACGTAGCAGAAAGCCCCGTAGGGGGTGATGAACGATGTCTTAATCTGATCAGCCGGGTTTCACTGGATCTGGTTGTAACCGGAATAGCAATCTAGAAAACACAACAAATCGTAGCCGGCCGTGGAATCGATGACTTGATCGATACGGGGCAAGGCGAAGGGGTCTTTCGGACACGCCTTGTTCAGGCTGGTGTAGTCGATACACATGCGCCAGGTCTTGTTCTTCTTCAGCACCAGGACTAGGTTTGCCATCCAATCTGGGTGGTACACTTCCATGATGAACCCGGCTGGGAGGAGCCGAGTGATCTCGTCACCGATTATCTTCCTCTTCTCCTCTGTGAACCGGCGCAGAGGTTGCTTGACCGGCTTGGCATCCGGCCGCACATGGAGTGAGTGCTCGGCGAACTCCCTCGGCACACCTGGCATGTCCTTGGGGGACCATGCAAAGATGTCCCGATTCTCACGGAGGAAGTCGATGAGCGCGCCTTCCTATTTGCTGTCCAAGTTGGCACCGATGGTGACGAACTTGGTCGGATCGGAGGGGTCGAGCAGGATCCTCTTCGTCTCCTTTGCCGACTGGAAAGCTCCTTCTCCAGCCGGTTTGCTGCTAGCCGGATGTCCTGCTAGGCCATGGCCACATTGCGCATGATCACGTGCTTCTCCTCAGCTATGATGAGGGCCTCTACTAGTTTGGAACCGGCTGACGCGCACTCCATCGACCGCTTGAAGCAGCCGGCGACGGTGATCGCGCCGTTGGGTCCCAACATCTTCGTCTTGAGGTATGCATAGTGGGGGACGGCCATGAACTTGGCGAGGGCGGGGCGCCCGAGGAGAGCATGATAGGAGCTCGTCAGGTTTACCACCTCGAACCAGATTGGCTCGCGGCAGAAGTTCTCCTCGGTCCCGAAGATGACGTCCAGGTAGATTTTACCCAGTGGGGCGCAGGCTGGCCCTGGCAGTACGCCGTGGAACGTTGTGGTAGTCGGGCGCAGGTCGCATTCGCGAATGCCCAGCTTCTCTAGCGAGGACTGGTGGAGGAGGTTGAGGCTGCTGCCTCCGTCGATGAGGACACACGAGAATCGGCAGGTACGCGTGTTGGAGACGATGAGGGGGTCGAGCACCATGGCGTAACCCCCGGGAGTCGGCAGCTGCTCCGGCTGGTCTGCACGGCTCCAGGTGATGGGGCTTTCTGACCAGTTCAGGTACTGGGGGACCGGAGAGACGATGGCGTTGACCTCCTTCGAGCGTCGCCTGTGGCTGTGCTTGTTGTCCAGCTCCGTCTCGAAGATGTGGTAGGCAGCGTGCGGCTGGGGGTAGCCGTTGTTGTTGTTGCCGCTGTTACCATCATTGTCGGCTCCCCTAGCCAGTGGTGGTGGTCCACCAGGAGGGGGCGGGGGGAGACAAGGCTGGTTACCCTGGTATTTTAGCTGGCGGGTCCAGCTGCAATTCCGGGTGGTATGCATAGCCGGTTTGAAGGGACCGTTGTGCCACTTGCACGGGCCGTCAAACATCTGGTCGAAGGTGAGTCGTGGCTTCTGCCTTCTTGCGTCGTTAGCCGGGTGCGTCGGGCGCACCCTCCACAACATTGACCTATCGCGCGTGGTAGCGGGGCTTCTGTTGTCCGGCTTGGCGGTCCCCATGGAACCAGTTGTCGTTGCCGTGGTGCCTGGAGGATCCGGCTTCGCCAGCAGGATTGCTCGGACGGTCGTGAGCCGGCTTCGTAGGAGTCGGACGCCCGTCGGCATTTACTCGGAGGGGCTTCATCATGGCGGCATCCGCCGTGGCGTACTGGTCCGCAACCGTCATGAGCTCCGCCATGGTTTTCGGCTCATCACACAGTAGCCGGTGGCAAAGCATGGTGCCTTCTCGGCAACCCTTGATGAAGAAGCTGATGGCTTGGCTTTCCAGGATGCCCTCGCAAGTGTTGTGCAGCTCCGTCCACTTGGCGAGGTACTCGCGCTCAGCCTCGCGGTCACCCTGGACGCACAAGGCCAGGTCGTGTGGGCGTCCCGGGAGCTTGTATGTGCCATTGAAGTTGCGGACGAACACCTTCTCGAAGTCTGGCCAGGCGTTGATGCTGTTGGGCACGAGGCTGTTGAGCCACGTCCTTGCCGACCCGATTAGCATAAGAGGGACGTAGCGCACGGCTATGCGCTTGTTCCCATGGGCGATGCCGACTGCCGTAGCATAGTCGGTCAGCCAATCTTCCGGCTTCATGCTGCTATCGTACTTGGGGGTGTCCCTGGGCAGGGACAACTTATCCGGAAACGACTCATTCCAGATGCAGGGTCCAAAACAAACCGGGTCGATAGAGTCTTCTTCCTCCGTGACGCGCGCTTGAGCGAGGAGCTCGATGCGGTCGCGGGCATCCGGACAATCCGGGTTGGGCGCTCCCACCCGGCCCGAGAGACGGGAACCGGCGGGTCTAGGTGCTCCGGTTGGTGGAGGGGGAGGCGGTGGGTTGCTGTTCACTGTTTGCTCCTGGCGCGGCTGGCCCTTGTTGCCAAAGCTGCGACGCCTGCTGCGGGCCTTAGCCTGCTGAGGGGAATATGCCTGTTGGGTGTCGCGTGGCGCGCCCCTGCTGTTTGTAGGCGGCTTGCTCCCCCTGGAGTATCTAGGGTCCTCCTGCATCTGCCGGTTGGCATCAGCCTACTCGTCCACGATGCGGAGGAGCTCCTGCACGCGAGCGTGCTGGCGGACTCGCTCCTCTCCATCCAGGTTGGGCAGTTCTTCCGCCGCGGCTCGCGCCGCGCGTAGGTTCTTGATGGGTGTGCTGTAGGTGGGCCGGATGAGGGCGGGTGCAGGATCCGGCTTCCCGTCCTTTTCCATCCTGCCGCCTAGTTCGCCGCCTCAGCGCCGTACCTGGCCACGCCGGCTCGGCTCCGTGGTAGCCAGAGTGAAACCGTGCGCGCGGTCATACTCGCGCCGGGTGATATTGAGTTGCTTGCGGGTTGCCGCTAGCTCCATGGCCTCCTGGAGGAGGATCTGTCTCTCCATGGCGAAGTTGGCTTCCGCCTCCTCCGGGTTATCCCCGAGGTTAACCGGCATCAGGAGTCGATCAATGGCATCCTCCACCAGATTCCGAGGCTGCGAGGGCGTGGAAGTTCCAACCTCGTCCGCGCCTCGCTCCCGCGGTTGGCGGGGATGAGAGCTGGAGCTGGCCATCATGACCTCTACGCCGCGGGAAGTGACGGAGGCGCTACCGCCCGGATCGCTAGCTCCGCGATAGAGACGATCTCCCTAGGGAAACGCTCTAGAATGGTGGCGACGTAGACAGGGAGGTCGCCGAAGAGCAGGACGGTGTTGTTCACTAGGAAGGAGGTTCCAGCGAAGCAGGAAGCGTTGTCGATGACACAATCAAATTTGCCAAGCGTGAGCACAGGCCGGAGGCCACGCGCTCACCGGCTGAAGTGCGGGGTCCCATGCGGAACATGACTCCGGTCGAAGCCATCTTCCCCACGGTGGGCGCCAGCTGTCGTTGTATTGGGAACGGCAGTACCTAAGGAGTTTAGATAGAGGTGTGGGGACTAGTAGGGAAGCTATCGATGGAGTCTGCAGGCGGGATTGGATACAAGCAAGCGTAGCTGGACGCAGGAAGTACCCAGGTTTGGAGCCCTCATGATGAGGTAAAGCGCCTACTCCTGCCGGATCTGACTATGAGGGATATACGAACTACATGTGCTCCTCGAGCTGTATTCTCTAGCTACTTCCTTAAATGCACTAAGACCAACCCTTACTACTGCGGCCTTCCCTCTCCTTATATAGGCATAGAGGCAACAGTCTCACTGGCCAATCCGACCGGTGGGCCCCACAAGCGGGTCCAGCCGACTGGTCATCTACAGTGTCCGGTACGATGTGTCCCATCAAAGTATGAGCGGTATGGCTGCCGTAGGCACAGTGGACGCCATGCGAGCCTGTCGTCAGCATCGGGCCACTGTTCATGCGTCACCCCCGCAAGGTCTTCGGTATGGGCGAGTAGTTGTCGGTCTTGTCATCGTGCAGGGCTTGCACGTGCACTGATAGGCACGTCGTCCGGCTACGTCGTCGTAGCCGGCTGCTTCTTGACGATCCAGCTAACATGCGATAGCTGGCCTGTCTTGCCTTATCCGGCTGCATCTGGTCAGCCGGACGCGATCCGACTGCCCAGTTTCTTATCCGGTTGGGGTATCTGGGGATCATCCCCCCGACAAAGAGGAGCTTTCACATTACATGTTGCACAAGTTAGGCAGAAGATGCATCATATAATGCACTAGAGTGTGCGTGGTCATGTGGATCAATATTTTCTAGGAAAAGAACACGTGTAAGGACACTAGTGATCAATGTGGTTTAGAAAAAGAACACACCCTATGACTATAAGTTATCCATATGTTAAACCATGGTCACAAAGACCAAAAGCTCATAGGAAGAGGAGCTTCCACATTGCATGTTGCACTAGTGAGGCAGAAGTTGCATCACATAATGCACTAGCGTGTGTGTGGTCATGTGGATCAATGTGGTCTAGGAAAAGAATGCATACGATGACATTAGTGGATCTATGTGGTTTATGAAAAGAAAATATTCAATGTCCATAGTGGATCCATGTGTCAAACCATGGTCAGCGAGACCAAAAGCACATAGGAAGAGCAGCTTCCACATTGCATGTTGCACCAGTGAGGCAGGAGTTGCATCACATAATGCACTAGAGTGTGCGTGGTCATGTGGATCAATGTGGTTTAGGAAAAGAACACATGCAATGTGGTCATGTGGATCAATGTGGTTTAGGAAAGAACACATGCAATGTCTATAGTGGATCCATGTGTCAAACCATGGTCATAGAGACCAAAAGCACATACGAAGAGCACCTTCCACATTTCATGTTGCACCAGTGAGGAAGAAGTTGCATCACATAATTCACTGGAGTGTTTGTGGTCATGTGGTTCAATATGGTCTAGGAAAAGAACACATGCAATGACACTAGTGGATCAATGTGGTTTAGGAAAAGAACACACGCAATGTCCATAGTGGATCCATGTGTCAAACCATGGTCACAAAGACCAAAAGCACATAGGAAGAGCAGCCTCCACATTGCATGTTGCACCAGTGAGGCAGAAGTTGCATCACATAATGCACTAGAGTGTGTGTGGTCATGTGGATCAATGTGGTATAGGAAACGAACATATGCAATGACACTAGTGGATCCATGTGGTTTATGAAAAGAAGACATGCAATGTCCATAGTGGATTCATGTGTCCAACCATGGTCATAGAGATAAAAAGCACAGAGTAAGAGCAGCTTCCACATTGCATGTTGCACAAGTGAGGCAGAAGTTGCATCACATAATGCACTAGAGTGTGTGTGGTCATGTGGATCAATGTGGTCTAGGAAAAGAACACATGCAATGACACTAGTGGATAAATGTGGTTTAGGAAAAGCAGACATGCAATGTCCATAGTGGATCAATGTGTCAAACCATGGTCACAGAGAACAAAAGGACATAGGAAGAGCACCTTCCACATTACATGTTGCACAAGTGAGGCAGAAGTTGCATCACATAATGCACTATAGTGTGTGTGGTGATGTGGATCAATGTTGTCTAGGAAAATAACAAATGCAATGACACTAGTGATCAATTTGGTTTAGGAAAAAAAGACATGCAATGACTATAGGTGATCCATGCATTGAACAATGGTCATAGAGACAAAAAGCACATAGGAAGAGCACCTTCCACATTGCATGTTGCACCAGTGAGGTAGAAGTTGCATCACATAATGCACTAGAGTGTGTGTGGTCATGTGTATCAATGTTGTCTAGGAAAAAAACACATGTTATGTGATCACGTGCATTGATGTGGTTTAGGAAAAGAAGACATGCAATGGCTATAGTGGATCCATGTGTCAAACAATGGTCATAGAGACCCAAAACACATAGGAAGATCAGCTTCCACATTGCATGTTGCACGAGTGAGGCAGAAGTTGCATCACATAATGCACTGGAGTGTGTGTGGTCATGTGGATCAATGTGGTCTAGGAAAAGAACACATGCAATAAAAGTAGTGGATAAATGTGGTTTAGGAAACGAAGACATGCAATGTCCATAGTGGATCCATGTTCCAAACATTGGTCACAAAGACCAAAAGCACCTTGGAAGAGCAGCTTCCACATTGCATCTTGCACTAGTGAGGCAGAAGTTGCATCACACAATGACCTAGAGTGTGTGTGGTCATGTGGATCAATGTGGTCTAGGAAAATAATGCATGTAATGTGGTCACATGGATCAATGTGGTTTAGGAAAAGAACCCATGCAATATCTATAGTGGATCCATGTGCCAAACAATGGTCATAGAAACCAAACGCACATAGGAAGAGCAGCTTCAACATTACATGTTACACTTGTGAGGCAGAAGTTGCATCACATAATGCACTAGAGTCTGTGTGGTCATGTGGATCAACGTGGTCTAGGAAAATAACACATGCAATGTGGTCGTGTGGTTAAATGTTGTTTAGGAAAAGAACACATGCAATTTCTATAGTGGATCCATGTGTCAAACAATGGTTACATAGACCAAAAGAACTTGGGAAGAGTAGCTTCCACATTACATGTTGCACCAGTGAGGCAAAAGTTGCATTACATAATACACTAAAGTGTGTGTGGTCATGTCGATCAATGTTGTCTAGGAAAACAACACATGCAATGACACTAGTGATCAATGTGGTTTAGGAAAGAACACATACAATTACTATAGGTGATCCATGTGTTAAAACATGGTCATAGGGACCAAAAGCACATAGGAAGATCAACTTCCACTTTGCATGTTGCACCAGTGAAATAGAAGTTGCATCACATAATGCACTGGAGTGTGCGTGGTCATCTGGATCAATGTGGTCTAGCAAAAGAACACATGCAATGTGGTCGTATGGCTCAATGTGGCTTAGGAAAAGAACACATGCAATGTGCATAGTGGATCCATGTGTCAAACCATGGTTAGAGAGACCAAAAGCACATAGGAAGAGCATCTTCCACATTGCTTGTTGCACCAGTGAGGCAGAAGTTGCATCACATAATGACCTAGATTGTGTGTTGTCATGTGGATCAATGTGGTTTAGGAAAATAACACATGCAATGTGGTCATGTGGATCAATGTGGTTTAGGGAAGAACACGTCCAATGTCTATAGTGGATCCATGTGTCAACCCATGGTCATAGAGACAAAAAGCACATAGGAAGAGTAGCTTCCAAATTGCATGTTGCACTAGTGAGGGAGAAGTTGCATCACATAATGCACTGGAGTGTGTGTGGTCATGTGGATCAATGTGGTCTAGGAAATGAACACATGCAATGACACAAGTGGATCGATGTGGTTTAGGAAACAAAGACATGCAATGTCCATAGTGGATCCATGTGTCAAACAATGGTCATAGATACGAATAGCACTTAGGAATAGTAGCTTCCACACTACATGTTGCACTAGTGAGGGAGAAGTTGCATCACATAATGCACTAGAGTGTGTGTGTGGTCATGTGGATCAATGTGGTCTAGGAAATGAACACATGCAATGACACAAGTGGATCAATGTGGTTTAGGAAACAAAGACATGCAATGTCCATAGTGGATCCATGTGTCAAACAATGGTCATAGATACGAATAGCACTTAGGAATAGTAGCTTCCACACTGCATGTTGCAATAGAGAGGCACAAGTTGCATCACATAATGACCTAGAGTTATTGTGGTCATGCGGATCAATGTGGTCTAGCAAAAGAACACATGCAATGACACTAGTGGATCCATGTGTCAACCCATGGTCATAGAGACCAAAAGCACATAGGAAGAGCATCTTCCACATTGCATGTTGCACTAGTGAGGCAGAAGTTGCATCAAATAATGCACTGGAGTGTGTGTGGTCATGTGGATCAATGTGGTCTAGGAAAAGAAGACATGCAATGACAGTAGTGGATAAATGTCGTTTAGGAAAATAAGACATGCAATGTCCATAGTGCATCCATGTGTCAAACGATGGTCACAGAGACCAAAAGCACATAGGAAGAGCAGCTTCCACATTACATGTTGCACAAGTGATGCACAAGTTGCATCACATAATGCACTAGAGTGTGTGTGGTCATGTGGATTAATTTTGTCTAGGAAAAGAACACATGCAATGGCACCAGAGATCAATGTGGTTTAGGAAAAAATACATGCAATGACCATAGGTGATCCATGCGTGAAACAATGGTCATAAAGACCAAAAGAACATAAGAAGAGTAGATTCCACATTGCATGTGGGACCAGAGAGGTAGAAGTTGCATCACATAATGCACTGGAGTGTGTGTGGTCATATGTATCAATGTTGTCTAGGAAAAGAACACGTGCTATGTGATCACGGGGATCAATGTGGTTTAGGAAAAGAAACCATGCAATGGATATAGTGCATCCATGTGTCAAAGAATGGTCATAGAGACCAAAAGCACATAGGAAGATCAGCTTCCACATTGCATGTTGCAAGAGTGAGGCAGAAGTTGTATCACATAATACACTGGAGTGTGTGTGGTCATGTTGATCAACGTGGTCTAGGAAAAAAACACATGAAATGTGGTCTTGTGGTTCAATATTGTTTAGGAAAAGAACATATGCAATGTCTATAGTGGATCCATGTGTCAAACAATGGTCACATAGACCAAAAGAACATAGCAAGAGTAGCTTCCACTTTACATGTTGCACTAGTGAGGCAGAAGGTGCATTACATAATACACTAGAGTGTTTGTGGTCATGTGGATCAATGTTGTCTAGGAAAATAACACATGCAATGACACTAGTGATCAATGTGGTTTAGGAAAAGAACACATGCAATTACTATAGGTGATCAATGTGTCAAACCATGGTCACAGAGACCAAAAGCATAAAGAAATAGTAGCTTCCACATAATGCACTGGAGTGTGTGTTGTCATGTGGATCAATGTGGTTTAGCAAAAGAACACATGCAATGTGGTCATGTGGATCAATGTGGTTTAGGAAAGAACACATGCAATGTATATAGTGGATCCATGTGTCAAACCATGGTCATAGAGACCAAAAGCATATATGAAGAGCAGATTCCACATTGCATGTTGCACTAATGAGGCAGAAGTTGCATCACATAATGCACTGGAGTGTGTGTTGTCATGTGGATCAATGTGGTCTAGGAAAAGAACACATGCAATGACATTATGGGATCAATGTGGTTTAGAAAAAGAAGACATGCAATGTCCATAGTGGATCCATGTGTCAAACCATGGTCACAGAGATCAAAAGCACATAGGAAGAGCAGCTTCCACATTACATGGTGCACAAGTGAGGCAGAAGTTGCATCACATAGTGGACTAGAGGGTGTGTGGTCATGTGGATCAATGTGGTCTAGGAAAAGAACACATGCAATGACACTAGTGGATAAATGTAGTTTAGGAAAAGAAGACATGCAATGGACATAGTGGATCCATGTGTCAACCATGATCACAAAGATCAAAAGCAGATAGGAAGAGAAGCTTCCACATTACATGTTGCACAAGTGAGGCAAAAGTTGCATCACATAATGCACTAAAGTGTGTGTGGTCATGTGGATTAATGTTGTCTAGGAAAAGAACACATGCAATGACACTAGTGATCAATGTGGTTAAGGAAAAAAATACATGCAATGACTATAGGTGATCCATGCGTCAAACAATGGTCATAGAGACCAAAAGAAAATAGGAAGAGTAGCTTCCACATTGCATGTTGCACCAATGAGGTAGAAGTTGCATCACATAATGCACTGGAGTGTGTGTGGTCATATGTATCAATGTTGTCTAGGAAAAGAATACATGCTATGTGATCATGTGGATTAGTGTGGTTTAGGAAAAGAACACATGCAATATATATAGCGTATCCATGTGTCAAACAATGGTCATAGAGACCAAAAGCACATAGGAAGAGCAGCTTCCACATTGTATGTTGCACGAGTGAGGTAGAAGTTGCATTAGATAATGCACTGGAGTGTGTGTGGTTATATGGATCAATGTGGTCTAGGAAAATTACACATGCAATGTGGTCGTGTGGTTCATTGTTTTTTAGGAAAAGAACACATGCAATGTCTATAGTGGATCCATGTGTCGAATAATGATCACATGGACCAAAAGAACATATAAAGACCAACTTGAAGGAGATATGCCCTAGAGCCAAAAAATAAATAGGTTTTTATTTTCATATCTCAATTAGTCTGTAATAGTTTCATATTGTGATATAACTGTATTAATACGAAACATTAATACACGTGGGGTATGTAAACAAACCAAGTCTCTAGTTACCTCTAGTGAACTAGTTAATTGGTCATGAGGATGATCTAGGGTTTCGAGATCATGGGCATTTATACCAATTGACAATGAGGTCACGTCATTAGTTGAATGATGTGATAGACAAACAACCCAACCAGTTGTATCTTAGTGAGATCTAGTTACAAAGTTCACTATTAATGATAAACTAAGGAAACCTCACAACCTGATCCTTAGACTGTGAGATAATGCAAATCATCGTTCTGGAGGGAGCTTAGATGGTTATAGTGTATCACACCGTGACTAGGTGATCTAAAAGGTGCCACTTAGGTTTCCAAAAGGGTTGTGTAGAGGAGTACATATCAAGACCAGGATTTGCCCATCCATGTAACGGACAAATACATATGTGGCCATCTCGCTGACGTTGCATTAACGAAGCTTGCAAGCAGGTGACTGGGTCATGGAATGCAACGACACGGAAACTAGAAAACAAGTTCATCGGTAACAAGATTGAATTAAGGTATGGAGATACCATAGATAAAAGCTCGGGTGAAATAGGTATCAACTGGCAAAGGGAATGGGAAACGACTGTTTACGGTTCAAACGACATTATCATCGTGGAATGCCCAGAGGTCCTTATGGGCATCCGATCCCGCTATTGATCATTGATGGAGATCATGTCTATGCCATTCCTGAGCCATGGGGAAATACACTTAAGGGTACGATGAGCTACAGATCCTCTATAAGTTGGAATCACCATATGAAAGAGAAAAGGAAATCGGAAAAGTTTCGTGAGAGAACAAGAATCATTCCGGGAAAGTTCCGAAGTTGTTCGGAGTAAATCGAAAGGGAACCGACATGTGTTTCAGGTCAAATCAGATTTTCTAATATGTATTTACATATTAATTAATGTAATTAATATTAAATATAATATTAAAATCTAATTTGAAGGGGTATTCCACTAATGGGCCAAACTTCCTAGGGAAAAAGGGCCCATGAGGGAAAACCGAAGGAGGGAAGGGCCAAGGGCCAAACGGCCAAGGCCTAGCCGCCTCAAGGGGGCCCACCCGGCCAGCCTAGGGTTGTGCGCAGGATGGGGCCCACCCCTGGCCGGCCGGCCCATGGTGCCCTAAGGGCCCATGTGCCTCCCCCTCTCTCCCTTGATTAGTCCCACATGTGAAACCCAAAGAGGAGGGCACACCTCCGTCCCCCTATATAAAGGGGTGCCCACGGGTGGGATTGGACACACCAATATTTGGAGAAGTCCTTTGGTTGACTTTCTCCTTCCCACTCTCTCTCTCATCTCCATGCGTTGGCACGGTCCCAAGTAAGGAATGTCCATGCAAGAGACACCACACCTGCAGCATGCCGTTGCGCTATAGGGATTCCATGCCAGAGTTCTACTTTCGCACTCTCGGCAGGGATCAAGGAGTCGGATGTCATCATCATACAACATATGTGTACGAAACCACGAGGGGCCGCACTTGCATGTTGCTTGGATGTCGTGCGCCGGAGCTGCTGCACGATGAAGGAGCAAGGGGTGACCTGCGAGGAGCTTCGTGACCTTGAGGTTGGCTACGAGTTCGACTACTTCAACCACATTCCCGTCGGAACGTTAACTGTGTACGGGCTACAAGGGTATGTATTCTATACGCTCGACCTTTGCCGCATTACTACATAGATAGATCTTGGGCAGTATTAGGCGATTCCAACGTAGGAAATTTTTTCCTTTCTGTTGCCGAACCCTTCAGTGGTATCAGAGCTGGTCTATGCATAGGAGTGTTGTACGGCCAGTACGCACAAGTATTGTGCGGGCATTGATCCCTTAGTTGTTACCCTCTAACATGTACTTGTTTATATCGTGGTATTGTTTGATGAAGCGACCCGGACCGACCTTACGCGTATTTGTACGCAAGACTGGTTCCACGATCGACATACGGCTTGTTCCGTATAAGTGGCTAGAGGGTGTCTATCTCTCATTCAATAGTTCATATAGCATTTACAACGGAGGGCCCCGAAAGGGGTGTAGTAGAGACAACCTTTTGGATCCATGTTGTTGTTGGAAAGTTCATTGTTTAGAAACGGTTCTACTGCGAAAGCCCTAACAACCACGTAAAACTTGCAAAAGATAAGGTAGAGGCGTCTAACTTTATTTTGCAGGAGGGCTTGGGTTATGATATGGCATTGGTCGTTACAAAGGTAAAGTAGTTTACTTTTCTGTTACTAAGTAGTATAGTAATAGTCATCGTTCCGATGGACGACCTAGTGGTGGCATCGTGGATTTGGCGTCAAACTAGGGGCAAGATGGAGATCATGCCAGAGCGCTCGATGGAGATCAAGGAGCAAGGATAAGGACCATATCATATCACAAATTTATCTGTGATGTTGATACCTATTTTATATCTTATTATGTGCTAGTATTAGATAATCAACGGTAGCAAATAAGATAACCCCTATATAATTCCAATGACAGTGTTCCCCTTGTGTGTGCACCACCAACAAAGTTTGTCGTTATGAAGCCAGCCATGACGATCGGGGGCTAGACATATCTACATTTGCATACAGTGGGTGAAGCCATATTGCATAGCAAATACACACAAGTTAGATTTGGCGACCCTAGCATGTGTAGACATGGACTCGTAACATAAGATACCGAAAGGTCGAGCATGAGTCACATGGTTAATGTGATTGAGATTGGGGAATGTCTACCTTTGATGCTACACTGATGGCCGTGACGATCGGGGGAGGAAGAGCAGCTTCCACATTGCATGTTGCACTAGTGGGGAAGAAGTTGCATCACATAATGCACTAGAGTGTGTGTTGTCATGTGGATCAATGTGGTTTAGGAAAAGAACACATGCAATGTGGTCATGTGGATCAAAGTGGTTTAGGAAAGAACACATGCAATGTCTATAGTGGATCCATGTGTCAAACCATGGTCATAGAGACAAAAAGCACATAGGAAGAGCAGATCCACATTGCATGTTACACTAGTGAAGCAGAAGTTGCATCACATTATACACTGGAGTGTGTGTGTTCATGTGGATCAATGTGGTCTAGGAAAAGGACACATGCAATGACACTAGTGGATTGATGTGGTTTAGGAAAAGAAGACATACAATGTCCATAGTGGATCCATGTATTAAACAATGGTCATAGAGAACAAAAGCACATAGGAAGAGCAGAGTCCACATTGCATGTTGCACTAGTGAGGCAGAAGTTGCATCACATAATGACCTGGATTGTGTGTGGTCATGTGGATCAATGAGGTTTAGGAAAAGAACACATGCAATGTGCTCACGTGGATCAATGTGGTTTAGGAAAAGAACACATCCAATTTCTATACTAGATCGATGTGTCAAACAATGGTCATAGAGACCAAAAGCACACAGGAAGAGCAATTTCAACATTACGTGTTGCACCAGTGAGGCAGAAGTTGCATCACATAATGCACTGGAGTGTGTGTGTTTATTTGGATCAATGTGGTCTAGGAAAACAACACATGCAGCGTGGTCGTGTGGATCAACGTGGTTTAGGAAAAGAAGACATGCAATGTCTATAGTGGATCCATGTGTCAAACCAATGTCATAGAGACCAAAAGCACATAGGAAGAGCAGCTTCCACATTGCATGATGCACCCGTGAGGCAGAAGTTGTAACACATAATGCACTAGAGTGTGTGTGGTCATGCAGATCAATGTGGTTTAGTAAAAGAACACATGCAATGACACTAGTGGATAAATGTGGCTTAGGAAAGGAAGACATGCAATGTACATAGTGGATCCATGTGTCAAACCATGGTCACAAATATCAAAAGCACATAGGAATAGCACCTTCCACATTACATGTTGCACAAGTGAGGCAGAAGTTGCATCACATAATGCACTGGAGTGTGTGTCGTCATGCAGATCAATGTTGTCTAGGAAAAGAACACATGCAATGACACTAGTGATCAATGTGGTTTAGGAAAAAAGACATGCAACGACTATAGGTGATCCATGCATCAAACAATGGTCATAGTGACCAAAAGCACATAGGAAGAGTAGCTTCCAGATTGCATGTTGCACCAGTGAGGTAGAAGTTGCATCACATAATGCACTAGAGTGTGTGTGGTCATGTGTATCACTGTTGTCTAGGAAAAGAACATGTGCTATGTGATCACGTGGATCAATGTGTTTTAGGAAAAGAACATAAGCAATGGCTATAGTGGATCCATGTGTCAAACAATGGTCGTAGAGACTAAAAGCACATAGGAAGATCCGCTTCCACATTTCATGTTGCACGAGTGAGGCAGAAGTTGCATCACATAATGCACTGGAGTGTGTGTGCTCATGTGGATCAATGTGGTCTAGGAAAATAACACATGCCATGTGGTCATGTGGTTCAATGTTGTTTATGAAAAGAACACATGCAATGTCTATAGTGGATCCATGTGTCAAACAATGGTCATAGACACCAAAAGAACATAGCAAGAGTAGCTTTGCACCAGTGAGGGAAAAGTTGCATTACATAATACACTGGAGTGTGTGTTGTCATGTGGATCAATGTTGTCTACGAAAAGAACACATTAATGACACTAGTGATCAATGTGGTTTAGGAAAAGAACACATGCAATTACTATAGGTTATCTATGTGTCAAATCATGGTCACAAAGACCAAAAGCACATAGCAAGAGCAGCTTCCACATTGCAAGTTGCATCATATAACTAGAGTGTGTGTGGTCCTGTGGATCAATGTGGTCTAGGAAAAGAACACATGCAATGACACTAGTGATCAATTTGGTTTAGGGAAAAAGACATGCAATGACTATAGGTGATCCATGCATCAAACAATGGTCATAAAGACCAAAAGCACATAGGAAGTGTAGCTTCCAGATTGCATGTTGCACCAGTGAGGTAGAAGTTGCAGGACATAATGCACTGGTGCGTGTGTGGTTGAAGGGAATATGCCCGAGAGGCAATAATAAAGTGGTTATTATCTTATTCCATGTTTATGATATATGTTTATTTTGCATGCTATAATTGTAATTGGAAACATTAATACTTGTGTGTTTAATAAACAAAATACAAAGTTCCTAGTACTGCCTCTCATATAAACTAGCTTGTTGATTAACAAGATGATCAAGGTTTCCTAATCATGGACATTGGATGTTGTTAATAATGAGGTCACAACATTGGTGGAATGATGTGACGAACATTCATCCGTAGTATAGCATTACGATCAGAGTCATTATGTTTATATTGCTATAACATCATACGAAGTAATCTTAGTCCTTAGACCATGAGATCATGTTAATTGCTAACACCGGAAGATTATCTTGATAACATCAAATGTCACACCATAACGGTGTAACTATAAAGGTGGGTTTAGTGCTATGAAGGTGTTATATTGAGGCTCATGGATCAAGAGTGAGACTATATACTCTGGACCCTCTCGGTGATATCACATTAATGTTATATCAGGGGAACGAGAAAAGAGTGCATGTCGGTAACGAGATCAAACTAGGTATTTGGATGCCAATGATCGAATCTCAGACATGTAATATATCACAACACAAAGGGATTTAGTTACGATGTTAAAGGTTCACACAATCACAAGAGTCATCGTTGAATATGTGCGAGTCAGTACGGATCTCCAGGTCCCGCTGCTGATTATTGATCGGAGAGGGGTCTCGATCATGTCTGCATTATTCGTGAACCGTAGGGTGACACACTTAAGGGATACCGACACCATATGGAGCAAATATGTTTCAGATACATATTTAAGAAAGCGCTGGAATTATTTCAATAGACACCGAAACTGTTTCGGGTGAAATTGTTGAAATTGGTTCTGCATGTAATATTGAAATGTTGCAAGGGTTTTATGTGAATGTTTGTTAATGAAAGTAATTAACAAAATTCTGAATAAAATTAATAAAAGAGTTTTATTAAATGAGAGAGCATTAAATTTGGAGAAGTTTAATGCATTTAAAGTGGAGACTTTAAAAGAGAATGTGAAGGGGCATTTTAATGTGGAGGGGGTTACCACCACATGAATGAGGGAGGTGAAGGGACACCCTACCCTCCTATAAAAGTCCCCCTCCCACTCCTTCTTCCACACACCTCCTCGTGAAGGATCTCTCTCCCCCTCTAGTTATTCCCCATGGTCTCGGATTAGTGAGATACATGTTCCCGGTGGCTTTATCTGGAAAGGAGTTGCTGCTTCGGCTGCTTTGATAGAGCGAGGGACGGAGGTTGTCGGGGTACCAGACGTGTGTGTGATCACGGATGCACCGCTGCTTTGCGGTGCTGTACTTGGTGGTGCTGGACTTGATGGAGCTAGATCTGATGGACGTGCTGGAGCCGGACCTGCTGGACTTCATCACGGTCTTGAGATCGGCAAGTGTACGACTACATCATCCACGAGTTCCAACTCGTTAACAAAGCTTTGTTGTCTTCGAGGGTAAGTTCTCTATGGATGTATATCCACCTGTTGCTCTGTATCTAGTAGATAGATCTTGGCGTATAGTTCTCATCATAGGAAATTTTTTGTTTTCTATGCTGCAAACCTAACAGTGGTATCAGAGTCTGATCTATGCGTGGGTGCTTTGCATGGATAGTACACATATGTTTGTATGTGGGTGATGATGATCATGTTATTGCATCTTCTATGTATTTTGGATATTGGTGGCATACTGGGATGAAGCGGCCCGGACCAACCTTACATGTCATCGTACATGAGAATGGTTCCACGACTGACATGCAACTTGTTTTGCATAAGTGGTTGGCGGGTGTCTGTCTCTCCTACTATAGTCAATATCTGATTTACAACGAGTTGCTAATAACTTGGTTATCCTCGTTTTTGTTCATGTTCGTAGGTAAGAACGGTTCTATCTCCGAAAGCCCTAAGCCACGTAAAACCTGCAATTGATAAGTTAGAGGTGTCTTGATATGGTATTGTTGTAAGTAGATGTATGATAGATACTCTTACTACACACTCAACGTGTAAGTTCCATAGACCTTGGCCTTACACACAAAGGAATGATAGAGATCATACCATGATGCATATGATAGAGAACAAATGCATGGACCATATTATCTCACTTTACACATTAGATGTTTGCATCTTACATTGCTAGTTTGGCGTTTTAGTAGCATTATAAGATGATCCCTCATTTAAATATCAAGATAAAATGTGTTCTTCCTTGAGTATGCATCGTTTTATGGATCGTGTTTCGAGACATCACGTGATGATCGGGTGTACTCGAATCTACGCTTTCATGGGAATGGGTGTAAGATAGTTTTACACACGCGAATACTAAGGTTCTTACTTGGCGAGCCTAGCATGTACAAACATGGCCTCGGAACACGGACCGAAAGGTTAAGCATGAGTCATATAGTTGATATGATGCCCATATATATGCTCTCCTTTGAAGCTACATCAACTCACGTGATGATCGGACTTGGTGTAGTGGATTTGGTTGATGTAATCACCAAAAAGGCACGGGGGATGTCGTTTTTGAGTGGGAGTTCATTTCTAATTTGGATTAGTCGAACTCAATTTGTCATAAACTAAATCAAAGTGAATTTGCATAATTTGTTGTAGTCATTGGCATCTGTTCACTACCTTATGCTTAGTTTTAATTGAGATAATGGAACTATAGAATTATGGATATTTACTTTACGAACTGGTATCGTATTGTTTTGAATGTCAATTTAAAGTTTAGAAGTCCTATTGCAAACTTTCAGCAAACTCTATTTACTCCATGAAGTTTAATAAGTAGTATTCAATCAAGAGTAAGAATTCCAATGTTAGTATCTAAAGTATCATGTTTGCCTCCATGATTCTTGATATTAAAAAGTTGTTTTAATATCGAGGTTATCTCGGAGCTGAAATAATTGTTTCAGAAACCATCATGTGTGGAAGATATTGTGGTATCTGAAACAATGTTTTTGGTTGCATTATGATAGAGTATAATTTAGCAAAATACATGTTCTCATATTGTATGAGAATTTGTGAAGGATGGAGATGCTAAGCATCCGGATCTCCCAAAAAGGATTTGGGAACTAACATTATACTCGCGATTCTTCCTTACAGGCTATAGTAGCTTGATCATGAAAGTTGCCATGATAAGGATGAATAGAAGATGTAAGTAAAATGTTTACTACACTGATAGATTACTAAAGAATGGATTTTTGAAAGAACACCAAACATTTGATGATGGTGATCCACTTCAAAGTGCAAGTCCAAAGGTATTAGTATTTGAATATACACGCTTTGTACTATGTGTCATGTGAATGACACCACTATTGATGTTGATAGATTCTTTTAAAAGAAAAGGAATTGTTGAAAGAGAATCTATAAAATATTTTCCAGAAAAGAAAAAGTTGGAAATGTCCATCTTAGGTATATAGAAAATATACATGTTATGGTTGTATTCCTTGCTTGTTAAACAATGTGGTTCTTAGGTATTGGATACCGGTATTGGATACCGGTATTGGATACCGGTATTGGATACCGAATTGGTTGGTGTGAAGTATCATACAGAACAACACAATTCATGAACTGCAACGGCCTAAGTAACTGGCAAGACAATAAGTGATGGTGTTCATCGAAAACAAATAAAGTGTTATTGTGTTTTTCGTTGTCATCAAACCTAGCCTTCAAGATTTGTTTTAATAATTGTTATTTTGTTCTGGTATTATGAGAACAATGGATGTTCAAATAATTACCGTATTCCATAAAGGTTGGATGAACTTTTACAAGTCTAGTTGGAGAAATCACATCCATAAACATTATTGCTAAAATGTCGTAAGACAAATGATTGGAAGATCACTTATGAAGTGACATCGCTATTTGAATTATATTGGAAAGTAAACATGAAGAAACTCCATGTTGATGGATTTTTGGAGTCTTTGATTTTGATCAATTGACGCTTGTGAGACTTTCCTCGAGATAATTGAAACTCCGTTCATAGGCCAAAGAAGAACAGATCACTAGCTTATTGAAATTGTACATGCTGATGTGCATAGTCCATTATGTGTAGCCATATGCAATGGATCTTTTTTCTTCATATGCTTTCTCCAGAAATTTAAGTGAATATATTTATATATTTACTTAATAAGGAAGAAGTATGAAACATTTGAAAATTGTTCAAAGACTTTCAAGATGAAGTGAAAAATCATTGTAACAAGAAAATAAAGAGTTTATGATTCGATCATAAAGGAAGATATTTGAGTTACATGTTTAGCAAAACACCTAAGATTTGAGGAATTGTTCCATGATTTGTGTTTCCCGATAAACCATAGGAGTATGGCATATTCGAGAGATGAAATCAAACCATGTTTGACATTATAAGATCAAAGGTGTCATTTATAAAACTGCCATTATGTTTTAAGGGTTAAAGCTTTAGAGACTACCGCTTTTACACTGAAAAGAGCACCATCGTGATCCGTTGAAATGACACCATATAAGTTATGGTTTGGGATAAACCCGAATTGTCTTTTATTAAATTTTGGTATGCTATGCATAAGTAAAATGTTTACAACCAAAGTTGGATAAGCACGTCTTTGTAGGTTATCCCAAAGAATTTGTTGGGAATTCCTCCATAACACCGAGGACAAAAGAGTTTGTCGCTTGGAACGTCAAGTTTCTTGAGAAGGAATTTTTTGTGAAAATTTAAGTGGGAGGACAGTACAACTTTGATAAGGTTGTTGAACCTTAGCTATATGTGCTAAGTAGCGCAGCACCGGAAAGTGTCCTAGTGGCGGCCACAATGCTCATGGCTCCCGTGATTACAAAGGGTGTGATCTCGGAGATTAGAGTTCCTATTGAACCGTGTGGGTCGGTAAGAATCAAATAGTATGATTTGATAAGCAAGTCGTTATTGTTTTGACAATGATGAACCGACTACATGCAAAGAAGCGATGATGGGCCCTGACTCCATAAAATGACTAGAAGTCATAGAATCCGTGATAGTATCCATACACGAGAAATCAAGTTTCTGAACTTGGAAGACCCTCCGGAAAGGCGTGAAGCCTATCGGTCGTGTTTGGATCTATAAAGAAATAGACATGGATGTTTAACATCTATAAAATAGTCGACATGTCGGAAAGAAGTTTACGACAATGTTCAAGGAGTTGACTATGACAAGATTTGATCTTTCATAGCGATATTTAGGCTTAACAAATTAATGTAGCAACCACTACATATAATTTGGTATATGGTAGTTGAATAAACAAAACAAGGTTCTTCTAATAGAATGGTTACCTAGTAGGTGTACATGACACGGTCCGAAGGGTTTTGTTAATTAAAAGGATGCTAAAAGGGCATGCAAAATTCAATAGTTGAAGTGAGCATAGCGGAGTTGGAATCTTCACCATGATGAAAAATGTTAAAGGAGTTTAATTTCATAGGAGATGATGAAGATGCTTGCATTTGCAAGAAATTAAGTGGGAGCGCTGAGACAAATTTCCAATACATTATGCAGAGTACATATTGTTGATTGGAAATGATGTATCTTTTATTGACACAAGTTAAGAATTTCATTAAAATAGGATTTCGATGAAAGACTTGGGCAAAACCGGAATATTTGGCATCAATGTCTATATGGATAGATTGAGGCGCTAACATGGTTATGCCAGACGTACATATATGAGATATTGAAAGTGTTCAATATGGAAACAACAAGAAATGTTCTTGCTGCATGGAAATGATTGTATCAAGATTCAAGTGTTTCAACACTTGGTGAGTAAAATCACATGAATATTTTGATCAATTATACTGTGATATGTATATATCCAAATATGTCCTATGCTCTAAATGTTATGAGCACATACCAGAATGATTCATAAGATGATCATTGGATGATAGTAAAGATATTCTTATGAGATTTGGAAGAACTAAGAATATATCATGTATAAGTGACAATTGTTAAAGGTAGTTCATTGTAAAGTGTTACATCGATACTAGTTTTGTCACAAGATACAAATTAAATTTATCTCAATTTAGACTATGGGTGGCACAATGTAATGGAAAGGATGTTCCATGATGGATTTGGATAAGTTCCAGAGTTGAAACATTGTGACGGATACTACAACAAAAGTCTAAGTATATGACTCCTATAGTGGCAGCAAAGGAGGGCATTTGTGTTAACTAGTTTGTTATCAAACTAGGTGTGGTTCAAAGTGGGCTAATACTATCAAGATATATTGTAAGACAATAATATCAACATATTTTAACCCGAATGAACTAAAGGTCTCACCAAAGGACCAAAATTATACAATGCCATCTCATTTGAGCATGAGTGATGTGTAGAGACGCAAAGACATGCAAATACACACGGACCTGAAACTATCAGATTTGGAGATTATGTTAACCACTAGCAATCGCGTATATGCAACACCAGAAAGCCATAGGTGTTCAATACACAAAGTTTTTCAAACTAGATTATTGACTCTAGTGCAAGTGGGAGACTGAAGGGAATATGCCCGAGAGGCAATAATAAAGTGGTTATTATCTTATTCCATGTTTATGATAAATGTTTATTTTGCATGCTATAATTGTAATTGGAACATTAATACTTGTGTGTTTAATAAACAAAATACAAAGTTCCTAGTACTTCCTCTCATATAAACTAGCTTGTTGATTAACAAGATGATCAACGTTTCCTGATCATGGACATTGGATGTTGTTAATAATGAGGTCACAACATTGGTGGAATGATGTGATGAACATTCATCCGTAGTATAGCATTACGATTAGAGTCATTATGTTTATATTGCTATAACATCATACGAAGTAATCTTAGTCGTTAGATTATGAGATCATGTTAATTGCTAACACCCGAAGATTATCTTGATAACATCAAATGTCACACCATAATAGTGTAACTATAAAGGTAGGTTTAGTGCTACGAAGGTGTTATATTGAGGATCATGGATCAAGAGTGGGATTTGTCCATCCCGATGACGGATAGGTATACTCTGGACCCTCTCGGTGATATCACATTGATGTTATATCACGGGAACGAGAAAAGAGTGCATGTCGGTAACGAGATCAAACTAGGTATTTGGATGCCAATGATCGAATCTTGGACATGTAATATATCACGACACAAAGGGATTTAGTTACGATGTTAAAGGTTCACACGATCACAAGAGTCATCGTTGAATATGTGCGAGTCAGTACGGATCTCCAGGTCTCGCTGTTGATTATTGATCAGAGAGGGGTCTCGATCATGTCTGCATTATTCGTGAACCGTAGGGTGACACACTTAAGGGATACCGACACCATATGGAGAAAATATGTTTCAGATACATATTTAAGAAAGCGCTGGAATTATTTCAATAGACACCGAAACTGTTTCGGGTGAAATTGCTGAAATTGGTTCTACATGTAATATTGAAATGTTGCAAGGGGTTTTATGTGAATGTTTGTTAATTAAAGTAATTAACAAAATTCTGAATAAAATTAATAAAAGAGTTTTATTAAATGAGAGAGCATTAAATTTGGAGAAATTTAATGCATTTAAAGTGGAGACTTTAAAAGAGAATGTGAAGGGGCATTTAAATGTGGAGGGGGTTACCACCACATGAATGGGGGAGGTGAAGGGACACCCTCCCCTCCTCCTATAAAAGACCCCCCTCTGACTCCTTCTTCCACACACCTCCTCATGAAGGATCTCTCTCCCCCTCTAGTTATTCCCCATGGTCTCGGATTAGCGAGATACATGTTCCCGGTGACTTTATCTGGAAAGGAGTTGCTACTTCCGCTGCTTTGCTAGAGCGAGGGATGGAGGTTGTCGGGGTACCGGACATGTGTGCGAACACGGATGCACCACTGCTTTGTGGTGCTGTCCTTGGTGGTGCTGGACTTGCTGGAGCTGGATCTGATGGACGTGCTGGAGCCGGACATGCTGGACTTCATCACGATCTTGAGATCGACAAGTGTACGACTACATCATCCATGAGTTCCAACTCGTTAACAAAGCTTTGTTGTCTTCGAGGGTAAGTTCTCTATGGATGTATATCCACCCGTTGCTCTGTATCTAGTAGATAGATCTTGGCGTATAGTTCTCATCATAGGAAATTTTTTGTTTTCTATGTTGCGAACCCAACAGTGGTCATGTGTATCAATGTTGTCTAGGAAAAGAACATGTGCTATGTGATTACGTCGATCAATGTGGTTTAGGAAAAGAACACAAGCAATGGCTATAGTGGATCCATGTGTCAAACAATGGTCATAGAGACCCTAAGCACATAGGAAGATCAGCTTCCACATTGCATGTTGCACGAGTGAGGAAGAAGTTCAATCACATAATGCACTGGAGTGTGTGTGGTCATGTGGCTGAATGTGGTCTAGGAAAATAACACATGGAATGTGGTCGTGTGGTTCAATGTTGTTTATGAAAAGAACACATGCAATGTCTATAGTGGATCCATGTGTCAAACAATGGTCACAGAGACCAAAAGAAGATAGGAAGAGAAGCTTTGCACCAGTGAGGTAGAAGTTGCATTAAATAATACACAGGAGTGTGTGTGGTCATGTGGATCAATTTGTCTACGAAAAGAACACATGCAATGACACTAGTGATCAATGTGGTTTAGGAAAAGAACACATGCAATTACTATAGGTTATCCAAGTGTCAAACCATGGTCACAAAGACAAAAAAGCACATAGCAAGAGCAGCTTCCACATTGCATGTTGTACCAATGAGGCAGAAGTTGCATCACATAATGCACTGGAGTGTATGTGGTCATCTGGATCAATGTGGTCTATGAAAAGAACACAGGCAATGACACTAGTGGATCAATGTAGTTTATGAAAAGAACACATGCAATGTCCATAGTGGATTCATGTGTCAAACCATGGTCACAGAGATCAAAAGCAAATAGGAATAGAAGCTTACACATTGCATGTTGCACCAGTGAGGCAGAAGTTGCATCACATAATGCACTAGAGTGTGTGTTGTCATGTGGATCAATGCGGTTTAGGAAAGGAACACATGCAATGTGGTCATGTGGATCAATGTGGTTTAGGAAAGAACACATGCAATGTCTATAGTGGATCCATGTGTCAAACCATGGTCATAGAGACCAAAAGCACATAGGAAGACCAACTTCCACATTGCATGTTGCACCAATGAGGCAGAAGTTGCATCACATAATGCACTGGACTAGGTGTGGTCATCTGGATCAATTTGGTTTAGGAAAATAACACATGCAATGACACTAGTGGATCGATGTGGTTTAGGAAAATAAGACATGCAATGTCCATAGTGGATCCATGTGTCAAACAATTTTCATAGAGACTAAAATCACATAGGAAAAGCAACTTCCACATTGCATGTTGCACTAGTGAGGCAGAAGTTGCATCACATAATGACCTGGAGTGTGTGTGGTCATCTGGATCAATGTGGTCTAGGAAAAGAAACATGCAATGTGGTCACTTGGATCAATGTGGTTTGGGAAAAGAACACGTGCAATGTCTATAGTGGATCCATGTGTTAAACAATGGTTATAGAGACCAGAAGCACATAGGAAGAGCAACTTCAACATTATATGTTGCACCAGTGAGGCAGAAGTTGCATCACATAATGCACAGGAGTGTGTATGGTCATGTGGATCAATGTTGTCTAGGAAAACAACACATGCAATGTGGTCGTGTGGATCAATGTGGTTCAAGAAAAGAAGACATGCAATGTCTATAGTGGATCCATCTTTCAAACCATGTTCATAGAGACCAAAAGCACATAGGAATAACACCTTCCACATTGCATGTTGCACTAGTGAGGCAGAAGTTGTAACACATAATACACTAGAGTGTGTGTGGTCATGCGTTTCAATGTGGTCTAGGAAAAGAAAACATGCAGTGACACTAGTGGATCAATGTGGTTTAGGAAAAGAGGACATGCAATGTCCATAGTGGATCCATGTGTCAAACCATGGTCACAGAGATCAAAAGCATATAGGAAGAGAAGCTTCCACATTACATGTTGCACAAGTGAGGCAGAAGTTGCATCACATAATGCATTGGAGTGTGTGTGTGTTCATGTGGATCAATGTTGTCTAGGAAAAGAACACACACAATGACACTAGTGATCAATGTGGTTTTGGAAAAAATATATGATATGACTATAGGTGATCCATGCATCAAACAATTGTCATAGAGACCAAAAGCACATAGGAAGAGTAGCTTCCACATTACATGTTGCACTAGTGAGGCAGAACTTGCATCACATAATGCACTAGAGTATGTGTGGTAATGTGGATCAATGTGGTCGTGTGGTTCAATGTTGCTTAGGAAAAGAACACATGCAATGTCTATAGTGGATTCATGTGTCAACCAATGGTCATAGAGACCAAAAGAACAATGAAGAGCAGCTTCGGCATTACATGTTGCACCAGTGAGGCAGAAGTTGCATTACATAATACACTAGAGTGTGTGTGGTCATGTGGATCAATGTTATCCAGGAAAAGAACACATGCAATGACACTAGTGATCAATGTGGTTTAGGATAAGAACCCATGCAATTACTATAGGTGACCCATGTGGAAAACCATGGTCACAAAGACCAAAAGCATATAGGAAGAGCAGCTTCCACATTGCATGTTGCACCAGTGATGCAAAAGTTCCATCACATAATGCACTGGAGTGAGTGTTGTCATGTGGATCAATGTGGTTTTGGAAAAGAACAAATACAATGTGGTCATGTGGATCAATCTGGTTTAGGAAAGAACACATGCAATGTCTATAGTGGATCCATGTGTCAAACCATGGTCATAGAGACCAAAATCACATAGGAAGAGGAGCTTCCACATAGCATGCTCCACCAGTGAGGCTGAAGTTGCATCACATAATGCACTAGAGTGTGTGTGGTCATGTGGAATAATGTTGTCTAGGCAAAGAACACATGCAATGACACTAGTGGATAAATGTGGTTTAGGAAAAGAAGACATGCAATGTCCATAGTGGATCCATGTTTCAAACAATGGTCATAGAGACCAAAAGCACATAGGAAGAGCAGCTTCCACACTGCATGTTGCACCAGTGAGGTAGAAGTTGCATCACATAATGCACTAGAGTGTGTGTGTGGTCATGTGGATCAATGTGGTCTAGGAAAACAACAAATGCAATGTGGACATTTGGATCAATGTGGTTTAGGAAAATAATACATGGAATGTCTATAGTGGATCCATGTGTCAAACCATGGTCATAGTAGAGACCAAAAGCACATAGGAATAGCAGCTTCCACATTGCATGTTGCACTAGTGAGGAAGAAGTTGTAACATATAATTCACTGGAGTGTGTGTGGTTATGCGGATCAATGTGTTCTAGTAAAATAACACATGCAATGACACTAGTGGATCAATGTGGTTTAGGAAAAGAAGACATGCAATGTCCATAGTGGATCCATGTGTCAAACCATGATCACAGAGGCCAACGGCACATAGGAAGAGCAGCTTCCACATTACATGTTGCACAAGTGAGGCAGAAGTTGCATCACATAATGCATCGGAGTGTATATGGCCACGTGGATCAATGTTGTCTATAAGAATGAAAACATGCAATGACACTAGTGAACAATGTGGTTTAGGATAAGAAGACATGCAATGTCCATAGTGGTTCCATGTGTCAACCCATGGTCACAGAGACCGAAATCACATACGAAGAGCAACTTCCACATTGCATGTTGCACCAGTGAGGCTGAAGTTGCATCACATAATGCACTAGAGTGTGTGTGGTCATGTGGATCAATGTGGTCTAGGAAAATAAAACATGCAATGACACTAGTGGATCAATGTGGTTTAGGAAAATAATACATGCAATGTCCATAGTGGATCCATGTGTCAAACGAAGGTCACAGAGATCAAAAGCACATACGAAGAGCATCTTCGACATTACATGTTGCACAAGTGAGGCAGAAGTTGCATCACATAATGCACTGGAGTGTGTGTGGTCATCTGGATCAATGTGATCTAGGAAAAGAACACATGAAATGACACTAGTGGATCAATGTGGTTTAGGAAAAGAATACATGTAGTGTCCATAGTGGATCCATGTGTCAAACTATGGTCACAGAGATGAAAAGCACATAGGAAGAGTAGCTTCCACATTACATGTTGCACAAGTGGGGCATATTTTGCATCACATAATGCACTAGACTGTGTGTGGTCATGTGGATCAATTCTTTCTAGGAAGCAACGGCACTAGTGATCAATGTGGTTTAGGAAAATAAGACATCCAATGATTATATGTGATCCATGCGTCAAACAATGGTCATAGTGACCAAAATCACATCAGAAGAGTAACTTCCACATTGCATGTTGCACCTATGAGGTAGAAGTTGTATCACATAATGCACTGGATTGTGTGTGGTCATGTGTATCAATGTTGTCTAGGCAAAGAACACATGCTATGTGGTCACATGGAACAATGTGGATTACGAAAAGAACACATGCAATGTTTATATTGGATCCATGTGTCAAAGAATGGTCAAAAAGACCAAAAGCACATAGTAAGAGCAGCTTCCACATTGCATGTTGCACGAGTGAGGCAAAAGTTGCATCACATAATGCACTAGAGTGTGTGTAGTCATGTGGATCAATGTAGTCTAGGAAAAGAACACATGAAATGTGGTCATGTGGTTCAATGTTGTTTAGGAAAAGAACACATGCACTGTCTATACTGAATCCATGTGTTAAACAATGTTCAGAGTGACCAAAAGAACATAGGAAGAGCAGCTTCCACATTACATGTTGCACCGGTGAGGCAGAAGTTGCCTTACATAATGCACTAGAGTGTGTGTGGTCATGTGGATCAGTGTTGTCTAGGAAAAGAACACATGCAATGACACTAGTGATCAATGTGGTTTAAGAAAGGAACACATGCAATGACTATAGGTGATCCATGTGTGAAACCATGGTCAGAGAGACCAAAAGCACATAGGAATAGTAGCTTCCACATTGCATGTTGCACTAGTGAGGAAGAAGTTGCATCACATAATGAAGTGGAGTGTGTGGGGTAATGTGGATCAATGTGGTCTAGGAAAATAACACAGGCAATGACACTAGTGGATTAATGTGTTTTAGGAAAAGAACACATGCAATGTCCATTGTGGATCCATGTGTCCAACCATGGTCACAGAGACCAAACGCACATAGGAAGAGCAGCTTCCACATTGCATGTCGCACCAGTGAGACAGAAGTAGCATCACATAATGCACTAGAGTTTGTGTGGTGATGTGGATCAATGTGGTTTAGGAAAATAACACATGTAATGTGGTCATGTGTATCAATGTGGTTTAGGAAAGAACACATGCAACATCGATAGTGTATCCATGTGTCAAACCATGGTCATAGAGACCAAAATCACATAGCAAGAGCAGCTTCCACATTGCATGTTGCACCAGTGAGGAAGAAGTCGCATCACATAATGCACTGGAGTGTGTGTGGTCATGTGTATCATTGTGGTCTAGGAAAACAACACATGCAATGACACCAGTGGATCAATGTGGTTTTGGAAAAGAACACATGCAATGTCCATATGGATCCATGTGGCAAATTACATCACATAATGTACTAGAGTGTGTGTGGTCATGTGGATCACTGTGGTTTAGGAAAATAACACATGCATTGTCTATAGTGGATCCGTATGTCAAACCATGTCCATAGAGACCAAAAGCACATAGGAATAGTAGCTTCCACATTGGATGTTGCACCAGTGAGGCAGAAGGGGCATCACATAATGCACTGGAGTGTGTGTGGTCATGTGGATCAATGTGGTCTAGGAAAATAACACATGCAATGTCCATAGTTGATCCATGTGTCAAACCATGGTCACAGAAACCAAAAGAACATAGGAAGAGCATCGTCCACATTACATGTTCCAATAGTGAGGCAGAAGCTGCATTACATAATACACTGGAGTGTGTGTGGTCATGTGGATCAATGTTGTCTAGGAAAAGAACACATGCAATGACACTAGTGATCAATGTGGTTTGGGAAAAGAACACATGCAATTACTATAGTTGATCCATGTGTCAAACCATGGTCACAAAGATCAAAAGCACATAGGAAGAGCAGCTTCCACATTGCATGTTGCACCAGTGAGGCAGAGGTTGTAACACATAATGCAATAGAGTGTGTGTGGTCATGTGGTTCAATGTTGTCTCGGAAAAAGAACACATGCAATGTAACTAGTGATCAATGTGGTTTAGGAAAAGAAGACATGCAATGACTATAGGTCATCCATTTGTTACCAATGGTCATAGAGACCAAAAGGACATAGGAAAAGCAGCTTCGACATTGTATGTTGCACTAGCGAGACAGAAGTTGAATCACATAATGACCTAGAGTGTGTGTGGTCATGTGGATCAATGTGGTATAGGAAAATAACACATGCAATGTCTTTATTGGATCCATGTGTCAAACCATGGTCACAGAGACCGAAAGCACATACGAAGAGCATCTTCCACATTACATGTTGCACAAGTGAGGCAGAAGTTGCATCACATAATGCACTGGAGTGTGAGTGGTCGTGTGGGTCAATGTGATCTAGGAAAAGAACACATGCAATGAAACTAGTGGATCAATGTTGTCTAGGAAAAGAACACATGCTATGTGGTCACGTGGATCAATGTGGTTTATGAAAAGAACACATGCAATGTCCATGGTGGGTTCATGTGTGAAACCATGGTCACAAAGACCAAAAGCACATAGGAAGAGCAGCTTCCGCATTGCATTTTGCATTAGTGAGGCAGACGTTGCATCACATAATGCACTGGAGTGTGTGTGGTCATGTGGTTTAGGAAAAGAACACATTCAATGACACTAGTGTATCAACATGGTTTAAGAAAAGAACACATGCAATGTCTATACTGGATCCATGTGTTAAACAATGGTTATAGAGACCAAAAACACATAGGAAGAGCAGCATCCACATTGCATGGCGCACGAGTGAGGTTGAAGTTAAATCACATAATGCAATATAGTGTTTGTGGTCATGTGCATCGATGTGGTCTAGGAAAAACACATGCATTTTGGTCGTGTGGTTCAACGTTGTTTAGGAAAAGAACACATGAAATGTCTACAATGGATCCATGTATCAAACCATGGTCACAGAGACCAACCGCACATAAGAAGAGCAGCTTGCACATTGTATGTTGCAATAGTGAGGCAGAAGTTGCATCACATAATGCACTGGAGTTTGTGTGGTCATGTGGATCAATGTGGTCTAGGAAAAGAACACATGCAATAAAACTAGTGGATCAATGTGGTTTAGGAAAAGAACACATGCAATGTCCATAGTGGATCCATGTGTCAAACCATGGTCACAAAGACCAAAATCACATAGGAAGAGCAGCTTCCACGTTGCATGTTGCACCAGTGAGGCAGACATGGCATCACATAATGCACTGGACTGTGTGTGGTCATGTGGATCAATGTGGTTAAGTAAAGGAATACATTCAATGTGGTCATGTGGATCAATGTCGTTTAGGAAAGAACACATGCAATGTCTATAGTGGATCCATGTGTCCAACCATGGTCATAGTGACCAAAAGCACATAGGAAGAGCAGCTTCGACATTGCATGTTGCACTAGTGAGGCAGAAGTTGCATCACATAATGATCTGGAGTGTGTGTGGTCATGTGGATCAATGTGGTATAGGAAAACAACACATGCAATGTCTATATTGAATCCATGTGTCAAACCATGGTCACATAGACCAAAAGCACATAGGAATAGTAGCTTCCACATTTCATGTTTCACTAGTGAGGCAGAATTTGCATCACATAATGCACTGGAGTGTGTGGTCATGTGAATCAATGTGGTCAAGGAAATGAAAACATGCAATGACACTAGTGGATAAATGTGGTTTAGGAAAAGGAGACATGCAATATCCATACTGGATCCATGTGTCAAACCATGGTCACAAAGATCAAAATGACATATGAAGAGCAGCTTCCACATTACATGTTGCACAAGTGAGGCAGAAGTTACATCACATAAGGCACTGGAGTGTGGGTGGTCATGTGGATCAATGTGGTCTAGGAAAAGAGCACATTCAATGACATTAGTGGATCAATGTGGTTTAGGAACAGAAGACATGCAATCTCCATAGTGGATCCATGTGTCAAACCATGGTCACAGAGATCAAAAGCACATAGGAAGATCAGCTTCCACATTACATGTTGCACATGTGAGACAGAAGTTGCATCACATAATGCACTGGAGTGTGTGTGGTCATGTGGATCAATGTTGTCTAGGAAAAGAACACATGCAAAGACACTACTGATAAATGTGGTTTAGGAAAATAAGACATGCAATGACTATAGGTGATCCATGCGTCAAACAATGGTCATAGAGACCAAAAGAACAAAGGAAGAGTAGCTTCCGCATTGCATGTTGCACCTGTGAGGTAGAAGTTGCATCAAAGTGTGTGTGATAATGTGTATCAATGTTTTCTAGGAAAAGAACACATGCTATGTAGTCACGTGGATCAACGTGGTTTAGGAAAAGAACACATGCAATGTGTATAGTGGATCCATGTGTCAAACAATTGTCATAGAGACCAAAAGCACATAGGAAGAGCAGCTTCCACATTGCATGGTGCACGAGTGAGGCAGAAGTTGCATCACATAATGCACTATTGTGTGTGTGGTCATGTGGATCAATGTGGTCTACGAAAAGAACACATGCAATTTGGTCGTGTGGTTCAATATTATTTAGGAAAAGAATACATGCAATTTCTATAGTGGATCCATGTGTCAAACAATGGTCACAGATACCAAAAGAACATAGGAATAGGAGCTTCCACATTACATGTTGTACTAGTGAGGCAGAAGTTGCATTACATAATGCACTAGAGTGTGTGTGATCATGTGGATCACTTTTGTCTAGGAAAAGAACACATGAAATGACACTAGTGATCAATGTGGTTTAGGAAAGGTTCACATGCAATAACTATAGGTGATCCATGTGTCAAACCATGGTCACAAAGACCAAAAGCACATAGGAAGAGCAGCTTCCACATTGCATGTTGCACCAGTGAGGCAGAAATTTCATCACATAATGCACTAGAGTGTGTGGTCATGTGGATCAATGTGGTCTAGGAAAAGAATACATGCAATAAAACTAGTGGATAATTGTGCGTTATGAAAAGAACACATGCAATCTCCATAGTGGATCCATGTGTCAAACCATGGTCACAGACACCAAAAGCACATAGGAAGAGAAGCTTCCACATTGCATGTTGCACCAGCGAGGCAGAAGTTTAATCACATAATGCACTGGAGTGTGTGTGATCATGTGGATCAATGTTGTTTAGGAAAAGAATACATGCAATGTCGTCATGTGGATCAATGTTGTTTAGGAAAGAACAAATGCAATGTCTATAGTGGATCCATGTGTCAAACCATGGTCATAAAGACCAAAAGCACATAGGAAGAGCAGCTTCCACATTGCATGTTGCACCAGTGAGGTAGAAGTTGCATCACATAATGCACTAGATTGTGTGTGGTCATGTGGATCATTGCGGTCTAGGAAAACAACACATGGAATAACACTAGTGGATCAATTATGACTTAGGAAAAGAACACATGCAATGTCCATAGTGGATCCATGTGGCAAACCATAGTCTCAGAGATCAAAAGCACATAGGAAGAGCAGCTTCCACATTGCATGTTGCATCGGTGAGGAAGAGGTTACATCACATAATGCACTAGAGTGTGTGTGGTCATGTGGATCAATGTGGTATAGGAAAAGAACACATGCAATGTGCTCACGTGGATCAATGTCGTTTAGGAAAAGAACACATGCAATGTCTATATTGGATCCATGTGTCAAACAATGGTCACATAGACCGAAAGCACATAGGAAGAGCAGCTTCCACATTGCATGTTGCACTAGTGAGGTAGAAGTTGCATCACATAATGCATTGGAGTGTGTGTGGTCATGTGGATCAATGTGGTCTAGGAAAAGAAAACATGCAATGACAGTTGTGGATCAATGTGGTTAAGGAAAAGAAGACATGCAATGTCCATAGTGGATCCATGTCTCAAACCATGGTCACAAAGATGAAAAGCACACACGAAGAGCATCTTCCACATTATATGTTGCACAAGTGAGGTAGAAGTTGCATCACATAATACACTAGAGTGTGTCTGGTTATGTTGATCAATGTGGTCTAGGAAAAGAACACTTGCAATGACACTAGTGGATCAATGTGGTTTAGGAAAAGAATACATGCAATGTCCATAGTGGATCCATGTGTCAAACCATGGTCACAAAGATCAAATGCACATAGGAAGAAAAGCTTCCACATAACATGTTGCACAAGTGAGGACGAAGTTGCATCACATAATGCACTGGAGTGTCTGTGGTCATGTGGATCAATGTTGTCTAGGAAAAGAACACATGCTATGTGGTTTAGGAAAAGAACACATGCAATGTCTATAGTGGATCCATGTGTCAAACAACGGTCATAGAGACCAAAAGCACATAGGAAGAGCAGCTTCCACATTTCATGTTCCACGAGTGAGACAGAAGTTTCATGACATAATGCACTAGGGTGTGTGTGGTCATGTGGATAAATGTGGTCTAGGAAAAGAACACATGCAATTTGGTCATGTGGTTCAATGTTGTTTAGGAATAGAACACATGCAATGTCTATAGTGGATCCATGTGTCAAACATTGGTCACAGAGACCAAAAGAACATAGGAAGAGCAGCTTCCACATTACAAGTTGCAGCAGTGAGGCAGAAGTTGCATTACATAATGCACTGGAGTGCGTGTGGTCATGTGGATCAATGTTGTCTAGGAAAAGAACACATGCAATGACACTAGTGATAAATGTGGTTTAGGAAAGGAACACATGCAGTGACTATAGGTAATCCATGTGTCAGACCATGGTCACAGAGACCAAAAGCACATAGGAAGAGGAGCTTCCACATTGCATGTTGCACTAGTGAGGCAGAAGTTGCATCACATAATGCACTGGACTGTGTGTGGTCATGTGGATCAATGTGGTCTAGGAAAAGAACACATGCAATGAAACTAGTGGATCAATGCTGTCTAGGAAAAGAACACATGCTATGTGGTCATGTGGATCAATGTGGTTTATGAAAAGAACACATGCAATGTCCACAGTGGGTTCATGTGTCAAACCATGGTCACAAAGACCAAAAACACATAGGAAGAGCAGCTTCCAGATTGCATGTTGCACTAGTGAGGAAGAATTTGCATCACATAATGCACTGGAGTGCGTGTGGTCATGTGGTTTAGGAAAAGAACACATGCAATGTGGTCATGTGGATCAATGTGGTTTATGAAAGAACACATGCAATGTCTATAGTGGATACATGTGTCAAACCATGGTCATAGAGACCAAAAGCACATAAGAGCAACTTCCACATTGCATGTTGCACCAGTGAGGCAGAAGTTGCATCACATAATGCACTGGAGTGTGTGTGGTCATGTGGATCATTATGGTCCATGAAAACAACACATGCAATGACACTAGTGGATCAATATGGTTTACGAAAAGAACACAAGCAATGTCCATAGTGGATCCATGTGGCAAACCATGGCCATAGAGACCAAAAGCAAATAGGATGAGGAGCTTCCACATTGCATGTTGCACCGGTGAGGCAGAAGTTACATCACATAATGCACTAGAGTGTGTGTGGTCATGTGGATCAATGTGGTTTAGGAAAAGAACACATGCAATGTCTATAGTGGATCCATGTGTCAAACCATGGTCACAGGGACCGAAGCACATACAAAGAGAAGCTTCGACATTACATGTTGCACAAGTGAGGCAGAAGTTTCATCACATAATACACTGGATTGTGTGTGGTCATGTGGATCAGTGTGGTCTAGGAAAAGAACACATGCAATGACACTAGTGGATCAATGTGGTTTAGGAATAGAAGATATGCAATGTCCATAGTGGATCCATGTGTCAATCAATGGTCATAGAGACCAAAAGAACATGGGAAGAGCAGCTTCCACGTTACATGTCGCACCAGTGAGGCAGAAGTTGCATTACATAATGCACTGGAGTGTGTGTGGTCATGTGGATCAATGTTGTCTAGGAAAAGAACACATGCAATGACACTAGTGATCAATGTGGTTTAGGAAAGGAACACACTGATGGTTGTGAAATACCACCACTTTTAGCCATATAAAATGTGCTATTTATCTCTCATATCATGTTTCTTCCAGCTATAGCTATGCCTTATATTTATGACTTCTAGTTCTCATTTACTTTCATATGAGCTTTGCACATTTAGTAGTTTAGGTAGAATTTTATCACTTTACTTGTCTATGACATGTGTGTAGGTGTTGGTGAAGATTATGGATAAAAAGGAACAAACACTACAAGAAAAGTTTCCTTCCGCAATGACTTGGCCTGACGGTCGTTGTAGAAGGAGCGTCATCCACGACGAAATTCTCGGCTCGGCCTTGGCCGATGGAAAACTTTTTTTTCCTGTTTTGCGGACCTCTACTATGACGGATCTACTAAAAACATGGAGGAAGCTCGGCCAGCGCGTGGCAGAAGCAAGATTTTCATTTCCTCGTGCGATGTTAACTCGTCGAAGTCTTTCGAGCAGTATGGGTCCCAGATATTAGTGTCTCTAGTGGACCATACTTTTTGGTCGTGCCTCCCTGATTTGAACTCGATAACGTTGCTCGATTCGTCTGCCATTTAGTCAGGCTGCTAGGTCCCATATGTGAGCCTCTCATTAGAAGGATCGTGTGTCTGATGGAATTTTTTTCCTTCGCTCGCGCTATCCTGTTCCGAAGTTGATAGCGCTGATCGATGCATCTACCATTTAATCAACCTCCTGGGACCCACATGTCATCCTCTCATTAGAAGAAATGTGTGTATGATAGAATTTTTTCCCTTGGCTATTGCCTCCTTGATTTCAACTCGATAACGTTGCTCGATCTATCAGTCGTCTAGTCATGCTGCTGGGTCCTCCATGTCAGCCTCACATTATAAGAATCATGTGTATGATGGAATTTATTTCTTTGCTCGCGCTACCCTGTTCCAAACTTGATAGCGATGCTCGATGTATCTACCGTTTAATCAAACTCCTGGACCCCACATGTCATCCTATCATTAGAAGAAACGTGTGTATGATAGAATTTTTTCCTTCAGTTGCGCCTCCGTGTTCCGAACTTGATAGCGTTGCTCGCTCCATCAGCCGTGCGGATGGGTTCCTTATGTCAGTCTCACATTAGAAGAATCGTGGGTATGGCAGATTTTTTTCTACTCTAGCGCCACCCTGTTCCTAACTAGATAGCATTTCTTGACGAATATGCCATTTGGTCACGCAGCTGGGTCTCACATGACAGCCTCTCATTAGAAGGATCGGTTGTACGATTGACTTTATTCTCTGCTCGTGCTGCGTGTTTCGAACTTGATAACGTTGCTCGCTACATCAGTCGTTTTTTCAGGGTGCTGGGTCCCCCCATGTCAGCCTCTCATTAGAACAAATGTGTGCATGATGGACTTTTTTCTCACTCACGCCTCCCTGTTTCGAACTTGGCAACGTTGCTCGATACAACACCTGTATAAGGCCGCGCTGGTGGGACCCACATGTCAGTCTATCTTTAAATGAAATGTGTGTATGATACACCTTTTTTCAGCCGTGTCTGCTGTTTTGGACTTCCAATAGATTTAAACTGTGTGTGTCGCCACTATGCCAAAGATATTTATAGAAAATATAATATTAAACATTCCTCCCTACCTTCAAGTTATGTTTTAATGTTTTAGAAAGATGTTGTGTGTCTGTATTTATATTTTTAAAAATAAAAGGGCAGCCTCCTGGCATTTCAATTTGTAAAGTGCCACATATATAATCGACTAGTTTCTTAAAAATATGGGTGTTTTTTTTAAGAGGTGGACGTGGAGTTTTTTTAAGAGGTGGGGGGCAATGCTCAAAAGGCCGAATTAAAAATATTTTGTGCTATTCTACATGGTCCATCTACATGCGCTATAATCCATGGGCTCCTTTCTTAAATTTCACTAGGCTGTGGTAAGCAGTCCCTTGACCCTGACAAGGACAAATTAAAATGTTCTTGCCTATGCTCCATGGGATCCTTTCTCAAATTTCACTGGCCTGTGCTTAGTAGTTCCCTGACCCTGCGCTAAAAAAAGCAGTTCCCTAACCTCAAAAAGGCGTGTATGTATGTTGGACTGTCTTTTCGGGTCGAACTTGATAACGTTGTTGGGTCCTGCATGGTAGCCTCTCACCACGCTGGAATTTTTTCTCGCTCGCGCCTCCTTATTGCGAACTTGGCAATGTTGCTCGATGCAGCATCTCTATAAGGCCGTGCTGCTGGTTCCCATGTGTTAGCCTCTCTGTAAATGAAGCATGCGCATGATGTTCTTTTTTTCAGCCCCGTGCGCTATTTTGACATCGGTGCGTTGCTAGGTCTAAATATACATGGTACAAACTAAAGGACCAAATATACACACATACTATATAGATGTCGATCATATTTTTTTTCAGAATTATCTATTATAATTTTATATAGTGATGATATTTCATATGTCTATTATCTGGTTCTCACGTGCAGGATACGTGGAACTTACTAGTAATGTAGTAGTTTCAACAAAACAACATAGGTAGGTGGAGATTTTTCTAGGGGGCTGGGGAAGGGGATGACCATCAAGGCCGAATTAAAAAAGATTCTAGGATAACTAGGAGCGAATGCCGTATTCTTCATGGGCTCACTCCGAAACTGAATGCGCTATGGTCGGTGGCCACAAGATAATGAAAAGGCCGAATTGAAGATTTTGGGCTATGATTGGGCCTGATAGGCTAATTTCATGGGATCAGTAATAAAAATTCCAGACCTCAACAAGGAAGGAAAAATGAGGGAGAAAATTTTGGTCGATATTTTCGCGTGAAAATTGTTGACAACTAGGACACATACCCCCCGCGCGCAAAAACTTTCCCACTCACGCCTTCCAACTCGTGCCTTCACTCTAGTAGCTAGCTACTTTCTCTTTGCATGATTCTTTTGGAGACGCGCAAGCGGTCAAAACCACAAGCCGCACACCAAAACATTCACACTCAATCTATCAGCCGTGGCAGCCTGACACCATTGCTGGCGGTGTCGTTCTTTTCGAGACGAGCACAGGCCGGCGGTCAGCTGGTCGATCCCCACGGTATGCTTATAATATCCTTAATTCGCTCAATCATTCCCTAGAAGTAGTTTTGTACTCGATTTGCTCGTTTGACATTGTTCTGCACTTGATCTATTTGTTCGAATTGGTTGTCATTTTGTGCTCGGTCGATCTGTTCTCTCAAATATGTAACATAGTTCTGCACTCAATTTCTAAAATAAGCTAAAATTACATGGCATTTATAGTTCTATATTCAATCAGGTTGCTCAGATATCATGGCTTAATTACATCTGTAATCAACCTATTCGGTGAAATATCTTGAATGCTTCTGACCATCTCTATCCTCAACAGATGGATAGATATTGGATACTGAATAGAAAAAAAGCAACACCTTCATATTGGGAAGGTGTTAATGACTTCATGAAGTTTTTTAGAAAGCATAATTGTGACTCAGATGAGTTTTGCCCATGCCGACAATGCCTTAATTATAAAAAGCTGAGTCAGAGCATAGTCACAGACCATACTTTCATTAATGGGATGCAACACACATATATTAGGTGGACTAAACATGGTGAACCATATGATAAACTTATTCTTTATCCTCTAGATGATGCTGATCTGCCTGAAGCTCATCAGATTGAGGATGAGGACCTTTCTGGGTTGTTAAGGGACCTTCACCCCACTGCAAGCAAAAAAGGTGCTCCTTCTCTTAAAATATCACTTTTCTTTGACCTGATAGAAGATGCCAAGTGTTTAGTGGACCCTGATTCTGGTATCTCAAGAGTTGAACTGGTAGAGAAATTACTAAAGGAGAAGTTGTTCAACAAGATTACCAACAAAGCTTTCGATTCAGTGATTAAGGTGTACAGCGAGTTAATCCCTAGGGAAGGACTACCAAAATCCTTTTATGAGATGAAACAATACATCAAGGTACTTGCACTATCTTATGAGAAGATACTTTTTTGTCCAAATGAATCTGTACTATTCTGGGAGGATTATGAAAACCTCGATGAATGCCTAGTACGTAACGAATCAAGATGGAAAAATGGTGTTAGAAAGAAGAAAGATCCTTGTAAGGTTCTGAGATTTTTTCAATTATAGATAGATTCAAGAGGTTGTTTTAGTCAAAACAAACATCTAAGGAAACAAGATGGGACAAAGAGATTCACAAGCCAGATGATTACTTACTCAGACATCCAGTCAATGGCGATGAATGGAAGAACTTTGACAAGGCTCATCCAGGATTTGCGGCGGATCCATGGAACCTGAGACTTGGCCTACCTACAAATGGATTTAACCCATTTGGCAACATGAATAACTCGTACGTCATGTGGTTAATACTTGTTACAATTTACAACCTGCCTGCCTAGGCATGCACTGATCAGTCGAACTTCTTGCTGGATTCACCCATCCCAGGTCCCAAATCACCTGGGAAGGATTTTGATCTGTTCGTGTAGCCTCTTATACGAGACTTGCAGGAACTATGGAAGGGTGTCATGACTCCTGATATCCTTGCCAGCAACCCTTAAGATGCCAAGTTCCCTATGCGTACTGCTGGGATATTCTGCACCCATGATTTTCCCGCTCTTGGCACTATATCAGGAAGAGTGACAGCAGGTTATAACGCATGTGTTCGATGTGAGACAAAACAGGTCACAGTGAGGCTACAAAATAAGACTAGTTTCCTTGGCCACTAGGTTTTTCTTCCTCAAGGCCACAAATTCCGAAAAAACTTGAAAAAATGCAGTTATACGGAAAGAGGACTGAATATGGCACTACACCACAAAAGTTAACTGCAACTGAGTTGCAGGCGCATTTACAAAAGGTCAGAAATGTCAAACCAGGAAAACAACCAGCTGCCATACGAGGTAAAAGAAAGAAAACTGAAGATGCACCAACAGTAGGAGCAACATCGAAAAGGAAGAGAGCGGGAGAAGTAGCAGCAGATTCCCAAGGGAAGGAAAAGGAACCGAGAATATTTTATAAGCACAGATCCACTCTATGGGACTTGCCGTATTGGGCTGGTAAGACACTTTGACTTAATATTCATGTCATGCACATGGAGAAAAGTATATGTGACATCATTATAGGCACATTTCTCAACATTCCATCTAAGACAAAAGATAGCTATAATGCTAGGCTTGACTACAAAAAACTCAACGTCAACAACAACTTGAAGCTGCATCCTAAAGATACGGTTGATAAGGGCAGTGAAAAACATTACAAATTTCGAGGTGCAGAATTTACCTTGCCAATGAATAAAAGGGTACTATTTTGTGACTTCCTCCGAGGTGTGAAGTTCCCATCTGGATTTGCTTCCAGCATTGCAAAATGTATCAATGCAGAGGGGAACAAACTCCAAGGGTTGAAAACTCACGATTGCCACATCCTACTACAAATGCTTTCAGCTCTTGGCGTTAAAGGTTTAGTGAACAATGATTTGTACAACGTGCTTGCAGAGTTGGGAAAGTTCTTTAGGGAAATATGTAGCAAAACTTGAGCTATATCCACCAGCCTGTGCAAGCTTGAGCTATATCCACCAGCCTTCTTTGATGTGATGGTGCATTTTGTTGTTCATCTAACTGAAGATGCACTCTATAGAGGTCCCGTATAGTACAGATGGATGTATCCTATAGAACGTCGACTTTACGCTTTCAAGGGTACTATTAGGAACATGGCTAGAGCATAGGCTTGGATTGCAGAGGCATACATTGCTGCTGAAGCATTTGCATTTTGCTCAAGATACATTCCTGATCGTAAAACGAGATACAGTCTAGGTGGCAGAATTGAAGAAGTTGAAAAATCTGTTTTTAACCATGGTGTTCACCTAGTAGGAAAGAAGGAACATAGAACATTAATGCAGCATGAATATGACCAACTTACTTGGTATGTGCTGAATAACGCTGATGAGGCTAAAAACTTTGTTGTGTGAGCACTATTCATACATATCCTCACATATATGAAATGAAACTTGTAGCAAGATATGTTCAGATGTCTTACTTGTGTATCATTTTTGTAGGTTATTTAAAGCAACCAAAGGAAAAGATTATGTTTCACCAGTATGTGGGGGGTGGGTTTCAGGAATGGTTTAGGAATCATGTAAGATGGTCAATTGAACTTTGAATTGCATACGGATTGTGCACATCAGATAACCTCTTGATTATTTTGTATAACCGCAAATCACGAAGCTACGTGAAGAGAATCCGGGTGATGTTAGTGATGGTCTCGATGCCGTATCACGTGGTCCAGCAAAGAGGGTGCAGATAGCTTCAGATTGCAATGACGATGGTATCCACTACAACACTTATGAGCGTGAGAAACATCTGAAGACACAAAACAGTGGCATCACGACCAGTGGAGAGCACTTGACAGCCAAAATGAAGAATTCAGATGACTATGATCATTATGGTCGCATAAAAGGGGTTATGGAGTTGAATTATAACGACAAGACAGGTGGTCTATCTATGGTTCTATTCAAGTGTTATTGGTATCACCAAGATCCGAACAAGAAAAGAGGCCCTAGAAATGATGGGTATTTCATATCGATCAATACTACTGCTGAGTGGTATAAGGAGGAACCTTATATTTTGGTAACTCAAGCTTCTAAGGTAATATTCTTGGATGACAGAGATAATAAGGATTGGCAATATGTGCAAAAGTTTGAGGCAAGGAGCACCTATGATGTGAATGAGTATGATGAGCTAGTCACCACAGATGTTGCCCACCAAGATGATCCCAGTGGTTGTATGGTAACTGAACTGGCTGACGTCGACGAAAATTTGATTCCTAGAGGCGGCTCTGCGCATGATGGACAAGTAGATTTCATAATCGAGGTTAGTTTAGTCGACAAACATAGGAATAAACTTGCTCTACCTGATGAATCTCAGGCCATGTATGATGAATGGCAAGGGGAAGAAGATCCAACCCAGTCGGAATATGTGGATCTAGAACGCGGCGGTGCAGAAAGCGATGATGGTGACGATGAATAGACTGTTGTTTCATATTATGCAGTGAGATGATGAACAGTGATTCGTATTGGTTTTCTCTTTGTAAAATGTATGAGACATGATGATAATTTCCTGTTGGATTGTAATCCTAGACTAATTGTTTTCACTGTCTAAATTGGATTAAGCTTAATTCGACAAGTGCAAACATATGTAGAACAAGTTCAATTTTCGTGCAGCAGAAACATTGGTTCAGTACATTAATTAATTATCAACCACAAGACCAGTTTCATACAGAAGGGGACATATGCACCTCGTGTCAGTAGAGATGGGTGAGCACATTTTCTCGGTAGATAGGGCAGCTAGCGTTTGTCTCAAACCAAGTGAAGATGCACTTGCGGTGGTACGGATGGATGCATCCCCGGAGACACACCGTTGTGCGCTTCAATAGTGCTTGCATGCATATGCTAAAGTGGTCATCCTCCTGCTCAAGCAGGTACCAACTGTCTTGAAGCACCGGCAAGTTGACAATGAGCCAGAGATTTAGGCTAAGGGTTAGGTCGAAGTGGAAATCATCAATCCACATACACGCCTGAAGCCAGAGCTGGTGTAGAATGTCGTAGGACATGATGATGTCCCACTCCTCTGCCATGAGTTGCAGGTTCTTAAGCAGCCATACACGGCCAAGAACCTTGCGCATAGTTTCCATGATCTTGCTTGCTCTTCGCAGCTTGTTGGGAGGCAGGACGAGATTCAACACTTCCTCTTCGCAGGCTGTGATCGCGACATCGTCCTCCTCTAGAGGGACTGGGATGGATCCAAGCATCCTTCTAAGCTCATACATCCTCGAGAAGAAGAACTTCAGTGTCATTGTGTACGGCATCGCCTCGTTAACTAAATGTGGCTCGACGATAGAGAAGTCGGTTGTGGCTGTGGAGACGCGGCAAGAACGGAAGACATGGGGGCCAGACTCGATGATGCACTCCTATGAGGAGCGCTCCAGTTCCGGCGCTGCCACCATTTGGGGTTTTTTTGGGGGGTGGGGGAGGGGAGGGGGCTAGTCGATGGTGCTAGCCTGGTTGAGGGGGAAGAGGCCATGGGAAATGGGTGAGGGCATGTTTGATTTGTAGGATAGGAAAATCGTAGGAATAGGAAAAATATAAGATTGCATTGTCATGTTCACTCCAATCCTATAGGAATTCATATGCACCAAAGTGTGTTTGATTCCACCATAGGAAGCTAAAAAAGAGGTATGGGTGAATGTTCGATTTCCTACAAAAACTAGCACAATGGAATCCTTAGGTAAAAATCCTATGGGAATCAATCCTACAAATCAAACAATCGTCATAGGAAATTTTCCTATAGGATTTAATCCTACAAAATTCCTAGGCAAATCCTTGGACTCAAATGGACCCTGAGAGTGGACTGCTCGAACAAAAGGCGGGGCCATGCTACCTTGTCACTCCCCTACGTCATCCCTAGCTCGTCCTCTCTTCATGGTTATATTTAGGCCGGTCATAGTGCTAGTGGGAGTAATTTGGGTAGTACATAGTCCTACATGTATTGCCAACTAAGCATTTAGATGACATGGCATGCAATTAAATGATGAGAGAGAGCCTTTGGGTAACTAGCTATAACTACAAGAAAGGTTTCCTTCCGCAACGACTTGGCCCGACGGTCGTCGTAGAAGGCGCGTCTTACGCAACGAAATTCTCGGCTCGGCCATGGCCGATGGAAAACATTTTTTTCCGGTTTCGCGCCCTCTACTACGACGGATCTGCTAAAAACATGGAGGAAGCTCGGCTGGAGCGTGGCAGAAACAAGATTTCGTTTCCTCCCGCGATGTTGACTCGCCGAAGTCTTTTGAGGCGTGTGGGTCCCAGACGTCAGTGTCTCTAGCGGACCATACTTTTCAGTCGCGCCTCCCTGATTTGAACTCGATAACGTTGCTCGAGGCATCTGCCGTTTAGTCAGGCTGCTAGGTCCCACATGTTCTCCTCTCATTAGAAGGATCGTGTGTATGATGAAAAAAAATTCCTTCGCTCGCGCTACCTTGTTCCGAAGTTGATAGCGCTGCTCGATGCATCTACCGTCTAATCAACCTCCTAGGACCCACATGTCATCCTCTCATTAGAAGAAACATGTGTATGATGGAATTTTTTCCTTCGCTGGTGCTACCCCATTCCGAGTTGATAGCGCTGCTCGACGCATCTACCGTTTAACCAACGTCCTGAGCCCCACATGCCATCCTCTCATTAGAAGAAACGTGTGTATGATGGATTTTTTCCTTCGCTCGCGCTACCCTGTTCCAAACTTGATAGCGTTGTTCGATGCATCTACCATTTAATCACGATGCTGGGCCCACATGTTATCCTCTCATTAGAAGAAACGTGTGTATGATGGATTTTTACCCTCTGTAGCTCCTTCATGTTCCGAACTTGATAGCTTTGCTTGCTGCATCAGCCGTTTATTCAGGCTGGTGGGTCCCTTATGTCAGCCTCAAAATATAAGAATCGTTGGTATGATGGAATTTTTTCTTCTCTAGCGTCACCCTGTTCTAAACTAGATAGAGTTTCTCGACGAATATGTCGTTTGCTCATGCTGCTGGGTCCCCCATTTCAGCCTCTCATTAAAAGAAACGTGTACATGCTGAACTTGTTTATCGCTCGTGCCTCCCTATTTCAAACTGGCTACGTTGCTCGATCCAGCATCTGTATAAGGTCGTGCTGCTGGGTCCCACATATCAACCACTCTGTAAATGAAACATGCATATATGATGGACATTTTTTGGCCATGTCTGTTGTTTTGACCTTGGCAACTTGCTGGGTCCCAGATGTCAACCACCTCTGTGCAGGAAATGTGTCTATGCTGGGTCCCAGCTGACAACCTCTATTTGAAAGAACCGTGTGTATGTTGGACTATTTTTTCGGGTCCTAGATGTCAGCCTCAGAGTTCAAAAAATTCTCATAAAGGCTGAATTAAAAAGATTCTGGGCTAACTCGGGGCGGATGCCCTATTCATCCTGGCTTATATTTCATGGGCTCACTCCTAAGTTGAATGGGCTATGGTCGGTGGCCACAAGACCACGAAAAGGCCAAATTAGAAGGTATTGGGCTGATCGGCTAATTCCATGGGCTATGCTTGGGCCTGCTGGGTCCGACATGTCAGCTTCTCTCTAAGTGCAACGTGTGTATGATGGACTTCTTTATCGGCCACGTCCTTTGTTTTGACCATGGCATCCATGTATCGTCTTACTGTCGAGGCCCTTATGTCAGCCTCTCTGGCATGCTCGGGCTTGTGGGTCCCTGATGTAGCCTTGTATGTTCTGTCTAGTGGGTCCCTGATGCGAGCCTCTCTGTACAAGTATTTAAACTTTTGTTTCGAACCCACCCTCAAAATAAACTCCAGGGACGCTGCATGATGGTGGGTCCGTGATGTTAGCCTCTCTGTAATGCGATATTTCTAGAAGAAAAAAATGTAAATCCATGATACGATTCGAAAAAAAGACCTTCAAATCAAATAAACGTAAACTGAGTGTGTTGCTAATACAACAAAGATATTTATAGAATAAATATCATTAAACTTTATTAGTACTACAATTTATGTATTAGTCTTCTTAAAAATATTTAATGTGTCTATGTTTATCTCTTTTAAAATATAAAAGGGCAGCACTCCTGGCATCTCAATTTATAAAATGCCACATAATGGAGTATTTTCTTAAAAACATGGGTAGGCAGAGTTTTTAATTCTGAGAGGTGGGGGCAATGCCCAAAAGGCCGAATTAAAAAGAGTTTGGCTATTCTACATAGGCTGCTCTACATGTGTTATACTCCGTAGGCTATGCTCCATGTGCTTCATTCTCAAATTTTAGTGGGTTGTGCTCAGCAGTCCCCTGACCCCTAAAAGGCCGAATGAATATGTTCTCGGCTATGCTCCATGGGCTCCTTTCTCAAATTTCACTGGGTTGTGGTCAGCAGTCCACTGACCCCAAAAAGACCGAATAAAAATGTTCTGGGCTAAAGTGATAATTCTTTTTGGCAACTATTCATGTCAAAATTCAATAGTAAAGAATAAGGTAGAAAAATTATCAACAGATTCAATGTTCATATTCAGGAGCACTTGACCAATTCAGCAGCATTTCAAAAGTGACCAGTTCAGCAATACAGACAATGAAATACAAATAGCAGTATAGAGAGAACCCGTTTTTGTTTTAGCTCTAAAAACCTTGTCGTGCAATTAGTTTGTCCTTTTCACCAAAGACACTCGACCATTGGAGAAAGAAAAACTGACGATCAAGTCTGCTTTGAGTATTGTCTTCTCACATCAATGCCTGTGTGACCCCCGTATGCAACCCAAAATGCCCAAGTCTCATCTAGATTGTGACACGGCCATGTTTCAAAAGAAAAGCAAGACTATCTACTGCCCTTGATTTAAACAAGTACCAGTACATCAGTATTAGTTCCACATAATGCTTTAGTAATAGTAATGATAGAACATTTGAGAGATTCAGTAGCTTTTCTGTTTGAAATTCAATAACAGTACAAAGATAATAAGTTCTTGTTCCGTCTCAAAAAACCTTGGCGCACGATAAAAAGTTCTTGTTCTCCGAATAGGCTCGATCATAGGAGCAAGCAGAACTGATGATCATGTCTGCTTCTGTGCGAACACGACCTCATTTTTTCAATGCCTGTGTGACCCCCCATGTGCAACCCAAAAAGACCAAGAGTTATCAATGCTAGGTTTTAAAAGAAAAGCAAGACAATCTGCTGCACTTGATCTAAACAAGGTACAGTACATCACTATTAATTCAACAAAATACTTTGGTAATAGCAACAACAGAACAAAGGCAAAGAAAAACCATCTCCTGCCCTTGACCTAAACAAGTACTACCAGTATATAGTAGTACAAAATACTAAGTAGTATAAGAACTAGTACTATACTAGTACTACTATGCATCCAAAATCCACCCCAACACAAAGAGCTCCCTAAGCGGGTTAAATAAATATTGTGTCAATTGGGGGTTCTCCCCCGCGATTGATGCATATTGAGTAATGTAGGCCGGTAATATGAGATGGTTCACTTCAGAACATAAAGAAATGTTTTTCCTCTGGATGATGCCCGACACCTCCCAGCTCCCAGGCATGGAGGAACTATAGATTGTATGGGCCCAAAACCCTAGCTCTATTGTCGGGTAATAGGCAGTGATCAGCACATTGTACAAGGGTGACGAGCATGCATCCGGCCTAGCACACACGATAGATCCGCTGATGTCGCCCGACTCGTGCATGTCGAATAGCAGAGCAAACACCGTACCATCGTCCCCTGATCCGATCTTCTCTACTCTCGATGAGCGCGGTGCCATTAGCAACTGAGAGATGTACCTGGAGTTTCTAAAGGAAGTAAGATTCAGCGGACTAAATTGCAGCATGCTAAATATTATAAGAAAAAAATGATAAAGTAAATATGAGTAACCTGACTGCGATAAAACATACGTAGTACTCCCTCCGTTTCAAATATAAGATGTTTTAGCTTTTGTGAAATGAGTGTATCTAGACCCCTTTTTAGTATATGGGTTCACTCCGAACGACACACTAAAAAGAGTCTAGATAAACTCGTTTCACAAAAGCTAAAACATCTTCATATATTTTGAAACGGAGGGAGTAGATACGGAGTACATGTGCAAGGCCATTGTTTCAAAGGAAAAGCTACTTGATCTAAGCAAGTAGTGCTTGCTCCCAGTACAGAGAGCCATGTTTGAAAGGAAATGCTCGACCATTGGAGCATGATAAACTGACGATCAATTCTTGTGTGACCCCCAGATGGAACCCAAAATGCCCAAGTCTCATCTAGATTGCGACAAGGCAATGTTTCAAAATAAAAGCAAGACTATCTACTGCCCTTAATTTAAACAAGTACAGTATGTCAGTATCAGTTCCACAAAATGTTTTAGTAATAGCAATGATAGAACATTTGAGAGATTCAGTAGCTTTCCTTCTTGAAATTCAATAACAGTACAGAGAAAATCAGTTCTTGTTCCAGATCAAAAAACATACTCGATCATTGGAGCAAGAAAAACTGACAATCAAATGACAATGCATGTGTGACCCCCCATATGCAACCCAAAATGTCCAAGAATCATCTAGATAATTGTGACAATGCTAACTTTCAAAATAAAAGCAAGACAAACTGCTACACTTGATCTAAACAAGTAACAGTACATCACTATTAGTTAAACAAAATATTTCAGTAATAGCAACGACAGAATAAAGGCAAAGCAAGACCATCTCCTATCCTTGGCATAAACAAGTACTACTAGTACCGGTATATAGTAGTACAAAATAGTTCGAAGTACAAGAACTAGTGCTATACTAGCACTACACTGCATCCAAAATCCAACCTCCAGTACACGTACATCCGTGGTAAGTAGTGAAAGTGGGATAAAAAAATCTGAGGTAGTAGAATGGTCAATTTGGAATTATCCCTCGCGATGGATGCATATTGAGTAATACAGGCCCTGGGTCTGAGAATTTTGAAGGTACACCACCATGGAATGCTTTTCCTTCTGCATGATGCCAGGCACCGCCCCGCTCCCAGGAGTGAAGGAATTGCGCACTGCACCCTCCCAAAACCCAGCCTCTGATCACCCTGATAGACGGTGAACCGCACATTGTACAAGGGCGACGAGCACCCATCTGGCCTGATGCACACAACGGATACGATGATGTCGCCCCACTCGAGCATGTCAAATAGCACAGCGAACACCATACCATCATCCCCAAATTCGATGTTCTCTAGTCTTCATGAGCGCGGTGCCGACAGCGGCTGAGAGATGAACCTAGGATTTCTAAAGGAAGTAAGAATCAGTGTACTAAATTGCAGCATGCTAAATATACATATAAGAACTTCTCAGGTGCCTAAGATCTAGGCACTCCGAAGAAAAAAATACAGAGACATGTTTCAAAGGAAATACTAGATCATCTCTAGCGTTTGATCTAAACAAACTTGAACGGCAGATCATCATCAGAATCATCATGGTCATATTTGCCATCTCCCACATTGTGGATGCAAAATGAGTAATCCAGTGTCAACCTATCATGTTTCTTAATCAAGAAATTAAGGTAATCTTCAGTAATCCTGACGGAGGCCGGTGACGCGCTGCTCTTTGGCTTGAAAAACAGGCTATCTTCGGCGAACTCCTCCAGGTCCTCTCTAATCATTGAATGTTTATAAAAGTGCAACTCCACCACATACTACGGAAACAAGCACACCGCCGACCTGACACACTGGATGGATACAGCGAGGCCATAGTCAAGCATGTCAAATCGCACGGCGAACAATGTACCATCGTCCCTGGATGCCATGGTCTCTACTCTCCATGAGCCAGGTGCCAGCAAAGGCTGAGAAATGTACCTATGTTCCTCGCCGTAGTGGAAACTCTACACTTCAATTGAGTGGGCTTTTTCAAGGTGAGCGAGGAGCACTATGGGCGGGGCAGCGAACTCACAGCCAGGCTCAGTGCAGTTGCACGGGACATGTGGGCATGCCATCTTGTGGTTGAGGAAGTCATGGATGGCGACCAATATCCTGCTTCCGACATTGGGGCATCTGCTACCTTTTCCGCCGACGACTTGGCGGCGCAACTCCTTGGAGAATGCGGCCAGCCGGACGGTGCTGGTAGTGTCCATACGCATAGTGATTTCTCCGAAGGCATCGTTGCTGACCTTGCTCCAGCCACCGTACTGAATGTTTTGCATCGAATCTGCCATTGCGTCTGGATGGACTGGGGGCGAGGGCAGATTCAAATATGATTGGTGGGGTTTCTTGGAGGAGAGTGATGGAGGCCTGCAAGAACTGATGTAGCGGGCGAGAAATGGCTAGGAAAATTTAGGAAGTGCGGCGCTCAATAGGATCCAAAATGCGGCTAGCCAGCGTTAGCGAATGGGGATCACCAGAGATGGGGAAGATGGGAGGCTCTTTGAACGAGGGGTGTTAATTTGCGTGTTCCCTCGTCGGCCTTCTGCAGTGGATCAAGGACACCTGCTGGAGTTATAGCTAGAGTGCTAGACTAGCAAGCTGTCACATCCTGGCTCAGTATTGTACCGTCTCGTCAAGTAGATTGTGTTTCAGGAAAGGACATGAACCCACATTTCTCCCCTCCCTACTAGATAGCGTGCACCGTAGAATCACTTTTCTAGCACGCGAAGGATTTGAACCTACATGCGCAACTCTGATAATTAGTACTACTAAAAAACTATAATAATAGGTGAAGCTAAAAAAATAATTATAATTTTGAGCCACGTCCATAGAATATCCGTTGTATATTTGGTTCTTATACTTTGTATCATGTAGTAGTAATCAACCTATTAGCTACCTAATAGTACTCACCATGCTCTAGATAAATGACGAAGGACATTCTAGAGTTATTGAGAAGTGTGTTTTGAGGTTTGTGCATATCTTTCGGTGTGCTAAAGACTATCAATAGTATCTTCTAGATGTTAGCATGGATAGAATTAAGATCCAACGGTACTTTATGGACGTAGCTCGAAATTATAATTATTTTTGGGCTTCACCTATTATAATTTTATATAAACTAGTAAAAGGCACATGCCACACACGTATATATTGTATGAAATGTGATTAACAAACATTAAGTTTTTATAAACCAATAGTCTTGTTTGAGAAAAATGCATACATTAAGTCTATCAATAATAACTATCTACACATATTGAGAATACAACCTACTATGCTATGAATATTTGGGGGGGGACATGATGGTTCTAGAACATGGTGGAGTTTGCTCTAGGTAGTACTCAACACGAATCCACCTGCTCTAAACCATTGGATCTAACAGCCCAACAGTCAAGATTGGTACTATGGATTCAATTTAAAACCGCTCCTTTATAGTAGTAGAGAAAAAATGATATGGCATATACTTCTACTATATGATTCTCATGTGCAAAGCATGTGCAACTTACTAATAATATATATAACACGAATATCTTTGAACATCGATCATTGGATATAGATTGATAGCTTCCAACATTTCTAATTATTGGATCTTTTGCAAATTCAAGAAAGAATGTATCGCGCTTACTTGTAGTTCAAATTTGACCTACTTTCTTTAAATCGACATAAAGTTATTTGAGTACATGGGCGTAGTTAGCTAATATATAGGGAAGCTTGAAATGTCCTAATACTAGGGAATTGTAACAAAACATGTCCCTGTTTTCTGAAAATCGGGTGGTGGCACTTTATTTTTTTGACTGGGGTATGTCCCGAAGGAGTGAGATGCTTCAATAATTAACACAGCTAGTGCATGTGTACATGTTACACCAAGTGAAAATTGCATCCAAGTCCATACATTTAACACAAACGACCCTACAATCAAGCAATTAAAATTAGTAGTCGGGTCCTGCTCCTCCATCACGGAGCTAAGACATGCTCTTCGTAGTAGTACCTGTAAGCTGCATGTTCCTTACACGTGAAACTCACATAATATACAGAAGCATGACATGTCATTAGTATATAACATTGTAATAGGTAAAGCTTGAAATATATATGAATTTGAGCCACGTTTCTAAAGTATGAGTGTATATTTGGTTCTTGCACTTTATATCATGTAGAAATAAACGTTTATTAGCTACCTCATAATTGAAAATTTTAGAACCATGGTCTAGAGAAACAATCAAGAAGATTCTAGAATGATGGATAAGTGTGTTTTGACATTTTTCTACATATATATCTTATCTTATCCTACCACTATATAGTGCACGAAAAACTTTGAATATTGACTGTTGGATCAAGACTCGTGAATCCCAACATTTCCAGCCGTTGGATCTTCTTTTCCATTCTAGCATCTAGAAGATTTTATTGATAGTCTTCATCACGATGAATGGTATGCACACAACTCAAAACACACTTCTCCATCATTCTAGAAATTTCTCTCTCGTTTCTCTAGAGCATGTTACCAGCATTTTCAAGTTTTAGATAGCTAATAATCGTTGACTTCTAAATGATATACAAAGTAGAGGAACCAGATATACACCCATACTTTATAGATATTAATCAAATTTATATTTTTGTATTCTTTACCTATTAAAATTGTATATAGTGATGATATGTCAGACGTCTATTATCTGAGTCTCACGTGTTGATCATAAGGGACGTGCCACACACATATATACTATATGAAATATGATTTAACAAACGTTAAGTTGTTATTAACCAATATTATTGTTAGAGAAAAAATGCATACATTAAGTCTATTAGTAATAACTATCTACCCATATTGAGAATATATCCTACTGTGCTATGAAATTTTGGTGGTGGTGAAATGATTATTCTAGAACATGTTGGAGTTTGCTCTAGGTACTATTCAACACGAATACAGCTGCTCTGAACCATTGGATCTAATATCCCAACGGTCAGGATTGTTGGTATGGATCCAATTCAAAACTGCTCCATTGTAGTAGTAGAGAGAATACAATCTACTATGCTATGATATTTTGGGGGTGGTGACATGATGGTTCTAGAACATGGTGGAGTTTTCTCTAGGTACTATTCAACACGAATCTGGGTGCTCTAAACCATCTGATCTAACAGCCCAACGGTCAGGATTGGTGTTAAGGACCCAATTGAAAACTACTCCATTATCGTATCTTACCTCTTACCACTATATAGTGTACGAATAACTTTGAATGTTGACCATCGGATCAAGATTCGTGAATCCCAGCATTTCTAGCCATTGGATCTTATTTTCCATTCTAGCATCTAAAAGATTCTATTGTAGTCTTCGGTATAATGAATGCTATGCACAAACCTCAAAACACACTTCTCCATCATACTAGAATCATCTTCTTTTTTCTCTAGACCATGTTATCAAAATTTTCATGTGTTAGGTAGCTAATAATGTTTGACTTCTACATGACATACAAAGTACAAAGATACACCCATACTTTATAGATGTTGATCAAATTTTAATTTATTTTGCTTTACTAATTATAATTTTATATAGTAATGATATGTTATACGTCTACTATCTGAGTCTCACGTGCAAGGCACGTGCAACTTTCTAGTAATAGTACAGATAGAGATATGATGTCGATATGGTCATCCTTTGAATAACCTTCATTCCTAATGCTTGGAAAGGAAGATAAAAATTCGAAAGTTTGAATTCTACTAATTTTTGCCACTAATGCCCAGTTCCTTCCTATGTACACCAACGCACACGCTGGAGACACAGCCGAGCCGCTGTACCAAGACACACATACGCAACGCTATGGACGAGGGAGTGCTAAGATGGATGGTGAGGCGGTGACTGAGAGCGAAAAATATAAATTTATTTTGTTTTGAGTGCACATAAGTCCTAAAATTTACTAGAGTGTGTACGCTGTAAAGGCTATAGTACCTCATGTCAGGAACCCATCACAATTCTGCTCTGACATTGCAGCGCCTTTAAGTGCCCAGTCATGCTGCCCTCCCGCCATGCCTCCCTTTTATTATCCGAGCTCCTCTTTCTCTTCCGTTTTTCCCTCATCTCACTAGTACCTCAGTCCCAAAGCTTAAGGCCTCGTTTGGAATGCAAGAATGCAAAACATAGGAATAGAAAAAATACAGGAATTAAAATAGTATCATGTATGCTCAATTCCTACAGGAATCAATACCACAGGAAATTTTTAGGGTATCGTTTGGATGTCACACAGGAAAAATGCATGAATTATAGACACAAGGAGATGAAACATGAGGTTAGACCTCATGTTATTTTTCCTAGAATATTCCTATGAAATAGCCTATACCATAGGAATTTCAGAGGAATCTTAGATTCCTATTCCTTTGTCCCAAACGAACCCTTAGGAATTTTTCCTGTAGGAATCCTATCCTCTAAATATCCTATGATTTTCCTTTGTTCCAAACAGGGCTTAAGGCTTTTTTTTGATAAGTCAAGCTACGAAAAGTTTGACCAAACTTCTAAAAAAAATCAAGAACTACTTTATGTTATTAGTAGACACCATGTGAATATATGTTTCATGATGTATCAAAGAGTATGTATTTCATATTGTAAATATTAATATATTTTTCTACAAACTTGGTCAAACTTTGCATAGTTTGACTTTTCAAAAAAAAAATAGGCCTTGAGTCCCGGAACTTAAGTCTTGATATATAGACATCGTGGGTCCCTTCAGACAGTGTTAGGAAAATTCAAGAGGAATCTACCGCGCTTACATGTAGTTCAAGTTTGACCTAATTTCTTTAAATCGACATAAAGTTATTTAAGTGGGTATGGTTCGCTAGGGAATCTTGAAATGTGCTAAGACTAGGGAATTGTTGGAAAACATGGTCCCCACTTTTTCTAACAACCAGGTGGTGGTTAGGCCTGGAATTATAACTCGAAACTCGCGAGCTAAATGAGTAACGCGTGACTCGGTTTGACTTGGCTTGAACTCAGTATCTAACGAGTCGAGCCGAGTTTTAGATTTGAACTGGTTTGTTCACCCAAGCTAAATGAGCTACTCGTTTAGCTCGTTAAACTTGTTCAAATATAGAATTTGAAATTTTCCACTGATGAGTGCCATACTACGAATGTTTCTTGTACATGTAATGGTGTAGAACTACTATATTTTCCATTCGATCTTGCCTTCGTGTTATTATGAAAGTACTATCCTTATTCTAGTTCTTAATTAGTAGGATAAATACTCGTTTTTTCTTATATGTGCTCTTGTTCGTAACTCATAACATGCTAAACAAGCTACCCGTGAGTTACTCGTGAGTTTACCGAGTTGAGCCGAGTTTCAAATATGAACTCGTTTTGTAAATGAGCCGAGCCAAGCTAGGTCATTAGTTGAACGAGCTTTAGCGAGTCGAGTCGAGCTGATTCGGCTCGGCTCGAATTCCAGCCCTAGTGGTGGTACTTTTTTTTTGACTAAGGTATGTCCCGAGGGAGCAAGATTCTTCAATTAATTAACACGGTAAGTGGATGTGTACATGTTACACCAAATACCTCAAAAAAATAAAAAATACATCCAAGTCCATACATTTAGCACAAAGGACACTAAAATCAAATGCTTGATATTTTTTGTAACATGGTCTATAGAAACAGGGGGAAGATTCTAGAATGATGGAGAAGTGTGTTTTCCGGTTTGTGCATTGTATTTCATTATGATGAAGATTATTAATAGAATCTTCTTGATGCTAGAATGGAAAAGAAGATCCAACGGCTGGAAATGTTGGGATTCGTGAGTCTTGATCCAACAATTAATAATCAAAGTTTTTTGTACACCATATAGTGTTAGCATAGTGGTAATGGTAAGACTAGTACTTGCTTAACAAAAGAAAACAACGCACTTCTCACTTTCAGCAGATCTTGTTGAAGAATATGCACGAATCTACCATATGCATGTACTGTATCATAAACTATATATGATGTCAATATGGTCATGACCTTGGCTATTAGGGTCAAAACCAGGAATGTTCATACACCTTAGGCCAATACACATTGTGAAGCAGCGAGAGCACTTTTTTTATTCAAAGGTGTCAAAACACATGTTTCTCAGTTTTTTCTTAGCACTATATAGTGTACGAATAAATTTGAATATTGACCGTTGGATCAAGACGCGAATCCCAACATTGTCAGACATTCGATCTTCATTATTTCCATTTTAGCATCGAGAAGATACTATTGATAGTCTTTCTTTTCTTATCTTACCACTACTAGGAAAAGGAACATGCCACACACGTATATACTGTATAAATGTGATTTAACAAACATTAAGTTGTTATTAACCAATAGTCTTGTTAGAGAAAAATGGATACATTAAGTATATTAATAATATATCTAGACTTATTGAGAATACAACCTACTGTGCTATGAAGTTCTGGGGGTGGTGACGTGATGGTTCTAGAACATGGTGGAGTTTGCTATAGGTACTATTCAACACGAATCGAGCTGCTCTGAACCATTGGATCTAATAGCCCAACGGTCATGATTGGTGTTATGGATCCAATTAAAATTAAAATTGCACCATTATAGTAGTAGAGATATGATGTCAATATGGTCATAACCTTGGCTGTTCGGGTCAAAGCCAGGAATATACATACACCGTAGGCCAATACACATTGTTAAGAATCCATAGCATTTTTTTGTATTCAAAGGTGTCAAAACACATGTTTCTCATTTTTTTCTTAGCACTATATAGTGTACGAATAACTTTGAGTATTTACCGTTGGATCAAGATGCGAATCCCAACATTGTCAGATGATGGATCTTCATTTCCATTCTAGCATCGAGAAGATACTATTGATAGTCTTTCTTTTCTTATCTTACCACTATTTTTTATATATAGTGTGCGGACAACTTTGAATATTGACCGCTGATTCATGACCCGTGAATCACAACATTGCTTCTAGTTATTGGATCCTCGAATCCATTCCATCATCTAGAAGATAATATTGATAGTATTTGTTATCTTATCTTACCACTATATAATGTCCGAATAACTTTGAGTATTAACCTATGGATCAAGACTCGCGAATCACAACAATGCTAGCCGTATTATCTTCTTTTTTCCACTACCGGGTGGTGGTACTTTTCTCTACTACTATAATGGAGCAGTTTTGAATTGGATCCATAGCAGCAATCCTGACCATTGGGATGTTAGATCCAATGGTTAAGAGAAGCTGGATTCATGTTGAATAGTACCTAGAGCAAACTCTAACATGTTCTAGAACCATAATTTCACCACCCCAAAAATTTCATAGCACACTAGGATGTATTATCAATATGGGTAGATAGTTATTACTAATAGACTTAATGTATGCATTTTTTCTCTAACAAGAATATTGGCTAAAACAACTTAACGTTTGTTAAATCAAATTTCTTACCACTTTATCATTATCAATTTGTTTTGCCCCATCAACTCAATCATCCACGTAGGGCCCACAGATTGGGGAGGTCGTGGTTGCCTTGGACGCACCACAAAATTATGACTGGGCCATCGAGTGCAGGAAGTGGAGTCAGCATTCTGTCCAGTCGCTTACCCTAGTCATCGTCATCGATATTTTCCACACACATCGGCTTCATCAGCGACATTGATTGTCCCCTCGCTTCGATAATCTGCCACATTAATCTTGGATCACCTCCTTGCTATTTAGTCTCTCCCCTTCCCCGCACCAAACCATCTTTAATCCCCCGCTTCCAGCAACCATCTCCGTGCTCGTCTGTCATCCATGGCCACCTTCCGGCTGCAGCCCACCGTTCCGGAGAGCAAAGACCCCGTCATCACCGCACAGGAGGACAATGCCCTGCGCATTTGGGCTTTCTCCCTGCGGAGAACAAAGTCGAAGCTAGCATGCGCCTTCCTCGATGCTGGGTACGGTGATCGCAAGTACCAGATGTACAACATCTATGACAATCCGAACGGGACGTTGAAGGCCAAGTTCGTCAACTTTAGGGACGCCTGTCTCCTCTATAGCCTAGCATTCCACTGCAGCTGCGAGATGGTGGTGTTCACCGGCTCCAACATTTCCACCAACTACTGGAGCCGGTTCCCAAACAACGACAACTTCATCCACAGTGTTCTCACGGAGTTGCCGATGGCTCCAGAGGTGCCGCCTCGTTTTCCAGCGGTGCCGCCGATGGCTCAGGAGGTGTCGCCACCTTATCCGGAGGTGCCGATGGGTCAGGAGCCGGCTCTGTTGCTGGAGCTGTCATTGGTGCCGATGTCACGAGCTGCTGTTGGCGGCACAGACTAGGTGCAAGGAGGCCCTGGACCTGCACTAATTCAGCAGCGAGTCCTATATGATAATATGAAGTTAATGGTTGTATGAAATTTCTTCTAGTACTACTCGTAAAAAAAAGTTTCTTTTGGTACTACTCACTGTACCCTGTAGTACTAGTAGTAGTACTGCGAATGATGATCTATTGAATATCCTTCCCCCCGGATGTTTGTGAAGGAAGTGAAAACTTCGAAACCGGGAAAGTTTGAATTGCTACTCTATTGTAAGGACCAAAATGGTTCCCACCAACACAGCTAACGAACATGCCAGACAAAGACATGGAGCCGCTGACAAAGACACGGAGCCACTATAACATCCCAAAACTTTAATCCAAGCTTATCAAGATCCAAATCATCAAAATTAGGGTTAACAAAAACTTTTCCACTTCAAAATATTAAAGCATTCATATGTGTGTGCATTTAAATTAGGAGTTGATTTGAATTCCCATGGTTCTGTTATTCATTGCTTGCAAAATGATTCTTAGGTGAAATAAACATCATCTAAATCACTCCCAAACTTTTCCCAAAGAAAAACAACACAAAATGAATAAATGAAGTGAATGGTCATTTTTGCCAAATTAACTATCATGCCTACCTTGGCTATTCCTAGTACTCAAAACCTTGATGTGGATCTTTGCAACCCTTGATAGTACACATAATGAGGTACCAAGGCCCACTTTGTGATCTGCTAAAAACATTCTAATACTAATTTTAAATGGCAGTTTAAAATTGAATCTAGTTCATATGGGAAGATCCCACTATTTCAAAAACCACTCCAACCATCTCATTTTTCAAAACCCAAGCACCCACAGAGTCTCAAGCTTAGTACTAGCACACCAACCAAAAATCTTTTCAAAATTAAAAGTAAAGTTCATGCGGCCATTTCATCAAACACCTTGTGGATAGATTTCAAACAAAACCAAATTCACTATTTTGTATAGTGTTCTGGCCGAACTTGTCTCCCATTTGACCCCCATTTGCTCCCATTGTCTCCTAATGATCTAACCATGCAATTACACCCCACTCCCCTACCCCCTATTGGCAAATCCATGCCGAGCCCACCTCGCCAGCCAACTTGGTCACCGCCACAGCAAACCACCTCCCCCTCTCTCTCCATGTCTAGGAGATAGCCAGTACCTCACCACCGCCCACTGTCCCCTCCCCGAGCCAGGCCAAGCAGTGGACCACCAAGAAAACCCCGCGCCCAAAGCAGCTGCGCCATGCCGAGCACGCACCAGAGCACCATGCCCGACACGCGTGCACAAGCCGCCGCTCGACCGCAGCCCGCGCCCACCGCGTCGCCACGACCCAGGGAGCACGCTAGACACCCCCATTCGCCGTCCAACGCCTCACAGCCACCGCTTGTCGTCGAAGCTGCCGTCTCTGCTTCTCAGAGCGCTAGCTCCGCCCGACCACATACCACCGCCCCTAAGCCCGCATTAAAGTCCTAAAGCACCACCAGGAGACCACGCGTCGATCGCCGCCCGCAGCCATGCCACTAGCAGCCTGTAGCCATGTCACCACCTCGCTTGGCCATGCCGCGCTGTCCCGCCGTCGAGCCTATAAAAGGAGGGCACCCCCAGCCATTTGCAGCACACCACTCCACTCCCCTCACCTCACTGATCGTCCCACACCTCTAGCCGGAGCACGGGGAGCAGTTGTTCGTCGGGATTGCACAGGAGCAGGCCGCCTCTGGAGGAGAAGGGCGTCGCTGATTGCGACCACCCCCGGAGCTGCCTCGACCGTCCCTGAGCTCGCCGTCGACCACCAATCCGTTTGCCCGCCTTGTCGTCGTCACTAGAGCCCTGGTACGCCCCCTATGCACCCCCACTGAGCTGCTAGGGTTAGAGATCGCCGATGACAGGTCCGTCGTCGACGATGATCCCTAGCCGTTGATCCCCACTCTAATCCAATGCTCCACATTGCCCCGTACCGCTTCGCGCGTTATGAGCCGCTGACTGGTGGACCCCCTGTCAGCTGAGCCCCGCGCCGTGGAGTGACACTGGGCCAGCCTGTTAGCGTTTCCCGCGCAACCCAGTTAGTTTGAATTAGGATTTTCCTTTTTAGTTTAATCTTAGTTCTGTCCCTTAGTTTGAAAATCAATTTAGAGAGATTTACAAGTCCAAATGAAGTAATTCCAATTTTATTGGAAAGCTACTGAAAAGATCTATCCAATCCCATTGTATTTAATTCATTTAGAGTTATATATCTCTCCTAGTAAAAATAATAAACAGAAGCATTTGCACCTTGAATTTTTTTAATAAAATCAACCAAGATAGGTTTTGAGTTCATTCCAACTCTCAAAACTCACATTTCATCATATCTATTTGAATATGTAATAATATTAAGGTTTACATGAAGTGACTTTGGACTAGTACCAAAATAATGCTATATAGGCATTTCTAGTCACTTTAAATCATTAAATAATGAACTTAAACCAAAGTAATTATGATCCAACCCTTAAATTACATTCCCACATGTTAGAATATGTGGCGATGACATGTGTCCACATGATCCCATATTTTAAGTGGTGAATATTAAATTTTAGTTAATTTTTCAATGAGTAGAAATTACGTTTCTAAAATAAAAAGGAGGAAACTATTGAATAAAACTTGTGATGCTTGTGTTGATAATTGATCATCAATTGTGTGCCTTAGAGTACTAAGTAGACTAGTTAAGTATTGTTTGGTGATTGTGTACTACGTATGTATTTATAGAAGATAGTACCAACCAAGCTTAGAAGGAGAAGGAGTTCTACCAAGAAGAAGAAGAAAACTTCAACCACTGCACCAACCAAGGCAAGCTATTATTGGCAAGCTAACCCTTGCAAAACTTACTTTAGCAAGCCACCATTAACAATGCAAGCTAATCCTTGCAATCTAGATAACCCAAGAAAAGATGCTTTAGGCATGCTTTAATCATACCACTTGGACTAGTATTTACCCCAAGTCTTATTTTCAAGCTTTCCTTCCTTTATTTTACCCAAAGTTCTTTACTTGTTTTGAAGGTAGCATAAAGAGTATAAAAATTGACCTCTTTAGATAAGCTTTAGATGTCATTCTATGGCATGAGATTGAACCCATCATCTTTCCACCTTAGTGAACACTCTTAACTTAGTAGTTTAGAGTAGTTAAAAACTTCAGTCACTTTAGATGAGAATACTTGGTGAAAATGAATTATGAAAACCTTGGAATGATGAGTCATTCTATTGAGATGTTTTGACATGTGTTGAGAAACACAGATGGTTTATGATGATGAAAATGTTGAGGCATGAGCCTTAGCCCTTTTATAAAACTAATGGTTGGATTCGAATGCGATACCATTCCAAATTTACCGTACAACTACAATACCTGAATTGGGTAAGGCTTAGCCAGAAATTTATATGCATTAGTATTAGTTCCCTCGCGGGAGAGGTTTGAGCTGAGGCTACCTCTCAAGGTTGTCCACCTATGCAGTGCCCAAGATGACAGATGGTCATGGTTGGGAGGCCATGCTCATAGAAGAGGTGCTTATACTAGGGTGTCTAAAGTAAAGGTTATGTTTGATTATCTGCATACTTAGTATGATGATTCAGGGTTATCCCTGATAGATGTATCGAATCTTGTGGTGAAAGTGTACCACCTCTGCAGAGTGTCAAACTATTCGAATAGCCGCGTCCGTGGTTATGGACAGTTGGAATGGCCATACTGTTTCGTTGTCAGATGTTTTCAAAATAACTTATGAATAAATGATGAATCTTGACTCGACCACAACAGGGTTGTGTTTATGATAATAGCTTCCCAACTTAAGTGATTCTAGAATTTTATTTTATCTTTCTTTGCTTCAGAACTCAGCTTAGGTTTCAAACTTAACTTTATAGTTAAACATAGATTTAGCACTTTAACTTAGCACCGTACTACTTGTTAGTGGTAGTTTGCGAGTACTTAAAGAGTACTCATGGCTTTTGTCCCTGGCTATTCTCATGGCCAGACTATGAAGGAGACTATCAAGATGATGGTCAGTAGGACGGCTATGATAACTAGGACTATCTTCCTTCGTCAGCATTTCATGTGCCCCTGAAGATGGACCCCACCGCTATGCTTATCTTTTATTTCTGCTGCTTGTTGTATTAAGACTGGATCATGAGATCCTTATTTCTGTAAGAAATTATGTATTGTTTTTACTGGATGATGTACTGTGATATCCAATCCGTTATGTCTCGCAAAAATGGTAATCCTGGGATTGCGAGGTATGGCATAACAGGCATCTGGGATTAAAAATCCGGGTGTTGACAAGTTGGTATCAGAGCCATCCTGACCATAGGAGACCCTAGTTAGAATGGACGTCCGAACCAAAAACTTAGTTTCAAAACCAAAAGTGAGTATTTACGAAAAACTATCTCCTCCCTTATCCTTGTGAAGTCATTCTTTCTCAAAAATTCATGTTCCTCAAAATTCTTACATTACTACTTAAAATTTGACACACTTGATCACTTCACTAATTTCCTCATCCTTAATTCTTGTAGATGGAGACTCAGTTCAGCAAGTTTTACCAGTTGGGAAACAGAGGTCAGCTGATCTTCGAGAGGGATCTGGATTCCTTATCAGAGTTATTGGGACGCCCGCATCCGGAGTTTCTTGGAGCTCAACTTCCAGGACCCCCAGGAGGAGACCTATAGTGGCTAGTCACCGCGGATCTTAGCGGAAGCATCGAACCACCAACTTCTGGAAGAATTTAGTTCTCTGTGAGAGTGAACAACTGGCTGGATGGATTAGCCAGGGCAATGCATGAAGCTCTCGCACGTCTATGTGCCCTCGGTGTCAACCAACTCCAGGGAACCCATTTTGCTCACTATGCAAGACATGACTTCATGGGAATGCCGATGGAGATGCCAAGTCACCCAGAGTTGAGGCGTCAAGTGGAGAATCTTGACTTCTTGCTGCACGACAGACAGCAGGAACTGGACAATGCCAGGGAGTTAGCCAACCAGAACCGTGCCATTGCCGACCAGAAGGCCCATACTTTTGCACTGCTCGTCCAGGATCACCAGTCTCTTTGCTGCCAGCGTGCCAAGAAGGATCGCACCATCGCCCGTCTTCACAAGAAGGTGGCCGACCTCGAGAAGACCATCAAGGAGCAAGAAGCTCATCTTGCCGCCAAGGAAGAAGAAGATGAGGGTGAAGACATCCAGGGAGACATGGATTCTTACCTCGGCAATGATGATGACTTTCTAGAGATGGATGCGGTGGACTACTACACTGACGATGAGGACTCCGACTTTATCGATGATGAGTAGATGCACTAGAGCATTGTCACAGCATGAGATGTATCGGTCCCACTATATTGTAGCTTGCAGAATGGTTCTTCAAACCATTTGTTTTCCTTTGTTTGTTGTGGTGTGTGTTGTATCGTGTGTTTGTTTGCATGAATGAAAGGGAGTTAGTCGAACAACCTGAGTCTAACTCAAAGTTTTAGCTCTAAAACCAAAACCATGAACCTTAGAATTTCCCTCTTACCCCTATATCAATCTCAATCTTCAGATGACTCGTGGAAACCAAGGAGGGAGCAGCTCGTCGTAAGACCCAATGCTACAGATCTTGCAGAATCTCATCACAGACCGTGAAGCAAGCAGGGCAGAACGCCAAGCCAACTTAGCAACATTGCAGCAGATCGCCCAGATGGCTCTCAACAACCAAGGGCATGGAAATCAGGATCACCATGAATCCAAACTCAAAAAAATTCAGAATACCAATCCCCCAATCTTCAACCAATCTGAAAAACCCGTTAGATGCTGATGACTAGTTGCAGACGATGGAAAACAACCTAGAAGTTGCAGGAGTTGATGAAAACGAGAAAGTTCTCTTCGCCACCCACTATCTGGAGGGAGATGCAAGAGCTTGGTGGACTAGTATCCGCAATATGAACCATGGTCAATTTATGACATGGGAAGCTTTCAAAGTCAAGTTCAGTTGCACCCACGTGTCGCAGGGTCTAGTCAACCGAATGAGAGATGAGTTCCACGAATTGAAGCAAGGAAGAATGACTGTGGTGGAGTACCGTGACAGATTCCTGTCACTTGCCAGATATGCACCTGAGGAGATCAACACGGAGGCCAAGAAGAAGGAGAGATTCTTGAATGCACTGCATGATGAAATGCAGACTGTCCTCGTCAACATCCGTTTTCAGGATATCGAAGAGCTAGTCGACTCTGCCATTCAGATGGAAGGGAAGATTAACCAGGCCAACGACAACCGCAAACGTCGTATGATGCAGCAATCTAGATCCAGCAGTCACCAGAAGTACCGTCCCAACCCCTCACCAGGATATGCACCAAGGAACAATCGACCCCCAATGTCTCGCCCCAGTTACCCCAACCGTAGCGGAGGAAATGTGAAGTCCGGAGGAAACCATCACAACTCCGGCAATGCCAACAATTTCAACCGTGCACCTCCCAAGAGAAACAACAATAACAACAAAAACAACAACAACAACACTGCACCCAGAACTGGCAGCAATGTTGTGCCTGTCGCAGCAAAGGACATGTCCCAGATCACTTGTTTCGAGTGTGGACTGAAGGGTCACTACTCCAATGAGTGTCCCATGAAGACTGCCGCCAATGCCAATGTGAATGCCCCAGCTCAACAACAGCGTTGTGTTCAACTAGGAAGAAGGTTTGCCCCAGGGAACCCTCACAATGGCAATGGTCGTCTCTTCCACATGAACACCGAGGAAGCCCAGGAAGCGCCAGATGTAGTGCTGGGTATGTTTTCTGTCAACTCGGTTTTAGCAAGAGTATTGTTTGATTCGGGAGCATCGCATTCATTTGTCACCGAAGAATTTGCATGCACTAGTAAGATTCACCCAAACAACTTGAAGCATGTCATGATAGTTCAAATCCCCGGATCAACTACAAAAGCTAGAAAAATTTGCAAAGATGTGCCTATCAGAATACATGGGATAGATTTTTATGCCAACCTTATAGTACTTGGAACCAAAGGATTGGAAGTAGTACTAGGTATGGACTGGATGTCAAGGCATAAAGGGCTGATAGACTGTGCTATGAAATCCATCACCATGACCAGTAGTTCTGGAATAATAGTAGAGCATATATCTGAAACCTTACCTCGCCAATTCAAGTGCAACAAGAGTCTAGCCCTACCCACCATAGACCAAGTAAGAGTAGTCTGTGAATACCCTGACGTATTCCCAGATGAATTGCTAGGTATGCCCCCGGATAGGGATATTGAGTTCATTATCGAACTAATCCCCGGAACCGGACCCATAGCCTAGAGACCCTATAACATGAACCCCTCCGAGTTAGTTGAGTTGAAGAAGCAGTTAGATGCCATGTTAGCAACAAGCTTGATTCAGCCAAGCGCATCGCCATGGAGATCACCAGTGTTATTCGTCGATAAGAAAGATGGAGGCAATCGTTTGTGCACAGATTACAGAAAGTTGAATGAAGAACAAGTACCCCTTGCCAAAGATAGAGGATCTATTTGATCAGTTGACTAGAGCCCAGGTATTCTCAAAGATTGATCTTAGGACTGGTTATCACTAACTTAAGATTCGTGCAACGGATATTCTGAAGACCGCCTTTACTACTCGCTATGGTTTGTACGAGTATACGGTTGTGTCTTTTGGATTAACCAATTCCCCTTCTTATTCCATGAATCTCATGAATAAGATCTTTATGAATTTCCTAGATAAGTTTGTAGTTGTGTTTATCGACGACATCCTTATCTACTCCAAGTCAGAAGAAGAGCATGACCAACATCTGAGAATCATCCTAGAAACCCTGAGAGAGCATCGGTTATATGCCAAGTTCAGCAAGTGTGAGTTTTGGCTGAAAGAAGTAGGATTCCTAGGACATATTGTGTGTGCCGGAGGAGTCTCTGTTGATCCCGCCAAGATCAAAGATGTTGAAGAATGGGAAGCCCCAACCACCCAAACCCAAGTCCGTGCATTTCTCGGATTAGTGGGATACTACCGCAAGTTTGTCGAAGGATTCTCGAGCATAGCCCGACCCATGACCCAATTGTTGAAGAAGGATAAGAAGTTTGAATGGACTGACAAGTGTGAAGCCAGTTTCCAGGAGCTGAAGAAGAGATTGATATCAGCCCCAATATTGATCATGCCAGATATCAAGAAGCCGTTTGATGTATATTGTGATGCATCCAAGATTGGTCTCGGATGTGTATTGATGCAAGAAGGCAAAGTCATCACGTATCTGTCTCGACAACTGAAACAACATGAGCAGAACTATCCGACCCATTATCTTGAGTTAGCAGCCGTAGTGCTGGCATTGAAGACATGGCGTCTTTATCTAATGGGTAATCGCTGTGAGATTTACTCAGATCATAAGAGGTTGAAGTATATCTTCACTCAGAAGGAGCTGAATATGAGGCAAAGGAGATGGATAGAGTTAATCAAGGATTATGACCTTGACATTCACTATCACCCTGGCAAAGCCAATGTGGTAGCGGATGCTCTTAGCAGATTGCCGTGTAAGCTAAACACCATGATCAAGGAGAAGCAGCCAAGTTTGCATGAGGAGTTGGAGAAGTTCTGGACTAAATTGGTTAGCAAAGGATTCTTAGCTAGCATTGAACTTCAACCCACTTTGATTAGCCAAATCAAGGAAGCCTAGAAGGGGAATGAAAGTATAGACAGAATCAAACGTCTTATTTGTACAGGAAAGGTACCTGGATTCACTGAATACGAAGAAGGAGTATTGTGGTACAAATGACATATCTGTGTGCCAGCAGATTCAGAGCTGAAGCAAGTTATCATGAAGGAAGCTCATGAAACTCTTTATTATATCCACCCCAGAGGAACGAAGATATATCAAGACCTGAAAGAGCAATTTTGGTGGCACAAGATGAAGAGAGAAATCGGAAGCTACATCGCCAAATGTGACATTTGTCAAAGAGTCAAAGCAGAGCGTCAGAAACCTGCAGGACTGTTGCAACCATTGCAGATTCTGGAATGGAAATGGGATTCCATCGGAATGGACTTTATCACCGGTTTGCCTAATTCCAGTAGGGCAAATGACTCAATTTGGGTCATAGTTTATAGACTGTCTAAGGTAGCCCACTTTATACCCGTCAAGGCTACCTACCAGAGTGTGAAGCTAGCAGAGCTGTACATTGCTAGGATTGTTAGTCTGCATGGAACCCCCAAGACCATCATATCAGGTCGAGGAACCCATTTTAGCTCGAGATTTTGGCAGAAAGTTCAGGAAGGATTGGGAACCAAGTTGAACTTCATCACCGCTTATCACCTACAAACTGATGGACAGACTGAGAGAGTCAACCAGATCCTAGAGGATATGCTTAGAGCTTGTGTGTTGGAATACGGATCAAAATGGGAAGACTGCCTGCCTTTCGCAGAATTCTCATATAACAACAGTTATCAAGCTAGTTTGCAGATGGCACCATTTGAGTTCCTATATGGAAGGAAGTGTCGTACCCCTTTGAATTGGTCACAAGTAGGAGAGAGTCAGATCTTTGGACCCGACATTCTCCGAGAAGCCGAAGAGAAGGTTCACAAAGTCTGTGAGCACCTCAAGACCGCCCAATCTAGACAAAAGAGTTATGCTGATAAGAGAAGGAGATACCCGACTTTCAATGTCGAAGATTTTGTATATCTCAAGGTTTCGCCGTTGAAAAGAACCCAACGCTTTAGTCTGAAAGGAAAGTTAGCCCCCAGATACATCGGACCTTTCAAGATTCTGAATCATCGAGGATAAGTATCCTATCAGCTGGAACTGCCTGAAGAGAAGTTAGCCATCCACAATGTGTTCCATATCTCGTTACTTCGCAAATGCCTAGAAGTGCCGGAGAAGACTGAAGTTTTCAAGAACATCGATCACAGAGCCGTGGAGATCAACAATGACTTGACCTATCGGGAAGTGCCCATCCGTATCGTAGAATAAGCCTACAGAACCACCAGGACCAGGAGTATAAAGTTTCTCAAGATTCAGTGGAGCAACCATACCGAGGAGGAAGCCACTTGGCAGAACGAAGATTACATTAGGACATAGTTCCTAGATCTCTTTAGTTCCTAGTTTTCTTTGTAAATCTCGGGACGAGATTTTGTTTAAGGGGGGAAGCTTTGTAACATCCCAAAACTTTAATCCAAGCTTATCAAGATCCAAATCATCAAAATTAGGGTTAACAAAAACTTTTCCACTTCAAAATATGAAAGCATTCATATGTGTGTGCATTTAAATTAGGAGTTGATTTGAATTGCCATGGTTCTGTGATTCATTGCTTGAAAAATGATTCTTAGGTGAAATAAACATCATCTAAATCATTCCCAAACTTTTCCCAAAGAAAAACAAGTCAAAATGAATAAATGAAGTGAATGGTCATTTTTGCCAAATTAACTATCATGCCTATTTTGGCTATTCCTAGTGCTCAAAACCTAACAGAAACAAATGTGGATCTTTGCACCCCTTGATAGTACGCATAATGAGGTACCATTTTAAATACTAATTTTAAATGGCAGTTTAAAATTGAATCTAGTTCATATGGGAAGATCACACTATTTTCAAAACCACTCAAACCAGCTCATTTTTCAAAACCCAAGCACCCACAGAGTCTCAAGCTTAGTACTAGCACACCCACCAAAAATCTTTTCAAAATTCAAAAGTAAAGTTCATGCGGCCATTTCATCAAACACCTTGTGGACAGATTTCAAACAAAACCAAATTCACTATTTTGAATAGTGTTCTGGCCAAACTTGTCTCCTATTTGACCCCCATTTACTCCCATTGTCTCCTAATGATCTAACCATGCAATTACACCCCACTCCCCTACCCCCTATTGGCAAAGCCAAGCCATGCCGAGCCCACCTTGCCGGCCAACTTGGTCACCGCAGCAGCAGACCACCTCCCCCTCTCTCTCCATGTCTAGGAGATAACCAGGACCTCACCACCGCCCACTGTCCCCTCCCCGAGCCAGGCCAAGCAGTGGACCACCGAGAAAACCCCGCACCCAGAGCAGTTGCGCCATGCCGAGCACGCGCCAGAGCGCCATGCCCGACACGCGTGCACAAGCCGCCGCTCGACCACAGCCCGTGCCCGCCGCGTCGCCACGACCCAGGGAGCACGTCAGACACCCCCATTCGCCATCCAACGACTCACAGCCACCGCCCACCATCGAAGTCGCCGTCTCTTCCGCTCAGAGCGCCAGCTCTGCCCGACCGCATACCACCGCCCCTAAGCCCGCATTAAAGTCCTAGAGCACCGCCAGGAGACAGCGCGTTAATCACCGCCCGCAGCCATGCTGCTAGCAGCCTGTAGCTATGTCGCCACCGTCGCCTGGCCATGCTACGCTGTCCCACCGTCAAGCCTATAAAAGGAGGGCATCCCCAGCCATTTGCAGCACACCACTCCACTCCCCTCACCTCACTGATCGTCCCACACATCTAGCCGGAGCACGGGGAGCAGCCGTTTGCCAGAATTGCACCGGAGCAGGCCGCCTCTGGAGGAGAACGGCGCCGCTGATTGTGACCACCCACAGAGCTGCCTCGATCGTCCCTGACCTCGCTGTTGACCACTAGTCCGTTTGCCCGCCTCGCCGTCATTGCTGGAGCCCTGGTACGCCCCCTATGCATCCCCACTAAGCCGCTAGGGTTAGAGCTCACCGGCGACAAGTCCGTCATCGACGACGATCCCCAGCCGTTGATCCCCACTCTAATCCAACGCTCCACATTGCCCTGTATCGCTTCGCGCGTTATGAGCCGCTGACTGGTGGACCCCCTTGTCAGCTGAGCCCCACGCCCCATAGTGACACAAGGCCGGCCCGTTAGCGTTTCCCGCGCGACCCAGTTCGTTTGAATTAGGATTTTCCTTTTTAGTTTAAACTTAGTTCTGTCCCTTAGTATGAAAATCAATTTAGAGAGATTTTCAAGTCCAAATGAAGTGATTCTAGTTTTGTTGGAAAGCTACTGAAAAGATCTATCCAAGCCTGTTGGATTTAATTCATTTCGAGTTATAGATCTATCCTAGTAAAAAAATAAAAAAGAAGCATTTGCACCTTGCAACATTTTTATAAAATCAACCAAGATAGGTTTTGAGTTGATTCCAACTCTCAAAAATCACATTTCATCATATCTATCTAAATATGTAATAATATTAAGGTTTACATGCAGTGACTTTGGAATAGTACCAAAATAATGCTATATAGACATTTCTAGTCACTTTAAATCATTGAGTAATGAACTTAAACCAAAGTAATTATGATCCAACCCTTAAATTACATTCCCACATGTTAGAATATGTGGTGATGACATGTGTCCACATGATCCCATATTTTAAGTGGTGAATATTAAATCTTAGTTAATTTTTCAGTGAGAAGAAATTACTTTTCTAAAATAAAAAGGAGGAAACTATTGAATAAAACTTGTGATGCTTGTGATGATAATAGATCATCAATTGTGTGCCTTAGAGTACTAAGTAGACTAGTTAAGTATTGTTTGTTGATTGTGTAATCTTTATGTATTTATAGAAGATAGTACCAACCAAGCTTACGAGGAGGAGGAGTTCTACCAAGAAGAAGAAGAAGAAGAAGAAAACTTCAACCACTTCACCAACCAAGGCAAGCTATTATTGGCAAGCTAACCCTTGCAAAACTTACTTTATCAAGCCAACATTAACAATGCAAGATAATCCTTGCAATCTAGATAACCCAAGCAAAGATGCTTTAGGCCTGCTTTGATCATACCACTTGGACTAGTATTTGCCCTAGTCTTACGTTCAAGCTTTCCTTCCTTCATTTTACCCAAAGTTCTTTACTTGTTTTGAAGGTAGCATAAAGAGTATAAAACTTGACCTCTTTAGATAAGATTTAGATGTCATTCTATGGCATGAGATTGAACCCATCATCTTTCCACCTTAGTGAACACTCTTAACTTAGTAGTTTAGAGTAGTTAAAAACTTCAGTCAATTTAGATGGGAACACTTGGTGAAAATGAATTATGAAAACCTTGGAATGATGAGTCATTCTATTGAGATGTTTTGACCTGAGTTGAGAAACACAAATGGTTTATGATGATGAAAATGTTGAGGCATGAGCCTTAGCCCTTTTATAAAACTGATGGTTGGATTCAGATGCGATACCATTCCAAATTTACCGTACAACCACAATACCTGAATTGGGTAAGGCTTAGCCGGAAATTTATATGCATTAGTATTAGTTCCCTCGCGGGAGAGATTTGAGCTGAGGCTACCTCTCAAGGTTGTCCACCTATGCAGTGCCCAAGATGACAGATGGTCATGGTTGGGAGGCCATGCTCATAGGAGACGTGCTTATACTAGGGTGTGTAAAGGAAAGGTTATGTTTGATTATCTGCATACTCAGTATGATGATTCAGGGTTATCCCTGACAGATGTATCGAATCTTGTGGTGAAAGTGTACCACCTCTGCAGAGTGTCAAACTATTCGAATAGCCGTGTCCACGGTTATGGACAGTTGTAATAGCCATACTGTTTCGTTGTCAGATGTTTTCAAAATAACTTATGAATGAATGATGAATCTTCACTTGACCACAACAGGGTTGTGTTTATGATAATATCTTCCCAACTTAAGTGATTCTAGAATTTTATTTTATCTTTCTTTGCTTCAGAACTCAGCTTAGGTTTCAAACTTATCTTTATAGTTAAACTTAGATTTAGCACTTTAACTTAGCACCGTACTACTTGTTAGTGGTAGTTTGCGAGTACTTAAAGAGTACTCTTGGCTTTTGTCCCTGGCTATTCTCATGGCCAGACTATGAAGGAGACTATCAAGATGATGGTCAGCAGGACGACTAAGATAACTAGGACTATCTTCCTTCGTCAGCATTTCCTATACCCTGAAGATGGACCCCACCACTATGCTTATCTTTTATTTCCACTGCTTGTTGTATTAAGACTGGATCATGAGATCCTTATTTGTGTAAGACCTTATGTATGGTTTTTAATGGATGATGTATTGTGATATCCAATCTGTTATGTCTCGCAAAAATGGTAATCCTAGGATTGCGAGGTATGGCATAACGGGCATCTGGGATTAATAATCCGGGTGTTGACAGCCACCAATGGCAGGTTGTCGGTCGACGCGCGTGCGCAGCGCCACATTGTGGAAAAGGGAGAGATCAGCCGGCTAGGGTGTGGGGGTGGTGATGGGGGAGTGAAGGAGAGAGAAAGCACATTTTGTTTTGCGTGCATATATATTGTGGTCCTAAAATTTACTCTACTCATTGTACCCTGTACCTCGTGTCAAGAACCCATCCTAGCTTTGCTCTAACATTGCACCGCCTTCAAATCCTCCTCCTCGCAACTCTCTCGTTGCCTCCTCTGTGCTCTTAGTCTGTTGGATTTCTGAAATCCTCCTCTGTTTCTTCTTACTTGCATTTCTGAAAATAAATTCCTGTCACTTGGAAAATTGAAATTGATTATTTTTTCTTTTTACTATCTTCGATTGTTCTCAAAAGATGGCCAAATTTGTCGGCATGTAAATTCTTGGATATGGGATCATGAGAATAAAGTCTGATGTAGATATATGGCCTTGACCTTGTGGTCGTTCTCCTTGAAATCCAAGATTTTTTCATACTCATTGACAACTATGCTTAAATTCATTGAAATTTCACCACTTACTTTTAGGTTAGCATTTTACACGGTCGGTGGGAGTATATTCTACACCAGGGACCTAAAAAAGGGAAAATTACATCGAGGTCCACACATTTAGCACAAAGGACTCTAAAATTGAGCAAGGAAAATAGTCGGGTTTGTCTCCTTCTCGAGAGAGTAGCTGATCGAGCCACACTCTTCATACTACTTCATCTTTGACTGTTTTCAAAATATGGCCAAATTTGTCAGCGTGCAAATTCTTGGATATGGGATCATGAGCATAAAGTCTGATGTAGAGATATGGCCTTAACCTTGTGGTCGTTTGCCTTAAAATCCAAGATTTTTTCATACTCGTTGATAACTATGCTTAAATTCGTTGAAATTCACCGCTTACTTTTAGGTTAGCATTTTACACGGCCGGTGGGAGTACATTCTACATCATGGACCTAATAAATGGAAAATCACATCGAGGTCCACACATTTAGCACAAAGGACCCTAAAATTGAGAAAATAAAACAGTAGGCTTCGGCTCCTTATCGAAAGAGTAGATGATCGAGCCACACTCTTCATACTACTTCATCTTCGATTATTTTCAAAATATGGCCAAATTTGTCGGCATGCAAATTCTTAGATATGGGATCATCAGCATAAAGTCTGATGTAGAGATATGGCCTTGACCTTGTGGTCATTCGCCTTGAAATCCAAGATTTTTTCATACTCGTTGAGATCTATGCTTAAATTCGTTGAAATTCACCACTTACTTTTAGGTTAGCATTTTACACGGTCGGTGGGAGTGCATTCTACATGAAGGACCTAAAAAAGGGAAAATTACATAAAGGTCCACACATTTAGCACAAATGACCCTAAAATTGAGCAAAGAAAATAGTCGGATTCGGCTCCTTCTCGAGAAAGTAGTTGATCGAGTCACACTCTTCATACTACTTCATCTTTCATTGTTTTCAAAATATGGCCAAATTTGTCGGCATGCAAATTCTTGGATATGGGATCATCAACATAAAGTCTGATTAAGAGATATACTCTTGACCTTTTGGTCATGCGGCTTGAAATCCAAGGATATTCATACTCGTTGACAACTATAAGCTGAAATTCGTTTAAATTTCACCACTTACTTTTAGGTTAGAATTTTACACGGTCGGTGGGATTACATTTTACAACAAGGACCTAAAAAGGGGAAAAATTACATCGAGGTCCATACATTTAACACAAAGGACCCTAAAAACAAGCAAGCAAAATAGTCGGGTTCGGCTCCTTCTCAAGAGAGTAGCTGATCGAGCCACACTCTTCATACTACTTCATCTTTGATTGTTATCAAAATATGGCCAAATTTGTAGGCATGCAAATTCTTGGATATGGGATCATCAGCATAAAGTATGGTGTAGATATGGCCTTGACCTTGGTCGTTCGTCTTGAAATACAAGAATGGTTCATACTCGTTGACAACTAAGCTTAAATTCATTTAAATTTCACCACTTACTTTTAGGTTAGAACTTTACACGGTCGATCGGAGTACATTTTATATCAGGGACCTCAAAAAAGCAAAAATTACATCGAGGTCCATACATTTAGCATAAAGGACCCTAAAAGGAATATTTTCTGGTTCAGCTCCTTCTCGAGAGATCAGCTGATCTGAGCTAAACTCTTGATACTACTTCATCTTTGATTGTTTACAAATCATGGCCAGATCTATTGCCATGCAAATTCTCTAACATGGGATCATCATCATCATATAAAGTATGATGTTGATATGGCCTTGAGCTTGGTCATTCGGCATGAAATCCAAGAATGTTCATACTCGTTGATAAGTAAGCTTAAAATCGTCTAAATTTCACGACTTACACTTTTAGACCTAAAAGAGGGGAAATTACATTGAGGTCCATAAATTGAGCACAAAGGACCCTAAAATTAAGCAAGGAAATAGTCCGGTTCAGCTCCTTCTCGAGAGAGTAGCTGATCGAGCCATACTCCTCTTCATACTACTTCATCTTCGATTGTGTTCAAAATATTGCCAAATTTGTCGGCATGCAAATTCTTAGATATGGGATCATCAACATAAAGTATGATGTAGATATGGCCTTAACCTTGGTGGTTCGTCTTGAAATACAAGAATAATGCTGCATACTCGTTGACAACTAAGCTTAAATTCGTTTAAATTTCACCATGATACTTTTAGGTTAGAACTTTACACGGTCGACCGAAGTACATTTTACATCATGGACCTCAAAAAGAAAAAAATACATCGAGGTCCATACACATTTAGCATAAAGGACTGTAAAAGAAAAAAATCTAGTTTGGCTCATTCTCGAGAGATCAGCTCATCTGATCCAAACTCTTAATACTGCTTGAAATCCAAGAATGCTCATACTTATTGACAAGTAAGCTTAAAATCATCTAAATTTCACCACCTACACTTTTAGACCTAACAAAAGGGGGAAATTACATCGAGGTCCATACATTTAGCACAAAGGACACTAAAATTAAGCAAGGAAAACAGTCGGGTCTAGCTCCTTCTCTAGAGAGTAGCTGATCGAGCCATACTCTTCATACTACTGCATCTTTGATTGTTTTCAAAATATGGCCAAATTTGTCGGCATGCAAATTCTGGGATATGGGATCATCAGCATAAAGTATAATGTAAATATGGCCTTGACCTTGATCGTTCGTATTGAAATACAAGAATGGCTAATACTTGTTGACAATTAAGCTTATATTCATTTAAATTTCACCTCTTACTTTTAGGTTAGAACTTTACACAGTCGATTAGAGTACATTTTACAGCAGGGACCTCAAAAAAGTAAAAATTACATCGAGATCCATATACATTTAGCATAAAGGACCCTAAAATAAAAAAATATGGTTCAGCTCATTCTCGAGAGATCACCTAATCTGAGCGAAACTCTTAATACTACTTCCTCTTCGTTTGTTTTCAAAACATGGCCAGATTTGTTTCCATGCAAATTGTCTAACAGGGGATCATCAACATAAATTATGATGTTGATATGGCCTTACCTTGGTCGTTCGGCTTGAAATCCAAGAATGTTCATACCCGTTGACAACTAAGCTTAAATTCGTTTAAATTTCACCATTTACTTTTAGGTTAACATTTTACACGGTCGGTGGGAGTACATTTTACATCAAGGACCTAAAAGAGGAAAATTATTACATCGAGGACCATACATTTAGCACAAAGGACCCTAAAAGGAAAACTTTCTAGTTTGGCTCCTTCTCGAGAGATCAGCCGTAGGCCAATACACAATGTTTATATGGTCATGACCTTGGCTGTTCGGGTCAAAACTAGGAATGTTCATACACCGTAGGCCAATACACATTATGAAGAAGCCAGAGCATTTTTTTGTATTCAAAGGTGTCAAAACACATGTTTCTCGTTTTTTTCTTAGCATTGTATATAGTGTACGAATAACTTTTAATATTGACCATTGGATCAAGACTCGAATCCTAACATTGTGAGACGTTGGATCTTCATTTCCATTTTAGCATCAAGAAGATACTATTGATAGTCTTTCTTTTCTTATCTTACCACTATTATATATAGTGTGCAGACAAAAGTATGAAAATTAATTTATGCAAATTTGTTAAAATTATATGTCTGTATTTTTTAATAAATATATGCATGTAGTTGAACTATTAATGACTGACAAAATGTTTTTATTGTCTAGTGTCTAAAACATTAAACATAGTTGAAAACTGGGGCATAAGTGTGAGATGTTTTCTTTTCTATGTTTGTCCATCTGATGAATATTGCATGGTAGATACAGGGGGCATGTTGATCCGAGTCCCCATAGAAGTGGGCACGTGGTGTAGTAGTTTAAAAATTCCAGAAAACACTTAAAATCGAAAATATAAACATTAGCAGCAAAGACAGTTTACAGCCACAATACACCCTTCCTAGTGCCAAAAGAGACCCTGCCTCCGACTACTACTACATTAACTAGTCCACAGGTGGTACTTTTCTACAACTAAATTAACTAGTAATACATCATTACCATCACATTACGATCACTTAGCCGAAGATTAAGATCAATCCATCATGTCGATGCAAATGCAGAAAGAGAACACCTTGATCAACCCATACTATCCATCAATCGCAGTAATGTACCGCGACGGCACCGTGGCGAACGTTAGATCTTCGAGGACAACACTGCCGGGCGACGCGCAGCTCGTCGGCTCAATGACCCCAATAAGGGTGTCCGTCGAGAAGTCTACCGGCGACTTTGGGCCAGTCACGCATAGCTTCACCCTATACCGGGGCCACGAGCACGAGGCCACCCTGACGCACACCGAGGAAATGGCGGTGGCCTGGCCGAGCTCACTGATGATGAGGATGAACACGGTAGCGTGTCATCACCATAGACAATGACCATGGATGGCGGAAAGGACGGTAACGGCATCGTTACTATACACTCCATGGGTTGGCCTTACGATAGCCTATACACTTGTACCTTGTGGATGCCGTTGAGGTGCAAAGGGAGCTCGATCGGCGAGGCGGTGAATATGCAACCGACCTCCATGCAGCTGCACGGGCTATATGGGCACGCGACCTTGTGGTCATCGAGCTCGTGGTAGGCGATCATGGTGAGGCAGCCTTCATGGCGGCATAGAAAAGTTATCGGTGCTATCTTGTCTTTGTGCATCACCGGCTAGCTCTTGGTGGAATCCTCCAACGCGCCTAGCATTGGAGTGGTTCCCTGGAAGCTCGGCTCGCTGATGTAGTGCCCGTAGTCCTGGATTTTTATGCAGCATTGAGTTTTTTTTGAACAAAGGCTGCAGAAAGTTGACATGTGAGAGTAAATCAGGCACTTCATACCCTGTACAGTACTATACCAGACAAACAGATCCTACCCGCGTGAGTGGTAAGAAGGTCTACGCCTTTTTTTGAAATGGAAAAGGTGTACACCTAGAGAGAGACGGACAAACCTGGAGCCTGTCGCAAAGTGTACAGTGCTATGGGGGAGAGAACGAGGACTGCATGCATGTCTTCAACACCATCTGCATTTTATTCTATCTGCTTGTCTCTTCTGGCTCTTTCTTTCTCAGCATAGCAGACTTGGTTCTCTTCTCCATTTCTTTCTTGTGGTTAAAGCTTGTCTAGATACATAGTACTAGTAGTAGTTCTTAGTACATTTGAACTAGTACTCCAGTAATACGAAGTATATGTCTTTTTATACTCGAGTTGTACTACCAGTACTCCAATAGTAATACAATACATATGTATTCTTTTTACTATACTACTACTAGTACTCCAGTATGTAGGCATCTGTGGGCAATGGATGGCGGACGGCGGTGGCTATTTGTGGATTTTTACTACTCCTAAGGGCGGCGGGCGGTGGGTAGTGGTGGCAGTAGGGTTCTAGTAGTACGGAGTAGTAATCGAGTACTCCTGCTCACTGATTCATGAAGTAAGACTTCAGTAGTGTAGTGCAGTCCTGTACTGCTCAGATGCAGCTGTCATCATACCATGGTTCCTAGGGACACGCTAGAGACACAGGTGCTCAAATGCACGTCCCAGGTGGGCCCCGATGCCTAGCAATTGGATAAAGCCTTGCTGCCTGACCACATAGCCAATGCACATCATTTCGCTACTCTCTACTATGCTATTTCTGGACGTATTTCGAAATTAAGTTCACACCTTATGATAATCTGTTCAGTGGACCCACCAGGCAGTCAATGTATCAAGAATGAGTGAGAGTTGTTTGGCAAGATTAAACTTCTTGCTAAGAATATGATTTCCTAGAAATTTGACCATGTTTTGAAAACAACCAAAGAGACTATGACTCACCATGTTTTGAAATTTTGCATGTGTTTCGAAATTAACTTCACACCTTGCGATAATCTGTTCAGTGGACCCACCACCAGGCCGCAGTCAATGTATCAAGAACGAGTGAGGGTTTGGAAAGATTTAATTTCTTGCTAAGAATATGCATTCCTAGAAATTTGACCGTGCTTTGACAATAATCAAAGAGACTATGACTCACCGTGTTTTGAAATTTTGGCTGTATTTTGAAATTTTGTCTGTGTTTTGAAATTAACTTCACAGCTTGTGATAATCTGTTCAATGGAACCACCACTAGGCCGCAGTCAATGTATGGAGATGAGTGAGAATTTGGAAAGATTCAACTTCTTTCTAAGAATATGCATGCCTAGAAATTTTACCATCTTTTGAAAACAAACAAAGAGACTATGACTCACCATGTTTTGAAATTTTGGCTGTGTTTCAAATTAACTTCACACCTTGCAATAATATTTTCAGTGGACCCACCACCAGGAAGTCAATGTATCAAGATGAGTGATAGTTTGGAAATATTCAACTTCTTGCTAAGAATATGCATGCCTAGAAATTTGACCGTATTTCGAACACAACCAAAGAGACTATGGCTCACCGCGTTTTGAAATTTTGCATGCGTTTCGAAATTAACTTCGCACCTTGCAAAAATCTATCCACTTGACCCACCAGGCAGTCAATGTATCGAGAACGAGTGAGAGTTTGGAATGATTCAACTTATTGCTAAGAATATGCATGCCTAGATTTTGACCGTGTTTTGAAAACAATCAAAGATGCTATGACTCACCGTGTTTCGAAATTTTGGCTGTTTTTCGAAATTAACTTCACACCTTGAGAAAATTTGTTTAGTGGACACACCACTAGGCAGCCAATGTATGGAGACGAGTGAGAGTTTGGAAAGATTCAACTTCTTGCTAAGAATATGCATGCCTAGAAATTTGACCGTGTTTTGAAAACAAACAAAGAGACTATGAATTACCATGTTTTGAAAATTTGGTTGTGTTTCAAAATTAACTTCACACCTTGCGATTACCTTTTCAATGGACCCACTACCAGGAAGTCTATGTATCAAGATGAGTGACAGTTTGGAAAGATTCAACTTCTTGCTAAGAATATGCATGCCTAGAATTTGACAGTATTTCGAAAACAACCAAAGAGACTATGGCTCACCGTGTTTTAAAATTTTGCATGCATTCCGAAATAAACTTCACACCTTGTGAAATTTGTTCACTGGACCCACCAGGCAGTCAATGTATCGAGAACGAGTGAGAGTTTGGAATGATTCAACTTATTACTAAGAATATGCATGCCTAGAAATTTGACCGTGTTTTGAAAACAATCAAAGATGTTATGACTCACTGTGTTTCAAAATTTTGGCCGTGTTTTGAATTTAAATTCAAACCATGCGAAAATCTGCTCAGTGGACCCACCTCCAGGCAGTCAATGTATGCAGACGAGTGAGAGTTTGGAAAGATTCAACTTCTTGCTAAGAATATGCATGCCTAGAAATTTGACCATGTTTTGAAAACAAACAAAGAGACTGTGACTCACCGTGTTTTGAAATTTTGGCTGTGTTTTGAAATTAACTTCACACCTTGTGATAATATTTTCATTGGACCCACCAAGCACTCAATGTATCGAGAATGAATGAGAGTTGTTTGGCAAGATTCAACTTGTTGCTAAGAATATGCATGGCTCGAAAGTTTGACCATGTTTTGAAAACAATGAAAGAGACTATGACTCACCGTGTTTTGAAAGTTTGTCTGTGTTTCGAAATTTACATCACACCTTGCGATAATCTATTCAGTGGACCTACCAGGCAATACATGTATCAAGAATGAGTGAGAGTTTGGAATCATTCAACTTATTGCTAAGAATATGCATGTCTAGCAATTTGATCGTCTTTTGAAAACAATCTAAGTGGCTATGGCTGACCGTGTTTTGAAATTTTGCATGCGTTTTGAAATTAACTTCACATCTTGCGAAAATCTGTTTACTGGACCCACCAGGCATTCAATGTATTGAGAAGGAGTGAGAGTTTGGTATGATTCAACTTATTGCTAAGAATATGCATGCCTAGAAATTTGACCGTGTTTTGAAAACAATCAAAGGGGTTATGGCTCACTGCATTTTGAAATTTTGTGTGGCATTCGAAATTAACTCCACACCTGGCGAAAATCTGTTCAGTGGACCCTCCAAGCAGTCAATGCATCGAGAACGAGTGAGAGTTTGGAATGATACAACTTATTGCTAAGAATATGCTTGCCTAGAAATTTGTCCGTGTTTTGAAAACAATCAAAGAGGCTATGAATCACCGTGTTTCGAAATTTTGGCTGTGTTTCAAAATTAACTTCACACCTTGCGAAAATATGTTCAGTGGACCCACCAGGAAGTCAATGTATCAAGAACGAGTGACAGTTTGGCAAGATTCAACTTCTTGCTATGAATATGCATGCCTAGAAATTTGACCGTGTTTTGAAAATAATCAAAGAGACTATGACTCGCCGTGTTTTGAAATTTCACCCGTGTTTCGAAATTAACTTCACATGTTGCAAAAATTTGTTTAGTCGATCCACCACCAGGCAGTAAATTTATGGAGACGAGTGAGAGTTTGGAAAGATTCAACTTCTTGCTAAGAATATGCATGCCTAGAAATTTTACCGTGTTTTGAAAACAAACAAAGAGACTATGACTCAGCGTGCTTTGAAATTTTGGTTGTGTTTCGAAATTAACTTCACACCATGCGATAATATTTTCAGTGGAACCACCATGCAGTCAATGTATCGAGCGCGAGTGAGACTTGTTTCGCAAGATTCAACTTCTTGCTAAGAATATGCATGCCTCAAAAGATTGACCATGTTTTGAAAACAATCAAGGAGGCTATGACTAACCGTGTTTTGAAAGTTTCGATGTGTTTTGAAATTAACTTCACACCTTGCGATAATCTGTTCAGTGGACCTACTAGGCAGTCAATGTATCGAGAACGAGTGAGAGTTTGGAATGATTCAACTTATTGCTAAGAATATGCATGCCTAGAAATTTGACCGTGTTTTGAAAACAATAAAAGTGGCTATGGCTCACCACGTTTTGAAATTTTGCGTGCGTTTCGAAATTAACTTCACACGTTGCGAAAATCTGTTCACTAGACCCACCAGGCAGTCAATGTATCGAGGATGAGTGAGAGTTTGGAATGATTCATCTTATTGCTAAGAATATGCATGCCTAGAAATTTGACCCTGTTTTGAAAATAATCAAAGTGGCTATGGCTCACAGTGTTTTTGAAATTTTGCGTGCGTTTAGAAATTAACTCCACACCTTGCGAAAATCTGTTCACTGGGCACTGCAGGCAGTCAATGTATCGAGAACGAGTGAGAGTTTGGAATGATTCAACTGATTTCTAAGAATATGGATGCCTAGAAATTTGACCATGTTTTCAAAACAATCGAAGAGGCTATGACTCACCGTGTTTCAAAATTTTGGCTATGTTTTGAAATTAACTTCGCACCATGCGAAAATCTATTCAGCGGACCCATCAGGCAGTCAATGTCTCAAGAACGAGTAAGAGTTTGGCAAGATTCAACTTCTTGCTAATAATATGAATGCCTAGAAATTTGAATGTGTTTTGAAAATATTCAAAGAGACTATGACTCGCCGTGTTTTGAAATTTTGGCCTTGTTTAGAAATTAACGTCACACGTTGCAAAAATCTGTTCAGTGGACCCACCACCAGGCAGTCAATGTATGGAGACGAGTGAGAGTTTGGAAAGATTCAACTTCTTGCCAAGAATATGCATGCCTGGAAATTTGACCGTGTTTTGAAAACAAACAAAGAGACTATGACTCACCATGTTTTGAAATTTTGGCTGTGTTTCGAAATTAACTTCACACCTTGCGATAATATTTTCATTGGACCCACCAAGCAGTCAATGTATCGAGAACGAGTGAGAGTTGTTTGGCAAGATTCAACTTCTTGCTAAGAATATGCATGGCTCGAAAGTTTGACCATGTTTTGAAAACAATGAAAGAGACTATGACTCACCGTGTACATGTATCGAGAACGAGTGAGAGTTTGGAATGATTCAACTTATTGCTAAGAATATGCATGTCTAGCAATTTGATCGTCTTTTGAAAACAATCAAAGTGGCTATGGCTCACAATGTTTTGAAATTTTGCGTGCGTTTCGAAATTAACTTCACACCTTGCGAAAATCTGTTCACTGGACCCACCAGGCATTCAATGTATTGAGAACGAGTGAGAGTTTGGAATGATTCAACTTATTCCTAAGAATATGCATGCCTAGAAATTTGACCGTGTTTTGAAAACAATCAAAGTGGTTATGGCTCACTGCGTTTTGAAATTTTGCGTGCGTTTCGAAATTAACTCCACACCTGGCAAAAATCTGTTCACTGGACCCTCCAGATAGTCAATGCATCGAGAACGAGTGAGAGTTTCGAATGATTCAACTTATTGCTAAGAGTATGCTTGCCTAGAAATTTAACCGTGTTTTGAAAACAAACAAAGAGACTATGACTCACCATGTTTTGAAATTTTGGCTGTGTTTCGAAATTAACTTCACACCTTGCGATAATATTTTCATTGGACCCACCAAGCAGTCAATGTATCGAGAACGAGTGAGAGTTGTTTGGCAAGATTCAACTTCTTGCGAAGAATATGCATGGCTCGAAAGTTTGACCATGTTTTGAAAACAGTGAAAGAGACTATGACTCACCATGTACATGTATCGAGAACGAGTGAGAGTTTGGAATGATTCAACTTATTCCTAAGAATATGCATGTCTAGCAATTTGATCGTCTTTTGAAAACAATCAAAGTGGCTATGGCTCACCGTGTTTTGAAATTTTGCGTGCGTTTTGAAATTAACTTCACACCTTGCGAAAATCTGTTCACTAGACCCACCATGCATTGAATGTATTGAGAACGAGTGAGAGTTTGGAATGATTCAAATTATTGCTAAGAATATGCATGCCTAGAAATTTGACCATGTTTGAAAACAATCAAAGTGGTTATGGCTCACAACGTTTTGAAATTTTGCGTGCATTTTGAAATTAACTCCACACCTGGCGAACATCTGTTCACTAGACCCTCCAGACAGTCAATGCATCGAGAACGAGTGAGAGTTTGGAATGATTCAACTTATTGCTAAGAATATGCTTGCCTAGAAATTTGACCGTGTTTTGAAAACAATCAAAGAGTCTATGGCTCACCTTGTTTTGAAATTTTGCGTGCGTTTTGAAATTAACTTCACACCTTGCGAAAATCTGTTCAGTGGACCCACCATGCATTCAATGTATTGAGAACGAGTGACAGTTTGGCAAGATTCAACTTCTTGCTAAGAATATGCATGCCTAGAAATTTGACCATGTTTTGAAAATAATCAAAGTGGTTATGGCTCACTATGTTTTGAAATTTTGCGTGCGTTTCGAAATTAACTCCACGCCTGGCGAAAATCTGTTCACTGGATCCTCCAGACAGTCAATGCATCGAGAACGAGTGAGAGTTTGGAATGATTCAACTTATTGCTAAGAATATGCTTGCCTAGAAATTTGACCGTGTTTTGAATACAATCAAAGAGGCTATGAATCACCGTGTTTCGATTTTTTGGCTGTGTTTCGAAATTAACTTCACACCTTGCGAAAATATGTTCAGTGGACCCACCAGGAAGTCAATGTATCAAGAACGAGTGACAATTTGGCAAGATTCAACTTCTTGCTAAGAATATGCATGCCTAGAAATTTGACCGTGTTTTGAAAATAATCAAAGAGACTATGTGACGAGGGTTTAACTCATCAATGCCCATTGTTATGGACTTGGGTTTTGGAGAAGGAGGGAGCGCTGGAGACATCTATCGGCTAACAGACAAGCACACAGGGGACAAAGATTTACCCAGGTTCAGGCCTCGTAGAGGTCCCTACTCCTGCTTGTCTGCTCGTGGAATTATCGAAGGAACCGAAGGTTACAATGGTGCGCAGATGCAATCTGGCGAGGGTTGTGGAAACTAAGGGTTGCGTGTGTCCTCCTCGCCACCCCCTCCCAGCCTTTATATAGATAGGCTAGGTCCCAGGTAGCAAGTCGAGTTAGTTACAATTTAGGGTTTTCCCCTGTGCACTTTCTATCTTTAGCTTCTTCTTGTTCTTTAAGCAATTGAGACTCCACAGGTTACTCGAACCCTTCGTTTGGGCCTTGGCGACACCGTGGTCCTGTACGTATATAGACCGTATATACCAAGCTCGAGTACCTATAGGGTATACCCATGTCACTATGACTCACCGTGTTTTGAAATTGCACACGTGTTTCGAAATTAACTTCACACGTTGCAAAAATTTGTTCAGTCGACCCACCACTAGGCAGTCAATATATGGAGACGAGTGAGAGTTTGGAAAGATTCAACTTCTTGCTAAGAATATGCATGCCTAGAAATTTGATCGTGTTTTGAAAATAATCAAAGAGACTATGTGACGAGGGTTTAACTCATCAATGCCCATTGTTATGGACTTGGGTTTTGGAGAAGGAGGGAGCGCTGGAGACATCTATCGGCTTACAGACAAGCACACAGGGGACAAAGATTTACCCAGGTTCAGGCCTCGTAGAGGTCCCTACTCCTGCTTGTCTGCTCGTGGAATTATCGAAGGAACCGAAGGTTATAATGGTGCGCAGATGCAATCTGGCGAGGGTTGTGGAAACTAAGGGTTGCGTGTGTCCTCCTCGCCGCCCCCTCCCAACCTTTATATAGATAGTCTAGGTCCCGGGTAGCAGGTCAAGTCGGTTACAATTTAGGGTTTTCCCCTTTGAACTTTCTATCTTTAGCTTCTTCTTGTTCTTCAAGCAATCGAGAGTCCGCAGGTTACTCGAATCCTTCGTTTGGGCCTTGGCGACACCGTGGGGATGTACGTATTTAGACCATATATACCAAGCTTGAGTACCTATAGGGTATACCCATGTCAGTAGCCCCCGAGTGTCCAGTGGAATTGCAGATTCGACTGGGTACTTTTGAAGTCTTTCGAGTGCCTGAATGAGTATATATTTCAGCTGCTTTTAGTTGTGTCATAGGGATTGTTGATATAAGTGCCTGATATAACTGAAGTATCGGTATCAGTTAACCACCGTAGGGTGAAACAACACAATCTAATCGAACTCGAGTCCCCGGACTTGAATCCGGAGAAGTGCTGGTGTAATTCGACTCAAGCCGCGGAGGTCTTACAGGAGTCAAATTCTAGTTATATGGGTGTGAGCACTCGACACGTCCGTCAAGGCATGTTCATCGTACCTATAGCCACGGATACATTTCTGGTAGTGCGCAACTAATGCGTTGTCAGGCCTTATTCAGGTCTTGCCTTCACGCTGTAAGTGCGTCATCCAAATTTTATCATCGCGGAGACGATTCGGGTGACCCAGGAGACGCAGTCTCTTTGTAGGGAAATTTACGAGGCGGTGTCTCCATGAGTTTCGAGTGTGGATGTTATCGACACACAGTTTTTGCATAAATAATCATAGGGTGCGCGACCAGCGCTCCCTATGGGAGTAGCCCCCGAGTGCATGGTTGAGTCGAAGACTCAGGCAGGGACTAAAGAATCATTTTGTGACTGCTGTCGTCTTTTGCTTGTTTCAGTCAAATTTTTTTCCGGCGCTCCCTATGGGAGTAACCCATGTCAATAATCGAATCGTATTTCGAGTGATTGGGTTTGCCTTTTGATTGTCCATGTTCCTGCAAAAAGAAAAGAAAAAAAATCATAGGGTGCGCGACCAGCGCTCCCTATGGGAGTATCCCCCGAGTGCTTGGTGGAGTCGAAGACCCCAGCAAGGATGAAAGTAGTCGAAACCCTCTGCTGCATAGCTTTGATGACGTCAGTGCTAACGATTTCATGACCTCAGTTGCCCGCGTGAGCGAGTTTGACGGGACGTGACGAGCAGTAGGTCCTACTTTCTGACTTTGATTTAACTGGGCGTGCGTGATCTTTATTTTAACTACGTCTCCTCGATTTCCACGCGTAATGGGAGTAGGGGAGGGACGGTTCACACTTCCACTCCTCCACGTGTCGAGCACGATGTTTGCCACGCGTCTAGTAGGGTTTTTCTGAGCCGTTGGATTACATCTTCCAAGGGTTAAGTAGCGGTGTTGCGACGGTAATTTTCTCATCTGCTCTCATTCATCTTTGCTTCCATCGCCATTGCCGCTGCTCCTCTCTGCTTTCTCTGTGCTCGTTTCCTCCACAACGCTAGACCAGCTCCTCTCGTTTCCAAGCTACTTTCTACGCTCACATCACCGTCGCACAATGGGGAAGAAGAAGGGAGGCGCTGCAGCTGATTCTGTGGCCACCGTTGCCGCAGCGAAGAAGAAGGGCGGCTCTGCCATTGCGGGCACCAGCACCGCCACCGGCGAGAAGAAGAAGGTCGTGGTCACTCGCGTCACGAATGGTGCGTGGCGCCCCTCCGTCATCAAGGCGTCCGATCTCCGTATTCTCCAACAAGATGGAGTATTGTCTACCGCAGTCGCCGACGCGCGGGTCCTCAGCGGTGAGACCATTCCTGCTCCTCCCGCTGGTTTTCGAGTGATGTTTTTAGCATTCATCATTCGCGGCCTCTCCTTGCCTCTTCACCGCTTTTTTAGGGGTCTCCTTTGTTTCTACGGGCTCCAGCTCCATCAGCTGTCCCCAAATTCGATCCTCCATATCTCTTGCTTCATCACACTCTGCCAGTGCTGGATCGGAATTGAATTGAAGCGCCAGTCTGCGTCTGGCTCTTTAGTTTACGATGTGGGTGGTTGCGGAATCCACGTCGACCCATCCGCCACCTACTTTGACATCAAGCTCACGGCGTCCGTCCAAGGGTGGAGGGACAAATGGTTCTACATCCGTGCTTAGAAGGCCAATGGTGAGCACTTTGGACTCGCGCCCTTTGATCCCGCGACGTCGTGCAGGAGGATGCGCTCCTGGAAGAACGTAGTCATGCCTGGCGAGTCCGCGGAGACAGACGTGCTGTATCAGCGCGTCTGCGACCTCGAGAGTCGCATAGGCAAAGAGGAGGGAGGATGCGCTCTCATCCGCACTTGGCTACACCGTCGCGTCCAGCCCCTGCAAGCCAGATTCCACCACATGTCTTAGTGGGCTGGCGCTGATGATGCCACTCGCGTGTCTGCCGATGGCATGCCCGCGAGTGAGGTGGACAAGAGGGTTCGACTGGTCACCAAGTACACCATCAAGGATATGCTTCCCAATGAGCCAGTTGTTCCTCCCTTTGATGCTTCGAACCCTCCTCCTGAGGTATAGTTGTGCTACGCAGTAGCTGATTTTGTCGATTGCTTCTCTGTTGCTTACTTGCTTTTTGATGAATTTCATTGTGTGTATGCAGAATTGGGCGGTGTCGCCTTGTATGCCCCCTCTTCCTGAGGGGATTATTCCTCACGAAGCTTTGGAGGAGGATGAGTCGGAGTCGACTATCCTTTCTGATGTGGAGGAGGAAGCCCCCGAGTCTGATAGTCTGGATACTCGCAAGCGTTCACGCAGCAAGGATTCCGACGCGTCGTATCCCTCGACTCCGGAAGGTACGGGCGTTGGTGCGGAGTCGCCAATTCCTGCCGTTCCTGTGAGCGCTATGGCACCATCTTCTCGCAAGAAGATGCGATTGCCCAAGGAGTCTTCGTCGGAGTCGAAGGAGGCCACATTTGATTTTGACAAGTTTAACTGGTAAGCTTTCTAGCTTTCTTGTCCTTTTATGTTTGCCATTGTTGGCTTGTCTCTAGGTTTGCCATTTCGTTGATATGGTTTTTATCTTGTAGTCAAGAGGCGTCGTCATCTTCTAGCGACGTCCAATTTTGGAAGGAATCTGGAGTCGCGACCTCAAGGGCCAAGAAAGAGGTCGAGCGCGCTCCTTCCCCTCCATTGGTGGCCCACTCCGGGCACAACTCTTCCAGCTCTCCCCATGCAGGGGATCATCGAATGGTTGCCCGGATGACGGTATAGCAGACATCTTCGGAGTCATTGGAGGACCATGTAAGTGTAGTTTTTCTCCTTTTTAGTGTTGTAGTCAATGTTATCTATTGTCTCTGCTGATTCTTTGTTGTGTGTAGCTCCTTGTGAAGGAAGCCGCGCACTTGGCAGAACAAGTGATGGCGATGGGCCGCCAGCATGCAATGCTGAAGACGCGTCATCGCATGGTTGAAAGTGAGTGTTCTACACTTATTCTTCTTTGTCTTCTCCCTTTGATATAGTCGACTGATAATCAACTTTTTGTTTTTCATGTAGCTGAACATAATGCCTTATTGTGTGACGCCGCCACCTTGGAGAAGACACTTGCCACGGTTGTGAAGGGTCACGACGAGGCAATCGCAGCACGTGACGAGGCGCGAAAGCATGAAGAGGATCTACATGCCTCCTTAGCGGCCAGGGAAAAGTTGTTCGAAGAACAACTGTTCTCAGTTGCCAAGGCTCTCTCAGGTACTTTCGAAGAACAACTGTTATCCTTCTCTGCTTCTAATATTTTTGCTGGTGGCGCTGATGTTTTTGTCCATGTGTGGGTTTATGTACAGATGCTGGCGATTTGAGCTTCGACCCGCAGGCCCTTCGTCGTGATGATGCTCTGGCGGGTGCGCTGTCGGCGGTCGAGGACCGTAGCGCCACCGTCCAGGATACACTTTCCAAGGCCAAGGGCCCCTCAGTCGTCTCCGGGAGGAGTTGATGCCCAAGGCGGAGCTGATCGATAATATAGACGAGCTGGTGGAGTCACTCGCCGGGGGTGTGCCCTCCATCTACAAGAACTCACTCCGCGCTGCTGGCGCGTCCATGTCGCTTGCCATGGTGCAGGCCCACGAAGTCGAGATCGATCCTGCCGCGGTGTCGAAGGCGATGCATGTTGGCGCGGATGGTCAGCAGGTAGTCTTTGCTCCTTTCGCGACTGCCTGTGGAAAATATGGGCATCATTTGATAAATACTGTTGCGAAGTACTCTGAGGAGCTCCAACGTGCCAAGAAGCCGGCGAAAGCTTCGGCATCAGGGGCCGGCGGAAGGTCAGTGGCGTCTGATACTGCCAGGAACTTGATGAAGCCCCCGAAGCCGTCGAAGTCGACGAAGCCACTTGCTCCTTAGTTATCTTTGTAATAGTTAATTAGTTTATGTCCTTATGTTTAAGAACATGCCTGCTGGCGAGTGTATCTGCTGATACTTTTGCTAGTCTTGAATGCATCTGATCCTTTTGCCTTTTTGCTAATTTGGTCGTCTTATTTGCTTCTATCTTGACTTGTGGTAGGGTACATCGAGTGATCCTTTGAGGGAAACTCAGAACTCGCCAACCATTGATGATACCGTGGCGCCACCGTGCTCCAGGGTTGATGAGCTGTCCTTGCTTTCGCGACTGCGTGACCGCGCGAAGCAGCTGGAGCGTGAGTTGCCCATGCTTCACGGTAATGCGGATGTATGGAAGTCGAAGGCAGAAAAAGCCGCTGCCCGAGAGCAATATCTGCTTGGCGAGGTGATGCAGCTAGGCGACCAATTCAAGTGTTAGTTTCCTTGTTGTCATCTTTTCATTGTAGTTACTCGTAGTTGGTACGTTTGTACTCATGCTGTTGTTGCTGCTTCGTGTAGTTGTCAGCGCGCGTCATCCGTAGGAGGAGAAGGATAGAATTGCCATTCGCCTGCATGACCTTACCCAGGAGCAACTTCAAGAGAGTGGATACTTCTGGGTAGATCATGATCGTGCGAGTGCGTCGGCGACCCTGCAGGATCGTGCGTCGTGAGTGCTGCTTTTTCTGAAGAAGTCGTAGTCATGCTTGAAGAACATTTATCGGGCGATGTTCCTGCTGGATGATACTCCATCAAGCTTGCTAGCCCTCCTTGCCAAGTTTCAAGATCTGTCCGCGGTTCGCGAATGCGTGAGGCAATAGTTGGTGGCTGGTGCCAAGGCTGCCCTGTCAATGGTGCGATTGCACAGGCCTGACGTAGATGTTGTAGCGATTGCGTCTGGGCTGCCTGCCCCACCAGCAGGTTCTACTCCGCACTACCAGGCGGTGGATCGCCCAACAGAAGAGATCGTCGACTTCTTTCAGGAACAAACCAACGTTCTCCTGCTGCAGTAGTAGCCTAGTTTGTATCCTGCACATAAGTGTACTTGTGTTGTAAAGTTTGTATAGGTCTTGTAAATAATTTATTGTCGGATGTGCACAAAGAGGTTTGTTAGCATGGAGTGCGTTGCACTATGCGAGTCCTTTTCGTTAGCCTGGCCATGTTTTATCTTAGTCCCTTGTCAACCTGTCAGGTGCGTTGCAGCTGGATTGAGGTTGTGTTTAAGGGTTTCGATTGATGTACCAGCTACTCAGGATATCGCGTTTTGGTTCGAAGAACAGATGTGTATAGGCGCGCAACCCCCGAGTAGGTAAATTGAAAAAGTAAAGGAGAACACACAGTTTTGGGGCACTTAGCTTTTATTTATTCGAAGAACAGTGCGAGGTACAATGTGTGGCTAAGGGTAGAAGCGTCGCAGTTGTGCGACGTTCCAGGGGTTGGAGTATGCGACTCCTATCTCTAAATCTTGAAGGCGATAGGCGCCACCTGTGGATTACTTTTGTAATCACGCACGGTCCTTCCTAGGGGGACTCGAGCTTGAGATGCCCCTGCTGCTTCAGTCACAGGACCAGGTCACCTTCGACGAAGGATCTGGGGTGAAGCCTCCTACTGTGGTAGTTGCGCAGGTTCTACTGGTAGATCGTGGATATTTCCGTGGCGATTTCCCTTGCCTCGTGAAGGAGGTCGATGGAGTCTTTGAGTGCGAGGGATGAATCTTGCTCGCTGTAAGCGACCATGCGTGGCGCCTTGTACCGTACCTCGGCGGGTAGCGCTACTTCAGCTCCGTGCACCATAAAGAATGGCGTGTAGCCCGTGACGCTGTTTGGAGTTGTACGGAGGCTCTAGAGTACGGATTGCAGCTCGTCCGGCCAGTAACCCGCGGCTTGTTCGACTGGCTGGAGGAGTCGCTTCTTGATGCCGCTGCAGACGAGCCCGTTTGCTTTTTCCACCTGACCGTTCGTTTGTGGATGCACTACTGAGGCGTAGCTGATGTTGATCCCCAAGTTCTCGCAGAATTCTTGGAACTCCTTGGATGTGAAGTTCCTCCTGTTGTCGATGATGATGCTGTGCGGCACCCCGAAGCGGTAGACGATGGACTCGAAGAACTTGACTGCGCTGTGTCCTGATTGGTTGGTCATTGGCATGACCTCAATCCACTTGGTGAATTTGTCGACTGCGACCAAGAGGTAGACGTAGCCTCCTCGCGAGGACCTTGGAAGTTTGCCAACCATGTCGAGCCCCCATTGTACGAAGGGCCAGGCCAATGCGATTGGCCGTACCTCTGCGCCTGGTGCGTGTGGCTTGTCCGCAAATCGCTGGCAAGCTTTGCATTTTTGGACTATGTCCTTGGCGTCGCGCATGGCCGTAGGCCAGTAAAATCCAGCTCGTAGAGCTTTGGCAACAAGGCGCGACTGCCGGCATGGTGCCCGCAGGTCCCTTCGTGGATGTCTAGGAGAACAGCGAATGCCTTGGATCGACGCGCGATGTGTCGTGCATCTGTCAGATCGTCTGGTAGACTCTTGCTGAGGAGGTACGTGATGTATGGCTGCGTCCAGGATTGCTCGATCATCATGACGCTCATTGGTCCCTCGAGTCCTGTGTCCAGCTCCAAGTCATCGAGTGCCATTGGCTCATTGGGTGGCATAGCTCCCGAGTCCGTTGCTGCGTTTGTTTTCTTCTCTACGGCCTTTGGCTTGATGGAGCGTTCGCAGATGCGCTCGAGAAATACCCCAGGCGGTATGGGGGTGCAGGTAGAGCCTATGTTGGCGAGTGCGTCTGCCTCCTCGTTGCTTTCGCGACCTACGTGTCGCAACTCACAACCGTCGAAGTCTCCTTCGAGTGTGTCGTAGAGGTCGCGGTACACGATCATGTTATCGTTCAGTGCGTCGCACTCATGCATTGTTTGGTTGACGACCAACTTGGAGTCGCCGTATATGATGAGCCTCTTAGCACCGCAGGCTTTTGCCATCCAAATTCCGTGCAACAGGGCCTCGTATTCAGCCTCGTTGTTTGAGGCTGTGAACTGCATTCGCAGGATATATTTCACCTTTTCCCCTTGAGATGATGTCAGTATGACACCTGTGCCTGCTCTGTCTTTCCGCTTGGACCCATCGAAGTGCATTGTCCAAAGGTAGGACATATCTGGCTTGTTCGGGAGCTGGTTTTCCATCCAGTGCACGAGGAAATCCGGGAGAACTTGCGACTTGATTGCGTCGCGCTTTTCGTACGTGATGTCTCGTGGAGACAATTCTATTCCCCAAAGCGCGACTCGTCCCGTGGCGTCGGGGTTATTTAGTATATGCCCCAAGGGGGCGTCATCGACCACCACGATTGGGTGTTCCTGGAAGTAGTGGCGCAGTCGTCGGGCGGTCATGAAGATGTCGTACGCCAGCTTCTGGTAGTGCGGGTACTGCTGTTTTGTTGGCGTGAGGACCTCGCTGAGGTAGTATATTGAGCGTTGTACGCCGTGGACCTTGTTTTCCTCGGCTCGCTCGACGACGAGCACTGTGCTGACCACCTGGTTGGTGGCGGAGATATACAGCAACAGTGGTTCCCTTTCTCGCGGGGTCACCAGTACTGGCGAAGTGGATAGCAGGCGCTTGAGGTCTTTGAATGCTTCTTGCGCTTCAGTGGTCCACTCAAAATTTTCAGTTTTGCGGACGAGCTGGTAGAAGGGCAGCGCCTTTTCACCCATTCGACTCATGAATCGACCGAGGGCCGCGATTCGTCCAGCCAGCTATTGGACGCCCCTTATATTTTTCGGCTTCTCCATGGCTAGTATGGCCTTAATCTTATTCGGGTTCACCTCGATTCCCCTCGCGGAGATGAGATACCCGAGCAGCTGCCCAGATGGTACACCGAAGGCGCATTTGTCCGGATTGAGCTTGATCCGGTAGCGATCGAGGTTGGCGAAGGTTTCGCACAAATCATCGATTAGAGAAGCTTCCTCCTTGGTCTTGATTACTATGTCGTCGACATAGAATTGAATGTTGTGACCTAGTTGTTCCTTGAGGCAAGCCTGCATGCACCGCTAGTAGGTGGCTCCCGTGTTCTTTAGCCCGAAGGGCATTGTGTTGTAGCAGAACACACCAAAGGGCGTTGTAAATGTTGTTTTCTCTTGATCTTCCTCCTTTATTCGAATTTGATTATAGCCTGAGTAGGCATCGAGGAAGTAGAGGCGCTCGCATCCCACGGTGGAGTCGATGATCTGGTCGATCCGTGGCAACAGGAAGTGATCCTTTGGGCAGTGCTTGTTCCGAGAAGTGAAGTCCACGCACATCCGCAGGATATCCTTGTCCTTTTTCGGTACCAGCACCGTGTTGGCGAGCCAAGTGCTTTCCTTGATCTCACGTATGAACTTGGCCTCGAGGAGTCTGTTGATCTCCATTCCAACTGCCTGCGCTCTTAGCTCAGACAATCGCCGAATTGTTTGCTTGACTGGCTTTGCGTCGGGGTTGATGTTGAGTGCGTGCTCGGCGAATTCCCTGGGAACTCCTGGCATGTCCGCAGGACACCAGGCGAAAATTTCCCAGTGCTCACAGAGGAATTCGACGAGCACGAGTTCCTACGCGGGACTCAAGTTGTTAGTGATGAGGGCCGTCTTGGCGGGATCCGATGGGTGGACCTGCACTTTCTTCGTGTGCACCGATGAGTCGAAGGAGAGATCGGGTGAGCTTGGCCGGCTCAAGGGAAGCAGACGGTTGTCTGTCGTCTCCTCTAGTCTCGCGAGTTCCTCCTGCATGCCGAAGGACTGGAAATTCTGTTGAATTCCCTGTCCCAACTGTCAGATCGCTCGAAGCTCCCGTTGATCGTGATGACACCATGGGGACCTAGCATTTTCATCTGCAGGTAGGCGTAGTGGGGCATTGCCATGAACCTAGCGAACGCGACGCGCCCGAGGATGCAGTGGTACTGTGAGGGCCAGTCGACGACCTCAAAGTCGATGCGCTCACGCCAGGAGTTCTTAGGCATGCCGAAGATGACGTCGAGGTTGATTTTGCCCAGGGGGTATACGCCTTTCCCTGGGATGATGCCATGGAACGTTGTGTCCGAGGCCTCCAGGACGGTTAGGGGGATCCTCATTGCTCGCAAGGTACTCGCGAATATAAGGTTGATGCCACTTCCACCATCCATGAAGACACGGCTCATGTCGAGGCCTCCGATTTGCGCCTCGAGTACGAGGGGGCAATGGCCTGGACGAGGTACCTGAGGCGGATGGTCGCGTTTGTTGAAGGTGATGCAGGACTCGCTTCCACTGAGGTACTCAGTGGTGGTTGGTGGCGAGTGTGTGGCCAAGTTGACTTGGCGAGTGATGGCCTTCTGCACCCTATTGGAGGGGCATCCCTTTTGGATCATCATGGTGCCCATGGCTCGTGGGTACGGCTCGCCTCCATGGTGCTGGTCTGGTGCGGATACATTCAGGGGTGGCCCAGGTGGAGGTGGCGGAGAGCCATGTGCCACGGCACCTAGAGCGGCTCCGTAGCCCCTTTCGACTGCGTTGCAGTTCATCCGAACCAGTCCCTCATGTATCTTGAGGAACTCGCGGCAATCCTTCAGGAGGTGGCTGGACTTCTTCTTGCCATCATGCTTGTCGATGTAGAAGTGCACCGTACATGGCCCGGATAGTTTATCCTCAATGGAGCTCGTGGGTGCCTCGTCGCGAGTGCGGTGTTGCCACACTTGTGTGGTTTTCCCGGAGTCACGGTATCCACCGCTATGGTATCTACTGTTGCGGTTGTCATCACGTCTTTCGGCGTAGCCAGCGGCGACCATGTTGACGTCATCGCGGTCATCGTAAATGCGCATGCGACGCTTGCCTCGGCGATCACGTCTGCGCTCGAGCTCCGCCTCCTCGTCGGAGTGAACGCGATTCTTCACTGAGTCTTCTCCATCGACCCACCGATTCGCGATCTTCATCAGGTGGTCGATGGTCTTGGGCTTTGAGCGGCCCAGCTCCTCTCTGAGTTCTAAGCGGCGGATACCACAGTTGAATGCGTCAATCGCGCGATCCTCCGAGATGTTTTCTACAGAGTTCTTGATCATGGACCACCTTTGGATATAGGAGCGCAGCGATTCGCCAGATCTTTGCTGGCAGCATCTTAGCTCTTCGATTGATGCGGGCCGCTTGTATGTGCCCTTAAAGTTGCGTACGAAGCTGTAAACCAGCTCGTCCCAACTGCGAATGGATCCGTGTGGGAGGTTGTTGAGCCATGCTCGGGCGGCGCCCTACAGCTGTAGCTGCAAGCATTGCATGGTCGTGCTTCAACTGCCTCCGTGGAGCCTGACGGAGGAGATGTGGTCCTCCAGCCAGATCTTCGGGTCATGTAGGCCGTCAAACTTCGGGTTCTCCGACGGGAGTTTAAACCCTTTAGGCATTCGCTTCTACCTAATGGATTTGCTGAAGCATCTGGCGCCCTAGAGCTCCACGTCCTCCTCTTATGAGTCAGTCGACCGAGCACGTCATGCTCTTGATTTGTCAATCGAGCACGCCATGCTCTTGATTTTGAGTCAGTCGACCAAGCATGTCATCACGTGCGTCGTAGTCGTGGTCGTGTCGTCATGAGCGGCTACGTCGAGACAAGTCGTGGCTGTCATCGCTGGATGAGGGCGAGGAGTAACGCTTTGCTAGCGCTTTGCCCTTCTTTGGTTCCGGTATCGGCTCCTTGTCGAGGGCGGCCTTGATTAGTCCCAAGCCCGCGATCGTAGATCAGTGCATGGCGGCCCGGGGGTCCCCAGCTGGTGGCTGGTTGTTCAGGAGGTACTTGGTGGTCGCTGTCACCGCAGCCTACGGCGTCTTGGGGACCACATTGCCCCTGGTGTCGACTGTCATAGAGCCGAAGTCGAGGACCTTTTTGGCCTCTATGCGTTCCTGCTCAGTGAGATAGGCCATCCGAGACTGCCTCTTCTTGGCGAGGGCTCGTTGCCCTTTGAGGAGGATCCTCCGTAGGAGGAGAGTCCAGCACGACGAAGGCTAGACTCGTTTGCCGCCTTTTTGCGCGCCTTGAGTTGCGCGATTGTTTGTACTTGGCGCTTGAATTCTTCCTTCAGGAGCCAGTGATATCCCATCAGCAGCTCCTGCGGGGATCCGAAGGGTAGAGGGGTGCCTCGCAGGGCCTCGAGGCAGCGAGCCCATTCTTGCTCGTTGAGCTTGATTATGACGCGTTCGCCAGTTTCCTCATTTACTATGGTTGGAGGTTCAACTACCCCTCTGTTGTAAAAACAACCTCACAAATTTCAAATTATAAAAAGCAACACAAAGAGCCTCACAATTTTCAAAATATAAAATGGAAGAGAGAGGAGAGAGGGAAAATCAATTTTCTATTTCTTGTGGGCAATCCACAAGCTTGAGGTGCACCTTAATGCTGATGTAGTTGTAGGTGCCTCGCCGGTGAGCATTGATGGGACCGAGGCTAGCTAGGGCTATGATTCTGATGTTTGCGTGTCTTCTAGATTCTTCTGGCGTATATAAACCAATGTTTCGTGCTTGCTTGATTTTGCATGCGACGCAGCCTTTTTGACATGCCATGGTGATGGCTAGGGGATAGGGGAGAGCACATACCACGTTAGGCGCAGTTGAGTTTTCAAATCAATGTGAGATTAAATAATTTCAAGTAAATGTCCCGGAAATGCCACGCAAGGAGATGATTTACGTTGACTATACATAGGTTATTTTTTATCCATGGACTTTAATATACTACTAATTCGTATTTCACTTATAATGATTGATATTGGTAATAAAAAAATACAACGGGTTCCCAGGCTTCTTCCTTTCAGTATTAATTACCTGAATTGACGTGAGTAATTAATGTGGGTTTCTCTATATTGGCACTCTTCTTTCCTAGAACACATGCAGAAATTAAGGGGAGGAAGTAATTTCACCTTCCTCGGTAATACAAGAGGTTTTATTGCGTTGCAATGGAAGATGAAATGACAAACTGAGTACTTATGCTAGTACTAGATCGCAAACACCATTCCAATTTGCACTTGATAATACTAATATTCAATCTCCGAACATTATGGAAAGGAAGTAGAGGTGAAATTAAACAAAATTAATCCTAAGACTTCTTCGTATTCTTGGACCTGGATCCTTCCGCTGTCACCTTCGTGCTGGCATCATCCTTCTGCTTCCTGTGGCATCCCCCAACTCTCACCATCTTCTTCTTCTTCAAGCCTCCCGTCTGCTTCTCCTTCCTCTTCTCATTGCGGATGAAGGCAGGATCGAGTGCACTCTTCTTGGAGACAAAGTCGAGAAATGGCCATAAATCTTCCGACCCTTGATCCTCCTGCTCGTGCTCCCTCTTCTTCTTGCCGATGGAGGATGGATCGAGATAACTCTTCTTGAAGATGACATATCCTTCATAGAGGAAAGACCAAGGATCCTCCTCCTCCTCCTCTTTACTCTCTACTGGCAGCGTCCCCTCAATCATATGACGGTAAGCAGGGTCCTCGTCGGAAAAATTACCTTCCGGTGTGTCGGAATAGTATGGCCCGTCAACGGACTCCCCGCCATCACCATCATAGGGACTGATATCCCCGTTCGCCCATGCGTTGGACTCGTCAATGGAGGTGCACTGATTGGAGCAGCTGCGTGGCATTTTTGTGTGTGTGGTGGCTTGGCCGGCCTAAAGGGACAGGGAGAGACAGAGAGAGTTCTTCGCTTTGTGCGTCATCCCTGGATGGGAGAGGAGGTCGTTGTTGATGGCCCATTAAAAAGGCTTGCTCGGGACATCCAGGAGTTGTCATGTGCCATAGGAGCAGCCTGGCAGTTCCCTTCCATCGTTTTTTATACTCCCTTAAATCATTTTTTTTACCAAAGTTCCCTTCCATCATTGAAACAAGATAGAACAGTTGGTACTCCTTCGCCCCGAGAGCTTCAACAACGAGGATTTTGCAAGTACCACCACATGTTGGGGAGGTTTTTGCACATAACAACACCCATAGACCTTTTTCTGTGCAAAATACAGACATTTTCTGTAATCATTGTACATAATACATAACTAGTCATTGAATGTTTCTAATTTTTTTGGGAAACGTTTCATAGTTAATTATCTAATGTAGTACTAAAATATAATTTTCATCTAAATTAGTAATAGGTAAAGCTAAAAAAATAATTATAATTTTGAGCCACATCCATAAAGTATATGGTGTATTTTTGGTTCTTGTAAGTTGTATCATTTAGAAATCAACCTATTAGTAGGTAGATAATTCCCGACATGCTCTAGAGAAATGATATATAGATTCTATAATGATGGAAATGGTGTTTGGAGGTTTATGCATAGCATTCATTGTGCTAAAGACTATATCAATAGAATCTTCTAAATGTTAGAGTGGAAGGACAATCCATCGGTAAGCAACGTTGGTATTTCCAATCTTCATCCAACGGTTAAAGTTCAAATTTATTCGTACACTATATACTGGGTATGATAAGATAATTAAAAGTATAACATGTCATTAGAATCTTTGTGGTTTTTACATAGCGTTCATTGTTCTAAAGACTATCGATAGAATCTTCTACGTGCTAGAATGGAAAAAAAGATCCAAGAGTTTACATTGTTGGGATTTGCCAGTCTTGATTCAATTTTCATTGTTCAAAGTTACTCGTACATTATATAGTGGCAAGATTTGCAAGAAGTCACACGCTACTTCCTACTAGTAAAAGGCACGTGCCACACTTGTATATACTGAATGAAATGTAACTTAATGAACATTAAGTTGTTATTAACCAATAGTCTTGTTAGAGAAAAAAGACATACATTAAGTATATTAATAATAACTATCTACACATATTGACAATACAACCTACCGTGATATGAACTTTTTTTTGCAGGGAGGGGGTGACATGATGGTTCTAGAACATGGTGTAGTTTGCTCTAGGTACTACTCCTTCAACATGAATCTAGCTGCTCTGAACCATTAGATCTAACGGACCAACAATCAGGATTGGTGCGATGGATCTAATTCAAAACTGCTCCATTATAGTAGTAGAGATAATTCGAAAACATTGGCAATGATGCTATATGTGCATGACCGAACAACTTTCAGATAATCTTAAGGAAAATTAAGGACGCATGTATCAATGAGCGTGAATGGACAATAAGGGTTGTGAGGACAGATTACTTGTGGGGCCTAGCAACCCCACATTTCTTTTTGTTTTTAATGAGCTTACCTCATGGGTGGCCTTAATGTCGCTGCTCAGGCGCACTTATTATTCACGTTAGCAGCATAGTGGGTTCCCAAAATTTTCGTTTAAACATAAGGTTAAACACTCCTAGCCATAGTGATTCAAAATTTATCAATAAAGGGGATTTATTTATTGGGTTGCCGAGTGGTCGACACCACACGTCATTGTCATGTACTTCCTCCGTTCAGAAATACAAGACGTTTTAGCTTTGTGAATCGAATGTATCTAGACGTCATTTAGTGTATAGGTTTGTAGATGTTCGGAGTGAACCTTTACATTAAAAGGCATCTAGATACATTTATTTCACAAAGCTAAAACGTCTTATATTTTGGAACGGAGAGAGTAGACATGATTTTTGCTAGGAAGGGAAAAGACTAATGAATGCTTATCGGAAGGCTAGGAAATTGGATATTATGTTCCATTGATATACCTTCGCGCTCCTCTTCCTAGTCAGATTTTAGCAATTCAATACAAAAAGGTTGTTATTCATGCTCCAAAGCCCAATAATTTTTCTTTTTAAATAAGAGCAATAGTGATTAGCTCTAATAATTAAATGTGGTCAACGTATGTTGTACTACTGTACTTCATAGAATATGCTATGTGTGCATGACCGAACAAGTTTCAAAAAACCTGAAGGAAAACGTGACCACATTAATGAATGAGCATAAAGTAAGGCTGACAATGGGTAGGGTATGAGTAGGGTAGAACAAGATCATACCCACTCCCATTTAGTCAATGGGTAGAAAATTTTACCCATATCCGTACTCGCGGGTATAAAACTTTACCCATGCCCGAACCCATGAAAAATATCGAAGTTTAAAAGCCACAGTACTCTTCCCTAGGTTGCTTGGCCCCATAGGTTGTAACTCTACAGGTAAGTTTTACTACTATGTCAGTTTAAATGGGTAGGGTATGGGTCTATATACTCGTGCCCGTATAGGCTATGGGTATTACCCATGGGTATAAAATTCTGCCCATACCCTACCAACACGGGTACAGTACCTGCGGGAACTCGTGGGTAAAATTTCCATCCTTAGCGCGAAGGGACAATAAGAGTTGTGAGAACAAAGTACTTGTGGGGCCTAGCAACTTTCACATTTTTTTCGATGAAAACACGGTCGCTGCTTACCTTATGAATGGTTTGGTGTCGTCCCTTAGGCGCTAGATTATTCACGTTAGTGAAATAGTGGGTTCCCATATTTTTGTTTAGAATAGAAGTATCAACACTCCCAACCATAGTGATTGAAAAGTTATCGATAAAGGGTGCTTAATATTTTTAAAGCTTAGGGCAATTTATTATTACACTCGATTCCCCATACCACGGGCCTACCATTCTGCTATTATTAGTTGGACTATGGATAAACAAATTCACTCGAGTTGGTTGGGGCTTTAATCATAATTCAGTTTTCTCTCTTCTCAGTTTCTTCAAAAAGGGGTCTAACCTCTTTCTCAATTATTTTAAAAAACTTAGATTTGGAGAATACTTCAGTTTAAACCCCTATTATTTGTTGGAACAAAACACTAAGAGGTATTCAATAGTTCAGTTTATTCAGAAATCAAAATGTTTTCTAGATAATTTAAAAATACTTTGATGCCAAACTCGTCCTTAATATCTGAACCGAGCCAATCTGGGCCATGGATGATCAATATTTAGATTCCAAATGGCCAAATGGGCCCTTAATTTCTGAACTGAGGCTGTATGGGCCATGGATGATCACCGATGTTCCTGTCGGCCTTTGATTCCAGGGAGTACGGCTTACCAATTTTCTACTACTTGGACTATACATAAATCTGAATTTAGTCGAGCGGGAAAATCTCCCGCTATCCAATGTTTCAAACATCTTGGAATCCCCCTTCTACCCCTAGTGAAGTCGGTTCGTTGGGGCTTCAATCATAATTTCCTTGTTCAATACCTCTACCTCTATACCCCGCTCCCTACCACCGACCCTCCCCCCACACCCACACCCACACACAATCCTCGCCCCTAGCTGTGCTAGCCCTGCGGAAACTCTAGATCTACCTTCAACACCTTAGATCTGATTCACTGTTGTCGCCATGCACTACACCAGATCTGCTTCACCGACCCACTCTCCTGGCACACCGAACACATTCCCACCGCCAGGAATCTGCTTCTTCGCTGCTCTCGTTAAGCGCTCGGAGGAACCCTTGTTCTGCTTCACTTTCGCCCACAAGCACCACCACCGTAGCACCCTCGACAACCTCGATGTCACCACCCAGGATTCGCATCATGCCTAAACACCGTCGCGACCGAGGTAACCATATCTCCTTGGAGTTTGGTAAGATAAATATGTAGCAGCTAACTGTATTTTGTATTGGTGCTACTTTTGTAGTAACTTAAAAGTACTATACTTGTTACCCGTCTCTTCCTAATTAAGTTTTTTCTAGTTAGGTTTAACCATAATGCATTCAACTGTTATTTTGGATGTCATGGCGAAATATGAGTCAGCCAATGGTTAACACATTTGTTTCCATTATCTACATTAGTAAGTGCACATATGTGATGTTGTTATAATTTCTCTTTGGCTTGGCATAGGCTATGGCACTAATTGTTATTTGTTTCTTAATGCTTTTGTCCTATATATGTAGTACACGTTTATATTCGTTATACTGCTTTCACTAAGATGTTTGTTTCATTTGCTTCTTCTTACCCACTATTCCTAACCGTTTGTTGTTGTTACGCAATGAACAGGTGCAGTTTACACTACAAATCGTAGAATGAATGGCCCATATAATCTCGTAAGTATCTATTGCTTTTGTATCACTTCATGCTAACATCTGTGAGACTGGAACCTTTTTGTGTTCACAATTCGCTGCACCATTATGCAGAGGACCCACACTAAATTATGGAGACCACCAGTCCAATTATTTAATGCAGTGGACATCGTTGGCAAACATACCTGTAACTAGATCATCAACCTTGAGACTCTACATAGAGATACTGTAAGGATGCCCCCCTTTTTTAAGGTTTAAGTCCCTTGGTGTCATGCCATTGACTCTAGTTGAGTTTTTATTTTTGTGGTAGGCACTAGGGTGATTATAACAATGCCAGAAATCCAATATAATAGAAACGGAAGAACCATAAAGAACCGCCCACTTCAAATATCACTCTGGTATCTACACATGAATGTCTATTTTAATACGAGGCAGATGATAGTACACTTTGTCTTTGGGCAGATAATCAAAAAATTTAAACATTCTAACTATTCGGTAGATTGTTTGACCATTTCTCTAAAATGATTTGGTTATTCTATTAGAGGCACCCATCTTCATGAGTTCCTTGTGTTGAGTGCTTACATCGCTATAATAGACCAAATAATCTTTTGAAAATCTTTGAGAATGAACATGGTAGTTTTGTTTCTTTGTATGATGTTGTAACTTATTTTATCTTAGTTTCAGCCTTCATCAAGTAGAGCAGTCATTTCACAGGGGAGAAGTGACAGTTGCACACTATCTCATCCCTCTATGAAGTCAACTGTTCCAGTTATTCCAGAAGAAAGAGATGTATGATTCCCTGCCATTATTAATTGCTTTCTTCCTTTTAGAAAAAGGATTTATTTGAAATTCATTGGTTTTTTTCCTTGGTAATTATGTTATATGACGTTTCTTTTTGTTTTAGGTTGCAAATATAAATATGAAGGCAGAACAGAAAACAACTACCTCAAGTGTAGATCTCTTTGGACAAAGCAACAGTGATAGTGCGTATTACTCACGTAGGTACACAATCTCGACAGCTCCATACATTCCAGCAGAAAGAGTTTTTGGTGCTGCACTCCAAGATACACTTGATGTAGTTGGACAGGAAGCCAACAGAATAGATGCAGTAGTCTCCATAGCAAGGAAGAAGTTATCTCTGTTAAAAAACAGGCAAGCTTTGATGGAGAATCTACTTAATAATGTCCTCAACAAGTCTCGTGGTAATCCCGCTGTTACATGTGAGGCGGCGCGAGCTCCCTAGAAGGAACATTTTTAAACTGAGATTATATTGTTTATCAGCTATGTTGTACTCCGATGATGCTTTACGAGCTACGGAAATTTTCAGGACTGTAATAATTTACTAATTTTCCAGTTAAATTTTTTTTTCAACTGTTCGAGAATTTATTTAGCATTTTAGAGAACTTGTGTTCTTTGTTTATCCACTTTTATGTCCTGGCAATGGATCTAAGTTAGATAGGCTTAAAAAGTAGCAGGCCCACAACATTTTATCATTACTTGATGGGACACCAATCAACAGTGACAGGCCTACACGGAGGCCATTATATGTAGAATCTGATAGCAAAAGAACACAAGAGTGAAAGGCCGGAACAGTGAAAGGCTGGAATAGTGAAAGGCCAAAACAGTAACAAGCCAGAAACAGTAACAGGGGAGGCCAGAATCTTCAGAACGTTTATGGGACTGAATAGTAGAAGGCCGGGACAGTGAATGTCTAGAATAGTAAAGGCCATAACTATAGAGGGCCGTAACGGCCCATGGTGGGTGCGAGAAAAGTGACGGGCCGACATAAGACCTTAACAGTAACGGACATACTTGGCCCAGGCTGAAAATGGGCCGCATAGTATTGGACCAAGGTGGGCCTTCTGTAGACTGAAACAGTGTCGGCCCTAAAAGTTCATGGGACACGGATGTCTGCACTAGTTGGCCCATTTCGAACAGTGCTGGACGAAACAGTAATGGGCCTTCTTCTTATTGGGCTTTCTTCATGGGCCTGCCCACTTAATATTTAGCAGGCCTATTCTGGGCCTAGATTCTGCCATAATTTTTCTGACCATTAACGGTGGTAACTGGGCATTAACGGTGTTCGCCATGTGGCATCTTGCATGGCGTTAGCAGTCAACGGGGCTGGCAAACAGATCTACGATGGAACAAGTTTTCGTGGCTGAAGAGTGTGATCCGCCACGGTTAGAAAAAACCGTGGTAGATTCTTTTGTGACGGGGCTTTTACCACGATGGGAATCCGTCATAGAAGACTTTTTAGCCAAGAAAAACAGGCCTTCAACCACGAAAATCGTCCGTTATAAAAGCCAACTTTTCTTGTAGTGTATGTTACCATAAGGGTGTATCCAATGTGAATATATGGTCAGATATAAGACACCTATGGTCGACCTTATTGGAATTTAAAAATTGTAGCACTCGATCTTAAGCTAAGAAACCTTGCGGGTCGACCATACCAGTATGACCCATCCATAAGAACTAGAAAATCATTGTTTCTCTCTCCTCACTACACAGTGCACTTGCGGCAAAATTTCAAGACAAAATGAGTGGACGTTGCAATAAATGAGACTTTGCATGATACCACACCTATGTTATTTTCCACTGTGGAGGTAGTAACTTAGACTAGTAACATATGCATGTTACTACTCTAAGTTACTCCCCACCATGACCAGCCTAAATATAGTAACTTGCATATGTTACTATCTTCATAGTGGGTGATAACATGTGTGTGGTGTCATGCAAGACCTAATTAATTAGGTTCTAGACTCATATAAATGTGTGATGTTATGGTAATACCTCCCTCTCTTTCATCATTAATTATCAAGTCATGTCACCAATTTTCTTAGTTGGCATTGCATGTAAATGCAAGTTACTACTCCCATGTGACGAGAGGGATGGCTATTGTCTCTGCGTTAAATAGAGGAAGGGTTGTTGAGCTGGACAGCCAAGACCAATATTTTAACGTATCCTTGATTTTTTGTGGAATCGGCTGTGCAGCGTAGGCACCCGTGCCGGATGGATGAGAAGTGTTTTGGGCACCGATATTTGCATACATTGTGGAGGGCCACCCAAGTTCTATGGATTTTCAAGCTTTTTAGCTAAAAGAGAGCAACTATGTAGATGCATAGGCTGGTGGTACTTCCCCTTGCTATCGGTAAAAGAGAGAAACTATGTGGATGAGATGATGATTCAGTTTATTTACATAACATAACTAGTATAGGTACAACACAACCACGGCAGAAACTAGACCATACTCTAGACGGAATCAGCACACACATAGACACCCGAATATCATATGGTTCTTTTTTGTCAAGAACCTATGTTGCCCTCTGCCCATGCGGGCACGCCGCCTGGTGTTCGATGAACTCGAGGAAGCTGCCAACCATGTTACAACATTTGTTGCTGCACTTGAGCTTCATTCCGGAGGACATCTGATCCATGGTAGTGGTTGGTTCAAAGACGCCTCCGTATTCACAACCTGGGCACTTGCCACCGGACAATTTTCCAACACATTGTGGGCATGCAATGTGCGTCGTGGCCTTGCCAAAACACTGCTCGTGCAATGAAAAGAGATTTAGACCAAAAACAAGAGTTGTATCGAACCAGTGTGGAAAACATCATGAATAACCATGTACGCGGGACGATGAACAATTTGAGAACACAGCCTGCAGTTGAAGACCTGCCTCATTGCACTCATTTCAATCGTAGCTTCAAACCACTCGTCCGCCATAGAGCCGCCTTCCTCAACTACGGCGGATCTGAGAGGGATTTTGAGACTGAGCGAGAGAGCAGAGGGAGGAGCGCAGATCTGAGAGGGTTGATAAGAGCGAGCAAGAGAGACTGGTACAATAGTTAAATACTAGGAGTACTAGACTCCTCATCTCACTCTAGGCAATATCGTCCGTCCATCCAAATTCAATGACCATGAACCGATACCTTATCTCTTTGGCAAGAGACTGGTGCAGAGAAAACTAGGGAAGCGCCATGTTCCCTGATTAATTATCTCCCTCTGACCCGGTGTACACGTTGCTTTTACGACCTAGGGCTATATGGAAGACTAAATACTGTACTGGGGTACTACTCCGGGGTGGAGGTACTAGTACTACTACTCTACCTATGTTTCGGATGAGAGTATGAGACTAGTCCCAATGGGGGTATCAGGTGTTACATACTGTATCATGCATTAGGCCTTTCAAAATGGGGTGTAGCTTAGCACGTTACCATAGGAGTTATAAATACCTAATAAACAACCTCTCCAATGCATTGTATTTTAGAGATTGTATCTTAATTTAATGTTTTTGCTCTCATGCATGCATTTTATTGGGCAATCAACTCTTTTGCCTATGAACAAGTGCAAGGGGTGTATCTTAGCTAAGATACAAAAAACACCCTCTCTCCTATTTAATTGACATGCCACAAAAGCATTTTGCCTAGGATGTCGTGCTAAGAGACTCCCCCATTGTCAAAGGCCTTATTACATGCATGGAAAATGCTTATGTGTCACGGCAAATAATGATGAAAGAGATTGTGTTGGTATCACTGAAAAATAATTATAATTTCGAGCCACGTCCATAAAGTATAGGGTGTATAATTGGTTCTTGTACATTGTGTCATGTAGAAATCAACCTACTACTATTACCTACCTATTACTCGATATTCTGAAGAGAAATGACAAAGAAGATTCTAGAATTGTTGAGAAGTGCGTTTTGAGGTTTGTGCATAGTGTTCACTGTGCAAAAGACTACCAATGGAATATTCTATATGCTAGCATGGATAGAAGATCCAGCGGTTTGCAATGTTGGGATTTGCCAGGCTTGATCGATTTTTCAAAGTTCAAAGTACTGTGTACACAATACAGTGTGGTAAGGTTATATAATATTGGTAAAGCTCAAAAAAATATGAATATGCGAGTCTCACGTGCCGGAGTACTTCTATATAGTGATAATATGACATACTGTACTTCTATAGTTCTATCACGTGTCGGAGCTCTAAGGCATGTGCAACTTATTACTACTGTATACTGGAGTACATACTCCAAGAATTTACCAGACTCGTTGCTCGAGCTGCCAGCTGCTCGCCACCTCTGTTTCGAGAGTGTATAGTACTCCTACTATCCGATTAGACTGCGGCCAGCTGAAAGTACGGCTGCTACAAGTACCGATCTGACATTTCTCTTGTGAGTTAATGCCCCGGACAACCACCGACTACGAAAAAACTCACGCGCCGCCAAGCGGTCGCTCTGCATACTCCTTAGAGCATCTAAAAAAAAGTACTCCTTGGAGAAATGCTTGGTCAAACAAAAAACTCTGAAAAAGAGGTCCCCTAGCGGTGGGAGTAAAACTGAGTAGCACCGCTAGTAGTACTACTAGTACTATACTATTCCTTCGTAAAAAGGAGTTCAACTTCTCCTTCATTCTACTCTCCTGCGAAATTTCCTTCTTCCACCAAAGGCATGTTACCCTCACAAATACTTGAAGGAATCCCAGTGGATTAGCTGCGTCATCCTCGAAGGTCTGCCTCGGCTCGAGGCCAGGCCCCAGAACAGTTCATCTGGCAGTAACATGCCGTCATTGGAGCCGCCTCTTTAGAGCACTTGGTCGCTCGCGGTAAACGTGTGTTGGCCCTACCAGCCGACGACGCGATGTTGGGCCCCCTCGAGGCTACCGATCATGCGCTGGCCGCGTCACAGAGGCGTCAACACGGCAGGTGAACAAAAGTGTACCTCTACAACAAAGCGCCGGTCCTGGTGTGCCTCCCTTTCGACTGTGATGGAGCTATGTCCAGACAGGCTCTCTAGCTGGACATCAACCGTGGCCAAGTTAAGCACGTGCGAGACAGCGGCCAATCCTTCCATCGGGAACCTGCAGCCAGCGATAATGCGACCGGGGCAAACAACTCGGGTGGTCGCCAGGTTGCCGTGGCCGTGGTCGACGCCGTCCTGTATCCCCTCGATCCTATCGATTCTATGTTGGCCCTTGCTTACAATCAGGGCATGCTAGAGTTCGAGCTCGCTCGTGAGGAACCTGCGGCCAGCGAGCATGCGACCAGGGCAGACAACTCGGGTGGGCACCAGGTTGCCATGGCCGTGGTAGACGATGCCATCCTGGGTATCCTCAATCCTATCGATCCTATGTTGGCCCTTGCTGACCATTAGGACATGCTCGAGTTGGAGCTCGAGCGCGAGGAACCTGTGGTCGGCAAAGGTGCGGCTGCGGGACTCAACTCGGCAGGGGGAAGTGTGCTCCTCTACTCGTTCCGAGCAATCTCGTCCCTTCGACCATGATCAACACGCAGGAGCGCGCTGTGTTTCGTGTGTGAAGAAAACAGTAGTAGCGAGAGTATGGCTCAGCTGCTCGGTTGAAATTGAGCCGGACCCGACTTCCTTTCCAAGCTAAATTTTAGGGGCCTTTGTGCCAATTGAATGGACTTGGATGTAATTTTCTATTTTTTGATGTAACCTTTAGTTCCACCGAACGTGTTTATTGTAGTATCATGCACTTTCGGGTGAAATTAGCTATAAAATTAAGCTTGAAAATATAACATGTAATTTATCCAACCAATTCATGTAGTACTCGGGGAGCGACCACAGAAAGATTACGCTGCCTCTGCGGGGTGGAAAACACCGAGAGAGGAAGATCTCTCCGAAAGACAGATTTCTGCCGGGGGAATTCCTTCTTGGAGAGGGGAGATCATCGCCATCAACACCAGCATCAAGCTGGACTTCATCGGGATCATCATCATCATCATCACCACCACCATCATCACCATCTCCATATTGTTGTAACAATTGGGTTGAATCTTGCATAGTTCTTAGGGGAAACTTTCCCGGTGTTAATTACTCTTTGTAGTTGATGCTATTGAGTGAACCATTGAATTATCATTTATGTTCAGATTGTTATACATCATTATTCCATCTCTGATCATGATCCATATGATGTCTTGTGAGTAGTTCATTTTGTTCTTGAGGACATTGGAGAAGTCATGTTGTTAGTAGTGGAATTGTGTTGAGAAAGATTCAATAGTTTGATATTTAAATTGTGGTGTACTTCTTCTAGTGGTGTCATGTGAACGTAGACTACATGACACTTCACCTATATGGGCCTAGGGGAATGCATTGTGTATTTGGATACTAATCGTAGGGGTTGCCGGAGTGACAGAAACCTAAACCCCCGTTAGGAAACCATTGCACAAGGGACGTTAGGGTCTTACAGTTTAAAGTTGTGGTTAGGTTTCTACCTTAATTACTTTATTGTACTTACGGATGTTTGCAAGGGGTATAATCACAAGTATGTACTAGTCCTAGGAAGGTCGGTACATTAGCACAGGTTTACCCACACAACACTTAGCAAGCTAAAGAAGATTGATCAACTATATAAAACGAAAGCACTTGACAGAATTCCCATGTGTCCTCAAGAACATTTGGTCATCTTAAGTAATACAACCGGCTTGTCCTTTGCTGAATAAAGGATTGGGCCACTTGCTGCATTTATTCTTACTGTCTTTTATTTACTCGTACTTTATTTACTGGCATTATCAAAAACCCCTAAAAATCAGTTTGCTAAGTATTTGTAGAGAATTCATGAACCATACCACTAGCCAGCACCTTCTTCTCCTAGTTGGGTTCGACACTCTTACTTATCGAAAATACTGCGATACACCCCCTATACTTGCGGGTCATCACAAAGTACCCCACTTCATTTTGTACTGCTACTCCAAAAGGTAGTCACCACGAGAGCAGCGAGAGGAGTGCCCTGCACGTGAGACTCGGATAATAGACGTATGATATATCATCATTATATAATATTATAATAGGTAAAGCACAAAAAATTATAAATTTGATCAACATACATAAAGTATGGGTGTATATTTGGTTCGTGTACTTTGTATCATCATGTAGAAGTCAAAGATTATTAGCTCCCTAAAACACTTGATTTTTTTGGTAATATGGTCTATAGAAACGCGGGAGAAGATTATAGTATGATGGAGAAGTGTGTTTTGAGATTTATTCATAGCATTCATTATGCTGAAGACTATCTATACTCCCTCCGTCCTAGTTTAAAATACCTACGCATATACCTAGGTCATTAATTTGACCAACAAAATATAAATTATTTAAAACAAATGTTATACCATTAGAAAGTATAACATCTAAATTTTCCAATGATATAATTTTTATGTTAAATAATTAAGATTTTATTGGTCAAATTAATGACCTAGGTATACGTGTAGTCCCTTTAAACCGGGATAGAGGGAGTACAATCTTCTAGATGTTATAATGGAAAAGAAGATCCAACGGTTGGAAATATTGGGATTCATGAGTCTTGAGATCCAACGGTCGGCATTCAAAGTTATTCGTACAATCTTATCTAACCACTATATAGTGTACGAATACAAATAACTTTGAATATTGACTGTTGGATCAAGATTCGCGAATCCGAACGACATTTCCAGCTGTTGGATCTTCTTTTCTATTTTAGCATCTAGAAGATTCTATTGATAGTCTTCAGCATAATTAATGTTATGCACAAACCTCAAAATATATGTCAACACCCGGATTTTTAATCCCAGATGCTGGTTATGCCATACATCACAATCCTAGGATTACCATTTTTGCGAGACATAACAGATTGGATATCACAGTACATCATCCATTACAAACCATAATAAGGTCTTACACAAATAAAGGATCTCATGATCTAGTCTTAATACAAACAAGCAGCAAAATAATAAGCATAGCAGTGGGCTCCATCTTTAGTGTCACGGGCAATGCTGACGATGGGAGATGATCCTAGTTGTCATAGCCATCCTGTTGTCCATCTTCCTGATAGTCCTCCTCATAGTCTGGCCACAGGAATAGCCAGGGACAAAGCCATGAGTACTCTTTAAGTACTCGCAAACTATCACTAACAAGTAAGGTAGTTCTAGTAGGAATCCTAAGCTCTAAGTTTATTTGCAAAAGCCATATTTATCTAAACTGAGTTTAGAAGTAAAGAAAACTAAGTAAATGTTCTAAATCACTTTAAGTTGGGAACATAGTTTTCATATTCACAAACCTGTTGTGGTCAAGTCAAAATCATAGTTGAGTTCACAAGTCGTTTTGAAAACATCTGACGATGGAACAGTATGGCCACTCCAACTATCCATGACCGTGGACGCGGCTATTCGAATAGTTTGACACTCTGCAGAGGTGGTACACTTTCACCACAAAATTCGATACATCCATCAGGGATAACCCTAAATCATCATACTTAGTATGCGGATAATGAATCATAACCTTTCAATTACACACTCTAGTATAGGCACCTCCCCTATGAGCTTGGCCTCCCAGCCATGGCCATCTGCCATCCTGGGCACTGCATAGGTGGACATCATCAAGAGGTAGCCTCAACTCAAACCTCTTCCACGAGGGAACCCATACTAATTCATATAAACTTGCTAAGCCTTACCCAAATCAGGTATTGTGGTTGTACGGTAAAATTGGAATGGTACCGCATCCGAACCCAGCCATGTCTCAACATTTTCATCATCAAAAAACCATTTGTGTTTCTCAACACATGTCAAAACATTTCAATATAATGACTCATCACTCCAAGGTTTTCATAATCATTTTCACCAAGTATTCCCATCTAAAGTGATCAAGTTTTATGCTTAGTACTAGCCACTAAGGTTAAGAGTGTTCACTAATGAGGGATGCTAATCTCAATCTCATGCCATATAATGACATCTAGTATAGGCCTAGTTTTATACTCTTTATGATATCTATACTATCTTTCCAAAACCTCACCAAGCATTAACTAAAAGTAAAGAACTTTGGTAAAGTAAAGAGTAAAGCTTGCAAGTAAAACATGGGATTGGTATAATCAAAAGTATATAAGCAAAGCATGCCTAATGCATTTGCTTAAGTTATCAAGGGGGCAAGTGTTAACTTGCTTAGTTCTAACTTGCTAATAATAGCTTGCCTTGATTGGTGCAGTGATTGAAGTTTTCTTCGTCTTCTTCGGGGTAGAACTCCTCCTCCTCGTATCCTTGGTCGGTACTATCGACTATAAATAAATACGGGGTACACAATCACGAAACAATACTTAACTACCTCTACTTAGCAAACTAGGGTTCACACTTGATGATCTAGCATCATCACAAACATCACATGAAATAAGGAACTAGTTTTATTTAGTTTATTTGAGAAAAGTAATTTCTACTCATTGAAATTTATTAAGATTTAATATTCTCCAATTAAAAAATGGGATCATGTTGAAACATGTCATCACCACATATTCTAATGCATGGTAATGTGATTTAAAAGCGTTGGTCATAATTTATAAAGTTTAAGACTATTATTTAATAGATTTAAAGTGACTAGAAATGCCCTAATAGCATTCTTTTGGTACTAGTCCAATGTCACTGCATGCAAACCTAAATATTTTTAGATATTCAGATAGATATTATCAAATGTGATTTTTGAGAGTTGGAATCAACTCAAAATCTGTTATGGTTGATTTTTAAAAAATAATTGAAGTTGCAAAAGTATGTGTCTTATTATTTTTGCTATAGATTATCTCTAACTCCAAATAATTTAAATTCAACGGGCTTGGATAGATAATTTAATTTTCTTTCTAGTAAAATTTGATTCATGCAATTTGGTTAAGTGAAAATCTCTGAATTGATTTTTGAATCTATGGACAGAATAGGATTTCAACTAAATTGGAAAATCAATATTTGAATTTCCTAGGCTACGGGGAAAGCTATGACCCAGATAGAGTCATTTCCCCTACTAGAAGTAGGCAAACCAGTGATAAAGTCCATTCTGACGGAATCCCATTTCCATTCCAGAATCTGCAATGGTTGCAAAAGTCCTACGGGTCTCTGATGTTCTGCTTTGACTCTCTGACAGATATCACACTTGGCTATGTAGCTTCCGATTTCTCTCTTCGTCTTGTCCCACCAAAATTGCTCCTTAAAATCCTGATACATCTTTGTTCCTCCGAGGTGGATAGAATAAAGAGTATCATGAGCTTCCTGCATGATAACTTGCTTCAGCTCCAAATCTACTGGCACACAGATACGTCCTTTGTACCACAAAACTCCTTCTTCATCTTCGATGAATCCGGGTACCTTCCCTGTACCAATACGATGTTTCATTCCGTCGATACTTGCATTTCCTTTCTACGCCTCCTTGATCTAACAGATCAAAGTGGGTTGAAGTTCAATGCTAGCTAAAAATCCTTTGCTAACTACCTCCGTCCTAAACTGCTCCCTCATGCAAACTTTGCTGGGCTTCTTTGATCATGGTGTTTAACCTACACGGTAATCTGCTAAGAGCATCCGCTACCACATTGGCTTTGTCGGGGTGATAGTGAATGTCAAGGTCATAATCTTTGATTAACTCCTTTGCCTCATATTCAGCTCCTTCTGAGAGAAAATATACTTCCAACTCTTGTGATCCGAATAAATCTCACAGCGGTTACCCATAAGTTAATGACGCCATCTCTTCAAGGCTAAAACTACAACTGCTAGTTCAAGATCATGGGTAGGGTAGTTTTTCTCATGCTGCTTCAGTTGTTGGGACATATATGCTATTACTTTTCCTTCTTGCATCAACACACATCCGAGACCAATCTTGGATGCATCACAATACATATCAAAAGGCTTCTTGATATCTGGCATAATCAATATTGGGGCTGAAATCAATCTCTTCTTGAGCTCTTGAAAGCTTGCTTCACATTTCTCGGTCCATTCAAACTTCTTATCTTTCTTCAACAATTGGGTCATCGGTCTTGCGATTCTCGAAAATCCTTCAATGAACTTGCGGTAATATCCCGCTAATCCGAGAAATGCACGGACTTGAGTTTCAGTGGTTGGAGCTTCCCATTCTTCAACATCTTTGATCTTGGCGGGATCAACAACGACTCCTCCTGCTAACACAATATGTCCGAAGAATCCTACTTCTTTCAGCCAGAACTCACATTTGCTAAACATGGCATAGAAATGATGCTCTCTAAGGGTTTCAAGGATGGTTCACAGATGTTGCTCATGGTCTTCTTCTGACTTGGAATAGATTAGAATATTGTCGATAAAAACAACAACAAACTTATCTAGGAAGTTCATAAAAATCTTATTCATGAGATTCATGAAATAAGTGGTGGAATTGGTTAATCCAAAAGACATGACCGTATACTCATACAATCCATATCTGGTGGTAAAGGCGGTCTTTAGAATATCCGTTGCACGAATCTTTAGTTGGTGATAACCAGTCCTAAGATCAATCTTAGAAAACACTCTGGCACCAGTCAACTGATCAAACAGATCCTCTATCTTAGGCAGTGGGTAATTGTTCTTGATGGTGACATCATTCAGCTTCCGGTAATCCGTGCACAAACAGTTACCTCCATCTTTCTTATCCACAAACAAAACAGGCGATCTCCATGGCGATGCGCTTGGTTGAATCAAACCTTTCTCCAGCATAGCATCAAGTTGCTTCTTCGGCTCCACTAATTCAGATGGGTTCATACTATAAGGTCTTTAAGCTATGGGTCCGGTTCCAGGAATTAGTTTAATAATGAACTCAATATCCCGATCTAGGCCATACCGGGCAATTCCTCTGGGAACACGTCAGGGTATTCACAGAATACTATGACTTGGTCTAGAGTTGGTTGGGCTAGACTCTTGTTGCATTTCAACTGATGGTGCAAAGTTTCAGATACATGCTCTACTGATACTCCAGAGCTACTGGTCATGGTTATGGCTTTCTTAGCACAGTCGATCAATCCATTATGTTTTGACATCCAATCCATTCCCAGTACTACTTCCAACCCTTTGGTTCCAAGTACTATTATATTGGCATAAAAATCTATCCCATGGATTCTGATAGGTACTGCCTTGTAAATTTTTCTAGCTTTGGTGGTTGAACGAGGTATTTGAACTATCATAACATGCTTCAATTTTGTTGGTTGAATCTTACTAGTGCATGCAAATTCTTCTGTAACAAACGAGTGCGATGCTCCAGAATGAAACAACACTGTTTCAAGTACTGAGTTAACAGAAAACATACCCAGCACGACATCGGGCGCTTCTTGGCATTTTTCGGCATTCATGTGGAACAGACAGGCGTTGCGGTTGAGCGAATTCCCTGGGGCAAATCTTCTTCCAGGGTGAACACGGCGCTGCTGCTAAGCTGGGGAATTCACATTGGTGGTGACTGCAAGCTTCTTGGGACACTCGTTGGAGTAGTGACCCTTGACTCCACATTCGAAGCATGTAATATGGGACTTGTCTTTGGCTACAACAGGCACGGCATTGCTTCCAGTCCTTGGGGAAGTATTGTTGTTGTTGTTGGACTTGGGCGGTGCACGGTTGAAATTGTTGGAGTTGTCGGGGTTGTTGTTATGGTTTCCACCAGACTTCAATCCTCTGCTGCGATTGGGGTAGCTTGGACGAGACATCGGGGGTCTATTGTTTCTTGGGGCATATCCTGCAGACGGGTTGGGGCGATACTTCTGGGTATTGTGGGACCCAGTCTGGTGCATCATTCTGTGCTTGCGGTTGTCATTGGCTTGGTTGATCTTCCCTTCTAGCTGGATGGCAGAGTCTACTAGCTCTTCTAGGTCTTCAAAGCGAATGTTGATTAACACAGTCTGCATCTCATCATGCAATCCATTCAAGAACCTTTCCTTCTTCTTGGCTTCAGTGTTGATCTCATCAGGGGCATATCTAGCTAGGGACAGAAATTTGTCACGGTACTCAACTACCGTCATCCTTCCTTGCTTCAGTTCCCTGAACTCATCTCTCATTCTGGTGACTAAACCTTGCGGCACATGGGTGCGGCTGAACTTGATCTTGAAAGCTTCCCAAGTCATTATCTGACCGTGGTTCATAGTACGGGTGCTATTCCACCAGGCTCTTGCATCTCCTGCCAGAGAGTGGGTGGCAAACAGTACCTTCTCGTTGGCGTCAACTCCTGCGACTTCTAGATTGTTCTCCATGGTTTGGAGCCAGTCATCAGCATCAAAGGGATCCTCAGATTTGTTAAAGATAGGGGAATTGACATTCTGAAAATTCTTAAGCTTGGATCCATGATGATCCTGATTTCCATGGCCTTGATTATTATGGGCCATCCGAGCTATCTATTGCAGAGTGGCTAGATTGGCTTGGCGCTCGGATCTACTAGCTTCACGGTCGGAAACTAGCATTTGCAGAATCTGCAACATTGGGTCCTGCGATGAGCTGCGTCCTCCTTGGTTTCCATGAGTCATCTGAAGATTTAGGTAGATAATGAGATAAGAGGGAAATTTCTAAGGTTCATTGTTTTGTTTTCAAAAGCTTTAAAGTTTAAGTTTGACTCAGGTTTTGCAACTAACTTCTTCTCATTCATTCATTCAAAGCACACAATACAAACACACACACCACAACACAAAAGGGGAATACAGATGGTTTTAAGAACCATTCTGTGAACTAAGATACAGTGGGACCGATACAACTCCTTCCTACGATAGTGATCAAGTGCATCTACTCATCATAAATGAAGTCGGAATCATCATCATTGGTGTAGAAATCCATGGCATCATCCTCCAGGTAGTCATTGTCATCACTGAGGTACGAGTGAAGATCTCCCTGGATGTCTTCACCTTCTTCCTCTTCCTTGGCTTGAAGATGGACTTCTTGCGCCTAGATGGTCTTCTCGAGAGTGGCCACCTTCTTGCGAAGACGAGCGATGGTGCGATCCTTGTTCTTGCATTAACAACAAAGTGATTGACGATCCTTGACTAGCATGGCGAGAGTCTGGTCCTTCTTGGTGGCAATGTCAAGGTTGTGGTGGGTGTAGGCTCAAGCATTGTCCAATTCCTTCTGCCTCTCATATAGTAGGAAGTCAAGATTCTCCACCTGGCCCTTCATCTCCGGGTGACTTAGCATCTCCAATGGCATTCCCATAGAATCACGCCCTGCGAAGTGCGCAAAGCGAGTTCCCTAGATCAAGTTGATGTTTTGCCCACACAGACGGGCAAGAGCTTCATGCATAGCCCTGGCTAATCCAGCTAGCTAGTTGTTCTCTCGGACGGTGAATTGAATCTTCTAAGAAAGGGGTGCTTCCATCTTGCCTCTGAGATCTGCAACTATCAGCCATTGTAGATCTCCTCCTGGGTGATCCTTGAGTTGAGCTCCGAAGAATTCCGGATGCGGGCGCTCAAGACACTCTAACAGTGCATCAAGATCCCTCTCAACGATCAGCTGGCCTCCGTTGCCCAACTGGTAGAACATGCAATACTGAACTTCCATCTATAAGAATTTAGGATGAGTAAGTTAGTGAAGTGATCAGGTGTGTCAAATTTTATGTAGTAATGTAAGAGTTTTTGAGGAAGATGATTTTTTTTGAAAGAATCAAGGATAAGAGTGGGAATAGGTTTTCATATATACTTACTTCTGTTGTTTTGAAACTAAGCTTTTGTTCGGACGTCCATTCTAACTAGGGTCTCCTATGGTCAGGATGGCTCTGATACCAACTTGTCAACACCTGAATTTTTAATCCCAGACGCCTGATATGCCATACATCACAATCCCAGGATTACCATTTGTGCGAGACATAACAGATTGGATATCACAGTACATCATCCATTACAAACCATAATAAGGTCTTACACAAATAAAGGATCTCATGATCTAGTCTTAATACAAACAAGCGGTAGAATAATAAGCGTAGCAGTGGGCTCCATCTTTAGTGTCATAGGCAATGCTGACGATGGGAGATAATCCTAGTTGTTGTAGCCATCTTGTTGTCCATCTTCCTGATAGTCCTCCTCATAGTCTGTCCATGGGAATAGCCAGGGACAAAGCCATGAGTACTCTTTAAGTACTCGCAAACTATCACTAACAAGTAAGGTAGTTCTAGTAGGAATCCTAAGTTCTAAGTTTATTTGCAAAAGCCAGATTTACCTAAACTAAATTTAGAAGTAAAGAAAACTAAGTAAATGGTCTAAATCACTTTAAGTTGGGAACCTAGTTTTCATATTCACAACCCTGTTTTGGTCAAGTCAAAATCATAGTTCACTTCACAAGTCATTTTGAAAACGTCTGACGATGGAACAGTATGGCCACTCCAACTGTCCATGACCGAGGACGCGGCTATTTGAATAGTTTGACACTCTGCAAAGGTGGTACACTTTCACCACAAAATTCGATACATCCGTTAGGGATAACCCTGAATCATCATACTTACTATGCGGATAATCAATCATAACCTTTCAATTACACACTCTAGTATAGGCACCTCCCCTATGAGCTTGGCCTCCCAGCCATGACCATCTACCATCCTGGGCACTACATAGGTGGACATCATCAAGAGGTAGCCTCAGCTCAAACCTCTTCCGCGAGGGAACCCATACTAATGCATATAATCTTCCGTCTAAGCCTTACCCAATTCAGGTATTATGGTTGAACGGTAAAATTGGAATGGTATCGCATCCTGTAACATCCCAATTTCAGCAACCCTGATTAGTTGTCCAGAATGAAAAAATCAAGGGGAACAAAAACTTTTTCTTGTTCATTGGTGCAGTGTTTGCTTGTTGTTTGTTTATGCTTGTGCATGTGAGTGTATACCATATGACACTCCTTACCTCACTATCAGTTGACAAAAGCTATTTAACAAAACTATCCTAGATCATTTTACATATTCTCAAATGTTCTGGCATTTCAAATCCTGAGCCAAGATGCTTATGTAACCAAAACTAGTTTAGTAGATTCCATTGACAAAACTACGGAGAACTATAACCTCCTTATGTTTTCAGGACAGAACCTTCAACTACTCTTACCTTTAGGATCTCCAAAACCTTTTACAATCTTTTGAACTCTACCCTTGGTAGATGTACCAAGGATCTTACCTTGTTCAAACTCCAACCTATTCAAAACACCCATCCTTACCTCAAGCTAAGCTTGATGGTAACCCTAGTAGTAGTTGATTTGTTTGTGAGATGAGTTGCCTTGATCTACTGATTGACTTGATTGCTTAGAAGTAGTATGAGCTACTCTAGGAGCTCATCCACTAAGATCAAGATACTTTAAAAATCACCAAACCCTAAGCAAGAATACAATCTGGATCTGATCCCTAGCTACTAAGTGATCATCTAAAACCCTTAACCAGATCAATTCTGAAGATATCCCTTCTAGAAGTTTCCAAGTCAATGAAGACCAAGATCAAGCATGGATCCCTTCTAGTAAATATACTCTTAAACCTCCTCCACTTGATGATGCTCTGGTACCTTGCAACCCATCAAAATCATCACCACCCACATTCTAGTCAAAAACCATAAATCTGCCAAATTTGGCCAAGTCTAGAATTTGTTTCAACATCACCTTTTTGAATGCCTCCCTTTCTCAACCCTTGTGAATTTTTGGTAATGAACTTGAATCATATTGTTAACCATACTAAGTACTACTAAGGCCCACCCTTTACCTTGGTTATGTCATCCTCCAACCCACTTGTGCTTGATGGTTTTGCAGCCAAGAAAATAACTTTTCCTGCAAATCTAGTTAACATGCCTACCTTGACAGAAGCTCACACCACCATCCAACCTTCTATGGGCCAACACTTTGCATGGTTGTGTTCTAATCATAGAGGTCTATCAAGATCTACTTCACTTGTTCCAAGTGGATCTTTGTGCTTCTTAAACCCACAAGGTTTTGAAGGCTAGTTGATAATCTTCTTTGGCAGGCTTATTTTATTCAAAGTTTGAAATAAATTCTTGGTGAACTCAAGAAAGTTAAAGCACCAACCTCTATACCATGTTGATGTACATCACTTGGTATATCCATCCATCTATCCCATGTTCCAATGGGAGCTCTGAGCTCCAAGATACACCCATGTTTTGATAGTATGAAATTAACATCAACCTAGATCCTTAATCTAGGGTATTCCACCAAAATCAACTTGGATTCTCCAATCCCAAGGTTGCAAATTCTTTCTACACCTTGTCTACATAATCTACCTTGATAATCAAGATTTATCAAATATTTTCCATAATTATTTTGGCTCCAAATCTATTTAATCTCTTTAATAGTCAAAATCTCCAAATCTCCTCTCACAAAGGAAAGTTTTGTTTTTGCCAAAACACTTCCCCAACTTTTTTTCTCAATTGAGATCCATATATCATACCCTACATTCCCATCTCAAAAATAAATATTTTTGAGATCCTTTATTGATTCTTTTTGCACTTTTTCTCAAATGGTAGAAATGGAATAATAATAGTTTTAAATACTTTTAAGCCCCCATAAATCTTGGGAAAATTCCCCTAAGTGTGTATTCACATTTGGGACCATCTCAACTCAAAAACCCGCCTGGTCCAATGTAAAAATATCGAATGAACTCCAAGAATTCACTTCTGGAGTTTCAGAATAAATGGATTTAAGTGGACTTCTAATCTTCTGAAAAATCCCACATAAATCTCAGAGATGTATCTTAACCTTGTCCATCTACCAGTATCCTTAACTCATCTTGCAAAGATCAAATTTGAAGAACTTGATCATGATCATTCTATATGGAAGATTTGGACTTTTATCAACATTAAACCAAAACCCAACCAAACCCTCACTAAATGTGGACATGTGACCACCACAGCCACTCTAACACCCCCTGGTCGTGTGCACTGTATCAATTACTGTAGCACACCCCCTTTCCTTGTCTTTTGCTCTTCGAAAGAGAGAAGATAGATATGCATATCTTGCAAATCTTGGAAATAATGGTGTAGCAGCAACCACCATCCTCCCACCACTCACTGCGTGACTCCAGTACCCCACCACACCCCTCCACCACCCTCAGCAACCAATGAAGAGGCCATGGACCAGCTCTAGCTCCTCCATGAGCGACATCCACCATATACCCTCACCCTCGAAATAAAAATAGCACAACCTGGCCCAGCCCTTCCATTCACTCTCAGACCACTCCTCCCCTATCCTCTTACCTCTCTCAAGCCCGAGATCCGGATCCCTAGCTCTCCATCGCCATGGAGAGGGAAGCATGCTCCTCTCGGCCTCCTTCGAGTAGTGTGGTTCATGGTTGACCTCGACCTCTCTAGACCCTCTCTTTCGCTCGATTGCACTCACCTACATCTTATTTACTCCCCTCTTCCTTCCTCTTTCCTCCCAGGTACACTGGAGCCGCCTTCACCGGCGTAGGCCCGAGGTGAGCATCCCCGTCGAGCCCGGCTGAGATGAGCCTCTGCGGCCTCACCAGAGGCCATCACAGGACCTCCACCCCCTCCACAACTCCGCGAGACAACCCCTAGGACGACATGCAGGCTCCCAGGCATGCCCCGGCGTGCACCCGAGTCGTCCCTACCGTCACAGACGCGCGCGACCTGGAATCTGCACCGAAGTAGACGCTGCCACCCATCAATCTGACCGCCGGTGAGTCTCGCATCACCTCCTACGCTCCTCGTCGCCTCCCCGTGCCCCTAGGTGAACCCCCCGCTGCTCCCAGACCGCTCTAGGGTTTCCGGCAGCCGCCGCCGGCGCGAGCTGGAAGACGACGCTCGGTCTTCGATGGTCACTTGATCGAACGGCCAAGAATGCCTGCTACCCCTTTGCCCCATCCACCCACTGACCAGCAGGCCCCACTAGTTATCCCTTTGAAAACTCCCGCACGTTGCCCCGTCGAGATGGGCCGAATTCGTTCCCCAGGCCCAATCCCCTAGCAGACCTGGCCCGCGCCCCTTTTTCTTTTAAACTTTTCTCCAGGGCAGATCTAAAGAGCTATTAGTTTAAATCCTTTTGAAAATGAAAACCCCCACAAAATGCCTTGATCTAAAATTCCTATGTTTCCTGGCTATTTACTTGAACATGCAGTACTAAAACCTTGACCAAGTTTATTGTGATATTTTCCTGAGATTTATTATACTAGCAAGTATCCCCTGCACTAAATAAATTCCCTAGCAAATTTTATAAACCTAAATGGAATAAATCCAACTGTCTCTGGTAGATGTTTAATGTACCCAACACATGGAACTGGGCTCAAGCCAGGTGGAGCCTTTGTCTCCCTGTAGTAAAAATAAAAAACCCCTCCACATACCACTTTAGAAATTTCCCCAAACCAAACCATGAGTTTTTTAACCTCATTCCAACTCCCTATGATGTGGTGCACTAAGGCCTATCAAAACCTAGGAGATCAAATTTTATTGATGTTGTGTTCAACTTTAGTGAATTAATCATCTCTGGCTACGGTAGTTTCAGTAGAAAAATAACTACTAGAATTTCAGCACTCCAAAGTGGGTGATTCCAATTTCTACAGAAAGGTATTAGCAATACCTAGCAGGTGTCCTTGGTTTCATATCAATAGATGTTGTGGATTTAATCTGGTGAAAAAGTTAAATTTCCTACATAACTGCCTTGGGGAATTTCCTGAGGGCATTCTGGTAAATATTTTGACATGATTCCAACTCTTAGTGAACCAATACATCAAACCCACTTAACCATCCAAGGAAATAATTTTTGGACATACAAAACATATCTGGTGAATTATTTCCTAAAACTAGAGCTTTTATCACTAGAATATTCACAATAAATTGAAGAAAAGTGATAAAATAGTGAAACCACTTTTGTTGGTTTCATTTTATCAACTCCTATCTGTTGGTATAATTTTTACACAATGGTATCATACATAATATGTCCTTGGTCCAAAACCCCTCTTAGGTAGTTCCTCGGCTATAAAACCCCAGGAGTGTTCATTCCCTTCTCCAAGGCCATCTCAATCTCCTCAATCTAATCCTCTCCAAACCCTCTGAATCTTAATTTGGTATTATCCAATTGCTTGTTGTATTGTATTGCTGATTGTATGCCTTGTATTGATTGTGCCCTTTTGTTGGTTTGCATGTGTTCCCTATCAACGATAGTTGCGATTATATCAGAGAGCAGAAGAAGATGATTATTATTGTATATTATTGGGTATTCTAAGAAGAAGTCCAGGGACAATTATGCCATATTGCTGATCATCAGGCAGGCCACCTTCTTGCTCATAAGCCTTGTCCTACTGTTTTACTTATGCATGTTTTATCTACGGTTTATCAAAATTGCATTGTTTTACTATATGTTGATGTATATATGGTAGTGGTTTGGCTCCTCCGAACTATTACACCTTTGTACTTTTAAGTACAACCCCCTTGATGATACCTACTTGCCCCTAGTATGGTAGATGGTGCAATACACCATACCCTTTGGAGATCCCGATTTAGCCGAAGCAAAGTTATAGGATGGGAAAACCCCGGAAAAAGTTTTACCAAATGTTTTATGACAAAACATTGGTGAGGTGGGCCCTCCCTAGAGATGTTGAGAAAGAAAAAGGTTTTGCTTTACAAAATACTGAAGGAAAGGTGGAGGAAAAAGGTTTATGAAAACGCACCCGGTTCTTTGCAATTTAGCTGTAATAACTTAACCCGTGCAACCACATTATTCTAGAATGGGACAGGGCTGGATTTGATGTTTGTCTATTCTGGTATAAGCTGCCTCGCAACTACTACAGGGATGAAACTCCTTGGAGGGTGGGCCTTCTCTGGACAAACGGTCCATGTGGGACATTGACCGGGAGAAGGAACAAAGGGTTTACGGACCTCCACGCGTTACTATGAGCCCCTCATTGAAAGTGCACACTCGAAGAGTGGAAAAAAGCGCCCTGGTTGGTCCTCGGTACCCGACGTCCTAGTGTTGAGGGGAACAACCCTCATAGGGTAGGCACTTATATTGGAGTGGGCATCCGGAGAGTCTTGATCGGTTACTCGACCCACAATCAGTGTAGATCAGGGTAGTGTACCCGAATGGTGTGGGTAAAGTGTATAACCTCTGCATAGTGTAAATCTATTCGAATAGCCGTGTCCGCGGTTATGGACGGGTTGGACAAACTTCTGTAGAGCGGTGCTGGTTTTGTTTTCAAAAAGGATTTCGGAAAATAAATGGCTTTGGAAATGTTTAGACCATGGGATGGTCGCAAAGGAGAAAGGTTTTGACCATGGGATGGTCGGAAGGAGGAGAAAGGAGTTTGGTCATGGGACGACCTGAAGACGGGAACAAATGGGTGACCCAGTCCTAATGTTTTCCCAAAACTTTTCAAAATGTTTACAAAAGTTTTCAACAAAGAGTTGTATATGCTATATCTACAAGAGAAACTAATTGAGAAAAGAACTTCTCTTGGAGCCCTCCTACTACAACAGCCATAATGCATATCCTCTTGTTATTATTGTTATCTTAAGGTGGTTTGCGAGTACATTCAAAGTACTCACCGGCATTGTCCCTAGCTATTAACTTGGTCAGATATCAAGAAGAGAATGGAGTTGACGACTAAGCGAGCTAGGACATTCTCCCAGTTAGTTGCATGTGGTTAAGGCATGGATCGGCCGCTACACTTAATGAAATTCCGCTGATGATTATTGATGTAGCCTTAACGACATTTATGTAAGTGTTCTAATTAGGTATGTCTCGGATGTTGTAATGATACTTGTCGGTTATGTTCCACGGCTCACTGATCATGGGAATGTGGTGTATGCATAACAGGGATTTCTCGGATGATTAATCCGGGGGCCCCACACATCCGATCCCAACCATCAGTTTTTATAAAGGGCTAAGGCTCATGCCTCAACATTTTGATCATCAAAAATCCATTTGTATTTCTCAACACATGTCAAAACATTTCAATAGAATGACTCATCATTCCAAGGTTTTCATAATCATTTTCACCAAGTATTCCCATCTAAAGTGATCAAGTTTTATGCTTAGCACTAGCCACTAAGGTTAAGAGTGTTCACTAATGAGGGATGCTAATCTCAATATCATGCCATAGAATGACATCTAGTATAGGCCTAGTTTTATACTCTTTATGTTATCTATACTATCTTTCCAAAACCTCACCAAGCATTAACTAAAAATAAAGAACTTTGGTAAAGTAAAGAGTAAAGCTTGCAAGTAAAACTTGAGATTGGTATAATCAAAAATATATAACCAAAGCATGCCTAATGCATTTTCTTATGTTATCAAGGGGCAAGTGTTAACTTTCTTAGTTCTAGCTTGCCAATAATATCTTGCCTTGATTGGTGTTGTGTTTGAAGTTTTCTTCGTCTTCTTCGGGGTAGAACTCCTCCTCCTCATATCCTTGGTCGGTACTATCGTCTATAAATAAATATGGGGTACACAATCACCAAACAATACTTAACTACCTCTACTTAGCAAACTAGGATTCACACTTGATGATCTAGCATCATCACAAACATCACATGAAATAAGGAACTAGTTTTATTTAGTTTATTTGAGAAAAGTAATTTCTACTCATTGAAATTTATTAAGATTTAATATTCTCCAATTAAAATATGGGATCATGTTGACACATGTCATCACCACATATTCTAATGCATGGGAATATGATTTAAAAGGGTTGGTCATAATTTATAAAGTTTAAGACTATTATTTAATAGATTTAAAGTGACTAGAAATATCCTAATAGCATTCTTTTGGTACTAGTCCAATGTCACGGCATGCAAACCTAAATATTTTTACATATTCAGATAGATATTGTCAAATGTGATTTTTGAGAGTTGGAATCAACTCAAAAGCTATTATGGTTGATTTTTTAAAAAAATGTTTGAAGTTGCAAAAGTCTTTGTCTTATTATTTTTGCTACAGATTATCTCTAACTCCAAATGATTTAAATCCAACAGACTTGGATAGATAATTTAATTTGGTTAAGTGACACTCTCTGAATTGATTTTTGAATCTATGGACAGAATAGGATTTCAACTAAATTGGAAAATCAATATTTGAATTTCCTCCGCTGCGGGGAAAGCTAAATGGGCCAGCCCAACTACACAGCACAGCGCAGCGCGTGGCTGACAGAGGGGGTCCACTCGTCAGCGAGACTAACTATGCAAAGCGGTATCGTTTAACCTGAACCCTACGATTAGAATCAAGATCGACGGTTGACGGTCGTCATCAATGACGAACAGCTCCGGCGAGGAAAATGACCTAGCGCGATAGTGGGGGTCTCGCGAGACTCACCTGGGCTCCAGCTAGGGTCGGCGACGAGGCAATCGACGTGGTAGACGATGGCGAGGCGAGGCACGGTCATGGCAGGGCATGGGGTAGTCAGAATCAACGGCGCCCTTCTCCTCCAGCAGCGACAGACTCCAATGAAATTCTGGCACGGTGGTGCTCGCCTTGCTCCAGGAAGAAGTGGGGAAGGTCAGTGAGGAGTGGGGAGTGAGGTGGTGTGGAGAAATGGGGTGGAGAGGTCCTCTATTTATACACCGACGAGGCGACGGAGCGGGATGGGTTGGCATCTCCGACGAGGACAGTATAGCGAGCTAAAGGCATGGGCGAGGGTGTAGGATGGTGCGGTGCTCCCTGGCGGTTCTCACGGAAGTAAGTGAGCGGCACGGGGTGGTCTAGTTTGGTCTGTGCGTGCGGCGCTCCGCGCGGGACAGGCGGCGTTCTCGACGGCGCGCGGGAGCTATCGGTCACGCGGCGGCGAACGGCGGTGTCTACTGGGTTGGCATGATCATGGCGAGGTTGCGCGTGCGTGGTGAGGGAAAGCCGCAAGCTAGGCGAGCTAGTCGGGCGCGGCACACTGGCACGGTCTAGACATGGCACAGAGGCGTAGAGCGTGGCGGTGCGAGGGTGGTCCATGGCCAGGTTGCGGTCGTGTGCTGGACAGGGGGTGGCGGTAGGCTGCGGCGATGCTCCTGGACATCCTGGTTGGGCGCGGGGCTGTCTCGAGCGAGCTGGCCTTGGTCGAACGGCGATGACCATTTGCGGGTGGCGCTCCACTGTGCACATGGCGAAGGGGGGTGCTGGTCTGCTGCTGCTCGACACCAAGGGGAGGACAAGGGGAGTGGAGAGGGACCGAATTGGTCGAGGATTACTGCACACATAGTGAAGTTAGGCAGATGATTTTTCTGTGCATGCCAAGTGTTTGCTGAAATGGCTAAAAGAATTTCAAATTCACCTTTTTGGGTGAATTTTGGTTGGGGTGCTTGTCTCATGCTTGAGTGTCTAGGATTGCTTGGGATTGTCAAGTGGAATTGATTTGGGTGGTTTTTGTAAAATGTGGATCTTAACACATACACTTGATTCAAATTTGTATTGCCATTTAAATTGATTTGGAATTTGATTCTGTTAAAGGGTAAAGTGGGGGTTGGTTCATTTTTACTTGGTCTAGCAAGGGGTGGAAGGAAATGGAATTGCGTTTATTAGAAATTCTTCTCTAGGAACACCTAAAGTGCACTAGTGGTTTAGTTTTGTCAAAATGACCATTTGGTTTATTTCTTCATATTTGATTTATTTCTCTTTGGATGTTTTTTGTAATTGGTCTAGATGATGTGGCGTTCACCTTTAGAACATTTCACATCATTTAGAACAATCAAGCATGGCATATACACTCAAATCTATACAAATGCAAACACACATGCATTCATATTCATTTTCTTAATAAAAGTTTTTGTTAACCCTAAATTGGGTGATTAGAACTTGATAACCTTGATTAAAGTTTTGGGATGTTACAACATACTTCTCCATCATACTAGAATCTTATCACTCGTTTCTCTAGACCAATGTTACTACCAAAAATTTCAAGTGTTAGGTAGCTAATAATCTTTGACTTCTACACATGACGATACAAAGTAGAAGAACCAAATATACACCTATACTTTATATATATTGATCAAATTTATATTTTTCTTCTTTATATATTATAATTTTATATAGTGATGATATGTCAGACGTCTATTATCTGACATGTAGGGCACGTGCAACTTACTAGTATATAGTGGTAAGATAAGATACACCCTAGCTACACGTTTAGATACGGTTCTCACATCGGGTAGATATGGGTGCGTCTTGGCCTAGTAAACAATGTTGCCCATGGGAGTTTCATACAATTAGGGAAAAACATTTTTCACTTTTCCAAGTGATTATCGGGGATGTTTTGTACTTGCAGTAAAGAAAATCAGAAGAATGTGGCTTGGAGTGCGACAAGCGTGCCATGTTTCCGGACATAGCGAACCACCCATGTTTCACTTGCGATTCCTAAGTTCTTTGAGTTTTCAAGGTTCATAGATAAATTAACCCACTTAAATTACACGAGTATCTCTGATTCAAATTAATGTTCTCAGATTTGTCTAGATTTGGGTATATGTATCTAGCATAGAAACATGACTAGATACATTTGAATCTAGATGAATCTATAAATATTAATATGGATCAAAGGGAGTCTGTCGAAATTATGTCAAATTATTTTGAACTACATGTGTGCTGCCAATTGCTCTTTAAATTCCACAAAAATCTTTTGAAGTTACCCAAATTTTGGAGAACATGACCGAGAGTTTTCAAATTTTCAACTTCTTTCTAGACTTTTCATGCCGGCAAAGTTGACCCTTCTTTGAAAAAAGAGAGAGAAATAGGCCAAAAAACAGGGGGACTCATGCATGGCGTCCCTTTGCTTGTATTACCTACCATGAAAAATAATAAACATGAGTTTTTCACAACTTTTGAAAAAAGCCGCTTCACAAAAATGGCCTACCATGTATAAGTATGAACGGGTTTCAAGCGATGAAGCAAGGTCACGGACATATCCATGTTTATGGGAATTTTGTAGTAGTACTATAAGAAAGTAGATGTGCGCATCTTGGCATTGGTAAACAGCTTTGCCAATGGGAGTTTCCAAATACTAGGAAAAGTAACAACTCCAATTTTCTAAGCGATGGAAATATTTTTTCTGTAAAGTAAAGTACTCCACTTTCGTACTAGTACTACTCGAAAAGGGAGGCGGCTCCTTCCAAAAAAAGGAGGCAGCACGAGAGCAGTGGGAGGAGGAGCTAGAAGATGGTGCGATGTTAGAGCAAAGCTATGATAGGCTGTTGACACGAGGTACACTCCACTAGTAGTAAATATATGGACCTACTAGTAGTAATATGCATGCAAAACAAGTTGTGTTTTCTCTCTCCTTTGCTGGCTCTCACCATACATCCTCCATCGATCTCTTCTCTGCAGCCGCGGGTGCACAGTTGGACTTGTCTCTTCCTCGTCCACAGCGTGGCGCTGCGCATGTGTGCCTTAGTACAGCACACCGATCTACTTCCAACAAGCTTTTTTTCTGAAATTCAAGCCATCTACTGGATTAACAATCATCTTGTTTTTTGATGAACAAGTTTCACGCCGAGCAACCAAGCAAGGTCATGGACATATCCACATCATAGTTTATGGTAAATTTCCCATATTTGGTAGTACTACAAGAAAGTAGATGTGCATATCTTGCAATTGGTAAACAATATACAAACAACTTTGAATATTGACCATTGGATCAAGACTCGCGAATCCCAATATTTCCAGCCATTGGATATTCTTTTACATTATTCTAGCATCTAGAAGATTCTATTGATAGTCTTCATCACAATGAATGCTATGCACAAAACTCAAAACACCCTTCTCCATCATTCTAGAATCTTCTCCCTTGTTTCTGTAGACCATGTTGCCAAAAATTTAAATTTTAGATAGCTAATAATCGCTGATTTCTACATGATATACAAAGTACAAGAACCAAATATATACACCCATACTTTATAGATGTTGATCAAATTTATATATTTTTTGCTTTACCTATTATAATCTTATCTTACCACTATATAGTGTACGAATAACTTTGAATATTGACCGTTGGATCAAGACTCGTGAATCCCAACATTTCTAGCCGTTGGATCTTCTTTTCCATACTAGCATCTAGAAGATTCTATTTTTTTAACGGTCTAGAAGATTCTATTGATAGTCTTCATCAAAATGAATGCTATGCACAAAACTCAAAACACACTTCTCCATCATTTGAATCTTCTCCCTCGTTTCTCTAGACCATGTTACCAAACATTTCATGGTTTAGATCTCCACTACTACAATGGAGCAGTTTTGAATTAGATCCATAGCACCAATCCTGACCGTTGGGCTGTTAGATCCAATGGTTCAAAGCAGCTGCATTCGTGTTGAATAGTACCTAGAGCAAACTCCACTGTGTTCTAGAACCATCATGTCACCACCCCCAAAATTTCATGGCACAGTAGGCTGTATTCTAAATATGTGTATATAACTACTATTAATAGACTTAATTTATGCATTTTTTCTCTAATGTATGAAATATGATTTAACAAAAAATTAAGTTGTTATTAACCAATAGTCTTGTTAGAGAAAGAATGCATATACATTAAGTCTATTAATAATAACTATATCTACACATATTGAGAATATAGCCTAATGTGCTATGAAATTTTGGGAGTGGTGACATGATGGTTCTAGAACATGGTGGAGTTTGATGTAGGTATGTACTATTCAATACGAATCTAGCTGCTCTGGACCATTGGATCTAAGAGCCCAACGGTCAAGATTGGTGCTATGGATCCTATTCAAAACTGCTCCATTATAGTAGTAGAGAGAATACATCCTACTTTGCTATGAAATTTTGGGGTGGTGACATGATGGTTCTACAACATGCATGGTGGATTTTGCTCTAGGTGACATCCAACATAAATCCCTCTTCTCTGAACCATTGGATCTAACAGCCCAATGGTCAGGATTGGTGCTATGGATCCAATTCAAAACTGCTCCATTATAGTAGTAGAGATATAACCACTATATAGTGTATGAATAACTTTGAATGCTGACAATTGAATCAAGACTCGTGGATCCTAATATTTCCAACCGTTGGATCTTATTTTCCATTCTAGCATCTAGAAGATTCTACACATAGTCTTCAACATAATGAATGCTATGCACAAACCTCAAAACACACTTCTCCATCATACTAGAATCTTCTCCCTGGTATGGAGTAGCTAATAATCGTTGACTTCTACATGATCTTATCTTATCTTTTCTTACCACTATATAGTGTACGAATAACTTTGAATGTTGACCGTTGGATCAAGACTCGTGAATCCTAGTGTTTCTAGCCATTGGATCTTCTTTTCCATTCTAGCTTCTAGAAGATTATATTGATAGTCTTCGAAATAATGAATGCTATCCACAAACCTCAAAACACACTTCTCCAACATACTAGAAGCTTCTCCCTTGTTTCTCTAGACCATGTTATAAAAAATTTCATGTGTTAGGTAGCTAAATAATCTTTGACTTCTACATGATGATACAAAGTACAAGGACCAAATATGCACCCATACTTTATAGATGTTAATCAAATTTATAACTTTTGTGCTTTACCAATTATAATTGTATATAGTGATGATGATATGTCATACGTCTACTATACGAGTCTCACATGCAACTTACTAGTAGCTAATAATCATTGACTTCTCCATGATCTTACCACTATATAGTGTACAAACAACTATGAATATTGACCGTTGGATCAAGACTCGTGACCCAACATTTCGGGCCGTTGGATCTTCTTTTACATTCTAGCATCTTGAAGATTCTATTGATAGTATTTATTACAAACCACTATATAGTGTACGAATAACTTTGAATGTTGACCGTTGGAACAATACTCATGAATCCCAGCTTTTCCAGCCGTTGGATCTTCATTTCCATTCTAGCATCTAGAAGATTCTATTGATATTCTTCGGCATAATGAATGTTATGCACAACCTCAAAACACACTTCTCCATCATACTAGAATCTTCTCCCTTATTTCTCTAGACCATGTTATAAAAAAATTCATGTGTTAGGTAGCTAATAATTTTTGACTTCTACATGATCATACAAAGTACAAGGACCAAATATATACACCCATACTTTATAGATGTTGATAAAATTTATATTTTATGTGCTTTACCAATTATAATTGTATAAAGTGATGATATGTCATACGTCTACTATTTGAGTCTCACGTGCAAGGCATGTGCAACTTACTAGTAGCTAAAAATTGTTAACTTGTACACGATCTTACCACTATATATATTGTACGAACAACTTTTAATATTGACCATTGGATCAAGACTCACGAATCCCAAAATTTCCAGCTATTGGATCTCTTTTCCATTCTAGCATCTTGAAGATTCTATTGATAGTCTTCATTACAATGAATGCTATGCACAAAACTCACTTCTCCATCATTCTAGAATCTTCTCCCTCGTTTCTCTAGACCATGTTATAGAAAATTTAAAGTTTTAGATAGCTAATAATCGTTGACGTCTACATAATATGCAAAGTACAAGAACCAAATATATGCACCCATATTTTATAGATGTTGATCAAATTTATATTTTTTCTGCTTTACCTGTTATAATCTTAACACTGTATAGTGTACAAATAACTTTGAATATTGACTGTTGGAGCAAGACACGCAAATCCCAACATTGACAGCCATTGGATCTTCTTTTCCATTCTAGCATCTAGAAGATTCTGTTTTTTAACGGTTTAGAAGATTCTATTGATAGTCTTCATCACGATGAATGCTATGCACAAAACTCAAAACACACTTTCCTCATCATTCTAGAATCTTCTCCCTCGTTTCTCTAGACCATGTTACCAAAAAAATCATGTTTCAGATAGATAATAATCGTGGACTTCTACATGATCTTACCACTATATAGTGTACCAACAACTTTGAATATTGACCATTGGATCAAGACTCGTGAATCCCATCATTTCCAGCCGTTGGATCTTATTTATTCAAGCATCTTGAAGATTCTATTGATAGTCTACATCACAATGAATGGTATGCAAAAAACTCAAATAACACTTATCATTCTAGAATATTCTCCCACGTTTCTCTAGACCATGTTACCAAAATTTTAAAGTTTTAGATAGCTAATAATCATTTACCTGTACATGATATACAAAGTACAAGAATGAAATATACACCCATACTTTATAGATGTTGATCAAATTTATATATTTTTCTGCTTTACCTATTATAATATTATATGGTTGTGATATGTCAGGCGTCTATTATCTTAGTCTCATGTGCAGGGCACGTGCAACTTACTAGTCTTATCTTACCACTATATAGTGTACAGATAACTTTGAATATTGACCGTTGGATCAAGACTTGCGAATCCCAACATTTCCAACCGTTGGATCTTCTTTTCCATTCTAGCATCTAGAAGATTCTATTGGTAGTCTTCATCACAATGAATGCTATGCATAAAACTGAAAACACACTTCTCCATCATTCTAGAATCCTCTCCCTCATTTCTCTAAACCATGTTACCAAAATTTTCAAGTTTTGGATAGCTAATAATCGTTGACTTCTACATGATATACAAAGTACAAGAACCAAATATACACCCATACTGATCAAATTTATATTTTTTCTGCTTTACCTGTTATACTAGTAAGTTGCACGTGCGATGCACGTGAGACTCAGATAGTAGACGTATGACATATCATCACTATATAAAATTATAATTGGTAAAGCACAATAAATTATAAATTTGATCAACATCTATATAGTATGGGTGTATATTTGGTCCTTGTACTTTGTATGTCATGTAGAAGTCAAAGATTATTAGCTACCTAACACATGAAATTTTTGATAACATGGTCTAGAGAAAAAAGGAGAAGATTCTAGTATGATGGAGAAGTGTGTTTTGAGGTTTGTGCATAGAATTCATTATGCCGAAGACTATCAATAGAATCTTCTAGTTGCTAGAATGGAAAAGAAGATCCAATGGATAGAAATGCTGGGATTCACGAATCTTGATCCAACGGTCAAAATTCAATGTTATTCATACACTATATAGTGGTAAGATAAGATCATGTAGAAGTCAACAATTATTAGCTACGAGCGAGAAGATTCTAGTATGATGAAGAAGTTTGTTTTGAGGTTTGTGCATAGCATTCATTATGCTGAAGACTATCAATAGAATCTTCTAGATGCTAGAATGGAAAAGAATGTCCAATGGCTGGAAATGTTGGGATTCACGAGTCTTGATACAATGGTCCATATTCAAAGTTATTCATACACTATATGGTGGAAAGATAGGATATCTTTATTTCTACTACTATAATGGAGGAGTTTTGAATTGGATCCATAACACCAATCCTAACTGTTGGGCTATTAGATCCAATGGTTCAGAGAAGCTGGATTCGTGTTGAATAGTACCTACAGCAAACTCCACCATGCATGTTCTAGAACCATCATGCCACCACCCCCAAAATTTCATAGCACAGTAGGCTGTATTCTCTCTACTACTGTAGTGGAGCAATTTTGAATTGGATCCATAGCACCAATCCTGACCGTTGGGCTTTTAGATCCAATGGTTCAGAGAAACTAGTTTCGTGTTGAATAGTACAGAGCTAGAGAAAACTCCACCATGTTCTAGAACCGTCATGTCACCACCCCCAAAATGCATAAATTAAGTCTATTAATAATAACTATCTACACATATTGAGAATACAACCTACTGTGCTATGAAATTTTGGGGTGGTGAAATGATGGTTCTAGAACATGGTGGAGTTTTCTCTAGGTACTATTTAACACGAATCTAGCTGCTCTGAACCATTAGATCTAATAGCCCAATCGTCAGGATTGGTGCTATGGATCCAACTCAAAACTGCTCAATTATAGTAGTAGAGATAATTTTATATAGTGATGATATGTCAGGTGTCTATTATCTGAGTCTCACGTGTCTATTACCACTATTACTAATAGTGGTAAGATACAAATAACTTTGAATGTTGACTGTTGGATCAATACTCGTGAATCCCAATATTTCCAACCGTTGGATCTTCTTTTCCATTCCAGTATTTAGAAGATTCTATAGATAGTCTTCAGCATAATGAATGCTATGCACAACCTCAAAACACACTTCTCCATCATACTCCTAGAATCCTCTCCCTCGTTTCTCTAGACCATGTCACCAAAAATTTCACGTGTTAGGTAGCTAATAATCTTTGACTTCTACATGATGATACAAAGTACAAGCAAATATACACCCATACTTTATATATGTTGATCAAATTTATAATTTTTGTGTTTTACCTATTATAATTTTATATAATGATGATATGTCATATGTCTATTATCTAAGTCTCACGTGCAAGGCATGTGCTATTTACTAGTAGCCTACAATGTATGAACATTCTTGGGTTTCAGTCCGAAGGACCAATAAGTTCATGTCCATATATATCGATACTCTAGCTACACTTTATGATATGGTTCTCACATTGGGTAGATGGGTGCGTCTTGGCGTAGTAAACAATGTTGACCGTGGGAGTTTCGAACAATTATGAACGAACATTTTTCACTTTTTCAAGTGATTACGGGGATGTTTCGTGCTAGTAAAGAAAATCAGAAGGATTTGGCTCGGAATGCGACAAGGGCGCCATGTTTCCGGACATTGCGGAGCATGCATGTTTTCCTTGTGATTCCTAGGTTCTATGAATCTTTATGGTTCATAGCTAAATTAAACCACTTAAATTATAGTACTATCTGCCTAAATTAGTTCAAATGAGTTGGCATATGTATATTGGCACCGTTTAGCTAAGAAACCGAAGTTCACTCAGCCGTTTCGCTCACTACAGTATATGGGCCCCATTCATACGAATGACTTTGAATGTTGACTGTTGGATCAATTATTTGATGTATTTACACGAATTTGAACTATTTATTTTTTATGAGGGCCACGGCTAGCAGCCAACAGCACCCCATTTTTCTTTTTCATCTATCTGCCATCGTACTAGACTCCGACCTTTCTTCACAAGCTGCATATGCCACTATTTGATGCGGTGCTGCTTTTCGAGCCTTCGTTTTAATACTACTTGGGAGGTGAGCCAAGCACGATTTAGCACTAAATTTTCGCGTGATATTGGAGGGATCTTCTAGTTCAAAATTTTAGAGGATTATTGGGGGACCCTCCCTTCTACCTTTCCCAAAATTTAACCCTTCCTTCACTTCTTAGTTCTCAGCAAACGCTAGCTACCTCCATACTAACGGGGCCTCTTGCTCGCTCGCCCGCCGACTCCACAATCCATCTCACATCATCCTCTATCCCATCCCTCCTTAGCCGACTTCCAGGTCACCAGAGTCTACTCAGCGATGCCGTCATCCATGCTACCGTCGTTGCTTCGTCGCATCTGCTTCCCCCACTCAGAGTGTCAGCTTCATCACCACCGCAGCCCAGAGATGCGTACGCCACGCAGACCCCTCACCAGGGCGATGGTTAGAACTCCGTACAACTGATATGAAGGTTGCTGCATATTCATATGCCCGCTTTCCTTGCACTTTACTACTACTTCCGAATGTAGTTCATCTCTTCCTTGATGTGCCTTCTCGTTACCAATTATTTCTAATGCATGCTAGTTACAGTACTGCAGGATCGGTTCAAATCGAAAAGAAGGCAACTTCTAGTCGTCAAGCCAAATTGGTTATCGCGCACTAGTACGAAGCCTCGCCAGCGCAATGATAACCCCCAACAATACTCCCCAGACAATGGTTTTCCTCCATTTTGCATATATGCGCATTATCGTTATGCATTTTATTTTCGAGAGTAGTTCAACCTTTGCTTACCCTGTCATGTCATACTAGTATATATTTTTTGTAAGGCATGGAAGATGATCTACTGCCGAAACATGCCATGTCATGCCAATGAATCCTGAAGAGTTTTGGACATGCGGATCTAGCCCCACTTGGCACAACACAACTGGTACAGAAACATGGCCTGGTCGAGTACCCTAAACATGGCTATTTTTTGCATCTTCAGTGTCATTTACTAATTGATTTGCTGGATTGCAATTTACAGAAGCAAGTGCATGATCATGTCCCTACCAAGGAGGTTCGCAGCACAGATATTCAGCGTGCCAGTGATACAGCCATTTCTACGAACCAAACCGAAGTATGGTGCATGGCCAAAGCTAAGATTAGGCTTCTCCAAAAGGATTTGGACATAGCCACTCAAAGGATCAGAGAATTGAACCGACGATGGATTTCTACAATTGAAGATGGCCTTGATGTTGCCGCTGATCTTCAGAAGTTAGTTGCTGATAATCATGTTCCCAATTCAGCTGATGCAGATGTCAATGAGATCAACCTGACGGTTTTGGAATAGGTGAAAGCACGAGAAGAGATTCTCTGCGCTTCTTTGCATGCAGGTGATTTTTGAACGGTGATGAAAGAGCCCCATGCGACTAGATTGTTACTTCGAATAATGAGGATGACTTTCCTTGTGTTGTCAGCCTGATACTTTCTTTGGCACGCTGTATGAAACTGTACTGTACCTAATTGCTGCATCTAGACAATGTATCCGGTCTTGTTCTAGCCATTCGAAAAATGGAAAAACAACATTTTCCTGTGATAAACTTGAAATCTTATTTTGAACTTTCGTTTAGATCTGTAGACACATGTTTTGCCAAAAATTAACACATTACCATGAAAGGTCGTTTGTGCCCATTATCATGAATAAATCCATGCACTATATACTTGCGTGGCCCTAAAGTCAAACTTTTAGACTGCAGTAGTAGATCGAGTACAAAAAAAATCAACTAAGTGACAAACCACAAGCCGAAATCACCTCTTCCACCAAGAAGTGCGCCAGAAACACCCGCCACAATGTACTCCTATGTCCAAAATTCAAATAGTACTAACTTTTCATCTCGCCCTTCGGTCCAGAAACAACGTGCCAAAGGCCAATCCTTAAAATGGTTTCTCTTGTAAATTCGCACGCGCCACACAATTCAAAGTTTCAAACATACTAGTACCACACGCGCCCTTTGGGTCAAATCCCTCGAGATCACCTTGCACGACCATGACCGTGATCCTTCCGGCCCATCTCCCCTTCACAGCCTCTCCACCGGCATGCTACCGTCGCGACCGAAGACGTTTTACCAGCTCCCGACGCGACCCGCACCAGATCAGCTCCTCTGTACACGAGTTCCACGGTGCCAGAGCCGGCTTAGCAACGCCGTCGCAGCTTCGTTGGATCCACTTCCCCGACTCCATGCCATCGTATCTGCTTCCTCGACCTTGTCCATGGTGCCGAATAGATGGGGAGGCAAATCCCCTCAAGGCCGTATGGCGAGGTCGTAGCTCACCATAACTCCGGCAAAGGCACAGGAAGGAAATCATGTAATCGCAGTCACAAAGGTTGCCGCGATACACTTCATATGCTCTTTATGCATTTGATGTCTGAAAGTAGTTCATCGCTTGTTTCACTACATTCTCGCACAAAGTTTTTTATCTTGTACTCCGACATTTCTTGTTGAGGCATCGTATAAGCATATGTTTGTCATTGTTCCTTCCGAGCTTTCAACTGCTTGCTAGCACTGTACTAACTTCCTCTTCTATACACAACTCGCTCTTAAATCTCATAAGATATATTTTTTGCTGATGCATGTAAGGTGATTTGTGGCCGACTGATGAGGAAGAACAGAAGATTAGGGAAGATAGATTATTAAAGAATTCCAAATATGCAAGGTCGCTCGGCCGAGGGAGTTAGATCTTTCGTAGCTACCACCACCAATCATGAAGTCTAGGATTCTGATGCAGAACTTTATCCTCAAGATCAACAAAACCCCGAGGGAGACCTGACTTAGGAAGATGGACCGGTCGAGAACCCCTCCCCGCCTACCTGTCCACTGCCCAAGGTGCTTGCTCTGTCTTGTCATTGTGATATTTGTTTCATATACCATGTTTCGTACCTCAATTCCCACCAAATGTTGCGCAATGCCATCTTCTTAGTTCATGCATCATATATGTTCAACATATCTTGTCTTACTGTTCTTCTGTTCTATCCGCGTCTCATTTTACATAGGAATTTGATAGATTAATGTATTGCTTATGTGTGTCAGGAATCAGCTGGTTCACCTCAGACCCTTCTAAGTACCAGCAGGGAGAAAAACTATGATCAGCAAGCGTCTGATTCAGCATTAGTTTCTGTTGATGAACAATAGTTCGAGGGAGACCTGACTCAGGAAGTTGGACCCGTTGAGGACCTCCCTGCTAGTCCTCCAGCTTGTCCACCCCCAAGGTGCTTGCTCTATTTGTTAATTGTGTTATTTGTTGCATTTTCCATGTTTTGTATTTCAATCCCACCAAATATTTTGCAATGCCCTCTACCTAGTTCATGCATCATATATATAGAGCACATTTTGCCTTACTATTATTCTGTTCCATCTGCATCTCATTACATATAAAACTATAATAGATTGAAGTATTGTTTATGTCTGTCAGGAATCAGCTGGTTCATGTAAGACATGTTCAGGTACCAAATGCGAAGCGTCGACAAGCCGTCCTGCTAATGGTACCGGTGGAACACAAACACACGCCATGAAATAGAATAAACGAAAATCAGGAAACTCACATATGGATAAAAGTGTCATCTTGGCGACAAACCACAGGTTCCAACAACATTAGATGTAGCAAATACCATCCCACACATTCCACAGTCACCAATTGCCAATCAAGATACCTAGCAACAATTGACAGCTAAACTAGTTTTGACCTCTACTTGCTTAACACTGCTGGCACAACACCAACAAGCTAGCGATGATCACCAACCTGTTGATCAGCCCGTCGCCAAACAAGGTATGTGTTCCAAGGATTATTGATGCATGCTTCCTTATATATACCATGCAAGCTTGATGTAATGGTTGAATTGGTAGCTACACGAAGATTTAATAAAAGGGGGCCAACGGTAGGATAAAAGCTTGAAACTAAAATTTCCGGAACGCAATCTAGATATTGCATAAATTCCATTGTGCCTGGAAGTCCAGAAGATCCAGAAGAATCTGCTTTTCTAGCATCCGAAATTGGCGTTTTTGTCAGGAATGATATTCCCATCTTTGCATCGTTCAAGATCCACCAACAGACGCCTGACCATTACAATTCATTATTGAAGAAGTTACATGTAAGTCCCGGTGCTCTGTCCCATGCATTCAAGCTTTATCTTGGTTCTATTCTAAGTCACATAACACATCAAATTTTCCATTCTTGCTAACAGACAAAATTCACTTTCAATCAGGATAATGAGGATGTATAGTATGTTCTCATGGATATGTTCTCTTGTTCTTTGCGCCAGCAGCGCCATAGGCTAAAGAGTAAATACTTTGATGGTAAGGAAAGCAAGGATACTCAAAGAACGACTCCTATGGAACACACTATGACTGACCAACACTGGATAGATCTTCTCGACCACTGGTTTGATCCAAAGATTACAGTAGGGTTTGTGAAGACTAATACCATATCACATTCGAAATTCCTATTATTTGCACATATGTATCACTAGTCTCCTTTTGCAGAGGAATGCTGAAAAAACAAGAGAAACTGTGCCGCACAACGCTTAACAAACCGAACTAGATCTCGTGCATTGGTTGGCCACCTGAGCGCAATAGTAAGAATAATTATTTTTTAATCTTCTACAGACTTTGTGCTTCTTATATTTTGATAATCTGTTCCGCCCACTTTGCAGAAAGGTGCGGTAAGTCTATAGCAAAAATTCCAGGCATGTTAGACGAGCAAAAAAGAAGGGCTCAATCCCTCCGCTGAGAGTGTTATTGTAAGTCTTTTGTTTGATTGATATTTTGTGATGACACACCCTCAGTGATTTATATGTATAGTTAGATGTGCAACACTGCCTAAACTTCTACCCAGTTTTCTTTTTAATTTAAGTAGATGATTTCCAACTAGTGTGAGTTTCAATTTTCAGCTGTACAAAGAGTTGTCTTGTGTATATCATGCACTCGGCGAGGAAGAAACAGACAGATGCCATGTTGGCAGTCCTTTTATTGCGTGCTAGTGATAAAATTCTTATCAGTATGATCAGGTAGCTATACTTTTACTACAATATATATGATGCATAATCAGCCATGCCAACTTGTAAGATTTGTTCATAGACAGGTTAAATGTGTTGTCTGCATGTTTCTGTGTGTTAGCTTTTCTTCTCTCAACCATGTGTACCAACTAATAACCTTACAAATTAAATTGAATGAGGAGATAGCAAAACCTAGGAAAGATCGTCTGGAACAAACACAAGAAGAATGTCTGGAAACATTTAAAATGGTACTAAAAGGTGAAGGTCATCGTAAAAGCACGTTCATGCGTAATGTTGGGTTGTTGCAGTGCAAGTCCAAGTCCAAGTCAGCATATTTGTCTAGTCAGGAAGAAATTGTAGCACTATGGGCTGAACAGGAAGTGCATAGACGAGAAATCGATCATATGAGACAGAAAGAATTAGAAAGGGATGCAGAGAAGATGTTACGAGATCAGCAGAATTATCGAGAGCCCATAAATGAAGAGACTCTTGTAAATTGAAGATGAACCTTGACAATGACAGGTGAGTACAATGGTCCTGTGAAGTGATTCCTGCTACAGAGCCTTGTTGTGTTTGGAGCCATGTAACAAAAATGGAGGGAGTATTTGTTTCGCATCATGCTTTCATCTGTTTATCGTATGCTCGATGCACAAAAATCATGTGCCCCAACCTTTCTCTCTCAGCCTTGGATTCATGAACCTCACAAAGGTTTTTTCTTCTTTGGACAACCACCAAATTCAAAATCTCAGTCCACCAACAAATCCTACTGCCTACCACGTTTGAATCGGAGATTATGTATCCAATTTCTTTGCCAATATGGTCAGTATTTTGATGATCATTTGATGTAAATCGGCCTTAAATTCGTACCAAGGGAGTACCATTAACAAAATTAAAAAATCTCAGTCGAGTGGCAAAACCTACAACCAACCCTGTTTGAATCGGAGTTATCCAATTTTCATTATTGATGATAAGTTAATGTCACTCTCGGCCTTCAATTTGTGAATAGGGAGTACACCTTGTTGGAAATATGGCCTAGAGACAAATAGTAGTAAGGACTATTATCATATTTCATATAGTTTATGATTAAGTTTTATATCATGCTATAACTGTATTGACTGGAAACATCAATACACGTGTGATATACAAACAACCAGGGGTTCCCAGTGAAACTTTAGTCACTGGTTCATTGGTCAACATATGATCATGTTTCCTGATCATGTGGCATTGATGCCAGTTGGAAATGAGGTCACCTCATTTGGAGAATGAGATGATGAACCAATACCCAACCTAAACATCGTGACCCGATCATGTCACGAAGTTCAAGTTACGATGATCAGAAATGGATCTTCATAGACTATTCCTTAGACCATGAGGCTATATCAATCATTTTCTCCCGAGAGTACTTAGATAGCATCAAATGCCATCTGGTAAAATGGTGGTTACAAAGGTGTGTTCAGGTACTCAGAGGAAACTGTGGAGGCAACATATGTCAAGAGCGGGATTTGTCCGTCGATATGACGGGAAGATACTCAAGGGCCTACTCGGAGAAGTTATATCCAATAGCTATGCAGCGTGTGATTAGATCACGGGGATATCACTTGTCGTAACGAGTCAAGTAGCATTGTTCAGTAACGAGATTGAACATGACATGGTGATGTCATTGATCAGATCTCGGGCAATGTAAGTATCGAGTGACAAAGGGAATAAGACACGACTGTCCTAGTTCAAACGACGAAAGATCTTCGTGGAACGCACAGGGGTCACATAGCCATCCAGGTCCCTCTGTCGATCATTGGTGCGGGAGTGTCCCGACCATGTCTGGAGTTTTCCCGAACCGAGAGTGTTTATAGGATCGGTGGAATCACCGAAGAAAAGAAGAGAGAAAACCAGAAGGGTTTCGGTAAGTCCGGAGGATGTCTGGAGTGGAGGTGGGAGGTGTTCAATGGCCATGGAGATTAAATGATATGTGAATGAATGTTAAATATTGATTTAATCATTTATTCATATTTATTTAATAAAGATAAAATCAATTAAAAGGTTAAAAGGCTTAATGGGCCAATTCCGGAGGGATAGGGCCCATTAGGGGAAAGGAGAGAGGGAGAGGGGACAAAGGGGAGGCTGGCTGGGCCTAGCCCTCCCCCCTGCGCGGGGCCCACTAGGTGGTCGGCGGCCTCCTCCTCCCCCTCCTCTCCTTTAGTCCCACCCCGGGACTTTAGGGGAGGTAGTACCTCCCCTCCCCCTATATATAGTGGGGTATTTGGCCTAGAAAAATACACGAATAATCAATAAAGGTCTCCCCACTTTTGGGAGGACCTCTAATTGATATTTTCTCTCTCTCCTCTCTCTCTCTCGTGACTGTGGTCCCAAGTCTGGACTGCGCGAGCGAGAGACATCTTCACCGTGGAGCGCCATCGCGCTGCGGGATTCGGATCCGGGAGCTCTACTTCCGCAACTACTGCTGGATCGGGGAAGCGGGAGTCATCGTCAGGCACCGGACGTGTGTAACTCCCCGCGAGGTGTCGCACTTGAGGCACTCAAGTCGTTGGAGCCAGAAGGAGCGCAAGGACTTCATCACGACCTTGAGGTCGGCTTCGGCTCGTCTACATCAACCACGCTCTCCTGAGCGTTGACAACGCTTTTCGGTCTTCAAGGGTAAGTTCGCGAAAAGCCCCTCCCGTTACTGTATTACTAATAGATAGGTCCTGGCAGCTTTAGAGGTTTAGGGGCGTAGAGTAAAATTTATTGTTTTCATACGTGGAACCCCAACAGTGGTATCAGAGCTAGATCTATGCGTAGTAATGCTAGTACTGGTAGAACACACGAGATGTAGCATGTGGGCGTTGATCTTTTAGTTGTTACCCTCCCACGTGTACTTGTGTATACCATAGTAATGCTTGATGAAGCGGCCCCCAACCGACTTTACGCGTTCATTCGCGAGACTGGTCCATGCTTGACATATGGCTTGTACCGTATAAAGTGGCTTAGGGGGGTGTCTGTCTCTCTCGCATTAGTTGGTATACCATTTGCAACGGAGGGCCCCAAAAGGGGTGTAGTAGAGACAACTATTTGATCAGCGTTGTGCTGAAAGTTCGTAGGTAAGAACGGTTCTTGTGCGAAAGCCCATTCAGCCACGTAAAACATGCAAAGATAAAGTAGAGGCGTCTAACTTTGTTTTGCAGGGGGGCGTTGCTTTGTGATATGGTTGTGGCAAAGGTAAAGTGATTACCTTTTGTTTCGTAGTAGTAGATAGTCACAGAAGTGACGAACTACCACGCCGGAAAGACACCGGTACCCTGGTGTCTATGGCGCCGGAACCCGGTGACGGCGGATGGAGATCACGACGTGAAGGACCATATCACATAGCATTTACATTCAATGTTATTGTTTGTATGTCTTATTGTGTGCTAGTATTCGATACTCGACGGTAGACCAATAAGATGATCCCTATTAAAATTACCAACGATTGTGTTCCCCCATAGTGTGCACCACCAAGAAAGTTCTTCGGTATGAGGAGATCCAAGGTTACAAGCCTGGGTGTCAGACATATCTACGTTCGCATACAGTGGGTGTAAGCCATGTTTCATAGCGGATACACTAAGGTTGAGTTGGTGAGCCTAGCACGCCAAAGAAGCATGGCCTCGGAACACGGATGGTCGAAAGATCGAGCACGAGTCGCAGGAATGATGTGACCGATGTTTAGCGTCCACCTTTGAACCAACATCGATGGTCGTGATCAATCGGGGGAGATGTGGCTGATAGGGGTCGTGTTATCACTAGGAACCCTCACTAGGGATAGGTGTTTCTGAGTGGAGTTATTATTAACTCATTTAATTATAAACTTAGTCTAAATTCCTTTTGTAATTATAAATGTAGAAAATGGTTCTTCCCGAGATTACCTTTCCTATCGACGATTGGTTAAAAGGAGAAAAGCTCAAGTTGGATGGATCCAACTTTTCTGCATGGGTCATACGCCTGTTTGATCTCCTTGGGGAGAACAATGTAGCTGACTACATGACCTGCGAGATGTATCTGGAGCCACCCTATTCTCATGAGACCCAGGAGCAGCGGGATCTGCGTTATCATCGTTGTGTGATGGCCACGTTTATATTTGTGACCATGCACCTCGGAATGGAGGATGGGTTATGGCCAATGGTGGGGAGTCTCAAGCCCCGAATGGTCATGGCACATCCGAGAGCACATTTCGTGGAACAAGTGCACATGTGGGAGTATGAGCTGATGGGGGACTTCCTCTCCATAAAGATGGAGGAGGCTCCTCACTGGAAGAGAACTTATTGCGCCTCTACGATGCGTACATGAGTCTGGCATACTACCTGGACAACTGGTACTCAAGGTCATTTGCGATGGGAGTTGTGTTGCGGTCGCTTTCTCCAAGCTTCCAAGCACAAGTCAGGATCTGCGTTATGAGAGGCGACACGGAAACACTGGATTTCCTCGAGTTCATATCACATTTCAGAAATGTGATAGATGAGCCCAACGTCGCTGGAGTCGTCAATGACCAAGGTATATATTTGATATACAGTTTTGAATGTTATAATCTTGCAAACACATTGCAGTGTTAAAGTATATCTGATACTTGTTATGTTTTGGTGAAAACAGGTCCTTCTTCATGAGAGGTGCTTGCTGGAGAGGAGGTGACGATGCGTGTTGATGGCGAGCATGATGATGATGGCCAACGACACTCTCCCTCGACATTTGTCACTTAGTTTATGTTTTAGGATGATTAATGTAATCAAGAGATTGTGAACTTCTTTAGTGTGTCTCACATTTCGTGAGACGGTTATTCATATGAGTTTGTAACAAACAGTTGTTCTGCTTTTATGAATGATTTCTATTCGTGTTCATATCTTGTTTGATTACTTGCGAATCGTCCTTATTGTTTGAAACTAATTGATAATGTATGAACATTTGTAAAATATTAAAATGCCTTGTTTAAAATACCCAACTTAATGATATGTTCATTAATGAATGAAACCATTGTTTAAATTTAAAGTTATGTGATAATATGTGAAAGTCATTCGATTTCTTATCACATATAAATCATGCCTAAGTTCGGCAAAATAACATGAACACCGTGTATTACTTGAATACAAAGTGTTTAATGAATTGTTAAAAGTAAATACATATTTGATGTATTGTGTTTTAATGAAAATGGTAATTATCATTATATAATTGTTTAAATGTGCAAAGTAGTTTGCCAAAGGAAACATGAATATGAAACTATTTGATTTGATCAAAGTATTTCATCAACAATGGGTATAAATATAAAAGAGAATCCAATTACTATGATTTGATCAATAGTAATGAAATTCAACTTTATAAGAATGGCATAAAAGTAATTGTGAAATGCAAAGTGTTTTGAAAACGTCAAAATGCAAAGTATCACAATGTGATATTAGATATCAAAGGGGTTACATAGAAGGCACCAAATAAATCGTTGTAGTGTATATGTAGAGACCATTAGTTAGAAATAGTTAGCACTCAATTAGAATGTAGAAAACCATTTGAATTCGTGAAAGTTTTGGGGTTATTCGATATAACCAAAACAATAGAGAATAAGTCCTTGTAGTGTATTCATTGGAAACTTTGAATACGAAATCAATAGCTGAGACCAAAAGGAAAGCAAGATTCATATTGCTTGTATTTTGGTGCATTCTTGAGAAAGCTCACTTCTAGTGATGTTTCTCAATTATGAAGCAAATGGAAATTAGTGTAAAACACGATGAGGATTCAAAACCCTGCATCAGAGTGTTGAGAAGCACAACAGACAATGTTCCTGAACGATTCTCTTCATGGAAGGAAAGAACCAATGATTTTGATCATTGTGTTTTTCTCTCCACTATCGTTTTTCACTACATGAAGTAGGATTCAAAATGTAAATCCATATCTTGTATGGAGACATTTGTGAATCACTTGTCATGATTTTTGGAATATTACATACCTACGCACTACAAAGTAAATAATGGTAAACTAGAATTATGAGAAATCCTAAAAAGGAAAATTCCCTTGAGATTAGAAAGCAATTCGTTGCTGAATCTCACAAGTAAAAAAGGGGTTACTTGAATTTTCCCAAATGACTGCAAAGCCATAGTAGGAAAAAGGGGGTAAATGACTAAAGCACAATTTGTCAAGTATTGGACAAATTCAAATGAATTTGATTCATGTGTGCTAAAAGTCTAGTGGATTTAAAACTAGTAAAGTACTAGTAGCTCATAATAAATCTCCAAGTTTGATATTTGATCAAAGGATTTTGAAGTTAATCAAATAATAAGGAGATATGCAATTTCCATAAAATTGAGTGGGAGCTATGAAAGTCTCCTGAAACAATATGTGGTTAACATATTTTTGAGTGGGAGCAATGTAAGTCTCAAATTCAAATATGTGGGAACATATTTTGAGTGGGAGCTTATAAGAGTAATTCTTAAACATGTTAAGAATGAAATGCGCAAATACTTATGAATAATGATTCATAAGATGTAGAAGTTGATAATAGGAGTATTATGATATTATGTAGTATTCCTTAAGGGATTCTGAAAAGGGTTTCAGGATAGAAGTTAATTAAGGAACTAATCCTTAATAACTCAAATTAGGAATAGCATTAAGTTTAACATCAACGGTTGAAATAAAGAAAAGGATGATCATCATCCACTATGTTGAGACATAGGTTCTATCTTAGAAACCATGATGATAACTTGGCATAATATGTGATCCAAATAAGGAACATGTGAAAGTGATTAAGTTCGAATCCCAGAATGTTTGAGCTAAGTTTTGTCCGCAGTGTCTAGTAGAGAACTATGGACATATTTTCCAAATCCATAAAGGATGACATATCTTAAAGCATAAAGAGTTATGTTGTAAGGGAATATGTTGGAAACTCCTGTAGATGCCAATTAAAGTCAAGTAGGAAGCGAGGTGAACATAACATTGAAGGTTGCACAAAGTGCACTGGTGTTTCGATGAATACATTTATAATAATAGATAAGGGTACCATCTAAAGTGTTGTATAATGTTATGGCGGGGCTAATTCGCTTTTAACGTAGAATGATGTGTCCCAGGGAACAGTGCCCATGAGAAAGCCCTCGAGGTTGATCTAACGTCACTGTAGGCTCCTGGAATCAGTCCTCGTTCTACTGCCATAGCGACGATACATACACATAGATGCTATCATGTGATGATAAAGTATTAATGTCAATCAAGGTGACATTAGTAAGTTGTGAAGGATTTGGGACTGTAAAGTACAGACCCAAGGCTCCACCTCTTCCATGAGCAAGCATGTTCAGGGTACCGGATATATGGTGCCAATGATTGAGAACAAAATGCAGCTAGTGTATTTGTACTCTAGTGCAAGTGGGAGACTGTTGGAAATATGCCCTAGAGACAAATAGTAGTAAGGACTATTATCATATTTCATATAGTTTATGATTAAGTTTTATATCATGCTATAACTGTATTGACTGGAAACATCAATACACGTGTGATATACAAACAACCAGGGGTTCCGAGTGAAACTTTAGTCACTGGTTCATTGGTCAACAGATGATGATGTTTCCTAATCTTGTGGCATTTATGCCAGTTGGAAATGAGGTCATCTCATTTGGAGAATGAGATGATGAACCAATACCAAAACTAAACATCGTGACCCAATCATGTCACGAAGTTCAAGTTACGATGATCAGAAATGGATCCTCATAGACTATTCCTTAGACCGTGAGGCTATATCAATCATTGTCTCCCGAGAGTACTTAGATAGCATCAAACGCCATATGGTAAAACGGTGGTTACAATGGTGTGTTTAGGTACTCAGAGGAAACCGTAGAGGCAATATATGTCAAGAGCAGGATTTGTCCATCCATGTGACGGGAAGATACTCAAGGGCCCACTCGGAGAAGTTATATCCAATAGTTGCACAGCGTGTGATTGGATCACGGGGATATCACTTGTCGGAATGAGTCAAGTAGCATTGTTCAGTAACGAGATTGAACACGACATGGTGATGTCATTGATCATATCTCGGGAAATGTAAGTATCGAGTGACAAAGGGAATAAGACACGACTGTCCCGGTTCAAACGACGAAAGATCTGCGTGGAACGCACAGGGGTCACATGGCCATCAAGGTCCCTCTGTCGATCATTGGTGCGGGAGTGTCTGGAGTGTTCCCGAACTGTGGGGTATCACGCTTAAGGGCTTGATGATGCTTAGAGAGTTTTTATAGGATCGGTGGAATCACCAAAGAAAAGAAGAGAGAAAACCGGAAGGGTTTCGGTAAGTCCGGAGGATGTATGGAGTGGAGGTGGAAGGTGTTCCATGGCCACGGAGATTAAATGATATGTGAACGAATGTTAAATATTGATTTAATCATTTATTCATATTTATTTAATAAAGAGAAAATCAATTAAAAGGTGAAAAGGCTTAATGGGCCAATTCCGGAGGGAGAGGGCCCATTAGGGGAAAGGAGAGAGGGAGAGGGGACAAAGGGGAGGCCGGCTGGGCCTAGCCCCCCCCCCCCCCCGCACGGCGCCCACTTGGTGGCCGACAGCCACCTCCTCCCCCCTCCTCTCCTTTAGTCCCACCCTGGGACTTTAGGGGAGGTAGTACCTCCCCCCGTATATATAGTGGGGTATTTGGCCTAGAAAAATACACCAATAATCAATAAAGGTCTCCCCACTTTTGGGAGGACCTCTAATTGATATTTTCTCTCTCCCCCTCTCTCTCTCTCTCGTGACCGTGGTCCCAAGTCTGGACTGCGTGAGCGAGAGACATCTTCACCGCGGAGCGCCGTCGTGCTGAGGGATTCGGATCTGGGAGCTCTACTTCCGCAACTGCTGCTGGATCAGGGAAGCGGGAGTCATTGTCAGGAACCAGACGTGTGTAACTCCCCGCGAGGTGTCACACTTGGGGCACTCAAGTCGTTGGAGCCAGAAGGAGCGCAAGGACTTCATGACGACCTTGAGGTCGGCTTCGGCTCGTCTACATCAACCACGCTATCCTTAGTGTTGACAACGCTTTTCGGTCTTCAAGGGTAAGTTCGTGAAAAGTCCCTCCCGTTACTGTATTACTAATAGATAGGTCCTGGCAGCTTTAGGGGTTCAGGGGCATAGTGTAAAATTTATTGTTTTCATACGCGGAACCCCAACAGACCTTTTATCAAAATATTGCTTAGATGCTAGCCAAATTCAAAATATCAGTCTGCGCAATTATTATGCTCATGGATGATTAGTAGATGTGACTCTAGGACTTGAATTCCGGGACAAATAGCATACGGTCTACTAGCTTTTTTCTATTACTATTTGGCTCGTAGCCAAATTCAAAATCTCAATCGAGCGGCAAAATCACACAATGACCTTGAAGCATTTCCCACCCCACCATTTCAAAAACTTTGTGGAAAAATCTCCCATCGGGGAGTACCATTTTTCTGTTATTATTATTTGGCCGGTAGCCAAATTCAAAATCTTTGTCGAGCGGCAAAATCAAACACTGACTTTGAAGCATTTCCTGCCCCACCGTTTCAAAAACTTTGAGGCCAAATCTCCCACCGGGGAGTACCACTTTTCTATTAATTCATATTTGGTTGGTAGTCAAATTCAAAATCTTTGTCGAGCGACAAAGTCAAAGACCGACTTTGAAGCATTTCCCGCCCCACTGTTTCAAAAATTTTGAGGCCAAATCTCCCACCGGAGAGTACCATTTTTCTATTATTATTTGGTCGATAGTTAAATTCAAAATCTATGTCGAGCGGCAAAATCAAACACTAACTTTGAAGCATTTCCCGCCCTACCGTTTGAAAAACTTTGAGGCCAAATCTCCCACCAGGGAGTGCCACTTTTCTATTAATTATTAGTTGGCCGGTAGTCAAATTCAAAATCTCTGCCAAGCGGCAAAGTCAAAAACTGACTTTGAAGCATTTCCCGCCCCAGCGTTTCAAAAACTTTGAGGCCAAATCTCCCACCAGGGAGTACCGTTTTTCTATTATTATTATTTGGCCGGTAGCCAAATTCAAAATCTCTCTCGAGTGCCAAAATCAAAAATTGACTTTGAAGTATTTCCCACCCCACCATTTCAAAAACTTTGAGGCCAAATCTCCCGCCTGGGAGTACCACTTTTCTATTAATTATTATTTGGCCGGTAGTCAATTCAAAATCTTTGTCGAGTGGCAAAGTTAAAAACTGACTTTGAAGCATTTCCCGCCCCACCGTTTCAAAAAATTTAAGGCCATATCTCCCATTGGGGAGTACCACTTTTCTATTATTATTATTTTGCTGGTAGCCAAATTCAAAATCTCTATCGAGTGCCAAAATCAAACACTGACTTTGAAGCATTTCCCGCCCCACCGTTTCAAAAACTTTAAGGCCAAATCTCCCACCGGGGAGTACCATTTTTCTAGTATTATTATTTGGCCGGTAGCCAAATTCAAAATCTCTATCGAGTGGCAAAATCAAACACCGACTTTGAAGCATTTCATGCCCCACCATTTCAAATACTTTGAGGCCAAATCTCCCACCGGGGAGTACCACTTTTCTATTAATAATTATTTGGCCGGTAGTTAAATTCAAAATCTCTGTCGAGCGGCAAAATCAAAAACCGACTTTGAAGCATTTCCCGCCCCACTTTTTCAAAAACTTTGAGGCCAAATCTCCCACCGGGGAGTACCACTTTACTATTAATTATTATTTGGTCGGCAGCCAAATGCAAAATCTCTGTCGAGCGGCAAAATCAAACACCAAATTTGAAGCATTTCTCGCCCCACTGTTTGAAAAGCTTTGAGCCGAAATCTCCAACCGGGGAGTACCACTTTTCTATTATTATTATTTGGCCGGAAGCCAAATTCAAAATCTCTGTCAAGCGGCAAAATAACATACCGACTTTGAACATTCCGCGCTCCTCCGTTTCAAAAACTTGTGACTTTAAAATTCCCATTCCACCCATTGTTCAGACGCCCTATGGGCATGCTAAAGTCGGTAGCTTGGGGCATGATCATAATTATTTTTCTGTTCACCTCCATAGTCCCGATTCGCGCAGTTTTTCCAGCTGGCCCTCCCAAAATCCCAGGCTTCTCTCCCACGCCCTCACCTCCATGACCACCGCGCGCACCACCCGATGGCAATTCCACGGCTACTGGAGCCGCTTCATCGACACCCACCCCATCGGATATAGTTCACCAGGTCCGTCTGCCACTCCACTGCCCATGCTCTGCTTCCCCGCTGCTGAAATCTAGCAAACCGTACCGGAGCAGCTTCATCATTGTCCACCAGACGGAATCTAGTTCAACAAATTCCATGTCCACTGCTCTAGACCAGCTACACGGTCGTCGCCGTTAACTGCACCAGCATCGACCACCCAAGATCTGCTTCCTCGATGCCAACAGCCACCACAACCGCAGCACCCTCAGTGACCTGGACGTCACTCGCACGGTACCGACGATGCTTAGACACATCTCCGACAAAGGTAACCAAATCTCCAACTCGTTTTTGTATTGTTAGTGGTATAGCAACTTCAAGCCTATCAGAGTGAACTGCATTTTTGTAATCGTGCTAGTACATATGATGTCATTAGACATGTTGGTTTGCATTCGCTGCTCTACAAATTTCAAGTCATGCACATGTCTGTTATATTATCATGCACATTTTCTTATCTTAGCTGCTCCGTACACCAGTAATTGTATTCTATTGTGTAGTTCTTGCAAAATGTAATATTAGTGGAAAATATTAGTGTGGATACCCTGCTCCATAGTTACTGACTCTATCTAGTTATTCCTGAGCTAAGTTCATGCTATTATTTATTCCCTAGCATCGTCCTGCTATCCTGTAGTACCCATTCAAACTATTCGTACTAGTTCGATTATAATTTTGTTGTTACCATCTGGTTCTTCAAAAGCTGCAACACTGACTATTTTATTTTTCTTTGCATAGATCTCAAAAATGCAACACCGAACATGTTGGTTTGCACAGCCTATAGGTCCACCAGCGATGCCATTATATATTTTTTGTATCTGGTGTTGGTTCGTTCTAATCAACGGCATAATTAATCTTTACTATATAGTTCATTCGTGTTTTCCATTCCTACTCGACAAGTTCTGGTATGCTATGGTTATAATTTCTATGTGGTTCATTGTTAGATATGATAGTAACTGCATGCCATTGTGTAGCTCACAGCAAATTCCGAGTCACCCAACGTCTCTTGCATTCTAGGAGATACCACTGCTTCCATATATATTTGTTGAAATGACCTGGCTAGTTTATACTGAAATTCTAAGAAACACTTTGTTTGATTGCTCATTTCATTGTTGGCATACTTGTCTAATGTTTGTTTGTCCTGTTCTATAGGTTCACAAGCCACACCATTATATCTCGTATCTGATTCTGGTGTATCCTACGCAACGACATAACTATCCTCTACTATATAGTTCATTCATGGTTTGCATTCCTGCTCTACAGGTTCGTATTATGCAGTTATAATTCCTATTTGGTTCATTTTACATATGCAGCTATATTAACTTGTTATTAGTTAGTTTCAGACTGCAATTATTGCTATCGCCACCAAAGAGGGGACTGCAAGATCATGTCTCAAGGTGGTTTTCTAATGTAGTTGTCACACTCAAAGGGAGATGCAGTTGAAGGATTGAGAAAGCGAATTGAGGACTCTAGTCTCAACTTGATTAGCAACTGAAATGATGAATTTTCTTTCCCTTTTGTTCATATTATGTAATATTTTTAAGAAGTTTGCAGCTCATGTAATATCTAGATAACTTGCATAGGCCATTTAGGCATTTAGTTGACGCCGTCCATGAATGGCGCTACCATAACTGTGCAAACTTCTTGTATTGCGCCTTCCATGAATAGTAAAAGAGGCTCGCTAATTATACTCCTTTTATGATATTTGCATGGGCTTCAGAATTACCGAAATAGTAATGGCAACTAGGTAGAACAGTAATAGGCCAAAATAGTAACAGGCCAGGCCAAAACAGTAACAGGCTAAAACAGTAACAGTCGAAAATAGTAACATGCTAAAATAGAAACAAGACAAAACACCAGCAGACCAGAATAGTGGTAACCTAGCACTATAAAAGGCCAGAACTGTAACATACCAGAAAAGCAAGAGGCCAGAAAAGTAACATGCCTGAACAGTAGCAGGCCAGAACAACGGCAACCAGCACAGTAACGGGCCAAAACAGTAAAGGACCGCAATAGTAATGGACATGAATAGTAGACGGCCAGAATAGTAACGAGCCAGAATAGTAAAAGCACAGAACAGTATCGGACCTTCTCAAAAGTGGGACGTTCGTAGGCGGCCCAAGACGAGCTGTGCGAACAGTGATAGGCTAACCGTGGGCCTTAACAGTATCGAGCCTACTTAACGCAAGCTATTAAGAGGCCGAACAGTATTCGAACGGTGTAGGCTTCTGTAGGCCGAAATAGTAACGGGCCTGACATTCTCGGGCGCTGCTGGTCACATCTTTTGGGCCCATTTCAAATAGTACAAGACAAAACAGTAACGGGCCATAATCCTATTGGGCTCCCCTAATGGGTCGGCCCACTTAATTATTAGCAGGCCTTGGCTGGGGCTGGCTTCTACCACAGTTTTTGTGGCCATTAACAACGGTAACTGGGCATTAACGGTGTTTGCCACATGGCATTTTGCATGACTTCAGCAGTCAACGCGGATGGCGAATAGATCTATGATGGAACAAGTTATCGTGACTAAAGGGTGCGATCCGCCACGGTTAGAAAAAAACCGTGGTAGATTCTTTTGTGATGGGGCTTTTACCGCGATGGGTATTCGTCATAGAAGACTTTTTAGCCATGAAAAACGGAACTTCAACCATGAAAACCGTCTGTTGTAAAAGCCAATTTTTTCTTGTAGTGAAAGAGAGGATAGTATGGAGTAGCTGCAGGGACCAGACTTAGCCATTTGAGAGATTGGAAAAGTGAATTTTTCTAACTTCTCAAAATAAATATCTAAGACCATGGGATTGCATCCCTCGACGAGATGAACTCAACCAGCCCAAGAACACCCAAAACGGAGTTCGTATGAAGAAATAGCGACCAAAATACTAAATTATCTGCAAGTTCAATGACCAACTATACGGCCAGAACTAAAAGTTCCCACCGTATAGTTTGGCCATATAGTTGGTAAAAAGGTCGCAACGATGGGATTTCTCCACAGAGAATCTCCAGAACCTTCCCTAAGTCATATGACAGTATTGGGGGAACACTAGGGCACCCCCAAGGCCTATATAAAAGAGGGAGGACCCTAGAAAGAGCCAACACACCATAACCCTTCAGGGGCAGAGCCCTACCGCCACCGCCACCCATCCAATATCCACGGCGGCAGAGCTCTACCTCAGCCACATATCTGAGATCTAGATCTCCCTCAACACCATAACCATCAAGGAATCCAAGCAAGAAGAAGAGGAGGATAAGGCAGACATCACCACCACCATGCATCGATCTCCATCTCCATCATCATCTCCATCTCCCTCTCTCTCTTGTGTTTGGTAATTGTAAGATTGAACATGGTTGTGACATCACTATATTTATAACTGTTTTGTTGCTCATCCATGTTTGAGTGATTGATTCAATTCTAGGTCGAGGTATGATCTAGTGCGCTAAGGTAGAATTTATTGTGATCTAAGATGAGTTTACATGATCCTTTGGTCTAGAAGTGTCTTTTGCCTTGCGGTGACGCGCGAGAATCATGCATAGTGCACACAGAGTGACAGCTCGATAATCAAATGGGGAATGTTTATTTGTCTAAGATATCTCTTATAGATCACAGATATATTTGCCCATCTATTACTAGTGAGACCGAAGCCTAGAGCCCTCTCTCATTCCATTCAATCCTACAACTACTATGTCTTTAATTCAGTTCATATTCCTGTTTACTTTCCGTCTTAGTTTATTTTTTTCTTGTTAAAAGTTCTTTGTTATTAGATATTTTAAACCTCTCTCAATTATCACTATTCTAGTAACTTCTAGAATAGACTATTTCCAAACCACGGTTTGGGTGCGAAACATGGCCGCATTGACAACGTGGCTATGGGGTCGTGTTGTTTCTGTTTGTTGATCTCCCATCGGGACAAAGTCTTAAATATTTGCTGCTACAAGTACTGCCATACCAGTCATGAAATTGGCGCCGTTGTCGGGGAGCTTAGCGTCTGGTTATTACCTTCCTATTCGCACATAGTTTATTTCTATTTGTTGCTGTTTATCTTACTTCTTTTGATTATTTGAAAAGAAAAAAAATAGTTTACCTTTTGTTAGTAGACTTGTTATTTATTTTAGTTATAGGAATTTAGAAACATAGGAACTATGGAAATTAAAAGTCTTGCGGAGTATGGTGCTCCAAGTGTTGATCATTTACATGCTCTTATTATTCAGCAGGTTATTGATGTGGATGGATATGAGATTAATCCTATGTGGATAAATATGATCATGGAAATAGATTTTGCAGGAGATCTGGACAATGATCCATATGAGCAACAATTCACATCCAGTGGGACACTTCAATTCATGTAAAGGTATCTCCGAAGATTTTCTCGGTAAGTATTTCTCACAGAAGCAAACTTTTGAGCGTAGGCTTCATATCCTGAATTTCAAGCATAGCAACAATGAGGATTTAGTACAAGCTTATACTAGGTTCTCAAAATTGATACATGATTGTCCACATCATAATTTACCTGATTGGTTATTGTTGAATCACTTTTATGGAGTCTTAAATCACTCTTCTAAGGATAAGCTAGATATGATGTGTGATGGTGCATTTCTTGGAAAAACTTTGAAAGAATCTTGACAACTCTTAAGAGATATACATAATAATTTTCATCAATGGCAATGTGAAATTATGCATGAAGAAAAACCTCTCCCTACTAATCTAGATAACTTGGTCAATGAGTTTCTTAAAGATGAAAATAGAAGAGGAAAAATTCCTTATGATGATACCTTAGTTAGAGATGTTCTTTCTAAAGAAATGCCTTTCATAGCTGATTATTTTAATCATATTAGAACTGCTATTACTAACAATGGAGAACAGCCCTATACTATTACTCCCATATCTTCCACTTGTTGCATCATTGAAGCAAGAAAGAAGGGTAAATCCATGAAGCCTAAAACTAGGAAATATAAAAATAAGAAGCCTCGTGTTGAATATACCACATATCTGACATCTGCAGATGAAGTGAAATAGCTTTATGAAGAGTATCAGAGAAATGAAAGACACATCAAGAAGAAAGAAGAAAAATAAATCAAGGAATGGAATAAATTGAAAGCCGCTCCCAAACATGATCCCCCACCTATTCCTGATCTTTATTATTCTTCTGACTTTAGTGATGATGAGGACTTAAATTATTCTAGAATCCCTGATAATTGCCCTGAAGAAGTTTATGATGATTCTAGTAGTGTTTGTTTAAATACTCTTTTCGGGGAAATCAATTATGATGAGCCAAAGAAGGATCCCTGTGTGCCTCCCATATATTTTTCTATGACTTTTGTTTTAATAATGAGGTGCAGGAAAGTCTGGTGGCAAAGACCAAGCTACTGGATCCAAAAGGACATTATGAGTTGTACCCTCAAAATAGTAATCAAGGTAAAGATTTAGAGTTTGATAATAAATCTTTAACACCCTGTATGCAGGAAGGAAAGAATACATATTTACTGCGCTTGGTGCATCCATCCTCACGTGGCAACGAGAACAATTACAAGATACCGATGCACCGCAAGCGGGTACGTCTTAGAGCAAACTACGATATAAATCCTGAACACACTCGTTGGAGGTAAGAAAAACTACTCCTATAGCTACCTCCATTGCTGAAAAAATGTGGAGTATAAAAGCCTGGCTACTTGGTTATAAGAAAGCGCTTCCCGGGAGGCAACCCAGAAGTCATTAAGCGTCTTTCTTAGTTTTGTGTCTTGAGTCTAGTTGCATTCATATTGCATTGGCACTTTTATTCTTTGCATGTCTTGCTATTAGAGTTATATTGTTGTAGTTTTCAAAAGGTAGAATTTATTGTTACTATGTGTTGCATAACTCAGTTGTACTCAAATCCCATTTTATTCATACTAATGTTGGTCTAAAATTAAAGTTGTTATTTTACTGTCAAAACAAGATGTTTCGCTAAATTTAAGGACAAGAAAGAATTCTTAAAGAAATAGAAATTTTTTCATGTCTACAGAAGGTTTAACGACCAACTATATGGCGGGAATAAAAATTTCAGTCGTATAGTTTCGGCCATATAGATATCGATGCCTTTGTAAAATTTCTGTTCCAGGATACTGAAGGTTTAAAGACCAACTATACAACGGGACTAAAAATTCCAGCGGTATAGTTCCGGCCGTATAGATATTGAAGCCTTCATCAAAATTCTATTCCAGGGTACCTTTTTGGTCCGACCGTATACTTGCGCCCGTATAGATGGGAAAACCCCTCAAACGCCAACTAGAAGGTAACCATTGCTCAAAATTTTATTCTTTCTTCTTCTTTCTTCTTCTAAAAACCTTGAAACACCACCTGGGAGCTTCTCCCATGATCTAGAGAAACCGAGCATATGTAAGCAATAAAATTCTACCTCAAAAACCTCCTAGATTGTAATTCTCTATAGAAGTTCATGTTTTCTTTTTTACTTTCCTTTTGTCATTGGGTAAACCAACTATGTTCGTATACCAAACTGATGCATTTGATTTTGTGTGTTATTTCCGCAGGGACTTGAACCTTCTGTGATGACATGTACGGTAGTGCCAACCGTGCAAACACTCGCATGAGCCGCTTGGTTGCTTCAATTCAACGCTTCGACAATCAGTGTCTGGTGAAACCTTCCAACTTGAACCTCTTTTAATAAGCACATAGGGCATGCACACTCGTGTCTCGTATCCTATTTCGCTTGACCTCATCACAATCTAGGAGAGGCATCTTCTAGAACTAGTTTGCTGACTTAAGCGTGGTGCTTAGGTTGATGAACCGACCCAGTGGGACTTGTATTTTATCACTTTGAGCTAATCCTCGTGCCTTCAAAAACACAAAGTGTCTTATTTTCTTCTTAGTTTCCAAGCAGGTTCGCAAGGAAGGCAGCCACCAGGCTATATCAAGAAGTATATGTTACAGAAAAGGTTCTTTGCCCATCAAAAGAGAGGTTACTTGTACCTCAACGGTAAAGTGTGTCACCCTTGTTTTCAACTAAGCTTGGGGAGGTAACCACTTATCATACTCTATTTTGGAAACTGTATTTTCTCTTTTCTTTGGTGATATACTCTCGTTTGGTTCTTGCAAAGTTCTAAGCTTGGCGAGGTTACTTCTGCATGTGTAGAGTCTTGTGCAATGTTCGTATTTGATGAAGGATTAATGTAATCATGTATCCTGCTGTTTTTGAATGCTTGTTTAAGTAAGTCTAGTTATGTATTCATATGGGGATACACTTTCTCATGATAGGCACCATAGGATTTGACTTAGAGCTTGTATGCATCTTGCCAAATTGTTTATCAAGCTTGTGACACTATTTGTGATCCTCTAGAAAACATTGCCACAATCTCTACACTTGGAAATAATGAATACTTGATCAAGATCTTTTGAAATTTGTTGGTTGTCACTAAATAGCTTTGTCTTAAATAAATAGGTTATGATCGACCCCAAAATGTCAAAACAATAGACTTGATAGTTTACTTATGGAAGGAGTTGTTAGTTGGAAATAATATTTCCATGTTTTGGGTTCTATGCTAAATAAGGTGTTGTTTAATTGTCTTAAGAGTTTAGCCTTAAAGATACTCAACACCATAGATGTGATGATCGACTTGATAGTACTATTTCAAAGGATTTGTTTGAAGAAACTAATATTTAGCGGTAATTGAGATGCATGCCAAATCTTGACCTGTTGATTAAAGTATGATATTGCTTTATGCGTGTCTGCACCATTGTCGCACAACATGGGATGATAACAACTCCGCTGGCCTTTGAATAATCCAAAAAGAGGAAACTCTTGGAGTTTGGCTACGAGTTGGCCAACATATGTAGCAGAAATGCTATATTTTGGTATGCATTGGTATTCTCATGGGACCGCGTTCAACGCAAAAGAGGGAATACTCCTCTGACCATTATGAGAAATCATTATACCGAAAAGGGAAACGTTGGTAATGGTCACAGTATCCATTCTTAGCCTGCACAGTCTAATTAAACACACTAAGTTTTGGCATGATCTCATTACTGATGAACTGAAGTTTTAGAAAGACAAAGAATAGAAAATGAGTGTTTGATAGCCAAGATTCATTGATGTGGATGACCAAAAGTGACACTCTAATGCTATGCTTATTTTGACATGTTCTCGCATTTCCTTTTGGCATAAATCTCGTTACTAAGAGATAAACTTTCTGAAACTCAATAACTGATGTTTTCACTTGAGAGCCTTAACTAGATGACATGATTGGGTAGAATCGATAAACTTTATTCCTACTTATGCTTGACATCTATTTGTGACTAAGTTTTGCCTCATAAAAAACAATGATATGAAAATGTTATACAAAAGGTGCAATAAGAGGATCACAAGTTTGTCTGCAAGTAGATTTAGTGTTGACATGGAGCATATAAGTTTTGATTAATATTTAGTGGTCTTTATAACTGATCTTGTGTTGCCTTGTATGAATACATGTTTTCTCTCTTCGAGCTTGTAGAAGAAATAAGGATGCAAGGCATTGATTTCCAATGATAAGCTATTTCACAACCATTAATGTATTATCGACCCTTCCTGCTGGAGGACGAGAAAGGTCTAGCTTGGGGAAGTTGATGGCTGTGAAATACCACCTCTTTTAGCCATATAAAATGTGCCATTTATCTCTCATATCATGTTTCTTCCATCTATAGCTATGCCTTATATGAATGACTTCTAGTTCTCATTTACTTTCATACGAGCTTCGCACATTTAGTAGTTTAGGTAGAATTTTATCACTTTTCTTATCTATGACATGTGTGTAGGTGTTGGTGAAGATTAAGGATAAAAAGGAACAAAGAGAGCATATTATGGAGGAGCTGCAGGGACCAGACTTGAGAGGTTGAAAAAGTGAATTTTTCAAACTTCTCAAAATAAATATCCAATACCATGGGGTTGTAGCCCTTGATGCGACAAACTCAACGAGCCCAAGAACACCCAAAATGGAGTTCGTATGAAGAAATGGCGACCAAAATACTAAAGGATCTGCAAGTTCAACGACCAACTATACGGCCGGAACTAAAAGTTCCCGTAGTATAGTTTGGCCGTATAGTTGGTAAAAAGGTCGCAAACAACAAGATTTCGCCCCAGAGAAGCTCTAGAACCTTCCCTAAGTCATATGACGGTATTGGTGGAACCCTAGGGCACCCCCAATGCCTATATAAAGGAGGAAGGACCCAAGAAAGAGCCAACACACCATAACCCTTCATGGGCAGAGCCCTGCCGCCGCCGCCACCCATCGGATCCCCACAACAGTGGAGCTCTGCCTAAACAATACCTCCGAGATCTAGATCTCCCTCAACACCATCACCATCGCCATCAAGGTATCCCAGAAAGAAGAAGAGGAGGAGAAGGAAGACATCACCACCGCCACGCATCGATCTCCATCTCCATCATCAGCTCCATATCCCTCTCTCTCTTGTGTTTGGTAATTGTAAGATTGAACACGGTTGTGACATCACTATATATTTATATATGTTTTGCTTCTCATCCATGTGTGAGTTATTGATTCAATTCTAGGTTGAGGTATGATCTAGTGCCCTAAGTTAGAAATTATTTTGATCTAAGATGAGTTTATGTGATCCTTTGGTCCGGAATTGCCTTTTGCCTAGCGGTGACGCGCAAGAATCATGCATAGTCCACACATAGTGACATCCCGGTAATCAAATGGGGAACGTTTATTTGTCTGAGAAATCTCTTATCGATCACACATATATTTGCCCATCTAGTACTAGTGAGACCGAAGCCTAGAAGCCCTCTCTCATTACATTCGATCCTACAACTACAATCTCTTTAATTTAGTTCATATTCATGTTTACTTTCCGTCTTAGTTTTATTTGTTCTTGTTAAAAGTTCTTTGTTATTAAATATTTTAAACCTCTCTCAATTATTGTTGTTCTAGTAACTTATAGAATAGACTATTTCCAAACCATGGTTTGGGTGCGAAACGTGACCGTATTGACAACGTGGCTCCAGGGTCATGTTGTTTCCGTTCGTCGATCTCCCATCGGGACAAACTCTTAAATATTTGCTGCTACAAGTACTGCTATAACCCTGTTGTTGGTGCAGGAATCCAGTCATCACACATGCAATGACTATTGGTGATCCATGTGTCAAACCATTGTCACAGAGACCAAAAGCACATAGGAAGAGAAGCTTCCACATTGCATATTGCACCAGTCAGGAAGAAGTTGCATCACATAATGCACTAGTGTGTGTGGTGATGTGGATGAATTTGGTCTAGGAAAATAGCACATGCAATGACACTAGTGGATCAATGTGGTTTAGGAAATGAACACATGCAATGTCCATAGTGGATCCATGTGTCAAACCATGGTCACAGAGACCAAAAGCACATAGGAAGAGCAGCTTCCACATTGCATGTTGCACCTGTGAGGCAGAAGTTGCATCATATAATGCACTTGAGTGTGTCTGGTCATGTGGATCAATGTGGTTTAGGAAAAGAACAAATGCAATGTGGTCATGTGGATCAATGTGGTTTTGGAAAGAACACATGCAATGTCTATAGTGGATCCATGTGTCAAACCATGGTCATAGAGACAAAAAGCACATAGGAAGAGCAGCTTCCACATTGCATGTTGCACCAGTGAGGCAGAAGTTGCATCACATAATGCACTGGAGTGTGTGTGGTCATGTGGATCATTGTGGTCTAGGACAACAACACATGCAATGACACTAGTGGATCAGTGTGGTTTAGGAAAAGAACACATGCAATGTCAATAGTGGATCCATGTGGCAAACCATGGTCACAGAGACCAAAAGCACATAGGAAGAGCAGCTTGCACATTGTATATTGCACCGGTGAGGCAGGAGTTACATCACATAATGCACTGGAGTGTGTGTGGTCATGTGGATCAATGTGGTTTAGGAAAATAACACATGAAGTGTGGTCATGTGGATCAATGTAGTTTATGAAAAGAAAACATGCAATGTCTATAGTGGATCCATGTGTTTAAACCATGGTCATAGAGACCAAAAGCACATAGGAATAGTAGCTTCCACATTGCATGTTGCACCAGTTAGGCAGAAGTTGCATCAAATAATGAAGTGGAGTGGGTGTGGTCATGTGGATCAATGTGGTCTAGGGGAAGAACACATGCAATGACAATAGTGGATCAATGTCACTTAGGAAAAGAAGACATGCAGTGTCCATAGTGGATCCATGTGTCAAACCATAGTCACAGAGACCAAAAGCACATAGGAAGAGCAGCTTCCACATTACATGTTCCACCAGTGAGGTAGAAGTTGCATCACATAATGCACTGGAGTGTGTGTGGTCATGTGGATCAATGTTGTCTATGAAAAGAACACATGCAATGACACTAGTGATCAATGTGGTCTAGGAAATTAATACATGCAATGACTATAAGTGATCCATGTGTAAAACCATGGTCACAGAGACCAAAAGCACATATGAAGAGTAGCTTTCACATTACATGTTGCACTAGTGAGGCAAAAGTTGCATCACAGAATGCACTGGAGTGTGTGTGGTCATGTGAATCAATGTGGTCTAGGAAAAGAACACATGCAATGTGGTCATGTGGATCAATGACACTAGTGGATCAATGTGGCTTAGAAAAGAACACATGCAATGTCTATAGTTGATCCATGTGACAAACCATGGTCACAGAGACCAAAAGCACATAGGAAGAGCAGCTTCTATATTGCATGTTGCACCTAGTGAGGCAGAAGTTGAATCACATAATGCACTAGAGTGTGTGTGGCCATGTTGATCAATGTGGTGTAGGAAAAGAACACATATAATGACATTAGTGGATCAAGGTAGTTTAGGAAAAGAACACATGGAATGTCCATAGTGGATCTAGGTGTCAAACAATGGCCACAAAGACCAAAAGCACATAGGAAGAGCAGCTTCCCCATGGCATGCTGTACCAGTGAGGCAGAAGTTGAATCACATAATCCACTAGAGTGTGCGTGGTCATGTGGTATAAGAAAAGAACATATGCAATGTGGTCATGTGGATCAATGTGGTTTAGGAAAAGAATATATGCAATGTATTTTGTGCATCCATATGTAAAACAATGGTCATAGAGACCAAAAATACATATGAAGAGCAGCTTCCACATTTCATGTTGCAACAGTGAGGCATAAGTTGCATCACATAATGCACTAGAGTGTGTGTGGTTCTGTCGATTAATGTGGTCTAGGAAAAAAACACATCTAATTACACTAGTGGATCTATGTGGTTTAGGGAAAGAACACATGCAATGTCCATAGGTGATCCATGAACCAAACCATGGTCACAAAGACCAAAAGCACATAGGAAGATCACCTTCCACATTACATGTTGTACCGGTGAGGCAGAATTTGCATCACATAATGCACTAGAGTGTGTGTGGTCATGTGGATCAATGTTGTCTAGGAAAAGAACACATGCAATGACACTAGTGATCAACGTGGTTTAGGAAAAGAACACATGCAATGACAATAGGTGATCCATGTATCAAATCATGGTCATAGAGACCAACAGCACATAGGAACAGCAGCTTCCACATTGCATTTTGCACCAGTGAGGAAGAAGTTGTATCACATAATGCACTGGAGTGTGTGTGGTGATGTGGATCAATGTGGTCTAAAAAATAACACATGTAATGACACTAGTGGATCAATGTGGTTTAGGAAAAGAACACATGAATTGTCCATAGTAGATCCATGTGTCAAACCATGGTCACAGAGACCAAAAGCACAAAGGAAGAGCAGCTTCAACATTGCATGTTGCACTAGTGAGGCAGAAGTTGCATCGCATAATGCACTGGAGTGTGTGTGGTCATGTGGATCAATTTGGTGTAGGAAAAGAACACATGTAATGTGGTCATGTGGATAAATGTGGTTTAGGAAAAGATCACATGCAATGTCTATAGTGGATCCATGTGTCAAACAATGGTCATAGAGACCAAAAGCATATATAAAAAGCATCTTCCACATTACATGTTGCACCGGTGAGGCAGAAGTTGCATCACATAATTCATTAGAGTGTGTGTGGTCACGTGGATCAATGTGGTTGAGGAAAATAACACATGCAATGACACTATTGAATCGATGTGGCTTAGGAAAAATGAACACATGCAATGTTCATAGTGGATCCATGTGTCAATCAATGGCCACAGAGACCAAAAGCACGTAGGAAGAGCCGCTTCCACATTGCATGTTGCACTAGTGAGGCAAAACTTGCATCACATAATGCACTGGAGTGAGTGTGGTCATGTGGTCAAGGAAAAGAACACATGCAATGTGGTCATGTGGATCAATGTGGTTTAGGAAAAGAACACGAGCAATGACTATAAATGATCCATGTGTCAAACCATGGTCACAAAGACCAAAAGTACATAGGAAGAGCAGCTTCCACATTGCATGTTGCACTAGTGAGGCAGAAGTTGCATCACAGAATGCGCTGGAGTGTGTGTGGTAATTTACATCAATGTGGTCTAGGAAAAGAACACATGCAATGTGCTCATGTGGATCAATGACACTAGTTGATCAATATGGTTTAGGAAAAGAACACATGCAATGTCTATAGTTGATCCATGTATCAAATCATGGTCACAGAGACCAAAAGCACATAGGAAGAGCAGCTTCTATATTACATGTTGCACTAGTGAGGCAGAAGTTGAATCACATAATGCACTGGAGTGTGTGTGGTCATGTGGATCAATGTGGTCTAGGAAAAGAACACATACTATGACACTTGTGGATCAATGTGGTTTAAGGAAAGAACACATGGAATGTCCATAGTGGATCCAAGTGTCAAACAATGCCACAAAGACCAAAAGCACATAGGAAGAGCAGCTTCCCCATGGCATGTTGTACCAGTGAGGCAGAAGTTGAATCACATAATCCACTGGAGTGTGCGTGGTCATGTGGTCTAGCAAAAGAACATATGCAATGTAGTCATGTGGATCAATGTGGTTTAGGAAAATAATATATGCAATGTATTTTGTACATCCATATGTCAAACAATGGTCATAGAGACCAAAAACACATATGAAGAGAAGCTTCCACCTTGCATGTTGCACCAGTGAAGCAGAAGTTGCATCACATAATGTACTGGAGTGTGTGTGGTCATGTCGATCAATGTGGTCTAGAAAAAAACACATCTAATTACACTAGTGGATCTATGTCGTTTAGAAAAAGAGCACATGCAATGTCCATAGGTGATCCATGTGCCAAACCATGGTCATAGAAACCAAAAGCACATAGAAGAGCACCTTCCACATTACATGTTGTACCGGTGAGGTAGAATTTGCATCACTGATGACCCACAAGTATAGGGGGTGTATCGCAGTATTTTCAATAAGTAAGAGTGTCGAACCCAACGAGGAGCAGAAGGTGCTAGCTAGTGGTATGGATAAGGAATTCTCTGCAAATACTTAGCAAACGGATTTTTAGGGGTTTTTGATAAAGCAACTAAACAAAGTACGAGTAAATAAAAGATAGTAGGAATAAATGCAGCAAGTGGCCCAATCCTTTATGCAGCAAAGGACAAGCCGGTTGTATTACTTAAGATGACCAAACGTTCTCGAGGACACATGGGAAGACTGTAAAGTGCTTTCGCTTCATATAGTTGATTAATCTTCTTTAGCTTTCTAAGTGTTGTGTGGGTGAACCTGTGCTAATGTACCGACCTTCCTAGGACTAATACATCCTTGTGATTATACCCCTTGCAAACATCCATAAGTACAAGAAAGTAATTAAGGTAGAAACCTAACCACAGCTTTAAACTCTAAGACCCTTACATCCCTTGTGCAATGGTTTCCTAACGGGGGTTCAGGTTTCTGTCACTCCGGCAACCCCTACGATTAGTAGCCAAATACACAATGCATTCCCCTAGGCCCATATAGGTGAAGTGTCATGTAGTCGATGTTCACATGACACCACTAGAACAAGTACACCACAACTTAAATATCAAACTATTGAATCTTTCTCAACACAACTCCACTACTAACAACATGACTTCTCCCATGTCCTCAAGAACAAAACGAACTACTCACAAGACATCATATGGATCATGATCAGAGATGGAATAATGATGTATAACAATCTGAACATAAACAATAATTCAACGGTTCACTCAATAGCATCAACTACAAAGAGTAATCAACACCGGGAAAGTTTCCCCTATGAACTATGCAAGATTCAACACAATTGTTGCAGCAATATGGAGATGGTGATGAGGGTGCTGATGGTGATGATGGTGGTGATGATGATGATGATCCCAATGAAGTCCACCTTGATGGTGGTGTTGATGGCGAAGATCTCCCCTCTCCGGGAAGGAATTCCCCCGGCAGAAATCTGTCTGCCGGAGAGATCTTTCTCTCTTGGTGTTTTCCACCCCGCAGAGGTGGCGGAATCTTTCTGCGGTCGCCCCCGAGTCTTAGGGTTTCGGGAGGATAATATATGCCAGAGGGGAGTGCCAGGGGTGGACCAGGGTGGCCACACCACCTGGTGGCGCGGCCTAGGCTGGCCCGCACCAGTGGGTGGTGTGGCCCCCCTGTGGCCCATCTCCAACCCTCCTTCTGGCTTCCTTCGTCTTCTGGAAAAATAGTATTTTCCATGTATTTTCCTGGATTTTCTGATCTTCGCGAATTTTGCCTCCAAACAACACATTTTCCATCAGAATCCTGACTACAGCGGTCCATGCTCCAAAAGTCATCAACCATGCAAAAATAGATGAAATAACATAAGTATCACCCCTCAATATGAAATATATCAATGAATAACAGTGAATTATGACATAGAATAGTGATGCAAAATGGACGTATCAACTCCCCCAAGCTTAGACTTTGCTTGTCCCCAAGCGAAACTGAGCTCAATAAACATGGCCTCGAGTTTATGGAGTGAAGAGTCGATAAAAGAATACGGACAAGAACTATCACATTCATCAAATACATAGATCATAATAGAAGACAACTTACTATTATATAACTCAACATGCAATGAGTAAAGGAAACACAATAAAGATACATAAAGTAAATCATAATTGGTAATGGCAAACTTTGCTCTTGGTCGAAGAATAGTTGATAATTTGCTGGAGTTCACAAATAACTGGTTTTCAATGATAGCTTTCAAAGTAGTAAACATCAAGATAAGAGCAATGTGCAAAACAAGGAACATAAGAAACATGATAGAATAAATCATCATATGAATGAATGAAACACAACAACTCAAAATACTTGCTGAGATAGACGGGAGTAGGTTTACTGACTCAGCTACAAAGTAAAAGAAAGGCCCTTCGTAGAGGGAAGCAGGGATTTCAAGTCTCATAAAGAGCTCCCAAAAATTATGATACTTACTAGCTTTCAACTCGCATTGCCCCTATCATAGGCATCTTTAGGTGATTAAGGTTAAAGTGATCAAATATGAGGATATGCATTGACAAGTTGTAAGTTGAGAATCTCATGTCTCTTGAATACGAGGGTCGCTCCTCATGCTACTCAAGTTTAGTCACCAGTAAGTTCTTGTCATTGTAAGCATATGTGTATAATAGAGAACCGCCAACGGGGTACCCCTTGCCCGATGATACGGAAGAATCCCCATATCAAAATGACAAGGCAAGCAGACAACAAACATCTCAGCACTCTTCTTATTTACCATGGGAATATGGTGCTTTTTTCTCTCTTTCCTCTTTTCATAATCTCCTTTTTTCTATTTCTCTTTTTTCTCAATATCAAACTCTTTTTTTTAATAAGAAGAATGCTTCATAGATGCTTGTTATGGTTACGCTGCAGGTTTCCACCATGTCAACATGGATTAGACCAGCGGCCCAGGCGTTTCTCTAACACACATGCATAACTCCATGGACTTACAAGCTCCCCTTTCATTTCACACCGACGACATCCATAGACAAAAGAACATGATATCAACTAGGTACAAAGTACCAGTGCAATGTTGAAAGCGTTCCCCATGACAGCATGGTTCTGCTAATTCACAACTTACAAAGCACAAGCATATACGCAACATAGGTGAGCACAATGGTTCAAGTTTATTAAGTGCAAGAAAGTAAAGTGTGCCATCAAGTTCGTGAGAGCTTTAATGACTAATTTTCACATAACAAGTTTAATTTGGGAGGTAGATAAAACAAGAATTTACTTGGAATAGCAATAGTGCTAATAGGTAGGTATGGTGGACACAAATGGCAAAGGTTTTGGTTTAAAGGAGTGGATGCACGAGAAGAATTCCCTCTCAGTACAGGTTTTTGGCTAGCAAGGTTGGGTAGCAAGTATAAGAGTTGAAGGAAACAAACAAACATACAAGTGATAAAATCAAACATGCAATCTTCCTTGGAAGCACAAAATATCTTAACTAGAGAATACTAGACTTATGAGAAAATCAAGAAAGAAAGATGATGAAATTATTTTTCTTTAGAGTACTTTTATCTTTTTCATTCAACTCTCAAAAATAGTGTTGCTACTGACCGAGCCAGGTTTGCCAAAACCAACTAAATTAACTCAATGATCCCAAAGTGATACCAATACTAACAACAAGATCAATCATATAACCACGAATTGAAAACTAAAATAAGCTATGCAAAAGAGTAAATGATAGAACTTCTCATTAATATTCCATAACGGCAACTCACACCAAGGGATACATATATAACGAGAGAGGGGACACTTCCATAATGCAAACCATCCTACATAATAACTTCTCTATTCATGATATGACTCTACTAGTAAGGTAAAAAGATAGAAGATAGTGATGTGATACCGTGGCACTCCCCCAAGCTTGGAAAAAACCAGGGGATGCCAAACCTGATGACAAATTACTCCTTCAGTGGTGGTGGTATCCTCTCATCTTCGTCCGACTTCCAGGGTAAGGGCTTCCCATCAACAAAGGACATCGTGGTTTCCAGCATCCTGAAACTTTCAGCAGCACTTATGCGTTTAAACCTAACCTCACACTCACAGTTTTGATTTTGAACGTCATAGAACCGTGCTTGCAGTTTGTTGGTTGTTTGGCGGAGTGAGAGGACTTCATCCTTGAGTTTAGCAGTCTCCTTTTGGTGCTCGGCGATGAGTTCAGAACAAATCTTATGGATGATATCCACTTCGCGCTCCGCCATCTTCTTATACCTAAAGACTTCTTGCTCCAGCGCTTCCATCCTGTCCTCCAGACTTCCTTCACCTTTAGGGCATCGAACCTCTTTTATCCGGAGTTCCCCATCTTCAAGCAACAACTCCTTGGGATGAATCTTCAACTCCCGAAGTATGGCTTGATGATATCCTCTAAAGAATCTTCCTTAGCTGATCCAGAGGAAGACATTGTAGCTCCAAATCTGGGACTCTACCTGTCAGAAACAGATTGAAACGAAAACACGATATACGAACCTTGGGGGATCCGGGGGGTTATATATTACGAAGTTTCATGACGAAAGGAAGGTACTGGGAGAAAACAGGTCGGAGACGGAGTCTGGGGTGGCCACACCACCTGGTGGCGCGGCCAGGGGTGGGCCCGCGCCACAGGGTCGTGTGAGCCACCCTGGCTCCGTTTCCGTCCCTTTTTCGCTTCGTAACTTTCCTTATTGACTAAAAACTGCAAAAATATAGTTGGATAGTATTTTCGTGGAACTTTTCTTACCAGAACTGTTACCTATTTGAAAGTGGACTCCATAGATCTCTAAATTTGGTGCTTTATAAAAAAAATTCTTCAATAAGGAAGGGTCCTTTCCATTTTGACAGTAGCTTTCCTGCAAAAAATCTGAGACGAGACCTATACAATAGAACTTTCTCACCAACATGAAATTCTCTCTTATGTATTCCCTTGTCATGCCATCTTTTAACTTTTTCCTTAAAGAGCCTAGCATTTTCATAGGCTTCACTCCTCCATTCATCTAAAGAACTTAAGTCAAATAATCTTTTCCCACCAGCGAGCTTACAATCTCTATTTAGCTCTTTAACTGCCCAGTAAGCTTTATGTTCTAATTCTAAAGGTAGGTGACAAGCTTTCCCATAAACCATTTTATAAGGATACATCCCCATAGGATTTTTGTAGACAGTTCTATAAGCCCATAAAGCGTCATTCAACTTTTTAGCCCAGTTTTTTCTAGATCTATTAACGGTCTTTTGCAAGATGGATTTAATTTCTCTATTTGATAACTCTACTTGCCCACTAGTTTGGGGGTGATAGGCTGAAGCAATTCTATGATTAACATCATATTTAGCAAGGGTCTTTCTAAAACCACCATGAATGAAATGAGAACCCCCATCAGTCATGAGATACCTAGGCACTCCAAACCTAGGAAAGATAACATCCTTAATTAGTAACATAATCAACGGCAACAAGAATATGAGTATAACCTTACGAGGGAGGGAAAGGACGCATAAAGTCAAATCCCCAACAATCAAAGGGTTCAATAACTAGAGAGTAGTTCATAGGCATTTCATTGCGTCTAGAAATATTACCAATACGCTGACATTCATCACAAGATAAAACAAACTTTCTTGCATCTTTAAAAAGGGTAGGCCAGTAGAAACCTGATTGTAGCACCTTTTGTCCAGTTCTATCTTCTGCATGATGTCCTCTATAAGCAATACCATGACATTTATGCAATATCTCCTTTTGTTCATATTCTGGAAGACATCTTCGCATAATACCATCTGCTCCTTCTTTGTATAAGTATGGGTCATCCCAAAAATAATGCCTCAAATCATAGAAGAACTTCCTTCTTTGCTGAGCTGTAAAAGTTGGAGGCAAATACTTGGAGACAATAAAGTTAGCATAATCAGCGTACCAAGGGCTCCCTCGCGAGCTTACCCCTACTGCGGCTAACTGCTCATTTGGGAAACTATCATTAACAAGCATAGGGTCAAAAGAGATGTTTTCCAAACGAGATAAATTATCAGCTACAGGGTTTTCAGCACCTTTCCTATCTACTATATGTAGATCAAACTCTTGTAAAAGCAGCACCCATCTAATAAGCCTAGGCTTAGCGTCCTACTTCGTCATAAGGTAGTTAATAGCAGCATGATCAGTATGAATGGTGACTTTTGAGTCTACAATATAGGGTCTAAACTTATCACAAGCAAAAACGACAGCTAGAAATTCCTTTTCAGTAGTAGCATAGTTCCTTTGAGCAGCATCTAAAGTCTTACTAGCATAATGAATAACGTTTAACTTTTTATCAATTCGTTGCCCAAGGACAACACCTACAACAAAATCACTAGCATCACACATTATTTCAAAGGGTAAACTCCAATCAGGTGGTTGAACAATAGGGGTTGTAGTTAAACCCTTCTTAAGAGTTTCAAAATCTCCCTCACAATCATCATCAAAAATGAAGGGTACATCTTTTTGAAGAAGATTAGTGAGGGGTTTTGATATCCTAGAAAAGTCTTTAATAAACCTTCTATAGAAACCAGCATGACCAAGGATACTACGAATACCTTTGATGTCTCTTGGGCATGGCATCTTCTCAATTGCCTCAACCTTAGCTCTATCAACTTCTATACCTCTTTTAGAAAATTTATGCGCAAGGACAATCCCTTCATTAACCATGAAGTGGCATTTCTCCCAATTAAGAACAAGGTTAATTTCTTCACATCTCTGCAAAACTTTCTCAAGGTTGTGCAAACAATTATCAAAAGAAGTTCCATAGACAGAAAAGTCATCCATGAACACTTCTACAATTTCCTCACAAAAACCATGAAAGATAGCAGACATGCACCTTTGAAAAGTAGCAGGAGCCTTACATAAACCAAAAGGCATACGTCTATAAGCATAAGTTCTGTAAGGGCAAGTAAAAGTAGTTTTTTCTTGATCTTGTTGTTTAACAACAATTTGAGAGAAAGCAGAATAACCATCAAGAAAACAAAAATGGGTCTTTTTAGACAACCTTTCCAATATTTGATCAATAAAAGGAAGCGGGTAGTGATCTTTCTTAGTAACTTTATTGACTTTTCTAAAATCAATGCACATCCTATAGCCTACTACTATTCTTTGAGGAATAAGCTCATCATTATCATTAGGAACAACGGTAATACCTCCTTTTTTAGGAACAGAATGAACAGGACTAACCCATTCACTGTCAGCAATAGGGTAAATGATACCAGCATCAAGGAGTTTCAATACCTCATTCCTTACCACTTCCTTCATCCTAGGATTTAAACGTCGTTGGTGCTCTACTACCGGCTTTGCATCTGATTCTATGTTGATAGAATGCTGACATATAGTAGGTGAAATCCCTTTTAAATCATCCAGAGTATAGCCCATAGCTCCTCGGTGTTTCCTCAAAACCTCCATTAACCTTTCTTCTTCCTTTCCTGAAAGTTTAGAGCTAATAATAACAGGATATATCTTTTTATCATCAATATAAGCATATTTAAGATCATCAGGGAGAGGTTTTAGATCGAAGACCGGATCCTTTTTAGGTGGCAACGTGGTACCCAAGTCTTATACAGGCAAGTTATGCTTAAGCATCTTAGGCTGATCACGAAGAATCTTGTTAATCTCATTCCTTTCTTCCATGAAGATTTCACTTTCATGATCTTCCATAAATTGCTGCAAAGCATTATTAGGAGCAAGAGAAATAGAAGCAAGTTGTTCAACTCTAAAATCCTCATTATGGGTTTCCTCTTCACAAGGCTCTTTAGCGAATTTCGAGAAATTAAACTCACAAGCCTCCCCATCAAACTTAGTAAAAAATTTCTCCCTTTTGCAATTTATAATAGCTCCACAAGTACTCAAGAAAGGTCTACCAAAAATAATAGGATAAGTTTTACTAGCAGCTGAACCAAGTACTAGAAAATCAGTAGGCTACTTAATCTTACCACAGAGAACTTCCACGTCTCGTACAATACCAATTGGAGAGATGGTCTCTCTATTAGCAAGGTGAATAACCACATCAATCTCTTTCAATTCCCAGGGACTGATTTCATGCATAATTTCTCTGTAAAGCTCATAAGGAATAGCACTGGAACTTGCACCAATATCACAGAAACCATAATAGCAATGATCAGCAATTCTAACAGAAAGCACAGGGACACTAGCTTTTTTAGTTCTATTAGGATGTGAAACAATATTAGAAGCATCCTCTATGTGTCCATCTCTATGCTTTTAGTGACAAGGTCTTTCACAATTGCTACCACAGGTTCAACGTTTATTTGTTCATCAAGTTTTATAGTTCTCTTTTCACTTTTGGTGATTACATTAGTTATCATATGATGATCCTTTACCTTATCTGGGAAAGGCATCTTCTCAATATAAGGTTCAGGTAAAATGGGATCAATAGTGCAATACTCAGCATTCCCAACAGGAACACAGTCAACAATATCTTTATAAGGTTCATGGTACTTGTTCCATCCCCTTTTTGGAATTTCAATATAAGAAGCAAAAGCCTTAAAGCAATTCGTAATAACTTGTAAATCAAGACCATAAGCATTTCTAATATTTTGAAAGTCATCAGTTCCCATAAAAGATTCAATGCATTCATAATCATAATTTATACCTGACTTTCTACCTTTGTCATTCTCCCAAGCTTCGGCATTGTCTTGAATACGGTCCAGAAGATCCCATTTAGTTACTTCTTCCATGCGAGTGAATGATCCAGCACAAGAAGCATCCAATAAATCCTTATCATGTAGAGGGAGCCTTGCATAAAAGTTATTGATAATAATATTGTTGGGGAGCTCATGAATGGGACATTTGAGCATTAGTAACTTCAATCTCCCCCAAGCTTGAGTTGTACTCTCTCCATCAAAAGGCCAAAATTTGTATATTTGATTCCGATCCTTATGAATCTCAATAGGAGGATAAAACTTTGAATAAAAGAGAGGTACTATTTCCTCCCATTCCAGAGCTTGACCATTCTTCAGCAGCTTATACCATTCCTCATCTCTTAATTTTAGTGATAAGGAGAATAACTTCTTCTTGACTTGATCTGTAGTGATACCTACACACTTGAACAACCCGCATAATTTGTGTATAAAGAGCAAATGATCAACGGGATGGACAGTTCCATCCCCAACATAGTAGTTATCCATAACACGATCAATAATTCTTGTAGGTATTTTAAAAACATCATTCTCAGCAGGTGGTGGATTATCTACTACCTTAGTAGTGGTAGTAGCATTACCAAATAAGAAACTCAGCGAATTATCCATAACGAAAATAAAGCAACTAACAGAAGTAAACAATACTCACGGTAGAAGTTTCCTTTACCAGTTCCACTCTCCAATAGCGCTTCACTCCCCGGCAGCGGCGCCAGAAAATAGTCTTGATGACCCACAAGTATAGGGGGTGTATCGTAGTATTTTTGATACGTAAGAGTGTCGAACCCAATGAGGAGCAGAAGGTGCTAGCTAGTGGTATGGATTAGGAATTCTCTGCAAATACTCAGCAAACGGATTTTTAGGGGTTTCGATAAAGCAAGTAAACAAAGTACGAGTAAATAAAAGACAGTAGGAATAAATGCAGCAAGTGGCCCAATCCTTTATGCAGCAAAGGACAAGACAGTTGTATTACTTAAGATGACCAAACGTTCTCGAGGACACATGGGAAGACTGTCAAGTGCTTTCGCTTCATATAGTTGATTAATCTTCTTTAGCTTGCTAAGTGTTGTGTGGGTGAACCTGTGCTAATGTACCGACCTTCCTAGGACTAATACATACTTGTGATTATACCCCTTGCAAACATCCGTCAGTACAAGAAAGTAATGAAGGTGGAAACCTAACCACAGCTTTAAACTCTAAGACCCTTACGTCCCTTGTGCAATGGTTTCCTAACGGGGGTTCAGGTTTCTGTCACTCCGGTAACCCCTACGATTAGTAGCCAAATACACAATGCATTTCCCTAGGCCCATATAGGTGAAGTGTCATGTAGTCGACGTTCACATGACACCACTAGAACTAGTACACCACAACTTAAATATCAAACTATTGAATCTTTCTCAACACAACTCCACTACTAACAACATGACTTCTCCCATGTCCTCAAGAACAAAACGAACTACTCATAAGACATCATATGGATCATGATCAGAGATGGAATAATGATGTATAACAATCTGAACATAAACAATAATTCAACGGTTCACTCAATAGCATCAACTACAAAGAGTAATCAACACCGGGAAAGTTTCCCCTATGAACTATGCAAGATTCAAGACAATTGTTACAGCAATATGGAGATGGTGATGAGGGTGCTGATGGTGATGATGGTGGTGATGATGATGATCCCGATGAAGTCCAGCTTGATGGTGGTGTTGATGGCGACGATCTCCACTCTCCGGGAAGGAATTCCCTTGGCAGAAATCTGTCTGCCGGAGAGATCTTTCTCTCTCGGTGTTTTACACCCCGCAGAGGCCGCATAATCTTTTTGTGGTCACCCCCCGAGTCTTAGGGTTTCGGGAGGATAATATACGCCAGAGGGGAGTGCCAGGGGTGGACCAGGGTGGCCACACCACCTGGTGGCACGGCCTAGGCTGGCCTGCGCCAGGGGGTGGTGTGGGCCCCCTGTGGCCCATCTCCAGCCCTCCTTCTGGCTTCCTTCGTCTTCTGGAAAAATAGGATTTTCCATGTATTTTCCCGGATTTTCTGATCTTCGCGAATTTTGCCTCTAAATAGCACCTTTTCCATCAGAATCCTGACTATAGAGGTCCATGCTCCAAAAGTCATCAACCATGAAAAACAGATCAAATAACATAAGTATCACCCCTCAATATGAAATATATCAATGAATAACAGTGAATTATGACATAGAATAGTGATGCAAAATGGACGTATCAATCACATAATGAACTAGAGTGTGTGTGGTCATGTGGATCAATGTTGTCTAGGAAAATAACACATGCAATGACACTAGTGATCAATGTGGTTTAGGAAAATAACACATGCAATGACTATAGGTGATCCACGTATCAAATCATGGTCACAGAGACCAAAAGCACATAGGAACAGCAGCTTCCACATTGCATTTTGCACCAGTGAGGAAGAAGTTGCATCACATAATGCACTAGAGTGTGTGTGGTCATGTGGATCAATGTGGTCTAAAAAATAACACATGTAATGACACTAGTGGATCAATGTGGTTTAGGAAAAGAACACATGAATTGTCCATAGTGGATCCATGTGTCAAACCATGGTCACACAGACCAAAAGCACAATGGAAGAGCACCTTCCACATTGCATCTTGCACTAGTGAGGTGGAAGTTGCATCGCATAATGCACTGGAGTGTGTGTGGTCATGTGGATAAACGTGGTATAGGAAAATAACACATGCAATGACACTAGTGCATCAATGTGCCTTAGGAAAAGAACACATGCAATGTACAAAGTGGATCCATGTGTCAAACTATGATCACAGAGACCAAAAGCACATAGGAAGAGCAGCTTCCACATTGCATGTTGCACAAGTGAGGCAGAAGTTGCAACAAATAATGCACTGGAGTGTGTGTGGTCATGTGGATCAATGTGGTCTAGGAAAAGAACAGATGCAATTTGGTCATGTGGATCAATGAGGTTTCAGAAAAGAACACATGCAATGTCTATAGTGGATCCACGTGTCAAACAATAGTCATAGAAACCAAAAGCATATAAGAAGAGCAGCTTCCACATTGCATGTTGCACCGGTGAGGAAGAAGTTACATCACATAATGCACTGGAGTGTGTATGGTCATGTGGATCAATGTGGTCTAGGAAAAGAACACATGCAATTTGTTCGTGTGGATCAATGTGGTTTCGAAAAAGAACACATGCAATATCTATAATGGATCCACGTGTCAAACAATGGTTATAGAGACCAAAAGGACATAAGAAGAGCAGCTTCCACATTCCATATAGCACGTTTGAGGCAGAAGTTGCATCACATAATGCACTAGAGTGTGTGTGGTCATGTGGATCAATTTGGTCTAGGAAAATAACATATGGAATGACACTAGTAAATCAATGTGGTTTAGGAAAAAAGAACACATGCAATGTTCATAGTGGATCCATGTGTCAAACCATGGTCACAGAGACCAAAAGCACGTAGGAAGAGCAGCTTCCACATTGCATCTTGCACCATTGAGGTAGAACTTGCATCACATAATGCACTGGAGTGTGTGTGGTCATGTGGATCAATGTGGTCAAGGAAAAAAACACATGCAATGTGGTTATGTGGATCAGTGTGGTTTAGGAAAAGAACACATGCAATGACTATCAGTGATACAAGTGTCAAACCATGGTAATAGAGACCAAAATCACATAAGAAGAGGAGCTTCAACATTGCATGTTGCATTGGTGAGGTAGAAGTTGCATCACAGAATGCACCGGGTGTGTGGTCATGTGCATCAATGTGGTCTAGGAAAAGAACACATGCAATGTGGTCATGTGGATCAATGACACCACTGGATCAATGTTGTTTAGGAAAAGAACACATGCAATGACACTAGTAGATCAATGTGGTTTATCAAAAGAACACCTAAAATGTCTGTGGAAGATCAACTTCCATGTGTCAAACCATGGTCATAGAAACCAAAAGCACATAGGAAGAGCAGCTTCCACATTGCATGTTGCACTAGTGAGGCAGAAGTTGCACATAGAATGCACTGGAGTGTGTGTGGTCATGTGGATCAATGTGGTCTAGGAAAAGAACATATGCAATGTGGTCATGTGGATCAAAGTGGTTTACAAAAAGAACACATGCAAAGATTGTAGGTGATCCATGTGTCAAACCGTGGTCACAGAGATGAAAAGCACATAAGAAGCGCAACTTCCACCTTGCATGTTGCGCCAGTGAGGTAGAATTTGCATCATAGAATGCACTGGAGTGTCTGTGGTCATGTGGATCAATGTGGTCTAGGAAAAGAACACATGCAATGACGCTAGTGGATCAATGTGGTTTATAAGAACACATGCAATGTCCATACTGGATCCATGTGTCAAACCATGGTCACAGAGACCAAAGGCACATAGGAAGAGTAGCTTCCACATTGCATGTTGCACAAGTGAGGCAGAAGTGGCATCACATAATGCATTGGAGTGTGTGTGGTCATGTGGATCAATGTGGTCTAGGAAAAGAAAACATGCAATGAAACTAGTGGATCAATGTGGTTTAGGAAAAAAGAACACATAAAATAACCATAGGTGATCCATGTGTCAAACCATGGTTATAGTGACCAAAAGCACATAGGAAGAGCAGCTTCCACATTGCATGTTGCACCTGTGACAAAGAAGTTGCATCATAGAAAGCACTGGAGTCAGTGTGGTCATGTGGTTTAGGAAAAGAACACATGGAATGTGGTCATGTGGATCAATAACACTAGTGGATCAATGTTGTTTAGGAAAAGAACACATGCAATGTCTATAGTGGATCCATGTGACAAACCATGGTCACAGAGACCAAAAGCACATAGAAAGAGCAGCTTCTAGATTGCATGTAGTACTTGTGAGGCAGAAGTTGCATTAAATAATACACTGGAGTGTGTGTGGTCATGTGGATCATTGTGGTCTAGGAAAACAACACCTGCAGTGTGGTCATGTGGATCAATGACACTAGTAGATCAATGTTGTTTATGAAATAAACACGTGCAATGACACTAGTGGATCAATGTAGTTTAGGAAAAGAACACATGCAATGACTATAGGTGATCCATGTATCAAATCATGGTCACAGAGACCAAAAGCATATAGGAAGAGAAGCTTACACATTGTATGTTGCACAAGTGAGGCAGAAGTTGCATCACATAATGCACTGGAGTGTGTGTGGTCATGTGGATCAATGTGGTCTAGGAAAAGAACACGTGCAATTTGGTCATGTGGATCAATGTAGTTTTAGAAAAGAACACATGCAATGTCTATAGTGGATCCACGTGTCAAACAATGGTCATAGAGACCAAAAGCATATAAGAAGAGCAGCTTCCACATTGCATGTTGCACTGGTGAGACAGAAGTTACATCACATAATGCAGTGGAGTGTGTGTGGTCATGTGGATCAATGTGGTCTAGGAAAAGAACACATGCAATTTGTTCATGTGGATCAATGTCGTTTTAGAAAAGAACACATGCAATGTCTATAGTGGATCCACGTGTCAAACAATGGTTATAGAGACCAAAAGCATATAAGAAGAGCAGCTTCCACATTCCATGTTGCACCGGTGAGGCAGAAGTTGCATCACATAATGCACTAGAGTGTGTGTGGTCATGTGGATCAATTTGGTCTAGGAAAATCACATATGCAATGACACTAGTGAATCAATGTGGTTTAGGAAAAAAGAACACATGAAATGTTCATAGTGGATCCATGTGTCAAACCATGGTCACAGAGACCAAAAGCACGTAGGAAGAGCAGCTCCACATTGCATGTTGCACCATCGAGGTAGAACTTGCATCACATAATGCACTGGAGTGTGTGTGGTCATGTGGATCAATGTGGTCAAGGAAAAGAACACATGCAATGTGGTCATGTGGATCAATGTGGTTTAGGAAAAGAACACATGCAATGACTATCAGTGATACAAGTGTAAAACCATGGTCATAGAGACCAAAACACTACTAGGAAAAACGTTATCAGTGGCGCACCAAAAACACTTTCTGTTGCGCATCTAGCAGTCGCCACTAAATTGTCGCCACTAAAATTATATTTCTCTGGCGCATATGCATATGCGCCAGAGAATTCTCAAAATTCTTTGGCGCATATGGCTATGTGTGCCACAGAATTCTGTTTGTGGCACATATAGCCATATGCTCCACAGAATCCTTTTTTTCAGAATTTCAAAATTTTCAGAATTTGGTACAAATACAGGTATATTATAGAAAATACACAAAAATTAACAGAAATTCACAGAACAGCTGCACACAGTAGTACAAATGTTCCAGTTCACATATAATACATCAACAAGCATGAATGTTCACAAGTGTTCATCAATCATATCAGTTAGAACCGAATAAGTGTACAAGTATATTTCACAAGTGTTCATCTCACGCACATAACTTACGACCACACGATGTTGTCACCGCCTACCTTAGGACAGAATGTAGTACACCGTAACCGCGATGCCGGTGAGGAGGAGCGGCACCAAGATCTTCGTCCGGTTCTTCTTCCACACGTGTCTCCTCCACTTGGCCACCGCCTCCTCTCTAGTTGCGTATCCCTTATAGCTGTTGCCGCTGAACTTATCCACTTGTTGGTCGCAGTCCACCCACTCCTCGTAGACACCTGGAACCCGACCCTTGTACACAACATACGTCGGCATCTCTATTGAAAAGGCATATTAGTACATCATGCAAATATATATGTTGACAAATATTAGAGCAAGGCATTCATAAACTTAAAACAATGCGTCGATGACAATGAAAGGAACATGACAACATGTCCAACATAATAACAACGACGGTTTCAAGCTAGGCAAGTTAAGTTTTTCGACACACACACTACATGTCCACCGATACACACGCTCTCTCGGTCAAGTAGCCTTCTCCTCACAAGGCGCCGGGAATGGCTTGTACATGTATTTCGTCGTCCACGTCCTGAAGTCACCCTGCGCCTTGAGGCGGGCTTCGATCTCCCTCTTGGTGAACGAACTGGGCTGGTGTAAGAGCCCACCATGTGTGTTGACCTGTTCCATGATTATATGTGACAGCTTCACCTGCGTATCATGGAAGTCTTCCCTGAGATCGGGGTCACTGATCCCATGCAACTTTTGGGCCCATCCTTGGAGAGAAGATGGCAGCGTTAGCATCTCGCAATCTCGGACAAACCCTTTGAGGTGATGGCAAACGTAGAAGGCCTCCTTCACACTGTCAGACGGCTGCTTGACGCAGGGAAACTCGAACACATGCTTGAACTTGTGTCGGCCATCGTCCCTATAAGCCTCCCCCTTATAGTTGAAGGGGCCTCCCTGATTGGCATAGCCCTCGATAGCATCATCTAGAACGCTCCTTACTCTGGCGTAGTTCTTCCTCCTTGCACTCCTCGAGTCAAAGTAGGTGGCAAGCGAATACCTTGTGGAGAGGACGATGAGCGTGCAGTACTTGTCTCTGCGCAACACACAATGTGGAACGGGATGTTGGAAAGAGCAATGGAAAGAAATACTTATGTGTTACGACGGTGGTAGGAGGATGTGTACACTTACTCGGGGAAGAAAGGCACAAGGATGTTGTCCTTCCTCTTGCTGTCCATCAATAGCTTCTAAAGGTAGGACTTTGCCCGGGCCCAGGTCCTTGTTCCTTCTTCCAGCTGGCTATCCCACATGTAGTAGCAATCCGCTATCGCGACGAACGGGCTGTCCTCTCTCTTGACCTTCATCGCCAGATTGAGCACGAATAGGCAGACCAAGTTATAGTCCAGCCGTCTCGAGTGGAAGAGCTTGAAGATGTCCTCGTAGGCTATGAAGAACACATCCGCGGGGGCATAGGTGATGAAGCCCACGTCCTCCGGCACCTTGGCGGTGAACATCGGGTAACTCGGGTCCTTGTCCTTGAGAAGGAGGCCCTGTAGTGTTAGGATACCTTCATGCAAAGTCATCATAGATCCCGAAGCCAGGCGGCGCAGTTCTGGAGGTAGTATGGGCTGACCAGCTTCGTGCACTCTGGTCAAGCCATCCTCACGGGGTGGTACAACGTCGTCCCGATAATGGATCGGAGCGGGCTGGCTCGCAGCCTTGTCCTTGTTCCTGTTCGGCCTCTTCCTCACCCTCTTCCTCTTTGCATCAGCAACCTCCACTGGCGATGCTAACCCATCACCGGCCGTCCAGCGGAGTGTGTCAGGGCTGATAATGATTCCGGCCGATGGAGGTTGTGTCTCGGCGGTCGGAGGCGTCTCCTGAGAAAACCCACGGAAGACCAGGCGCTTCTTGGGATGGCTAGCTTTATCGCGGAATGATGGTTCTTCAATGAGAGGAGGCATGAACGGTCCTTTGCTGTAGCCGGTGTTGACGAAGGCATTGACGTTAACCGGTGCATCATCATCATCCACCTCGATGTTGGCATCGAAGGCCGCCATGTCCACATCATCCTAGGGTGGTGGCTATGGCGGTTGTGGTGCCACGACCTTGCCTTTAGGCGGGGGCGATGGCGGTCGAGGAGCAACCACGCCCTTGGCTGCTTGTGGCGCCGGTGCAGACGCTCCCAAGAGTCTCTGGTGATGGCTTGTGGTGGCGGCGATGATGACCAGTGCAGCAGGAGGCTTCGTCCTTGGCGGCCGGACGACTGAGGTGGCACCGGTGGAGCGAGACCCAATATGAATCTAGGTCTTTGGCCAAATCATGGGATAGCCATGGCAACCTTCCAGGGTCAGGTGCTCGTCGTCTCCCGGAGGTTGCATGGGAGGGTCCATGTCTTCGCACCCCCCCAACACCCGACCCAACTTGACGCGCATCACGGCATCATCCATGGGCTTGCAGTGCATCGTGCGATTCGCCGGTTGTATTAGCTTGCCCGTGGAAACATCCTTCAACTCGCCGCCGGGCACCTTGTGCAGCAGCACACACGGAGTGTCCTAAGGCATACAGATATGCATCATGAGATGGCAGCCAATCAAAGGCATTAAGTAGAGCACGCTGACTAACTACTTATTTTACCTTGGTGAGGGCGCCGAGCTCGGCTAATGTCGAGACACGGGTGGCCGGTGGCTGATCCTTCTTCTTCTTCGTCTCGGGTGCATTAGGAAGCACCGCCGCCGGCTGCTGCGCCTTGGTAGTCTCGGCAGGAGGGGCAGCTCCAGCACATCTAACTCCATCGGCTGCGCCGCGGGGATGGAGGGCGGCGGGGTAACCATGTTTGGCGACACTTGGTGGCTCGAGCTGTTGCCGTCGGTGCTGGGCACTTGTATCGGCCCCACCTGACCGTCTGCATTCCATTTTGCTATCCCCTCCATCAGCCGAGGGGGTAGCATCTCTAGGATCTTCTGCTGCACTATCGTGTTCACCTCGTCCTAGTCCACCTTACTGGCCTCCAGATGCGCGATCTTCTGCTTCAGCTCTTCCTTCTCGGCCTGATCTTGAGCCGTCGACTGGGTCCGCCTCTCCTTTCTCTTCTTGGCTTCCTTGCTGTAGTACTCGCGGAACTTTGTGCTCGTACCAAAGCCAGAGATACGGCCAAATGACATGGGCGGCTTGGACTGTGGCCTCCCCTTGAAGGCGTTGGTCGCCCTGTTGAAAATCGTGTCCCACGGCTCCGTCGAGCCCTGGGACGACGAGTCCGGCGCCTCGCACGTAGCCTTGATTTCAGCGTCCTGCAGATAAGGAAAAGTGAACCAATTTAGGAACTTGCCTTCATTATTCAAAATGAAAGCAAATGGACCGCGGGTAAATTCCTTACCACCTTATTCTCAAACTTCCTCACATCATCATCGTCGGTGACGAATTCCTTGGAATCCTTGTCCAGATAGTAGCGGGCCCGGACAAAGTTCCGGGTCTGCTCGTCCGTGATTTTTAAAAACGGGTTTTCTTTCCTGAGATGCTCAACCTCGGCGTCCTCCCTTTCCCATATGGCCTTCTTTCCCCTGTAACCGCCGCTTCCACATTGGTGGTTACCTATGTTCTATTCCTGCATTTCCCGACCCCACTCCATCCATGACTTCACTTCGTCAGTCTCCATCTCCGCCTTGAATATCTTGAACTCGTCTTCGTTGATCATGAGCTCACCCTTCTTGATCTTCTCCCAGCTTTCTTTTTTCACGATCTTGTTCTTCACCCGGGTCCTCCAGCTGCTCAAGGCATTGGCCATCTTCGTCATGGCTAACCTGTTCACCTTATTGGATTTTTCCAGTTTGTCGGTGTACGGGGCTGGGAACTTGTACCGTCGGTGAAGCTTCTTAAGGCAGTTCGCCACCAACCGCTCATTCGCTTCACTTCTCAGGTGCTTCGTGTTGATCGACATGCTTTCCCGGATGATGCACCCGAGTTGCATGCCCTACCCAGTGGCAACATCCGGAGGATCCAACGGAAGTCCACTTTCCGAGACCAGAGTGATCTCGTCGGTGGTGTCGGCGAGCTTTTGCGGCTTCTGATTCTTCCTCGACTTCTTATTCTTCTTAATGGACGGGTTGCTGCTACCGCCATCCATGTGGTCCCTGCATCGGTCATGCGGCCTCCACCATCGGAGGTGGTCGCATCCTCCTCCTCGGCTTCATCTATCCGGTAGTCCTTGTCCCCCTCTTGCTCATCATCCCCATCGTGGCCCGCAGTAGCTGCCACGTCCTCATGCTGAGACTCCGTCGCCTCGTGTTGTGCCGCCGCCTCCCAGAAAGTGAGGTTCGCCGCTCTGGCTTGGTCTTCGACGCTCATGGCGGCCTTAGAAGTGCCGGCCCCATCGGCGGCCGACATGTTTGCACACTTCTAAACAAATTAAAATAAGGAAGTTAGTATTAATTATTGTTGACAATATTTAAAATGAGCTGCCCATTTCTCCCGAAGTGTCAATTCACTTCCACTTTGGTCGAGAAATGGGGCTCATATGTCAAAAAATTACTAAGTGTCAACCGAAAAATTCGGCATGACCTTCGCTAATTTTTTGACATATGAACCCCATTTCTCGACCGAAATGGATCGAAATCAACATTTCAGGAGAAATGGGCAGCTCGGGTGATTTCCCTGCAAACATTTCACATACAAAGAAGCACAAATTGTGCTCCACAGCCACATATGGTATGGAGTACTAGTTGGTCAACATGTATACAGGTTGTAGTCATGTACCAATTGTGGTACAAGACCTCTCTATTACACTACACAATAACTAGAATTTAACATATCAAGATTCTCTACCTGCTAAATACTAGAACTAGTAAGCAGAAACATGACATACACTACATGTAGAGATAAAAAAGACAACCAATATGTTAAAAATCCATTTTCTTTCATCGACAGCAAACCACAAAAACATCAAAGTAACTAATACGAACATGTTAATGGACAGGCTGTTAGCGCATAATCCTAAGCATCAACCAAAGGATTACTTACAACAATAGTCCTAATTATACAACCAGAAAATAAATATAAACATATCAAGAGTTGTAACTACCTCGGTGAATTACGCTCTTAGTTACATGCCTGGATGAGCGGAAATGGTTAAAATAGTACGGTGGGGCCAAATGCCACTCACAGGTAGACCTTTCGGCCGTCCTAACCATTTCCAGAACATCGGGACAAGAACGAGCGGCGTAATCGGCAGGCGAAGGGATCAACTACATACACAAATGAGTATGTATGCAAGCCACATACAACAGTCCAAAGAGCCATTCCATCTAAAAAGAAATAGAAATATTGCAACGCCATACGGCAAGATCCAAATATCCTAGATAGAGATAATATTTTAGGATAACTCCTCATACATCAAACATCAGAGTATCAGGCGGAAGCAGAAAACAAGATCTGAGTACGGATAAGAAGCAAATCGGCATAAGATGCCACATAAATAAACACATCCCACCCACAGATCTCACGGATCCCCGTTCCCGAAATCTCTACACCGAGTGATCGTTGCCAACATCGTCCGTCTCCTCCACCTAGTATCCATCTTGCGAGTATACCTGTTCATCTGAATCAAACAATTTATCGTGTGAGACCCTAGGGGTACTCAGCAAGTCTTTATGCCTCTAAAGGGGACACAACCTAGGGTGACGCAATTGCAGCAAAAGATAATACCTAACAATTCTATAGATACTCGCTAACCATCCGCCTAACCAAAGATAGACGGATGTCCGTTAATTAAGAACAACAGTTATAACAGTAATATTAACAGATCCATCCTCCTCCTTGCTTACCAATGAGGAAGCGGACGAACAACCCCCCCATCCGTTGGCAGTTTTATTAACCATTCCATGAGTGTTGCACTATTTACTAGTCAGGTACTTAGTCAAATTAAAAGCGGTACTTTAGTTATACTTGTCTATGATCGAGAAACTCTGCTCCAAGTCGTCCATAACCGCGGACATGGCTTTCAGAAAGTTTTACCCTGCAGGGGTGCACAAATAGCAACACACACTTGATCAACCTCGGAAAAACCAAATCAAAACCCAACGAGGCATTCACGACAAAGCAATCACAGGATTCAGAAATGTTTCAGGGGGCCACCCCATTAAGCTACCCGCAACGAAGTTGGCCGGCTCCGAGACGGACCCAAGGTTTGCGCCAATGGCTATAAACGACTGGGAACCCGAAAGTGTGACTGGGCTTGTCGATACCGCGAAAACACTCCGCAATCCTAAATAGTACAGGTGCTCCTCACACAATCTTAAATAAAGTAGTAAAACATGGCATACGTACAGGATAGTAATAACGCCTCAAACTACTTTGTGGCCCCAAGAAATAAGAATGAATCAAGCTCTGGCTCAGGGGGGTCCATAAGGCCTCCCAGATGTGGATAGTGCGAATAGTCAAGGAACAGGAATCAAGTACTCGGGGTCCTGTGGGACACAAGTGAGCATGAAGAACCAAATACCAGATATTTCTCACTGGTGCCACTTTCATTAGTTATCCCATTACTACTCAGGTTAAGTTGCTTAGGTACATCGTTATCCATCAGACACTCACATACCCTACACATGCTGGTATACGACCCGCATGGCTCAAACAACTCCTGTAGTAATGGCTCATGGGATGGAGGAACAACTTCGGTGGGGTTTAAAAGTAAAGGCTATGCTGTACTTGGGATTCAGTTTAATGCAATCGTGACTCAATGATGCACGAATAAGATAGAGGCAATAGGTACTATATGTATGCAAGCATGTGGTAGTGCTTGCCTGGCAGCTCAGTTGAAGCGAGGGACGGATCTGGGTAGTGCTCCAGGGTTTCCTGAGATATCCCCTGCTCAGCGTCTATTCGAAGAAGAACCAAACAAACAAGGGTCAACATAAATAGAGTGCACAAGCATATGAATTAAAATGCGACAAGCAATCAGTCATGCCATGATGAATGATGCACAATTTGCATGGCAATAATGTAGCATGGCATGGGTGAGGTGTGGGGTACAAGATTAAAGCATTTAATTAAGTTTGTAGCCCGGTTTGCTCTCATAACACTTGCTGTATACTCATTATTCATATGATGCATGCTGCAATTCAGAACATGGAATGCATAAATAGAACGGGCTCGTCGCGCTGATCGATTTAGACATATTATTTGTCAAAATTGGAGTTATAGAATTAAAGTTATTAATTAATTAAGGAAAAGGGCATTTTGTTTGTAATTTTAATCAACTCGAAATTTTAAAGTGCTAAAATAATATTTTGAATGGCATATTTGAATTCCTCATATTTTTCTGGTTTCAAAATATATATTACATGTTGGTTTTGGAATTATATTTTAAAAGATATTTAAAACAGATTCAAATTTGAATTTAAAACATTTCTGAAAAGTTTAATTAAAACAGAAAACAGAAACACTTTTGTTACTCAGCTAAACCTAGCCCTAGTCACTGACGAGTGGGACCGGGATGACTGGGTAAAACGGCGCGGCGAAAAGGTTTTTCTCACCGGCACAGAGACTAGTCCAGGAGGCTGACATGCGGGCCTGACGGAGAAGAGGGGCCCACATGACAGAGAGAGGTGGAGGGCTGACCACATGGCACGGAGAGGAGTGCGGGTTGAGAGCTGGGAACCTGGGGGCTTTTCTGTAAAGCTACCAGGGGGCTGACCGGTGGGGCCACGAGTACCTCGGGTTGAGAGAGAAAAAATAAAGGGGGGGGGGTTGTAAACTGCCAACAGACCCCTGTTGATCTTCTCTCTGAAACGCGGACAGGTCGGTGCTCGACCGACGCAGAGCACGGCGCGTGGGGTTCGAACTCGCGTTGCGGGCTCCCGCGCTGAGGATGTTAGCCAGTGCGGCTGGGTATGGGTTGGTGTCAGAAGGACGGGCGAGGGCTAGGTATGCCGCTGCGAGGCGCAGCGACGAGAGAACGTCGTCGGCTGCCGCGCACCGAGGGCGTTCGGTGAAATGATCGGCGAGCATAGACGTCGGCGGAGGGAACGGAGGTGTCCACAAGAGAGAGGGGCTCACCGAGAGGTGGACGACAGAGTTGGATCGGTCCGGGGGACGACGCAGTGGCGAGGACGCAGATGGCCGCCAGCGTTAGGGTTTTGGAGGGCGTCAAGGTACTGCGGCCGGTCCGGGGCCTCTCCTCCTTGCTGGCGTGTACGGGGACGTCGTCGGGACTACGGTGGGCTTCCTCGACAACCGCAGCTCCACGCCACTGGCTAGATCGAGAAGGGGGAAGGTGAGGCCGACGGTGGCCGGCGTTGGGGTAGATGGTGGTAGGGAAAAAGCAGGGAGGAAGGGGAGCGGCCTGGGGAGATCTGGAAGAGGCAGAGGGTTCGTGAGAGGAAGGATAAGGAGGCCGAGAGGGGAGGAACGATGTCGTGGGGGCGACGGGAACGAAAAGGTGGCTTTGGCCACCTTTTTACCCCGCCCTCACGTGCTCGTCGTGGGTGGCCAGAGGCAGGGAGAGGGCTGCCAGTGGGCCAGGGTGAGGGGAGAAGGCCGGCTCGGCTGGTGGGGTCGCCTGTGCAGCGAGAGAGAGGGAGATGTGGTGGTAGGGTTTTTAGCAAGATCAAACAAGATCAAGCAAAAGGAGTGCTAGAGAGAGATGGTGGTGAGGTGTTAGGATTTTGGAGAGGATCGCACAAGATCAAACATGGAAGAAAGAGAAAAAATATCAAGAAGAGGAGGGTTTGGGAGAAGGAGAGCTCAAAGAGAGGATCACCCAAAACCAAGTGAAAACCAAAAGAGTGGAAAGGTGGTGATGGTGCTAAAGAGAGAGGTAGGGGTAGGGAGATATTTAGGGTTTTACATGATCAAAGCTAGATCAAGCAAGAAAAGATGGTGAGTTTAGCAAGAGCAAAATAATAGAGCTTGCTTGACATGATCCCAAAAGACCATGATCCACTCCAAAACAAATAAAAACCAAAGGATCAAGGATGGTGGTGATCTTGCATGGCCCATGCATAATCATAAAATGCCATGTTTTATTTTGTGAAAACAATAATAATAATATGGCATTATTCTTATGCATTCCCAAGAAGTGGAATAAAAGCCAAGGAAAAGAATTTATAGAATTAGATCCACCCCACCCACATGAGCTAGAGTAAATATCAAAAGAAAAAGAAATACAAGCTCATGGGTTATTGGAATGGTGGAATTATAAGGTGGGGACAAAGAAAGGTGATGGAGTTGAATAAAAGATATGCCCCCAACTCAACTTGGGCATCAATCATTTATCAAGAAACAAATACAATATATCAAGAGGCAAATACAATTAATGATGCATATGAGATAAGAACCAAAAGAAGAAGGGTTTTATATGATGCTCAAATGCAAGGTGGCATGATGACATGAGCATGATATAATTATGATGCAACAATTATATGTAGGAAGTAGCATTTATATAGACTAGGCTAGTAGCATTGCAATTGTTAGACAATTGGGATGCTACAAGAGTTCTTGATGGACTCAATATTGGAAATAGCCACCATAAACAACAAGACATACATTTCATTTGTGCATGTGCATGATCGCTACTACTTAGACACAAATAGCAGCATCTAAATTGATACTTTGTACTAGGAACATATGGCTGGTATCACTATATATATGTTATCTAAATCAAGAGACGTGACTCAAAAGAGAAAAAATCGAAAGATCCTATACCTGATTTACTACCACTAATAAGCTAGTGAAAACAACGTTTTTTAACATGATTGCGTTACAACAAGTACAGTATGGCAATCAAAATGCACCCACAGACACATAATTTCACCTTACCATTAGTGCCATAGCAACACAAACATGTGTGGAAGTTCATTTAACTTCTGACAGAGAACTAGACCATTCATGTTTAATGCGTAATTGGCAATCAGAGGCTAACCGATTACAATAGGAGGCAATCTAGTGTAAGAGACATCACATGAGAAGATAGTTTATTTCATTATGACAACAACAATTTCAACATAAACATAACATACACATCATCAAGGTAGGCAATCTAAGGTTTACATCACAGCAATGTAGTAAATAAAATCGAGTCTTCTAGTGTAGGAGCAAGCATACGCAGCGCAATCCAAAGGAAATAGGGAGTAATCGAGAGAAAGAGATGCCTTCTATGGCACACCAATGGGGGATGCAGTGTTGTAGGAGATGACATCCCAGTCAAAGAAGGCAGGGTAGCAAGTCGTAGTGGACGCTGGCAGCAGCTTGACGACACGAACTCTGGTAGTACCTCGGTGGGCAGCACCACGCCACCACTGGCACCACTGCCGGAACGGGAACATGAACTGAGCAAAATTGAACTCGCAATGGTCATGTCCAAATCAACTACTCCCTCTGATCGCAATGCCCCTCGCAAACACCTCCATCGCCGCGGGCTCCACCACCACAATTCAAAACTACCTAGGATTCTCGCCACACTCACACACACACAAAAATGGAGCATCCCATCAGCGAGGGATACAATGGACCAGATGTCAAGGAATGTTGCGGCATGTAGTGGTCACTATCGTGCTAAGGGGGCGGATGCAGGGTTTGAGGACCAACAACAGCAGTAGCTTGTCGTCCATCGCTAGCAATGCTGACATTCGGAGGATAGCAACGACATCAATAGACTATTGGGGGCCTCCTCCTTATCACCGTGACGGATGGATGGCCGGGAGAGAGAGATGGGGCAGGGAACAGCTTACCAGTTGAAGGGGACGTGAGAGCGAGGGATGAAGGAAACGCGTGATGGTGGTGCCGCTAGCCTCCAGCACCTCGAAGCCTCCTCCTCCTGGATGACAGAGCCTCCTCCTCCTCCTCCTGGACGACGAAGCCTCCTCCTCCTGGTGCTCTGCGAGGTCACGGTGGGTATGGCAGCGAGGCAAGGCGGGCGTGGCATGGCATGCGTGGCATGGCGGGGCGGGCACGGTGGCGAGAGCAGAAGCGTGCTAGGGTTCTGTGGGATTTCACTTAGCGATTTGGGGAAAAAGGGGCAGTGAGATTGAGGCCTCATCAAAACATTAAGTCAATGAATTATGTGGCGCATCTGTTCAGATATGCGCCACAGAATTTTGGAGATGGTATAAAAGGAGCGTTGCGCTGTTGTTTGATAGAAAGAATTGCTTACCACACTGGTTCAGCGCTTGCTCCTCTGTTCTGAACCTGGGGTGGCCAGGATCGATTGCTGGCTGCCACATCTTTTTTTGACTTTTTGAAAAATATTTTAAGGATGGTAATAATATAATAAAAGCAGGAACTACTATATTTGCCTATTAAAAACAAGAATTAATATATTTGCCTCGATATTATATTATATGCTTGTGTCACACCCACATCAATATCCGCATACATTAGTTTGTCAAAGTAATACATATATGCAGGCGCGCGAGCACACATGTGCATTAATTAGTACAAAAAAGGCGTCAAAAACCTCTAAGTCGGCTCTGAGGTAGCTAGTGTCTCTTCACAACAACTTTCTTTCCCTTCTTCTTCGCGGTAGAATACTTTAGGCCGGCCACCTTGAGATTTTTTCTCGTGTACGGGTAACCTTTAGCCGGTAGGGTGGTATTCCTTCTTACTTTAGCATAAGTAGTTGGCTTGTCAAAGTACTTGTCGAATTCCTCTTCGATCTTGGGATCACCGTTCTTATCGATGTCTTTCTTGTTGGCGGGTCCTTCCATTCTGATGATGCTCCTCTTGCCCCTCCTCACGACAACACGGCTTGGATTTGCCGGGTCAGTAATGAAGAAGCATTGGTCAACTTGGCTAGCGGGCACCCATGGCTCATTTTTCGTGGAGGCGTTCTTCGATTTGGTATCCAGTATAACCATGGTGGTGAAAAACCGGCCATCTTTTTCGATGCTCTTGGCCCATCTGACACGAAACATCGGCACCGTCACTCCACAGTAGTCGAGTTCCCATATCTCCTCGATCCTTCCGTAGAATCTTTCCTTGACATCAGTCTCGTCATCAGCATATGACAGCATAGTTACTCCTGAGTTTTGGTATTATCTATTCTTGTCCTTCTCCTCGGTGTAGAATCTGTAGCTGTTGATGTCGTACGTCTAATAGGCCCTAACGTTGCACCTGGGGCCCTGTGAGAGTGAGAATATGAGTTTCTGATCTCCAGTATAAGGCGTCGGCATGGGACTTTCCAGTAGCCTTTTCTTGAACCACCCCGTGAAGCTGGCGTTGTGCTCTCTGGTTACGTCTCCCTTCTTCCTCGGCTTGCCCAGGTTGGCGAGCTTCTGCTCGATTAAGGTTTTGTGCTCATCCACCCAGGGGACGACCAACTGTATGTGTTGTAGTGCGACTCGGTTTGCCCTATCAAAGTCGACGTGTTCGAGTTCGATGCCGACGTGGAGTGCGCGGTAGCCCTCGCCGTGACCAAATCCAGCGAGCCTTCCGATGTGCTTCCTAGTGGGCAGACCGACATCCTGGTTCTCGGTGCTTAGATAGTTCTGGCAGAAGGAGATGCACTCGTAGGTTAGAAAGCTCTTGGCTATGCTTCCATCTGGACGGGACCTATTGCGAACAAATCCTTTGATGACACCGTTTAGCCTTTCGAACGGCATCATGTTATGCAGGAACACCGACCCAAGATGGATGATGTCATCCACGACATGGACAAGCAGATGCACCATGATGTCGAAGAACGCGGGAGGGAAGTAAATCTCGAGCTTGCATAGTATCTTGACGATGTCTTCATGTAGCTTGCCGAGCTGCTTCACACCGATAGACTTCCTAGATATGACATCGAAGAAGTTGCAAGGCCAAAGAGCGTCTCACGGACGTGCTCGTCCATTATCCCTCGGATTGCAACAAGGAGTATCTGCGTCATCAGCACGTCACAGTCGTGAGACTTCATCCCACTGAACCTCTTCTTCGCTACGTCCAGATGTCTGCTTATCTTCCTAGAGTAGCCGTGGGGAACCTTGACTCCTAGGAGGCAACGGAAAAACCTCCCGAGCTCCTCCTCGCTTAGAGTGAAGGATGCAGCTTTAAGCACCACCTCATTCTTCTTAGCCCTTTTGCGGCGACCGTGGGTCCCTTCCGTCTGTTCATCGTTATCGTCAGCATCATCACTATCGGGGTACTGAAGTTCCTTCTTAATGGCAAGCCATTTTAGGTCGCTTCTTGCTTTCGGCCCATCCTTGGTCCTATCCGGCATGTTCATCAGAGTGCCGAGCAGGCTCTCGGTAACGTTCTTCGTGATGTGCATCATATCGAGGCTATGGGGCGTGTGGAGGACCTTCTAGTAAGGAAGGTCCCAGAAAATGGACCTCGCCTTCCATACTCCATGCAGCGGTGATGGTTGTTCCCTTGGCCGCTTCTTTCCTGGCGCAGGGCACTCTTCCTAATTGTCTAGAAGCTCCTTGATTTCTTCGCCGCTCAACGGTCGATGTGGGGCATTATCGAGCTCGTCTTTGCCATTGAACAGGCCTCCGTTTTTTCTCCATGGGTGATCCTTGCGGAGCCACATTCGAGTCCTTTGGAACACGGTTTTCAAAGACCCAGGATCCCTCAGCAGTTGCAGATGCGGGGTCTTATCCATGAACCTGACACATGCACAGAATCCGTGGTTCACCTGACACGCTACATATCCGTAACCAGGATAGTCCTGCACCGTCGTGATCAACGCAGCTCTCAGGTCGAAATAATCTCCAGTGTAGGCATCCCACGTACGTGTCGGCGTCTCCCACAACGTCGCTATCTCCTCTTTCAGGAGCCCGAGATACAGATGCATGTCGACACCTGGTTGTTTTGGCCCCTGGATAAGGATACTCATGTGTACATACCGCTGCTTCGTGCACAACCAGGGGGGAGGTTGTACGGCCATACAAACACGGGCCAGGTGTTGGGCGTGCTACTCTGGTTGCCAAAGGGATTGAGTCTGTCGGTGCTCATGCCCAGCCTAACGTTCCTTGGATTGAGCCCGAACTCATCTTGGAATTCGATGTCCAGCGCATTCCACTGGCTAGCATCCGCGGGGTGTGTCAGGATCTTGCCCTTCTCCGGATCATCTTCCGGCTTCTCCCTCTTCGCGTGCCATTGCATCAGCTCTGCTTCCTTAGGGTCTACGAAATACCGCTGCAGACAGGAAGTGATAGGAAAGTAACACACCACTTTTCGAGGAACTTTCTTTCCCTCTCTTGTACCGTCCCTGGCCGCACACCGGGCATGTGGTTCTATCCTTGTACTCATTCCGGTAAAGTGTGCAGTCATTGATGCATGCATGGTACTTCACGTACGGTAGGTCTAGTGGGAAAACTACTTTCCTCGCCTCCTCGATACTTGTTGGCAATGTGTTTGTAAAAACCCAAACCTGGCTTGGTTTGAATCCCTATGATTACAGTGCTAGTCCCTGGATCGAATAGCTAGCACCCACAGTTTAAGATGTAATATCAAGATACAAAGGTCATATTACATCGCATGATCCAGAATATGAATAATTTATTACAAACCTATAGCCATAGGCTATCTTATTACAAAGCAGCAGAATACAAGTAAAGCATGGAGTCCTTCATCTTCATGTGCCACAGGCAAACATGTTGGGTGCAGACTCATAGCCTCTATCATCAATCCATACTCATCAATAGAATAACCTGCAACATGATAGGTTGCAGCCACAAAGGGTCAATACTTTGAATGTATTGGCAAGTGTCACAAGTTTGTGAATATAAGTTGGACTATCACTACATGCACATTTGGTTAAGTAGATCTTAGGCTCATTTGCAGAAAGCAATATGGTTTTATCCTATGTTTGTAAAAATAGTTTTGATCTTTCAATAACTTTCTGAACTCCTTGGCAAACTCCAAGTTCTTCTAATCTCTTGTTGTCACCATTAAGTTTTACTTTGAGAAATTAGAATGTCGAGATCTTCCATAGCTTCAGGCCTTAGTTGCTCAGAGTTGTCCATAACCGGGGACACGGCTAAGTACTTAGAATTTAATCTTCTGCAGAAGTTGTACACTTTACCCACAAGACACAATCTCATCTTGACGCCACCAGTGGCCGCTGGATTAGTACTCACCAAGATGGAGTACCGGCAAATCGAGAATGTGACAAAGTCTTTCCATAGAAGTCCTCCCAATACATAATGCCAGCACATCTACCAGGCACCAATGCAAGGATAAACCTCCAATGCATAATTCCAGTTAACCTGAAGAGGTACCAATGCATGGGTCTTCCACTATGTAATTGACTAGGCCAGAGCCCATTTGGCATGTGGATGTACATGAAAGCCACTGTACGAGAAACATGTTCAATCTCTAAGTTCCTGGGTGGTATTCTTCTAGTGCACACACGAAAGAGATAGCCATAAACATGGTTCCCTTCGTTGCCACCTTATTCTCAACTGAGTATCCACACTCCACCCAGGTGATTCATTGAGTCTTTGTTTTATTATATAAAACATATATTTTCCAACACCACATACAATCACAATATGGTATATTCCACCCTGAAACTATAGTAGGGCTAAGCATACTACAACTACAGTATTACCACTAAGGGATATATAAAGGATATCCTAATAGGATATAGCATAGCATAGTATCATAGTAGTCCTATCATGCATAATACAAAAATCCACTAAGTGTAATGAAAAATAGTAGGACATGGATGATAGTGTCACTTGCCTTAGTAGTTGGTGGTCTTGGTACACTCTTTGCAGTAACACACTTGACAATCCACACAATCTATCAAACAAAACAAACAAGACAAAACATGCACAAAGTCAACACTAATGGCAATACAAAAATCATGCAAAATATGCAAGCATGCAAGATGGAAATTTTATTGCACAAATTGTTATAACAAGGTTTTGAACAATACTAAGTGTTTTCTGAATACTTTACAATTGCAAGATTACAAATGCAACCATTTGTGACATTGTAACAATTAGCAATAATTTCTAGCCTTTGGAAAGGCTAGACTCCCTAAATAATTCCCATGCTATTAGGCATAGCCAACCAAATCTATATTTTGGTCTCACTGGACAGAGGGTTCAATTTGCAATCCATAGCAAAAAGATTCACCCAAAAATAATTTACAAAGCAATTTTTATGGGTAAAATACTCCTAAAAAGGTTCTGCCTAAAATTCAAATTTTCCAGAAGCAAAAGTGTGAAACAAGGACTCTATAATAAAGGTCTTATTTTTCTGAATCCATAGAGACCAAATTTGTATTTTTCTGATTTGTGGATCAAAAGTTATTGAATTTCTAAGTTTAATACAAATCTGTCTATTTTTCTATTTAAACAAAATAGTCTGGCGACGTGGCGTGTTCTTATTGGCCGGTACCGGTTCGGGCGGATCAACAACGTGGGCCGTTGGATTATAAGTGGCAACGGGCGATCCAGATTAGCCCGTACTGTTTCGCTCGCCGATCTAATCCTAGCCGCAGACGTCGGATCGGACGGCGCTCAGCGTGTCGACCATAGACTGGCGGCACTGGCGACGGTGCGCGGCGGCGACGCGTCGGACGGGTGGTGCTCCGGTGGTTCTAGAGGGGCAGGGGGTCCGTGGACTCTCACTAGAGGTCGAGGCGGTCGTGGCGGTCTCGATGGAGGTCACGGTGGAGGGTGGGGTGCTCTGCCTCAATCACGAATCCTCGCCGGAGCTCTGTCGATGGCGAAGCTCGTGTTCCTTCGTCGGTGACGATGATCTGGGGCTCGAACAGGCAAAGAGAGGGGTTAGTGAGGGGCGCCCGGGTCAGCATGATCTAACAAAGGTTAAAAAGGGGGGCGGGAACCTTAACCTCACCGGAGAACTCGACGGACGGCGGCGGCAGAGGGAGTTCGCTGGGGTTGTCCGTGTCGTCGACCTGGAGCACGAGAAGGCACATAGCCGGGGTTAAAACACGCGCCAGGACATGGAGAAGCTAACATGACAGAGGGGAAGGTGCGGGGCAGTGAGTTCTTGCCGAAATCCTCGCCGGAGCTCGTCGGTGGCCGCAGTGGTTCGAGCTCGATTCCGAGCAGCCCAGTGGCTCTCAGGTGGCGGTTTCTGAGGGGAAAACGAAGAGGAGGGGGTGGGGATTAAGAGGCAGGGGTCGGAGTGGAGATTAATTCGTGGAAACGCGCGAATTCGGCCGGACTTGGTAACGGCAGAGGAGGGGGGCGGCCCGTTCGTCGTTCGGTTGAAGAAGCTGAGGTGGCGGGTGACGTGGGCGTGGGGTCGGGGTGTAAGTGGAAGGGGGTGGGCAGCGGCGCGGTAAGAAAAACAGGAGGAGAGGGAAAAGGCCGGGTGGGGCTGGTGGGCTGGTTTTGGGCCGAAAGGCCAGAAGCTGTCTGCTGCTTTATTTTTTTCTCCCTTTTCTTTTTCCATTTCTGTTTTCTTAAATATCTTTTGATTTAATGATCCAATTTGAATCAAACAAATTTCTAAAAATTTGTAAAACTCAAATTAGGTTTTTAGGGCATTATAGAACTCATTTACTTTCCAACTCAAAATTTTCTAACCAAATTTATTCACTTTGGTTTTAATATCTAATATTGCCTTTATTAAATATATTCTCAAAATAATTCATATCTTTTTATCCATGGCTCCAAATTGAATGAAACCAATTTCTATCGTTTTATTATTTTGCCCTTTATCTTTTTAGCCCTCATAGGAGTTCTTTTGTCTAATATACATATGGAGTATATCCAAAGTATTGTGTTGTTCTTAGTGTTAACAAATAATTAGAGTTTTAGGGTTTGAGATATTTTTCACTTCTCTTGGGTTTTTAAAATGCAACCAAGTCAAGATGCTCATGCATGCTTCATGATTTGGGACTTTAAAACATGCACACCAATTCACAAACAAAAAATCATTTTGTTTGGCTTGGGTTTTGGAGGCATTATATTAAATATTCCAAAAGTTTTTGTTCCTTCTGAATTTCAAAGAACTTGGTTCTTCATTTTTTCTAAAATTTTCACATTTCAAAATTTGGAAAATTTTGGGATGTGACAGTGTTGTCCTTGGGAAGACGAGCGTGCCAGAATTTCATGTGAGCGTTGAAGCTAGTGTCGGTCCATTTGTGCTCTGCCTTCATCTCCAGAGCCTTTAGCGTTACACTCAAGCGTGTATCCTCGGGCCGGCACCCAGGATACAATGGAGTCCTCCCGTCTACCTCCATCTGCGCCAGCTTGGCTTTCTCTCTAGCTGCAGCTCTCGTGTTGGCTATGTGCTTGAGGAGTATTTCTTGAAGATGAGGGTCCCGCAAGGCCGAAGTTAGCGGCGTGTCCGTGCTCCCGTCTTATCCGCCGCCACCACCACCATCTGCTCTGGCATCGTCTCCTTCATGATGATCGTGTCTTCCGGCATCTCCTTCTTCATGATGATCATGTTCGTCGGCATCTCCTTCGTCATGCTGACCATGTCCAGGAGACCCTTCGTCTTCTCCCCTGCCCCCGGCCTCTTCTTCATCATGGCCACCGCCATCTACCGGCAGCTCCTCATTCACTAAGAAGCCAGGCATGAAACCGCGCGTGAACAGGTGAGACTCTAGTTGTCCGGAATCATGGTTGATCCACTTACGGTGTTTGCACGTTCGGTACAGACATCTTATCTTGGTCATGTTGTTCCGAACCATGTCAGCTACCGCGTCAGCCTTGTATCTAACCACCCAGCGTTCGCTCATATGGATGACCATGGTCGCCTGCGCGCGAACATAGACCAAATTAAAGAGAGTATGTTAGAACCATGCACACACACACGACGCGCACACATACATGCATGCATGATCACCGGGAAATTTCGGCATGACCTATCCTAAAAATAGGACGTATGGCTAGTGCAGAAATTTGCCGAAATGGACGTGAATCAACATTTCGGCAAACCTCCATGCACCCGGCACCGGCAACATGCATTCCAGCACAACACAAGCTCCCTCCACAAGCAAACATGTATTCAATCACAACACAAAGTGAAGGAACATCGTCTCGCCATCGCACACCGCCTGCGGGACCATCTTCACCTACGAAAATCCATACACACCGCGCCGAGGCCCGGCGACCACACAAAACATGCATCACACAAGTACCCATGCACACACGCCTCACAAATCTACAAACCAAATCTACACCAACCCCATATGCATAGTGTAGCAAGAGGGGGTGTGGGATGTGTGGAGGTGGAAAGTATGGGTGGTTTACTACCTTTACAAGTAGTAATAGCTTCCCCTCACAAGTACATAAACCAAAGTAGGTCTAGCTATCAATAATGGAGGTGAGTATGAGCAAAATGGAGTGGGAGGGAGGAGGGGGACGAGCTAGTTGAAGGTGGTGGGAAGAAGGGAAAGGGTGGCTGCCACCTTTTGTAGATCTGTTTCGCACATTCTCTGGCGCATATGGAAAATGCTCCACAGAATGTCAAAATTCTATGGCGCATATAGCTACATGTGCCACAGAAAGTGAGAATTCTGTGGCGCATATGCTATATGCGCCACAGAATTTTGACATTCTGTGGCGCATATATCCATATGCGCCACAGAATTCTGGCATGCCCATGTGCTGGGGTCAGGCCCACATGGGCCCACAGCAATTCTGTGGCGCATATGGCTATATGCACCACAGAATTCTCACTTTTTGTGGCACATATATCCATATGCGCCACAGAATTGCAGGAATTCTGTGGAGCATTTGCTACATGCGCCACAAAATTTATTTTAGTGGAGCATTTTTTATATATCCGCCGCAGAATTAAAATCTACCTACAATCGTTTTCCTAGTAGTGAAAGCACAAAAGAAGAGGAGCTTCAACATTGCATGTTGCATTGGTGAGGTAGAAGTTGCATCACAGAATGCACCGGGTGTGTGTGGTCATGTGCATCAATGTGGTCTAGGAAAAGAACACATGCAATGTGGTCATGTGGATCAATGACACCACTAGATCAATGTTGTTTAGGAAAAGAACACATGCAATAACACTAGTAGATCAATGTGGTTTAGCAAAACAACAGATACAATGTCTGTGGAAGATCAGCTTCCATGTGTCAAACCATGGTCACAGAGACCAAAAGCACATAGGAAGAGCAGATTCCACATTACATGTTACACTAGTGAGGCAGAAGTTGCATCACAGAATGCACTGGAGTGTGTGTGGTCATGTGGATCAATGTGGTCTAGGAAAAGAACATATGTAATGTGGTCATGTGGATCAATGTGGTTTACGAAAAGAACACATGCAAAGACTGTAGGTGATCCATGTGTCAAACCGTGGTCATAGAGATGAAAAGCACATAAGAAGCAAAGCTTCCACATTGCATGTTGCACCAGTGAGGTAGAAGTTGCATCATAGAATGCACTGGAGTGTATGTGGTCATGTGGATCAATGTGGTCTAGGAGAAGAACACATGCAATGACACTAGTGGATCAATGTGGTTTAAAAGAACACATGCAATGTCCATAGTGGATCCATGTGGCAAATCATGGTAACAGAGACCAAAGGCACATAGGAAGAGTAGCTTCCACATTGCATGTTGCACAAGTGAGGCAGAAGTGGCATCACATAATGCATTGGAGTGTATGTGGTCATGTGGATCAATGTGGTCTAGGAAAAGAACACATGCAATGAAACTAGTGGATCAATGTGTCAAACCATGGTTACAGTGACCAAAAGCACATAGGAAGAGCAGCTTCCACATTGCATGTTGCACTAGTGACGCAAAAGTTGCATCACAGAATGCACGGGAGTCAGTGTGGTCATGTGGTTTAGGAAAAGAACACATGGACTGTGGTCATGTGGATCAATGACACTAGTGGATCAATGTTGTTTAGGAAAAGAATACATGCAATGTCTATAGTGGATCCATGTGACAAACAATGGTCACAGACACCAAAAGCACATAGAAATAGCAGCTTCCACATTACATGTAGTACTAGTGAGGCAGAAGTTGCATTAAATAATACACTGGAGTGTGTGTGGTCATGTGGATCATTGTAGTCTAGGAAAACAACACCTGCAGTGTGGTCATGTGGATCAATGACACTAGTAGATCAATGTTGTTTATGAAATAAACACGTGCAATGACACTAGTGGATCAATGTGGTTTAGGAAAAGAACACATACAATGTCTATGGAGGAGCAGCTTCTATGTGTCAAACCACGATCACAGAGACCAAAAGCACATATGAAGAGAAGTATCCACATTGCATGTTGCACAGGTGAGGCAGAAATTGCATCACAGAATGCACCGGAGTGTGTGTGGTCAGGTGGATCAATGTGGTCTAGGAAAATAACACATGCAATGTGGTCATGTGGATCAATGTGTTCTAGGAAAAGAACACATGCAATGACTATAGGTGATCGATGTGTCAAACTATGGTCACAGATACATAAAGCACATAGGAAGCACAGCTTCCACATTGCATGTTGCACCATTGAGGCAGAAGTTGCATCACAGAATGCACTGGAGTGTGTGTGGTCATGTGGATCAATGTGGTCTAGGAAAATAACACATGCAATGACACTACTGGATCAATGTGGTTTAGGAAAAGAACACATGCAATGTCCATAGTGGATCCATGTGTTAAACCATGGTCACAGAGACAAAAGGCACATAGGAAGAGTAGCTTCCACATTGCATTATGCACCAGTGAGGTAGAAGTTGAATCACATAATCCACTGGAGTGTGTGTGGTTATGTGGATCAATGTGGTCTAGGAAAAGAACACGTGTAATGACACTAGTGGACCAATGTAGTTTAGGAAAAGAACACATGAAATGTCCATAGGTGATCCATGTGTCAAACCATGGTCAGGGAGACCAAAAGCACATACGAAGAGCAGCTTCCACATTGTATGTTGCACCAGTGAGGCAGAAGTTGCATCATAGAATGCACTTGAGTCAGTGTGGTCATGTGGTTTAGGAAATTAACACATGGAATGTGGTCATGTGGATCAATGACACTAGTGGATCAATGTTGTTTAGGGAAAGAACGCATGCAATGTCTATAGTGGATCCATGTATCAAACCATAATCACAGAGACCAAAAGCACATAGGAAGAGCAGCTTCCACATTGTTGCACTAGTGATGCAGAAGTTGCATTACATAATACACTGGAGTGCGTGTGGTCATGTGGATAAATGTGGTTTCGTAAAAGAACACATGCAACAACTATCGTTGATCCATGTGGCAAACCATGGTCATAGAGACCAAAAGCACATAGGAAGAGTAACTTCAACATTGCATGTTGCACCAGTGAGTTACAAGTTGCATCACAGAATGCACTAGAGTGTGTGTGGTCATGTGCATAAATGTGGTCTACGAAAAGAACACATGCAGTGTGGTCATGTGGATCACTGTGGTTTAGGAAAAGAACACACGCAATGACTATAGCTGATCTATGTGTCAAACCGTGGTCACAGAGACAAAAAGTACATAGGAAGCGCAGCTTCCACATTCCATGTTGCAACAGTGAGGCAGAAGTTGCATCACAGAATGCACTAGAGTGTGTTTGGTCATGTGGATCAATGTGTTCTAGGAAAAGAACACGTGCAATGACACTAGTGGATCAATGTGGTTCAGGAAAAGAAAACACGTAATGTCCCTAGTGGATCCATCTGTTAAACCATGGTCACAGAGACAAAAATCACAAAGGAAGAGTAGCTTCCACATTATATGTTGCACCAGTGAGGTAGAAGTTGCATCACATAATGCATTGGAGTGTGTGTGGTCATGTAGATCAATGTGTTCTAGGAAAATAACACGTGTAATGACACCAGTAGACCAATGTAGTTTAGGAAAAGAACACATGAAATGTCCATAGGTGATCCATGTGTCAAACCATGGTCACAGAGACCAAAAGCACATACGATGAGCAGCTTCCACATTGCATGTTGCACCATTGAGGCAGAAGTTGCATCACAGAATGCACTTGAGTCGGTGTGGTCATGTGGTTTAGGAAAATAACACATGGAATGTGGTCATGAGGATCAATGACACTAGTGGATCAATGTTGTTTAGGAAAAGAACACATGCAATGTCTATAGTGGATCCGTGTGTCAAACCATAGTCATAGAGACCAAAAGCACATAGGAAGAGCAGCTTCCACATTGCATGTTGCACTAGTGATGTAGAAGTTGCATTACATAATACACTGAAGTGTGTGTGGTAATGTGGATAAATGTGGTTTCGTAAATGAACACATGCAACGACTGTCGTTGATCCATGTGGCAAACCATGGTCATAGAGACCAAAAGCACATAGGAAGAGCAACTTCAACATTGCATGTTGCACTAGTGAGGCACAAGTTGCATCACAGAATGCACTGGAGTGTGTGTCGTCATGTACATCAATGTGGTCTAGGAAAAAAACATGCAATGTGGTCATGTGGATGAATGACACTAGTTGTTCAATATGGTTTAGGAAAAGAACACCTACAATGTCTATAATGGATCAATGTGTCAAACCGTGGTCACAAATTCCAAAACCACATAGGAATAACAACTTCCACATTGCATATGGTACTAGTGAGGCAGAAGTTGCATCAAAGATTGCACTGGAGTGTGTGTGGTCATGTGGATCAATGTGGTTTAGACAAAGAACACATGCAATGTGGTCATGTGGATCAATGACACTAGTGGAGCAATGTTGTTTAGGAAAAGAACACATGCAATGACACTAGTGATTCAATGTGGTTCAGGAAAAGAACACATAAAATGTCTATGGAAGAGCAGCTTCCATGTGTCAAACCATGGTCACAGAGACCAAAAGCACATAGGAAGAGAAGCTTCCACATTGCATGTTGCACCAGTGAGACAAAAGTTCCATCACAAAATGTACTAGAGTGTCTGTGGTCATGTGGATCAATGTGATCTAGGAAAAGAACACATGCAATGACTATAGGTGATCCATGTGTAAAATCATGGTCATAGAGACCAAAAGCACATAGGAAGAGCAGCCTTCACATTACATGTTGCACTAGTGAGGCAAATTTTGCATCACAGAATGCACTGGAATGAGTGTGGTCAGGTGAATCATTGTGGCATAGGAAAAGCACACATGCAATGTGGTCATGTGGATCAATGACACTAGTAGATCAATGTGGGTTAGGAAAAGAACACATGCAATATCTATAGTTGATCCGTGTGTCAAACCATGGTCACAAAGACCAAAAGCACATAGGAAGAGAAACTTCCATATTGCATGTTACACCAGTGAGGCAGAAGTTGCATCACATAATGAACTGGAGTGTGTGTGGTCATGTGGATCAATGTGGTATAGGAAAAGAACACATGCAATGACACTAGTGGATCTATATGGTCCAAGAAAAGAACACATGCAATGTCCGTACTGCATCCAGGTTTAAACTATGGTCACAAAGACCAAAAGCACATAGGAAGAGCAGCTTCCCAATTGCATGTTGCATCAGTGAGGCAGAAGTTAAATCACATAATCCACTAGAGTGTGCGTGGTCATGTTGATCAATGTGTTCTAGGAAAAGAACACATGCAATGTGGTCATGTCGATTAATGTGGTTTAGGAAAAGAACACATGCAATGTCTATAGTGATTCCATGTGTCAAACAATTGTCATAGAGACAAAAAGCATATCTGAAGAGAAGCTTCCACATTGCATGTTGCATCGGTGAGGCAGAATTTGCATCACATAATGCACTGGAGTGTGTGGTCATGTGGATCAATGTGGTCTAGGAAAATAACAAATGCAATTACATTAGGGAATCAATGTGGTTTAGGAAAAAAGAACACATGCAATGTTCATAGTGGATCCATGTGTCAAACAATGGTCATAGATACCATAATCTCATAGGAACAGCAACTTCCACATTGCACGTTGCACCAGTGAGGCAGAAATTGCATCACATAATCCACTGGAGTGTGTGTGGTCATGTGGATCAATGTGGTCAAGGAAAAGAACACATGAAATATGGTCATGTGGAAAAATGTGGTTTAGGAAAAGAACACATGCAATGACTATAGGTGATCCATGTGGCAAACCATGGTCACAGAGACCAAAGGCACATAGGAAGAGCAGCTTCCACATTGCATGTTGCACCAGTGAGGCAGAAGCTGCATCATAGAATGCAATGGAGTGTGTGTGGTCAGGTGCATCAATGTGGTCTAGGAAAAGAACACATGCAATGTGGTCATGTGGATCAATGACACTAGTCTATCAATATGGTTTAGGAAAATAACACATGCGATGTCTATAGTGGATCCATCTGTCAAACCATGGTCATAGACACCAAAAGCACATTGGAAGAGCAGCTTCCACATTGCATGTTGTATCGGTGAGCCAGAAGTTCCAGCATAGAATGCACTAGTGTGCGTGTGGTCATGTAGATCAATGTGGTTTACGAAAATAACACATGCAATGTGGTCATGTGGATCAATGTTGTTTAGGAAAATAACACATGCAATGACACTACTGGATCAATGTGGTTTCGAAAAAGAACACATACAATGTCTATGGAAGAGCACCTTCCATGTGTCAAACCATGGTCACAGAGACCAAAAGCACATAGGAAGAGCAGCTTCCACATTGCATGATGCACCAGTGAGGCAGAAGTTGCATCACAGAATGCACTACAGTGTGTGTGGTCATATAGATCAATGTGGTATGGGAAAAGAACACAAGCAATGTGGTCATGTGGATCAATGTGGTTTAGGAAAAGAACACGTTCAAGGACTATAGGTGATCCATGTGTCAACCCGTGGTCAAAGAGACCAAAAGCACAACAGCAGCTTCCAAATTTGCATGTTGCACTAGTGAGGCAGAAGTTGCATCACATAATGCACTGGAGTGTGTGTGGTCATGTGAATCAATCTGGCCTAGGAAAAGAACACATGCAATGTGGTCATGTAGCTCGATGTGGTTTAGGAAAATAACACATGCAATGATTATACGTGATCCATGTGTCAAACCATGATAAGAGAGACCAAAAGCACATAGGAAGAGCAGCTTCAACATTGCATGTTGCACTAGTGAGGCAGAAGTTGCATCACATAATGCACTAGAGTGTGTGTGGTCATGTGGAAAAATGTGGTTTAGGAAAATAACGCATGCAATGTGGTCATCTGGATCAATGTGGTTTAGGAAAAGAACACATGCATTGTCTATAGTGGATCCATGTGTCATACAATGGTCATAGAGACCAAAAGCATATAGGAAGAGCAGCTTCCACATTGCATGTTGCACCGGTGAGGCAGAAATTGCATCACATAATGCACTAGAGTGTGTGTGGTCATGTGTATCAATGTGGTCTAGGAAAATAACACATACAATGATACTAGTGAATCAATGTGGTTTAAGAAAAAAGAACACATGCAATGTTCATAGTGGATCCATCTGTTAAACCATGGTCATAGAGACCAAAAGCATGTAGGAAGAGCAGCTTCCATATTGCATGTTGCACCAGTGAGGCCGAAATTGCATCACATAATTCACTGGAGTGTGCGTGGTCATGTGGATCAATGTGGTTAAGGAAAAGAACACATGCAATGTGGTTATGTGGTTTAGGAAAAGAACACATGCAATGACTATAGGTGATCCATGTGACAAACCATGGTCACAGAGACCCAAAGCACATAGGAAGTGCAGCTTCCACATTGCATCTTACACCAGTGAAGCAGAACTTGCATCACAGAATGCACTAGAGTGTGAGTTGTCATGTGAATCAATGTGGCTTAGGAAAATAATACATGCAATGTGGTCATGTGGATCAATGACACTAGTAGATCAGTGTGGGTTTGGAAATGAACGCATGCAATATATATAGTTTATCCATGTGTCAAACCATGGTCACAGAAACCAAAGCACATAGAAGGAGCAGCTTCCATATTGCATGTTGCACTAGTGACGCAGAAGTTGCATCACATAATGCACTAGAGTGTGTGTGGTCATGTGGATCAATGTGGTCTAGCAAAAGAACACATGCAATGACACTAGTGGATCAATGTGGTTTAGGAAAACAACACATGCAATGTCCACAGTCGATCCAGGTGTCAAACCATGGTCACAAAGACCAAAAGCACATAGGAAGAGCAACTTCCCCATTGCATGTTGCACCAGTGAGGCAGAAGTTGAATCACATAATCCACTGGAGTGTGCATGGTCATGTGGATCAATGTGGTCTAGGAAAATAACACATGCAATGACACTAGTGGATCTATGTGGATTAGGAAAAGAACACAAGCAATGTCCATAGTGGATCCATGTGTCAAACCATGGTCGCGGAGACCAAAAACACATAGAAAGAGCAGCTTCCAAATTGCATGTTGCATCGGTGAGGCAGAACTTACATCACGTAATGCATTGGAGTGTGTGTGGTTATGTGGATCAATGCGGTCTTGGAAAATAACACATGCAATGACACTAGTGAATCAATGTGGTTTTGGAAAAAAGAACACATGCAATGTTCATAGTGGATCCATGTGTCAAACCATGGTCATAGATACCAAAAGAACGTAGGAAGAGCAGCTTCCACATTACATGTTGCACTAGTGAGGCAGAAGTTGCATCACATAATGCACTGGAGTGTGTGTGGTCATGTAGATCAATGTGGTCAAGAAAAATAACACATGCAATGTGGTCATGTGGATCAATGTGGTTTAGAAAAAGAACACATGCATTGACTATAGGTGATCCATGTGTCAAACCATGGTCACAGAGACCAAAAGCACATAGGAAGAACAGCTTCTACATTGCATGTTGCATCGGTGAGAAAGAAGTTGCATCACATAATGCACTAGAGTGTGTGTGGTCATGTGGATCAATGTGGTCTTGGAAAATAATAGATGCAATGACACTAGTGAATCAATATGGTTTTGGAAAAAGAACACATGGAATGTTCATAGTGGTTCCATGTGTCAAACCATGGTCATAGAGACCAAAAGCAAGTAGGAAGAGCAGCTTCCACATTGTATTTTACACAAGTGAGGCAGAAGTTGCATCACATTATGCACTGGAGTGTGTGTGGTCATGTGGATCAATGTGGCCTAGAAAAATAACACACACTACAAGAAAAGTTTTCTTCCGCAATAACTTGGCCCGACGGTCCTCGTAGAAGGCGCGTCTTCCACGAAGAAATTCTCGGCTCGGCCGTGGACGATGGAAAACTTTTTTTTCCAGTTTCGTGGCCCTCTACTACAATGGATCTGCTAAAAATGTGAAGCAAACTCGGCCAGCACGTGGTAGAAGCAAGATTTTCGTTTCCTCGCGCGACGTTGACTCGCCAAAGTCTTTTGAGGCATGTGGGTCCCGGACGTCAGTGTCTCTAGTGGACCATACTTTTCGGTCAGGCCTCCCTGATTTGAACTCTAGTGGCGTCTGCTATTTAGTCAGGCTGCTAGGTCCCACATGTCATCCTCTCATTAGAAGAAACGTGTGTATGATGGAATTTTTTCCTTCGTTGGTGCCACCCCGTTCTGAAGTTGATAGCGCTGCTTGACGCATCTACCGTTTAACCAACCTCCTGAGTCCCACATGTCATCCTCTCATTAGAATAAACGTGTGTATGATGGATTTTTTCCTTTGCTCGTGCTACCTTGTTCTGAACTTGATAGCACGGTTCGATGCATCTACCGTTTAATCACTCTACTGGGTCCCCTATGTCATCCTCTAATTAGAAGAAATGTGTGTATGATGGATTTTATACCCTCTGTCACACCTTCGTGTTCCGAACATGATAGCGTTGCTCGCTGCTTCAGTCGTCTATACAGGCTGGCATGCCTGACATGTCAGCCTCCTCTGTGCAGGAAACGTGTGCATGCTAGACTTTTTTTCTTATCTCGCGTCTCCCTGTTTGGAACTTGGCAATGTTGCTCGATACAACACATGTATAGTGTCTCCTTGCTGGGTCCACATGTCAGCCGCCTATGCAAAGGAAACGTGTGTATGTTGGACTTTTTTGGTCGCGTCCATCGGTTTGACCTTGGTAATGTTGTTCCATGCGGCAGGCGTGTATGGTCTTGCTACTAGGGTCCACGTGTCAGCCTCTATCGACAAGAAACGTGTCGATCTTGGTCTTCTTTTTCTGTTCGTGACTGTTGTACAAGTACTTTTTAAACGCGCTCGTTAAACTTGATCTCTTGTATGGTAAGGTTAATAGGCGCTAGCTGCAGGCAGGTGGGTCGGCCATGTCAGCCTCTTAGTACAAAAATATTGCTACAGATAAACTACATACCATGCCACTACACAAGAAAATTGTTATGCTTTTATAAAACGTAAAAAATGTATACTAACATCGTATATAACTTATTTATTTTTCTTCTTAAAAAATTGCTTGTCCATCTTCTACGCATGATTGCTAGCAACTCAACTAAAAAATATTAAATATAAATAATATAGTAGGTAGTACTTAAAAAACAAGGATAGGCGGAGTTTTTTTAGGGGTGGGTGGACGTTCCCAAAAAAAGGCCGAATTGAAGAAAAATGGACCAAGCAGGGATTGATGGGCTATTTTTCATGGGCTCTCGCTTAATCTAACTGGGCTATTTGCGTGGCCAAATGACCCAAAACATGGCCGAGTTAGAAGGTCAGGCTATAATGAGGCTGGATGGACTAATTTCTTGGGCTCGATAGCTAAAATCTCAAGGTACATGTTGGGGCTCAGCCGGATTTGAAACAAAGCCATCAACAAGGGAAAAAAGGTATAAAGTATGAGCGCCTACATCCCAGGCGCCTGAGAACTTGTTATGTTAAGGCGCTGATGTAACCCTACTAATTGTGCTAATACTCAGTTGTAACCTAGTAGTTGCAACTCATTAAATTCCTAGTTACAAGCTAGTTGCAACAAATGTGTAACCCTCATGTTGCACGAATAACGAGGTAAATCCAATGGCGAGAGAATTGACTCTTGGGAACTGGAAAATCCAATAAAATATTCATAGATATTTCTGTGAAAATTATGGAAAAACACCCCACGCCCGCCAAAACTTTCCGCCGAGACCCCAAACTTTTCTAAGCTTGCCCTCAATCGAGCGACCAGCCCCGTCTCTTCAAATTTTGTGCCGTTCTTATGGTAGATGCACTGGATTAGAACATGGCCACAAACTTCTCGATGCCTTGCTATCAACAGTGTCGTCCTACCACCATTGGTCACGTTGTTCTTCACGAGACACACCGGCCGACGGTCAGCTGGGCGATCCCCACGCTTCGCCTGCTAGATTCAGGCACTGGACATTCTTCTTGGCTTTGGTTTGTTCTCCACCTCTCCTAGAATTAGTTAAAGATTCTGACCATCTAGATTACAAGGTTCTTGCAGATTTGGGTAGGTACATTCTTTAGGTAAATCTATAGTAAATCTCTGGACAGAAGAGTTTGAAAACATCTTAAACAGGACTTGGCAGAGATCCTATGCAAGCTTTTGACCTGATATATTCCCCATCCTTCTTTGATACGATGGAGAATTTGGCTGTTGATGTACCTGAGGAAGAAGTACTTAGAGGTACAGTATAGTATAGATGGATGTACCCTATAGAACATCGACTTTGCATTTCCAAGGAGCGGGAAGATATCCGTAAACAGTTTGATAAGTGAGTGTTATGCAAAGATATCTTCACATATAAGACTATAGAATAGTTAGATATATTCAGATGTCTGACTTGGATATGTTTGTAGGTTCTTCGCAGAAATAAAAGTACCAGCAAATTTCGTTCCACCAATAAAAAGACCGGATGGACTAAGATCTAAGGATCATGTAAGATGCTCAAGTTGCACTGTGAATCTTCTATGAATTGTCCATAGGGGGTAACCTCTTGTCTATTTTGTAATGCTAGATTTCAGAGCTTGAATTTCTGGCCCTTATCTGTGGTCCTGATAGGAGTATAACAACAGCTTCAGCTTGCATTTCCAATGGTGTCTGCCATAGCGCTGATGTACCTTCTGTGGAGACTGACAGAGCTGGAGGTTGTCTTGATGAACCTGCACTGGATTGCATTTAGATTCGAAATCCTGCACTTGACATTATCATCCCAAGAAAAAGAAGGTTGTGGATCTGGTAATAACGCCTTATGTAGAACAAGATGCTGTAGGTGATGCTTTCCTATGACAATGTCTACCATTCTATGACTTGTACAAGTAGTTATCATAATTTAATTGAATTACATGTCCCTCTCTATCAATGAAAATGGAATATCTTTTGCCTTGTTTAAAAAATAAATAAATATTTGCATCCCTCCTTGTGTTAGTCAATGCAAAGAAGATACTGTTTTTTGTTCAAGTCATGTGAAAAAATATGTTTGTATGTAGAGACATAAATGCGGATTGGGTGACTAAATCAGCCTAAAATTACCAGATCAATAACACAAGCATAATGGCACTGCAAGAAAAGGAACAGAACCATCTTTTCACCGTGCTTGTGAAAAGGAGATGAGCCAGGAACCACGCCTGCAAGTGGCAGAGGCCAATTCTGATGCAACTCAGCTAGCATTGGTTTATCATCGATAATACTTAAGCATCCTAATGTTATAATTACATACTAGGAGTAGTTCTAGTTCCACACTAAAGTTCAATAGGCAAAAGTGTAAGAAATGTGTAAGGTAGCTCCATAATACAGGTTCTAGAGAAAAGCATATAAATCAGAAGAAAAAAGCTCTGCATCAAAATTCACCACCTTCCGGTGCAATAGTCTCTACAGATTGTAAAACCAAATCACCGCCTTCTTCAGGTGGCACGATATATTCGGGAGAGGGATCAGCAGCACCAATAGCAGCACCAGCACCGGTAGCATGAGTCTGTTGGAGATATGCCCAAGAGGCAATAATAAAGTGGTTATTATTATATATTTATGTTTATGATAAATGTTTACATCCCATGCTATAATTGTATTAACCGGAAACATTAATACTTGTGTGTTTTGTAAACATAAAAGAGTCCCTAGTAAGCCTCTTGTGGAACTATCTTGTTGATTAAATGATGATCATGGTTTCCTGATCATGGACATTGGATGTCATTAATAACAAGGTTATATCATTAGGAGAATGATGTTATGGACACACACCCATAGTAAGCGTAGCATAAGATCAAGTCATTAAGTTCGTATTGCTGTAAGCTTTCAAATGCATAGTAACCTAATCCTTCGACCATGAGGTTATGTTAATCACCATCACCGGAAGAGTACTTTGATGACATCAAACACCGCTTCGTAACTGGGTGGTTATAAATGTGTCATTGGGTATTCTGAAAGCATGTGTTGAAGCGCATGAACCAAGATTGGGATTTGTCCATCCATATGACGGATAGACATGCTCTAGGCCCTCTCGGTGGAATGTCATCTAGTTAGCTTGCAAGCATGTGACTAGGTCACAAGGGATGACATAACATGGAACGAGTAAAGAGTACTTATCAGTAATGAGGTACAACTAGGTATGGAGATACCGACGATCAAACCTCAGATAACACTACTAGGAAAACGGCCTTTAGTGGCACACCTGAAAAGGCCATCTGTGGTGCACTAGCAGTGCGCCACGGGCCTCACGCTACGGCTATCTCCTAGCCGTGGCGCACTACCTGGTGTGCCACGGTTGTGTCGAGATAGGCGTGGCGCACATGCCAGTGCGCCACGGAAAGTAGTCCAGGTGCGCCACGCGTATGAAACGATAACCGTGGCGCACTAGGTGCTGTGCGCCACGGATATAAATTTCAAAATTCAAAAAAAAGCAGCAGATCTGGATCTCGTCGTCAGTGTCGTCGCGCGTCGGTGCAGGTCGCCGTCGTCGCCTCGTCGTCGTCACCTCGTCGTCGTCGTCGTCGGAACTGCAAGGAGGAGGAGGAGAATAGGAGGAAGAGGAGGAGAAGAAGAGGAGGAAGAGGAGGAGAAGAAGAGGAGGAAGAGGAGGAGAAGAAGAGGAGGAGAAGAAGAGGAGGAGGAGAAGAAGACGAGGAGGAAGAGGAGGAGGAGAAGGGGAAGAAGAGGAGGAGGAGGAGAAGAAGAAGAGGAGGCCTTGTCGTCGTCGGAACTACAAGGAGGAGGAGGAAGAGGAGGAGAAGAAGGAGCCCGCCGTCTCGTCGTCGGAACTGCAAGGAGGAGGCCGCCGCCATCACCATGTTCACTGCAAGGAGGAGGAAGAGGAGGAGAAGGAGAAAGAGAAGGAGAAGGAGGAGAAGAAAAAGGAAATGAGAAGGGAGGAAAAGGAAAAGGAGAGAAGGGGAGGGAAGGTGGGTGGGGTGGGGATTCGAAATTTGAATCCCGCCCAAGCTTATCCGTGGCGCACTAGGTGGTGGTGCGCTACGGGTAAGCCGCCCTCTATTTTTTTTCTGCAGGAAAAAACGGTCTTTTGACCGTAATTTTTTACTCTTTTCAAATTTTGAAAATCTAAAAAATCGCTAAACGACGGTAGCAAAAGTTGCAGGAAAATCTCGTTCTCGTCATTTTGGTATATTATATGATTTTTTTCGATATCGTATGCAAAAGTTACGGCCTTTTTATCGTGGCATGACTTTTTTTTGCAAATAAAGTCAAAACTCATGTTTGTTAATTTTACTAGAAGCTATACCACATTACTTACCTAAATATGAAAAGATTTAATTTTTTGAAGTGTTTATCATTTTCTTTTATTTTTTGAAAAACCTAAAAAGGCGATCCACAGGGGGGGGGGTGGAGTTGGTGCAGGATAGTTAGGCGTAGGGCACTAGGGCAAGGTGCCCTACTACTAAGTTTATACATCTGTGGCGCACATGCCATAGTGCGCCATAGAAGTGTCTGGCTGTTTCACAGCAGAGAGGGGCATGCGCTTAGGGGTAGCGCACCCCCTCCATGTGTGCCACGGTTGACACTAAAAACTGTAGCGCACCAACCCTATGTGCGCTACGGATGTTTGGCGTGCGGCCAACAGGGCCCTGGCCCACACACATCTGTGGCGCACTATGGTCATGTGCGCCACGGTTGTTCTAGTTACTAGTAGGGCACTACCCATAGGTGAGCCACGCCTGTTTTAGCCGTGGGGCACTTCAACCATGTGAGCCATGGATGTGCTGATTACCTATAGCCATTTTCCTAGTAGTGTAAGTAGAATATCGCGTGACAAAGGGAATTGGTTTCGTATGTTAAATGGTTCTATCGATCACGAAGTCATCGTTGAGTATGTGGGAGCCGTTATGGATCTCCAGATCCCGCTGATGGTTATTGATCGGAGATGTGTCTCCATCATGTCTGCATATTCACGAACTGTAGGGTGACACACTTAAGGTTCGAAGTTGTTTTAAGTAGATATGGAATGTGCGTTGGAAACCGAATGTTGTTCGGAGTCTCGGATTGAATCCGGCACATCACGACGAGATCTGGAATGGTCCGGAGAATAAGATTCATATATTGGGGATCATTTTCTAAGTTAGGAAATGTTCTGGAGTGTTTGTATGGAGATTCTAGAAGGTTTCGGAATGTTCTGGAAGGTTCTAGAAGAGTTCTTGGTGTTTGCTTGAAAACCAAGAAAGGGTCAAAGGAAACCTTGTGGGGCGAGACACGGATTCGTGGGGGGGGGGAGGACTCCTCCCCCCTTCCCAACCCGCCAGCCATAGGAGGGGAGTCCTACTAGGACTCCCCCTCCCCAGGCGCGCCTCCCTCCTTTAAATAGAAGGGAGGGGGCGCCCCCTCCTAGTCCTCCTCTCATAACAACCAATCTCAGCCGCCTCTCTCCTCCACCTTTCTTCTGCACAGGCATAGGCAAAGCCCTGCAGAATTCTCATCTCCACCACCACCACGCCGTCGTGCTGCTGGGATTCTGTGGAGAAGATCTACTACCTCCGCTGCTCGCTGGAACAGGGAGAGGAAGGTCTGCTTCGACTCCGCACGTGTGACCGTCTGCGGAAGCGCTGCCGGAACGCGGCGCCGGAAGGATCGTCCACATGATATTGAGATCGGCAAGTGATCGACTACATCATCCACGAGATCTAATCTCGCAACTCTTTTGGTTCTATGAGGGTTAGTACCGATCTATCTCGTTGCTCGTGTCTAATAGATTAGATCTTGGCTTTTGTCTAGATTAGATCTGGGTTTTGTTCGTTCTTGCGGTAGAAATTTTTTGTTTTCCATGCTACGAACCCATCAGTGGTATCAGAGCCTTGTCTATGCATAGATCTGTTGCACGAGTAGAACACAATGATGTTGTGGGCGTTGGTGCTCGTGCCGTCTTTTGCTATGTGTGTACTTTGCATCTTGCGGTATGGTGGGATGAAGCGGCTCGGGCTAACATTACATGTCATCGTACATGAGACTTGCTCCACGCTTGACGTGTATCTTGCTTTGCACAAGTGGCTTTGCGGGTGTCTGTCTCTCCCATCATAGTATAGATCCAATCTACACTTTGCACTTGATAGCACTTGTATCAACGTTGTGGTTCAGTTTCGTAGGTAAGATCCGTTCTTATTCGAAAGCCCCAAACCACGTAAAACTTGCAAAGAAAATTAGAGGCGTCTAACTTGTTTTTGAAGGGGTTATGTGATGTGATATGGCCATCATGTGATTGTGATTATATTTGATGTATGCAATGATCCTTGTTGTAATATGGCAACCGACAGGAGCCTAATGGTTGTCTTTAATTCTGTTAAGACCTGCGTGTCTATTCATCTTGTAATAGCTTTATTCCAAGTAGTTGTAATAGTTGCTGGTGATGATGGACAACCATGAAGCGGCGCCACTGACCTTGACGCAATGCTGGTGATGATGGAGCTCATGTCCGTGCTTTGGAGATGGAGATCAAAGGCATAAGAAGAAAGGGCCATATCATATCACACTAATTATGAATTGCTTGTGATGTTAATCCTTTATGCATCTTGTATTGCTTAGATCGTGACGGTAGCATTATAAGATGATCCCTCTCACTAAATATCAAGTAATAAAGTGTTCGTCCTTAGTAGGCACCGTTGCTAAGACTCGTCGTTTCGAAGCATCTCGTGATGATCAGGTGTGATAGATTCTACGTGTGCATACAACGGGTGCAAGCCAGATTTGCACATGCGGATACTAAGGTTAACCTTGACGAGCCTAGCATGTACAGACATGGTCTCGGAACACGGAATACCAAAAGGTAAAGCATGAGCCATATGGATGATATGATGAACATGTTGATTGTTCGCCTTTAAAGCTACATCATCTCACGTGATGATCGGACTTGGTGTAGTGGATTTGGTTCGTGTAATCACTAAAACAACTCGAGGGATGTTGTTTTGAGTGGGAGTTTATTTGTAATTTGGATTAGTCAAACTCAATTTATCATAAACACAATCAAAGTGAATTTGCATAGTTTGTTGTAGTCATTGGCATCCGTTCACCACCTTACGCTTAGTTATAGTTGAGATAGTAGAACTATAGAAATTCTGGATATTTGCTTTACGAACTGGTATCGTATTGTTTTGAGTATCAATCTAAAGTTTAAAAGTCCTGTTGCAAACTTTTAGCAAACTCCGTTTACTCTGTGAAGTTTAATAAACTGTATTAAATCAAGAGTAACAATTCCAGTGTTAGTATCTAATGTATCATGTTTGCCTCCATGATTCTTGATACTCAAAAGATTGTTTTTAATATCAAGTTTATCTAAGAGCTGAAAGCAATGTTTCAGAAACCATCATATGTGAAAGGTATTGCGATATCTTAAATAATGTGTTGGTTACAACATGATATATTATATGTCCTCATATTTGATGAGAATTTGTGAAGGTTGGAGACGCTAGTCGTCCTAATCCTCCAAAACATTTTGGAAAAGAAACATTATACTCGCAATTCACCTTTATAAGCTATAGCAGCTTGATCATGAAAGTTGTCATGATAAGGATGAATAGAAGATGTAAGTAAAATGTTTACTACAATAAAAGATTACTAAAGAATGCCAAACATTTGATGAAGGTGATCCACTTCAAAGTGCAAGTTCAAAGGTATTAGTATTTGACTATACACACTTTGTACTATGTGTCATGTGAATGACACCACTATTGATGTTGATAGATTCTTTTAAAAGAAAAGGAATTGTTGAAAGAGAATCTATAAAATATTTGGCAGAAAAGAAAAGATTGGAGATATCCAACTTAGGTATATAGAAGATACATGTTATGGTTGTATTCCTTGGTTGTTAAACAACGTGGTTCTGCGGTATTGGATACCAAATTGGTTGGTATGAAATGTCATACAGGACAACACAATTCATGAACTGCAATGGCCTAAGTAACTAGCAAGAGAATATGTGATGATGTTCATCGAAAACAAACAAAGGGTTGTTGTGTTGATCGTTAACATCAAAGCTCGCCTTCAAGATTTGTTTCAATAATTGTTATTTTGATCAGGTATTATGACGACAAAAGGTTGTTCAAATAATTACCGCATTCCATAATAGATGGATGATATACAAGTCTGGTTGGAGAAATAACGACCATAAAACTAATGCTAAAATGTCGCAAGACGAATGACTGAAAGATCACTTGCAAAGTGACATCACCGTTTAAATTATATTGAAAGGGATACATGAAGAAACTCCATGTTTATGGATTTTTGGAGTCTTTGATTTTGATCAAATGACGCTTGTGATACTTTCCTGGAGATAATTCAAACTCCGTTCATAGGCCAAAAGAGGAACAGACGACTAACTGATTGGAATTTGTACATATTGATGTATATAGTTCATTATGTGTAGTCGTGGGCGATGGATTTCAACTTCATATGCTTTCTCCGAAGATTTGAGTGAGTATATGTATATACTTACTCAATAAGGAAGAAGTATGAAACATTTGAAAATATTCAAAGACTTTCAAGATGAAGTGGAAAATCATTGTAAAAAGAAAATAAAAAGTTTATGATTGGATCATAAAGAAAGATGTTTGAGTTACAAGTTTAGCAAAACACCTAAGATTTGAGGAATCGTTCCATAGATTTGCATTTCCCAAAACACCATAAGAGTAAGGAGTGTTCGAGATATGTAATGAACCTTGTTTGACATGGTAAGATCAAAGGTGTCATTTATAAAACTACCATTATATTTTAAAGATTAAAGCTTTAGTGACTACCGCTTTTACACTGAAAAGAGCTCCATCGTGATCCGCTGAAATGACACCATATAAGTCATGGTTTGGGATAAAACCCAGGTTGTCCTTTCTTAAATTTTTGGTATGCAAGGCATAAGTAAAATGTTTACAACCAAAGTCGGATGAGCATGTCTTTGTAGGTTATTTCGAATAACCATTGGATATTCCTCCATAACACCGAAGACAAAAGTGTTTTTCGCTTAGAATGTCGAGTTTCTTGAGAAGGAATTTTGGTGAAAAGTTAAGTGGGAGGACAATAGAACTTTGACAAGGTCGTTGAACCTTGGCTAATATGTGCTGAGTTGCACAGCGTCGGAAAGTGTCTCGGAGGCAGCAACAATGCTCATGGCTCACGTGCCTCAAAGGTTGTGGTCACGGAGATCTAAGTTACTATTGAACCAAGTAGGTCGGGTAAGTAATCAAATGCCAAGATTTGAGAGTTAAATCATTGTTGTTTGACAATGATGAACCAACTACATGCAAATAATCAATGATGGGCCCTGACTTCGTTAAGTGGCTTGAAGCCATAAAATCCGTGATAATTCCATACACGAGAAATCAAGCTTTGAATTTGAAAGACCCTCTGGAAAGGTGCAAGACCTTACAGTCGTATATGGATCTATAAAGAAATAGACATGGATGTTTCACATCTATGAAATAGTCGACATGTCGGAAAGAGTTTACGACAATGTTCAAGGAATTGACTATGATAAGATTTGAACTTTCATAGCAATATTTAGTCTGGACGGATTAATGTAGCAACCACTACATATATTTTGGTATATGGTAGTTGAACAAACAAAACAAGTTCTTCTAATAGAATGGTTACCTAGGATGTGTCCATGACATGATCCAAAGGGTTTTGTTTATTCAAAGGATGCTAAAAGAGTATGCAAAGCTTCAGTGGTTGAAGTGAGCATCGCGGAGTTGGAATCTTCACCGTGATGAAACCGTTAAAAGGTTTAATTTCACCAGAGACGATGAATATGCTTGCATTTTTGCAAGAAATTAAGTGGGAGCGCTAAGACATATTTCTAATACATTATGTGAAAGACATATCGTTGATAGAAATGATGTATCTTTTATTGACACAGGTTAAGAATTTCATTTCGATGAAAGACTTAGGCATAACCCAAGAATTAGGCATCAATGTCTATATGGATATATTGAGGCGCTAATATGGTTTTGCCAAATGTACATAGATAAGATGTTGAATGAGTTCAATATGGAAACAACAAGAAAGGTTCTTGACGCATGGAAAGGACTGAATCAAGATTCAAGTGTGTTGACATGAGATTCAAGTGTTTTGACACTTGGTGAAATCACAAGAATATTATGATCAATCATTCTTTGAGATGTACACATCCAGATATATCCTATTCTCTAAATGTTATGAGCATATACCAGAATGACTCATAAGATGATCATTGGAAAATAGTAGGGATATTCCTATGGTCTTTGGAAGAACTAAGAATATATTATTTATATAGTGGTGACAAATAGTTCATTGTAAATTGTTGCATTGATACTAGTTTTGTCACAAATTAAGTTTATCTCAATTTAAACTATGGGTGGCACAATGTAATGGAAAGGAAGTTCCATAACGGATTTGGTTGAGTACCAAAATTAAAACATTGTGACAGATACTACAACAAAAGGCTAAGTATATGACTGCTATTGTAGCAGCAAATGAGGGCATTTGCGTCAAGTAGTTTGTTATCAAACTAGGTGTGGTTCATAGCGGGATAATACTATGAAGATACATTGTATGACAATTGTATCAACATGATTTAATCCCAAGGAACTAAAGGTCTCACCAAAGGACCAAATTTATACAATGCCATCTCATTGGAGAATGAGTAATGCGTAGAAACGCAAGGACATGCAAATACACACGGACCTGGAAGTGTCAGATCCGAAGATTATGTTTACCACTAGCAATAGTGTCTATACAACACCAGAAAGCCATAGGTGTTGAATGCACAAATTTTTAACTAGATTATTGACTCTAGTGCAAGTGGGAGACTGTTGGAGATATGCCCAAGTGGCAATAATAAAGTGGTTGTTATTATATCTTTATGTTTATCATAAATGTTTACATCCCATGCTATAATTGTATTAACCGGAAACATTAATACTTGTGTGTTTTGTAAACATAAAAGAGTCCCTAGTAAGCCTCTTGTGGAACTAGCTTGTTGATTAAATGATGATCATGGTTTCCTGATCATGGACATTGGATGTCATTAATAACAAGGTTATATCATTAGGAGAATGATATGATGGACACACACCCATAGTAAGCGTAGCATAAGATCAAGTCATTAAGTTCGTATTGCTGTAAGCTTTCAAATGCATAGTAACCTAATCCTTCGACCATGAGGTTATGTTAATCACCATCATCGGAAGAGTACTTTGATGACATCAAACACCGCTTCGTAACTGGATGGTTATAAAGGTGTCATTGGGTATTCTGAAAGTATGTGTTGAAGCGCATGAACCAAGATTGGGATTTGTCCATCCATATGACGGATAGACATGCTCTGGGCCCTCTCGGTGGAATGTCATCTAGTTAGCTTGCAAGCATGGTACTAGGTCACAAGGGATGACATAACATGGAACGAGTAAAGAGTACTTATCAGTAATGAGGTAGAACTAGGTATGGAGATACCGACGATCAAACCTCGGATAAGTAGAATATCGCGTGACAAAGGGAATTGGTTTCATATGTTAAATGGTTCTATCGATCACGAAGTCATCGTTGAGTATGTGGGAGCCGTTATGGATCTCCAGATCCCACTGATGGTTATTGATCGGAGATGTGTCTCCATCATGTCTGCATATTCACGAACCGTAGGGTGACACACTTAAGGTTCGAAGTTGTTTTAAGTAGATATGGAATGTGCATTGGAAACCGAATATTGTTCGGAGTCTCGGATTGAATCCGGGACATCACGAGGAGATCTAGAATGGTCCGGAGAATAAGATTCATATATTGGGGATCATTTTCTAAGTTAGGAAATGTTCCGGAGTGTTTGTATGGAGATTCTAGAAGGTTTCGGAATGTTCTAGAAGGTTCTAGAAGAGTTCTTGGTGTTTGCTTGAAAACCAAGAAAGGGTCCAAGGAAACCTTGTGGGGCGAGACACGGATTCGTGGGGGAGGAGGACTCCTCCCCCCTTCCCAACCCGCCAGCCATAGGAGGGGAGTCCTACTAGGACTCCCCCTCCCCAGGCATGCCTCCCTCCTTTAAATAGAAGGGAGGGGGCGCCCCCTCCTAGTCCTCCTCTCATAACAACCAATCTCAGCCGCCTCTCTCCTCCACCTTTCTTCTGCACAGGCATAGGCGAAGCCCTGCAGAATTCTCATCTCCACCACCACCACCACCACGCCGTCGTGCTGCTGGGATTCCGTGGAGAAGATCTACTACCTCCGCTGCTCGCTGGAACGGGGAGAGGAAGGTCTGCTTCGACTCCGCACGTGTGACCGTCTGCGGAAGCGCTGCCGGAACGTGGCACCGGAAGGATCGTCCACACGATCTTGAGATCGGCAAGTGATCGACTACATCATCCACGAGATCTAATCTCGTAACGCTTTCGGTTCTATGAGGGTTAGTACCGATCTATCTCGTTGCTCATGTCTAATAGATTAGATCTTGGCTTTTGTCTAGATTAGATCTAGGTTTTGTTCGTTCTTGCGGTAGAAATTTTTTGTTTTCCATGCTACGAACCCATCAGAGTCTCCACAATAGGTGAACTATCGAGCACCACAATGTCCTCTAAAGGCTCTTCACTGCCAGCTCTAGCCGCACAAGTCTCGGCGGATGGTAAAACCAATCCACCACCTCCATCATCTGGCACGACGATGGCAGGTGCAGCCTCATCAGTACCAGTTGCAGCTACAACTGCATCAGTCTCCATAGAAGGTAAACAAGGTGGCGTGTTAGGTGTACAATAGAACATCCATTTTTTACTCCGTCATAAGGAAACTGAGAGTCTTCTTCAATTTTGTATTTATGTGGTTACAAGATAAACATAGATTACAACGAAAGCATCTGCGTGGGACGACAAGAACATATGTCATTCTATTGATTTATCTTGACATTTGGGATAGTAGAAGTCACAGGATTGGAACCTATTTCATCGAGAATCCTCTTTTTCGCTCCTTCCCCTATCTCATTCTGCAGCAAGTTGTAATATTGATTATATGATGTTGATTGACAAATATATGCAAATGTTCAAAAGTTTGCGCTATCAAACTACCAAGTTTGAACAGATCCCCACTGTTCTTAGTTATGGGATCTGTCAACACCCGGATTTTTAATCCCAGAAGCCTGTTATGCCATACATCGCAATCCCAGGATTACCATTTTTGCGAGACATAACAAATTGGATATCACAATACCTCATCCATTACAAACCATAATATGGTCTTACACAAATAAAGGATCTCATGATCCAGTCTTAGTACAATCAAGTAGCAGAATAAATAGTGTAGCGGTGGGGTCCATCTTCAGAGTCACAGGCAATGCTGACGATGGGAGATGATCCTAGTTATCGTAGCCGTCCTGCTGTCCTCCTTCAGGGTAGTCCTCCTCATAGTCTGGCCATAGGAATAGCCAGGGACAAAGCCATGAGTACTCTTTAAGTACTCGCAAACTATCACTAACAAGTAAGATAGTTCTAGTAGGAATGCTAAGTTCTAAGTTTATTTGTAAAACTAAGTTTGAAACCTAAGCTGAGTTCAAAAACAAAGATAGATAAAATAAAGTTTGAAAACACCTAAGTGGGAACTTAGTTGTCATAGTCACAACTTTGTTGTGGTCAAGTCATGTCACAATTCATTTCATAAGTCATTTTGAAAACATCTGACAATGGAACAGTATGGCCACTCCAACTGTCCATCACTACAGACGCGGCTATTCGAATAGTTTGATACTCTGCAAAGGTGGTACATTTTCACCACAAGATTCGATACATCTGTGAGGGATAACCCTGAATCATCATACTTAGTATGCAGATAATCAAACATAACCTTTCCTTTACATACTCTAGTATAAGCACCTCCCCTATGAGTATGGCCTCCCAGCCATGACCATCTATCATCCTGGGCACTACATAGGTGGACAACATTGAGAGGTAGCCTCAGCTCAAACCTCTCCCGCGAGGGAACTAATACTAATGCATATAAACTTCCGGCTAAGCCTTACCCAATTCAGGTATTGTGGTTGTACGATAAAATTGGAATGGTATCGCATCCGAACCCAACCATCAGTTTTTTTGTAAAAGGGCTAAGGCTCATGCCTTAACATTTTCATCATCATCATAAACCATTTGTGTTTCTCAATCAAAACATCTCAATATAATGACTCATCATTCCAAGGTTTTCACAAGTCATTTTCACCAAGTGTTCCCATCTAAAGTGATCAAGTTTTGGTTTAGCTCTAAACGACTAAGATAAGAGTGTTCACTAATCTGGGATACTAAGATCAATCTCATGCCATAGAATAACATCTAAGTCTAACTAGATAGGTCAAGTTTTATACTCTTTATGCTACCTTTAAACAAGTAAAGGACTTTGGTAAAGTAAAGAAGGTAAAGCTTGTAAATAACACTTGGAGTAGGTAATAGTCAAAAGTATAACCAAACCTTGCCTAGTGCATTTTGCTTAGGTTATCTTGCTTAATTCTAGTTTGCTAACAATAGCTTCCAAGGGTGATCTTGCATTGTTAATGATGGCTTGCAAGTAATCACTTGCATGGTTAACTTGTATAATGCTAGCTTGCCTTGGTTGGTGCAGTGGTTGAAATTCTCTTCCTCCTCCTCTTGGTGGAACTCCTCCTCCTTGAAGACTTGGTCGGTACTATCGTCTATAAATACATACGGAATACACAATCACCAAACAATACTTAACTAGTCTACTTAGCACACTAAAGCACACATTTGATGACCTAGTATCATCACAAACATCACAAGCTTTAATGAACTAGCTTCATTTATTTTATTTGAGAAAAGTAATTTCTACTCATTGAAATTAACTAAGATTTAATATTCTCCATTGAAAATATGGGATCATGTGGACACATGTCATCACCACATATTCTAACATATGGGAATGTAATTTAAGGGTTGGATCACATTTTAATAAGTTCAAGTTTAATAATTAATGATTTAAAGTGACTAGAAATGCCTATATAGCATTATTTTGGTACTAGTCCAAAGTCACTTCTTTCAAACCTTAATATTATTACATATTCAGATAGGTATGGTTAAATGTGATTTTTGAGAGTTGGAAACATCTCAAAAGTTATTATGGTTGATTTTAGAAAAATGTTTGAACGTGCAAAAGCTTCTGTCTTGTTATTTTTACTAGGAGAGATCTCTAACCCTAAATGATTTAAATCCAACGGTCTTGGATAGATATTTTCATTAGACTTCCAACAAAATTGGAATCGCTCCATTTGGATTTGTAAAACTCTCTGAGTTGATTTTTAAACTAAGGGACAGATTCTAGTTTAAGTCTAAAAAGAAAAAGAGTTATTTGAATTAAACGGGTCGCGCAGGAAATAAATGGGCCGGCCCAATTTACTCCACACAACGCCCGGGCTGGTTTTAAGTGAGGGCCCCACCTGGCAGTGGGACAGGGGTTGCCGAAACGGTATGGGCGAATGGTGGCCGCAGGATTAGATCCTGGATCAACAGCTCACGATCGTCATCGACGACGGACTCGTCACCGGCAAGACTGAACCCTAACGGCTCGGTGGGGGTGCAGTGGGGACGTACCGGTGCTCCAGCTAGTGCGGTGAGGCGGGCAAACAAACGAGAAGACGACGACAGTTCTCCTGGTACTGACGGCGTCCGGGGAGATGGCCTGGATCAACGGCGCCCTTCTCCTCCTTCCATGCCAGGCTCCGGCGAAATTCCGGTGCTACGGGCTACGGCTTGCTCCGGTGGGGGTCTAGGAGTGTTCTGAGAGGGAGTGGATGAGAATGGTGTGACGAATTGGTGCTGGGGAGGCATCCTTATATAGGCGCGGCTGGGCGGCAGTGAGGCATGGGCGGTGCTCGCCGGTGACGACGGCACAGCGGCCTAGAGGCATGGGCGGCGTAGGCGGGAGGTGGCTTTCCTCCTGGCGGTCCTCTATGGCGTTATGGCGATGCTAGGGGCGGTGGCTAATGGTCGGGAGTGTCGCGCGCTCTGGGAGACAGAGGTGGTGCTCGACGCAGTTCCTGGCGAGTGTGGGTTGAGCGGTGGGTTACGGTCGTGTCTGGCAGGGTGAGGCGGTCGAGGCGGAGAGGCACGCGCGGTCTGTGGTCGAGGCGCGGTCTGTGGCGTGCTAGCGGTGATGGCGCTCTGGCGTGCGTAGAGAGGATAGTGCGGTGCTGCTCTGGGGTGGTCCAGTGGCTATCTGTGGTCGTGGGTGGATCGTGGACGGTGGTGAAGTGGCGCCTTGCTTCCTGGAGCGGCGGAGAGGGGCTGGCGGTCTGCTGCAGCTTGGGCACGATCGGCAGGCGACCATGGCCTCGGTGCGGCATTGCACTGGCGCCAGGGACTAGGGGATGGGCTGGTTTTGGTCTGGTTGGGTCTGGGGAGACCAGGAGGGTTAATGTGGCTCAAATGGCTCGACAATATTTGATCAACAATAGTAATAGTTAGGCCAGTTTGATTCTGCTCACCAAGTGTTCGATCAAATGGCCGAAAGAAGAAAACTTTTGAATTTTGAAATGAGATTTGGTGGAGTGATTTGTCACATGCTTAAACATCTGTGGTTGCTAGGATTTGTTAAATGAAATTCCTTTGAGTGGTTTTTGAAAAAGTGTGATCTAGACATATGAACTAGAATCCATTTGCAATTGTCCTTTAAAATTAGAGTTTGAATGTTGTTGGGAGCTCACAAAGTGGGCCTTGGTACATCACTACTTGTACTAGCAAGGGGTGCAAAGATCCACAATTGCTTCTGTTGAAATTTGAGTGCTAGGAATACCCAAAGTGGGTTAGGTGATTAAAATGGCAAAAGTGACCATTCCCTTTATTAATTATATTTGATTTCTTTTTCTTTGGTTTTTGCTTATGAATGATCTAGATGATGTGACATTCATCATAGAACCATTTTACAACCATTAGAACAAACAATAATGGCATTAACCTTGATTAAAGTTTTGGGATGTTACAGGATCTAGCCCAAAAAACAAGCTTCTATGCAACCCTAGTCTACAAAAAAAGGGAGCATACCCGAGATAAGAACTAATATGCACATGATAATGCTGCGCAATCGACAATAAAAATTTAACCGCATCATCAACTCTATCATGTAAGTTCAGAGTGAATCTAGATACACTCATTTCACATAAGCTAAAACATCTTATATTATGAAACGGAGGGAAGAGGTACGAGTGTTCTAGTATTTCACAAACCGCCATTGCTACTGCGGGACAGAGATGACGGATGCTCCACCATCCTACAGAAGGTTGCCATGTTGATTTCACCGCCACCAATAGATGAAGAAGCTGAGGAGCTGGTCGGCAACAATATGGAGCGAGAGGCCGGGGAGCAGTAGTGGATGGGAAGAATGGACTGAGTAAAAGAGGTTGTGTGTGCGTGGGGGAGGCCGGTGAGGGAGTTAAATACAGCTTGTCTCGAAAGGAACGCGTTGCCACGTGCACTGACGTGTGCAAAACTCCCTCCCTCTCTCTTTTGCGGCAGCTACTGACAGTATTACTCTAGCTAGCTTCATCGAGTGCTCTGGTACTCCTACTAGTAGAAGTTTACTACTGCTACTAGGTAGACAAGCAGTACTTGTTCAGAAGAAGAAAAAACTAGATTAGCACACCGCCGTACAGTATTGCCTTGTGTCACTGGCGATGCCATGATGAGCGACATGTGTTTACTGGTAACCTGGAAACATCGTGTTCCTCCCACCGCGTGCAGTTTCTGAGCGAAGTACTTACCAACACGTCCAACTTAGGCTTACAGGACCCAAGCTGTAGTGAAAAAGAAACAAAACTATGGACCTGCAAGGAGTAATACTAACAGTACTACTATTATATAACATCCTGGAAGAAATTATGTACGGAATAGTAGTAGTAGAGTACAACTGTACTCCTAATAAGGTTCTTTTACAAGCTTGGTGAAATATACATACTTGAGAAACTACCAAGTGTACAAAAGGGTTTTTGGTCATACGGAGTATTTTACAAGACGGACCGGGTGCGAAACTAAATGCTGAGTACTCGTACATCAACTAAAAACCAGCCAAAAGAAAGAGTTCAACAGAAGGCCGAGACCAAATGAGCTATCCTTGAACAGGCTCGTTCCACTCCAAGGCGTTTGAGAAGCTTGGGATGAACCAAAATGGAGTTTCTGACCATATCTAGCGAGTGTTGGTGTGGAAACCAACAGTTGCGTCACCATTCAGACTGAAGCGGCAAATTTTAGGACGTGGCCTATACTCATAGCCAATTTCTTGGGTGTGATGTGTAAACACAGTTCCTTCTCATCAGATGTCCTGGCGGATCATTTGCATCGCCTACTACAATGATAATCGAATAGTTCATGTCAAGGAAAAGAGAATATGATCCAAGGTCTGTAACCATTTTCCATTGGTTAGCTGGAGTTAACTGGCTTGTGTCCATCGAGAACACCATGCACTCAAACCCAGAAGGATAGGTGCGAACGGTGCGACCATAGTGAACAACACTAGTATCATCAGCAATTGAATTGCCTGAGACACCATATTTATAGACAATAAGAAGTCTTGCTAACCACCACCTACCAGGATTATTCTCCTCATCATCCTCAACAAACCCATGTGTCAGGTACAGCACATCGCGTGGCGATAGGATAAGGACAGGAACTTCAAAGGGAAAGGAAATGTAACATAGAAATAATATTGATATTGATCTGACATTGTAGAAGTAATACCATATTTTCCATGGGATGTACTAGGAGATGAAGAAATACTATGAGCAGAACTCAATCATATGAAACAAACTACTTATATGTAAGAAAACTTCCTAAAGACTGCATTCCTCTGAAATTCCTAGGGAATTCGTTCAAATCAAAGAAACTAAAATTTTAATCGAATTCCTACTAACCAATTAAAGTTCATACAAATTAGCTTGCATCAATTCAGGAACAAAGCTAATAAAGTACGTAGGGAGGAGAATTTATCAAGTTCTAGAGACTTCCATGCATAAACACATCCGTTCTCAGTCATGGCGAACACACGATCTTGTTGGATAATAGCATCGCAGTATCTGAAGTAGCCCTGGAACTCGTTCACACAAACTGACCATCCATGACTATCATTCCCGTTAATGACAACAATCTTGAATTCGAAAATGGCGACTAGAGAGAAATCTTTGTATCCCCCAGTAGTTGTCAGAACTTGGCAAATGACTATGTTCTGTAGTTTAGTACGTCGACCTTCATCAACATCATCCTAAAATGTAAGTGCAGAACCTTCGATCGGTTCAAACCCCGACACTTGCGGAATAACAATCTTGCGATGAGTGTACACATTGACAAGGTCCCACGTGAAATCGGGCCCAACTGTGACGATCCAATCTCCATTGCCGCCTGCACGCTGCTCATCAAAACCATTTGGCATCACAACATCGGAGGAGAACCTGTCCAGGGGCGTCAGCTTGCATGGGCTGGCCGCCACTTCGAAGTAGTCTTTGTATTCCCACGATCTCACCGTCGGGTGAGAATGAAGAACACATGGGAGGCCAAACGGATGAGAAGAAGGCGTAGTTCCGCTCTCTTTTGCTGATTGAAGAATATGTTTGGACGAACCGACGAGGTTCGCGGCGGTGATGGCGTCACAATGGTTGATGAGTACTTGAAGAGGGCCTTCGATGAACACCTTCTGAAACTGCTCAGGATCTTTACAGACCTTGCTCGTTCTCACCATGGAAGGAGGCTATGGATGGTGTTTTGGGGGCTTTTTTGGGGTGGGGTGGGGGAGGGAGGGAATATCGTTGGTGTGAGCTGGCGATTGGGGTGTGATGGAGAAGACAAAGGCTGATGGTGCGTAGTAGTACTACTAGTAGTACTGCAGAAGGTGGGCGAGTGGTGGTGGGGCTCCAATTGAGGCTAGTTGCACAAACCTCCAACAATTAGAACCGTAGTTGCAAAGAGCTCCAACTATTGAGCCCCGGGTATGTAAGAAATAATGTTAAGAGGCCAAATCGAAAATTTTGTGATATGTGCAGCATTTGTACCCAAAAGTAATTATAGTAGTTTCTTGCAATTAGACTATCCTGGTTATCTGGAGTTCCCTACAATTTCAAATCGAATTGTTGGAGGTTTGTGCAATTTTCACCCTCCCCATGTTTCGAGGAAGCTCTGTGACCCTATGTTCAAACAAAAATAATAATCAAATACAAACAAAAAAGAAAGACCATCTTGCAGGGCTCGTTTGATTTGTCGGATTCTCAAAAAATAGAAAGAGGAAACTACATGAATTTGGATCAAGTATGTGTTTGAATCACAGGGAAAGCAAAGCAATTATACCATGAGGATGGAGTGGATGGAAATTTTCCTAAAAAATAGAGGGCAAAGGAATACTTTAAAGGAATCTCAATTCCCGTGTTTTTTCTATTCCTATATGTTTCCTATCCTGCATTCCAAACGGGACATAATTCCTACATATTGGAATCCTATGATTCAAAAAAACAGCATAGGATTATTTCCTAATGGAGACGATCCTTCACAAAATCTTTGAATTTTCTTTGAATCAAAGAAGGAATAAAAAAAGGTTTCCTCTCTCAGGAAAAAAAGGAACTCCATCTCTCGGAGAAAAAAAAAGAACTCCATCTCTCGAAGAAAAAAAAGGAACTCCACCTCTTGGAGAAAAAAAGAAATTCCACCTCTTGGAAAATTTGCTTTGACAAGAGTATAGAGTCTATGTCTAGTACTAGCTGTAGGGCCCAATCGTAGCATGTTATTACTAGTAGTATACTAGTACAGTAGTATGTATCAGTCTTTGCAGGTGCCTCAAAGGAAACATAATAAAGCTCTACAGGTAATAAATGGCCATGGCAATTTCGAAGATACACAATCATTTACCTGTTCATTTTGATCTGGGCGACAGCCGAAGGATAGAGGAGTACTAGCTGCTTCATGTCTTGAGCCATCAAGCTGGAGTAGAAATTTGGATATCTGAAAATCTGAATTGTCCTGTCAAACCAATGTTTGTTGTATGCATCTTGACCAAACAGACTTACTGCACTACTTTACTGCGCGTCCAAAAAACTAGGGAGTACAAGAAGTACTAGTACAGTAATGTTACACAGAGAGTTCCATATTCATCTTGTAGCCAAAAGAAGAAGTTGTGCCAATATAGTACTGTAGTAGTCACGTCCAGGTTGCCTTACAGGGAAAAAAATAATACGATGAGCATAAGATCTATCTATTTTTGTACTCCTATTTGCATATACTAGTAGTACAAGCACAAATGCCCGTGCGTTGCATCAGGATAAAAAAAAATCTTTATATAACGTACTGAGAACCCGGCCATTGTCACTATGGATAGAATTTTCATTTGGGTTCGAATGTTCTGCTTTGTTTTCTTTCTCTACCATGTCGTCCAGATGAACCAACCGTGCCGTCGCATTTTAGTCATACTCCGCGGTACTTGGAGGCCGACGACTTTTTAGTCGGAAGTGTCGACAACTTGGAGCTAATCATGTGCAACTAACTCATTAGTAGTTTGTGCCCTTGGTGATTCTTGGGTTGTCATGGTTCTATCTAGTCTAGTCATACTGAACTTTTAATCATTGGCTCGTCAGCCCCATGGCACAACATTGAGGTGGTTAGAGACTCAATTTATTCACCATGCAGATACAACCATTATAGCCTAGGCAATTCAATTCTTTCAACATCGTTGCTACGGTCCCCAATATATTGAACTTCCATCCCACAACACTGTTTTACCTCTACCTTGCCATCCATGGTCTACATGTGCAAATTATCATTAAAAGACTTATTACTAAAGCAGCTTCCATACCTTTCTACACTTTTCTTTACGGAACACTCTTTCTCGGGCGTTCAATTTCAGTTCCTTACCAGAAATTAATTAAATGATTCTCCATTCAAACTTGATTGATACATGGAACATAAAATAGCAAAGTCACATTAAACTGGATTCAATGTCAGTGACCAAAGAAAAGAAAATTAAGTCCAATGACACTTGCTATCCAGTATGCAAAAGAACTTTATGAGAAATACAGAGAAGAATACCATAATTATTGTTTAGGATGATTGGAGTAAGTAAACCATCAACATGCAAATACAGGAAACTTACGGGTTTGACTTCATCTTCCTAAATTGACTGCGTAATCTTATTCTTGAATACCTCCAACCGAGTAACCAAGAAGAGCAAGAAACAGATAGTAAAATAAATGATTTTATAGTATGAAGTAGTAACGAGCAAAATCTCTATGCATGCAATAGTCCAAATAATTGTCGGATTGTCTAGTAGTGCGACTGATATATGTGGCTTGGAATCCACTCGTCGCCGTCGCTGAGCTAGCAAATCAATGGTGATTCCACTGGACACCACAATTTGCAGTAACCAAACTTACCATCTCCTTAGCGCAGCTGAAGCGGTCGGCGGCGAGCTCGATTCTGCGCCTCGACGCGCTCGCAGAAATTCTAACTGAGACAAAAAGCGAGAAAACGACTAACGAACCAAACAGAAAAAAACACCTTATCCGCGTCTGGTCGTCCTTCTCCCAACCCAGCTTCTCTCCGTCCCTGCTCCTCCCCCAATGGAGCAAGGCCACTGCACCTCCCTGCTCATCCCCCGACGCCGCCTGGCCGCCGTTTCCACCCTACTCCTCCTGCACCGACACGATGACACCACCGACACGATCACGCTAGGCCGCGCGTCGCCGTGCTCTTCCCCCACCGGACCTCCCCTGATTGTCCTCCATCGACGCCAGGCCACCGCACGGCCCACTCCTGCAACTGATCGAGGTCACGGAGTACACCGACGAGAGGGCGTCGTTGAGCCGGACGCGCTCGGACATGGCCGGCCTTGACAGGGCAAGCTTAAGGTGGTGCCTTGGTGCGGGGAGAGGAGTACCCAGTCCTGCAGGAACGTGTAAGAGGCAGTGGCGGTGCTCTAAGAGGCTGAGGCGGCGACTGTGCGCGGTGCAACACCGGGGGAGGAAGAGGCTGTGGTCGAGGGTCGGGCGCGGCCGTTCGTGGCTGGCGGTCGCAGAGGCACGGGAGGAGGCGGTGGACAGCGCAGGAAGGCGGTGGCTCGAACGGTGGCTGGGGGAGCTGGCGGCAGTGAAGAAGCTATGGCGCGCCATGCCGCTAGTGTCGAGGGGATTGGGGGAGGTCGGTGGTAGGGAAGAAGCTGGGATTGGAGGCGGTCAGTGTGGTGGGGATTGGGTCTTAAAAGAAATTAAGGTTTCGGTGGCACCAGGGTATGATAAGGGATTTGGCGCGAGGGAAAAAAGGTCAAAAAAAAAGCTGGTTGGTTGGTTCCTTTATTATTAGTAGTAGAGTGCTCTTGCAACGGGTCTAAATTGTTAATATATAATTTTTTCTGACACAAACATTTTTTTTAAGGGAAATCACCATCACCATATCATTAAACACCCTTGCTGGTGTGATCTGTAAACATTTGATACAACAACAATGCAAATATATTTTCATTTGCATGGTTATTTACACTGTACTATTGATTAACCGTTTTTAGATGCTGCATGTATAATTTCACAGGAAAACCATTCCTTACGCATGTATAAATTTAGATATACTATGTTGAAAATCATAATAATACATAACTTTGCATGTATATCATACACACACACATTAATTAAGTCACAGAGCCTACCAGCTAGTAGACCGGTCTACATAGAAACTACTACCTCTATCCCAGTTTATAAGACTTATGCGTGTACCTAGGTCATCCGCATGAGCTATATAATATAAATTATATAATATAAATTATATAATATAAAAATTATATCATTAGAAAATAGAACATTTGAAGTTTCTAATAATATAGTTTTTATCTTATGTACCTCATGCTAAGTTGGTTAATTTGTCAACCTAGAAATACGCGTAAGTCTTATGCACTGAGACGGAGGGAGTAATTACTGAAAGCTTACAGCTATATATACCACCACAAGGATAAAATCAAAAGTGAACAAGAGATCAAGCTAGAACTAGATATAAAAATATAAAATCAAACGTGAACATCAGAGCTACATAATACCAGGAATTCAATTCAATCGGCCAAAGTTATACATCATGGGTCGAACGAAGTTCTTGATGCTAAACAATCAATATATTGAGCAGCTTATGGATATGATAACAAAAAAATGCATTGTGTACATAATATCAGAGGAACTATTTCTAGATCCATATCAGGGCATCCAGCACGCTTGGAGCAATCGAGGTCTATCCTCAGGATGCAAGTGGATCGTTCGCTGGGTGATGTGGCCATAACCGCCTCCATCACATGCCACTCAGACGGATTTTGTGGCATCTACTTAAGGTGCATGGCGGATTCCTGCAATTAGATGACGCTGCAACGCTGCTTCGTGGTCTCTGACCCTTAAGGCTTTCCACGCTCTAGAGATTGCAATTGTATTCGCGTGGGCTCTGCAATATCTGGCGCCCGAAGTGCTCTCGCGCTACTAATGCGCTCTATGGACACGATCACAGACATCACATACACCAATTAACATACAATAATTTTCATTGGTACTACCCGCTATAAGCAGAATTTCTGAATTTGTGAATGTTGTAGCCTCTTGACTTGAGGAAAATAAAAGTTGGAGTAAAAAAACTGCATAGATAGCATAGTGATTGCACATATATAAGAGGAACATTATTACGACACAATGAAGCTACAATAGTTAGCTGATGTGCTGTCATACGGTTAACTGGAAATTGTGTTTGCTTTAGTTGATTTTAAGTATATTCCTGAGTTACCTAGATCGTCCTTTCCTCTTGAGATGAAATAAAGCTAACTCAGCACATGGATAGGACAGGTGACGCTTTTGTTTGTCCCATATGCCATATGTCGCATGATGAATCTCACTTCCACAAGCTAATCGACTCCAGCTAATCAACACTCGTTGCCCTGCATGATGTACGCAGCTGCCACGCAAGTCCAACACGGCATGAATTTGGTCGAGCACCTTGCATGCAGAACATTCACGAAGGGAGGAGACAATACATACATGAACTCGTTGTCAGGGTGGGCGAGCACCAGCAGCATGTTCCTACTTCTCCTATCGCCGTGGAGAGGGGCCAGGAAGCGAGGGCACAGAGGCAATTTGTACGATGCGGAGGAGGAGAGGATCGGCCCGAGAGATATACCGCCCACAGGAGGACGGCTCCTGCCGCCAAGGCCATCCAGATCCACGCCAACCGCCTTCGTGTCGGCTTCGCTGCGCTCCAACTGTCGCCTCGGTCGCCGGTGGCCGACCCCCATCACCCTCCCTTCCCCTGCCAAGCTCACCTCCCTCCTCTCTCATCGAGCCCTCCTCTCTCATCGAGCGACGCCGCATGTTCTCCTGGATGCTCTTGTCGCTGGCCATAGCACGATGGACAAAACTCGACCACGAACCACGCGTTGGTGTATATCGGTTCATGGAGACCAGACTTGATACATTTTAGGATGATGTTTCCTACCTGTGCGCGAACTCTTTGGCTGGACGAGACTGGACTTGATACATATTAGGACGATGTTTTGCGCGGACTCTTCGGCAGGACGACGGATGAAATTTTGGACGACGAAAACCACCTCTAGACATTATATGGTAGAGATTAGGTATAATGAAAAATGTCGGTACGTTGCAAGGGGGGACGCGGGGGGGAAGAGTACAAAGCTAAAAGCATGTGCTTTTATCAAAAAATTCTAGATCCCGAAGCATTTCAGTACTCGAAATCAATTTTTGTTAGAGGGCCAATTTTTGACTCGCCGCCATGTCGAAAAGCAGGCAGCTTCTTCAAGGACCGCCCGTCTGTTCCATTCCGCTAGCGTCGAGGGGCAAGGCGAGGAGGGCAGCCTAGGACTCGGCCTGCCTAGCAAGATACTTGTTGGCGCTGTAATTAAACCCGAGAATGGTTTGATAACTTAGCCAAACCCACGTTAGAAAACCTGTGAACCGAACCTAAACTAAACTCGTTTGATATTTACGTAGCCCAACCCAAACCAAACCTGCTCCACTTTCCAACCGAACTCCAACTAAACCAATTATAAAACCATGGGTTGAAACCATTTAAAGAAATGGGTTAGGAATTGTTAGATCAAATAGGTGATATGATGAAGCAACAAACACACAAGGAGCAAAGGACAGATCTGAGCGCTGAGGGAAATCGGCACCGACCTCAGAGGAGCAGGAAGAACACGTTTCTCGCTCAGCCATTCCTAGAAGCAGAGCCCGCCATGTTGCCGCAACTGCAGCTCAACTTATGCGATCGCGACACGTCCGAGTGTGGCAGCAGCAGGGGACAGAGCGCGAGAGCCGGCGCGGACGACGATTGACGTGGCGGAGGCCAAGCGACGCACGCCGCCAAGGCACCACTGCTAGCAGGTCCTAAAGGGGGCACCATTCATCGTCTACCTAACTGCTCTGCACCGTCGGCGTGGCGACGCGTGCCTCCGCCGAGGCATCACGCTAGTCTAGATGCCCGACGACTTCACTGTGTGCGCGACCTGTGTTTCGGTGGCTGCTTCGCCGTCCTCTCGTACTCCTATCGCGACCCGGAAAGGAAGAAGTCCGTCGGACAGCAAGGCGTGATTGTCGCTTCTCCGGCACGGCACGTCGGCGCGCGGATAGACCTGTTCTCATTCATCGAGGACTTGGCGGGGCGCACGGCACGAGCAGCTACACCACCACGGAGGATGAGCTGCCGCTGCACATGTCGAGGAATTCGTTGTTCGATACTATAGTCGTGGCCGAGGAGATGGCAACACGACCGTAGAGTAACAGCCTCTTCTTGCTAATGGGGTTCGGCTCAGCGAGTGAGATGATGCGGCGGCGCCAGCTACCGATCTACTATCGCGTAGGCCGGGCCAGCGAGCTATGAGAGCCGGCAACTGCAGTCGTACACGCGAGGCGGGCGGACAAAAATTGGTGAGTAATATTAGGTTTAATGGGAGGACAAAAATTGTCCAGAAAAAAAGATGGTTGACATAGACTACGTACTCAGGAATGGCAGCCTCCGCTCGTAGGGTAATTCAGTATAGAGTAGATAGCCACCGCATGGTCGCGTGATTATTATGCATTGGTTCATGCTCTAGTCGTAGGCACGTGCCATAGCAGTAAATTTTTTGTAAAAAATAGATTACTCATCAATAATTACTCCCTCCATCCTAAAATAGTAGTTACTGACTTGGCTTTGTCTTGATACGCTTGTATTTCGATGCATTTTAGTACTTAGATGTTTTCTCATTTCCAAATTAGAAAGCATACTAGGTTTTGTCGAAGTCAATATTTATAAAGTTTGACCAACTATATGAACAAACATACTAACTTATATAATTTCAAACACACATAATATGAAAACATGGTTCGTGATGATTTTGATAACATTGAGTTGATGTCGTAGATGTCCATATTAATTTCTATATATTTAGGCAAAATTCCAGGGCATCCTATCCACCACGCTGGACCAACGTCGATGTGTCGTTCACACCAGCGCAATTTCGACGGCAATCTTATTTCAAGACTTAAATCAAGTCGGATTGACAAGTTTGGGCATGAAATTCCGTAATCACTGAGTTAGATGACTAAAATCGAAGCACCGTAAGAACGGTTAGTGTGTTTATCTTTGGTCCATGTCGTAGAAGTGAACAATTACATAAAAGTCGTACTAAACCCCTAAATACTCCGTAATAATATTAGCAACAAACTTAGTTTATATCCAAAATGCATCTTTCCTAGTACCAAAAAAAAACCTACATGCGACTACTACTAGTAAACTGGAGTAGTAAAATAGTACTACTAGTAGTACTACTAGTAGTACTATTTATCTGCTAATACAACATTACAATCTTGATCATCAGCCGTAGTTTAAGATCATTTTTTCCTGTTGATGCAAATCCAGAAAGATACATGGGTGAACTGTCCAACCTTCATCAGGAACCACGGTGGCATCCCGAGGTACGTCCTGAGCTTATCGGACGGGAAGTTGGCCGGTGACGAGCTGCTCGCTAGCTCGATTACCGCATTAAGGCTCTCGACCATCGACAGGTCCGCCGACCCCGGCGAGACAGGCGCACACAGTTTCACCGTGTACCGCGGCCACAAGCACTTGTCCTGCCTGATGCACAAAGGACACGATAGCGACCGGGACGAGTACGCTGATGGTCAGGCCAAACACGACACCGTCATCCCCGTAGAGGAAGCGCGTGAATCCCCTCGTGCTTGTTGGTGATGGAGTCGGGATAAGGCAAAAGAAGGCACTGCTGTAGCTGGCCCTGGTTACTATGAACCCGTGGGCCTCTTTCATGTGAGGAAGGAGCCCTGTCGGCGAGGCAATGAAATCATAGGCGGAATCCATGCAGGAGCACGGGCCGTGCGAGCACGCGATCTTGTGCTCATCGAGCTTGTCGAAGGCGACCAAGCTAAAGCAGTCGTCATAGGGGCACTCAATCATCGCCTCAGACTGGACGGCGTCCATAGTAGCCAGCTCACGGTCAAATCCACCGACACGCTACATGAACTTGTGGGAGTGGTTACAGAGGGAAGACCGGCTCGCCGATGTAGTGCCCATCGGCCAGAAACCCGGGTTCGGTGGGTATAGTTAAGAGTATACCGATTGAGTTTCGTACTGTACTAGTACGATTGTACAGGAATAAGCTAGGCATCGGCGCACCGGCGGCGGCTGCACTTAGCCACTTTTTTCTTAGACATTGTCCACACGTCGTACATGCTTCGTCAAAATAAAAAGGTTGCAGAAAGTTGACAGGTGAGTAATAAAGCAGGTGTCACACTGTACTATACCAGACAGAAGGAGAGACTGAGGCAAAAAGATCCAGGTGAGTGAGAGGCAAGAAGATCTACTCCTGGAGAGAGACGAAAAGCCTACGTCCTGGTGTAGGGTATACAGTGCTATAGGGGTGAGACCGAGGACTGCATGCATGTCTTCGACACCAACCTGAAATTAATTTTTTTGGTCTTATCAAATTTAAATGGCCTTAATAATCCCAGACAGAGGGATTACTAGTAATAGTAATAGTATATCTTAGAACAAATCAAACAAACTAGTACTACATTTATTAGTGGTATTTTTTTAGAACTTATAATTAGTAGTAGTACTTAGATATGTGAAAAACTAATCCAAGTTACTACTCCAATAGAGAGTACGATCACTCTGTTTTATGGATTCTTGTTTACTATATGTACTAGTCATAAAAGCTATAATGTAGATTATTTCAGAACAAATTTTGCTCTATAATATCTATAATATGCGCAAACCTTAAAAGAAACTTCATTGCTTAGTTTCAGGGATTTTGTGCTAAATGCATGGACTTGAATGTAATTTTCATTTTTATGATGTCCTTGATGTAACTTGTACTTCCACCAACCGCACGTTAACTAAAGCACCTCACTCCTACGGGACCTACCATAATTAAAAAATATTTATACTACCCTGATTATAAGACAAAGTGAAACATGGTTTCTTATAATTCCAAAGTTTTTAGAGATATGATGTTTCAAGCTTCCTAGCTAACTTTGCAAACTTTAGTGACTTTTTGCCAATTTAACAAAATTAGGTCAAACATTTTCTACACAAGTAAGGGCAATTGATTGCTATTGAATTAAATGTATTTTTAGAGGTAGGTGGGTGATGTAGTAAACAATGTCGTCGGTGTTAGTTTCCAGCTATCACGAAAGAACATTTAATTCTCAATTTTTCGAGTGATGACGAGATTGTTCTTTTACGTAAAGAAACTGTGAAGAATATGGATCTAAATACCACGAGACAAGTTTTCAGACATTAAGAGTGGACAAACATGTTGTAACGACGATACCCATGTTTTATGAGTTTTCAAACTTCCAAGCTAACTCCGCCAACTTGAATGACTTTATGCCAATTATTTATCGAATTTAGTTCAAATTTGAACTACAAGTAAATTGTAGGTTGCTATGAAAGTTTTACTGAAACTCTTTTGGAGGTACCTATTTAGGGTTAAATTAATATATCATAAACCATCGAGAGTTTTGACGACACGTTCAACTTCTTGCTAAGATTTTGCATCTTGACAGTTTATCAAAATTAGGTCAAACATGAGCTACAAGTAAGCACGAAAGATCGCTCTTGAATTAAATGTCAGTCGATATTTGAATGACTTCCTAGCTAACTCTGCCCATTTGAATGACTTTATATCGATTTATCAAAATTAGATAAAATTTGAAACTACAAGTAAACTGTAGGTTGCTTTGGAAGTTCTACGAAAAAGCTTTTAGGGGTACCCATCGAGGGGTCACAATCATTATGTCAGAAACCACCAAGAGTTTTGACGATAGTTTCAATTTCTTGCTAAGATTTTGCATCCTGACAATTTAACGAAATTAGGTCAAACTTGAGCTACAAGCAAGTAAGCGTGATAGATTGCTCTTGAATTAAATGTCTTTTCAAGGGTAGATGGTTGCATCTTCTTGTAGTAAACAATGTTGTCAGTGTGAGTTTCAAACTATCGAGAAAGAACATTCTCAATTTTTCGAGTGATATCGAGATTATTCTGTCCTATAAAGGAAGTCCGAAGAATATGGATCTGAATTCCACAAGCCAAGTTTTCACACATATCTAGTGGACCAACATATTGTACTTACGGTTTCCCGTGTTTTATGAGTTCCAAAACTTCCTATAGCTTATCGCTTTGCCCACTTGAATGACTTTATATGTGGATTAATAAAAATTAGGTCAAATTTGAACTATATACTACAAATTTTGTAGGTTGCTCTAAAAGTTTTACGAAAAAGCTTTTGGAGGTGCCCATCGGGGGGTCACAATCAATATATGGTAAACAACCGAGAGTTTTGACAAAATGCTTTGACTTTATGCTAAGATTTTGCATCATGACACTATTTAACAAAATTGGGTCAAACTTGAGCTACAAAGTAAGGGCGATAGATTGCTCTTGAAATATATGACTTTTTAGAGGTACATGGGTGCATTTTCTTGTAGTAAATAGTGTCATCGGTGTGATTTTTAAACTATCAGAAATGAAAATTCAATCCTCAATTTTCCGAGTGATGACGAGCGAGGTTGTTCTTTTCCGTAAAAAAATGTCCAAAGAATATTGGATCTGAATACCAGAAGCCAAGTTTACCGACATATATAGTGGACCAACATGTTGTACCAACAATTCCCATGTTTTATGAGTGACATGGGTATGCCCAATAGGCACTCGACTACAACCTACCTGGTGCAGCTCGAAGGAAGGCCCACTCGACGAATTGCCAAGGTCCATGACGCCTATGACGGTTCGAGTGGTATGAAGCTCATATGGACACGGACTCCCATCATACAATACAAGGAAAGCTCAAGACTAGAGTTCTAATCTAACTTGTAACCAACCCGTATTGGTACCTGAGACCTAGCCTCCCCATATATAAAGGCTAGGAGGGTCCAACGACAAGGCGATCTCTCAATCGCGACTCCCCCAATAGACAGATCTACGATCGCCACAATAGATAGAACACAATAGATCTAGACATACGTCAGATCTAATCTGCGTGACACCGCCATCGGCGACATTGTAATCCTTCGGATCATCATCAATCAAGAGTAGACAAGCAGGAGTAGGGTCCTCTACGAGGCCTGAACCTGGATAAACCTTGCGTCCCTATGTGCTTGTTTGCTAGCCGTACCGAGATCTCCAGCGCTTCTCAATTCCTGAACGTAAGTCCATAACAATGGGTATTGATGAGTTAAACCCTCGTTAATTGGCGTCGTCTGTGGGAACTGGACGTGCTGACGTTGTGATCTTGACGGCTCCATCATCAGCAATCTACGACTCGTCGACTTCCGCGAGACAAATCCAGTTCGGCTTAGAGCGCGGATCCGGGCGAGATCCCTCGCCACTTTTGAAGATAGCCAGATCGCATCTGGTCAAAAATACTTTGGTTTCGTCTAGCATCTAGCTCAAGTTTTGTTGAGAAGCATCGATAAAAAGTGAACATCAACGCCGCCTCTGCGTTCAGAAGTTTGGATCTACATGATCGAGATTTTTCTGACCTATCGGCAGTCTCTTATAGAGAAAACCGACTCGCCAGTCAAGCTGACCGACCCGTGGCCTGTTTTGCATCGATTCGTCTGATGTTCGAAGATGCAAATCAATACAAGACTACGAGTTCTTCCCGGCAACATCTGTCCTATTCGGTTTCCAGTACGCATGTTCTTGAGCTGATCCGGAGAAGGACCCACCGAACAGCAGGGACACGAAAAAATTTGTCAGCTCGAGCGTGAAGCAAATCGTGAAGACCAAGCTGCCCTTGCCAAACGTCCTTGGCTGATTGTTCACGTCAAGTAATTTAAACCAAAGCTTGCTTTGGGAGGCCACTGACAGGTCAAATCCCAAGGAGTTGTCCTAAACATACAGGAGCATCAGCTTCCTAGATCACGTGCACATACAACAAAAGGCCAAAGAAAAAGAGAAGACCTCTTGGGTGTTGATGGATCGTTCAAACACGATAGCTTCACTGAAGACATGGGCCGTACGAGAGTCATGTAACACGCCGTCCACTTCTGGCAGCTTAATAGGATATATAGATTGGTCCCACAGACCAACACTAGTCTTTTCTGCGCATTTTGTCCTCACTCGTGCGCAACCGGTTACCCACTTCCCGGTCGGTCACCCATCCTAGAATTGCTCTAGCCCAAGCACGCTTAACCTGTTGGTATGAGTATTCTATCAATCTTTTCGAATGAGCTTCCGGAAAAGAACTTGCAACTTGTTGGTATGAGTATTCTATCAATCCTATTAAGCCATGTGCCTGGTCTCACATACACCCACCCTTTAGAAGATCGATGCCCTCATCGATCAAGCACACCCTAGGAACGTTCCCTCTTGGCACGCCTCACATACACCCACCGTTTAGAAGATCGATGCCCTCATCGATCAAGCACACCCCAGGAACGTTCCCTCTTGGCACGCGTCTGTGCGTCTAGTGCCGGCACATGTGCCATGCCGTGTCCACTCCGGGCCACACGCACCATGCTCCACATGTCCCGCCACTAACCCGCACACACCCGTGTAATCGCAAGGGTCGGCTCTGATACCACTTTGTAACACCCCGTCCACTCCTGGGCCCGGGGGGTGTCACTCCTGGCAGCTTAATAGGATATACAGACTGGCCCCATAGACCAACACTAGTCTTTTCTGCGCACTTTGTCCTCACTCGTGCGCACCCGGTTACCCACTTCCCGGTCGGTCACCCATCCTAAAATTGCTCTAGGCCAAGCACGCTTAACCTTAGAGTTCTTTTCAAATGACCTTTCGGAAAAGAAGTTGCAACTTGTTGGTATGAGTATTCTATCAATCCTATTAAGCCATGTGCCTGGTATCACAAGTTAGCGACCCCAACGTCTCCTAGCTCTGTGTCAACAACTAGATTTTTAATCCTAGATGCATGTTATGCCATACCTCGCAATCTCAGGATTACCATTTTTGCGAGCTAGCGGCATGGCTGGGGGTGGCGATCGATGGGCGGTCCCCTAGCGGTGCTCTAGTGCTTCAATGCGGCCGTAGGGGCGGTGGCATGCGGTCGGGGTGAGGTGGCGCTTTGCACGGCCGAAGCGGCTGTGTCCATGTCGAGCAGTGGCTGTGGGGCTTTGGGCGGCGAACGGGGGTGTCTGGGGTGTTCTCCAGGTCGAGGCGGAGCAGGGGCGTGGGCTGGTGTCGAGCGGCGGCTTGTTCACGCGGGGACAGTGCACGCTCTACGGGCGGCGTCGGCATGCTCGACAAGCTCCGGGCGCGGCGGTTCCTGGCCGCTCTGGTCGCTGTCCTTGGGCTGGGACTGGTTGGGCGGTGGAGGTGGACCACTGGCTATCTCCAGGACACGGTGGATGGCGCTGGCGGCGGCTGTGGCTTGCTGTCGCCGGTGGGGTGCCCAAGTGGGGGTTCGGCCTTAATGGCCATGACCATTTGGTCGTGGCACAGTGTGGGGCTGGGCTAGAGAGGGTTAGGGGGAGTAGTGGAGAGGTTTTTGGTGGCAATTTGGGGAACAAGTTTGGCCAGACCACTATTTAAAATAGTGAAATTTGTTTAGTTTGTAATATGCCTGCCAAGTGTTTGATGAAATGGCCGCAAGAGAAAAAGTTTTGAATTTTGAGTTCAAAATTTTTGGGTGATCTCCACTAGTGCTAGGTAGTCTCTGGTAGCAAGGGTTTTGAAAATGGAGCTCAAATACATGGTTTTTGAAATAGGGGTGATCTATGCATATGCATTAGATTCAATTTTAAACTGTCATCTAAAATAGTTAAAAGAAGGTTTTTAGTAGATCAAAAGGTGGGCCTTGGTATCTCATTATGTGTACTAGCAAGGGGTGTAAAGATCAAGAATTATTTCTATTAAGAATTGAGTACTAGGAATAGCCAAAGTTGGTATGAGAATTAAATTTGTCCAAATGACCATTCCTTCATTTTAATTCTTTTTGATTTGATTTCTTTTTGGAAAAGTTTGGGAAGGATGTAGATGATGTTTAAATCACCTAAGAAACATTTTACAAGCATTGGATCAATCAATCATGGCAATTCAAAACAACTCCTATTTTAAACACACACATATGAATGCTTTCATTTTAAATTTGGAAAAGTTTTTGTTAACCCTAAATTTGGGTGATTTGATCTTTGATAAACTTGGATTGAAGTTTTGGGATGTTACAAACCTTCCCCCCTTAAACAAAATCTCGTCCCGAGATTTACAAGAAAACTAGGAACGAAAGAGATCTGGGAACTCTGTCTTAATGTAATCCTCGCGCTCCCAAGTGGCTTCCTCCTCGGTATGGTTGCTCCACTGAATCTTGAGAAACTTGATACTCCTGGTCCTGGTGGTTCTGTAGGCTTCCTCTACGATACGGATGGGCACCTCCCGATAGGTCAGGTCATTGTTGATTTCTACTGCTCTGTGATCGATATTCTTGAAAACTTCAGTCTTCTCAGGCACTTCCAAGCATTTGCGAAGTAATGAGATATGGAACACGTTGTGGATGGCTGACATCTCTTCAGGCAATTCTAGCTGATACGATACTTCTCCTCGGCGGTTCAGAATCTTGAAAGGTCCGATATATCTGGGATCTAACTTTCCCTTCAGACTAAAGCGTTGGGTTCCCTTCAATGGTGAAACCTTGAGATATACGAAATCTCCGACATTGAAAGTCAGGTCTCTCCTTCTCTTGTCAGCATAGCTCTTTTGTCTGTATTGGGCGGTCTTAAGGTGCTCACGAACTTTGTGAACTTTCACTTCTGCTTCTCGGAGAATGTCGGGTCCAAAGATCTGACTCTCTCCTACTTGCGACCAATTCAAAGGGGTATGACACTTTCTTCCGTGTAAGAATTCAAATGGCGCCATCTGCAAACTAGCTTGATAACTGTTGTTATATGAGAATTCTGCAAAGGGCAGGCAGTCTTCCCATTTTGATCCGTATTCCAACACACAAGCTCTAAGCATATCCTCCAAGATCTGGTTGACTCTCTCAGTCTGTCCATCTGTTTGCGGGTGATAAGCGGTACTGAAGTTCAACCTGGTTCCTAAACCTTTCTGAACTTTCTGCCAAAATCTTGAAGTAAACTGAGTTCCTTGATCTGATACGAGGGTCTTGGGGGTTCCATGCAAACTAACAATTCTAGCAAGGTATAGCTCTGCTAGCTTTGCACTCTGGTAGTTTGTCTTGACTGGTATGAAGTGGGCTACCTTGGATAGTCTATCAACTATGACCCAGATTGAGTCATTTCCCCTACTAGAGGTAGGTAAACCGGTGATAAAGTCCATTCCAACGGAATCCCATTTCCATTCCGGAATCTTCAATGGTTGCAACAATCCTGCAGGTCTCTGATGCTCCGCTTTGACTCTTTGACAAATGTCACATTTGGCGATGTAGCTTCCAATCTCTCTCTTCATCTTGTGCCACCAAAATTGCTCTTTCAAATCCTGATACATCTTTGTTCCTCCGGGGTGGATAGAATAAAGAGTATCATGAGCTTCCTTCATGATAATTTCCTTCAGCTCCGAATCTGCTGGCACACAGATACGTCCCTTGTACCACAGTACACCTTCTTCGTCTTTGGTGAATCCAGGTACTTTGCCTGTACCAATATGATGTTTGATTCCGTCGATACTTTCATTTTCTTTCTGGGCTTCCTTGGTTTGGCTAATCAACGTGGGCTGAAGTTCCATGCTAGCTAGGAATCCTTTGCTAACTAACTCATTCCTGAACTGATCCAACTCCTCATACAAACTTGGTTGCTTCTCTTTGATCATGGGGTTAAGCCTGCGCGGCAATCTGCTAAGAGCATCCACTACCACATTGGCTTTGCCGGGGTGATAGTGAATGTCAAGGTCATAATCCTTGATTAACTCTATCCATCTTCTTTGCCTCATATTCAACTCCTTCTGGGTGAAGATATACTTCAAGCTCTTATGATCTGAGTAAATCTCACAGCGATTACCCATCAAATAATGACGCCATGTCTTCAATGCTAGAACCACGGCTGCTAGCTCAAGATCATGGGTCGGATAGTTCTGTTCATGCTGCTTCAGTTGTCGAGACAGATACGCGATGACTTTGCCTTCTTGCATCAATACACATCCTAGACCAATCTTGGATGCATCACAATACACATCAAACGGCTTCTTGATGTCTGGCATGATCAAAATTGGGGCTGATATTAATCTCTTCTTCAGCTCCTGGAAACTGGCTTCACACTTGTCTGTCCATTCAAACTTCTTGTCCTTCTTCAACAATTGGGTCATTGGTCGGGCTATGCTCGAGAATCCTTCTACGAACTTGCGGTAATATCCCGCTAATCCGAGAAATGAACGAACTTGGGTTTGATTGGTTGGGGCTTCCCATTCTTCAACATCTTTGATCTTGCTGGGATCAACAGAGACTCCTCCGGCAGACACAATATGTCCTAGGAATCCTACTTCTTTCAGCCAAAACTCACATTTGCTGAACTTGGCATATAACTGATGCTCTCTCAGGGTTTCTAGGATGATTGTCAGATGTTGCTCATGCTCTTCTTCTGACTTGGAGTAAATAAGGATGTCGTCGATAAACACAACTACAAACTTATCTAGGAAATTCATAAAGATCTTATTCATGAGATTCATGAAATAAGCAGGGGCATTGGTTAATCCAAAAGACATAACCGTATACTCATATAAACCATAGCGATTAGTAAAGGCAGTCTTCGGAATATCCGTTGCACGAATCTTAAGTTGGTGATAACCAGTCCTAAGATCAATCTTTGAGAATACCTGAGCTCCCGTCAACTGATCAAATAGACCCTCTATCTTTGGCAAGGGGTACTTGTTCTTGATGGTGACATCATTCAACTTTCGGTAGTCTGTACACAGACGGTTGCCTCCATCTTTCTTGTCGACGAATAACACTGGTGATCTCCATGGCGATGCACTTGGCTGAGTCAAGCCGGTCGCTAACATGGCATCCAACTGCTTCTTCAGTTCTACTAACTCTGAGGGGTTCATGGTATAGGTTCTCTGGGCTATAGGTCCGGTTCCGGGGATTAGTTCGATAATGAACTCTATATCCCTATTCGGGGGCATACCTGGTAATTCATCTGGGAATACGTCAGGATATTCATAGACTACTCTGACTTGGTCAATGGTAGGCAGGGCTACACTTTTGTTGCATTTGAATTGACGGGGTAAGGTTTCGGAGATATGTTCTACTGTTACTCCAGAACTACTGGTCATGGTGATGGCTTTCTTAGCACAGTCTATCAGTCCTTTATGCCTTGACATCCAGTCCATACCTAGTACTGCTTCCAAACCTTTGGTTCCAAGTACAATTAGGTTGGCATAAAAATCTATCCCATGTATTCTGATAGGTACAACTTTGCAAATTTTTCTAGCTTTTGTGGTTGAACCGAGGATTTGAACTATCATGACATGCTTCAGGTTGGTTGGGCGAATCTTACTAGTGCATACAAATTCTTCGGTGACAAATGAATGCGATGCTCTAGAATCAAACAATACTCTTGCTAAAACTGAGTTGATAGAAAACATACCCAGCACTACATCTGGTGCTTCCTGGGCTTCCTCTGCGTTCATGTGGAAGAGACGACCGTTGCGGTTGTGCGGGTTCCCTGGGGCAAATCTCCTGCCTGGTTGAACACGACGCTGCTGCTGAGCTGGGGCATTCACAGGGGCATTGGCGGCAGTCTTCTTGGGACACTCATTGGAGTAGTGACCCTTCACTCCACACTCGAAACAAGTGATCTGGGACTTGTCCTTGACTGCAACAGGTACAACATTGCTGCCAGTTCTAGGGGCAGTGTTGTTGTTGTTGCTCTTGGGAGGGGCACGGTTGAAGTTGTTGGTGTTGCCGGAGTTGTGATTGTTTCCTCCGGGCTTCACATTTCCTCCGCTACGGTTGGGGTAGCTTGGGCGAGAATTTGGGGGTAGGTTGTTCCTTGGTGCATATCCTAGTGAGGGGTTAGGACGGTACTTCTGGTGACTGCTGGATCCAGACTGCTGCATCATACGACGCTTGCGGTTGTCGTTAGCCTGGTTAATCTTCCCTTCCATCTGAGTGGCAGAGTCGACTAGCTCTTGAAGATCCTGGAAACGGATGTTGACGAGGACAGTCTGCATATCATCATGCAGTCCGTTTAAGAATCTCTCTTTCTTCTTGGCCTCCGTGTTAATTTCATCCGGTGCATATCTGGCAAGTGACAAGAATTTGTCACGGTACTCTACTACAGTCAATCTTCCTTGCTTCAGTTCACGGAATTCATCTCTCATCCTGTTGACAAGACCTTGCGGCACGTGGGTGCGGCTGAACTTGACCTTGAATGCTTCCCAGGTCATCACCTGGCCATGGTTCATGTTGCGGATGCTATTCCACCAAGCTCTTGCATCTCCCGCCAGATAGTGGGTGGCGAAGAGAACTTTCTCATTCTCCTCCACTCCTGCAACTTCGAGGTTGTTTTCCATGGTCTGTAACCAGTCATCAGCATCTAATGGGTTTTCAGATTGGTTGAAGATTGGGGGATTGGTGTTCTAAAATTTTTTGAGTTTAGATCCATGGTGATCCTGATTTCCATGTCCTTGGTTGTTGAGAGCCATTTGTGCGATCTGCTGCAATGTTGCTAAGTTGGCTTGACGCTCGGCCCTGCTTGCTTCACGGTCTGCGATGAGATTCTGCAAGATCTGCAACATTGGGTCCTACGATGAGCTTCTCCCTCCTTGGTTTCCACGAGTCATCTGAAGATTGAGATAGATACAGGGGTAAGAGGGAAATTCTAAGGTTCATGGTTTTGGGTTTTCAAAGCTACAACTTTGAGTTAGACTTAGGTTTTTCAACTAACTTCTTTGTCTTTCATGCAAGCAAGCACACGATACAACACACACCACAACAAGCAAAGGGAAAAAACAGATGGTTTTAAGAACCATTTTGCAAGCTATGATACAATGAGATGATACATCTCATGCTACGACAGTGCTCTAGTGCATCTACTCATCCCTCGATGAAGTCGGAGTCTTCATCATCAGTGTAGAAGTCCACAACATCCTCTGCCAGAAAATCGTCATCGTTGCTGAGGTAAGAATCCATATCTCCCTGGATGTCTTCTCCCTCATCATCTTCTTCTTTGGCGGCAATCTGAGCTTCATGCTCCTTGACGGTCTTCTCGAGGTCGGCCACCTTCTTGCAAAGACGGGTGATGGTGCGATCCTTCTTTGCACGCTGGCAACAAAGAGACTGGCGATCTTGGACGAGCAGTGCGAAAGTCTGGGCCTTCTGGTTGGCAATGGCACGGTTCTGGTTGGCTAACTCTCTGGCATTGTCCAGTTCCTGCTGTCGGTCATGAAGCAAGAAGTCAAGGTTCTCCACTTGACGCCTCAACTCTGGGTGACTTGGCATCTCCATCGGCATTCCCATGAAGTCACGTCTTGCATAGTGGGCAAAACGGGTTCCTTGAATCTTGTTGACACTGAGGGCACATAGACGTGCGAGAGCTTCATGCATTGCCCTGGCTAATCCATCTAGCCAGTTGTTCTCTCTCACGGAGAACTGAATTCTTCCATAAGTTGGTGCTTCAATGCTTCCTCGAAGATCTGTAGTGACTAGCCATTGTAGGTCTCCTCCTGGGGGTCCTGGAAGTTGAGCTCCAAGAAACTCCGGATGTGGGCGTCCCAGTAACTCCGATAGTGAATCCAGATCCCTCTCGAAGATCAGCTGACCTCCGTTTCCTAACTGGTAAAACTTGCTGAACTGAGTCTCCATCTACAAGAATTTAGGATGAGGAAATTAGTGAAGTGATCAAGTGTGTCAAATTTTAAGTAGTAATGTAACAATTTTGAGGAACATGTATTTTTGAGAAAGAATGAGTTCACAAGGGTAAGAGGGGAAATAGTTTTTCATAAATACTCACTTCGGTTTTGAAGCTAAGTTTTTGGTTTGGACGTCCATTCTAACTAGGGTCTCCTATGGTCAGGATGGCTCTGATACCAACTTGTCAACACCCGGATTTTTAATCCCAGATGCCCGTTATGCCATACCTCGCAATCCCAGGATTACCATTTTTGCGAGACATAACGGATTGGATATCATAGTACATCATCCATTACAAACCATACATAAGGTTTTACACAAATAAGGATCTCATGATCCAGTCTTTAATACAACAAGCAGCGGAAATAAACGATAGCGTAGCGGTGGGGTCCATCTTCAGGGGCACAGGCAATGCTGACGAAGGCAGATAGTCCTAGTTATCATAGCCGTCCTGCTGACCATCATATTGATAATCTCCTTCATAGTCTGGCCATGATAATAGCCAGGGACAAAAGCCATGAGTACTCTTTAAGTACTCGCAAACTACTACTAACAAGGAGTATGATTCTAAGTTAAAGTGCTGAATTTTTAAAGAATAACTATCAAGTTAAGTTTGAAACCTAAGCTGAGTTCTAAAGCAAGAAAAGATAAAATAAAGTTCTAGAATCACTTAAGTTGGGAAGCTATTATCATCTACACAACCCTGTTGTGGTCAAGTCAAAGTTCATCATTCATTTCAAGTTATTTAGAAAACATCTGACAACGAAACAGTATGGCCATTCCAACTGTCCATAACCGCGGACGCGGCTATTCGAATAGTTTGACACTCTGCAGAGGTGGTACACTTTCACCACAAGATTCGATACATCTGTCAGGGATAACCCTGAATCATCATACTTAGTATGCAGATAATCAAACATAACCTTCCCTTTACACACCCTAGTACAAGCACCTCTCCTATGAGCATGGCCTCCCAACCATGACCATCAGTCATCTTGGGCACTGCATAGGTGGACATCATTGAGAGGTAGCCTCATCTCAAACCTCTCCCATGAGGGAACTAATACTAATGCATATAAATTTCCAGCTAAGCCTTACCCAATTCAGGTAATGTGGTTGTACGGTAAATTTAGAATGGTATCGCATCTGAATCCAACCATCAGTTTTATAAAAGGGTTAAGGCTCATGCCTCATCATTTTCATCATCATAAATCAATTGTGTTTCTCAACACATGTCAAAACATCTCAATAGAATGACTCATCATTCCAAGGTTTTCACAACTCATTTTCACCAAGTGTTCCCATGTAAAGTGACTCAAGTTTTGATCTATTCTAAAACACTAGGTTAAGAGTGTTCACTAAGGTGGAAAGGTGGGATCAATCTCATGCCATAGAATGACATCTAAAGGTTTCTAAGTAGGTCAAGTTTTATACTCTTTATGCTACCTTCAAAATTAATTAAAGAACTTTGTGTAAACTAAGGGGGTAAAACTTGTCAATAAGACTTGGGGTACTAATAGTTAAAGGGGGTGTGATCAAAGTATGCTTAAGGCATCTTTACTAAACTATCTAGTTTTATTCTAGCTTGCTACAATAGCTTACTAAAGCATGTTTGCAAGGTTTAGCTTGCCACTAATAGCTTGCCTTGGTTGGTGCAGTGGTTGAAGTTTTCTTCTTCTTCTTCTTGGTAGAACTCCTCCTCCTCGAAGGCTTGGTCGGTACTATCGTCTAGAAATACATAGGGAGTGCACAATCACCAAACAATACTTAACTAGGCTAAATAGTATTCTAAACCACACAATTGATGATCTATTATCATCCCAAGCATCACAAGTTTAATTCAATAGTTTCAACCTTTTTATTTTGGAAAAGTAATTTCTACTCATTGAAATATTAACTAAAATTTAATATTCACCACCAAAATATGGGATCATGTGGACACATGTCATCACCACATATTCTAACAGGTGGGAATGAGATTTAAAGGTTGGATCAATTTTACTTTGGTTTAAGTTCATTATTTAATGATTTAAAGTGACTAGAAATGCCTATATAGCATTATTTTGGTACTAGTCCAAAGTCACTTCCTGTAAACCTTAATATTATTACATATTTGGATAGATATGATGAAATGTGATTTTTGAGAGTTGGAATCAACTCAAAAGATAACTTGGTTGATTTTACAAAAATGTTTCAAGTTGCTAAAGCTTCTATCTTCTTATTTTTATTAGGAGAAATCTATAACTCTAAATGAATTAAATCTAGCGGGCTTGGATAGAGCATTTCAATACCTTTCAGACAAAATTAGTTTCATGTAATTTGGATTTGTCAAACTCACAGAATTGAATTTTGAAACACTGGACAGAAACTATATTCGAACTAAAAAGAAAAATCTAGATTTGCATCTACGGGCTTGCGCGGGAAAGGAAATGGGCCGGCCCAGTGCCGCTACGCGGCACGGGGCTCAACTGGCAGGGGGATCCACTTGTCAGCGGCTCTTTAAAACGCCAAAACGGTACGCACGCTGTGGGCCGTGTGATTAGAGGCTAGATCTACGGCTGAGGGTCGTCGTCGACGATGGACGGGTCGCCGGCGAGCTCGAACGCTAGCGGCTCGGTGGGGGTCTACTGGGGGCGTACCATGGCTCCAGCGGGGTCGGCGAGGCGGGCTAACGAAGTGGAAGATGACGGCGAGGCGAGGCGTGGTCGCGGCGGAGCTTGGGGTGGCCGGAATCAACGACACCCTTCTTCTCCAGAGGCGAGAGCCCTGCTCCAATTCCGGCGAGCTGCTGCTCCACTTGCTCCGGCGAGACGTGGTGAGGTTCAGAGAGGTGAGAGGAGTGGAATGGTGTGAGTCTTTGGTGCTGGGGAGGGCTCCTTTTATAGGCTCGACGGTGAGACCGAGCGGGATGGGCGGTCGACGGTGGCGACATGGCTACGGCGAGCTAGCGGCATGGCTGGGGGTGGCGATCGATGGGCGGTCCCCTGGCGGTGCTCTAGTGCTTCAATGCGGCCGTAGGGGTGGTGGCATGCGGTCGGGGTGAGGTGGCGCTCTGCGCGGCCGAAGTGGCTGTGTCCACGGCGAGCGGTGGCTGTGGGGCTTTGGGCGGCGAACGGGGGTGTCTGGGGTGTTCTCCAGGTCGACGCGGAGCGGGGGGCGCGGGCTGGTGTCAAGCGGCAACTTGTGCACGCGGGGACAGTGCGCGCTCTGCGGGCGGCATCGGCATTCTCGACAAGCTCCGGGCGCGGCGGTTCCTGGCCGCTCTGGTCGCTGTCCTTGGGCTGGGACTGGTTGGGCGGTGGAGGTGGACCACTGGCTATCTCCAGGACACAGTGGATGGTGCTGGCGGCGGCTGTGGCTTGCTGTCGCCGGTGGGGTGCCCAAGTGGGGGTTCGGCCTTAATGGCCATGACCATTTGGTCGTGGCACAGTGTGGGACTGGTCTAGAGAGGGTTAGGGGGAGTAGTGGAGAGGTTTTTGGCGGCAATTTGGGGAACAATTTTGGCCAGAACACTATTTAAAATAGTGAAATTTGTTTAGTTTGTAATCTGCCTGCCAAGTGTTTGATGAAATGGCCGCAAGAGAAAAAGTTTTAAATTTTGAGTTCAAAATTTTTGGGTGATCTCCACTAGTGCTAGGTAGTCTCTGGTTGCAAGGGTTTTGAAAATGGAGCTCAAAAACATGGTTTTTGAAATAGGGGTGATCTATGCATATGCATTAGATTCAATTTTAAACTTTCATTTAAAATAGTTAACATAAGGTTTTTAGTAGATCAAAAGGTGGGCCTTGGTACCTCATTATGTGTACTAGCAAGGGGTGTAAAGATCAAGAATTGTTTCTGTTAAGAATTGAGTACTAGGAATAGCCAAAGTAGGTATGAGAGTTAAATTTGTCCAAATGACCATTCCTTCATTTTAATTCTTTTTGATTTGATTTCTTTTTGGAAAAGTTTGGGAATGATGTAGATGATGTTTAAATCACCTAAGAAACATTTTACAAGCATTGGATCAATCAATCATGGCAATTCAAAACAACTCCTATTTTAAATGCACACACATATGAATGCTTTCATTTTAAATTTGGAAAAGTTTTTGTTAACCCTAAATTTGGGTGATTTGATCTTTGATAAACTTGGATTGAAGGGATGTTACACTCTGCTACACGCAACGTATCATGTCCACGTGACTCGCTGCCACGTGATCCGAGTTTGCGTTCACTGAGCCACTCGTCGCCACATCGATCCCATCCGCCGGCGACCTGCCGCTACGTCGACTCTGTGCGACCCTCAACTACACTCGAGGGATACGTCGACACGTCCAATGCATCAGCTCCGACCTCGACAACACGCTACCGTCATCGGCTTCGGCGACCCGCTACCGCGTCGACTCCGGTCCAATGCATCGGCTCTCGAACACCGCCTCAACTATATCAACCACATTGAATCTACACTCGGGGGCTCCGCCGAATCCGCCGTGAGGCTGTTGCCGCCTTCGGCTACGGTGACTCACTACGGTCTTTGACTCTGCCGACCTGCTGTGTCTTCGACTCCTTCACGTGACCCCCTGCCGTGTCGACTACGTCCGTGATTGCATCGACTTCGTCCATGGTGACTACCAATAAAGCTAAGTTACCCTCTACTTAGAGTTGATTCTTTTTAACTATTTACTTTAATCACACTCGAAACACTCAGGGGCTGCGCCCTCTTCGAGTAACCTAATGTGCCATCGACTCCGCGCACTCGAGCACCTCATACGCGACAGCCCGAGTAGCTGATTCTGCCTGATCTTCGAATCCTTGAACTCCGAGTACCTCGGTAAGGTACTGAGACTAAGGGTAATCAGGCTAACGAAAAGGCCTAGCATACAGTGCAAAAGTGTCGATTCGATTAGCACCAGAATCTTACTTTACAATTCAACATGCAACTATTCTTTACAAGATACAAGTACTTTACCATTCTTCATGTTTTATGCAGCTTACAAGGATGTCGACTTCGTCAAGCTTTTCTATCGGGTCCTCCAATAGGAGTTAACAAAACAACTGGCTACGACATACACGCAAGACCCGAGTCGAGTACCTCCTCGGATGCTTGCATCGCTTGATGCTACACAGAGGCGACATTGGTCGCGCACCCGATAGAAGACGCAACATCGACTCCATCTGCATCGTCGACTCATCCGACTAATAGCTGCATGACTTTGACGACATCGTCGACTCTTGGCTCCTTATGCGTGAGACGCTGACTCGATGCACTTTCGGGTCAATGGTTTCTCCTCCCGTGATTGTCGACTACGTCTACAAGATACAAGACTCGAGTCTCTGCTCGAGTCTACGACTCTGCTAGACACTTGGGGGCTACTCCAAACTGGAGCACTGAATGTGCATATACAAGATCTTCGAGTGGCATGCTCTGAATCCTCACTCGAATCCACGATTCGACTAAGGACTCGGGGGTTACTCCCATAGGGAGCACTGGACGCGCACCCGAAGAAATTTGTGAAGATATCCAAGCATCATGAAAACCCTTCACTCGAATCTACGATTCGATTGTGGGCTTCGGGTTACTCCCATAGAGAGCACTAAAAGCATATTTGACTGAAACAAGCAACAAAAGACGACAACAGTTGCAAAAGTTCTTTAGTCCCCGCTTGAGTCTTCGACTCAACCAGGCACTCGGGGGCTACTCCCATAGGGAGCGCTGGTCATGCACCCTATGATTATTTGTACATCGTACTGTGTGTTGATAACATCCACACTCGAATGCTATGGAGACTCCGCCACGTATTTTCTCTATAAAGAGATTACGTATCCTGGGCCACCCGAATCATCTCCTTGATGACAAAAAATTCGGATGTCGCGCTTACAACGTGAAGATAAGACCTGAATAAGGCCTGGCAATGCATCTGCTGCGCTCTACCAGAGATAATCCGTACCTACAGGTACGATGAATAAGCCTTGACGGTCGCATCAAGTGCTCACATTTACACACTGGGATTCGACTCTATAAGACCTCCGCGGCGTGAGTCGAATTACACCAGCACATTTCTGAATTCGAGTTCGGGGACTCGAGTTTAAGTAGGTAGTGTTGTTTTTGCCCTAGAGCAATTAACTGGTCCAGATCCGTCGAGCGCACCAGGCACGTTTACCATCATCCCTATGAACTACTACAAATTCATCTGACTCGATGTACTTCTGAGTGAAGTTATTTGCACTCGACACAACTGTCGACTCCGACATCCTTATGCAAGGATCAAGACTTCTGAGTCTCCACCCGAATCTTTGATTCGTATGGACACTCGGGGGATACTGACATGGGTATGCCCAATAGGCACTCGACTATAGCCTACCTGGTGTGGCTCGACGGAAGGCCCATTCGACGAATTGCCAAGGTCCATGACGCCTATGACGGTTCGAGTAAGCCCATATGGACACGGACTCCCAGCGTACAAGACAAGGAAAGCTCAAGGCTAGAGTTCTAATCTAACTTGTAACCAACTCGTATTGGTACCTGAGACCTAGCCTCCCCATATATAAAGGCTAGGAGGGTCCAACGAGAAGGCGATCTCTCAATCGCGACTCCCCAATAGACCGATCTACGATCGCCACAATAGATCTAGACATACGCCAGATCCAATCTGTGCAACACCGCCATCGGCGACATTGTAATCCTTCGGATCATCATCAATCAAGAGTAGACAAGCAGGAGTAGGGCCCTCTACAAGGCCTGAACCTGAGTAAACCTTGCGTCCCTGTGTGCTTGTTTGCTAGCCGTACCGAGATCTCCAGCGCTCCTCAATTCCCAAACCTAAGTCCATAACAATGGGCATTGATGAGTTAAACCCTCGTCAATGCGTTTCCAAACTTCCTAGCTAACTCTGCCCATTTGACCGAATGACTTTATGTCGATTTATCGAAATTAGGTCAAATTTGAAACTACAAGTACATTATAGGTTGCTTTGAAAGTTTTATAAAATTTTTTTGGAGGTACCCATTGACGGGTCACAATTAATATATCATAGAACACCAAGAGTTTATATGATAGGTTCAAATTCTTGCTAAGATTTTGCATCTTGACAATTTAACGAAATTAGGTCAAACCTGAGCTACAAGTAATTAAATGCGATAGATTGCTCTTGAATTAAATGTATTTTCATAGGTAGATCAGTGCATCTTGTTGTAGTAAAAAATGTCGTCAGTGTGAGTTTCTAACTATCAGGAAAGAACATTCAATTCTACATTTTCCAAGTGAAGACGAGCGAGGTTGTTCTTTTTTGTAAGAAGTCTGGAGAATATTGAATGTGGATGCCACGCCAAGTTTATAGACATATATAGTGGACCAACATGTTGTACCAACGATTCCCATGTTTTATTTATGAGTTTTCAAACTTCCTAACTAACTCTTCCCATTTGATCGAATGACTATATGTTCATTTATCGAAATTAGGTAAAATTTGAAACTACAAGTAAATTGTAAGTTGCTTTGGAAGTTCTACGAAAAATATTTTGCAGGTACCCATCGGGGGGTCACAATTAATATATCATAAAACACCAAGAGTTTTGACTATAGGTTCAACTTCTTGCTAAGATTTTGCATGTGGACAACTTAACAAAATTAGGTCAAACTTGAGCTACAAGTAAGGGCGATAGATTGCTCTTGAATTAAATGTATTTTCAGAGGTAGATCGGCGCATCTTGTTGTAGTAAACAATGTCGTCAGTGTGAGTTTCCAACTCTGGCCATTTTAATGACTTTAAGTCGATTGATCGAAATTAGGTCAAATTTGAAACTACAAGTAAATTGTAGGTTTTGCTTTGTAATTTTTACGAAAAAAGCTTTTAATTTGGAGGTACCCATCGAGGGGTCACAATTAATATATCAGAAAACAATGAGAGTTTTGATGATAGGTTCAACTTCTTGCTAAGATTTTGCATCTTGACAATTTAACGAAATTAGGTCAAACTGGAGCTACAAGTAAGCGCGATATATAACTCTTGAATTAAATGTCATTTTAGAGGTAGATGGGTGCATTTTCTAGTAGTAAGTAGTGCCATTGGTGTGAGTGTCCAACTACCAGGAAAGAACATTCAATTCTACATTTTCTGAGTGAAGACAAGTGAGATTAGTTGTTCTTTTCCATAAAGAGAAGTCCAAAGAATATTGGATGTGGATGCCACAATTGCGATTCCCACGTATTATGAGTTTTCAAGTTTCCTATCTAACCCCGCCCATTTGAATGACTTTATGTCGATATCTCGGAATTAGGTTAAATTTGAAACTACAAGTAAATTGTAGGTTTTGCTTTGATAGATTTACGAAAAAGGTTTTGGAGGTACCATCGAGTGGTACATATCAGAAACCAGCGAGAGTTTTGACGTTAGGTTCAACTTCTTTCTAAGACTTTGCATCTTGACAATTTAACGAAATTAGGTCAAACTTGAGCTAGCTACAAGTAAACGCCATAGATTTCTCTTGAATTAAATGTCTTTTCAGAGCTAGATCATCGGTACATCTTCTTGTAGTAAACAGTGTCGTTGGTGTGAGTTTCAACTATCAAGAAAGAACATGCAATTATACATTTTCTGAGTGAAGAATACGAGCGAGGTTGTTCTTTTTCCTAAAGAAAAGTCCGAATAATATTGGATATGAATGCCACAAGCCAAGTTTACATACATATATATTGTACCAACATGTTGTACCAACGATTTCCATGTTTTATGAGTATTCAAACTTCCCAGCTAACTATGCCTATTAGAATGACTTTATGTCGATTTATTGAAATTAGGTCAAATTTGAAGCTACAAGTACTAATAAATTTCACGTGCCTTACACGTGAGACTCGAATAATAGACATCTGTCATATCATCACTATATAAAATCATAATAGGTAAAGCAGAAAAAATATAATAGGTAAAATTTGAACTACTGCAAGTAAACTGTGTAGGTTGCTTTGAAAGTTTTACGAAAAAGCTCTTAGAGGTATCCATAGGAGGGGATCAGGGGGGGTCAATTAATATACTATCAGAAACCACAGAGAGTTCTGACGACAGGTTCAGCTTCTTGCTAAGATTTTGCGTCTTGACAGTTTAATGAAATTAGTTCAAACTTGAGCTACAACTAAGTGCGATAGATTTCTCTTGAATTTAATGAAATTAGGTCAAACTTGAACTGCAAGTAATAAATTGTAGGTTTCGTTGAAAGTTTTATGAAAAAAGCTTTTGGAGGTACCCATCGAGCGGTTAATTAATATATCAGAAACTACAAAGAGTTTTGACGAGTGGTTCGACTTCGAGCTAAGATTTTGCATCATGAAAATTTTGAACACCTTTTGAAAACTATCACATGAAATAGGGAGAGAGGGGAAATGATTTTTCTATTCTCTATGGGCAACCCACAAGCTTGAGGTGCAACTTAGGCTTAAAGATACAAACTCTATTTTCTCCACAATGTATATGGTGAACCTTAGCGGATGCCACATACTTTTGTACACATTGTTGATGCCCTTATTAGGGAAAAGCAAATAGTATATTAGTAGTACACTAGTAGTAGTACTCATTTCTTTGCTTAGACATATGCTCACCTCTGTCCACGGGTTGTGCATGCTGAGAGAATAAAACTTAGGCAGGGTAAAAGAGGGCATCAGTGAAGAGGAGTTGAAGGCGGTTCGATGTCAGAGTAAATTTATGATCGGTTCCTAACACGAGGTACTCCTGCGGCCACTCTACTAGTAGTAAATTTTAGGACCTATGCACGCAAAACAAATTGTGTGTTTTCTCTCTCCTTCACTGCCTCTCACCATGCATCCTCTCTCTCTCCTACCCTTTCCCCTCGTGCACCGGCCCGACTGATCTCTCCCTCGTCCATAGTGTGGTGCTATGCACGTGTGCCTTGGTACGGCGGCTCTGTTTCTTTGGCGTGTTCGGCAGCCTCGTTGGTGTGAAGTAGGGATGAGGAGTACATAGGAAGGAAACCAATTTTGTCCTTGACGGCAAAAAAAATTCAAACTTTTCCGGTTTTCAAAATTTTCACTTGCTTCCCAAACATCGGGAGGGAAGATTACTCAAAAGATCGGCCATTCGCAGTACTTCTTATCTTATCTTTATCTTGTCTTATCTCTTACAATACTATACCATACCACTGTATAGTGTACGGATAACTTCGAACATTGACCGTTGGATCAAGACCGGCAAATCCAAACATTGCTAACCGTTGGATCTTCTTTTCCATTCTTAGCATCTACAAAGATTCTACTGATAGTCTTTAGCACGATGAACGCTAGTATGCGCAAACCTAAAAACACACACTTCATTGCTCAGTTTCAGGATCCTTGTGCTAAATGCATGTACTTGGGTGCAATTTTCATTTTTATGAGGTCCTTGATGTAACTTGTACTTCCACCGACCGTGTTAACTCTTAAGCACCTCGCTCCTATGAGACCTACCACAGCTAAAAGAAAATGAAACCACCCCAATTATCAAACAAACTGGGCCAAGGTTTCTTATACATAATATACCCAAGTTTTTAGTACTAGGATTTTTCAAGCTTCCTAGCTAACTTCGCACAATTCAGTGACTTCTTGTCGATTAATGAAATTAGGTCAAACCTGAGCTACAAGTAATTAAATGCGATAGATTGCTCTTGAATTAAATGTATTTTCATAGGTAGATTAGTGCATCTTGTTGTAGTAAAAAATGTCGTCAGTGTGAGTTTCTAACTATCAGGAAAGAACATTCAATTCTACATTTTCCAAGTGAAGACGAGCGAGGTTGTTCTTTTTTGTAAGAAGTCTGGAGAATATTGAATGTGGATGCCACGCCAAGTTTATAGACATATATAGTGGACCAACATGTTGTACCAACGATTCCCATGTTTTATTTATGAGTTTTCAAACTTCCTAACTAACTCTTCCCATTTGATCGAATGACTATATGTTCATTTATCGAAATTAGGTAAAATTTGAAACTACAAGTAAATTGTAAGTTGCTTTGGAAGTTCTACGAAAAATATTTTGCAGGTACCCATCGGGGGGTCACAATTAATATATCATAAAACACCAAGAGTTTTGACTATAGGTTCAACTTCTTGCTAAGATTTTGCATGTGGACAACTTAACAAAATTAGGTCAAACTTGAGCTACAAGTAAGGGCGATAGATTGCTCTTGAATTAAATGTATTTTCAGAGGTAGATCGGCGCATCTTGTTGTAGTAAACAATGTCGTCAGTGTGAGTTTCCAACTCTGGCCATTTTAATGACTTTAAGTCGATTGATCGAAATTAGGTCAAATTTGAAACTACAAGTAAATTGTAGGTTTTGCTTTGTAATTTTTACGAAAAAAGCTTTTAATTTGGAGGTACCCATCGAGGGGTCACAATTAATATATCAGAAAACAATGAGAGTTTTGATGATAGGTTCAACTTCTTGCTAAGATTTTGCATCTTGACAATTTAACGAAATTAGGTCAAACTGGAGCTACAAGTAAGCGCGATATATAACTCTTGAATTAAATGTCATTTTAGAGGTAGATGGGTGCATTTTCTAGTAGTAAGTAGTGCCATTGGTGTGAGTGTCCAACTACCAGGAAAGAACATTCAATTCTACATTTTCTGAGTGAAGACAAGTGAGATTAGTTGTTCTTTTCCATAAAGAGAAGTCCAAAGAATATTGGATGTGGATGCCACAATTGCGATTCCCACGTATTATGAGTTTTCAAGTTTCCTATCTAACCCCGCCCATTTGAACGACTTTATGTCGATATCTCGGAATTAGGTTAAATTTGAAACTACAAGTAAATTGTAGGTTTTGCTTTGATAGATTTACGAAAAAGGTTTTGGAGGTACCATCGAGTGGTACATATCAGAAACCAGCGAGAGTTTTGACGTTAGGTTCAACTTCTTTCTAAGACTTTGCATCTTGACAATTTAACGAAATTAGGTCAAACTTGAGCTAGCTACAAGTAAACGCCATAGATTTCTCTTGAATTAAATGTCTTTTCAGAGCTAGATCATCGGTACATCTTCTTGTAGTAAACAGTGTCGTTGGTGTGAGTTTCAACTATCAAGAAAGAACATGCAATTATACATTTTCTGAGTGAAGAATACGAGCGAGGTTGTTCTTTTTCCTAAAGAAAAGTCCGAATAATATTGGATATGAATGCCACAAGCCAAGTTTACATACATATATATTGTACCAACATGTTGTACCAACGATTTCCATGTTTTATGAGTATTCAAACTTCCCAGCTAACTATGCCTATTAGAATGACTTTATGTCGATTTATTGAAATTAGGTCAAATTTGAAGCTACAAGTACTAATAAATTTCACGTGCCTTACACGTGAGACTCGAATAATAGACATCTGTCATATCATCACTATATAAAATCATAATAGGTAAAGCAGAAAAAATATAATAGGTAAAATTTGAACTACTGCAAGTAAACTGTGTAGGTTGCTTTGAAAGTTTTACGAAAAAGCTCTTAGAGGTATCCATAGGAGGGGATCAGGGGGGGTCAATTAATATACTATCAGAAACCACAGAGAGTTCTGACGACAGGTTCAGCTTCTTGCTAAGATTTTGCGTCTTGACAGTTTAATGAAATTAGTTCAAACTTGAGCTACAACTAAGTGCGATAGATTTCTCTTGAATTTAATGAAATTAGGTCAAACTTGAACTGCAAGTAATAAATTGTAGGTTTCGTTGAAAGTTTTATGAAAAAAGCTTTTGGAGGTACCCATCGAGCGGTTAATTAATATATCAGAAACTACAAAGAGTTTTGACGAGTGGTTCGACTTCTAGCTAAGATTTTGCATCATGAAAATTTTGAACACCTTTTGAAAACTATCACATGAAATAGGGAGAGAGGGGAAATGATTTTTCTATTCTCTATGGGCAACCCACAAGCTTGAGGTGCAACTTAGGCTTAAAGATACAAACTCTATTTTCTCCACAATGTATATGGTGAACCTTAGCGGATGCCACATACTTTTGTACACATTGTTGATGCCCTTATTAGGGAAAAGCAAATAGTATATTAGTAGTACACTAGTAGTAGTACTCATTTCTTTGCTTAGACATATGCTCACCTCTGTCCACGGGTTGTGCATGCTGAGAGAATAAAACTTAGGCAGGGTAAAAGAGGGCATCAGTGAAGAGGAGTTGAAGGCGGTTCGATGTCAGAGTAAATTTATGATCGGTTCCTAACACGAGGTACTCCTGCGGCCACTCTACTAGTAGTAAATTTCAGGACCTATGCACGCAAAACAAATTGTGTGTTTTCTCTCTCCTTCACTGCCTCTCACCATGCATCCTCTCTCTCTCCTACCCTTTCCCCTCGTGCACCGGCCCGACTGATCTCTCCCTCGTCCATAGTGTGGTGCTATGCACGTGTGCCTTGGTACGGCGGCTCTGTGTCTTTGGCGTGTTCGGCAGCCTCGTTGGTGTGGAGTAGGGATGAGGAGTACATGGGAAGGAAACCAATTTTGTCCTTGACGGCAAAAAAAATTCAAACTTTTCCGGTTTTCAAAATTTTCACTTGCTTCCCAAACATCGGGAGGGAAGATTACTCAAAAGATCGGCCATTCGCAGTACTTCTTATCTTATCTTTATCTTGTCTTATCTCTTACAATACTATACCATACCACTGTATAGTGTACGGATAACTTCGAACATTGACCGTTGGATCAAGACCGGCAAATCCAAACATTGCTAACCGTTGGATCTTCTTTTCCATTCTTAGCATCTACAAAGATTCTACTGATAGTCTTTAGCACGATGAACGCTAGTATGCGCAAACCTAAAAACACACACTTCATTGCTCAGTTTCAGGATCCTTGTGCTAAATGCATGTACTTGGGTGCAATTTTCATTTTTATGAGGTCCTTGATGTAACTTGTACTTCCACCGACCGTGTTAACTCTTAAGCACCTCGCTCCTATGAGACCTACCACAGCTAAAAGAAAATGAAACCACCCCAATTATCAAACAAACTGGGCCAAGGTTTCTTATACATAATATACCCAAGTTTTTAGTACTAGGATTTTTCAAGCTTCCTAGCTAACTTCGCACAATTCAGTGACTTCTTGTCGATTAATGAAATTAGGTCAAACTTGAGCTACAAGTAAGCTCAATAGATTTCTCTTGAATTAAATGTATTTTCGGAGGTAGATGGGCGCATCTTCTTGTAGTAAACAATGTTGTCAGTGTGAGTTTCCAACTATTAGGAAATAATTTTTTTAGTTTGCGAGTGATGAAGAGATGGTTCTTTTCCGTAAAGAAAGCTCGAAAAATATGGATCTCAATGCCATAAGCCAAGCTTCTAAACATATTAAGTGTACCAACGTGTTTTACTTACGATTCCCGTATGTTTTTTGAGTTTTCAAACTCCCTAGCTAATTAACTCTGCCCACTTGAATGACTACATGTCAATTTATCGAAATTAGGTCAAACTTTAACTATAACTAAATTGTAGGTTGCTCTAAAAGTTTTACAAAAAAGCTTTTGGAGGTACCGTACTGATCGTGAGGGTGTCACATTCAATATATGAGAAACAACCGAGAGTTTTGACAACAGGTTTGACTTCTTGCTAAGATTTTTCATCGCATGACACTATTTAACGAAATTGGGTCAAACTTGAGCTACAAATAAGCGCGGTAGATTGCTGTTGAAATAATGAATTTTCAGAGAGGTAGATGGGTGCATTTTCTTGTAGTAAACAGTGTCGTTGGTATGGTGTGATTTTCCAACTATATCAGGAAAGAACATTCAATTATTCTCAATTGTCCGAGTGATAACGAGCGAGGTTGTTCTTTTCCATAAAGAAATGTCCAAAGAATATTGGATCTGAATGCCAGAAGCCAAGTTTACCGACATATATAGTGCACCAACATGTTGTACCAACGATTCCCATGTTTTATTTATGAGTTTTCAAACTTCCTAGCTTACTCTGCCCATTTGACCAAATGACTTTATGTCGATTTATCAAAATTAGGTCAAATTTGAAACTACAAGTAAATAGTAGGTTGCTTTGAAAGTTTTACGAAAAATCTTTTGGAGGTACCCATCGAGGGGTCACAATTAATATGTCATAAAACACCGACAATTCTGACGATAGGTTTAACTTCTTGCTAAGATTCTGCATCTTGACATTTTAACGAAATTAGGTCAAACTTGAGCTACAAGTAAGAGCGATAGATTGCTCTCGAATTAAATGTATTTTTAGAGTTAGATCGATGCATCTTGTTGTAGTAAACAATGCCGTTAGTGTGAGTTTACAACTATCAGTAAAGAACTTTCAATTCTACATTTTCTGAGTGAAGATGGAGCTAGGTTGGTTGGTCTTTTTCGTAAAGAGAAGTCCAAAGAATATTGGATGTGGATTCCAGAAGCCAAGTTGACAGACATATATAGTCGATCGACAACATATTGTACTTTCAATTCCCATGTTTTATGAGCTTTCAAACTTCCTAGCTAATTCTGCCCATTTTAATGAATTTAAGTCGATTTAACGAAATTAGGTCAAATTTGAAACTACAAGTAAATTGTAGGTTTTGCTTTGTAATTTATACAAAAAAGCTTTTAATTTGGAGCTGCCCATCGAGGGGTCACAATTAATATATCAGAAAACAACGAGAGTTGAGACGATAGGTTCAACTTCTTGCTAAGATTTTGCATCTTGACAATTTAACGAAATTAGGTCAAACTTGAGCTATAAGTAAGCGCAATAGATAGATCTTGAATTAAATGTCATTTTAGAGGTAGATGGGTTCATTTTCTAGTAGTAAGTATTGTCGTGGGGGTGAGTGTCCAACTACTAGGAAAGAACATTCAATTTTACATTTTTCGAGTGGAGACAAGCGAGGTTAGTTGTTCTTTTCCGTAAAGAAAAGTCCAAAGAAAATTGGATGTGGATGCCACAAGCCAAGTTGATAGACATATATATATTTATAGTGGATCTACAACATGTTGTACTTGCGATTCCCATGTTTTATGACTTTTCAAGCTTCCTAGCTAACCCCGCCCATTTGAATGACTTTATATCGATATCTCGGAATTAGGTCAAATTTGAAACTACAAGTAAATTGTAGGTTTTTCTTTGATAGATTTACAGAAAAGCTTTTGGAGGTACCCATCAAGGGGTCAAAATTAATATATCAGAAACCAGCAAGAGTTTCAACGACAGGTTCAACTTCTTGCTAAGACTTTGCATCTTGAAAATTTTGAACCCCTTTTGAAAATGTTCACATGAGAAATAAGGAGAGAGGGGAAATGATTTTTATATTTTCTATGGGCAACCCATAAGCTTTTGAGGTGCACCTTAGGCTTAAAGATAACTTTATTTTCTCCATACTATATAAGGTGAACCTTAATTAGCGGATGCCACATAGGCATTAACGTGTTCCTTTTTACACATTGCGGACAACCTTAGGACATCACCTATGTATGTAAAAAACTTGTTGATAAGATGGCTCCTAACATGACCATGAAAAGAATATGAGTTGGAAATTGCAAATTTGCAAATTTGCATGACTTTATTAACATCATCCTCCCAACATGATGTAATTTATCTCATAATTTTTTGAAACTCCTAAGTATGATATCCATTCTTCTTCGAGATCCTGAGCATTGGGAGTACGACCATGGATGATCAGTTGAGGTGTTGGATTGAGCGAGTACGACCTTGGATTTCTGAACATAGAGGGGGTACGGCCTACCAAATTTCTATTATTACATGGAAATGACCAAATTCAAAACCAAAATAAAGCGATCAAATATCCCGCATATCCAGACATAGTTCATGCCCCAAAATTTTAGATACATCGAAATTCCCATTCGACCCCTATTAAATTTGGTGGGTGGGGGCTTCACTCGTAATTTTCTCAATATAGTGCTAGCAGTACCTAAACCACCACCCCCTCTCTCCTCCAGGAATACGTCACCGGCCGGAACATCCCCGTTGCACTTTAGCTAGTGTACCCGCCACACCTGATCTGCTCAACGAACCCTCTTGTCCGGCGCGCTGAGCACATCATCGACCTCCTAGGATCTTCTCCACGGACGCCATGGTCCAGCGTTCTGCTTGTGGCCTCGACGTGACCCGTGAGGATGTGGAGGAGGCCTAGACGCTGCCCCGACCGAGGTAAAACCAGATCTCCCTACATGATTTGTTTATTAGCAATGTACTGTATTCGTGCTAAATTTCCTAACTAACAGGTTCTTTACTTGATATACACCTGTTATGTAATAAATTAACCCGTTGTGGTTATGCTTAAACTCCCTGTGCAAATTATTAGTCACTTAACATATTTTTTTACATTCTCTGTCGTACCTATCCACATCAGATATGATTATATAGTATCTCTCTCATTCGCCGATTTACGAACTATAGTATTTCCATCATTCTATTGTCCTGCTATCCTATACTACACGTTTACACACGTCATATTATTTGACCATTATGTACCGTGGATTTGATCCCTCTTAAATTATGGCTCAAACTGTTTGTTGTTATTATCCAAGAAGCAACCTCAGTTTGCACATAATATCATAGAGTGAATGGCTCTTATAATCTCGTAAGTACCCATCACTTTTGTTTCACTTCATTCCAACGTATATCATGTTGGAACCTATTTGTATTTATAGTTGGCCTTACCTTTATGTAGAGGAGCAACAATGGAGTACATACTCCACCCGTCCACACGAGCCGCCGCAGATCTTGTGTAACACCTACCGTAAGGCCCCCCTCTAGAAGTTTGGTCCTTGCCACATTTTTTGTTTGCTTAAATTTACCATTCGTCTTTCTTGTCTTCATATTTTTTTGCCAAAAATTAGCGTCAAACATTTTATCCCCACTATGGTCTACTTTTGTTCCATGTGCTTAGTTCAATTTCCTAGATATGGAGAGGCCGGGTGTATTGCATCTGAGTTGTCTGATAATAAGAACAAGGCCACACTAGTGATAAGATCCACACATGTATCATAAGGAACTTTGTGCACTTCATCTCACTCTTGCATCTACTGTGTATTATAGTTACATGAACTAGCTATTTTAATACGAGGCACTTCATGGTTCAGTTTGTTGTTCTCAGGCTACCAAAGTGTTGAAATTATCTCGCTATTCATGAATAATTTAATGTATGATTGCTTGATTCATTGTTTGTCTGAAATTATCTGGCTAGCATATTCGAGGCTCACAATTGATGAGTTTTTGTTGGCTGAGTTACTCTTTTTTTGTCTATGATTAAATCAGTGGCAGATTTTGTTGTGTAGTGCCTGGCTAGTTTATATATGAAAACATAATAGCTTAGTTTTCATATTCATTTTATTTATGTTCTGCACATTCTAGTTTGAGCAGTATGCATCAGGTACTTTGGTTGATTGCTCGCATTGTTATTCAAAATGAACTTGTAGTTTGTTTTCCAAGTCTATTGTTTAAGTAACTTGTTTTGTCTTGGTCTCATCCATCTTCAAGTAGAGCAGTCATTTCACAGAGCTGCACATGCTCCCATCGCTCCATGGCGCCAACTGGTCCACTTATTCAAGAAGAAATAGATGTATGAGACACCATTGTTAATTGCTTCCTTCCTTATATATTACCATATTGACACATTTAAAATTCATGGTGGTGTGATTGCATGGTAATGCTGTTATAACTTGTTTTGTGTTTGTTTCAAGCTGCAAATGACCCACTGAATGCTGAACAAAGACCCACTTCTCCAAGTTTAGATTTTGTTTCACACAACAACAGTGACAATACCTATAGCTCATGGCACACCGCTTCAACTGATCCTCTTTTTATAGCCAAAAGATTATTTGAGGATTCCCTCCAAGATGCCCGTGATATTGTTGAGCAAGAAGCCAACAAAACAGATTCAGTAATCACCATAACACGCAAAGACTTATATGAATTGAAAAATAGACGAGCTTTGACGCAGAACATACTTAATAATCTCATCTGAAGCTCTCTTGAGAAGCCAGTTGTTACATGTCTTAGGATGCAAGCTCCATAGAGACCTTTTCTATAACACCAGTTATGGTGTTTTTTTAGTTGTCTGGACTCTGATGCAACTTTTATGCTTCATTTTATTACTATCAAGTGTATTGAGGATTGTAATAATCTACTGTAATTTGCAGTTGTAAGTTGTTTGAGGATTGTTACAAACTGAGCATCTATCAGAATTAATACACACACATGAAAAAACAGTGAAATTGTAAGAGGTACAACACATGATCTACTGGAACAGGGAGACCATCCATTGTATTACACGGGTAACATAGAATTTGCAAAATTCATAGACGTTCACTCAACAAAGTGAACACATAAAGAGCTGACCTGAAGAAAATACATCAGGAGCAGACCCACACAATCCATCAATCTGATGGATAGCCATCGTAGTAATCATAGTGGGTGGTACCATCCTCGCCATAAGGCGGCATCATCTGCAGCTCAGAATGCTCTACGATTCTGCAATACTCTGCCAGCAATCGATCGAGTTGGAAAGGATAGTCATTGATTCATAATCCTCCTACTCCATACCCATATACAACCCTTGGCTCCTCTTACCACGCAAGAGCCTCAAAGTTGTAAGATCTAATCTCGAATAGGTCCGCATAGTATATGCTGCCGGCCTGCATAGTGGGTACCCTGACGCTATCGATGCAGGCGCACCGATTGTCAGCAATGAAGAGATCCCGACTTCCGATGCCTCTGACCGGCTAAAGGACACGTTTCTGGGTATCAACCCGGTAAACAATCAGCCTGCCGCCATAGACCGGTCCACTCACAATGAACAACACCTCCCCGTCGGACTCGACGAGGTAAAAACGATTCTCTAGGAACTGGAAGCCCGGAATAGGGCCTGCAAAAGTGGGATGCATCTCCAGGGTTCGTGCATAGCGCTGCAGCGGGACATCTCATGAGCATCATCACAAATATTCGAGAGGGCATACTCGTATCTGTCTATGACAAAAACATCACCGGTGTAAGAAGTCATGCTCCGGAGTTCTGTGAAGTCATACGACGAGTACCACCCTTCACCAAAGACCGGGTGACTCCCTTCGTCCGTGCTCTCATCCGCCCACCGAATGGTGGTGTTCTGATGGTTTGATGTAAACACCATCAACAACGGGAACATCGTCACAGCGATAGAAGCCACCTGCTTGGTTGGTATCTCTGCCCTCAGGCGCTTGATAGTGCTGAGAAGGGATTGTACAACCGGGTCTTGTACGGCTACACCCTCTGTCCAAGCACAAGGAGGCCGTCGGTTGTGCTACCGACATAAAAGTACCTTCTAGAGAGAGAGAGGGAGGAGAAACAGAGATTCAGTCAAGGTAAATAGCTGAAACTCAATCAAGGTAAACCATGGAGCAAAACCCTGGGCAACAAGTGGACGAAGAAACAGAACTTGAAAAACAGATAGTATAGGATGTGAATGCAGAAAAAGGATCGCATATATACAGATGAATATAAAGAAAGCACATGCGAATAACCCAGCTAATCTTCTTCTCAAGGTGACGGCCAGTTCTCATGTTCAGCAACATGATAGCGGTGTCTTCTACCAGATACTCCTCCGACAACTGGTGCTCTAGAACAATCTAGTTGGCTGGCATAAAGCGCTCCTCCGTGAAGCCACTCTAGGCACTTCAGACTGCCCAAAAGGCGGCGTAGTAGTCGAAGTTGTCCGTCGAAAGGAATATGTCACCTATCTCCTGGACAAGTCCCTCAGGTAGACCAGCCCATGGTGAGTCCTCCTGCTTCTTGCCGGCCATGCATGATGGCATTCATTTGGTCTCAATCCCATCGTCTGGCACAGGAAGCGGTTCCAGAGACACACATTTAAACAAAGGTCTGGGAAAGCCAAGCGAATCGTGTGGAAACGAAACGACGACATGCACACAGCAACCGCAAGCGTGTTTCATCAAACTAGCACATGCACATGCATGCGCACGCGCACTAATTACAATACAATGGTCGTGCACACCAGCGTATGACTCCTGGGAGCACTCGAGTGTGTAGGTGTAGGATGAGACTAGTAGTAGTAGTATCATTATCTCATTGTATGTAATTATCCCAAAATCCAAGAAGAAAACGTATGCTCCCTGGTCCCTTAGGGCACACGCAAACGCAGAAATTTTTCCATTTTTTGCATGGTATTTTCCATTTTTCAATTTCTGTTTTTGGTTGTGCCCTTGGATGCTCATCGTGTGCCGAAAGGGGTATATGCTCTGTGGAGCTAAAAACCACATGTTCGTTCGATAACATGGTCATTAATTATTGAGGTATATATGTTTTTAGTCCCACAACTTGCATCGCGGGAGCGGTTTAGACCCACATCATGCAAAGTGAGCAACACTAGCCTCACAACTTGTAACCAGGAACATTTTAGTCTAATTCAATCGAATTTCTGTGATTTTGTCCGAATTCATCGTAAGTAATTCTGGAAGTGACATGTGGCATCATAATTTTTGCAAAATGACCCTTGTGTATTTTTTGCCTGCCAGTTGTGACCTTGGTACAACCTGATAGGAGGATCTGAATAAGAAAACAAATAAGAAAAACTACCAATGCATTGTAGGGTATCGAACTGATTACCCGCGCTACTGAAGAAATCAGCCTTGCCACTACAACATGCACACATAAGTGATTAACTGAAGAGCGCTCTGGGAGATGTGTTCTTTATTTTGGATATCCAAAAATATGTGTTCTGAAGATGTGAAAAAATCTAAAAAAAGATCCAAATTCTCAATTCAAAATAATTTGTGTTCTGGGCTACAATAACAACTCAACTTTATTCCCTTTCATTTTTTGCGAATAAGAAAAAACTCAAGTTTATTCTAGACACTGCAGCTAGCTACTAGGTTAACAATAAAGCTATACAATTGATATTATGGACCGCACAACATAGATGTGAGTATTTTTGCGTTCGTATGTGCTTTTTATTGTATAAATAATTACTTCCCCCAAGTACTCCTCATCTGGCATAATTACATCCTCTCAAGTACTCCTCGTCTCACATGAGTAGTCGTGGGCATCTACCGGCATAGTGGCTTGTGGGTGTGTGTCGTTGTACAAAAGTGTTAATTTCGAATCCATTCTCCTCTTAGATATTTAACTATTTTATTTGTACGTCTACTAACAGGTGTCCCAATTATCAGTCCGCATAGGGACACAAATGACATAGAAAAATATAGAGGGGCCATTTAAAAAAATCAACGTCATTTGTAGACAAATAAAGTCAAATTCACTGAAATCCGATTAAATTGGACTAAAATGCTATCGAGATATAAGTTGTGAGACTATTATTGCTCATTTTTCAATATGTGGGACTAAAACTCTCTTATGATGCAAGATGTGGGACTAAAGGTGTATATAACTCTTAATTATTTTACAATCTCAATTGCTAGGCCAGAGGACCAATTAATGCTCCTAGTTTTGCTCAATTACTCATCTTAATTATTTTACGTTGTGTAATGCTCCTGGTCGATTATGTTGTTAAAACGAGAGTGCATCCATTGGCTTGCATTTTTTTCAATTAGATGCAGTGGGCACGTGCATTGGCTGGATTTTAGGATTACTAATCCATGCAATAAGTAGCTATAAAGCGAGTAGGTGAAATTAAATCTCTAAACTAGTTAACACTGGGGGAGTACCATTTTGTATTATTATCAGAAGATGGGCGCTAGTCAAATTCAAAATCTCAATCGAGCGGCAACACCGCACATCGACTTTGAAGCATTTCCTGCCCCTCCATTTCAAAAAATTTGAGCCAAAATCTCCCACCAGGGGAGTATCATTTTTGTATTATTATCAGATGGGCGCTTGTCAAATTCAAAATCTCAATTGAGCGGCTAAACCATACACTCACTTTGAAGCATTTCCCGCCACTCAGTTTTTAAAACTTTGAGGCAAAATATCCCACCGGGGCAGTACCATTTTTATATTATTATTAGATGGATAGTCGCCAAAGTCAATATCTCAATCAAGCGGCAAAACCACACACCGATCTTGAAGAATTTCCTGCCCCTTAGTTTCAAAAACTTTTGACTTCAAAATTCCCATTCTACCGATTGTTCTGACGCCCTATGGGCAAGCTAAAGTCGGTAGCTTGGGGGCACGATCGTAATTTATGTTTCTGTTCACCTCCTTAGTCCAGATTCGCCCAGATTTCCCGCTAGTCCTTTCAAAGATCCTAGCCCCCTCTCTCCCACACCCTCACCTCCACGACCACCATGCGCACCGGCCGGCGGCAATTCCACGGCGGCTAGAGCCGCTTGAGCTACGGGATCGTGCATCGCCAATAGCCACCACAACTGCAGCACCCTGTGACCTAGACGTCACCTACACGGTACCGACGATGCTTAGAGGCCTCTCCGACCAAGGTTAACCAAATCTACCACCCGTTTTTGTTTTGTCAGCAGTATAGCAGGTTCAAGCCTATCGTAGTGAACTGCATTTTTGTCACCGTGCTCGTACATACAAGTCAGTGGGCATGCCCGTTCTTCATGCTAGTACATTCAAGGTCATTAGACATGTTGGTTTGCATTCGCTGCTCTACAAATTTCAAGTCATGGACATGTCTGTTATTTTGTCATACACATGTTCTTAGCTACTTCATACAACAGTAATTGCCTGCTACCGTGTAATTCTTGCAATATCTGAAGTCAACGGAAAATATTAGTGTGGATTCCCTGCTCTACAGTTGCTGAATCTATCTGGTTCATCCTGAGATCAGTTCCTGCTATTATTTCCTCCTTGGCATCGTTTTGCTATCTTGTAGTAGCCGTTTAAACTCTTCATACTAATTCGATTATAATGTTGTTGCCATCTAGTTCTTCAAAAGTTGCATCACTGTTGGTTTGCATATAGCTCATAATGCAACAATGAACATGTTGGTTTACATAGCCTATTCTACAGGTTCACAAGGGATGCTATTAATTCCTTGTCTGGTGCTGGTTCGTCCTGACAACGGCATAAATGTCTTCTACTATGTAGTTCACTCGTGGTTTGCATTCCTGCTCTAGAAGTTCTCTTATGATGTCATTATAATTTATATCTGGTTGATTCTTAGCTATGACAGTAACAACATGCCATTGTGTAGCTCACCGCAAATTCTGAGTTACCCAACCACTCTATGCATTCCAGGAGATGCCACTGCTTCCATATATATTTGCTAAAATGACCTCGCTTGTTTATATTTGCTGAAATGCTAAGTAACACTTTGTTTGATTGCCCATTTCATTCTAGGGACACTTGTCTAATGCTTATTTGTCCTGTTCTACAGGTTCACAAGCGACGCTATTATATCTCGCATCTGGTTCTGGGTCGGGTTCGTCCTAAGACATGACATAACTATCCTCTACAATATATAGTTCATTCGTGGTTTGCATTCCTGCTCTACAAGTTCTTGTATGATGCGGTTATAATTTCTATCTGGTTCATTCTTTGCTATGATAGTAACTGCATGCCATTTTGTGGCTCAGCGCAAATTCCGAGTCACCCAACGTCTCTTGCATTTAGGGTATATAAGTGCTTCCATATATATTTGTTGAAATGACCTGGCTAGTTTATTTTTTATAAAATTCTAAGCCACACACACTCATTTTTTGATTGCTCGTTTCACGGTAGGCACACTTTCTTAATGCATGCTTGCTTGTCCTGCTTGTTTGACGTGTTGGTCAATAATTGAACCATTGAACAATTGTAAACTCCAGATCATAGCTCCTGTCATATCAGTCAAATGAGTAGTTTGTCTTGTTTGATGTATTAACTTGTTATTACTTAGTTTCAGCGTGCAATTATTGCTATCGCCACCAAAGAGGGGGCTGCAAGATCATGTCTCCTCCAATGTAGCTGTCACACTCAAAGGATGATGCAGGTGATCAATTGAGAAAGCAAATTGAGGACTCTTCTATCAACTTGATTGTCAACTGAAATGCCGATTTTTCTTTCCCTTGAGTTGATAATATGTAATAATTTTAAGAAGTTTGCAGCTGATGTAATATCTAGATAACTCGTGTAGGCCATGTAGGCATTTAGTTGACGCCGTCCACACATTGCGGTTGTCGTTATGTTAACTACGCCAGGCAGGTCGATTAGGGAAAAATTCCATGCTTTGTTATTGGCCCATCATGTATTTGACCGACGATGAATAGTAAAAAATGCTGGATTATTATAGACATATATGATATTGGCATGGGCTTCAGTAAGGCCAAAATTGTAAAAGGATGTAAACGTAACGGGCCAACCCACAAGTGGTAACTGGACGTAGCAGTAACAGGTCATAACAGTAACAGGCTGTAAGAGTAACAAGCCATAATAGTAATAGGCCTTAACAGTAGCAGGTTGTAATAGTAGAAGGCCGTAACAGAAACAGCCCATCGTAGTAACAAGCAAGAAATCGTAAAATCCTAGAATAGTAACAGGCCAAAACAATACCTGGCCTTATCATTAAAGGGCCACAACAGTGAAAGGCCAGAATAGTGACAAGCCAGAACAATAACAACCCGAGAAATTTCCAGGCGAGGGCAGTAACATGCGCACACATTTACCAGACTAGAACAGTAAAGGGACGCTTGTGAGCCTGAACAGCTAAAGCCCGGAATAGTGAAAATCCAGAACAGTAACAGGCCGGAACAGTAACGGGCCATCTTAGAGAAGGGTCGTCAGTAGGCGGCCCACGATGGGCTACGATAAACAGTAATGGGCTGCCTGCAGGCCTTAAATGTACATGAGTGACTTGGCACAGGCTGCTAATGGTCCGCAGAGTGTTGGAGTAACATGGGCCTTCCTTAGGACGAAACAAAATCGGGCCTAAAAGTTCACGGGCTACTGCTGGCTGCAACTTTGGGCCCATTTCAAACAGTGCAGGACAAAACAGTAATGGGCCATCTTCTTATTGGGATCTCCTAATGGATCAGCCTAGTTAGTATTTAGCAGGCTTTGGCTGGGCCTGGCTTCTGCCATGGTTTGTATAACCATTAACGACGGTAACCGGCTGCTAATGGTGGCTGCCACGTGGCAGTTTGCATGACGTCAGCAGTCAATGCGGCTGGTGAACAGATCTATGACGGAACAAGTTTTCGTGGCTGAATGGTGTGATCCGCCACGGTCAAGAAAAACTCGTGCTATATTCTTTTGTGACGGGGATTTTACCATGAAGGGCATCCGTCATAGAAGACTTTTTAGCCACGAAACATTCAACCACGAAAATCATCCATTGTAAAAGCCAACTTTTCTTGTAGTAACATGCAGTGACACTAGTGGATCAATGTGGTTTAGGAAAAGAACACATGCAATATCCATAGTGTATCCATGTGTCAAACAATGGTCACAAAGACCAAAAACATATAGAAAGAGCAGGTTCCACATTGCATGTTGCACCAGTGAGGCAGAACTTGCATCACATAATGCACTAGAGTGTGTGTGGTCATGTGGATCAATGTGGTCTAGAAAAAACACATGCAATGTGGTCATGTGATCAATGTGGTTTAGGAAAACAACACATGCAATGTCTATAGTGTATCCATGTGTCAAACAATGGTCATAGAGACCAAAAGCATATAGGAAGAGCAGCTTCCACATTGCATGTTGCATAAGTGAGAAAGAAGTTGCATCACATAATGTACTAAAGTGTGTGTGGTCATGTGGATCAATGTGGTCTTGGAAAATAACACATCCAATGACAATATTGAATCAATGTGGTTTAGGAAAAAGAACACATGCAATGTTCATAGTGGATCCATGTGTGAAACCATGGTCATAGAGACCAAAAGCACGTAGGAAGAGCAGCTTCCACATTGCATATTGCACCAGTGAGGCAGAAGTTGCATCACATAATGCACTAGAGTGTGTGTGGTCATGTGGATCAATGTGGTCAAGGAAAAGAACACATGCAATGTGGTCATGTGGATCAATGTGGTTTAGGAAAAGAACACATGCAGTGACTGTATGTGATCCATGTGTCAGACCATGGTCACAGAGACCAAAAGAACATAGGAAGAGCAGCTTCCACATTGCATGTTGTACCAGTGAGGCAGATGTGGCATCACAAAATGCACTGGAGTGTGTGTGGTCATGTGCATCAATGTGGTCTAGGAAAATAACACATGCAATGTGGTCATGTGGATCAATGACAATAGTTGATCAATATGGTTTAGGAAAAGAACAAATGCAATGTCTATAGTGGATCCATGTGTCAAACCATGGTCACAGAGACCAAAAGCACATAGGAAGAGCATCTTCCACATTGCATGTTGTACTAGTGAGGCAGAAGTTTCATCACAAAATGCAGTGGAGTGCGTGTGATCATGTGGATAAATGTGGTTTAGGAAAAGAACACATGTAATGTGGTCATGTGGATCAATGACACTAGTGGATCAATGTTATATAGGAAAAGAACACATGCAATGACACTAGTGGATCAATGTGGTTTAGGAAAAGAACATATACAATGTATATGGAAGAGCGGGTTCCATGTGTCAAACCATGGTCACAGAGACATAAAGCACATAGGAATAGCAACTTCCACATTGCATGTTGCACTAGTGAGGAAGAAGTTGCATCACAGAATGCACTAGAGTGTGTGTGGTCATGTGGATCAATGTGGTTTAGGAAAAGAACACGTGCAATCACAATAGGAGATCCATGTGTCAAACCGTGGTCACAGGGACCAAAAGCACATAGGAAGAGAATTTCCACATTGCATGTTGCACCAGTGAGGCAGAAGTTGCATCACAAAATGCATTGGAGTGTGTGTGGTCATGTGGATCTATGTGGTCTGGGAAAAGAACACATGCAATGTCACTAGTTGATCAATATGGTTTAGGAAAAGAACACATGCAATGTACATAGTGGATCCATGTGTCAAACCATGGTCACAGAGACCAAAAGCACATAGGAAGAGCAGCTTCCACATTGCATGTTGCACCAGTGAGGCATAAGTTGCATCACATAATGCACTAGAGTGTGTGGTCATGTGGATCAATATGGTCAAGGAAAGGAACACATGCAATGTGGTCATGTGGATCAATGTGGTTTAGGAAAAGAACACATGCAATGACTGTATGTGATACATGTGTCAGACCATGGTCACAGAGACCAAAAGAACATAGGAAGACCGGCTTCCACAATGCATGTTGCACCAGTGAGGCATAAGTTGCATCACATAATGCACTAGAGTGTGTGTGGTCATGTGGATCAACATGGTCTAGGAAAATAACACATGCAATGACACTAGTGGATCAATGTGGTTTAGGAAAAAGAACACATGCAATGTCTATAGTGGATCCATGTGTCAAACCATGGGCATAGAGACCAAAAGCACATATGAAGAGCAGCTTCCACATTGCATGTTGCACCCATGAGGGGGAAGTTGCATCACATAATGCACTAGAGTGTGTGTGGTCATGTGGATCAATGTGGTTTAGGAAAAGAACACATGCAATGTGGTCATGTGGATCAATGACACTAGTGGATCAATATTGTTTAGAAAAATAACACATGCAGTGACACTTGTGGATCAATGTTGTTTAGGAAAAGAACACAAGCAATCTCTATGGAAGAGCAGCTTGCATGTGTCAAACCATGGTCATAGAGACCAAAACAACATAGGAAGAGCAGCTTCCACATTGCATGTGGCACCCGTGAGGCAGACGGTGCATCATAGAATGCAATGGAGTGTGTGTGGTCATGAGCATCAATGTGGTCTAGGAAAAGAACACATGCAATGTGGTCATGTGGAACAATGTGGTTTAGGAAAAGAACAAATGCACTGACTATAGGTGATCCATGTGTCAAACCATGGTCGTAGAGACCAAAAGCACATAGGAAGAGCAGCTTCCACATTGCATGTTGCACTATTGAGGCAAAAGTTGCATCACATAATGCACTTGACTGTGTGTGGTCATGTGGATCAATGTTGTTTATGAAAAGAACACATGCCATGACACTAGTGATTAATGTGGTTTAGGAAAAGAACAAATGCAATGACTATAGGTGATCCATGTGTCAAACCATGGTCACAAAGACCAAAAGCACATAGGAAGAGCAGCTTCCACATTGCATGTTGCACCAGTGATGCAGAAGTTGCATAACAGAATGCACTAGAGTGTGTATGGTCATGTGGATCAATGTTGTCTAGGAAAAGTACACATGCAATGTGGTCATGTGGTTTAGGAAAAGAGCACATGCAATAAATATAAGTGATCCATGTGTCAAACCATCATCACAGAGACGAGAAGCACATAGTAAGAGTAGCTTCCACATTGCATGTTGCACCAGTGAGGCAGAAGTTGCATCACAGAATTCACTAGAGAGTGTATGGTTGATGTCTACGCACTTCTATTCTAGTAGACAGTTGTTGGGCCTCCAAGTGTAGAGGTTTGTAGAACAACAGCAAGTTTTCCCTTAAGTGGATCACCCAAGGTTTATCGAACTCAGGGAGAAAGTGGTCAAAGGTATCCTCTCTCAAGCAACCCTGCAATCAAGATACAAGAAGTCTCTTGTGTCCCCAACACACCCAATACACTTGTCAGGTGTATAGGTGCACTAGTTCGGCGAAGAGATAGTGAAATACAAGTGGTAATGGTGATAGAAAATAGCTTGATGGCGTGGAAGAGACTAAAGGCAAACTTAAATAAAGATGGAAGCAAGCAAACATGTAATAGATCTAATAGCAAACGGTGTTTCAGTGCTTAGAAACAAGGCCTAGGGATCATACTTTCACTAGTGAACACTCTCATATAAATATATTCTTCTTTATGATACTACGGTGAACTACTCTCCGGTTGGACACTCTAATCCATGGTAGGGCTATAACATCACACCTCAAAGTAAGCCTTTCCCCTCTAGATAACCCCACACTGTCACCTTGAGCACTAGATGGGTCCAAAAAACACCACAATTTCATAAAGACATCCAACTCCAAATATAACTCATAACAAGTATTTGTAATCTCTAGCCTAAGTGCCACCATGGTGTGCACACTGTCAACTTCACACACATGGGGAAAGCAGAGATCTATTAAAGCACTTGAGTAGCAAGGTAGATCTATAGATTACAAGCTCATGATATCAATAAGATCATGCATAGAGAGAGAGATGAACACATAGCTACCAGTAGAACCCTTAGCCTCGAGAGAGAACTACTCCCTCCTCATCATGGGAATCAGCAATGGTGATAGAGATGGTGGTGGAGATCAATGGAGATGGCTCCCGGGGCACTTCCCCGTCCCGGCAGGGTGCCGGAACAGAGACTTCCTGTCCCCGAATCTCCCCTTCGGTGGCGGCGGTACTGTGGAACTTTTCGTGGCTGGAGGCTGGATGATTTAGGGTTTTTGCATCGGGAGGCATCTTATAGGCGGAGAGGCAAGGTCGGTGGGCAGCCAGGGGGGCCACACCATGCCCTGGTGCGGCTTGGGGGACCCGCACCTAGGGGTGGTTTGGCCACCCTGTGGCCCCCCTTCGTCTCTCCTTCTGGCTCCGTGAATCTTCCGGGAAAATAACGACTTTGGATTTTGTCCGGTCCAATTCCAATAATATTCATTTTCTGACTTTCTGGAACCAAAAACAGCAGAAAACAGGCAACTGGCACTTTGGCTCTTGTTAATAGGTTAGTCCAAGAAATCATATGAAAAGTACTCCAAAGTGTGGACAAAATATAAGAAAGTAAATAAAACCAAGCATGGAACATCAAAAATTATAGATACGTTTGCAACGTATCAATGGTCATGTGGATCAATGTGGTCTAGGAAAAGAACACATGCAATGACACTAGTGGATCAATGTGGTTTAGGAAAAGAACACATGAAATGTCCATAGTGGATCCATGTGTCAAACCATGGTCACACAGACCAAAAGAACATAGGAAGAGCAGCTTCCACATTGCATGTTGCACCAGTGAGGCAGAAGTTGCATCACATAATGCACTGGAGTGTGTGTGGTCATGTGGATAAATGTGGTCTAGTAAAAGAACAGATGAAATGTGGTCATCTGGGATCAATGTTATTTAGGAAAACAAACATGCAATGTCTATAGTGGATCCATGTGTCAAAAAATGACCATAGAGACCAAAAGCACAAACGAAGAGCAGCTTCCACACTGCATGTTGCACCAGTGAGGAAGAAGTTTCATCACATAATGCACTAGAGTGTGTGTGTGGCCATGTGGATCAATGCGGTCTAGGAGAATAACACATGCAGTGACACTAGTGGATTAATGTGGTTTCAGAAAAGAACACATGCAATGTCCATAGTGGATCCATTTGTCAAACTATGATCACAGAGACCAAAAGCACACAGGAAGAACACCTTCCACAGTATAATGTGGTTTCGGATCCATGTGTCCAAAAATGGTCACATAGACCAAAAGCACATAGGAAGAACACCTTCCACATTGCATGTTGCACCGGTGAGGCAGAGGTTGCATAATAGAATGCACTAGAGTGTGTGTGGTCATGTGGATCAATGTGGTCTAGGAAAAGAACACATGCAATGACACTAGCGGATCAATGTGGTTTAGGAAAAGAACAAATGCACTGACTATAGGTGATCCATGTGTCAAACCATGGTCCTAGAGACCAACACCACATAGCAAGAGCAGCTTCCACATTGCATGTTGCACTAGTGAGGCAGAAATTGCATCACATAATGCACTCGACTATGTGTGGTCATGTGGATAAATGTTGTTTAGGAAAAGAACAAATGCAATGTGGTCATCTGGATTAATGTGGTTTAGGAAAACAAACATGCAATGTCTATAGTGGATCCATGGGTCAAAAAATGATCCTAGAGACCAAAAGCACATAGGAAGAGCAGCTTCCACGTTGCATGTTGCACCAGTGAGGTAGAAGTTTCATCACATAATGCAATGGAGTGTGTGTGGCCATGTGGATCAATGTGGTCTCGGAGAATAATGCATGCAATGACACTAGTCAATTAATGTGGTTTCAGAAAAGAACACATGCAATGTCGATAGTGGATCCATATGTCAAACTATGGTCACAGAGACCAAAAGAACATAGGAAGAAAACCTTCCACAGTACATGTTACACAAGTAAGGCAGAAGTTGCACCACATAATGCCATGGAGTGTTTGTGGTCATGTAGATCAATGTGGTCTAGGAAAACAACACATGCAATGACACTAGTGGATCAATGTGGTTTAGGAAAAAAGAATACATGCAATATCTATAGTGGATCGATGTGTCAAACCATGGTCATAGAGACCAAAAGCACATAGGAAGAGCAGCTTCCACATTTCATGGTGCGCCAGTGAGGGAGAAGTTGCATCCCATAATGCACTAGAGTGTATGTGGTCATGTTGATCAATGTGGTCTAGGAAAAGAACACATGCACTGTGGACATGTGGATCAATGTGGTTTATGAAAAGAACACATGCAATTACTATAGGTGATCCATTTGTCAAACCATGGTCACAGAGACCAAAAGCACATAGGAAGAGCATCTTCCATGTTGCACGTTGCACCAGTGTGGCAGAAGTTGCATACATAATGCCCTGGAGTGTGTGTGGTCATGTGCATCTATGTGGTCTAGGAAAAGAACGCATGCAATGTGGTCATGTGGATCAATGACACTACTTGATCAATGTGGTTTAGCAAACGAACACATGCAATGTCTATAGTGGATCCATCTGTCAAACCATGGTCGTAGATACCAATAGCACATAGGAAGAGTAGCATCCACATTGCATGTTGCACCAGTGAGGCAGAAGTTGCATCATATAATGCACTAGAGTGTGTGTGGTCACATGGATCAATGTGGTTTAGGAAAAGAACACATGCAATGTGGTCATGTGGATCAATGTGGTTTAGGAAAAGAACACAAGCAATGACTATAGGTGATCCATGTGTCAAACTGTGGTCATAGGGACCAAAAGAACATAGGAAGAGAAGCTTACGCATTGCATGTTGCACTAGTGAGGCAGAAATTGCATCACAGAATGCACTGGAGTGCATGTGGTCATGTGGTTCAATGTGGTCTGGGAAAAGAACACATGCAATGACACTAGTGGATCAATGTGGTTTAGGAAAGCAACACATGCAATGTCCATAGTGGATCCATGTGTCAAACCATGGTCACAGAGACCAAAAGCACATAAGAAGAGCAATTTCTACATTGCATGTTGCACTAGTGAGGAATAAGTTGCATCACATAATGTACTGGAGTGTGTGTGTTCACGTGGATAAATGTGGTCTAGGAAAATAACACATACAATATGGTTATATGGATCAATGTGGTTTAGGAAAAGAACACATGAAATGTCTATAGTGGATCCATGTGTCAAACAATGGTCATCGAGACCAAAAGCACATAGAAGAGCAGTTTGCACGTTGCATGTTCCACCGGTGAGGCAGAAGATGCATCACATAATGCACTGGAGTGTGTGTGGTCATGTGGATCAATGTGGCCTAGAAAAAACACATGCAATGACACTAGTGGATTAATGTGTTTTCGGAAAAGACCACATGCAATGTCCATAGTGGCTCCATGTGTCAAAATATGGTCACAGAGACCAAAAGCACGTAGGAAGAACAACTTCCACAGTACATGTTACACTAGTGAGGCAGAAGTTGCATCACATGAGTATTTGTGGTCATGTGGATCAATGTGGTTTACAAAAAGAACACATGCAATGACACTAGTGGATCAATGTGGTATAGGAAAAAATAACACATGCAATGTCCATAGTGGATCCATGTGTCAAAATATGGTCAAAGAGACCAAAAAGCACATTGGAAGAGCAGTTTCCTGGTTGTATGTTGCAGCAGTGAGGTAGAAGTTGCATCATAGAATGCACTGGAGTGTGTGTGCTCATGTGGATCAATGTGGTCTAGGAAAAGAACACATGCAATGTGGTCATGTGGATCAATGTGGTTTAGAAAAAGAACACATGGAATGACTATAGGTGATCCATGTGTCAAAACAATGGTCGTATAGACCAAAAGCACATAGGAAGAGCAACTTCCACATTGCATGTTGCACAAGTGAGGCACAAGTTGCATCACATAATGCACTGGAGTGTGTGTGGTCATGTGGATCAATGTGGTATAGGAAAAGAACACATGCAATGTGGCCATGTGGATCAATGTGGTTGAGGAAAAAACACATGCAATGTCTATAGTGGATCCATGTGTCAAACAATGATCATAGAGACCAAAAGCACATAGGAAGAGCAGCTTCCACATTGCATGTTGCACTAGTAAGGCAGAAGTTGCATAACAGAATGCACTATAGTGTGCGTGGTCATGTGCATCATTGTGGTCTGGGAAAAGTACACATGCAATGTGGCCATGTGGATCAATGTGGTTTAGGAAAAGAGCACATGGAATGAGTAGCTTCCGGATAGGAAGAGTAGCTACCATGTGGTGATCCATATGTCAAACTGTCGTCATAGAGAACAAAACCGGATAGGAAGAGTAGCTTCCCCATTGCATGTTGCACCAGTGAGGTAGAAGTTTCATCACGGAATGCACTGGAGTGTGTGTGGTCATGTGCATCAATGTGGTTTAGGTAAAGAACACATGCAATGTGGTCATGTGGATCAATGACACTATTTGATCAATGTGGTTTAGGCAAAGAACACATGCATTGTCTATAGTGGTCCATGTGTCAAACCGTGGTTACAAAGACCAAAAGCACATAGGAAGAGCATCTTCCACATTGCATGTTGCACCAGTGAGGCAGAAGTTGCATCGTAGAATGCACTGGAGTGTGTGTGGTCATGTGCATCAATGTGGTTTAAGAAAATAACGCATGCAATGTGGTCATGTGGATCAATGACACTATTTGATCAATGTGGTTTAGGAAAAGAACACATACATTCTCTATACTAGATCCATGTGTCAAATCGTGGTCACAGAGACAAAAAGTACATAGGAAGAGCAGCTTCCACATTGCATGTTGCACCAGTGAGGCATACGTTGCATAACAGAATGCACTGGAATGTGTATGGTCATGTGGATCAATGTGGTTTAGGAAAGAACACATGCAATGTGGTCATGTGGATCAATAACACTAGTGGATCAATGTTGTTTAGGAAAAGAACACATGCAATGATACTAGTGGATCAATGTTGTTCAGGAAAAGAACAAATGCAAGGATACTAGTGGACCAATGTTTTTTAGGAAAAGAACACATACAATGTCTATGGTTTAGAAAAAGAACACATGCAATGAGTATAGGTGATCCATGTGTCAAACCATGGTCATAGAGACCAAAAGCACATAGGAAGAACAGCTTCCACATTTATGTTGCACCAGTGTGGCAGAAGTTGCATCACAAAATGCACTGGAGTGTGTGTGGTCATGCAGATCAATGTGGTCTTGGAAAAGAACAAATGCAATGTGGTCATGTGGATCCATGTGTCAAACCATGGTCACAGCAACCAAAAGCACATAGGAAGAGCAGCTTACACATTGCATGTTGCACCAGTGTGGCATCCCGCTAAAACCACTACTAGAAAATCGCCGTGTTTTTGTGCATTGCATCATCATGACCGCATGCTCATGTCATCATGCCACATTGCATTTGAGCATCATCATCATCTTGCATGGTTTGTTTAAAAACTATTTTCGAAAAGCCTGGTTTTGTTTTCTAAACGCCCCGTCTTTATTTCAAATCAAAACCCGGGCTTGGCCGGAATATTTTGTTTCGTCTATAAACGGATTTCAAAAGCGCCATTTCAAATAAATAAAATTTTATATTATTTTTAGGGGGAAGCCGAACCGGGCCGAACCGACCCAGCCGGCCACCCCCAAAAATAACCAACCAGTCTATCCTAACCCTACACAGCCACAACTCCCCAACCGCCCTATCCCTTCCACCCCGGCCCCACCTCCTGCCAGCTCTCCCACCCAGCTGCACCCATCCAGCCCCGCCGCTAGCCACGTCCTCCACCCCTCCACCTCTCCCCGCCCAATCACAACGCGCCACCTCCCCACTCCCCAGCTCTCTCCCACCCACACACACTCACGCGCCAATCCCGCCTACTCCCTGCGCGAGAGGCTCCCCTGCCGCACCGACCGAACCACCCCGCAAGGGCCCCCCCTGACTCGTTTTCCGCCCCGCTGCCCTTGGCCAGGTCCATGCCGGTCATGCCCGTCCTCTGGGTGACCTCGCCTCCGGCTCCCTCCAGCGCGTCCGCTGCCAAGGTCGGCCGACCCCTTACTCCCCGGGCCGTGCCCCTGCAAGCCCTCCTACGCGCCACCCGAGCTCCCTCGTCACCCCCGGTCCTCCACCTCTATGGCTCGGCCGTCTCCTCCGGCGAGCTTGCCGCCTCTCTGCCCCGCCCCCGGCTCATCCTCGAGCCCGGCCCTGTGCGACCCTGTCGCCATCTCCCCTGGCGTCTCTCCCTCCCGCGTCACCTGGCCCGGCGGCCTTCTCTCTGCTCACCAAGGTCGCCGCCACCGCCTTGGGTCCGAGCCCCCACCGCCAGCAACACCTCTTCCCCCACAGCGCCGCTGCCTCCTCTCCTCGATCTTCCTCGCCACCGCGCAGCACGCCCCGAGCCCGGCCTTCTCCATAGGGACTCACCATCGCCCGGCCCGGATCGACACACGGCCGTGGATGCTCTGCCTCGGTCTCCCGGCCATCGTTTCTTTTTCCTAGGCAGGGTCCCTGCACGGTCTGCATCTACCGCCTGTGTTGCTATGTCTCTACGTGCGTGTACATCACCGTCCGGCCCTATCCCATGTTCTGCTTTGTTTCCAGGTCGCGTGAGCTCCCACAGGACCTGTTCTTGTACATACGTTTGTGAAGGAGATGAACAGAGAATGGGGTGGCAGTATATGTCCCTCCATTTGATGTGCTCCGATGCATGGTGGAAGCTGCCAAGTCCATCATCTCCTCGAGTTTTGTCGACAAGATCTCTGACATGGACATCAAGACCTCCTTCGGAACACCGATTTCGCCTTCACGAACGATAAGCCCGTCGCCACGGGACCGAAGGCCTTTGTCGCGGAACGGCAAGTTCTCCTTCCCGAAACACCAAGATCTACCGGCGCCGAACCCAAGACCGACAACATCACCTGAGAACTCCGACAAGGACGCTGAGTTCTTCATCCCAGACGCCAAGACCGACCCGATACACGGACCCGACAAGATCTTCACAACGACAAGATCGACACCAACCAGGGCGAATTCGATGCACCCCCTGACGCCAAACCAAGTCCTTCTTCCCGGAACGCCAAGCTCTCCTTTCGTTGTCCGAGACCGATCCCGTCGAACCGCTCCCCGTCAAACCCTGAGGCCGAACCCCGAACCTCCGGAACCGAAGATCTCCCGAACCCAGATGTGCGACCCTAAGCCCCTATTTTTATAATATGACATTATCAACTATCGCATATTAAATTGTTCATGCATGCATACCTGTCTGTGGTTTGGGGGCATTATGCCGATTCACCTCATAATTAAATATGGAGTCCATCTGCGGGATATCTTTATCTCATTCCGGACTCCATTTAAAATGGTGTAGCGAACCGATGTTGTGTTTTGTCTTGTCAATACAACATTTAAATTGCGGGGGTTCTAAATAACTTGAACCGTGTAATTAAATGTCGGGACCCCGGTTCCGCTTAATACTGCCTAATTGCACCGCATCTGCATCATATCATAATCATGCCGGGTCTTCTGCCATAGTATTAAATGTTGCATCTGGTGTTTCTTCTAGTGTTTGCTTCTTCGCGGATTAGGCCAATGAGTGGATGCGAGTACCGACAAGTTCTTCGGATAATGTATCTTCGGCAGTGTTTCCCAGGCGAGCATCTTCCCCTTTCTACCTATTTTGCATTTATAGTCTTTATTTCCTCCTAATGATCTATTGATATCCATGTCGCGATGCTTTAGTTTCCGTGCACCAGTTATATCCCGTGCAGCCTCTATATTGCCATGGACACCTCCTAATACATGTTGTTTGGTAGATAGCTGGCCTTGCGAGTCGTAGTTGCTTGCTCAGGTGCGATCTCGTGTTGTCGAGTACCACAGTTGTTGGAATGCTGGCAGACGTTTATGGTGGAGATGATCATGTCTTTAATTACAACTATTAAATTGCCGTGATAACTAATGAAAGTGGCACCGGTGGGCAATTATATGTTATTTGGTTTTTCATGCCCACTTGTGTCCCGTAGGCCCCGAGTACTTGATACCTGTTCCTTGACTATTCGCACTATCCACATCTGAGAGAGTCTATGAATCCCCATTAGCCAGAGCTTGATTCATTTCTTATTTCTTGGGGCCACAAACTAGTTTGGGGTTTTATTTACTATCATGTACTTATGCCATGCTTTACTGATTTATTTACGATTGTGCGTGGAGCACCTGTACTGTTTTGGGAACGTGGAATGTTTTCGCGGTATCGCCAATCCCAGTCACACTTTTGGGTTCCCAGTCGTTTATAGCCATTGTCACAAACCCTGGGTCCGTCTCGGAGCTGGCCAACTTTGTTGCGGGTAGCTTAGTGGGGTGGCCCCCTGAAATATTTTATGAATCTTGTGATTGCTTTGTCGTGAAAGCCTCGTTGGGTTTTGATTTGTTTTTCCCGAGGTTGATCGTGTGTGTGTTGCTATTTGTGCACCCCTGCAGGGTAAATCTTTCTGAAAGCCGTGTCCGCGGTTATGGACGACTTGGAGCACAGTATCTCGATCATAGACAAGCATAACTAAAGTAGTGCTATTAATTTGACTTAATATGTGACTAGTAATCATCTCAAGTATAATGGAAAGGATATTAAAAATGCCAACAGCTGGTGGATCCGGGTTGTGTTGTGACATGTTATACCTGCCTAGTAAGTATTGCAACTCCAATGGAATGCAATAAAAGTGCCAACAACTGCTGGGTTTTTGGGATTCCTCAGGACAATTATATCTGACTAGTAAAGGTTCCAACTAGCACAGAATGGTAACTAAAACTGCCCACTACTGATGCTTCAGGATGACTCATGCTATCTATATCTGATTAGTAAGTGTTGCAACTATAACGGAATGAGTAAAATTGCCAATTGTGTGAGTTCCTCGGTTTGACTTCCTTGTTTGGTCTCGAGGGGGAAATACTAGGATGGGTATGTTTGGTGCTAGTATCAGGTTGGATCCGAATAGGTCTTTCTTATCCCTCTCTAATAGCCGCCAGTTTTACTGAGTCTCTATAGGTTGTTTAGTGCTGCTGTGCTGCCGCTTCAGTCCACCATACCTATGTAGGCGAGAGCTGCCGAATTCTAGCCTTGCCGTGTACTGGCCTCAGTACTGACGCTCCTCTTTTTCCTTTGCCCTTTGTCGGCACCCCTTTTGTTTTAGCAGGTTTGAGATCGACGTCGTTAGCAGGGTTACCCTTCCGGCTTGGCCTGGGCAGGGTTATGGACGCCATTGGTTATTCTTCAGGGCTCTTAGCCCAATTTGCTTCTTGTCCGTACTCAGACGTTGTATCGATTTTCAAGGTGATTTGGATCTTTGTATTGTATATATGTATTCTTGACTCATGGAGTCGTGTTGTATATATATCTGTTCTGTGGGTTCCATCGTGGACTATTGTGTAATGATATTACTTCGTTTTCCACCCGCACAAAAGTGCTTGGTGGGCGTCCTTGAATCGTTTCTATGCGGGTTTGGCGGGAAGCGCTAAAACTTGTATAGTGCCGATTCGAGGGTGTTACAGAGTGGTATCAGAGCTCAGTAGTTGCGATACCCCACTGGTCCAGCCTGTAGGATAACCTAGCTAACGGCCGAAGTAGGGAGTTAAAACTATTTTGGAAAATCGGTTGGATAGATCTGACTAGGTCTGCTTTTACTCCTTACCCCCTGCTATTCTCCTCTTACCTTTGCGTGTTTTGGATCTGTTCTCTTCCCTTCTTCTAGTCCAGGACTTCTCGTGGTTGGGTTTTCTGTCGTACCTTCAGGGCTTCGCTTCCTCCTTTGGCAACGGTGTTTCTATCTCCGGACTTCATGCTATCTGAGTAATCCTTTATCTGTGGTACCACTCTTTGTTCCTTGTTTGTGCCTTCCAGTGTTTTCCGACACGACGACGTCATCTACGCTAGATCTGATGCAGAGTCTGCATCACTCCTTTGTTTCCGAACCTCGCTTGTAGAGATCTTCAGTCTGATTCCGAGAGTTGGTTGCATAATTCTCCTATTCATGTGCAGAGTAATGGTTTGGGTGCGCGATGGACTGATCACCATCCGACTACTCTTATCATTCGCTTTTGTATATTGAATCAGTGGATCCAGCAATTTTACTCCGTCCACGGAAGCTAGAGGTGGCTTTATTTGTTGATACCTCTACCTTTGCCCTTTGTTCCCGGAGTGTTCTCTCGACGATCACGGACAACGACACCTTGTTGGTGGTGTCGCCGATTTCAAGATGGAGCAAGAATCTTTGTTAGTGGTGTCGCGAGGATCTACACGAAGCGAGAAGAATCCGATCATCAGCCTTCTCCCCGGTACCATGAGGCGGATCTCGAGGGCGAGATCCATTGTTAGTGGTGTCGAATTATGGCATCCCGCTAAAACCACTACTAGAAAATCACTGTGTTTTTGTGCATTGCATCATCATGACCGCATGCTCATGTCATCATGCCACATTGCATTTGAGCATCGTCATCATCTTGCATGGTTTGTTTAAAAACTATTTTCGAAAAGCCTACTTTTGTTTTCTAAACGCCCGTCTTTATTTCAAATCAAAACTCGGGCTTGGCCGAAAATATTTTGTTTCGTCTACAAACGGATTTCAAAAGCCCCGTTTCAAATAAATAAAATTTTATATTATTTTTAGGGGGCAGCCGAACCGGGCTGAACCGACCCAGTCGGCCACCCCCAAAATTAACCAACCAGTCTATCCTAACCCTACACAGCCACAACTCCCCAACCGCCCTATCCCTTCCAACCTGGCCCCACCTCCTGCCAGCTCTCCCACCCAGCTGCACCCATCCAGCCCCGCCGCCAGCCATGTTCTCCACCCCTCCACCTCACCCCGCCCAATCACAGCGCGCCACCTTGCCATGTTGGCCCCACTCCCCAGCTCTCTCCCACCCACACACACTCACGCGCCAATCCCGCCCACTCCCTGCACGAGAGGCTCCCCTGCCGCACCGACCGAACCACCCCGCGCGCGCCCCCTGACTCATTTTCCGCCCCGCTCCCCCTGGCCAGGTCCACGCCAGTCACGCCCGTCCTCTGGGTGACCTCGCCGTCGGCTCCCTCCAGCGCGTCTGCCGCCAAGGTCGGCCGGCCCCTTCCTCCCCGGGTCGCGCCCCTGAAGCCGTCATGCGCGCCGCCCGAGCTCCCTCGTCACCCCGGCCCTCCACCTCTACGGCTCGGCCGTCTCCTCCGGCGAGTTCGCCGCCTCTCCGGCTCGTCCCCGGCTCATCCTCGAGCCCGGCCCTGCGCGGCCCCATCGCCACCTCCCCTGGCGTCTCTCCCTCCCGCCTTGCCATAGTGGATCCATGTGTCAAACCATGGTCACAAAGACCAAAAGCACAAAGGAAGAGTAGCTTCCACATTGCATGTTTCAGCAGTGAGGCAAAAGTAGCATCACATAATGCACTAGAGTGTGTGCGGTGACGTGGATCAATGTGGTCTAGCAAAAGAACACATGCAATGTGGTCATGTGGATCAATGTTGTTTAGGAGAACAACACATGCAATGTCTATAGTGGATCCATGTGTCAAACAATGGTCATAGAGACCAAAACCACATAGGAAGAGCATCTTCCACATTGCATGTTGCACCAGTGAGGAAGAAGTTGCATCACATAATGCACTAGAGTGTGTGTGGTCATGTGGATCAATGTGGTCTAGGAAAAGAACACATGCAATGACACTAGTGGATCAATGTGGTTTAGGAAAAGAACACATGCAATGTCCATAGTGGATCCATTTGTCAAACCATGGTCACAAAGTCTAGAAGCACATAGGAAGATCAGCTTCCACATTACATTTTGCAGTAGTGAGGCTGAAGTTGCATCACATAATGCACTGGAGTGTGTGTGGTCATGTGGATCTTTGTTGTCTAGGAAAAGAACGCAGGAAATGCCACTAGTGATCAATGTGGTTTAGCAAAAGAACACATGCAATGACTATGGGTGATCCATGTATCAAACCATGGTCAGAGAAACAAAAAGTACATAGGAAGATCAGCTTCCACATTGCATGTTGTACCAGTGAGGCAGAAGTTGCATCACATAATGCATTCGAGTGTGTGTGGTCATGTTGATAAATGTGGTATACGAAAACAACACATGCAAGGTGGTCATGTGGATCAATGTGGTTTAGGAAAATAACACATGCATGGCCTATAGTGGATCCATGTGTCAAACAATGGTCATAGAGACCAGAAGAACATAGGAAGAGCAGCTTCCACGTTGCATGTTGCACCAGTGAGGCAAAAGTTGCATCACATAATGCACTAGAGTGTGCGTGTGTGATGGCTCTGAAATATAGCCATCTACGTCCACATTTAAATTGGATATTACTCATATTCTTGATGAAATATCTCTCTAAACCCTGCCACTAATGCTAATATTCAGAGGGGTATGCAATCATTTATTTTATATTTTTCCTACGCATATAATGTAGTTTAAAGGAGGGATTCACTACATTAAAGTCAAAGGTACGAGATTTCCATCAACCAGAAGAAACCAGGAGCCGTACAACGGAGGCAGACGCTTTAACAACCAACTGTACGACCGGAGCAAAAATTCCAGCCGTATAGCTCCAGTCGTATAGTTGGCGCAACCACCGTTAGGTCAAACAAAACAAGTTTCATGAAGGGACCCCTATATAAAGAAGCCTCGGGCAATGAGAAAATCGGTGCACAAAGAAGCCAGACCTCCCCAAAAAGTCTCTGCCATAGATCACTAGCCGCCTCTAGATCTCCAAACCCTTCTCCATCTCCATATCCATATTCCACCACTTGTAGTAGTAGATCTCTTCTCCGATTGGCGACATTGTAAGACTATTGATATTAATCTTATGATTTTCATTACAATGTTTGTGATTGTTGATCTCATCTCTGTGTGTGAGTAATTCTCCTTGGGCTAAGGGCTTCGGCCTAGCCATGTAGCAATTGTGCATGTTATTTATGATGGGATCGTGTATTAGTTTGTATGACATGATGATTATTGTATCCTCTGTTGCCTCAATCCAAGGACTTGTCAGGTAACCAAAACCCCGAGGGTTGAGCCAGGTATAGGGAGTATGAGTGATGACTGATCTGCAGGTTGGGAACCCCAGTGACAAAAGTGGTAGTACAACTGTATGTGAGGGATTTACTTGGGATTAACAGTGACATCACTATGTATATCATTAGTTCTCTTTCTTTTGTGGATGAGACTAGTAGGTTATTGCTATAAGAGGTTGTGGAGGCAATATCAATTATGGATGCACTGCCCACATATAATTTATCTTGCTCTAACAAGTACACACATACTTTATTTCTATCTTTTATTCCCATTAGATGTTTTGCATAGCTTCAGGTGAAACCAAACTCCCTAGGCTCTCTCTCTCCATCATCGACAACAACAAAAATATGTAAGCTATTGGTCCGGTAAAAACACAAAAGGAATTCTAGAAGTCCCAAAGGTCCATTAAAGTAACTTCACTATGCATTCGCTTCCCGAGGATTTGATAACCTACGTCTACTAGGGAAAAATAAGTTATACTACATCTATAATCCAGATCGAAGGTATCGAGCTTTTTCTGGCGCCGTTGCCAGGGAAGAAATAGCTACCCTGGTGAGGTTATTAGGAACCTCGCTAGTTTTAATTCTTGTTTTTAATTTTGTTAGTTTGCTTTCAGTCTTTATTTGATAAACCAAAAAAATTGGTTAGCCTTTAAAGTCTTGCTTTTACTATTATAATTCTTTGTTTAAGAAAACCCAAAAACATAGGAAGTATTGCTGAAAAGAAGCTTGGGGAGTTTGCTACTCCCAACAATGTTTATTTGCGTACTCCTATTACTCAGCCAACAATCGCTGCTGATGATTATGAAATTAATCCCTATTACTTAAGTTTGGTTGAAGATAATCAATTTGGAGGCTCTGCTATTGTAGACATATGTATGCACTTGAATACTTTCACTGAAATATGTGATATGATGCATATAAAAGACGTTGACCCAAATGCGGTCAAATTGCGTTTATTTCCTTTCTCTTTAAGAGGGAGAGCAAAAGAATGGTTGCTATCTTTGCCTAAAAATACTATTACATCATGGGTGGGATGTACTTCTTTATTTATGACTAAATTTTTCCCACCTGCAAAGACTATGCATCTATGATCTAATATTGCTGGATTTAGACAGGAAGAGTGTGAGCCACTAGCGCTTGCATGGGAGAGGATGAAAGAATGCTTAAGAAACTATCCTAGTCATGGGATGGAAGATTGGTTAATCCTCCATTTATTTTATAATGCTCTTAATCCTTTGTCTAAGTCTATGCCTGATACTGCAGCTGGAGGAACGTTTATGGGTAATCACATTACCAAAGCGAAGCAGCTGCTAGACAATATGAAAGACAACCATGCCCAATGGCATGTGGAAAGATCAACACGAAGCAGGTGAACTCTATCTCACCACAAGAGAACGAAGAACTGAATGCCAAGTTGGATGAGATCATACTAGATGTAAAAGGTAAGGAAACCCAGGTAAGAGCCACCCCTGAAACAAATATTGAAGAAATAGACTTCATAGCTTGTAGTGATTATAACCCTGCTTGGAAGAAGAGTTACAATCCTAACTTTCAGAAACATTATGCTAGTCCATCAGATAACTCTAATAATAATATGGGAACTAGTAATGGTAGTCTCCAAGAAACACTTAAGTCTTTTATAGACTCACAAAATGAACAAAACAATATTCTTGTTAAAATAATGGAGAACCATGATGCCATGCTTGGTAAATTATCTAACCAAGCTGTTAGTTTGAGAAATGATTTCCAGGCCCTCCAAGAAAGAACGAGGATCGTTGAGGCACATCTAGGTAAGATAATCGAGAGTCAAACTGTCATACTAGCTAAATTTGTAGGAAAGGCTGAGCCCAATCTTGTTGAAGAACTCAAAATGACGAGGATCCAAAGGGAGGAGCCTGAAGAACTTGACTATAGTAATGCTCCTTCACCAAGCTACACCATTGAAGATCTCGTAAAAAGATCAATGTCAAGATTCCGGTAAGTGAAGGTAGTGAGGAATCTATGTACCAACACTTTGTCAATCAAGTAGTAATAAAGGTACGTGAGCTTGAGGAAGAATACAAGCAAATTGCTGAAAAATTACCTGTCAAACTAGATGACATATTTGAGCCTACTATTAAGATTAAAATTGGAACCAATGAGATAGCTGCACTTTGTGATCTAGGTTTAAGCGTCTCAACAATTCCAAAGAGTCTTTTTAACAAGTTAAATCTTAGCTCCTTTGAAATTACTGAGTTAAAATTGGATCTAGCAGATTCTACCTACAAACAAGCTGTAGGAATTAAGGAGAACACTTTAGTATACATTAAAGACTGTCTTGCTCTCATTGATTTTGTTATTGTTGACATGCCTGAAGATACTACTGCTCCTATTATATTAGGTCGTCCTTTATTAAGAACTATTAAGGCTTTGATTAATCTGCACGAAGGGAACGTGAGCAATTACCTTCACGGGATCCTTTTGTTATTCATTTCCCCAGGAAGAAGAAAGCCAAGCATGATGAAAAGGAGGCCATCACTTTTAAGTCAAACTACTTTGGAGTGGATGTTCCACTCATCTGGCCCAAGTGAGTATCATCAAGGTCAAGCTATTGACCATAAAAGAGCGCTCCATGGGAGGAAACCCATGTGAAATAAAGGTTTGAGTTAAGTTTTTAGTTTTAGTTTTAGTTTATGTTGAATAAAGAGTACTAGAAAACTCCATTTGAGGAGAAGAAGTTCGGTAGTACTTGAAATTCTGCTTTATTCATGCTATTGTTGGTCGACAATATTTACTGTCAATTTTCTGTCAAAAACAAGGTATATCACTAAGTTACAGGAAAAGAAGTAGCTTTTGAAAAAACTGAAATTTTTTGATGCACACAGAGAGTTTAACGACCAACTATACGGCGGGAATAAAAATTCCGGTCGTATAGATATCTTTGCCATCGACAAATTTCTTTTCATATGTACTAAGTGTTTAATGACCAACTATACGGTGGGAATAAAAATTCTGGCCGTATAGCTCCAATTATATAGATATCAGTGCCTCCGTACAATTTATTTTCTAATGTTTTGAGAGTTTAACGACCAACTATACAGCGGAAATAAAAATTCCGTCTGTATAGTTCCAGTCGTATAGATATCAATGCCTTTGTATATTTTCTTTCACAGGGACAGACAGTTTAATGACCAACTATACGGCGGGAACATTTTGTTCCGACCGTATAGTTGCATCCGTATAGCTGCGTCGCCAGCAGGAACCCTAAAATTTTGACAAAAGGCCAACTATACGGTCGGAACACATTGTTCCGACCGTATAGTTTCGCCCGTATAGTTGCGTCTGACCATAAAATCGCACAGGAAGGTACTTCCAACTCCAAAACATCAATCCTTTTTCCTTCTTCTACCTCCAAACTCTCTCAAAACCTCAAGGGATCTTCATCTCTACTCAATTTCATTCGAGTTCCTTGCACACGAGTGATCTACGGTGTGTTTCTCTTCTGATCCTCCAATTACTTTTTGCAAATTCATCTTTGATTTATTGCCATTATCAATCTAGGGTGAGACCTACTATGAAAAAATTCCCATGATTTTCTTACCAAGATTGCTATTTTGAGGAGAATTCTTTAGTGTGCTATGATGGGGAATATGATGCACTTACTGTTGTTGGATCAAAAAGTTTTATTTTTCCTTTCTTCAATGTTTTAGATGATGAACACAAGGATCCAAACTCGTGCTCGTGCCACCTCTATCGCTTCTCGGGCTGCCGCTCAGGAATGCATGGGGATACAGTTCAGGGATAAGGCCCATCGTGATCGCTTCAACAAGATCAAGAACTGCGAAGTGAAGGCCACCAAGTGGGCTTGCCCCATTAAATTGAACCAACTCGGCATTTTTGATGAATTTAATTTGCTTTGCAATAGAGCTGGCCTGCAAAACTTTGTGTACAATGATGTACCTACTTATCGCCGCTTAACCATTGAATTTCTGAGTTCATTGCAAAGCACCATCAAACAATGGCAAGGAGAGGACACTATTTCTTTCCGACTGAGGAACAACAACTACACCTTAACATTAGACGAATGGTGCGCATGTTTTAATTTTCCAAACAATGATATTCATGCTGCGCATCCTTTACTAGCTTAGAACCTACCCCTAAACAATACTATAATGGAATGAGTTTCACTAGTAGAGTCAACAATGGGAAGAATATTCAACATCCTGCAATTCGCTATTTGTTCTATGTTATTGCTAACACCGTGCAGGCACGTAATGAGTTCACGAGACTCAACGAGGAGGACATCCTAGTCCTCGCAAAGTCTTCCTACATCAATTGTGTCTTGTCACTTAACTTGGGCGCCATCCTTGTACTCTACTTGGAGCACCAAGCCTCCCAAAGCCAAGGGCCAATCACATGTGGAGGCGTCATCACTGTGCTTGCCACAGCCCTAGACCTCGATCTAGGTTAGTTGCAACCCATACTAGGTGAGACATGTGTTGGTTTCTCCACTTTGAGAGCCTGTGGAATGCTCACTAGCAGAGGTGGTGTTTATTACCTGCATATTGCTAGAGCTGGGCGTATCTACCCCGCTCCTATGCCTAATGGTCTTTTCTCTTTCAAGGAAGAACGTTTTCTATATGATTCGTAGGTTGAGAAACACCAACCCGAGGAAGAGATTCCGGAGGAGGATGAGGACCAAGAGGAAGAGCAAGAAGTTCCTTATCAAGAGGAGCAGCCACAAACCCGGTTCGCCACATACCAAGATTTCCAAGGACTTGGAGGGGCTGTGGATAGGATGCATAGCCTCTCTTTGAACCTCCGAGAATCAACAAGTAACCTCTCAACTCAATTTTCAAACTAGAGTAACAACTTTTCCCGCCACCACAATGATTTGAAGGGCTTGTAAAAGCCTAAGCTTGGGGAAGTTTCCTCATGTATCTTTATTTGGCGTTTATTTGCTTTTATTTAGAGGTTGTGTTTTTATTTGAGTTTATAAGCACTCGTGTTGGTTTCTCCAACACCTTATTTTTAGTTCTTTCTATTTTCTTTCGAAATTTTCTAGCCGAGCTTTGCTGCCAATTTTCTATTCTTTAAAGTTCCTCTCTTAAAAACCACAATAATATTTCTCCATTTTTCCTTATTTCCCTCTTTCCTTTCTTTCCGCCTCAAGATCTTCATATATTTGCAGGAGAGTGATCGACTTCGAGTTTCCAAGAAACAAATAAAAAAGAAAGAGAGAACTGGAACCAAACATGAGAGGTATGCCTTATGACTCCCCACTTTTGAAGTTTGAGAAACCTATGCTAGTTAGTAGTAAATGTTGAGATATTATATTGGTAGAGTGAGTCTTTGTATTGTAGTAATCTTTTCGTTTGCATGGGTATTTAATTGGGTACGTTTTGTTCCAGCTCTTGTAATTAACCAAGTGTTGCCTAAAAATTGCTAAACAATTTTAATAAGAAAAGGTCTCACAATTGAAGGCTTGGTTGTTGTACTTCTTAGTATTGAAGGCTTATTTGTAGAGACACTCAACACCACTGAAAATGTTGATTGACTTAATAGCTCTCTTTGAAAGAATTTGTTCAATTGAATTAATGTTTAGCGGTTTTTGTCAGCATGCCAAAGTTTGACTTGTTAATTATAAGACTGATATAGCTTTATGCGTGTCAAACTTCATGGGATGCCAACAACTCCGCTGGCCTACGAACGATCTTCATGGAGGAAACTCCTAGATTCTGGCTATGAGTTGATTAAACACTTGTAGCATCAATGCTATAGTGGGTAAGATTCTTGGCACTCCCGGGTAGCTATAATCATGATAGAATCACTCCTCTGGCTGTTATGAGAAATCATTATGCAACAGGAACAAAACCTTAGTGATGCCACGAGTGTCCATCATAGCCCGATAAACTAATATATTTTTTTGGCATGCTCTCAATTACTTAAAAACTGAAATTCTTGAGGGACAATGAATAGAAAAGTAGTGCTTGAAAAGTCTTGATTTATTGACGTGGGAGAATTGAGATACTCTAGTGTATATGCTTTTCATGACAAGTCTCACACTCTTAATTTACATGATTATACTTTATCGTTCAAAGGAAAGCCTATGAGTTGATTACTTGACATGGAATAAAGTTTACTCATTTGAATCATCCATGTTGACAATAATTTTGCTGCACTATAAGGATGCATGAAACCCGTATGATATGCTTGCCATTACTCTATGAAGTGGAGGAAACATGAGAGTACTAATCACGAGTAAGATCACCATCTCGTCATTTTAGTTTAAATGTTGAGTTCCTCTTTGATTTTGGTTTTCTTGCTCGGGGAAGATCAAGTTTAAGATTAGCGAGGTTGATGGCTCTGAAATATAGCCATCTACATCCACATTTAAACTGGATATTACTCATATTCTTGATGAAATATCTCTCTAAACCCTGCCACTAATGCTAATATCTAAAGGGTTATGCAATCCCTTCTTTTATATTTTTCCTACGCAGATAATGTCGTTTAAAGGAGGGAATCACTCAATTAAAGTCAAAGATATGAGATTTCCAACAACCAGAAGAAACCAGGAGCCGTACAACGGAGGCAAATGCTTTAACGACCAACTATATGACCGGAGCAAAAATTCCGGCCGTATAGCTCCGGTCATATAGTTGGCACCGCCACCATTAGGTCAAATAGAACAAGTTTCGTGAAGGGACCCCTATATAAAGAATCCTCGGGCGACAAGAAAACGGGCGCACACAGAAGCCAGACCTCGCCAAAAAGTCTCTGCCACAAATCACCAGCCGCCTCCAGATCTCCAAACCCTTCTCCATCTCTAGAGCCATATTCCACCACTTGTAATAGTAGATCTCTTCTCCGATTGGCAACATTGTAAGACTATTGCTATCAATGTTATGATTTTCATTTGAATGTTTGTGATTGTTGATCTCATCTCTATGTGTGAGTAATTCTCCTTGGGCTAAGGGCTTCGGCCTACACATGTAGCAATTGTGCATGTTATTTATCATAGATGGGATCATGTATTAGTTTGTATGACATGATGATTATTGTATCCTCTCTTGCCTCAATCCAAAGGACTTGTCTGGTACCCAAGACCTCGAGGGTTGAGCCAAGTATAGGGAGTATGAGTTATGACTGATCTGCAGGTTGGGAACCCCAGTGATAGAAGAGGTAGTACGACTGTTGAAATGGGTCGTATGGGCACCTAGAGGGGGGTGAATAGGTGCTACTTCAATTTTTAATGCTTTTCCAATTTTAGGCTTAGCACAAAAGGTAAATTCTCTAGATATACTACTATGTAGAATTTCCCTATATGCAAACCTAACTACTAGCGAGTAAAGGCGACTAAGATAAAGGAACGAGTAAACCGTAGTGGAGCACGCGGAGACACATGATTTGTTTTACCACAGTTCCTTCGTTGTTAAGGGAAGTATATATGCGTTCAAGGGGTGGGCGGTACTAAGACCACCACGCCACAATAGGCCTCACCCTGTTCTCCGATGGACCTCGCCAGCAAAGGCCTAATCCACCTTTCCACTATAGGAACCCTTTGAGGCGGGAACCGGCACCTTTACACAACTAGCGGGCATAACTCCACAACCGAATTGGTGGATCCTGTAATGACAACAAGCTGCCACAAGAACAACAGTTATCAATAACAAAACACAAGATCTAGATATCAACGAGAATACTAGATCAGGTATTCTCCAAGTGAATGGAGAGGAGTTGAAGCGCTTGATTCGTGATGACGATGAATGATGTCTCGTACTTCAATTCCCCCAAAGATCGAAGCCTTTGGGTGGTTGAAGTGGGAGATCTCGGGAGAGAGCTTTTTGCAACAGGTCTATTATTTTCGAATGAACCAAAGGATCTGACAGGAGGGGTTGATGGGGCTTTTATACCCCCTGTCCAAACGGAGCCGTTGGAGCCATTTGGGGTCGGATTATCCGGCCTAGGGAATACTCTGCCCCAGACTCAGATTATCTGGGCAATAATCTGCCCTCGAACAGAAGCGCACGAAGGATGGTCATTGGCATCTTCTCCTGGCGGCCGAATTATCCGGCCCTTGAGGATGGCCAGATTATCCGGCTGGGGGAAAAATCCGCCTCAGCCACAGATTGTTTGGGGGAAAATCTGCCCCCAGACAGAAGCTCACACAGACACTCCCTTGGGCAATTTCCCTGGGGCCGGATTATCCGGTCCTAGAGGAAGGCCGGATTATCTGGCCCGGGGAGAAAATTCGCCCGAGCATCAGACTGTCCGGAGGAAAATCCGCCCCCCAGACAGAAGCTCACGCGTGGCCATCCCTGGCCAAGGTTGTCAGGCCGGATATCCGGCCCTTGATGGGGGCGGATAATCCGGCCCCTAAACACCCAAAATCCTTTCCTGCAATACTTAGCACACATTAGAAACTCCACGGTATTGTTATCTAACACACAAAACACAGGGAACCATGAAATGGTCTTTCAATCCCCCCCCTTTTTAGTGTTAGATGACAATACTAGGATTTGCAAGATAGATCACATGACCAACAACATTAAACACATGAAAGAGACTCCCCCTCAATGTGTGCATACAAAAAATTGCATTTGAATACAAATGCCACAAATAGGTACAAGTCTATTTCATTGGAATATAAACAAAATGATCATACCACCAAGAGAGATAGGCATCCTCAAGATAGCAAGAATACCCAATGTGATAATCATTATAAACGCCTTCCTCGAGATAGATATCCAATATGACCAATATGATAGAGTATGATAGATGAATCCATAGGAGTAATGTAACATCCCAATTTCAGCAACCCTGATTAGTTGTCCGAAATGAAAAAATCAAGGGGAACAAAAACTTTTTCTTGTTCATTGGTGCAGTGTTTGCTTGTTGTTTTTTGTGCTTGTGCATGTGTTTGTATACCATATGATACTCCTTACCTCACCATCAGTTGACAAAAGCTATTTAACAAAACTATCTTAGCTCATTTTACATATTCTCAAATGTACTGGCATTTCAAAATATGAGCCAAGATGCTTATGTAACCAAAGCTATTTTAGTAGCTTCTATTGACAAAACTACGGAGAGAGATATAATATAATCTCCTTATGTTTTCATGACAGAACCCTCAACTATTCTTATCTCTAGGTTTCCCAAAACCTCTGCCTAAAGCTTTTGAATTCTACTATTGGTAGGGATACCAAGGACTCTTACCTTACTCAAACTCCAACCTTTCAAAATAGCCCATCCATACCTCAAGCTAAGCTTGATGGTAACCCTAGTAGTAGTTGATTTGCTTGTAAGACGAGTTGCCTTGATCTGCTGCTTGATTTGTCTGCTTAGGAGATAGAATGAGCTACTCTAGGAGCTCATCACTAGGATCAAGAGGTTTCGAAATCACCACACCCTAAGCAAGAATACACAACAGGATTTGATCCCTAGATACAAGGTGATCATCTAAAACCCTTAACCAGATCAATTCTGCAGTGATCCATTCTAGAAGTTTCCAAGTCAATGAAGACCAATATCAAGCATGGATCCTTTCTAATCAATCTATACTCCAACACCATCCACTTGATGATGCTTGGGTACCTTGCAACCCACCAAAAACATCCCCTCTCATGCTCTAGTCAAAATCCCTAAATCCGCCAAATTTGGCTAAGTCTGGAATCTGTTTCAACGTCACATTTTTGAATGTCTCCCTTTCTTAACCCTTGTGCATTTCTGGTAATGCACTTGAACCATATTGTTAAACATCCTAAGGAATACCAAGGACCACTCTTGCCCTTGGTTAGATCATCCTACAACCCACTTGTTCTTGATGGTTTTGCAGGCAAGAAAATAACTATTCCTGCAAATCTAATCAACATGCCTACTTCGACAGAAGCTCACACCATCATCCAACCTTCTATAGACCAACTCTTTGCATGGTTGTGTTCTACTCATATAGTTCTATCAATATTTACTTCACTTGTTCCAAGGGTATCTTTGTGCTTCTTAAACCCACAAGGTTTGAAGGCTAGTTGATAATCTGCTTTGCAGGCTTATTTTATTCAAGGTTTGGAAACAATCCTTGGAGAGCTCAAACATGATCAAGCCCAAACTTCTGTACCATTATGATCTACATAACTTGGTATATCCATCCATATATTCCATGCCCCAATGGGAGCCCTGAGCTCCAAGATCCAGCAAGGTTTTGGTGGCATGAAAACAATCTTACCCAAGATCCTTAAATCTCTAGTTTTCACCAAAATCAACTTGGATTCTCCCACCCAAGGTTGCAAATGCTTTCTACACCTTGTCTACATCATCTACCTTGATCATCAAGATTTACCAACTATTTTCCATAATTATTGTGGCTCCAAATCTAATAAATCTCTTTAATAGTCAAAATCTCCAAAACTCCTTTCCCAAAGGAAAGTTTGGTGTTTGCCAAAACACTTCCCCAACTTTTGGATCAATTGAGGTCCACACATCATACCCCATCTTCCCACTTTAAAAATAAATATTTTTGAAGAGCTTTATTATTTCTTTTTGCCCATTTTCTTAAATGGCTGAATTGGAATAATAATTGTTTTAATACTTTTAAGCCACAATAAATCTTGGGAAAATTCTCCTAAGTGTGTAATCACAATTGGGACCTTTTCACACAAAAATCTCACTTTGTCTAATGTAAAAATATCAAATGAACTCCAATATTTCACTTATGTAGTTTCTGATTAAATGGATTTAAGTGGACTTCTAATCTTCTAAAAAATCCCTAATAAATCCTAGAGAGGCATATCAACCTTACCCATCTACCAACATCTTTATCTCAAGTGGTCAAGATCAAAAATCCAGATATGACACTTGATCATCCCTTATGGCAGATTTGGGCAATTAGCCTTTTTTGCATCAAAAATCAATCTAATCCCCCACCAACCCTGCAAGACAATGCACCACACCCCCAACACTCTCTCTGGTCAACAATACACCGTAGCACAGCACTGTAGCTGACCCTCCCTTGTCTCTAGTGCTTGGAGCTAGTTTGAGGGAGAGAGAGTGTGGTTTTTACAATTGGTGGGCAATGTAGCTGCAGCAGGCCAGCTACCCCTCTCAGCACGACTAGATCCCCCTCTTACCCCTCTCCACCTCTCCTTTAGGCCAATCAACAGCCAGCTCTACCCTCCTCCATGTCCAAAATGGACATTTCCCCTTCTTAAGCTCTCACCTCAGTATAAATGGGCTAGAGGCCCTCCCAACACGCCCTGCCCCTCCATTTGCTCCCTCTCCCCTGCACTCACCTTCCTAGAGCCACCTCTCCTCCTCCCTTGCTCTGTCCTGCTCGAGAGAAGGAGAGAGAAGTACTTTGGCCTCCTCCATGGATTTGAGCTAAGCTCCCTCTCCTCCGCTCCCCTTCCTCTGCATGTTGCCTAGACAAGCTCCCCTCCTTCCCCTGCATCTGACCCGGCCCCTCTTTTTCTCCAGGACCCTCCACGGCGCCACCATGAACGAGCTCGGAGCCGCCGTCCCCTACCCGACGTGGGATTCCCCAGATCTTAACCAAAAAGGCTACTGCTGCCCCTCTACGGACTCGCCCCGGAGTTCTCCGTCGCCTCGGCACCTCCCCGACGCCTCCCGGCGACCCTAGTGAGCCCCTGACCCCGCCGGTTCGGCCTAGGGTTAGCCCCTGCGTCATCTGTCCGGAGGTAGGAGAAGCGACGAGGACCGTCCATCGCGACTAGATCCAACGGCCAGCGTGCCTCGATACCCCTCCGGTTCTCTGAGTCACTAACGCCCGGGTCCCACCTGTCAGATTCAAAGATGGCTCCCCGCATGCAGCCTCGCCTTGGATGGGCCGGATTTGCCCGGCGCGGCCCAGTTCGACTGGATTCCCGTCCCAACACTGCCCTTTCCTTTTTTCCTTTCAGTAGTTCATTAAATCTAGAAGTTTGACCTTCAGTTTAAATCATTCAAAATTTCTAAACAACTCCAAATGCCCAAATTTTAAAATCTACTAGGTCCCTACTGGTTTTCCTCAACCTTCAGTACCCCTGGTTAGCCCAGTTGATGTATGGATTAAATATATTAAATCAAATGCCCAGAAGTATGTAAAACACTCCTTAAATCCCTTAGGGAGATTCACATCCCCAAATGGAGTAAATCCAAGTCCCTCTGAAAGGTGGTTGTTTTACCTATTAGTGAATATTAATCTCATGCCTTGATGAGTTGTGTTTTGCCTGTAACAAAAATAACAAAAACAATGCAGGTATGACTTTAGAAAATTCCCTAGGCATATCTACAACACCTATTAGGCTAATTCAAACTGACAAAGAAGTGGACCACCAATAACTATCCAAAACCAGGAGATGAGGAATTATTGACCCTCTGTTTAATTTTAGTGAATTAACTGCCTCTGTAAGGGGTATTATCACTAAATAAAACACTCCATGAGTTTGGCAACTCCAAAAAGGTTGATTCCAATTTTTACAGAAAGGTATTCTAAGTGCCTACCATGTGCCCTTAGAATCATATCAAAATATTTTGCAAAATTAATCTGGTGAAAAAGACAAAACAGCTACAGGTTTGACTTTGGGAATTTCCTGAGGGCATTCTGGTAATTAATTTGGAGTGATTCCAACTCTCAGTGATCAAATACATCAATCCCTACCTAACCATCCAAGTAAATAATTTTTGGAACCCTAGAACTTTTTTGGTGATGTATTCCCTAAAACTAGAAGTTAATTCACTAGGAAAATCATAACTATTTAAAGAAAAGTGATAAATTATTGAAACCACTTTTGTTGGTTTCATTTTATCAACATCTACCTGTAGGTATCATTTTTATACAATGGTACCATACAGAATATTCCCTTGGTCCCAAAACCCCCTCTTAGGTAGTTCCTCGACAATAAACCCTGAGGGGTGTTCATCCCCTTCTCCAAGGCCATCCCAACCTCCTAAATCCAATCCTCTCTACAACTAATAAACCTTAATTGAAGATTATTCAATTTATTGTTTGCTGAGTGGTATTGGTGATTGTATGCCTTGTATTTATTGTGTCCTTTTGTTTGTTTGCATGTGTTCCCTATCGATGATAGTTGCGATTATATCGGAGAGCAGAAGAAGATGGTTACTATTGGTATTATTGGGTATTCTAAGAAGAAGTCCAGGGAAATATTACCATATTTCTGATCATTAGGCAAGCCACATTCTTGCTCATAAGCCTTGTCCTAATGTTTTACTTATGCATGTTTTATCTACTGTTTATTAAAAACTGCATTGCTTCATTATATGTTGATGTATATATGGTAGTGGTTTGGCTCCTCCGAACTATTAAACTTGTGTACTATTAAGTACAACCCCCCCCCCTTGGTGACACCTACTTGTCCATAGTAGAATAGATGGTGTATTACACCATACCCTTTGGAGACCCCGTTTTAGCCGAAGCAAAAACTAGAGGATGGGAAGACCCCGGAAAAAGTTTTACCAAATGTTTTATGATAAAACCTTGGTGAGGTGGGACCTCCCAAGAGATGTTGAGAAAGAAAAAGGTTTTGTTTTACAAACTGCTAAAGGAAAGATGGAGGAAAAAGGTTTAGGAAAACACACCCGGTTCTTTGCAGCTTTGCTAGAACAATTAACCCTGTGCAACCACATTACTCTGGAATGGGACAGGGCTGGATTTGATGGTTGTTTATTCTGGTATAAGCTGCCTCGTAACTACTACAGGGGATCGGGGATCCCTGGAGGGTGGGCCTTCTCCGATAAAGGTCCATGTGGGACATCGACCTGGAGGAGGAACGAAGGATCTACTGGCCTCCACGCGTTACTATGAGCCCCTCATCGAAAGCGCACACTCGAGAAGTGGAAAAAGCGCTCTGATTGGTCCTCGGTACCCGACGTCCCGGTTTTGAGGGGATTAACACTTATAGGGTAGGCACTTATATTGGAGTGGGCATCCAGAGAGTCTTGATCGGTTACTCGACCCACGGTCGGTGCAGATCAGGGTAGTGTACCCGGATGGTGTGGGTAAAGTGTACAACCTCTGGAGAGTGTAAATCTATTCGAATAGCCGTGTCCGTGGTCATGAACAGTTGGGAAGTTGCTGTAGAGCGATGCTGGTTTTGGTTTTCAAAAAGGATTTCGGAAAAGCAAAGGCTTTGAAAATATTTTGACCATGGGATGGTCAAAAAGGAGAAAGGTTTTGACCATGGGATGGTCAGAAAGGAATGAAAGGAGTTTGGTCGTGGGATGACCGAAAGAAAGGAACAAATGGGTGACCCAGTCCTAATGTTTTCCAAAACTTCTCAAAACGGTTTCCAAAATTGTTTACAAAAGTTTTCAACAAAGATATGTAGATGCTATATCTACAAGAGAAACTATTTGAGAAAAGAACCTCCCTTGGAACCCTCCTACTACCACAGCCATAATGAATATCCTCTTGTTGTTATTGTTATCTTAAGGTGGTTTGCGAGTACATTCAAAGTACTCACTGGCATTGTCCCTGGCTATTTAACTTGGTCAGATATCAAGGAGAGGTGAAGTGGGCGACTATGCGAGCTAGGGCATTCTCCCAGTCAGTTGCCTGTAGGTTAAGGCGTGGATTGGGCTCTTCGCTTGATGAAGTTTCGCTGATGATTATTGATGTAGCCATAACGACATTTATGTAAGTCTTGTAAATTCGATATGTCTCGGATGTTGTAATGATACTTGTCGGTTATGTGCCACGACTAATTGATCATGGGATCGTGGATGTATGCATAACAGGGATTCTCGGAGGATTAATCCGGGGGCCCCACAAGTAATCCATGAGATAAATCCAGAGCCACACAAACACATAGTCTCATACAACACAAATAACAAATGAAGGTTCAACACTAAATGGGCACAAGTGAGAAGAACGACCGAAAAGATAAAGTGCAAATGCTTGCGCCCAACCCGTGCAAATCCACGGAAACCTATTAGAACTACTTCTACCCCTTTGGCATCGAGACACCAAAAAGTAAGAAGAGCAATGCTAATGCCCCAAGGGATCACTCATAGTCCTCATCCTCGTCCCCGTCCTTGTCCTCATCCTCGAGCTCCTCGGTGTCTTCCTCCTCGTCATCAGAAGCGTCTGCGGAAGGAAACAGGTGATGCTCAAGCTCTCCATAACTGAGACCGGATGAAGAATTCCATTGAGCATATGGTGTGGGAGCTGTAGGGGCAGGAGGAGCACCGAAATCCCTAGACACGTGGTGAAGAATAAGCTGCTGATTATGGGACATCTCGTGGTGCTGCTTATACGCCGCATATTGCCCCTTGCGAGTATCCACGCCCATGCACAGAATGTTCCGCTGGAAGCATTTCAGCTGCTTCACCTCTCGAGCAATAGGAGGCACTGGAGCCCTATGAGTATTGGCATGATCATTCCTCACGAAGCTGTCAAATGGAGAAGATGGATGAGAGATCTTCCGTGCCTTGTTGTAAATCTTCTTGGACTTATGCACAGAGTCAATGTTGAACTCTCCATCGGGTAGCAAGTGCTGGATCAACATCATAATATACGACGCATACGGAATGGAGAGCCTGTTGAACATTGCATCAGTGAGCTCATGATAAATAAAGTCCATGACGTCCAGCTTGTAATCAACAGAATCATCTTCACAGGAGGCCACCTCATGAGAAAAGCCAAGTAGTTGGACCAAGTGACCACGAATGCTATCATTGTTGCCTCTACTTAGTGTGATAGAGTCACGAAAGATGCCAACCAAGCTAGCATACAAAGGAGAGAGACCAGCAACGGAGCCCACAATACCATTGTAAACTGTGCAGGGAGAGAGGACAACATCCTTGTTGGGCTTGAGATGAGTAACAATGCGATGGCCACTAGCACGGTCCCTGTGGCGGAAGCGATAACCAAGTACATCAGCAAAAGTCCGAAAATTAGTTTGCATTGGCATGCCATGAGTCATCCACTTCACAGTGCGGTACTCATCACCACAAATGACCAAGGTAGAGAAGAACTGCTTGACAACTTCGGAGTCATAGGAACACTGTAGGGCCATGAGATTGTGCAGCCTCATCCTCTCAGTCACGTCCATGGCATCAGAAAGTTGGGGCTTCTCGATAGCCTCAACGATGACCATAGGATGCATAAGGCGAATCTTCAGTTGTGCATAGACATCCTCATACATAGACTTTTGGTCAGCACACCAAAGGCGTGGGTCACCAAGCTCAGTATCCCTCTTAGTGTCCGCAAAAGATCACGATGACGAATGGAGGAGTAGGTGAGAATATCCATCTTCTTATAGTTGACTTTTGGTTCCTTGCCCTTTTTCTTGGCCACACCCTTGCAGGATTTGTCCCTCTTTGCCTGTTTAGCCATGCGGCCAGCCACTTTCTTCCTTCTCCTAAGTTCAACCTCGTTCACCGTACGACCCTCACCATCGTCCGTGAAATAGAGGCCACGAGGACGAAGGTCTTGGGGACACTAGAACCACCTGTGAAACAAGAAAGATAGATAACATGGGGATAAGCACACACACAAGCCCGAGAGAGAACATAGAAACAGTAGGCAAGAAGTCCATAGTCCAATCATACATAATGCACAAAATCCATAAGAATATGAAGCAGTTTTGACTCTATCAGGCCGGATTATCCCGCCTGGCCAAGGGCGGATAATCCGGCCCTGGCAGAAATTTTCAGATCCACCTAGATTGAACGCATAAACATAGATCGAACCTAGGTACTACACGACTACAATTTCTACACGAAACAACAACCTCCCAGACCACGTTCCACCCAACAAGTGACACATCAAGCCAAATATGGGGAGAGAGGGAGTTACCCTCACTCATTGGAGGAAGAACGCGGAGGAGAATGTACGCGGAGGCTTGGAGAAGAAGATCCGCGGAGGCACGGAGAATCCGGCAGCTGGGGAGGCTACGGGGAGGTTGGGGATGGCATGCGGCGGCTAGGGAGATGTAGGGAGTCGGGGGAGAAGTGCTTCTCGTTGTGAGCCCTTCCCCCGATGCCCAGTCCTTAATATACTGCAACCGCCAGGGCCGAATTATCCGGCCTACACTTGGGCCAGATTATCCGGCCTAAGTTCTGAATTCCTATTGTACACAGGTTCAGGCCCGCGCGTCCCCAAACAAAACCCCCACAAGTGTGATCAATGGACTTGTGTGCTAGAGTAGATGGTTTAGGGGTAGAGAGAGGCTTGGGACGAGAGAACCAAATTGCGATGGTACTACACACTCAAGATTGCAAGAATCAAATCAACTAAAAGCCAAAATTGAGTGTGATTTCCATAAGAACACGAGGTGAGAAAAAACAACCAATAAGATCCACATAAAACCAACTCTTCTCGTGGAAGAGGGCGGTGGCCGAGGCCACCTTGTTGGAGTGCATGGTATGACATCGCGAAGATATATCTTGGGTTCATGACCAATATTCATCAATAAGCTCACATATCACAAAATGATATTAAGAGAAATGATTTGGCTTTCTTTCGGCATTATGGGGGGAGGGTTAGCCCAATCAATTAGGACCACACTCCCCCTATATACATGCCCACACTAGACCAAATAAGGAAGAGATATAAGAGTGAGTGCATGGGTAATCAAGACAAGCTCCTTGAATCAACGATATTTAGTTCCTCAAGTAACAAAACCTTGCTTCATCAAGTGGCTTCGTGAAGATATCAGCAAGTTGGTTCTTCGTGCTCACAAAGGATAGATCAATATCACCTCGAGCAACATGGTCCCGAATAAAATGATTCCTAATCTCAATATGCTTCGTCCTTGTGTGCTACACCGGATTGTATGCAATTTTGGTTGCACTTTCATTGTCACATAAAAGAGGCACTTTGTCACAATTGACACCATACTCCTTTAAAGTTTGCCTCATCCATAATAATTGGGTACATGCACTAGTAGCAGCCACATATTCAGCTTCGGCGGTGGAGAGAGATATACAATTCTGCTTTTTAGAAGACCAACATACTAAAGACCTTCCCAAGAATTGACAAGCTCCAGAAGTTGATTTCTGATCATCCTTATCACCAGCCCAATCTGAATCAGTATAGCCACATAGAGAGAAATTGGAGCCCTTGGGATACCATAGAACAAAATGAGGGGAATGAACCAAATATCGGAAGATTCTCTTGACCGCCACTAAGTGGCTTTCCTTAGGAGTTGTTTGATACCTTGAACACACACCTACACTCAACACAATATCAGGTCTAGATGCGCAAAGGTAAAGGAGAGAGCCGATCATGGACCAGTATACCTTTTGGTCCACATATTTACCATGGGGATTAAGTTTAAGGTGACATTTTGTTTGCATTGGAGTGGCGACACGATTAAGATCCGTCATCTTGAATCTCTTGAGCATGTCTTGGATGCATTTTTCTCTATTTATGAAGTTTCCTTCTCTAAGTTGTTTGATCTCAAATCCAAGAAAGAACCATAACTCCCCCATCATAGACATCTCAAACCTGTCAGTCATAAGCTTTGAAAATTCATCATTAAAAGCTTTATTAGTAGAGACAAAGATAATGTCGTCTACATATAGTTGGCATATGAAGAGCTACCCCTTAACCTTCTGAGTAAAAAGAGTGGGATCGATTTTCCCAACTTCGAAGCCACGGTCTAGCAAAAGCTCTTTAAGGTGCTCATACCACGCACGTGGGGCTTGTTTAAGGCCATAGAGTGCCTTATCGAGTTTGTAGACATGGTTCGGAAGGTTAGGATCCTCAAATCCTAGGGGTTTCTTTAAATATACCAACTCATGTAGATAACCATTAAGAAAAGCACTCTTAACGTCCATTTGTTGTAATTTAAAGTTGTTATGAGCAGCATAAGCAAGGAGGATACGGATAGACTCAAGACGAGCCACTGGAGCATAAGTCTCACCGAAGTCGATGCCCTCAACTTGGGAATAGCCTTGTGCCACGAGTCTTGCCTTGTTCCTTACAACAATGCCATTTTCATCTTGCTTATTTTTAAAGATCCACTTTGTGCCGATAACATTGCGACAATCCTTGGGCTTCTCTACTAATTTCTAGACCTTGTTGCGCTCAAAGTTATTCAACTCTTCATGCATAGCAACAACCCAATCCGGATATTCAAGAGCTTTAAACACATTCTTGGGTTCCACCATAGATAGGTGAGCTTGGTGCTCACCAAAACTAGCTAGCTCCCTTCTTGTGAAAACCCTTCGTCAGAGATCACCTACAACTTTGTCAAGAGTGTGACCCCTTAATTCTAGGTTCCTATCTGCACGGGCTTTGCGGTGAAGTTCAATTAGTTTGTTTTCTCTTGGGGGAATAACTTCATCATTTGAGTTTTCGTTGGAATCATTGGCTTGGCCTTGATCTTCAGCTTGATTAACAAGAATGGGAGATGATGAATCTTGTCCTTAATGTTGATCAGCAGCCGTAGGAGGAGGCTGCTGAACTTTAGGGTTTTCAGGGCCGGATAATCCGGCCGAGGGTGGGGCCGGATAATCCGTCCTAGGAGTACTCGATGCATCTTCACAGACTTGAGTGGTCCTGGCACGAACTAGAGAGGAGTTGGATAATCCACGGTCAGCCGGAAAATCTTGCCTGGGGCTTGGAGCAGAAACTTCTCCATTTTGATCACTTCTGCCAATTGGGGAGGGTTGCTCGGATAATCCGGTGTCAACCGGATAATCTGGCCTCGAGCTTTCAGGAGCATTTTGATATTCATCATTTTGTGGGGTTGGTGTAGAAGTTTCTCCAATGGTTGGAGCATGTTGAGCTTCTATCGATGAGGGCTCTACTTGGGTATAGCATTGTCCTTCCCGGTCCGCCACAAGGGGTTCCTCAATGGGGCAGAAAAATCCCACGCCCATTCTTCTGATGGCATCTTCGGGTATTTCGACATCTGCATCACAAACATCAACTTGCCCCGCACGGGAGCCATCATTTTCCTCGAACACCACACTACAAGATTCTACAACAGTTTCAGAGAGCTTATTGTAGACTCTATAAGTGTGGGATTCGACACCATAACCAACAAAAATTCCTTCTAAAGCCTTAGACTCAAATTTAGATAAAAGAAATCCTTTAATGAGAAAGAAATACTTATAACCAAATACCCGGAAGTAGGATATGTTTGGCTTGTTACCAGTAAGTATTTCATACGGAGTCTTGTCCAAGATTTTGCGGAGATAGAGCCGGTTGGATGAATGGCATGCGGTAGAAATTGCTTCAGCCCAGAAGTTACAAGAAGACTTAAATTTAGCTAGCATAGATCTGGCAATATCCATTAAGGTTTGGTTCTTCCTCTCGGCAACACCATTTTGTTGAGGGGTGTACGTAGCGGAATATTGATGTCTTAACCCCTCTTCACTTAAGAATTCATTTAAGGTGTAGTTCTTGAACTCGGAGCCGTTATCACTTCTAATTGCCAATATAAGGACATTGTGTTGACGTTGAACCTCGTTGGAAAAATCGATGACCGTTTGTTGAGTCTCGCTCTTCAACTTGAAGAAATAGACCCATGTGTATCTTTAGTAATCATCAACAATCACGAGGCAATATTTCTTCCCACCGAGACTTGCATGAGATGGAGGACCAAAGAGATCACATGGAGGAGCTCCAAAATCCTCTTTGATGAAATAATGGTCTTCCTTCGATGGGGAGAATCATGCATTTTCCCTTCAATAAAAGCCCTGGAAACACTATCTTTGGCAAAGGAAGCATTTTCTTTTAGTCCAAGGATGTGGCCACCCTTGTGGAAACTTTGCAAAGTTCTCATATTGACATGGGCTAGTCGGCGATGCTGTAGCCAACCCGTGTCGGCCTTTCCAAAAAGACACATCGGGCCTATAGTGGTTTTCCCCGAAAAGTCCACCACGTACAGGTCATTTTCGACATATCCCACGAAACCGACCTTTAGAGACTTGCTCCACAAGAGTACCACCAAATCAGCATCAATAAAAACTGTAAAGCCCATCTTACCAAGGGCACACTAAAAGTAGATTGTATCCGAGGGTCTCAACAAGCATGACGTCCACGAGAGAGATATCTTGAGCAACCACAACTTTGCCAAGACCCATTACCTCATATTTTGACTTGTCACCATAGGATACGGTTATGTGATCATGGTTTGGTAGCATCTCCGAGATGATCTCCTTGCTTCCGGTCATATGACTAGTGCATCCGCTATCGAGTACCCATTTAGACCCACCGGAAGCATAGCCCTGCAAGAAAGTTACTTCTTGGTTTTAGGTACCCATTTTTCAATGGGTCCTCTCATGTTAGTGATAAGGGTTTTGGGAACCCAAATAGACCAAGATATGTAACTATCATAAGGACCTACATAGCTAGCATATACATAACCATAATAATCACAAAATAACTCATAATTAGGATTATTAGCCCCTGCAAAACCATCATAGTTAGTCTTGTCATTAGAGGTGGTGCTTGTCTTTGGTTGAGCAGTTTTGCTCTTCTTCTTCTTCTTTGTCTTGGGAACATAACCAAGACCTTCTTTCCCATTGTTTGTCCTTTGCTTGCTAAGCACCTCATCTAGGACTTATTTACCTTTATGTTGAGATCCCTTTACATGTTCTTCTTTTAGCCTTGCATTTATTCCAACAATGTCTTCATGTCCACAAGATAGAGTGGAGGTGTTGGGCATATCATACTTGTCCAATTGAGTTTGGAGCTGATCACGAGACTCATTTAGAGTAGAATATTCACTCTCCAATGTGTTGTGAGCAATGTCAAGTTTCTCAAACTTCTCTGAGAGTCTAGCATGAGTAGTCCCAAATTCAATATTTTCCTTCTTTAGTTTCTTTACCTTAGCAAGAGCATTGTCACGTTCTTTTATGAGCTGGGCAACAACCTCTTCATGGGACTCCTCAATTGACTCGAGTTTCTCCTCCAAGGATACTCGAGCTTCCTCTCCTTATAAGGCATTCTTCAAGGAGGCTGTCGTGGAAATGGCCACGGCAGTCGCTGCCATAGGCAGCGATTGATAGAATCGGGCTCGCGGCCATCTGCATTGCGAGATGGGGGCGGATGCACATGGGTTTACCCAGGTTCGGCCCCCCGATGGGTAATACATTGCAAATGTATCTATAATTTTTGATGTTCTATGCTTGGTTTTATCCACTTTATTGTGTTTTGTCCACACTTTGGAGTACTTTTCTTATGATTTCTTGGACTAACCTATTAACAAGAGCCATAGTGCCAGCTGCCTGCTTTCTGCTGTTTTTGGTTCCAGGAAAGTCAGAAAATGAATATTCTTGGAATTGGACGGGACAGGGGCCAAAGTGCCTATTTTTCCAGAAGTCATCAGATGCCAGAATACGAGACGGAGAGGGGCCAGAGGACGGCCACACCACCTGGCCGCGTGGCCAGGCTTGGCCCGCGCCAGGGGGTGGTGTGGTGGCCCCTGGCACCCCCTCGGCCTCCCCTTCCGCCTATATATTGCCCTCGGGACGAAAACCCTAAGGGCCCAATCAAAAATCCACGAAAGAGTCTGTAGCCACCGTCATCTCCATCCCTAGATCGGGCGGGATCTGAAGCTCTTCCCGGCACCCTGCCGGAGAGGGGAATTCACCCTAGAGGCCTTCTTCATCACCATGCAAGCCTCCAGTGTGATGCGTGAGTAGTTCATCCTTGGACTACAGATCCATGTAGTAGCTAGATGGCTGGTTCTCCTCCTTTGTGCTTTCATGTTTAGATCTTGTGAGCTCCGTTCATGATCAAGATCATCTATTTGTAATTCTACATGTTGGTGTTTGCGGGGATCCGATGGATATTGAGATGCTATTTCAGATTGATTATTGATTCTATCATGTCTTTGTTATTTGTGATCATGCATGCTTTCCGTTGTTAGTAGCTATCTTGGCCAAGTAGATGCTAGCAACTCCAAGAGTTAGTATTTATGCTCGATAGTGGGTTCATGCCTCTGCTAATCTGGGAAAGTCACAGAAATCTCTAAGGTACTAGATGTGATGTTGCTACTAGGTAAAAAACAACAATCCTTTGTTCATAGATCAATCGTATTGTTTACTTTACATGCAATTTGTAAAGCAATAATCTGTTGCTTGCAACTTAATACTGGAGGGGGTTCGGATGATAACCTGAAGGTGGATTATTAGTCATAGATGCAGTTGGATGGCGGTCTATGTATAATGTTGTAATGCCCAATCAAGTCTCAAAGAAGTCAAGATGATTTGTATATGCATGTATTGCTTTCTCGATGTTTGTCAATTGCCCCGCTGTAATTTGTTCACCCAGCATGTTATCTATCTTAAGGAGAGCCGCCTCTAGTGAACTATGGATCCCGATTCTTTTCTTTTACATACAATCTACAAACTGTTTACTGCTTGGTGTTTACTTTCTGCAAACTTTTACTTCTTTCCATTCGATACGTTTAATCCTTTGTTTTTAGCAAAACACGGTGAGATTGACAACCTCATCGCAAGTTGGGGACAAAGTTATGTGGTTGTGTTGTGCAGGTCTCCATGTTGCTACTAGCACCGGTAGTGCGCCCTGCCAAGGCTCAGCTAGCAACACCTTTGGGGTGTTTCCTTGCTCCTACTGGTTCGATTAAACCTTGGTTTCATAACTGAGGGACACTTGTTGCTATGCTCATCATACCTTCCTCTTGGGATTCCCAACGAGCTCTACATCAACACCGCTCCACCATTTTTTTGGTGCCATACACAGAGCCATCAGAGGGTAAAGACCTACTCCTGCTAGATTTGATTGAGGGAGAGCGAGTTACAGGGGTGGCGAGCTCGGCGTCTAAGCAGCAAGTCGCTTGAAGGGGTGTATGTTGGATCTTCAGTCCTCAGAGTACCCTAGGAAGGTTTTTATAGGAGGCACCTCGCTAGGGTTTATAGTTTACAACCGAACAAGATATGAATTCAGAGGTTTTGACCTAATCCAACTAGGCTTCGAGTACGCTTCTGGGCCTCCTGTATCCAATCGCCGGGACGTCTCCTCAGTCGCATTCCAGTCGCCGTCCTGAAGGCCCACTCGCTAGGCTTTTGGCCTGATTGGAATGTCTTGCTAGGCATAACCCATTCGGCATATCCCCATCAGTAGTCCCCAAGGCCATCGTTGATTCAAACGCAGGTGTTCATTGGGCAGTCGAAGTAGGCGAGTGATACATTGCAAATGTATCTATAATTTTTTGATGTTCCATGCTTAGTTTTATCTACTTTCTTATGTTTTGTCCACACTTTAGAGTACTTTTCATTTGATTTCTTGGACTAACCTATTAACAAGAGCCACAGTGCCAGTTGCCTGTTTTCTACTGTTTTTGGTTCCAGGAAAGTCAGAAAATCAATATTCTCGAAATTGGACCGGACAAAAGCCAAAGTCGATATTTTATCGGAAGACTCACGAAGCCAGAAGACAAGACGGAGAGGGGCTAGGGGCTGGCCACACCACCTGGTGGCGCGGGCCAGGCCAGGTCGCGCCAGGGGGTGGTGTGGGACCCTCCAACACCCCCTCGGTCTCCCCTCTCGCCTATAAGAAGCCTCCCGATGCATAAACCCTAAATCTTCAAGCCTCCAGCCACGAAAAGTTACACAGTGCCGCCGCCACCGAAGGGGAGATTTGGGGGACAAAAAGTCTCTGTTCCGGCACCCTGCCGGGACGGGGAAGTGCCCCCGGAGCCATCTCCATCGATCTCCACCACCATCTCCATCGTCGTTGCTGATTCCCATGATGATGAGGGAGTAGTTCTTCCTCGAGGCTAAGGGTTCTACGGTAGCTATGTGTTCATCTCTCTCTCTATGCATGATCATATTGTGATCATGAGCTTGTAATCTATAGATCTACCTTGCTACTCAAGTGCTTTAATAGATCTTTGCTCTCCCCATGTGTGTGAAAGTGACATCGTGCATACCATGGTGGCACTTAGGCTAGAGATTACAAATACTTGTTATGAGTTATATTTGGAGTTGGATGTCTTTATGAAATTGTGGTGTTTGTTGGAACCATCTAGTGCTCAAGGTGACAGTGTGGGGTTTTCTAGATGGGAAAAGCTTACTTTGAGGTGTGCTGTTATAGCCCTACCATCGATTAGAGTGTTCAATCGGAGAGTAGTTCAGTGTAGTATCATAAAGAAGAATATATTTATATGAGAGTGTTCACTAGTGAAAGTATGATCACTAGGCCTTGTTTCTAAGCACTGAAACACCGTTTGCTATTAGATCTATTACATGTTTGCTTGCTTCCATCTTTATTTCAGTTTTACTTTAGTCTTTTCCACGCCATCAAGCTATTTTCTAGCACCGTTGTCTTATATCCATACCACTTGTATTTCACTGTCTCTTTGCCGAACTAGTGCACCTATACACCTGACAAGTGTATTGGGTGTGTTGGGGACACAAGAGACTTCTTGTATCTTGATTGCAGGGTTGCTTGAGAGGGGATACCTTTGACCACTTCCTCCCTGAGTTCGATAAACCTTGGGTGATCCACTTAAGGGAAAACTTGCTACTGTTCTACAAACCTCTGCACTTGGAGGCCCAACAACTATCTACAAGAATAGAAGTGTGTAGACATCAGCGAGTCCAATTTGGACGCCCAGTCGAATCGACGATGGACTCTACCGAGAACCAAGGAAATTTTCCATCGGGTTTCTAGTCGCAGCTTTGGCGAATGCAATCACTATCGAGTCGCTGCCCCATCGACTGGACAGGGCACAGTTACAGGCGAGTCGAGTGAAGGAGTTGGACCGTCAACTTGGTCAAAACTATCCGTTGGGTAGTCCAACGGTAACTTCGGCGCAATTACCACGGGTAACGGCTATCTCGAAATCAGCGGGCAATGCTTCCTTATAAGGGGAGTGACAGATCAATCCTGTAGACCCTTCTCCGCATTCTTCATCCTTACGCATCCATTCCCTCTGTCCTCCCTCGATCTAGACTCTCCAGACCAAGCGACCCTTCTTTCTTCCTGATGGCGCCTTCGAAAGGTCCGTGGGGGAAATCTAAGTGCTCTGTGGCATAGCTCAAGTCCTTTGAGGATGTCGGGGTCCTCTTTAAGGGGAATTAGCGGATCCCCGCGTCTTCCAAGGTCGAGCCGAAGCCACGTGCTGGCGAGTTCATCTGCTTCCCAAGCCGTTTGGAGGGGCTTGGGGTTCCCCACCTCGTTATTCTTCCAGCGGTTCTGTGCATATTATGCGATCAAGCCATCGGATCTCATCCCAGCATCGAGTAGCTAGCGATCTTCGTCGCCTTCTGCGAATGCTACTTCGGCTGCAGGCCATACTTCCCGCTATGGTTGGAGCTATTCCATGGTCGCATTGGGCGTGAAGGGTCCGGTAGCCTGATCTTGGCGGCCAGACGCGTCACATTTCAGTTGAAGCCGAAGGTCAATTTCATCCAGCTCATGTTGCCGAAGAAGGCCGCGAGTGAATGGAAGAATAGCTGGTTCTACGTGAAGGAGTCCACCCCCTCTGGAAAAGTGGCGTTTCCCAAATTCGTCACACAGAGAAGCGAGCCTCGTCGGCTGGCAACGGACAAGCTCCTCGACAATCAGAGGATGGCCATCGTGGAGATGATGGACCAAATCCAGAAGTTGAAGGACCAAGGGCTGTCCTCGATCAACCTGTACAACTGCTGGCTCCGGCGGTGCCTGGTCCCATTGGCGACCCGACCGCACTGGATGTATGAGTACAGTGGAAAGAATGATCCTTCCTGGACCAGCAAGGAGTCGTGGGATGCTGCAGATTACAAGGCCGCTTTGAAGAAGATTACCGACGTGGAATTTACAACCACGTCGGCCGGGCTCGCCCCATACGTGCCTATGAAGAATGAAGCTCCTACGGTAAGTCTCTCTCTCTGAATTTATCTTCAGTCGTGATTCCCGCGGTGCAATTTGCAGCCGCATCATTTGATGCTTATTCGTGGCCAGTCTCAGTTGTTCTAGGTTCTCGAGGGTTGGCTCCCCCCACTCGACGAAGAGGTCCCCCAGGACCTCGAGGAGGATGCCGAAGAAGAATCCTCTAAGGACGAAGAGGAAGAGAGGGAGGTTCCTCCCCCAACGCCCGTGGCTTGCAAGACTCGAATGCAGAAGGAACGCGAGTTCGAGGCAAGCCATAGTCCTGAAGGGTGCAATGAAGACGACGAAATCTTGCAAGAGCACAGCTCTCGATGAACAGCCCGCCGGCGAAACCCGCGCACAAACCGAAGTCGCCCGTGAAGAAGCCGGCTTTGAAGCTAGCTTCACCATCCAAATTGGTAGTGGTGTTCGAGTCGAACAATGAATCCGACGATGATGTGACCGAAACTTCACACGAGATCCCGCAGGGTGCGACTCCGATGATGGGATCGGAGGCTGAAGATGCGGAATCGGCGGTGGAAGTTCTGCTTGCGGTGATCGTGCAGCCAACTGCGGCGGCATCAGAGCGGGAGGCGGCTGAAGCTGCGATGTCGAAGTCCGCACAACCTTCGGGGATGGCCATGTCTTCCGAGCCGGTGATTCCCGCAACTGCGGCTTCATCATCAAAGAATCCCGCGGTATCGTGGGCTTCGGATGTCTTCGGGAAAGGCCTCACGTGCAAGTTGGGCCTGGATCTAGACAAGCCCGCCCACATCAGCACGGAGTTACGCGTTCTTTTGGTCGCCAAGTGAGTCACGAGTTTTCCTTTCCAATTCTTCGGTGACTTCTAGTATGATTTCTTTGCTGACTTTGGAGGTTTTGCAGGTCCGACGCTAAGAAGATAGGTCGCATCTTCAGTGGCTAAGAATCCACCGGTCGTCACCATAGGGGAAGGCGATCCCCCTAGGAAGAGGAAGCCTGCTATCGAAGTTGCGCCTACTGAGGGCGCGAAGAAGCAGAGGGGTGAGCCCGATGATGCTGTAGCAAAAGATAGCACCAAGGGGAGTGAACCTGCCGACAGCGGCGAGGAGGTGACGACCACTCGATCGGAGCCAGCTGAGGGGGCCCCGACGACAGAACCGCTGGCTCCAGCAACCAGTGCCCCGGCGAGGGCGTCCGCATTGTTCCCGTGCTTCATGTCGAGGGGTTTTACGATCGTGGCGGAAAACCGGTCTCCACAGATGCCGAAGATCGTCGATGAGGACGTTGGGCCTTGTCGCGGGCGTACCTCCATTGTGGTCCCCTCGACGGATGCCAGTGGGCTTCACAGTATGCTTGGTGCCGCCATTCAGATACTTCTAGTCCCTGAGTGTCTAGTCGCTGAATTTCAGTGACTAGGCACTGAGTTCCTTCTAGTCGCCAGTCCCTGAGTGTCTAGTCACTGAATTTCAGCGGTTAGGCACTAATTTTGTGATTTCCCATTGCTAATTGTTCATTCTTCTTGTAGGGCTTGCAGAGGGAATCGGCTGATCGGCAGGCTGCAAAGGAGCGTCTGGAGCATGACCTGCGCGTGGCGCAGGAGGCTAACCAGCGACTCCAGGAGACTGCCGGTGAGTACTTGTTTTGTTTGGCGATTGCGAGCTACTGGTGTTTACGGAATGCTGAATATTGTTTCTGTTCCTCTCAGATGGTCTTCCGGCAGCCATTGCCAAAGCCCGAGAAGGGTATGTTCCGTTTGCCGAGCTAGACGTGGTGAATGGGCGTATTGATTCGCTGGTGAAGGAATTGGAGGAGGCGAAGGCGGCCATGATCTCTTCTGAGGATAGGGCCAAGGCCATAGTCGTTGCAGCTGAGGAGGAGCAGAAGGCTGCGGACTCAATCATCCTTGGGCTGCAGAGCGATCTTGCTGCCTTGGAGAAGCACGTCATCGAGAACTACCGGAAACTCCTTGGTGAGTCGTTGCTCTTCTCTCTGATATGTGTGCTGAGTCCCTGAGTGGGTGAATCCGTAGTGGCACTGACGTCTGATGTTGCAGCTGTGATAGGGCAAAGGGATCTAGTGGTGCAGACCTTCAATGCCTCGTAGTGTGTGACCATGGTGGTGAATGCGGCCACCGCCTCGGCGTTGTGCGTCTAGGCGGTTCTTTAAGGAATGTCCCCCACCGAGGTTATACCTGGGGGACTGACTGAAGTATCGCGCTATCTAGAAGAGGTACCCGGTGTTGTAGAATGGATGGCGTGTTCGTCTTTTAGGCGTGGGGCCACCACGGCGTTGAGCCTGGGGCTCGCGCATTTCCCTGACGACTTCGAACTCGACGACGTCACCAGCAGCTACCCTTCAGCGACTGACGCGGTGGAGATGTTGGAGGTGTTGAGGCTGACCGCCAAGCCTGCTCCCTTCGCTGATCGAGTGCTGGTGATGGGAGACTTGCTGCCTTACCAGGAGACGGTGGTGGCACCAGGCGACCCTCAGCCAGAACATGACGACCTGAAGTCGGAGCAACCCTTCCGGTCGGCGCTATCGAAATTGTTGTCGACCTACCCGAAGAATCCATGGGAGCCATACGTCCGTGTCAAGGGTGGTGGTGTTGCTTCTTCATCAGGGCCTACGAAATAGATAGCTGCCCTAGGGCTACTTGTAAGATATGCCAAGTGGCGACTTTTGTAATATGAACAATATTTGTGTATGGAAGTAAGAGGAGTCAATCAACTCGCAATGCATCGTTAATTATATGGTATGTTTAACTTTTGTTTGAGCGAGTCCCCGAGCACGTCCGCCCTTTAGTGGGGTATAACTCGTTTGTGCACATATGTGGTTGCTTTGGATTTTTGTGTTGGTTGTCCCTTGCGACTCCGAAGGGGCGAGTCCCCGAGCGCGAGTAGGGTTGTTTTAGGCGAGTCCCTGAGTGTGGTACTTAGCCTTTTGGGCGTGTGCCTATTGTGGGTTGTTGGTGCGTTGTTCGTAACGCGTCTCTTCCCCTGGCTCGGAGAGCCAGTCGCGTGGCGAGTCCAAGGCATCTCTCTTACTTGGTGTGTTCCTGAGCCGCGTGAGGGTTTCTGTTTGCAAAGTCCCCGTGCGTGGTACTTAACCATTTGAGTCGCTTTGCACGAGGATGGGAAGGACAGGTCGCTATGGGAAGCGTATGTCGGTCGTCTTGGCTCGGTGGGCCAGTCAAGCGGGGTGACTCCAATGGTGGCTCCAGGTTGGCGTGTTCGTGGACAACGCAAAGCCCGAATATTTTCGATGCCCTTGGGTCGCACTACTTAGCCCTGCCGATCGCTCGACCAAGGGTTGACTTCCGTAGGTAGCATATTGCTAAATGTACGAGTGCGAGTGGCACAAGAGTATGGTGAGTGGACACAATTTGTGCAATCCGAATGAATTTCATTATATATCATTTGGGTACAAGTTTGAGTTCTATGTATAGAACTTTCGGAGAAGGATTACATTCCATGGCCTCCTGACCTCAAGCTGGCCATCACCTCGTATGTCGATGAGGTAGTAGGCATCGTTGCTGAGGAAGCGCCATATGGCGAATGGCCCCTCCCATGGGGGTGAGATCTTGTGCATGCCTTTCTTGTCCTGGGCCAATCGTAGGACCAAGTCGCCCTCTTGGAAGGTGCGGGTCTGGACTCGGCGGCTGTGGTAGCGGTGGAGTCCCTGCTGGTAGATGGCGGTGCAAGAGCAAGCCAGGTCGCGTGCCTCGTCGATCTGGTCGATGTTGTCTTGGCGGGAGATCTCATTTGTCGCCACGACATAGTTGGCGACTCGAGGTGAGTCATGCTCCAGGTCGGTTGGCATTACGGCTTTGGCACCGTATACCATGAAGAAGGGTGTGAACCCTGTGGAGCGGTTGACGGAGGTGCGAATCCCCCATATTACGGAGGGGAGCTCTTCGACCCAGCATCCTGGGGTTCGCTCTAGGGGCGCTTGGAGTCGTGGCTTGATCCCGTGGAGGATGCTCTGTTTGGCGCGTTCTGCTTGGCCGTTTGACTCTAGGTGGGTGACTGAGGCGAGGTCGAGTTGTATGCTATGTTCTTCGCAGAATTCTGCCATGGCGCCCTTAGCGAATTTGGTGTTGTTTTCCGTTATGATGTTGTGCGGGTAACCATACCGGCAGATGAGCTCGCGGAGGAACTTGGTGGCCGTCTTGTCGTCACACTTTTTGATCGGCTTGGCTTCGACCCATTTGGTGAACTTGTCGACCGTGACCAGGAGGTGGGTGAAGCCGGATGGGGCCTTCTTGAATGGGCCAACCATGTCCATGCCCCATACGGCGAATAGCTAGGTGATGGGGATGGTCTTGAGTGCCGAACCAGGGTGATCCATCTGGTTGGCGTACTTCTGGCACCCGACGCATCGTTGGACGATGTCGGTGGCATTGGCGTATACAGTGAGATAGTAGAAGCCATGCCGCATGGCCTTGGCGACCAACGACTTGGCACTAGCGTGATGGCCACAGTCGCCAGTGTGGATGTCCTGTAGGATCTTGCGGCCTTCTTCTGGTTGTACGCAGCGCTAGAACACACCGATCACGCTGCATTTGTGGAGCTCGCTGTTGATGATGATGAAGGATTTGCAGCAGCGCACGATCATTCGTGCTTCGTCTCGTTGCTTGGGAGGATCTTGTGCTCGAGGAAGGTGACATATGGTGTCGTCCAGTCGCTGGGCTCCACGATCATGGCGACTAGGGCTGGCTCGGGTTGTATTGGTATCCCGATGTCGATCTCCTTCAGCGGGGAGACTGAAGGCTTGTGCATGATGTCGAGGAAGACGCCTGCGGGTGGTGTTTGGCGAGCTGACCTGATGCGGGAGAGGGCATCTGCCTCCTCATTCTTTCCCCTGTCGATCCACTTGACTAAGTAACCGTCAAAGTGTCCTCCAAGTTGGTCTACCGCTTGGCGGTATGCTATCATTGTCGGGGAGACGGCATCGCAGGTCCTAGCGACTTGGTCGGCGACTAGGTTGGAGTCGCCGTAGCACCATAGGCGGTTGATGTTCATCTCCTTGGTGGCCCACATGCCGCAAAGGAGGGCCTCGTACTCTGCCATGTTGTTGGTGCAGGGCTTGAAGTTGAGGTGGAGCACGTAGCGGAGCTTGTCTCCCTTGGGGGACGTCAGTATGACCCTGGCCCCAGCGCCATCGGTGTTCTTGGACCCATCGAAGTGGAGCGACCAGTAGTGGAGGTATGGGAGCTTCTCTGGCTGCTGTTCTTCTTCCCAGTCTACGAGGAAATCAGCCAGGGCCTGCGACTTGATCACTTTGCGGGGCTCGTATTTGATGTGGACGCCGATTTCGATGGCCCACTTGGCGAGTCGCCCAGTTGCCTCGTGATTGCGTATTATGTCCTGAAGTGGTACGGAGGATACGACCGTGATTGGGTGCTCCTGGAAGTAGTGAGGGAGTCGCCGTTGAGCTCGGAATACCGCGTATACCAGTTTCTGGTACTGCGGGTAGTGCTGTCTTGAGTCCGTCAGGACTTCGCTGATGTAGTAGACGGGGCGCTGCACGGGGCGCTCCTTTCCCTCCTCTGGCCGTTCGACAACCATCACGGCGCTGACGACTCGAGTGGAGGCCACCACATAGACGAGCATTGGCTCTTTCTCGATTGGGGCGGCGAGGAGTGGAGCCGCGAGTAGCACTTCTTTGAGTGCTTTGAGTGCGTTGTCCGCCTCCGCGTCCCATTGGAACGTGGGGTTCTTGCGCATCAGGCGGTAGAGGGGCATTGCCTTCTCACCGAGCTGGGGAATGAAGCGATTGAGAGCCGCGACTCGCCCGACCAACTTATGGATGTCATGTAGGCACTTGGGTTTCCCGAGTCATATGATGGTGTCGATCTTGGTGGGGTTGGCCTTGATGCCTCGTTTGGAGACCACGTATCCCATGAGCTGTCCGGTGGGGACGCCAAAGGTGCATTTGCCTGGGTTGAGCTTGATGTTGTACCTCCGCAGGTTTGCGAAGGTTTCGGCCAGGTCGACGAGTAGGTCGTCCTAGCGGGTGGATTTTACCACCACGTCGTCGATGTAGACGTGTATGTTGCAGCCAATTTGGTTCGCGAGGCACTCCTACATGCACCTTTGGTAGGTGGAGCCGGCGTTCTTGAGGCCGAACATCATGGTCGTGTAGCAGAAGGCGTCGAATGGCGTGATGAATGCCGTCTTCTCCTCATCCTCGGCCGCCATTTTGACCTGGTTGTAGCCAAAATACGCGTCTAGGAAGCACAGCGACTCCGATCCCGCGGTCGAGTCAATGATTTGGTCGATTCGCGGTAGGACAAACTCCTCCTTCGGGCAGGCGTTGTTGAGGTTGGTGTAGTTGATACACATTCTCCATGTGTTGTTCTTTTTCAGGACCAGGACTGGGTTTGCCAGCCACTTGGAGTATTTGATTGGCCGAATGAAGCCTATAGCTAGCAGGCGCTATACTTCTTCGGCGATTGCTCGACAGCGCTCTTCATTGAAGGGCCTCAACGACTACTTTACTGGTCGCACTTGGGGATCGGCGTTGAGTTTGTGCTCAGCGAGTTCCCTCGGGACACCGGGCATGTTCGATGGTTTCCATGCGAAGATGTCGCGATTCTCACGGAGGAACTCGATGAGTGCGTTTTCCTATGTGGGGCTCATGTGCGTCCCAATGGTGACCGTCTGGCTGGAGTCGCCCGGGATGAGCTCGATGGTGCGGGTGTGCGTGGTCACCTCAAACATGGAGCTCATGGCGGTTGGCTTCTTCAGGATGGTGGGTGATGTGCTTGTCATTCGACGTAGGGCTCGTTGGGAACCCCAAGAGGAAGGTATGATGAGCACAGCAGCAAGTTTTCCCTCGGTTATGAAACCAAGGTTTAATCAAACCAGTAGGAGCAAGGAAACACCCCCAAAGGTGTTACTAGCTGAGCTTTGGCAGGGCGCACTACCGGTGCTAGTAGCAACGTGGAGACCTGCACAACACAACCACATAACTTTGTCCCCAACTTGCGATGAGGTTGTCAATCTCACCGTGTTTTGCGGAAAACACAGGATTAAACGTATCGAATGGAAAGAAGTAAAAGTTTGCAGAAAGTAAACACAAAGAAGTAAAAGATTGTAGATTGTTTGTAAAAGACAAAGACCGGGATCCATAGTTCACTAGAGGTGGCTCTCCTTAAGATAGATAACATGCTGGGTGAACAAATTACAGCGGGGCAATTGACAAACACCGAGAAAGCAATACATGCATATACTAATCATCTTGACTCCTTTGAGACTTGATTGGGCATTACAACATAATACATAGACCGCCATCCAACTGCATCTATGACTAATAATCCACCTTCAGGTTATCATCCGAACCCCCTCCAGTATTAAGTTGCAAGCAACAGATTATTGCTTTACGAACTGCGTGTAAAGTAAACAATACGATTGTTCTATGAACAAAGGATTGTTGTTTTCTCCCTAGTAGCAACCACATATCTAGTACCTTAGAGATTTCTATCACTTCCCCAGATTACCAGAGGCATGAACCCACTATCGAGCATAAATACTAACTCTTGGAGTTGCTAGCATCTACTTGGCCAAGATAGCTACTAACAACAGAAAGCATGCAAGATCACAAATAACAAATACATGATAGAATCAATAATCAATCTGAAATAGCATCTCAATATCCATTGGATCCCCGCAAACACAACATGTATGATTACAAATAGATGATCTTGATCATGAACGGAGCTCACAAGATCTAAACATGAAAGCACAAAGGAGGAGAACCAGCCATCTAGCTACTACATGGATCCGTAGTCCAAGGATGAACTACTCACGCATCACACCGGAGGCTTGCATGGTGATGAAGAAGGCCTCCAGGGTGAATTCCCCTCTCCGGCAGGGTGCCGGGAAGAGCTTCAGATCCCTCCTGATCTAGGGATGGAGATGACGACGGCTACAGACTCTTTCGTGGATTTTTGATCGGGCCCTTAGGGTTTTCGTCTCGAGGGCAATATATAGGCGGAAGGAGAGGTTGAGGGGGTGCCGGGAGCCACCACACCGCCCCTGGCCCTTCTCCATCTCGTATTCTGGCACTTGATCCCATCTGGAAAAAATGGCACTTTGGCTTTTGTCCCGTCCAATTCCGAGAATATTCATTTTCTGACTTTCCTGGAACCAAAAACAGCAGAAAACAGGCAGCTGGCACTGTGGCTCTTGTTAATAGGTTAGTCCAAGAAATCATAAGAAAAGTACTCCAAAGTTGGAACAAAACACAAGAAAGTTGATAAAACCAAGCATGGAACATCAAAAATTATAGATACATTTGCAATGTATCAACATCCCCAAGCTTAACTCCTGCTCGTCCGCGAGTAGGTAAGTGATAAAAAGAAAGAATAATTTTTGAGGTGACATGCACCATCAAAGACTTGATCAAAGTATTTGCAAAACATTCAAAGCTGGAATCATAGTACTTCAATCATAACATGAAAGAAAAGGTTCTAGCAATAAGCAAAGAAACTATGATGCAACATGAAAAGGCACAAACAAAAGATTCATGAATAACAATGCTTTGCAAGACGTTTGTTTGTTTCACATAAACAAAACATAGCATAATAGTATTCAGCTTGTCCCTCAATAGAGTAGCAAATATAAATGCATAGGACACCTTCAAAGTTCATAAGAGTGACTAGATACAATAGTTTAAAACAAGCAATAACAAGTTATGCATCAATCAACTAGTCTTGGGACAATGCACATAGAAATAAGAATGGCCACTATGCTCTCAAAGTAGGTGCATAAAGATAGAAGGTGGAGACTCAATATAATGGTGGAAGAAAGGCCTTTTGTAAAAGGAAGTAGGGATTCAAGTCTCATAAAGAGCTTCCAAAAATTATGGTAATTGTAGTTTTCAGCTCTCATTGTCCCTGTCATAAGCATCTTGAAGGTGATTAAGGTTAAAGTGACACAAGTAAGAGGATATGCTTGACAAGTTATAAACCGAAATCTCATGCCCCTTACTTACGAAGACCGATCCTCATGCTACTCAACTTTAATCACGAGTAAGCTCTTGTCATTGTAAGTATATGTGTATCATTAAGAACCGCCAACGGGGTACCCCTTGCACATGATACGGGAGCTTTCCCATAATCAAAATGATAAGGCAAGCAGACAATGAGCATCTTAGCGATCTTTTTATTTGCTATTTGCATAGGTTTTTATTGAGGATCCTTCATAGAGTGATCATTATGGTGATGCTACAAGTTTCCACCATGATTATGCATGGCTTAGGCTAGCGGCCCAGGTGTTTCTATAACACACATACAAACTCCATGATCTTACAAGTTCCACTTTTATTTCACACCGTCGGGATCCATAAGCAAAAGAACATGACATCAACGGGGTACAAAGTACAAGTGCAATGTTGAAAGTGTTCCCCATGGTACATGGTTTTGCTAATTTCAACGTATAAAGTGCAAGCATATACGCAACAAATAAGGACCCAATGGTTCAAGTTTATTAGACGCAAAAAAGTAAAGTGTGCCATCAAGTTCGTGAGAGCTTTAATCACTAGTTTTCTCATAACAAGTGGAAGGTAAAGAAAAGCATGAATATATTTGGAATAGCATAAGCTAGTAGGTAGGTATGGTGGACTCTTTGGAATAACTTGGTTTAGGGAGTTGGATGCATGAGCGGAACTCATACTTGGTTGTGGAGGCTAGCAAAAGACTGGGAGCGACAAACTAAGAGAGCAATAATGGCCATAATCATGCAGAGCGACAAAACATCATTGATCAAAGCATAAAGTGATACTACAAGTTGAAAACTAAAGGATCATAAAGGCTATGGTGACTTGAGATAGTCAAAACATGGTGTGAGCATGTGCCAAGTCAACCCAAATAAAGCATCAAAGGAGAATACCACTATAATATGCTTTAATATGCAAAAACAACGCATGATTTATCCAAGGCACATTAAGCAATCTCAATTGTTTATAACAGGTCATGCTACAGAAAAGAATACTAAGCATAAAGGCAAAACAATATCAAGCATGGCATGACAAAGCATAGGCCACAGTCAAAACGAGCTCTTTTTAACGCATAAGTATGAACTTTCCTACTCTTTTCCAAACCAAACCAAACTATTTGCAAACCAAAGTATGAAAGAGGGGGTCCAACCAATTTATTTAGAAAACTAAGAAAACCAAGAAAACTAAAAACCAAAACGAAAATGAAAAAGAAGACGCTCCAAGAACAACACAACTGTGCATGAAACAATAAAAATGAAGCGTTTGGAAGAAACCTGGGATTTTTATTGATGAAGAAGGGGATGCCTTGGGCATCCCCAAGCTTTGACGCTTGTAATTCTTAGATATTTCTTGGGGTGACACGCATGGCATCCCCAATCTTGAGATTTAGTCCATCCTTCATCTCATTACTCATTCCTTCCATACACCTAAAATTTTTCCTTCATCCAAAACTTCACACAATCTCATTAGCAACATTAGTGCACTTAAGATAAATAAGTCTTAAGGTTCAGTTTTTACACCAAATAAACTTCCATTAGAACACTAGATACTGTAGAACTTCCCTCAAAAAGCTCAATTCCCCAAAAGAACTCAAAAAGGAACCAACAAGAAGCAAATGCAGAAAATGGCAGAAATCTGTCAAAACAGACCAGCAGGTAAAAACAAATTTTTTCGAAGACCTTCTGTTGCTCAAATAAACAATTGTTGAACTAACGAAAGTTAGATAACAACCTTGGGCAGAAGCACAAAAAATTACAGATCAATCCTACATACAGAGCTCCCTCACGAATTTCTACGGTGAAGCACAAAAATCTGTTTTGGTACAGCAACTTTCCCAATCATTACTTCTCTCTCATTAGAGGTTACTCTTGGCACAAAAAGCAAATAAAGGATAAGGAGCGGTTATTACTGGGGTAATAACTTCCAGGACTCATCTAAAACTTTTGGGTTATCTCCCAATAAGTACTTTTCTTTAACGCCTTTAAGTTAGGCATAAGAAGCAAGAAAAAGGATCAAGTATTCTCAAATGAAGAAGCATTAAGATCAATACCAGAAATATTTTCAACAAGGCAAGGTATATCATCCAAGTAAGTTCTAGAGGATCCTTTCTCAATGCTCTTGGGTTCATTATTCTCATCAAAAGGGTTTGCAGGAACAATCCAATCAAGATTCTTTTCTATGGCATCATGTATTGCTACTAGTTTAAAGGGTATTGGTATCTTAGGTTCCTCCCCATTAGGTTCGGTTTTGTTTATATTTTATCGTGTACCAACAACATCTACACATGAGCCTAGCATATTGAAACGTTCAAAAACTTTTCTAGCTTCCTTGGCAACCTCATAGAACTCCTTGAACAAAGTTTATAGAATAAAATCCCTCTTTTCAGGGTCTTCAATTTCTTTAAGCTTAAGAAACATTACTTGCATTAAGGGGTTGAGGTTAACAAACCTAGCTTCTAACATGTGAATTAAAGAAGCTGCAGCAATCTCATAATTTGGAGCAAGTTCTACAAGGGATCTATCCTTAGTATCTTTATGTTTGCTAACATGATTAAAGAATTCTTCAATATTATCTTTCCCAATTATAGAACCACTACCAATTGAAAGGTCTTTCAAGGTGAATGTAGGGATCAACATGGTGAGCTAAGGAAGAGGTGACAACTAAAGGAGACTTAATTTTTTTGTGTTTTTGATAAAGAAAGCAAACTAGTAAAACTAATTTTTTTGTGTTTTTGAATAACAAAACAAGCAAACAAAGCAAAAAGAAAACTAAGCAAAACAAAAACAAAAAAGTAAAGAGATTGGTTATGAGGGACTCCCCTTGTGAAGATGTCCTTGACTCCCCGGCAACGGCGCCAGAAAATCTTGATGTGCTCGTCGTTCGACGTAGAGCTTGTTGGGAACCCCAAGAGGAAGGTATGATGAGCACAGCAGCAAGTTTTCCCTCGGTTATGAAACCAAGGTTTAATCGAACCAGTAGGAGCAAGGAAACACCCCAAAGGTGTTACTAGCTGAGCTTTGGCAGGGCGCACTACCGGTGTTAGTAGCAACGTGGAGACCTGCACAACACAACTACAGAACTTTGTCCCCAACTTGCGATGAGGTTGTCAATCTCACCGTGTTTTGCGGAAAACAAAGGATTAAACGTATCGAATGGAAAGAAGTCAAAGTTTGCAGAAAGTAAACACAAAGCAGTAAAAGATTGTAGATTGTATGTAAAAGACAAGGACCGGGATCCATAGTTCACTAGAGGTGGCTCTCCTTAAGATAGATAACATGCTGGGAGAACAAATTGCAGCAGGTCAATTGACAAACACCGAGAAAGCAATACATGCATATACTAATCATCTTGACTCCTTTGAGACTTGATTGGGCATTACAACATAATACATAGACCGCCATCCAACTACATCTATGACTAATAATCCACCTTCAGGTTATCATCCGAACCCCCTCCAGTATTAAGTAGCAAGCAATAGATTATTGCTTTACGAACTGCGTGTAAAGTAAACAATACGATTGTTCTATGAACAAAGGATTGTTGTTTTCTCCCTAGTAGCAACAGAACATCTAGTACCTTAGAGATTTCTGTCACTTCCCCAGATTACTAGAGGGATGAACCCACTATCGAGCATAAATACTAACTCTTGGAGTTGCTAGCATCTACTTGGCCAAGATAGCTACTAACAACAGAAAGCATGCAAGATCACAAATAACAAAGACATGATAGAATCAATAATCAATCTGAAATAGCATCTCAATATCCATCGGATCCCCGCAAACACAACATGTATGATTACAAATAGATGATCTTGATCATGAACGGAGCTCACAAGATCTAAACATGAAAGCACAAAGGAGGAGAACCAGCCATCTAGCTAGTACATGGATCCGTAGTCCAAGGATGAACTACTCACGCATCACACTGGAGGCTTGCATGTTGATGAAGAAGGCCTCCAGGGTGAATTCCCCTCTCCGGCAGGGTGCCGGGAAGAGCTTCAGATCCCTCCCGATCTAGGGATGGAGATGATGGCGGCTACAGTCTCTTTCATGGATTTTTGATCGGGCCCTTAGGGTTTTCGTCCCGAGGGCAATATATAGGCGGAAGGAGAGGCCGAGGGGGTGCCGGGAGCCACCACACCACCCCCTGGCGCGGGCCCAACCTGGCCGCGTGGCCAGGTGGTGTGGCCGGCCCCTGGCCCTTCTCCGTCTCGTATTCTGGCACTTGATCCCTTCCGGAAAAATAGGCACTTTGGCTTTTGTCCCATCCAATTCCGAGAATATTCATTTTATGAATTTCCTGGAACCAAAAACAATAGAAAACAGGCAGCTGGCACTATTGCTCTTGTTAATAGGTTAGTCCAAGAAATCATAAGAAAAGTACTCCAAAGTTGGAACAAAACACAAGAAAGTGGATAAAACCAAGCATGGAACATCAAAAATTATAGATACATTTGCAATGTATCAGTGGGATCGTCCTTGTTGATGTTGCCCGCGTATTTCGCGAGTTCCTCCACGTGGTCAGTCTCCATGGAGATGACAGCGTCTGCAAGCTCAGCGCCTTTGTCTTCGCATTCCACGGCCATATCAGGGTCGCTGTGGATGGTGATGATGCCGCTTGGCCCTGGAAGCTTCATCATGTTGTAGACGTAGTGGGGGTCGCCATGAATTTGGCGAATGTTTGGCGTCCAAGGACGCAGTGGTAGGGTTGCGGAAGTTCACCAGTTCGAACACGATCCGCTTGGTGCGGTAGTTTGCTGGTGTACCGAAGGTGACTGGCAGAGTTACTTTTCCAATCGGGTACGCCTTCCAACCGGGGACGATACCGTGGAACGTTTTCAGGGTCGGCTCGATTGCTGATTCTGGGAGCTGGAGCCACTTGAATGTGTCCAAGTGCATGATATTGATGGAGCTCCCACCATCCATCAGTGTCTTGGGCAGCCAGTAGTCGGCCACTTTGGGCCTGACCACCAGGGCGACTCGCCCTGGGTACTCGATCTTGCGTGCGTGGTCCTGGCGACTCCAAGTGATGCTTTGCTCAGACCAGTTGAGGAAGCGGGGGGTATCGACCTATGTCACCACATTGACGACAACTTCACGGGCGAGCACCTTCTTCTCACGCTTGGTACCGAGCCCGGTGAAGGTGTGGAGCGATCCGACGACATTGCCAAAGCCGTCGGCGTTTCCGTTGTCCCTAGGCGGGTTGTTGTTGGGGTCGTCCCGTGCCCGCCTTGCCTTTTCGATTTCCTTGAGGAAGTGGCATTCTGCGGTAGTGTGGGTGGCGGGCTTTCCCTCCCTGCTGTGGTAGATGCAGGGTTGGAGAGCAGGGCGGCAGGGTCGAATTTCGGACTCGCCGCGTTGTTGGCGCGGTAGTTTCCTCCGTCGCGGCGGAAGTTCTTCCGGTGGCGTTGGCCGTAGCCGGCATTAGCGACAAAGTCGACTCGCCCATCACCGTGGCGCTTGCCGGTGATGCGAGCATTGCTGTAGCGCATGTCGCGCTGTCGCCCACTGTCGTGGGTGCTGATGCGGTGTCTTCCTCCCGACTCATCGTCAGAGTCCTGGTTGGGGTCCTCTTCCGCGTAGCGCTTGGCGATCTCAAGGAGGTGGGGGATGTTGTCGAGCATCTGGTAAACCCTCTTGATCTTAGCGACCAGGGGTTCATACCAGCACGCGTTCTTGAAGCAGTGTATCACCGTGTCCGGGTGGATGCCAGAGGCGTTGATCCATAGTTCCTGCCACCTTTGGATCCAATGGCGGGTCGACTCGCGTTGTCCCTAGATGCATCGTTCCAGGTCCTCGGTGGTTGTGGTGCGGGTGTAGGATCCCTCAAAGTGCCTAACGAAGGCATCCCGCATCTCCTCCCACGAGTCGATGCTTTTGGCGGGGAGGGTGTTGATCCATTGTCGGGTCGCACCCTCCTTCATCAGGGGGAGGTAGCGAGCGACTAGCAGGTCGGTGTGGCCGGCGATTCCCATCGCCATAAGGTATGTGTCTAGCCACACTGCTGGGTCGTGCGTTGGGTCGTACTTTTCGATCTCCTTGGGCGTCTTGAACTTGGCGGGGTACTTCTCGCCTCGGATCATAGGTCCGAAGCACTGAGGACCGAATCGGCTGACTGAGCCCCTGAGTTCATGGTCTCCACGGTTTGTGAGGGTGTGCCTCAAGTCGATGGTCTGGCGCGCCCTCCAAGCCTAGTTGTTGACGATGTGTGTTCGGGTGTCGATGGGTTGACCGTTGGCGGCGACTGTGTTGTTCATCGGTCGCTGCTTGTTGGTGGAGAGCGCAGGGTTGGCAGCCCGTGGTTGGTGCACCAGGGGCTACGGCGGTGCGCAGGTCATGGAGTTGGCGACGGTTGGGTGGCTGCTTGAGGCCGCCTTGCTTGCCGATGAGCGGGAATACATCCGCCCCCGTGGGTCGACTCCCGTGGCTTGCTGCTCGACGGCCCTGGCGAGTAGGGCCTTGGCATACTGGATCTGTAGTGCGCCTTCTCCCTGGACGTCGAGGTGGGCGACTGCGGTGTTAGTCGCGATAACGTTGTCCATTCGAGTGGAGTACAGTGGGAGTCCATTGGCATCGCGGGCCTGTGGCGAGATTATGATCCGCGACTGGTCCGGCGGGGGCGCACGACAAATGGGTGGTGGTGGGGCCCCAGCCGCCGGTGCGCCGGGTGGTGGTCGGTTGCTACCACCTGGTGGCGCGTTCTCCAGTATTCGTGCTCAGCCGCGTGTGCGGGATCGCTTTCGTCGTTGAAGTTCAGGACGCGGCCCTGGACGTTGGAGTTCAGGCGGGTCCTGATGCGGCGCTAGTGGTATAGCGATAGCTCCTGCGCTGTCGCCCGCTCGAGGCGGAATTTCCTGCGCTCAGCTAACTCCTTGCGATGTGCCTCCTCCAGTCGCAAGCGGGCTTCCTCCATCTCTATGGCCGTCGCGGTTGGAGGGATCGGTGTAGAGATTGGATCTAGCGAGGCGACCGTGCTGCCCGCCATGTAGATTGCGTTGAAGCGATTGGATCTGGTGCGGAAGTCCTCGGGGGACTCCGAGCCGGAGTCGGAATCGAAGATCCCAAGGATGGAGGAGTCCTCGAAGTCCTCAGGGTTGGAGATCCGCATGATGGATTCTTCCCGTGATGCTATGGTGATAGATCCGTCGACCGAGGCAGGGGTCATGGAGTCGGCGTCGTCATGGAGGGATGTGTCGTCCGTGGCGGCGTTGGTCTCGGCCGCGTTGCTGGCGACCGAGTCGTACTCGGTGACGAGGCTCCTGATGGAGCGGACCTGCTCCTCCGAGAGCAGATCGCAGCGTGGCGATGATCCACGACGATCACCATCGCCGTCGGGTCGACTACGCCGGTGAAGCCGAGAAACAGGTTGATGGAGCCGACCAGCATTATCGCGCTGTGGGTGACCGGGCGTGATGCCGGGTTGTAGCGGCTGGGCAAGATCTGTAAGATCCCGCTGATGGCAATCATGCGGCCGGTGGCGATCGGCCGATCGACCGGCGAGTAGGGTCTCGCCGCAGAACTCAGGACAGTCCGGCTAGGCCCCACGGTGGGCGCCACTGTCATGGAAATGGCCACGGTAGTCGCTGCCATAGGCAGCGATTGATAGAATCGGGGGCGAGAGCTGGCAGCCATCTACGGTGCGAGATGGGGGCGGATGCACATGGGTTTACCCAGGTTCGCCCCCCAGAGGGTAAAGACCTACTCCTGCTTGATTAGATTGATGGAGAGCGAGTTACAGGGGTGGCGAGCTCGGCGTCTAAGCAGCGATTCGCTTGAAGGGGTGTATGATGGATCTTCAGTCCTCAGAGTACCCTAGGGAGGTTTTTATAGGAGGCACCTCGCTAGGGTTTATAGTTAATAACCGAACAAGATATGGATTCAGAGGTTTTGTCCTAATCCAACTGGGCTTCGAGTAAGCTTCTGGGCCTCCAGTCTCCAATCGTCGGGCCTTCTCCTCAATCGCATTCCAGTTGCCATTCTGTAGGCACACTCGCTAGGCTTTTGGCCTGATCAGAATGTCCTGCTGGGCATACCCCATTCGGCATATCCCCATCAGAGGCTATTTCCAAGGCGTCTTCTCTTTCAATTCTACCCTTTTCTTCGAGAAGAGCTTCGGTATGAGCAAGTTGACTCATAAGAGCATCAAAATGAAGTTTGTGCTCACCTTGCAAGTTAGTGAAAAAAATTTCCAAGGCAATAACTTCTGATTTTATCTTAAGACTAGTATGATCATGCATATCCATATTTATATTAGTCTTAGGAAACAAAGAAATAGAAGATGATACCTCGGACCCTCTTGCCATGAGGCAAGTGACGTTGTTGTTGATGAAATTTTCATTCGGAGAGTCGAAGAGTGATGACGGGGTAGATGTGGTGGCTATAGCAGCCACCTCTCGAGAACTATCTTCATCCTCTTTGTCTTCACTTACAGAGAAATATTCTTCTTGTGCCACCAAGACAATCTTGGGTTGCTTCTTGTACGGAGCATTCTTTTTGATAAATGGCTTCTTTCGAGGTGCCTTGGACTTTTCTTTAAGGATGAGCCTACCACCATTGTCTTCTCTACTTTGATATGGACATTTAGCCACAAAGTGCAACCTATCTCCACAATTGTAGCATGTTCTCAGTTTTGGGCCATTCTCTCTTCTTCCACTTGACCCATTCTTGCGCTCGAGTTCAGACTTGGCCTTGGCTAGATCCTTCCAAAAATTCCTTGCATAGAAAGCCACGTACTCTCCATGAGCATGCTTGACCTCCTCGGGATAGCCCATGGAGACAACCTCATATCCTCTTTCATCCTCATCTTGTTCAACAACATTTGCCTTTAGAGCAACATTGACTCCTTTTTGCATTCCAATAGCCCAGGCATGGGCATCTTCAGCGTTCTTAGCTGCAACCTTGAATAACGCCATTTCTTGCATGACTTCATTGGAAGTCATTTGATGGTAGTTGTGTCTACCTTGCAAACTCTTCAAGTCCGTTGGCTCAAATGGCATTAGAGCACTCACGTATTTCCTTTTTATCCAAGCATCATCAATGTGAGTGGCTCCATGCTTCCTAAATGTTGTTGCAATGCCCTTGAGCCTTCTATACATATCTTCATGGTCTTCACCGTCCAACATGTAAAATCCTTCTGCTTCATTGCTTAGGGAATCATACATATTTCTTCTCATGCTTTCATTTCCAATGGATATGTCGGTGAGTGCATCCCAAGCTTCTTTGGCGGTGTTGATGTGCTCAATGTGGGGCATGTCCTTGGGACCCACTCTGAGCTGAATCATGTGGAGAGCCATTGCATTCAATTGACTATCCACAACTTCCCTTCTAGTCAAGTTGGTGGGGTCTCCAATATGAAGACCATCTTCGATAATCCTCCAAACTTCAATTGACGAACTGCATACATGATATTTCATTCAGAATTTCCATTGATTAAATGTAGATGCAGTAAGCTTGGGTGGATCACCCCTATTGTTTGTATGAGGATGAGGGATAGGTGGGTCGGGAGAATATAGATGAGGAACCTCACTATAGTCCTCCTTACCACTTCCCTTCTTGGAGGCGGGACCATTATGTTTTTCACCTACCACTTCATCTTCCTTAGATCCGGCGTGAGCCTTATCCTTAGATAGAGGAGTGGTGGCCTTAGAGGAAGAAGGAGATGGGACTGTAGATGATGTGAGGCGAGCAATCATTTGCTGCATCTCTTCCATCTTGGTCTCAAAGGATTTCAACAAGGTTGTTTCCAACGACTTATGGTCATCCATTATGAACTTCTCCACATCCTCATTCCCATTTTCCTTAGTACCCATACTTCTCTTAGGCCGTTAAGCCTGAATAAAGAGCCAGGGCTCTGATACCAATTTATATGGATCGTATGGGCACCTAGAGGGGGGGTGAATAGGTGCTACTTCAAATTTAGATTCTTTTCCAATTTTAGGCTTGGCACAAAAGGTAAATTCTCCAGATATACTACTATGCAGAATTTCCCTATATGCAAACCTAACTACTAGCGAGTAAAGGCGATTAAGATAAAGGAATGAGTAAACCATAGTGGAGCACGTGAAGACACAAGATTTGTTTTACCGCAGTTCCTTCCTTGTTAAGGGAAGTACATCTGCATTGGAGGGGTGGGCGGTACTAAGACCACCACACCACAATAGGCCTCACCCTGTTCTCTATTGGATCTTGCTACCAAAGGCCTGATCCAAGGGTTCCACTATAGGAACCCTTCGAAGCGGGAACCGGTGCCTTTACACAACTAGCGGGGTACAATTCCACAACCGAATTGGAGGCTCCTATAATGACAACAAGCTTTCACAAGAACAATAGTTATCAATAACAAAACACAAGATCTAGATATCAACGATAATACCAGATTAGGGATTCTCCAAGTGAATGGAGAATAGTTGAAGTGCTTGATTCGTGATGACGATGAATGATGTCTCCTCCTTCAATTCCCCCAAAGATCGAAGCCTTCGGGTGGTTGAAGTGGGAGATCTTGGGAGAGAGCTCTTGCAATAGGTATGTTCTTTTTCGAATGAACCAAAGGATCCGACAGGAGGGGTTGATGGGGCTTTTATACCCCCTGTCCAAACGGAGCCCCATTTGGGGCCAGATTATCCGGCCCAAGTGAGGGCCGGATTATCCGGGCAATAATCCGCCCTCGAACAAAAGTGCACGCAGGGCGGTCCTTGGCATCTTCTCCTGGGGTCCAGATTATCCGGCCGTAGAGGAGGGCCGGATTATCTAGCAGGGGGGAAAATCCGCCCCAGCCACGGATTGTCTGGGGGAAAATCCACCCCCAGACAGAAGCTCGTGGAGACGGTCCCTTGGGAAATTTCCCTAGGGCCGGATTATCCGGCCCTAGAGGAAGGCCAGATTATCCGGCCCGGGGAGAAAATCCGCCCCAGCGCCGGACTGTCTAGGGGAAAATCCGCCCCTAGACAGAAGCTCACGCGCGGCCAGCCCTGGCCAAGATGGTCAGGCCGGATTATCCGACCCTTGATGGGGGCAGATAATCTGGCCCCCAAACAAACAAAAGCCTTTCCTACAATAGTTAGCGCACATTAGAAACTCCACTGTATTGTTATCTAACACACAAAACACAGGGAACCATCAAATGTTCTTTCAGCAGTATGTGAGGGATTTTCTTGGGATTAAGGGTGGCATCAGTATGCATATCATTAGTTCTCTTTCTTCTATGGATGAGACTAGTAGGTTATTTTTATAAGCGGTTGCGGTGGAAATATCAATTATGGATGCACTTCCCACATGTATTTTATCTTGCTCTAACAAGTACATGCATACTTTATTTCTATATTTTATTCCCATCAGATGTTTTGCACATCTACAGGTGAAACCGAATGACCTAGGCCCTCTCTCTCCATCATCGACAACAACAAAACGACACAAGCTATTGGTCCGATAAAAACACAAAAGGAATTCTAATACTCCCGAAGGTCCATTAAAGTAACATCACTACGCATTCGCTTCCCGAGGATTCGATAACCTAGGTCTACTAGGGAAAAAGAAGCTATACTACATCCGTAATCCGGATCGAAGGTATCAGTGCGGTCATGTGGATCAATGTGGTCTAGTGGGTCAATGTTGTTTACGAAAAGAACACATGAAATGACACTAGTTGATCAATGCGGTTTAGGAAAAGAACACATCCAATGCCCATGGAAGAGCAGCTTCCATGTGTCAAACCATGGTCAGAGAGAGCAAAATCACATAGGAAGAGCAGCTTCCACATTGCTTATTGCACCAGTGAGGCAGAAGTTGCATCACATAATGCACTGGAGTGTGTGTGTGGTCATGTGGATCAATGTGGTCTAAGAAAATAACACATGCAATGACACTAGAGGATCAATGTGGTTTCGGAAAATAACACATGCAATGACTATAGGTGATACATGTGTCCAACCATGGTCACAGAGACCAAAAGCACATAGGAAGAGCAGCTTCCACATTGCATGTTGCACCAGTGAGGAAGAAGTTGCATCACAGAATGCAGTGAAGTGTGTGTGGTCATTTGGATCAATGTGGTCTAGGAAAAGAACACATGCAATGTGGTCATGTGGAACAATGTGGTTTAGCAAAAGAACACATGCAATGTCTATAGTGGATCCATGTATCAAACAATGGTAATAGAGACCAAAAGCACATAGGAAGAGAAGCTTCCACATTGCATGTTGCACCGGTGAGACAGAAGTTGCATCACATAATGCACTGGAGTGTGCATGGTCATGTGGAGAAATGTTGTCTGGGAAAAGAACACATGCAATGACACTAGTGAATCAAATTGGTTTAGGAAAAAAGAATACATGCAATGTTCATAGTGCATCCATGTTTCAAACTATGGTCGAAATGACCAAAAGCACATAGGAAGAGCACCTTCCACATTGCATGTTGCATGAGGGAGGCAAAACTTGCATCACATAATGCACTGGAGTGTGCGTGGTCATGTGGATCAATGTGGTCTAGGTAAAGAACACACGCAATGTGGTCATGTGGATCAATGTGGTTTAGGAAAAGATTACATGTAATGACTACAGGTGATCCATGTGTCAAACCATGGTCACAGAGACCAAAAGCACATCGGAATAGCAACTTCCACATTGCATATTGCACTAGTGAGGCAGAAGTTGCATCACAGAATGCAGTGGAGTGTTTGTGGTCATGTGCATCAATCTGGTCTAGGAAAAGGACACATGCAATGTGTTCATGTGGATAAATGACACTAGTTGATCAATATGGTTTAGGATTTGAACACATGCAATGTCTATAGTGGATCCATGTGTCAAACCATGGTCACAGAGACCAAAAGCACATACAAAGAGCAGCTTCCACATTGCATGTTTGACCAGTGAGGCAGAAGTTGCATCACAGAATACAATTGAGTGTGTGTGGTCATGTGGATCAATGTGGTTTAGGAAAAGAACACATACAATGTGGTCATATGGATCAATGACATGAGTGGATTAATGTTGTTTAGAAAAAGAACACATGCAATGACACCCGTGGATCAATGTGGTTTAGGAAAAGAACACATACAAAGTCTACGGAAGAGCAGCTTCCATCTATCAAACAATGGTCACAGAGACCAAAAGCACGTAGGAAGAGCATCTTCCACATTTCATTTTACACAATTGAGGTAGAAGTTGCATCACAGAATGCACTAGAGCGTTTGTGGTCATGTGGATCAATGTGGTATAGGAAAAGAACACATGCAATGTGGTCATCTGGATTAATGTGGTTTAGGGAAGGAATACATGCAATGATTATAGGTAATCCATCTGTCTAACCATGGTCACAGATACCAAAAGCACATAGGAAGAGCAGCTTCCACATTGCATGTTGCACTAGTGAGGCAGTAGTTGCATCACAGAATGCATTGGACTGTGTGTGGTCATGTGCATCAATGTGGTCTAGGAAAAGAACACATGCAATGTGGTCATGTGGATAAATGACACTAGTTGATCAATATGGTTTAGGAAAAGAACATATGCAATGTCTATAGTTGATCCATGTGTCAAACCATGGTCACAGAGACCAAAAGCACATACGAAGAGTAGCTTCCACATTGCATGTTGCACCAGTGAGGCAGAAGTTGCATCACAGAATGCAATGGAGTGTATGTGGTCATGTGGATCAATGTGGTTTAGGAAAAAACACATGCAATGTGATCATGTGGATCAATGACACTGGTGGATCAATGTTGTTTAGGAAAAGAACACATGCAATGACACTAGTGGATCAATGTGGTTTTGGAAAAGAACACATACAATGTGTACGGAAGAGCACTTCCATGTGTCAAACCATGGTCACAAAAACCAAAAGCACATAGGTAGAGAAGCTTCCACCTTGCATGTTGCACCAGTGAGGCAGAAGTTGCATCACAGAATGCACTGGAGTGTGTGTGGTCAGGTGGATCAATGTGGTCTAGGAAAATAACACATGCAATGTGGTCATGTGGATCAATGTGGTTTCGTAAAATAACACATGCAATGACTATAGGTGATCCATGTGTCAAACCATGGTCACAAAGACCAAAAGCACATAGGAAAAGCAGCTTCCACATTGCATGTTGGACCAGTGAGGAAGAAGTTGCATCACAGAATGCACTGGAGTGTGTGTGGTCATGTGGATCAATGTGGTCTAGGAAAAGAACGCATGCAATGTGGTCATGTGGAACAATGTGGTTTAGCAAAAGAACACATGCAATGTCTATAGTGGATCCATGTAACAAACAATGGTAATAGAGACCAAAAGCACATAGGAAGAGAAGCTTCCACATTGCATGTTGCACCAGTGAGACAAAAGTTGCATCACATAATGCACTAGAGTGTGCGTGGTCATGTGGAGCAATGTGGTCTAGGAAAAGAACACATGCAATGACACTAGTGAATCAAATTGGTTTAGGAAAAAAGAATTCATGCAATGTTCATAGTGCATCCATGTGTCAAACCATGGTCGAAATGACCAAAAGCACATAGGAAGAGCACCTTCCACATTGCATGTTGCACCAGGGAGGCAAAACTTGCATCACATAATGCACTGGAGTGTGTGTGGTCATGTGGATCAATCTGGTCTAGGAAAAGAACTCATGCAATGTGGTCATGTGGATCAATGTGGTTTAGGAAAAGATTACATGCAATGACTACAGGTGATCCATGTGTCACACCATGGTCAGAGAGACCAAAAGCACATCAGAAGAGCAGCTTCCACATTGCATGTTGCACTAGTGAGGCAGAAGTTGCATCACAGAATGCAGTGGAGTGTGTGTGGTCATGTGTTTCAATGTGGTATAGGAAAATGACACATGCAATGTGGTCATATGGATAAATGACACTAGTTGATCAATATGGTTTAGGATTTGAACACATGCAATGTCTATAGTGGATCCATGTGTCAAACCATGGTCACAGAGACCAAAAGCACATACAAAGAGCAGCTTCCACATTGCATGTTTGACCAGTGAGGCAAAAGTTGCATCACAGAATGTAATTGAGTGTGTTTGGTCATGTGGATCAATGTGGTTTAGGAAAATAACACATACAATGTGGCCATATGGATCAATGACACTAGTGGATTAATGTTGTTTAGAAAAAGAACACATGCAATGACACCCGTTGATCAATGTGGTTTAGGAAATGAACACATACAATGTCTACGGAAGAGGAGCTTCCATGTGTCAAACAATGGTCACAAAGACCAAAAGCACATAGGAAGAGCATCTTCCACATTTCATGTAACACAAGTGAGGCAGAAGTTGCATCACATAATGCACTAGAGCGTTTGTGGTCATGTGGATTAATGTGGTCTAGGAAAAGAACACATGCAATGTGGTCATGTGGATCAATGTGGTTTCGGAAAAGAACACATGCAATGACTATAGGTGATCCATGTGTCAAACCATGGTTATAGAGACCAAAAGCAGATAGGAAGAGCACTTCCACATTGCATGTTGCACCAGTGAGGCAGAAGTTGCATCACAGAATGCATTAGAGTGTGTGTGGTCATGTGGATCAATGTGGTGTAGGAAAAGAACACATGCAATGATACTAGTAGATGAATATGGTTTAGTAAAAGAACACATCCAATGTCCATAGTGGATCCATGTGTCAAACCATGGTCACAGAGACCAAAAGCACATAGGAAGAGAAAAATCATGGTCACAGATACCAAAATCACATAATGCACTAGAGTGTGTGGTCGTGTGGATCAATGTGGAATAGAAAAATAACACATGCAATGTGGTCATGTGGATCAATGTGGTGTAGGAAAAGAACACATGCAATGTCTATAGTGGATCCATATGTCAAACAATGGTCATAGGGACCAAAAGCATATAGGAAGTGCAGCTTCCACGTTGCATGTTGCACCAGTGAGGTAGAAGTTGCATCACAGAATGCAATGGAGTGTGTGTGGTCATGCATATCAATGTGCTTTTGTTTTCGTGCTTATCCTAGTAATCGTCTTAGTTTATGCATGGAGAAAAGGAGCCTTGGAATGGTCTTCACTAAATATTTAGAAAAAAGAAGAAGGAAAAGATTCCATTGAGAAAGTTATGAATTTGATTGAGTTTCCCTTACTTGACCAAACAAGTTCCAATTCTATTATTTCAACCACACCAAATGATCTTTCGAATTGGTCAAGATTCTCCAGTTTATGGCCCCTTCTATATGGTACCAGTTGTTGTTTCATTGAATTTGCTTCATTAATAGGCTCGCGATTCGACTTTGATTATTATCGGTTGGTACCAAGATCAAGTCCTAGGGAAGCCCAGATCATGGGCATTTATGCCAATTGACAACGAGGTCATATCATTGGAGAATGATGTGATGGACATTCCTCAAAGGATTGCGACATGATCAAGTCATATACTTCATTGTTGTAACAACAACTAAAATCTAGACTCCTTTTCCTTAGACTGTGAGTTCATATTACTCACTGTTTCCCGAGGCTGCTTTGACTGTATCAAACGTCATCTGGTAATACGGTGGCAATAAAGGTGTATGTTGAGTATTCCAAAGGAACAGTAGATGACATGTGACCACAAGACCGAGATTTGTTCACCCACATGACAGGTTAAGATACATACGGCCGGCTTGGTGAGATTACATCCATAAATGTTGCAACATGTGACTCGGTCACGGGGATGTAATATCATGGTAACAAGTAAAACATAACTTGTTGATAACAAGATTGAATAGGGTATGTGATACCAATGATCGGATCTCAGACAAGTCGTATCAAGAAAAAAAAAGGGAAAATGGATGCTACATTTGCCGGTTCAAACGACATTGTCATCAGGAATGCATAGGGGTCACATGGGCATCCCTGGTCCCTCTGTTGATCATTGATATAGATCATGTCTAGAGCATTCCCGAGCCGTGAGGGGATACACTCAAGGGTACGATGAGAGCGATCATTTGTTAGACGGAATCACATTAGAGAAAGAGAAAACCAGAATTGTTCTGCAGAGAGATCTCAAGTTGTTCAGAGAAAGAATAAAGGAAAAGACCAGAAAAGTGTTTTTGGATAAATGGGAATTTGAATATACATTTATTATATGTTAATTATGAATTAATATATTCTAAATAATATTTTAATTAATATTTCTAAAAGAAACTTTTATATTAGTCCAAATCCCGGAGGGAAAAGACCAAGGAGAAAAAGCTGCAGAAAAAGAAAAGGTAAAAAGGAAATAGCCCAGCCCACATGGGCGGCAGATAACAGCTGCCACATGGTGGGCAGTAGCTAGAAGGCGGACCAGGCGCTGGGCCGCTCACCGCAACAGGCCACACGGGGTGGGAGCCTGCTGATAGCTGTGAGATTCGACACATTTTTTATGGCTTTTATTGATGGTTTTCTCCTGGATTTGATCGTTTTCTAGCTTTACCTAACGCTAATACTTCGGTAGCAAAGAAAACTTGGTTTTTAATGTGTGTTTCAGGTTCTGAATGTCAACAAAAGGTTTTAACTAGAGAAACACAATATTCTAGAGAAAACAAGTAAGTCTTTCTTTGGAAGCACTCGAGGGGAGCATACAGAAGCTTTAACGAGCAACAATACGGCGGGAATATTTTTCTAGCCTTATAGTTCCTGCCATATAGTTGTCGCCGCCTCTGTCTTGTCAAAAGGGATAACTTCCATGAAGGGACCGAGGACGAAAACACAACACAATAACCGCCATACCATCCAGAAGGGAAGAAAAGGAGATCTGGAGAAGAAAGGGGAGACATTCTTCATCTCGCTCCAAGATCTTCAACCTCCTAGCCGATACACCCCCATAGCCACTACTTGTACTTGAGAGAGAGAGGTATCTTCACCTTGCAAGACTAGGGTTTGAGATTGTTTCTTACCATCTTGAATTGCGTTGGATAATTTCCTATTCCTATTGTGGATCTCCACGGTAATATCAAGAAGATTTCCCTTTATTTAATTATATTGATGATCCGTTCTTATCTCATGTGTGAGTAATTCCCTTGGGCGTGGGAGATGTAGGGGATTGGTGAGATGTGATGTGCCTTCATATATATTCCATTAGTTTGTGATTGATTCTAATTACTATATTATGTGTGCTTGACTATCTATGGGATACCTAATGCTTGTTGTCCAATTAAGGGCCCAGACAACATGATGCTTTATTTTACATACATAAGATCTTGTTCGCTAGCAGACCGCCGAACCTCTGGTGACACGGGGATATCAATGGAAAACTAGAAGACTCGAGGATAACGAGGAACCACTGTTCTTATTGCATTAGTCTGATCCAAGGAGGTTAATCGCTAAGCGACCTAAAGGGTCTTAATCGTCTAGTGTCTGACCATGGTTTTGGTAACAGGCTAGTAGGATTATTGAAGTTGGGATGAAATCTACCAAGAGGAGTTCCGGCTAATTATGGGTTTCTCGCCTACAGATATACTTATAAGATTATAATGGTTACATTTATCATTCATCCACCTGGCACAGTCACTATCACCATGAACTGAATCTCCCCACACCGTCTTTTGCCATCTGTAGGAAACATCAAACAACCAAGTCATTGTTTACTTTTATGCTTTATATTTTGGAAGTTTACATTTTAGTTCTCTTTAAATACATCTCATTTAATCAAAACCCCATTCTTGTTTCAACACTTGCATTCAATTCACTCGAAGACCTGTGACAACTTCGGGTGTGATAGAGACTTCACCCATGAACACTTACCTTTGGGCTCCCTGTGGGATCGATATCTATACTTCAAAACTATCTACAAACGATTTGTGCACTTGCAGACATCAAGATATTTTCTGGCACCGTTATCGGGCAGCTAAGTGCTAAGTGTTTGTCTTTTGACATTTCAGGTGTTGCTACTAAAAAATGTTCTCCCGAGGAGACAAAGGATCTACACGCTCTGGTAGGACCTGTCTACCGGATTATATTGAGCGCGTGCCTGCTCAAAGGCGCGAAGAGATTATTAAAAAACTTTTAAGATCAAAAAAAGTTGAAGTTGAAAACCTGAGTAATATTATGGAAATCATGTCTATTTACAGGACAACTCCCATGAAACCTGAGAAAACTCTAAGGGAATATATTTCTCCATGTTCTGAATTTCTTAAACAACCAATAGAATTCCCTAATCCTGGAGTTAGAGAATATCGATTTGATGGTGGAATTATTAAAATATTGCAGGAAAAAGCTTTCAGTGGAAGGGAAGATGAAGACCTAGGAAGACATATTAGAGAGTTCGACGATGTGATAACATTGCTTGGACCAAAAGGTTTACCAAGAGACTTCTCTCGTTTAAAATTATTTTGTTGGTCTCTTAAATGTAAAGCTCTAGACTAGTTATATTCTCTCCCTCACCATTACACTAAATGTTGGGAAAACTGCATTGTCAAATTCATAAATAGGTTAAATCCTTTTAAAAAGTTAACTGAACTAAGAAAGAACAAGCCTGGGAAAGATTCTTTGGAATGATCAATAGTATTCCTAATCATGGCTATTCTAGACTAACTATTTGCCATTTATTTTACCACGGTCTTAATAGAGAGTTGCTTGACTTCTCAGCAGGAGGATCGATAAATACTTTAACTATTAAAGAATGTTTGGAATTGATGTCTACTAGGGCTAAGAATGATTCTTTATATAATCCTTATTTTGGCACTAAGCCGGAAAAAGGGATACTTCGGATAACTCATGATCTTATGCCTGAGGTACGCAAAACAATGAAAGAAAAAGGTATACCTTCTGAACTTGTTAAGGAAAACAAAGTAGATTTTTTATAAGTTTTAATTGAAGAAGATGAAACTAATAAACTTTTTCAAGAATTAAAACATCGACAAGTAAAATCTCATAATAACTTGCATAAGCACTTTCAAAAACACAAAAAGATTTTGGTGGAACTCACGGAAAAATATGATGAGATTGGCTAAGAAATAAAATTATTTCACAAATATCTTAGTATGATTGATACCCAGTGTAATCAAATTTTTCTTCATGATGATAAAGATATTCCTGTTTCTACTAATGTTGATACGAGAAGAGGTTCAATTGTTACAGGATCATTAGGACTACCGGAATATGAAGCCGAAAAAGAGAGAAAGGAAAAAGCCTTGCTCGAAGCAAGCCAAGAAGATGATACATTGGTGGATCCTCAAGATGAAACTGAAACACATGATCAAACCAATAAGGACCAAAATGATGCACATGATGACCATTATGACTCTGATGCAAAGATGGTTGATCTAAGAGAAGAAAAAGAGATAAGCAAGGAAGATGAAGTTGTTGTAGTAGAAAGGAAGAAAAGTGATAAGCAACAACAAAACAAAGCAACAAAAGAGCCTAACCCCCCACAAGAGGTAAAAGACAAGGGTAAGTCAGGTGAGAAAAGGCTTCCTTATCCAGATCAAAAAAAGAAAGTACCAGATCAGGTAATTTATAATTCTTTTACAAAGGCACTTAGTGACCTTCATCTAGAAATTCCGTTTGCGGATGCAATCAAAGTTCCTACCTATTCTAAATTTCTCCATGACATTCTCAGTAGAAAGAAATAAATGAAATTGTTGCCATGGTAACTAGTTATCCTGCTAATGGGAAGCTGGTGTCTAAGTCTGGATATCCTAGAATACGAACTATTTCATGCTCAACAGGTAAAACTGATATTCACAATGCCTTGTGTGATCTAGGAGCAGGAGTTAGTGTAATGCCATACTCCCTCTATAAAAGGTTAGGATTAGGGTAGTATTCTCCTACTACTATCACTTTACAGATGGCTGACAAATCCACTAAACAACCCATTAGTATGATTGAGGATGTTCTACTTAGAATAGATGAGCATGTTATCCCACAGATTTTATTCTTAAGATGCTTGAAAATGAAAAATTATCCATAATACTTGGAAGGCCTTTCCTTAGTACTGCAGGGGCATCAGTTGATTGTGCTGAAGGGAAGATAATCTTCAATGTTTATGATGCTGAAATCATCTGGTATTTTCCAAAGAAGTTAGAAGCAGGAGAAAGATATATTCCACCGGCAAAACGAGTTCATGTGGTAAGTGCCTTTGATAAGGGGAAACCCAAGGTACGAATTCGAGAACACAGAAGAGTTTGAGTTACTCAACAATTCTTAATAAAATGCGTAATGGGAGTCAACCCATCTAGTCAATAAAATAGATTAGAGAATAAAAATTTCATCGCATTCCTACAACTCTTTCACAGACATTTGCAGAAGCACGCCCGTGAAGATGCACCTGTCAAAAAGTAGTAGAACCATCGATCGAATGAGTATAGAATAAGAATAAAAGTTTGAGTTTTTCATCTACAGAAGCTAAAATTTTGCTCTTAATACGCTAATATTGGCCGACAGTTTGTACTATCAATTTTCTGTGAAACATAAGGTATTTTGCCAAGTTTTGGGATAAGAAGGTGTTCTCGAAGAAATAGAATTTTTTTTATGACTACTGATGGTTTAACGACCAACTATACGGTGGGAATAAAATTCCGTCTGAATAGCTCCGGTCGTATAGATATCTTTTGCCGTCAACACATTTCTTCGAAGTTACAGAGAATTTAACCACCAACTATACGGCGGGAATAAAAATTCCGGCCATATAGCTCCGGTCATATAGATATGGATGCCTTCGTATAAAATATTCTGAAAAAACTGAGAGTTTAGCAACCAACTATACGGCGGGAATAAAAAATTTGGCCGTATAGCTCTGGTTGTATAGATATCGATGCCTCTCCTAGAAATTTATCCCAAAGGTACTGAGAGTTTAACAACCAACTATACAGCGGGAATAAAAATTCCGGCCGTATAGTTCCAGTTGTATAGATATCGTTGCTAGTTTTAGAAATTTATCTCGAGGGACAGACAGTTTAACGACCAACTATACAGCGGGATCATTGTAATCCGGCTGTATAGTTGCGTCAGTATAGTTGTTTCCTGCATAAAGAAACCCTAACTGGCAGCACCGCTGCAACTATACGGGTGGAACACATTATCCGCCCGTATAGTTTGGTGCAACCACAAAATCGCATCGGGGCTGCTAGTCTTTCACCCCTCCTCATTATTTTACTCATCTTCTCTCTCCAAACCTCTCAAAATCCACCTAGAACTCTTGATTCTTCATGGATTTCATTCGTTTGAGTGGGGGAATCAACAGATCGGTATGTTTCTCTCCCTATCCATGCTTTATTTCAGATTTCCATGGTTGAAACCCTCACATTGATCTAGTGGATGAACTCAAGCTTATTTTGTTTGTCCTGTTGATTTCTCGCGTTAGGATTGAATTTTTCCACGTAAAATCGTTCATATATCATGTCGAAACTATATGCCTAAGGTTTTATGGTGAAAATTTTCACTGCATCACGATGAACAAAATCGGTAACCTCTTTCGTTCGAGCAAGCGCAAATGGGGTGAGGGCTCGAGCTCGGGGTCCTGAGCCGAGCGCAACCCCAAGTTGGCCATGGTTTCATCGAGGAGGGTGTTGCCCACACGTTGGGCCGACCATAGCTTTCTCACCGTGGTGGGGTTGAAGCCGGACTTCGACCTCATGTGTAACAAGTCTGGGCTAACGGTACTTGGCTTTGCAAGCCACGACACCTACGCTGATCTTACCCACGAGTTCCTTGCCTCCTTCAACGATGACCACAGGGAGAAAGGTGATGCGTGCACGGTAAGATTCACCATGAACCGGCAGCACTATGAAATAACCGTTGAACAATTTTGTGATGCTTTTAGTTTCCCTCATGATGGGGAGCCTACATTTACGAACCTCTATAGCGTCACAAGTGGAGAGACTTGGGAGGTTATTTCTATTAATGGTGGCAGGCAATTTTATCAGAAGAAGATGTCCACCATTCAGAACCCAACCATCCGCTACTACGCCTTGTTCCTCACCAACACACTACTGGGAAGAGGTGACACTGGTTCCATGGCCAATGCAGACATGGCAATGATCACCAAGGCTCTCTTTCCCACTACACTACAAAGCCCAATCCTGCACCTCTACTCATCCAGCACTTCCGCCATGAAAGCAACAAGACCAAAGGTGATATCCAGCATTAAATGTTATACTACCTCTTATGCAATCTGTTGACGGTTCCAAGCTTATGGAAAACAAATATTTAACTGCTTGTGGCTTCCTTGGTGTCTACCATGCTAACCGGAGGCTCCGTGCATATTGATTCAGTTATCTTGGTGATGCACAGGGTGATCAGGTTCTGTTGCCTTGTCCCCAAGCCTTCTCGATTGTGTAGAAGGACGCTTGGATCCTCACCAAGGACCAAGTGATACAGATCATGGCTAAACTTCAGCCTGATGAAGGGGAAGTTGAAGAAGGAGTGCAGCAGGATGAGGATGAGAAGGAGCATGAGGACAAGCAGGGGCACGACCCTGCTTGGGGGGATAGCTGCAACAGCAGTAAGGAGGAGCTTGGGACCCGTGGCCCAACCAGCCACAACAAGGGTATAACTACGTCCCCAATCAGGAATTCTAGCAACTCAACCAGCGTGTTGGGGAGATCAACCACACTCTTTAAGGAGTGAATGAAGATGTAAGTACTTTGACTCACAACTTCAGTCACTTCATGACCCACTTCCACGATACTACCAGCAGTATCCGCACCAGCCGCCAAATGAAGGCAACAACTGAGCCTGGCAATAGCCTAAGCTTGGGGCAGGTTTTAAAACCTCCAAACTTTTCATTCATGTTTTTATTTATTCTTTTGATTTATTTTATTCCTTAAAATTTGCATGTTTATTTTCAGTTTTGCATTCCTAAATCAAAAATACAAAAAAATTTAGTTGCAACTCTATTTGCAAGTTCATTTGTTTGTTTCTCTCGGAGATTGCTCAATCTCAGGTGACTTGGCAATATGGAAATACTAAAGGGGTTCGACTCAAATAAGAGAATGAAGCAAGCAAGAGGAGGTATCATATTCCTTTCATGTCACTCTCTGCAACCTTAAATTGATCCTACAATTGTTTACTCGCTTGCACTGGAGTCACTCCCCACTTAGCTTGTTATCCTACAAATTCTATTCCTTTGCTAGTGTCTTCTTTTTAGCTTTGAAACATTGAGCAATGAACTTGGTTAAAAACACTTCCTACATTTTTACAACAAGAAAAAGCATCTGAAAGATGACTTGAGTCAATGCTTAGCTCAAAGAATTTAATTTTAGAACTACTCCATCCCATTTGAGCTTAATCTAAATAGACTCGATAGCACCTTTGAATGAAATTGTTTGATAAAATGAATGCTTAGAAGTAGTAGAAATTATGCCACTACTCTTTTTCGAATAATTGCCATAAGATATTGCTTTATGCGTGTCATTACAACTCTATCATGCTCCATGGGGAACTACCAACTCCACTGGCCAACGAACGATCTAAATGTGGGAAAGCACTTGAGTTCGGCTATTGAGTTATGTAAACGTCTATAGCAGCAATGCTATGACGGGTAAAAATTTTAGTCTCATGGTTTCACGTTCCAAGTGAAGTTGTAGTACTCCTCTGACCCATTATTAATGAACATTATTTATTGGCATGGTCACGAGTGCACAACACAGCCCCAATTAACATGTTAAAAAATAGTGGCATGATTTCTCTATGAATGAGCTGAAGTTTTTGAAAGACAAAAGAAAGAAAAAGGTGCCTTGAGAGTCTTGAAATTTTTACATGGGAGTAGATGATTTGTTCTTACACTAAATGTTTTGGTGCCAACTTGAGTACTCTTAATTGATTAAACAAACAAGAACAAAAAGTTTTCATCTCTCAACAAAGAGAGACACCAAAAGAATTTGTCTCACTTTCCTAGCTAAACTTTTGACACTTGCTCGGGCATATGATTTATTTGCTAACAAGATATGCGGGGTTAGGAAGTGGACTCAGTGCAATCTTGTGAATACTTGTATGGTCATATTTAAGATTGCAGAGATTGTGAAGAAAATAATTTGACACCAATCCAAACTTGTAAGTTCTTTTATTTAAGATTGCAGGGATTGCAGGGATAGCCAAAGAACACCTCAATCGAAGTCCGTATGAAGAAATGGCAGCCAAAATACTGCAAAGTACCAAAGGCATAACGACCACTGGTATGGCCGTACCACCCTCTAGAAGCTTCGTTTCATCAAACGGAACAACATTTGTGAAGGCCCAATGGGCATATTCGGCCCCTATCTCCGTTGGTTTGCAAAACTGACCTCCAGATGCCTATTTAAAGAGGGGAAAACCCTAGAACACGGGGAGAGAGTCCACATACACCATAGGGGCGGAGCCCTGCTGATCCGCCGCCTCCATAGATGCCTCCCACAAGATCTACATCACCATAGCCCTCAAGGGAGAGATGACACTTGCATCTTGAAGGGCTACGCACCGATCTTCATCGCCATCTTCATCAACATCGACTTCACATCAATCCCCTTCGTTTACTTTCTTGTAGTCCAATCTCTATTGTGGATTTGCACTTGTATTCAGTTGTACCTTCATATTGCATATATACAATTTCCATGATGTTGATCCCTTTCATGTATGACTAGTTTCATTATTCTTGGGAAGGGATGGTGAAACCCTTGTATTATTATGCATTGAAATAAAGATAATCTGTGACTTGAGTACAAAGATCCGTTGATCTATGAATTGTGTTTGATCTCTGTCAACACCCAGATTTTTAATCTCAGATGCCCGTTATGCCATACCTCGCAATCCCAGGATTACCATTTTTGCGAGACATAACGGATTGGATATCACAGTACATCATCCATTACAAACCATATATAAGGTCTTACACAAATAAGGATCTCATGATCCAGTCTTAATACAACAAGTAGTGGAAATAAACGATAGCGTAGCGGTGGGGTCCATCTTCAGGGGCACAGGCAATGCTGACGAAGGCAGATAGTCCTAGTTATCATAGTCGTCCTGCTGACCATCATCTTGATAATCTCCTTCATAGTCTGGCCATGATAATAGCCAGGGACAAAAGCCATGAGTACTCTTTAAGTACTCGCAAACTACTACTAGCAAGGAGTATAAATCTAAGTTAAAGTGCTGAATCTAAGTTAACTATCAAGTTAAGTTTGAAACCTAAGCTGAGTTCAGAAGCAAAGAAAGATAAAGTAAAGTTCTAGAATCACTTAAGTTGGGAAGCTATTATCATCAACACAACCCTGTTGTGGTCAAGTCACGATTCATCATTCATTTCAAGTTATTTAGAAAACATCTGACAACGAAACAGTATGGCCATTCCAACTGTCCATAACCGCGGACGCGGCTATTCGAATAGTTTGACACTCTGCAGAGGTGGTACACTTTCACCACAAGATTCAATACATCTGTCAGGGATAACCCTGAATCATCATACTTGGTATGCAGATAATCAAACATAACCTTCCCTTTACACACCCTAGTACAAGCACCTCTCCTATGAGCATGGCCTCCCAACCATGACCATCAGTAATCTTGGGCACTTCATAGGTGGACAACATTGAGAGGTAGCCTCAGCTCAAACCTCTCCCGTGAGGGAACTAATACTAATGCATATAAATTTCCAGCTAAGCCTTACCCAATTCAGGTAATGTGGTTGTACGGTAAATTTGGAATGGTATCGCATCCGAATCCAACCATCAGTTTTATAAAAGGGTTAAGGCTCATGCCTCATCATTTTCATCATCATAAACCAGTTGTGTCTCTCAACACATGTCAAAACATCTCAATAGAATGACTCATCATTCCAAGGTTTTCACAATTTATTTTCACCAAGTGTTCCCATCTCGAGTGACTCAAGTTTTTGATTTATACTAAGATACTAAGTTAAGAGTCTTCACTAAGGTGGAAGTGATGGGTTCAATCTCATGCCATAGAGTGACATCTAAAGGTTTCTAAGTAGGTCAAGGTTTATACTTTTTATGCTACCTTCAAAATAAGTAAAGAACTTTGTGTAAACTAAGGGAGGTAAAACTTGTCAATAAGACTTGGGGTACTAATAGTCAAAGGGGTGTGATCAAAGCATGCTTAAGGCATCTTTTCTAAAGCATCTAGTTTAATTCTAGCCTGCTAACAATAGCTTGCCTTGGTTGGTGCAGTGGTTGAAGTTTTCTTCTTCTTCTTCTTGGTAGAACTCCTCCTCCTCGAAAGCTTGGTCGGTACTAGCGTCTATAAATGCATAGGGAGTGCACAATCACCAAACAGTACTTAACTAGGCTAAGTAGAATTCTAAAACACACATTTGCTGATCTATTATCATCACAAACATCACAAGTTTTAATTCAATAGTTTCATCCTTTTTATTTTAGAAAAGTAATTTCTACTCATTGAAATATTAACTAAAATTTTAATATTCACCACCAAAATATGGGATCATGGGGACACATGTCCTCACCACATATTCTAACATGTGGGAATAAGATTTAAGGGTTGGATCAATATTACTTTGGTTTAAGTTCATTATTTAATGATTTAAAGTGACTAGAAATGCCTATATAGCATTATTTTGGTACTAGTCTAAAGTCACTGCATGTCCACCTTAATATTATTACATATTTAGATAGATATGATGAAATGTGATTTTTGAGAGTTGGAATCAACTCAAAAGCTAACTTGGTTGATTTTATAAAAATGTTGCAAGTTGCAAAAGCTTCTGTTTTGTTATTTTTGTTAGGAGAGATCTATAACTCTAATTGAATTTAATCCAACGGTCTTGGATAGATCATTTTAATACCTTTCAGAAAAAATTGGTTTCATACAATTTGGATTTATAAAACTCTCTGAATTGATTTTTGAAACTAGGGGACAGAAACTAGATTTAACTAAAAAGGAAAAACCAGATTTAAATCTATGGGCTAGCGCGGGAAAAGAAATGGGCCGGCCTAGTGGCGCTCCACGACGCGGGGCTCAGCTGACAGGGGGTCCCATGTGTCAGCGGCACTTAACACGCGAAACGGTACGCGCGCTGTTGGCCATGCGATTAGAAGCGAGATCAACGGCTGAGGGTCGTCGTCGACGACGAACAGGTCGCCGGCGAGCTCGAACCCTAGCGGCTCGGTGGGGGTCTACTAGGGGCGTACCAGGGCTCCAGCAGGGTCGGCGAGGCGGGCAAACGACATGGAGGATGACGGCGAGGCGAGGCGTGGTCGCGGCGGAGCTTGGCGCGGTCGAAATCAACGGCACCCTTCTCCTCCAGAGGCGGCGGCTCCGGCTCCAATTCCGGTGAGCTACTGCTCTAGTTGCTCTGGCTAACTGTGGGTTAGGTTCAGAGAGGTGAGGGGAGTGGAATAGTGTGGAGAAGAATGCCTAGGGAGGGCTCCTTTTATAGGCCCAACGGTGAGACCGAGCGGGATGGGCGGTCGACGGTGGCGACATGGCTACGGCGAGCTAGCGGCATGGCGGGGGATGGCGATCGATGGGCGATTCCCTGGCGGTGCTCTAGGACTTAAATGCGGCCATAGGGGCGGTGGCACGTGATCTGGGCGAGGTGGCGCTCTACGCGGCCGAAGCGGCAGTGTCCACGGCGAGCGGTGGCTGTGAGGCTTTGGGCGGCAAACGGGGATGTCTGGGGTGTTCTCCAGGTCGAGGTGGAGCGGCGGGCGCGGGCTGCGGTCGAGCGGTGACTTGTGCACGCGGGGACAAGGCGCGCTCTGGAGGCGGCACCAGCATGGTGCGGTGGCACTAGGCGCGGGCTCTCCTCGGTGGTCCATGGCAGCACTTGGCTCGGGCAGGGACAGAGAGGGGCGGTGAGGTGCTGGCTACCTCCTAGACATGGAGAAAGAGGGGGAGGTGGTCTGCTGGGGTGAGGGCAAGGTTGGCCGGCGAGTTGGTGCTCGGCATGGCTTGGCCTGGCCACTAGGGTGTAGGGGATGGGGTGGTAATGGCATGGTTTGATCAAGTGGAGACAGAGGGAGTGTTTTGTGGTCAATTGGGTGGCAAAACCCTGTAAAAATAGTGAGCTAGCTAATTGTGTTTGATTCTGCCTGCCATGTGTTTGATGAAATGGCCACAAGAGAAAAAGTTTTGAATTTTGAGTTCAAAATTTTTGAGTGATCTCCACTCGTGATAGGTAGTCTCTGGTTGCAAGGGTTTTGAAAATGGAGCTCAAATAGATGGTTTTTTAAATAGGGGTGATCTATGCATATGCATTAGATTCAATTTTAAACTGTCATTTAAAATAGTTACCTGAATGTTTTTAGCAGATCAAAAGGTGGGCCTTGGTACCTCATTATGTGTACTAGCAAGGGGTGCAAAGATCAAGAATTGTTTCTGTTAAGAATTGAGTACTAGGAATAGCCAAAGTAGGCATGAGAGTTAAATTTTCCAAAATGACCATTCCTTCTTTTTAATTCTTTTTGATTTGATTTTCTTTAGGAAAAGTTTGGGAATGATGTAGATGAGGTTTAAATCACCTAAGAAACATTTTACAAGCATTGGATCACACAATCATGGCAATTCAAAACAACTCCTATTTTACATGCACACACATATGAATGCTTTCATTTTAAATTTGGAAAAGTTTTTGTTAACCCTATTTTTGGATGATTTGATCTTGATAAGCTTGTATTGAAGTTTTGGGATGTTATAACCTTCCCCCCTTAAACAAAATCTTGTCCCGATATTTACAAAGAAAACTAGGAACTAAAAAGATCTGGGAACTCTGTTCTAATGTAATCTTCGCGCTCCCAAGTAGCTTCCTCCTCTGTATGGTTGCTCCACTGAATCTTGAGAAACTTGATACTCCTGGTCCTGGTGGTTCTGTAGGCTTCTTCTAAGATACGGATGGGTACTTCCCGATAGGTCAGGTCATTGTTGATTTCCACAGCTCTGTGATCGATGTTCTGGAAAACTGCAGTCTTCTCAGGCACTTCCAAGCATTTCCGAAGTAACGAGATATGGAACACATTGTGGATGGCTGACACCTCTTCAGGCAGTTCCAGTTGGTACGATACTTCTCCTCGGTGGTTCAGAATCTTAAAAGGTCCGATATATCTCGGAGCTAACTTTCCCTTCAGACTAAAGCGTTGAGTTCCCTTCAATGGTGAAACCTTGAGATATACGAAATCTCCGACATTGAAAGTCAGGTATATCCTTCTCTTGTCAGCATAGCTCTTCTGTCTGGATTGGGCGGTCTTGAGGTGCTCATGTACTTTGTGAACTTTCTCTTCTGCTTCTCGGAGAATGTCGGGTCCAAAGATCTGACTCTCTCCTACTTGCGACCAATTCAAAGGGGTACGACACTTTCTTCCGTATAGGAATTCGAATGGTGCCATCTGCAAACTAGACTGATAACTGTTGTTATATAAGAATTCTGCGAAAGGGAGGCAGTCTTCCCATTTTGATCCGTATTCCAATACACAAGCTCTAAGCATATCCTCTAGGATCTGGTTGACTCTCTCAGTTTGTCCATCTGTTTGCGGGTGATAAGCAGTAGTGAAGTTCAACTTGGTTCCTAAACTTTCTGCCAAAATCTTGAGGTAAACTGGGTTCCTCGATCTGATACGATGGTCTTGGGGGTTCCATGCAAACTAACAATCCTATCAATGTACAGCTCTGCTAGCTTTGCACTCTGGTAGGTAGTCTTGACAGGTATAAAGTGGGCTACCTTGGACAGTCTATCAACGATGACCCAGATTGAGTCATTTCCCCTACTAGAAGTGGGTAAACTGGTGATAAAGTCCATTCCAACGGAATCCCATTTCCATTCCGGAATCTGCAATGGTTGCAACAATCCTGCAGGTCTCTCATGCTCTGCTTTGACTCTTTGACAGATGTCACATTTGGCGATGTAGCTCCCGATCTCTCTCTTCATCTTGTGCCACCAAAATTGCTCTTTCAAATCCTGATACATCTTTGTTCCTCCGGGGTGGATAGAATAAAGAGTATCATGAGCTTCCTTCATGATAACCTCCTTCAGCTCTGAATCTGCTGGCACACAGATACGTCCTTTGTACCACAGTACACCTTCTTCGTCTTCGGTGAATCTAGGTACCTTTCCTGTACCAATACGATGTTTGATTCTGTCGATACTTTCATTTCCCTTCTAGGCTTCCTTTATTTGGCTAATCAAAGTGGGTTTAAGTTCAATGCTAGATAGGAATCCTTTGCTAACTAACTCAGCCCTGAACTGCTCCAACTCCTCGTACAAACTTGGTTGCTTCTCTTTGATCATGGTGTTAAGCCTACACGGCAATCTGCTAAGAGCATCCGCTACCACATTGGCTTTGTCGGGGTGATAGTGAATGTCAAGGTCATAATCCTTGATTAACTCTATCCATCTTCTTTGCCTCATATTCAGCTCCTTCTAAGTGAAGATATACCTCAAGCTCTTATGATCTGAGTAAATCTCACAGCGATTACCCATCAAATAATGACGCCATGTCTTCAACGCTAGAACCACGGCTGCTAGCTCAAGATAATGGTTCGGATAGTTCTGCTCATGTTGCTTCAATTGTCGAGACAGATACGCGATGACTTTGCCTTCTTGCATCAATACACATCCTAGGCCAATCTTGGATGCATCACAATACACATCAAACGGCTTCTTGATGTCTAGCATGATCAAAATCGGGGTGGATATCAATCTCTTCTTCAGCTCCTGGAAACTGGCTTCACACTTGTCTGTCCATTCAAACTTCTTGTCCTTCCTCAACCATTAGGTCATTGGTCGGGCTATGCTTGAGAATCCTTCTACGAACTTGCGGTAATATCTCGCTAATCCGAGAAATGAACGAACTTGGGTTTGATTGGTTGGGGCTTCCCATTCTTCGACATCTTTGATTTTGGTGGGATCAACAGTGACTCCTCCGGCAGAAACAATATGTCCTAGGAATCCTACTTCTTTCAGCCAAAACTCACACTTGCTGAACTTGGCATATAATTGATGCTCTCTCAGGGTTTCTAGGATGATTCTCAGATGTTGCTCATGCTCTTCTTCTGACTTGGAGTAGATAAGGATGTCGTCGATAAACACAACTACAAACTTATCGAGGAAATTCATAAAGATCTTATTCATGAGATTCATGAAATAAGCAGGGGCATTGGTTAATCCAAAATACATAACCGTATACTCGTATAAACCATAGCGAGTAGTAAAGGCGATCTTCAGAATATTCGTTGCACGAATCTTAAGTTGGTGATAACCAGTCCTAAGATCAATCTTTGAGAATACCTGAGCTCCGATCAACTGATCAAATAGATCCTCTATCTTTGGCAAGGGGTAATTGTTCTTGATGGTGACGTCATTCAACTTTCTGTAATCTGTACACAGACGATTGCCTCCATCTTTATTGTCGACGAATAACACTGGTGATCTCCATGGCGATGCGCTTGGCTGAATCAAGCCTGTTGCTAACATGGCATCCAACTGTTTCTTCAGTTCCACTAATTCTGAGGGGTTCATGGTATAGGGTCTCTGGGCTATAGGTCCGGTTCCGGGGATTAGTTCGATAATGAACTCAATATGCCTATCCGGGGGTATACCTGGCAATTCATCTGGGAATACGTCGGGGTATTCACAGACTACTCTGACTTGGTCTATGGTGGGCAGGGCTACACTCTTGTTGCACTTGAATTGACGGGGTAAGGTTTCAGAGATATGCTCTCTTGTTACTCCAGAACTACTGGTCATGGTGATGGCTTTCTTAGCACAGTCTATCAGTCCTTTATGCCTTGACATCCAGTCCATACCTAGTACTACTTCCAATCCTTTGGTTCCAAGTACAATTAGGTTGGCATAAAAATCTATCCCATGTATTCTGATAGGTACAGCTTTGCAAATTTTTCTAGATTTTGTTGTTGAACCGGGGATTTGAGCTATCATGACATGCTTCAGGTTGGTTGGGCGAATCGTACTAGTGTATACAAATTCTTCGGTGACAAATGAATGCGATGCTCTAGAATCAAACAATACTCTTGCTAAAACTGGGTTGACAGAAAACATACCCAGCACTACATCTGGCGCTTCCTGGGCTTCTTCTGCGTTCATGTGGAAGAGACGACCGTTGCGGTTGTGCGGGTTCCCTGGGGCAAATCTCCTTCCTGGTTGAACACGACGCTATTGCTAAGCTGGGGCATTCATAGGGGCATTGGCGGCAGTCTTCTTGGGACACTCATTAGAGTAGTGACCCTTCACTCCACACTCGAAACAAGTGATCTGGGACTTGTCCTTGACTGCGACAGGTACAACATTGCTGCCAGTTCTGGGTGCAGTGTTGTTGTTGTTGTTGCTCTTGGGAGGGGCACGGTTGAAATTGTTGGCGTTGCCGGAGTTGTGATTGTTTCCACCGGACTTCACATTGCCTCCGCTACGGTTGGGGTAGCTTGGGCGAGAATTTGGGGGTCGGTTGTTCCTTGGTGCATATCCTGGTGAGGGGTTAGGACGGTACTTATGGTGACTACTAGATTCAGACTGATGCATCATACGGCGCTTGCGGTTGTCGTTTGCCTGGTTAATCTTCCCTTCCATCTGAATGGCACAGTTGACTAGCTCTTCGAGATCATCAAAACGGATGTTGACGAGGACAGTCTGCATCTCATCATGCAGTCCGTTTAAGAATCTCTCCTTCTTCTTGGCCTCCGTGTTGATCTCATCTGGTGCATATCTGGCAAGTGACAAGAATCTGTCATGGTACTCCACCATAGTCATTCTTCCTTGCTTCAATTCGCGGAATTCATCTCTCATCCTGTTGACAAGACCTTGCGGCACGTGGGTGCGACTGAACTTGACCTTGAATGCTTCCCAGGTCATCACCTGGCCATGGTTCATATTGCGGATGCTATTCCACCAAGCTCTTGCATCTCCCGCCAGATAGTGGGTGGCGAAGAGAACTTTCTCATTTTCATCAACTCCTGCAATCTCTAAGTTGTTTTCCATGGTCTGTAACCAGTCATCAGCATCTAATGGGTTTTCAGATTGGTTAAAGATTGGGGGATTGGTGTTCTAAAAGTTTTTGAGTTTGGATCCTTGGTGATCCTGATTTCCATGTCCTTGGTTGTTGAGAGCCATTTGGGCGATCTGCTGCAATGTTGCTAAGTTGGCTTGACGCTCGGCCCTGCTTGCTTCACGGTCCGCGATAAGATTCTGCAAGATCTGCAGCATTGGGTCCTGCGACGAGCTGCTCCCTCCTTGGTTTCCACGAGTCATCTGAAGATTGAGATAGATATAGGGGTAAGAGGGAAATTCTAAGGTCATGGTTTTGGGTTTTCAAAGCTAAAACATTGAGTTAGACTCAGGTTTTTCAACTAACTTTTTTTCATTCATGCAAGCAAGCACCCGATACAACACACACCACAACAAGCAAAGGGGAAAACAGATGGTTTGAAGAACCATTCTGCAAGCTACGATACAATGAGATGATACATCTCATGCTACGACAGTGCTCTAGTGTCTCTACTCATCATCGATGTAGTCGGAGTCTTCATCATCAGTGTAGAAGTCCACAGCATCCTCTTCCAGAAAGTCATCATCATTGCTGAGGTAAGAATACATATCTCCCTGGATGTCTTCACCCTCATCTTCTTCTTCCTTGGCGGCAAGCTGAGCTTCCTGCTCCTTGACGGTCTTCTCGAGGTCGGCCACCTTCTTGCGAAGATGGGCGATGGTGCGATCCTTCTTTGCATGCTGGCGGCAAAGAGACTGACGATCTTGGACAAGTAGTGTGAAAGTCTGGGCCTTCTGGTCAGCAATGGTACGGTTCTGGTTGGCTAACTCTCTGGCATTATCCAGTTCCTGCTGTCGGTCATGAAGCAAGAAGTCAAGGTTCTCCACTTGACGCCTCAACTCTAGGTGACTTGGCATCTCCATCGGCATTCCCATGAAGTCACGTCTTGCATAGTGGGCAAAACAGGTTCCTTGGATCTTGTTAACGCTGAGGGCACATAGACGTGCGAGAGCTTCATGCATTGCCCTGGCTAATCCATCTAGCCAGTTGTTCTCTCTCACAGAGAACTGAATTCTCCCGGAACTTGGTGCTTCGATGCTTCCCCGAAGATCAACGGTGACTAGCCACTGTAGGTCTCCTCCTGGGGGTCCTGGAAGTTGAGCTCCAAGAAACTCCGGATGTGGGCGTCCCAGTAACTCCGACAGCGAATCCAGATCCCTCTCGAAGATCAGCTGACCTCCGTTTCCCAACTGGTAAAACTTGCTGAACTCAGTCTCCATCTACAAGGATTAAGGATGAGGAAGTTACTGAAGTGATCAAGTGTGTCAAATTTTAAGTAGTAATGTAAGAATTTTGAGGAACATGAATTTTTGAGAAAGAATGAGTTCACAAGGGTAAGAGAGGAAATAGTTTTTCATAAATACTCACTTTGGTTTTGAAGCTAAGTTTTTGGTTTGGACGTCCATTCTAACTAGGGTCTCCAATGGTCAGGATGGCTCTGATACCAACTTGTCAACACCCGGATTTTTAATCTCAGATGCCCGTTATGCCATACCTCGCAATCCCAGGATTACCATTTTTGCGAGACATAACGGATTGGATATCACAGTACATCATCCATTACAAACCATATATAAGGTCTTACACAAATAAGGATCTCATGATCCAGTCTTAATACAACAAGTAGCGGAAATAAACGATAGCGTAGCAGTGGGGTCCATCTTCAGGGGCACAGGCAATGCTGACGAAGGCAGATAGTCCTAGTTATCATAGCCGTCCTGCTGACCATCATCTTGATAACCTCCTTCATAGTCTGGCCATGATAATACCCAGGGACAAAAGCCATGAGTACTCTTTAAGTACTCGCAAACTACTACTAGCAAGGAGTATAAATCTAAGTTAAAGTGCTGAATCTAAGTTAACTATCAAGTTAAGTTTGAAACCTAAGCTGAGTTCAGAAGCAAAGAAAGATAAAGTAAAGTTCTAGAATCACTTAAGTTGGGAAGCTATTATCATCAACACAACCCTGTTGTGGTCAAGTCAAAGTTCATCATTCATTTCAAGTTATTTAGAAAACATCTGACAACGAAACAGTATGGCCATTCCAATTGTCCATAACCGCGGACGCGGCTATTCAAAATCAACGGCACCCTTATCCTCCAGAGGCGGCGGCTCCGGCTCCAATTCCGGCGAGCTCCTGCTCCAGTTGCTCCGGCTAATGGTGGGTGAGGTTCAGAGAGGTGAGGGGAGTGGAATGGTGTGGAGAAGAATGGCTGGGGAGGGCTCCTTTTATAGGCCCGATGGTGAGACCGAGCGGGATGGGCGGTCGACGGTGGCGACATGGCTACGGCGAGGTAGCGGCATGGCGGGGGATGGCGATCGATGGGCGGTTCCCTGGTGGTGCTCTAGGACTTAAATGCGGCCATAGGGGTGGTGGCACGCGGTCTGGGCGAGGTGGCGCTCTGCACGGCCGAAGCGGCGGTGTCCACGGCGAGCGGTGGCTGTGAGGCTTTGGGCGGCGAACGGGGATGTCTGGGGTGTTCTCCAGGTCGAGGTGGAGCGGCGGGCGCGGGCTGCGGTCGAGCGGTGACTTGTGCATGCGGGGACAAGGCGCTCTCTAGAGGCCGCACCGGCATGGTGCGGTGGCACTGGGCGCGGCCTCTCCTCGGTGGTCCACGGCAGCACTTGGCTCGGGCAGGGGACAGAGAGGGGCGGTGAGGTGCTGGCTACCTCCTAGACATGGAGAGAGAGGGGGAGGTGGTCTGCTGGGGTGAGGGCAAGGTTGGCCGGTGAGTTGGTGCTCGGCATGGCTTGGCCTAGCCACTAGGGTGTAGGGGATGGGGTGGTAATGGCATGGTTTGATCAAGTGGAGACAGAGGGAGTGTTTTGTGGTCAATTGGGTGGCAAAACCCTGTAAAAAACAGTGAGCTAGCTAATTGTGTTTGATTCTGCCTGCCATGTGTTTGATGAAATGGCCGCAAGAGAAAAAGTTTTGAATTTTGAGTTCAAAATTTTTGAGTGATCTCCACTAGTGATAGGTAGTCTCTGGTTGCAAGGGTTTTGAAAATGGAGCTCAAATAGATGGTTTTTGAAATAGGGGTGATCTATGCATATGCATTAGATTCAATTTTAAACTGTCATTTGAAATAGTTAACAGAATGTTTTTAGCAGATCAAAAGTGGGCCTTGGTACCTCATTATGTGTAATAGCAAGGGGTGCAAAGATCAAGAATTGTTTCTGTTAAGAATTGAGTACTAGGAATAGCCAAAGTAGGCATGAGAGTTAAATTTGCCAAAATGACCATTCCTTCTTTTTAATTCTTTTTTATTTGATTTTCTTTAGGAAAAGTTTGGGAATGATGTAGATGAGGTTTAAATCACCTAAGAAACATTTTACAAGCATTGGATCACACAATCATGGCAATTCAAAACAACTCCTATTTTACATGCACACACATATGAATGCTTTCATTTTAAATTTGGAAAAGTTTTTGTTAACCCTATTTTTGGATGATTTGATCTTGATAAGCTTGGATTGATGTTTTGGGATGTTACAATCTCTCTTTAGATGATATGTGAAGTCGACCACATATCATTTTCCCTTGGGACTAAATGGAGGGAGAAATCCTTTGGACGTGTCTTGGAAGCATACCCGGAATGCCCCCTGACAGATCAACGTCGGCTCACAACGTCCATGGTCAAAGGAGGATCAAAGAGGGACTCCCTATGCTAATTATGATATCCACGGGGGAACCCTTAATTGCGGTGGTATGTATGGATGACTGCTCTCAGACATCGCAGTGGTTATTTAGAGGTGACCTCACTCTTGGCTTAGCAAAGTGGCTTCTGAAGGGAATATGCCCGAGAGGCAATAATAAAGTGGTTATTATATTATTCCATGTTTATGATAAATGTATATTTTGCATGTTGTAATTGTATTAATTGGAAACATTAATACATGTGTCTTTAATAAACAAAATACAAAGTTCCTAGTAATGCCTCTCATATAAACTAGCTCGTTGATTAACAAGATGATCAAGGTTTCCTGATCATGGACATTGGTGTTGTTAATAACAAGGTCATAACATTGGTGGAATGATGGTATGAACATTCATCAGAAGTATAGCATTACAATCAAAGTCATTATGTTTATATTGGTATAACATCATTCGAAGTAATCCTAGTCCTTAGACCATGAGATCATGTTAATCACTAACACCGGAAGAGTATCTTGATAACATCAAACGTAACACCATAAAAGGGTGACTATAAAGGTGGGTTCAGTGCTACAAAGGTGTTATGTAGAGGCTCATGGATCAAGAGTGGTATTTGTCCATCCCGATGACGGATAGATATACTCGGGGCCCTCTCGGTGATATCACATTGAAATAGCTTGCAAGCAAGTGATGTGATCACTAGAATGTTATATCACAGGAACGAGAAAATAGTGCATGTCGGCAACGAGATCAAACTAGATATTGAGATATCGATGAGCAAATCTTAGACATGTAATATAATGCGAGACAAAGGGATTTATTTACGATGTTAAAGGTTCACACGATCACAAAAGTCATCGTTGAATGTGTGGGAGTCAGTACGGATCTCCAGGTCCAGCTGCTAATTATTGATCAGAGAAGGGTCTCGATCATGTATGCATTATTCACGAGCCGTAGGGTGACACACTTAAGGTATACCGATATCATTTGGAGAAAATATGTTTCATATAAAGATTTAAGAAAGCGCTAGAATCATTTCGATGGAAATCGGAATTGTTTCGGGTGAAATTGTAGAAACTGGTTTTGCATGTGATATTTAAATGTTGCAAGGGGTTTTATGTGAATGTTTGTTAATTAAAGTAATTAACAAAATTGTGAATAAAATAAATAAAATAGTTTTATTTAATTAGAGCTTGCATTAAATTTGGTGGAAATTTAATGCATGTGAGTGGACGTGAGTGGAGGTGTGTGTTTATGTGAGTGGGAACTCCACCCACATGAATGAGGGAGAGGTGGGGGCACCCACCATGGTCGGCGCCATGCCCCCTTGGGATACCTCCTCCCCTATATAAGGAGCACTTCCTCCTCCTCCACTCTCACACCTTCCCGTGAAGGATCTCTCTCCCCCTCTAGAAATTATTCTCCATGGTCTCGGATTAGCGAGATACATGTTGTCGTTGGCTTTATCTAGAAAAGAGTTGCTGCTTCCGCTGCATCACTTGAGTGAGGAAGTGGAGGTTGTCAAAGTATCGGACGTGTGTGCGATCACGGATGCACCGCTGCTTTGTGGTGCTAGACTTGGTGGTACTAAATCTGCTAGACTTGCTGGTGCTAGACCTGCTGGACATGCTGGACTTCATCACGATCTTGAGATCGGCAAGCGTTTGACTACATCATCTATAAGTTCCATCTCATTAACAAAGCTTTGTTGTCTTCGAGGGTTTGTTCTCTATGGATGTACATCCACCCGTTGCTTGTATCTCGTAGATAGATCTTGGCGTATAATAGTTCCCATCATAGGAAATTTTATGTTTTCTATGCTGCAAACCCAACAGCTTCCTACAAGACTTGTAGTGAACATCTTATTGTGGAGCTCTCTCCACACATATCATAACATAAGAAATAGGTTATTCGAATCATTCATAATTATTCCATGATAGTGGTGAATCCTACACTCACCACATCACACAACACTTCATAGACACTCTGTTGTTTTAGTTTACTTTTGTTATTTACTTTGTTCTTGTTTACTTTAGCACTTATTCAAACACACTCTTTATACACCATTACTTGGAATTAGAGATAACTTACAAGTACTATATAGTGAATAGTAACAAGGGGCATAAAGTGCTTTACCAGTAGCTCTCTGTGGGTTCAATATATTTACTTTGAAACTAGCTACAATTGATCTGTGCACTTGCAGTCATCAATGGCCATGTGGATCAATGACACTAGTTGATTAGTATGGTTTAGGAAAAGAACACATGCAATGTCTATAGGTGATCCATGTGTCAAACCATGGTCACAGAGACCAAAAACACATAGGAATAGAAGCTTCCACATTGCATGTTGCAATAGTGAGGCAGAAGTTGCATCACATAATGCACAGGAGTGTGTGTGGTCATGCGGATCAATGTGTTCTAAGAAAATAACACATGAAATGACACTAGTGATCAATGTGGTTTAGGTAAAAACACATGTAATGTCCATAGTGGATCCATGTATCAAAACGAAAATAACACCTGTTGTATGTCCCAATTGTTACATACTATTCGATCGGGGAGCGTCCAATGGTGGTCATTAGATTGAGTCTTCTAGAAGGCCCACCCCATGAAGAACTTGTTGTCTGTCCTGATTGTTACAAACCGTTTGATGGAGCGCGTGGACGATTAGGATGATTCTTCGTAAGAGCGATCTGCGAGTTGGCTATTCTGCGACATGATTGGCCTCGCTTACTTTTCACTTATATTATTATTATTTCCACTTCCCTCTAGACTACTACTAGTAGTATCCTTAGAGCTCTTGAGTGAGCACGTCTCCACCACAACCCCGTCCTCCACCCTACTGCTCGTACCCGAACAACGACACTGGCTTTCGTGCGCCATGCCCGGACGACAGTTGTTGACTTTCGGGTCGCTACCTTTAGGTAGGAAATCATTTGAATTTATCTTACATATTCCTTCTATTGGCTTAAATAGTTGTGGATATTTTATCCGATTTCTCGATGAACTTTAGATGTGGGAGCCACTGAAGGAGGAGTATGAGCTGTTGCATCCCAAGAATCTGGAGATCATCGCGCGCAACATATTGGCGACGTACCCGCTCATGTGCTCCCACTCAGGATGCTTTCTCCGTTACTCCTACTACGTGATCCCTGGCAACAAGCTCGTGTGCCCGCACGGAGCGTGCGCCTGCATGGAGCCGGGCTGCAACTACACCGGACCACCGATAGATCTCGTGGTCCACCTTGTACAGGATCACTTGTTCGAAGTGATTAGGATCTCATATGGCCATGCCCAACTACTCCAAGAGCAGGCACCGTTCCACGAATCCGCCTGCTGCTGGCTCATTTGCGAGGGCGAGGACGACTCTATTATTGTCCTGACCATCACCGCCAGTGTCCCGCAAACTGAAGCTGGGCCCACTTTCGTGTGTGCGGTATGTGTCAGGTCGGTCTCGAGCGTCTGGCCCTGTACACGGTGCACATGTGGACGCATGCCCAACCGCCGAGCTGCCCGACGATGCGCGAGGTGGAGTTTGCGGACCTGAGGTCGGTCCTATGTGTTCCATCTCAGTACCTTGTCGGTGCTAGACCGTACAAGCAGATGCATTTCTACATTTGTAGTGAGAAGACCGATAGGGAGTTGTAGTACTTACGCTGTCGTTAAGTGTAAGACTTATGCGATGCCACTCCAGTGTTGAGAGCATACGTGTTGTGCGAATGTATCCCAGTTGCAATTTTTTAGTACTCCACAATAATTCACCGAGTTTAAATATCCAACGGATAATAATAACTCGCATCAGCTTATTGTTGTCACGTTGCAAAGTCGGCTTGATCTGTACATACTGGCAATATCGCGTGCTCCCACCTGTCAGTGTCACGTGTTCCATGGGCCGACCTTCCAGTGTCACGGTCCCTTCACTTCTCTTCTTTTCCCTTGAAGCCACTGTCCCCACTTCTCTTCCATCCTGCCACTACCGTTTGATGGTTGTAATCTAATTTCATTGGTTTGTTTACATGTAATCTACGTGGATCCTGGAACATGCAAATGGAACAAAAAAAATTCTAAAGTGAAAGCACATACAACCTGTTATTGCACTAAACACAACTATCCATATTTCTCAATATAGCTCGCCCAACCCATTGTAATAATTGTACTCGAACTAAACACAACTGAAATTGCAACCAACCTAAACAACATCTAAACCCATATCACAACATTGTCGTCTGAGTCCACCTCGATTGGTGACCCCGTCATGCCCTTCCCAGCGACATCCACTCCCGCTCGTGGCTTGCCCTTTGCCAAGGAGGCAACAATGGCATTCTGCATTGCTTCGTCCCCGTCGTCCTCCACATTGGAATCGATAGTGACAAAGGGGATGGGGGTGGCATGGACCGAGCCCCGTCACGCCTGGTGGCTCGTGCTCGAGCTCGATGCCACAGTAGTCCTTCTACAGATAGGAGGGATCAAGCTCAGAGACATAGCGCAACCATTCGGTTCAAGAAACCATGGCCATTTGATACTGTGACGGTAGGATCTTTGGGTGGATCCACCGTGGCGAGCCCGACCATGAACAGTGGAGCAGATGGATCTGCTGGTGCGAGCCATGACAAGTTATGAGGGTGTAAGAGTGTGGGCCAGGCGTGTCTAGTTCCTGAGCACGGCCTCCCAGCGATATGTACGAGGGTAAGGTGCCAAAAAAATTTGGCCATTGCACAAGAGAGGCCTTTGAACCATGAAGGCGCGAGGTTTGGTTGACATGTCCGCATGCTAGGTCCCCCACCTGTCAGCCGAATGTGGATGGTAGGATTCTACCTGAGTTAAGTGGAGATAAATCATGCTTCACCGTGCCCCTACTCTGACTTTCAAAGGCTCCTCTCTCCTATGCCCTCGCTCCCCTCGATCATGGCTCGCATCTCGTGCATTTCGTCTCGGGCGGAATCTGGGTCTGCTAAACGCTGTCAGTCCGGTTCCCCTATTAGGTACCGGAAGACGCCCTATGATTACTACCTTGAGATGCTATGTTTGTGCGGTGAGAAGATGTCGAGATGGATTTCCTGGACCGACGAAAATACTGCAGGAAAATTCAGCAACTTTAGTATCAAAGCGATAATTTCCTATGCTAGATACAATAGTAACCCGTATCCGGGAAGCGTAATGTAATTCTTTTTTTGTTTCCTTTGATCTACTTCGTAGGAAGGGAGGGGAACTAGCTATGACAAGTTTGTCTGGATCAAAAAGCCCCTGACAGGTTTTCACAAAGACCTTGTTCAGGATCTACGTGATGTTGTGTGGGACAAGAAAGAGGATATCCGTGCATTGGAGAGAGAGATATGGGAGCTTCGCCAGATGCAGGGGAGGCAGGAGCAAGGAGGTGGTGAGATAGATGGTCCCAAGATTAGGCTAGAAAGTGGAAACAATTTCTTCATTATCTGGGCATTATTTCTTGCCTTTGCAGTTTATGTTGCCATGTCGTTGTCCAGCAACTAAAATAAGTTGCTACTTCATGGAGTATATTAGCCAGCTTAGAACTTGTTTTTAAACTCAAAACCTTATCATAAGTGTAATACCAAAAGCAAGGATTATATCTGTGCCACTAACATCCATCGAATTTCGAGACCCCCTCACCACACAGCTATCACAGTCCCGGTGGTGCGATTGTTCAGATAGTAGTGGCACAGTCACAATTTTGGATTCAACTAGTGGCCTCGTCCATGTCCAAACCTCAAGTCGCAATACATTTTACTCCGAGAACGGGAGGCAGATTGTTTCGCCTGACAAGTTCCACGCACACAGCTCCAGAATTTAACCGAACAACATATATAGGTTGAAGTTCAATACATTATTATGCTTCTACATTTCTAGACTTCTTCCTATTCCTGGGTGCCAACTTTCTTCCTCTTGCCTTCATGTCCTATGGCTTCTTCATTTCCTACCTTCTTCCTCTTCCTGGGTGCCAATTTTCTTACCTTCACGTACTCTGCATCTCCGGGTCGAGGGAAGTCAGGCCAATCAGCACCATAATCGTGTCCATCATCATCACTCCACTCGTTTTGGTTTTCTTCCCGCAGCAAAATCACTTAGTCAGAAGTCTTGTTTCTTACCTTTCACTTCCTATAAAAAACAATACATGGCTTACTACCTAATCTCTACAGATTATAAACAAAAAAATTGAATGTACCATCCCATACCTACGTTTGGGAGCATTAAGGGGATATCCCGCTGATCTATGGCCTATAACATGGCAGGTCTTGCATCTATTTTTGCCCTTCTTGCTAGCACAAAAAGACGAACCCTTCTTCTTGAGAAAATTCTTAAACCTATTCACTCGAGGTCTTCCTATGCCCCTTTTCGTAACTGGCTGGCAAAGCTCGAAACTCAGTTGGACTGAGGTCACTGAGATGGGTCTGTACAAGGCTCGACAGATCTAGTGTAAGCAGCTCTGAACTTTTCCAGAGAGTAGTAGTTGGACAAATATTGATCCAAATGTGGTAGAGTTCTTTTCTTCACAAAGAAGGCCAAGGCATGGTCGCAAGGTTTCTCGGTATGCTACCACTCTAAGCAGGTGCATTCTCGCTGCTCGATGTTCACAACATCCATGTGGTCACTATTGGACATATCGACCACCTCACAGCTGCTGCTGTTTGATGGGAGAACCCTAAGATGAGCAAGTCATCGACTTCTCTTGTGCAATTGCTATACAACAGGCGGTAGCATATGTCCTATAAGTCTCCTAACGATCTATCTCCTTAGATTTAACAACTTCATGATCATACCACGTATGTTGTCCATCAAGATATGAACATGACATACTTTTATGTCTTTCGCCCAGTTATTTAGGCATTCTGCAAGGTTGTTCTTTATGTAATAAACTTTGACGTTAGTGTTTAATTTACTCCTCTTACATTGATGTGAATGATGTACGGCTAAGTACTACGAAAGTTCAGGGGCTTTTGCAAAAATCTTGCTCATGAAATATTGGCTGCTCCAAGTTTGTAAGCTCTAGCAGCAGGAAACATGTAACAAAATATGCTGTCTGCATAGTGTGAGTATAGGTTGAGCATTAGATGGGCATGGAATTCTCTACCTTCAGCTCGCGGGAACACCTCATTCACTGCACTCATCAGCCCTTTGCATGCATCCGTGGATATAGCCAATGGATCCATGTGGCTTATTGATCTCCTAAGCTGCCTCATAAAACAGACCTAATTTTACTCTGTTTATGTTTCAAACATCCCGAATGCCACTGGGAACATCCAGTTGTGACCATTGTAACATCCCAGCATTAGAGCTTAGAAATAAGCTGAGATGAGGTGTGTGCATTGCATTCATGCATAGAAAATCCGGATAATTTTCGCGCTTTTAAATAAAACTTGTCAAAGTGATTGAAGCTTCTCTTAACTTGGTGAAACTGAAGTAGATCATCAAGTTGATTGCGATAAGTTTCAATATGACCTTTTCTAAAACCTTATATTTGGGTAATATAATTTCATCTAAGGGGTAGATCAAATGTAATAAAATTAAGTCACAACACACTACTTAATAAGGAGTACTTGATTTTCTAGAGATCGTTACATGGTATTCCATACAACAACTCAAGGATGAATATTTAATCTTCTAAAGATTATATCAAGGTATTATCTACAACAAACCATGAATAACAATTAAGTATTTAACTTAATTAAAGAAACTCCATAACTAAATCTTGATACACTTGCCTTCCATAGTTATTCCTACCATGGGTATCATGGTAGTTCTTAAACATTAACTCTTATCACAAATAGAATAGAAGAGGAAGTCAAGCCAAGACCATCCAGCACATACCCTTAATATCATATTAAGAGATGACATTCCTTCTTAACCAAGTCCTACTGTCTATTGATCTTCAATGTTGAGTGATCAATCGTTGACCTAGCACTTATTGACTCTTATCTTTGACCTATTATGTTGACCTTCCAAAGACCTTAAGTAAATTAATAAGGAGGAGGAACTAGCTATGGTGAAGTGTGCCATCATCAATGGAATTAGATCCTTAGTGGTGATCAAACCATTTGACGTTGGAGGAGATACCTCACTCATGAGTTAACTAGAAGAAGTACCTAAATCCAAGAGTTAAGCCAATGACCATGAAGCTATGAGAAAGCTAGTAGTATTAGAGTATCCAATGATAATCCTGTTAAGCCAAGTAGATATAAATATAAAGTAAGCTTCCTTAACAAGATAAATCCTATAGAGAGACTAGTACAAGCCTACTACTTAGTTGATGATAGATCTTGATCAGACAATTAGAAGCCTAAGCTTTGTATGGTTGGTGGTCATTATTCTCATGTCATTGAAGAATAGATGATTAGGTGTTGAAGAAGTGTTGTGAGTATACCAAATTAGGAAAAGCCTTAGTAAGCTGAATCATCTAGCTTCATCGTGAGAAGTCAAGCTAGAGTTTGATGAAGTATATCATATGAGTTGTACGGAGTAGTTGGAAGTATAGTAGTGTCAGCAAGCTAATACAAGAACAAACTTATATTATGGGGAGTAGTACCATACTTGTTCCTGAGGATTGATATCCCTTGTTATATATAGTGAGGATTGTAGTCTTGCATCCCTTGGTAGCAGTTCCAAGATGGAATTAAAGGATTTAATGGATGGACTTAGAATTAACTAAATTGATGGATTCATCTAGGGTAGTTAAGAAGTGCAAGTGGTGTAGTAAAGTAAGAATGTGCAAGAGTGGATTAATGAAGTTAGAACTAATTGGATGAATGACTTCCTCAAAGGTAAGATAAGAGATATTTATGATGGATATGGTGGAGTCATATATACTAGGAGAAGAATGAAGGAGTAATGTTGAAGTGGCAATACCATGTCATCATCTGATGATGGATATGGTGGAGTCAGATGATTGACTTATTCAAGAAGATGTGATATTTGTGAATAAGATAAGAGATATTTATCGAGTATATTTAGGAAAGAAATTCCTTATGTAAAGATAAGCTTAATGAGATATTAAGGTAGCAGTGCTTGAGAAATCTTAACTAGCATTATATTAAGCTAGGACAAGACCCATGTCTACCTCTTTGTCCAAAACCCTAGAATGAAGTTAGTAGAGGGATCAATTCCTACTTTTAGGCAGCCAAAGAATAGTAGCTCTTAGTAAAGTAAAGTTTCCAATAGATAATTAGAGAACCATATGAGTGTTTATGGATGAAAGCCTTGTATGCTTTATTATCTTAAACCCTAATAGAAGCCTAGACCATGAACTAACAAGATTACTCTAGGAAGTAATTACACTGTCTCACTTTAAAAGATTTAGAAATAGTGTCTTTAAACCTTAATCTTCGTCCATAGGCATAATAGAATGTGAGTCTATTCAATGTTCTCCAAACTCAAGATAACTACTTGTAAAATGGATATATTCATTTCTACATTAATGATTATTATTCATGCATAATGAATTAACTCAAGATTGTGTTATGGTAATTCTAAATGCTAAACACCAAGTAAATTTGAGTAAAAGAAATCAACATAATTTGAACCATAAAGATTTAAAGCATTAAAAGGGATATATATATATGTGTGAATTCTTATATGATGCAACATGTGTATAGAATGATATAATCATCATTAGCCATTTGAAATCCTTACCATTATAATTATCAAGTGATGACAAAATATTTTTTATGAAATCTTATTATAAGAAACAAATCCCTAAAACCCTAATTCCTCTTTATATCCTCTCATGATAATAGCCTATTATTTAATCATGAATAATGAAAATAGAAAAAAGAGAATGCCAAACCAACTAGCTACATTAATCATGTACAACCCTTGTTGACTCACTGGATTTTGAATATTTAAATCATTAAGGAAATTTAAATTGAAAAGGTAAAGGGAAAAACACAAATAAAAAATCGAAATAGAAAAGGAAATAGTCTGCCAGCAGAACCAGCCCATCGCAGCCCATCCCTTCCTCGCCTATCGCTGTGTGCGCCCTCTGAAGTGTTCTGCTCACTCAGCTGTAGCTCGCTACCGGCCCAACCCAACATACCTCTTTTGTCAATCTAATCCTATCGTCTACCTCGCGATGTCACGGAAGCACCTGCGTGGAGCCCACGCCGCCGCTCGCCGGCGTCAAGATCCACGTTGTTGTCGCTCGAGGAGGATAAGAAGGCCACCACAACACCCTATCCCATCCTCATCCTCTACTTTCCCACTCTGCAACCCTCTCGATCTCTCTCTCTCATCCTCCACCTCACCGAAGTTCTGCCATCGGTAGTCACCGTCTAGCCGTGGGAAGAAACCACCCCAAGGTTCGTCGTTTGATCGGGAATAAGCGCCATGATATCTCCTTCAAGCCTGTAGCAATGGATGATGGAGAGGAGCTCGGAGGAGGGTGAATTTGTCCATTCCCTTTCATCAGTCTCTACCAGAGTTCTTGACAAAGAACTCATCTCCGACCTCGCTGGACCCTGTCGGTCACTGTATAAGCATCTGGGTGAGCATCTCGTGCTTTGGCACCCTTTCTCCATCTCCCTCTCGCTTCGCCACATCGTATTGTCATGCGCCACCGCTCACCGTCGTCGAGCGTCATCGCAACCGATGCTCTGGTGCCTGTTTCTTAGCAACGTGACCATCAGCAGCATCGCCTCGGTCTCCTCGTTCGAACGCACATCTTAGCGTATCCGCGTAGGCACGATAGCGTCGTTGTCATGTGGTTGCCAGTGTCGATTGACCACTACCATGTGAGAAGATGGTCAAATTGTGGCGGGTCCCTCCTCGCTGAGGTGGTGTGTCACGTGGCCTTGACCCCACTTGTTCATGACTCATAGTAGAATTGGGGTGGGTGAGAAAAGTCTGGCTGACATCGGGGTGGGGTCATCTTTGACCGAGTCAGGGTATTAACCGGTCCACACCTATGTGGCTACCGACATTGCCAATGGCCCACGGGTCAGTGTGTCTGGCTAGAATAGATCTTGGTGTAAAAATATATTTGCTGCAAATAAAATTCCAGAAATTATTTAAACACTAGGAAATTCATATCTTTTGTTTTATACTTCGGAAAAATATATATTATATATCGAAATGTTCAGAAAAATAAATTCTATAATCTAAACCTATTATCATATTTTATTTTCCAATTTAAATAAAATAATTAGTATTAATTAGTAAATACCCTATTAGGGATAAATCTTAAATAAATATATTCTATTATTTAAAATTCATAAAAATAAGTATAATATATCAAAATTCATAGAAAAACAAAATATAAATTTATAAACTTATTTTATACATTTTTGTGACACTTAACTAAGTATTTAATATTTGTTTAGTATTTATAAAGGGATAAAACTTATAAAAATTATATCTTATTATTTAAAAACCATAAAAATACTTATAATATACCAAAATGATCACAAAAATAAAATCTACACATTATAAACATCCACTCTCACTTTTGAAGTCAAATAAAGGTAAAAGTTTAATAAGTATTGATTAAAACTATTTTCTAATATCTTAATGGATTAAAAATACAAAAAATCTTTACTTTGCCTTTAGCATTATTTGTCTAAAGTCTAAAAGCGTAAAAAAAACAAGTTCAATTGATGTTTAGGTGAAGTCAAAATAGTTCTAACCATCTTAAGATGTATTTACTAAAACTAACATATCAAATTGAGTGTATCTTAATTTTCCTAAAAAGATTTTACCAATTTAAAATCAACTAAAATAGTGTATTGTTCTTCACAAGGCTTCTAATCACTTATAAAATCATCAAGCCCATATTCACTAATTCCTCTACTAGTCTAGAAAACTACTTAAATTTAAATCAAATTCTTAAGTAGTTAAAGTAATGCCTATTTTGTATTTATGAAGTATAACCCTAAGAAAACACCAATTTCATAAAAAGCAATGCTACTTGTATTCTACCTTTAGGAATCATTAAGTAGTCAACCACCTGTAATATGATGCCATCTTCAAAATATATAAGTCTCGACTTGCTAGAATAATAGTCATTCAAAGATGCTAAATATTTTCTTCTTAAATAGTTTTAGTTAATAGGAAACCCTAAAAGTATAACTTCAAGATTGAAATGCATTTATTTTGAAAGGTAATCTTTTTCTCAAAAGTAATTCTTTTAAAGAAAATGCAAATGAACTATGTCTTTTGTCTTTAACTCTCTAAGTTATAATAGAAAGCTTGATTAGAATAAACTTTGAATCAATTGTCAACATCTTGGATGTTGTGTCATTGAATGTTACTTGTTGTATTTACTTAATTGTTTCACACACTTTCACAAGCCTTAATAATAAGAATGAATGTGAAGCTGATATAAAAGTGAAACACATTCTAAAGAAACCATTCCTAGTTTCCAAACCTTAGATATGATACGATTATTCCGGGAATTCGCGTTTATCAAATTGCATTAAATTACTTATGCATAATTGCATCTTGCTTCTTTAAACATTAGTCCTTACCGGACCAATGATTCTATTTACAGAATTTGGATCTTCTATTGTCTTGAAGACCGTGAGTGCATAATCTTGCAATCACAAAAGGCAAGTTCACAACTTGCTCATGTCCTTTGATTATTTTCTATGCTCAAGTTCACAACTCAACTGTTGTCATCACCTTCATTTCAAAAAGGTCGAAAACACTATTTTCATAATTAACTGGAAGTATCGGTTACTGATCCATGGTGATCAGCTAATCTATTATAACTAGCAATGGAAACACCATTGTACAAGAATGTATCATCTAGGACTTAACAACCAATGTCGCCAGTGATTCTAGCACTATATATTACACGTTAACCATGAGATTTGGAATGGGACGGAGAAGTTAGTTGTATCTTCTTACTCTCGCATGCATCCAGATGTGCAGGTCATGGCTGTTATCCTCGTAGCGTGCATTAATTGGTAATTTATAGAGGATATGCAACATATGGTTGGGCAGTCTCAACATCCCACGATAGTTCTGGCATCTAACGGTCTGTACTAACCATTGTCGTAATTCAAGATGTAGGAATGGCATACACCAAGGGGACATGCGGGGTCGCGACGGGGCAGTGATTGGCTTGGATATTAGGTTGGTCCTCAAACCATGGAAGTTTGAATGGGGACATACTCCCAGCCGTGCAACAAAGCTTAAGGTCTCTCATGGGTAAAGCAACGCACCTTTGTAGAGTGTAAGAAGTGTGACATGTTACTCCTTGTTCCAGGAAGGAGCTACGAATGCGGCAGGAAAGGAACCCCACAAAGGTTCTGGTCAACCTGTGAAGGCTGTCGGACATAGTTTTCAGAATAAAAGCAACCTTTGAAGAAATTTTTACGAAAACCTACATTGCCTACGACCTTTGGTCTGTGGCTGTAGAGATAGTGCATCATACACTTATTTTTAGTGAACTTGCTGAGTACACTCATACTCAACCGTACCTTCTTAACCCTTGCTAGGTTCTAAGTCGTTGGAGATGACATCAACACCAACTCATCCCCAACAACTCATCACCAAAAGTTCAAGTTCTTCAATGAAGTCAATGGAGTCAACATATACATTAGCGGAAGTGAAAACGAAGTCTCTGATTTAATAGGAGTAGATACTCTAGCCATAAAACCTACTTCTGTAGAGCAATGCAATAGGAGCATTTGCAAGCCAGATAGTTTAGAGGCTAGTTTTGTTAGCCAAATAATTCTGAGTTATTATTTCTGGTTCTTCTTTGTAAGAAGTTTCTTTCTCTCTCTTTAACCTAGAGTGTTATCTGGATCTTTTGTAAAGAGTCAAGTTGTAATCTATAGTCATGTCTTGGACCTGCTGTGTTTCTATTGTACCACTCCGAGGGATGTAATACTAGTTAATGGTGTTTCATTGGTGTTATTTCAACAACTATAGTGTACTACATCATGCAATGGTATGCTGGGTCACCGCAGCTGATATCAGAGCATATGCTTTGAACTTAGGATTAAAACCCATTTAGGAAGATCTGTAGGTTGGATAGTGACTGTAGGAGCCATCTTATCTAAACCAAGACTTGTGATGGATATCCACTTGAGGATAAACCTTGTCATACTTAAGTTGGATGTTATTATCATCTTTCTTAAGGATTGGTTATATGTCTTCTCTAGAGAAATGTCATTTGAGTGTAGCTCTAAATAGGTATACTACTACTAAGATATCTTAACTAATTTAAAATATCGAAGAAGATTACGACTAAGTTTAGGATATAATGTGTAGTAGTAGTGATGGAGTCTATAGTTAGAATCCCTGTGAAGTAGCAGAATCTTACCACTAGTTGATACCATTATACCACTTAAGGTGGACCATTAGAGTATGTATAGATACAATTGGAAGTAGATCATGTGGCATTCACTTGAGAATTCCATGTGATGGAGTAGAATTTTGTTAAGAATCATTAATAGTAAGCTAAGAAGAAGGGTTGTCATGGTGAGATTAGCTCCCAATCATGATGACTAGGTAAATCTTAACAAGTTTATGGTGAGCTTAGGTCCCAATCATGATGACTAGGTAAATCTTAACAAGTTTATGGCGAGATTAGCTCCGAGACCATGATAAGTTTGTAATTAGGACAAGTCTTAAGTAACAAATCTTGTAATAACAGTAAGTAAAGAATAGTGTAGGTCTATGATAGAAGTCATAGGTATTATAACATTATGATAATTTTTGGATTAAGGTAGTAACTACAATTTTGTTAGTAGTTTTGAGAGATCATGTAGGATAGTTTATGAAAGAATGGAAAATTGGTAATCTTTAGTAGTCCATACAAAAAAGTAAGAGGTTAGTCAAGAACCAAAGTGAGACCACTTTGCTTCAAATTATCCTGTTGCAATTGAGCAATTTGGGTAAATATTGAGACAAAGAGTAGTTTGACCCCTAAGTTATAAGTATCATGATGTAAACCTATACTAGGAGGTGTCATATACTACACAGCTAAGCCTGCAATTTCGAGATGTTTTCCTCAACTACTATATTTCGGGCTTAGAATGATGTGAGTTATATCTACCACATTTGGATTTCTTGGCTTTTATTGGATCTTCTTGATTGACTAGATCTGTGCATGAAGTTTGACTTGATGTGCAAATGCATGTTGCATCACCAAGTTATTACTTGATGTTATATACCTAGATAGAAAATGGAATTTGTGTAAGGGAGTGACGAGTTCAGAAGATCAAGATGAAAGCTTACATGAAGAGTGCAGCCAAATATAAGGAGTATCAACACTAATTTGAAGGATGGATCAATCCCCAACTCAGTATTAGCCGGCAATAAGAATAAATACTAATGCAGAAAAGGTGTGGAGCAACATGAAGGAATGAACTTAAGTTCACTTAAAGTGGGTGATGTTGCTCAAAAGTTAATGAAGTAATTAACCCAAGATCATGGAAGTATCATGAATCAGTGCAAAGAAGAAGTTTTAGAATAAGAGTGGTATTCAGGCTCTGACCACTAAGAGAGAATGCCAGTAAGAAGTCGAAAACCTGTAGGGTAATCCATACACCTAGGAGGATTCGCATCTGGTATTCATAGTTGGTACCCTATTGGTTTAGTCAACCAGGTCATCTTGTTATACCCTAAAGAGCATAAACCTTGGCCTAAGATAAGTAAGGAATAAAGGAGTATAAAATTTAGAGCGAAAGACTTTCAAGACGTTTCGTGAAATTGGGGTTATCGGTAAAAATAATGTCTAAGAAGATAAAAGAAAGACAAATAATGTTGGAAGATTCATTTTGGAGATCCACAATTGTGTGGAAATACCGCAAGTTCTTTCATGAGACCTTCTAGAGGTAAAGTATAAGCTGGATAGAGACCAATATCCTAACTTTTGAGTTAATGGGTATTATACATGAAGTTTAGAGACCATTAGGAAACCCCAAGGGGGGGAGTAAACGATAAACAATGAAGTGTTGTTATCTGACTTTCTGACAAAAGTTCGCAAATGGGAAGTACTAAATATTAATGAGTTTAAGCCTTATTCTCATAAGGTTATAAGAAGTCATCATTATAAAGTATTTCCGAGAGTATGTCCGGCTGATCGAATGATGGAAGGAGATAAACCAGACTAACTCTAGCGGACTAGTTATAAAGGAGAAACAACTCGCAAGTGGTTCTTAAGAGAGAAGAGAGTAATCCAATATAGTCCAGTGTGGAGTAATACGAAAACCTGATCGGAATGAAGAATGAAGGAGGTGTACTTGGTAGTACCATTGCGTAATGGTTTGGAGGAGCCAAGCCACTACCAGAGATAACTCATCATATAATAAAACAATGCAGTTTCATAAACAGTAGATAAAATATGCATAAGTAAAACAGTAGGACAAGACTCATGATCAAGAAGGTGGCTTGCCTGAGATCAACAATATGGAAATATATGTCCCTGGACTTCTTCTGAGAAAACCATAATAATCCACTAATAACCACTTCTTCTGGTCTCCGATATAATCACAACTATCGCCGTCAAGGGGGATTCATGCAAGCAAACAGAGCCACAATCAACACATGGCATACAAGCATCAATACATATAGCAAACAAAGATATATCACATGATTTACTTTAGTAGGTTTTGAACAAATTGGACTAAGGCAAATGGTTTCATTTTAGTTGCATTGGTGGAATTACTATTAAGATTATAGAGGCCAAAACTACCTACTTAAGGGGTTTTAATCCAAGGTCAAGTTATCTATGATATCAGTATGCAAAAATGATACCATGAGCTAGGTATTGATAAAATGAAACCAACAAAAGTGGTTTCACTATTTTATCAATTTCCATTGGTTTACTATGCATTTTATAGTGATTAAAACTCTAGTTTTAGGGAATAATTCACTAGAAATGTTCTATAGGTCCAAAAATCATTTCCTTGGATGTTTGTATAGGGTTTCATGTACTGATTCACTAAGAGTTGGAATTATGTCAAAATATTTACCAGAATACCCTCAGGAAATTCTCAAAGGCAGTTTTGGAGGGTTTTTGTCTTTTCACCATATTTATTCTACAGAAGATTTTAATATGGGCAGAATGTCACATGGTAGGTATTTGAAATAAGTTTCTGTAGAAATTTGAGTTACTATTTTTTGGTATACAGAACTACTAGAGTGATTTATTTAGTGAAATATCCATACACATAATAATTTTATTCATTATAAATCAACCAGAGCTCAATAAAATTTGAGCTTCTAGGGTTTGATAGATATGAGGGTTGGTGAGATATCAAAGTTGGAATTTGGTTCAAATTACTCCTAGTATGACCAGGAGAATTTTCTAAAGGCAGAAATGTCATGTTTTTGTGATTTTTATTACTGGTAAACTAGGGTTAGACCAATGTGGCATGCAAGGCATGCTAGATGCCATCCAGAATCCGAAGGTTTCATTCCAAAAGGAGTTGTATAACTCTCTTAAAGAATTTATTGGCAAAAAGGACACATTTAGGTAGATGATTTATCATGTTCAATCTAGACAGAAACTTGGTGAGCCAATTGTTCTGCATGTTGAGGAAGACCCTCAGAAACACTAACATTTTTAGATCTAGGAAATTTGAGTTGTTTTGCATTTTATTTGGCATTTAAAGTAAACAGCTAACTAGCAGATCTAGAGGAAAATAAAAAGAACAGGGGGAAGATGGGTCGGAACCAGACCCATCTAGGCCTCATCGCGCCGGCTGGCCCACGAGGGCAGCACAGAGCGCGGGAACAGCGGGTTTGAATGGCCCGACTAGGGCCCACCATTCAGTGGCCTAGCCAATCAAAGGGGTATCAGGGGAGGAGGGTCGTTGGATAAGAGGGGATCAGATGGCGCGATGCCGTTGTGCTCCTCAGACACTGGGGTAATAAGGGGAAACCCTAGGCGGGCTCAGGCAATGGCGGAGGGCTCACCTGAGGGCTCCGCAGGAGTCGGGGAGGCGACGGGGCGACGCGGTCGATGGAGGGGAGCTCAGGGATGGGCGACATGGGGTACTTGCACAGGGGAAGGAGCTCGCGAGCGGATCCCGACGGCGCCGACCTTTGGGGCTCGCCGACGTTGCTCCAGATGCTACTGCATGCAAGCAAAAAGGGCACCATTAGAATGAGGAGTACGAGGGGAGTGCACGAGTGCGACATGCAGAGAGAGAGAGAAGCTCGGGAGAGGGGGCCTTCCTTGATTTTTGGGAGAGGGCCGAAGCTTCTCCTTCTCCTTCTCTCGGGCAGTACTAAGCAGGGGAAAGGGGAGGGAGCTCTAGGGAGGTGATGTGGAGTGGGAGGGAGCAAATGGGAGGCCGGGAGGGGGCTGTCCAGCCTCTGGCCCTTTTATCTCGAGTGGGGGGAGGTCCATGATGGACAAAGTCCATGGGGAGCATGGGGGAGGGCAGGGCAATGGCATTGGTTGAGGAGGGCGGTGTTGGGGGTATGTGGGGCTAGTAGCTCGAGAGAGAGAGGGGAGTGGCGGTAGCTGCTGCTGCTTTTAATATGCAAGATATTTTGTCAAGGTATGGCCATCTCTCTCTCTTACTTGATCAAGAGCTAAGGAGGCAAGGGGAGGTCTAGGTGGGAGGGATGTTTCTATGGTGGGGTATTGGACAAGTTTGGAGATAGGTCTGATTTGGTTTAGCTCAAGTTTGGCTCAAGTAGCAAGAATAGTCCTTTTAATGATGGTGAAGGAAAGTTGTAATACTTGATCTTGGAAAGGTGAGATAAGGATGCTGGTAGAAGGATATGGTCCAGATATAATTCCCATATTTATTTGATATTTTTCCAGAGATTATTTATTCACTTAATCTCATTTATTCAAGAAATGGAGAAAGGGTTCCTGGAAACAAATTTGATATTTTTACATTGTACGAGGTTGGTTTTTGATGTGAACTGGTCTTAATTACCATATCAAACATTGGACAATTTTCTTGGAATTTATTGAGAAGGAAAAGTATATTTAAGCAATTATTTCTTGTTTCGGCCAATTAAGAAAAATGACGAAAAGAAATAATAAAGCTTCTCAAGAATATTTATTTTTGAGATGGGAAGGTGGGGTATGATATTTAGGCATGAAGTGTGCTTAAAGTTGGGTAATTGTTTTGGAGAAAAACAAACTTGCATTTATAGAGAGAGTTTTGGAGTTTCTGTCAATTTAAGGGATTAAATAGGTTTTGGTCCATAATAATTATGGATAATATTTGATAAACCTTTATAAACAAGTTAAATGATGTACACAAGGTGTATCTAGCATTTTAAACCTTAGGTGTTGAGAATCCAACTCGATTTTGGTAGAAAACAAGGGATAAAGGATCTAGGGTGATGTTATTTTCATACCAACAAAAGCTTGTTGGATCTTGGAGATCGATTCTCCCCTTGGGGCATGGGCTATATGGATGGATAGAACAAGTTCAGTAGATCACCATGGTACAGTAAGTTGAGCTTGATCATGCTTGAGGGCTCTAGGAATTGATTTCAAACTTTGAATAAAATAAGGGTGCCAAAGCATATTATCAAATAGCCTTCAAAACCTTGTGGGTTTTTGAAGCATAACGATCAATTTGGAACAAGTGAAGTAGGTATTGCTATACCTTTATGAGCATACCACAATCATACAGAGATTTGGTCCAAAGAAGGTAGGATGAAGGGGTGAGCTTCTGACCAAGTAGGCTAGTTGATAAGATTTGCAGGAATTATTATTTTCTTGCCCGCAAAACCATCAAGATCAAGTGGGTTTGAGGATGATATAACCAAGGGAAAGAGTGGTCCTTGGTAGTCCTTAGGATGGTCTATAATATGGTTTGAGTTCATTTCCAAAAAGGCACAAGGGTTGAGAAAGAGAGGTATTGAAAGAAGTGACGTTGAAATAGTTTTCAAACTTAGTCAAATTTAGCAGATTTAAGGTTTTTGACTAGAATATGAGTGGGGATGTTTTTGATGGGTTGCAAGGTATCAAAGCATCATCAAGTGGATGAGGTTTAAGTGTATATTGAGAAGAATATATCCATGTTTGATATTGGTCTTCATTGACTTGGAAACTTCCAGAATGGATCACTTCAGAGTTGATCTGGTTAAGGGTTTTAGATGATCACCTAGTGGCTAGAGATCAGATCCATCTTGTATTCTTGCTTAGGATTTGGGGATTTTAAAGTTTCTTGATCCTAGAGAATGTTCTCCTAGAGTAGCCCATACTACTTCTAAGCAATCAAGTGAAGTAGCGGATCAAGGCAACTCATCTTACAAACAAATCAACTACTACTGGGGTTACCATCAAGCTTAGCTTGAGGTAAGGATGGGTATTTTGAATAGGTTGGAGTTTGAACAAGGTAAGGTCCTTGGTATATCTACCAAGAGTAGAGTTCAAAAGATTTATAAAATGGTTTTGGAAAACCTAAAGGTAAGGGTATTTTGAAGGTTCTGTCTTGAAAACGTAAGGAGATTATATCTTATAGATCTCCATAATTTTGACAATGGAAGATACTAAAAAGGTTTTAGGGTTGCAACACATCTTGGCTCAGGTTTTTGAAATGCCATAACATTTGGGAATATGAAACCTAAGCCAAGACAGTTTTTGTTAAGTAGATTTTGTCAACTGTGGTTGAGCTAAGGAGTATATCATATGTTGCACATTCAGAGGCATAAGCACAGATAAGAAATCAAGCAACACTGCATCAATTAACAAGGAAAAGTTTTTGTTCCCCCTGATTTTTGCATTCTAGACAACTAATCAGGGTTGCTGAAATTGGGATGTCACAATACCCACGGCACGACCTATGAAACTACCTTTGTATTTCAAATTGAACGTTACACTATTCCACCATGAGTGCAAACCGCAAGTGCAGAGCTTTTCAAATGTCTGCGCAAAATAAATACGTACGAGCATACATACAAATGTAGAAGAAAAAGCACCGTGGACTCGATGCTCGTACCTGAGATCAAAGATCAATAATTTTTTCGAACGCACCCTAACCAAGTCGTAGGTAACACGGTTTTTCAAAAGGAGACAAACCCAAAGATTATGAAAAGAGCAAGATTTTACAAGAAAATATAAATGGAAAGACATGTGACAATATTTAGATTCATTAGACCACTAAATCTATAGGTTTCAATAATACAGAGAACATATAGAAACGGACAACACAGAGTAACATGATGGTATTTCTATTCATCGTGAACTCACGGAATTTTTGTGATGAGGAAGCAACGACGACGCGTGACCATCATAATCCTAGAAATTCTTGAGAAGACTATTGAAGAAGTCTAGATCTTCGAGGCCGTACTCCTCTTCGTGGATGCCATCTTCCATGCACCGTGATGTCGTAAACGCTTATCCAATCACAAACAAGAGTGAAAAAGGAAGAAGATTTAATATTAGAAGACAAACGCGAAGAGCACAAAAGGAGCAAGTTTTGATAGAAAAAAGCGAAGACTCTCAGGTGTATTTTTATTTAGTATACAAATAAACTTACACATTTCGAAAATACGAATAGCATACAGCAAGATACAAACATGATCAGATGATGCTATTTTTATCCATCATCACCCCCAAGAAGCTTATAGCTTTCGGTCGTACATAAAACATAAATGCCTACACTTATCTACTACTAAGAACTAAGCATGGCACAACGACGCATGACCATCCTAATCCTCAAGACTCTTGAGGTTCCTATCGAAGTAGTCCGGGTCTTTAGGATCGTACTCCTCCTCGTCGACGTCATCTTCTGCGTACCCTGAAGGCGAACATGCTTCCACCATCACATGCGAGTGGGACATGCAGCATGGGTGGAAGAAAACGCACCATCAGGTTGTGATTCATGTCTTCGAGCTTCGGGGCTTTCCTATTTGGAGTGGCGGGTGCAAGGCACTAAGAGGCCACCAAGATATAATGCGTCTTGGTCCGTGTCAAACTAGAGCCATATAGAGCGTCATCATGAGTCTCTTTCTCCTCCTCCCGGCAGGATGGAAGCCGTTCCACAGACATGCCTGTGCGACAGACGTGCTAAATAAATGTTAGGAAGAAATCGCATGAAATAGTCAAAGACATCAAAGAAATAAACTAATGAATGTGAGGGAAGCACAAAAACATACTGTGCAGGTCGAATCAAAGACCGAGAAGACACTGAGAGTGAAGGACAAATGACAAAGGAATATATATAAGGTAGCAGGTGGGTGGTGGAGTCTCTTCTAGGACGTCGTTCACGAAAGGCAAGATGCACGTAGGGGAAATAGAAGGAAATGTGACCCAAGAAACCATGAAGACTAAGATGTCTCTTATAGGGTACACACCACCTGACCATGATAACCTAAAGAAGACGAGAGATAATACTGCAAGCTAGAAGATGACGCATGTCATCGCCATGAGAACTCGCGTATGTGTACGACCTAAAGCTGCTAGCTCAGCTATGGAAGGGACCCATGGTACAATATCGTCGCAATAGACCACAGACGTCTATGATCTATGGTGCCAGGTCATCTCTCCGCCCGCGAGAATCTATGTCATCAGTATCTACCGTGAGAGATGGCATCCGCTTACATCACAACATCGGCTGTGGACGGGCCTATGTCCATGAAAAACCAGGGACGACATGGGCTTGCGGTGCAACGTCTGCTCTATTCGAGACCCGTGTCTGCAAGATACCGCATCTCGGCTGGGTCCATAGTGCCACATCAGCTCTCAGCAGGTCCAATGACCGAGAGAAACCATGGCCTGCATGGGCTCACGGCGCCACGTCAGCTCACAGCGGGGACAGGGCAGAGTAGAGAGGGTCAATTGGGGGACAAGGGTTTAACTAGGAGCAGTGTTAGTTAGGCAGGTTTATTTATGTCTGCAACCTGTTCGACACAATGGCAGCATGAAGAAAGTTTTTGAATTTTGGGCTGAATTTTGGTGGAGTGATGTATCTTATGCTTGAGTTTCTAGGTGTGCTTGGGTTTTAAAAGTGGAGTTCATTTGAGTGGTTTTTGAATAAGTGTGATCTATACATATGAACTACATTCAATTTTCAAATGTCATTTAAATTTAGTGTTTGAAAGTTTTTGGGGTGAAACAAAGTGGGCCTTGGTACATCACTACTTGTACTAGCAAGGGGTGCAAAGAACCACAATTGTTTCTGTTAAGATTTGAGTTCTAGGAATAGCCAAAGTAGGCTAGGTGATTAAAATGGCACAAATGATCATTTGTTTATTTTATTCTTTTTTATTTGTTTTTCTTTGGGATTTGTTTGGGAATGATCTAAATGATGTTTAATTCACCTTAGAATCATTTTACAACCAATGGATCACTCAAACATGGCAATTCAAAACAACTCTTAATCTAAATGCACACACAAATAAATGCTTAATGAATTTAAGTGGAAAAGTTTTTGTTAACCCTAAATTTGATGATTTGGATCTTAATAACCTTGGGTTAGAGTTTTGGGATGTTACAAACCTTCCCCCCTTAAACAAAATCTCGTCCCAAGATTTTAGAAAGAAAACTAGGAAGTAAAGAGATTTGGGAACTCAGTCCTAATGTAATCTTCTCGCTCCCAAGTGGCTTCCTCTTCGGTATGGTTGCTCCATTGAATCTTGAGAAACTTAATACTACTGGTCCTGGTGGTTCTGTAGGCTTCCTCTAGGATACGGATGGGCACTTCACGATACGTCGGGTCTTTGTTGATATCAACAGCTCGGTGATCGATGTTCTTGAAAACTTCGGTCTTCTCCGGAACTTCTAGGCATCTCCTCTGGTAGTTCCAGTTGATATGGAACACATTATGGATGGCTGACATCTCCTCTGGTAGTTCCAGTTGATACGATACCTCTCCTCGACGGTTCAGAATCTTGAAGGGTCCGATATATCTGGAGGCTAATTTTCCTTTCAGACTAAAACCTTGGGTTCCCTACAATGGCGAAACCTTGAGATATACAAAATCTCCAACATTGAAAGTCAGGTCCCTCCTTCTCTTGTCAGCATAACTCTTCTGTCTAGATTGGGCGGTCTTGAGGTGCTCATGGACTTTGTGAACCTTCTCTTCAGCTTCTCGAAGAATGTCGGGTCCAAAGATCTGACTCTCTTCTACTTGCGACCAATTCAAAGGGGTGCGGCACTTTATTCCGTATAGGAACTCAAATGGGGCCATTTGCAAACTAGATTGATAACTGTTGTTATATGAGAATTCTGCGAAAGGCAGGCAGTCTTCCCATTTTGATCCGTACTCTAACACACAAGCCCTCAACATATCTTCTAAGATTTGGTTGACTCTTTCAGTCTGTCCATCAGTTGCGGGTGATAAGTGGTGCTGAAATTCAACTTGGTGCCTAATCCTTCCTGGACTTTCTGCCAAAATCTCGAGGTAAACTGGGTCCTCGATCTGATACTATGGTCTTGGGGGTTCCATGTAGACTAATAATCCTAGCAATATATAGCTCTGCTAGCTTCGAACTCTGGTAGGTTGTCTTGACAGGTATAAAGTGAGCTACCTTGGACAGTCTATCAACGATGACCCAGATTGAGTCATTTCCCCTACTAGAAGTAGGCAAACCGGTGATCAAGTCCATTCTGACAGAATCCCATTTCCATTCCAGAATCTGCAATGGTTGCAATAGTCCTATGGGTCTCTGATGCTCTGCTTTCACTCTTTGACAAATGTCACACTTGGCGATGTAGCTTCCGATTTGTCTCTTCAACTTGTGCCACCAAAATTGCTGCTTCAAATCTTGATACATCTTCATTCCTCCGAGGTGGATAGAATAAAGAGTATCATGAGCTTCCTGCATGATAACTTGCTTCAGCTCCGAATCTGCTGGCACACAGATACGTCATTTGTACCACAGAACTCCTTTGTCTTTGGTGAATCCAGGTACCTTTCCTGTACCAATACGATGTTTGATTCCGTCGATACTTTCATTTCCCTTCTGGGCTTCCTTGATTTGGCTAATCAAAGTGGGTTGAAGTTCAATGCTAGCTAAAAATCCTTTGCTAACTAGCTCAGTTCTGAACTACTGCAACTCCTCATACAAACTTGGTTACTTCTCCTTGATCATGGTGTTTAGCCTACACGGCAATCTGCTAAGAGCATCCGCTACCACATTGGCTTTGCCGGGGTGATAGTGCATGTCAAGGTCATAATCCTTGATTAACTCTATCCATCTCCTTTGCCTCATATTCAGCTCCTTCTGAGTGAAAATATACTTCAAGCTTTTGTGATCTGCGTAAATCTCACAGCGATTACCCATCAGATAATGATGCCAGGTCTTCAAGGCCAAAACTACGGCTGCTAACTCAAGACCATGGGTCGGATAGTTCTACTCATGCTGCTTCAGTTGTCAAGACAGATAAGCGATGACTTTGCCTTCTTGCATCAGTACACATCCGATACCGATCTTAGATGCATCACAATATACATCAAACGGCTTCTTGATATCTGGCATGATCAATATTGGGGCTCAAATCAATCTCTTCTTCAGCTCTTGGAAACTGGCTTCACATTTGTCGGTCCATTCAAACTTCTTGTCCTTCTGCAACAGTTGGGTCATGGGTCTGGCGATGCTCGAGAATCGTTCTATGAACTTGCGGTAATATCCCGCTAATCCGAGAAATGCACGGACTTGGGTTTGAGTGGTGGGGGCTTCCCATGCTTCGACATCTCTGAGCTTAGTGGGATCAACAGAGACTCCTCTGGCAGACACAATATGTCCTAGGAATCCTACTTCTTTCAGCCAAAACTCACATTTGCTGAACTTGGAATATAACCGATGCTCTCTCAGGGTTTCTAGGATGATTCTCAGATGTTGCTCATGCTCTTCTTCTGACTTGGAGTAGATAATGATATCGTCGATAAACACAACGACAAAATTATCTAGGAAATTCATAAAGATCTTATTCATGAGATTCATGAAATAAGCAGGGGCATTGGTTAATCCAAAAGACATGACCATATACTCGTATAAACCATAACAAGTAGTAAAGGCGGTCTTCGGAATATCCGTTGCACGAATCTTAAGTTGGTGATAACCAGTCCTAAGATCAATCTTTGAGAATACTTGGGCACCAGCCAACTGATCAAATAGATCCTCTATCTTTGGCAAAAGGGTACTTGTTTTTGTTGGTGACGTCATTCAGGTTTCTGTAATCGGTGCACAAACGGTTGCCTCCATCTTTCTTGTTGATGAATAACACTGGTGATCTCCATGGCAATGCGCTTGGTTGAATCAAGCATGTTGCTAACATAGCATCCAACTGCTTCTTCAATTCTACTAACTCTGAGGGGTTCATGCTATAGGGTCTCTGGGCTATGGGTCCGGTTCTGGGGATTAGTTCGATAATGAACTCAATATCCCTATCCGGGGGCATACCTGGCAATTCATCTGGGAATACATTGGGGTATTCACAGACTACTCGGACTTGGTCTATGGTGGTTAGGGCTAGACTCTTGTTGCACTTGAATTGACGGGGTAAGGTTTCAGATATATGCTCTATTGTTACTCCAGAACTACTAGTCATGGTGATGGCTTTCTTAGCACAGTCTATCAGTCCTTTATGCCTTGACATCCAATCCATACCTAGTACTACTTCCAATCCTTTGGTTCCAAGTACTATTAGATTAGCATAAAAATCTATCCCATGTATTCTGATAGGCATAGCTTTGCAAATTTTTCTAGCTTTTGTAGTTGAACCGGGAATTTGAACTATCATGACATGCTTCAAGTTAGTTGGGTGAATCTTACTAGTGCATGCAAATTCTTCAGTGACAAATGAGTGCGATGCTCCAGAATCAAACAACACTCTTGCTAAAACTGAGTTGACAGAAAACATACCTAGCACTACATCTGGCGCTTCTTGAGCTTCTTCGGCGTTCATGTGGAAGAGACGACCGTTGTGCTTGTGAGGGTTCCCTGGGGCAAATCTTCTTCCTGGTTGAACACGACACTGCTGTTGAGCGGGGGCATTTACATTGGTAGTGGCGGCAGTCTTCTTGGAGCACTCATTGGAATAGTGACCCTTCACTCCACACTCGAAACAAGTTATCTGGGACTTGTCTTTAGCTGCGACAGGCACAACATTGCTTCCAGTTCTGGGTGCAGTGTTGTTGTTGTTGTTGCTCTTGGGAGGTGCATGGTTGAAATTGCTGGTGTTGCCGGGGTTGTTGTTGTTTCCTCCAGACTTCACATTGCCTCCGCTACGGTTGGGGTAGCTTGGGCGAGACATTAGGGGTCGGTTGTTCCTTGGTGCATATCCTGGTGAGGGGTTGGGACGATAGTTCTGGTGACTGTTGGACCCAGTTTGCTGCAACATACGACGTTTGCGGTTGTCGTTTGCCTGGTTAATATTCCCTTCATCTGAATGGTAGAGTCGACTAGCTCTTCGAGATCCTCGAAGCGGATGTTGACGAGGACCGTCTGCATCTCATCATGCAGTCCGTTCAGGAATCTCTCCTTCTTCTTGGCCTCTGTGTTGATCTCATCAGGTGCGTATCTGGAAAGCGACATGAATCTGTCATGGTACTCCACCACAGTCATTCTGCCTTGCTTCAACTCTCTGAATTCATCCCTCATTCGGGTGACTAGGCCCTGTGGCACGTGGGTGCAGCTGAACTTGATTTTGAAGGCTTCTCATGTCATCACTTGACCATGGTTCATCAGGCGGATGTTGTTCCACTAGGCTCTTGCATCTCCTGCCAAGTAGTGGGTGGCAAAGAGAACTTTCTCGTTGTCATCAACTCTGGCTACTTCCAAATTTTTCTCCATCGTCTGCAACTAGTCATCATCATCTAATGGGTTCTCCGAAGTGCTAAAGATTGGGGGATTGGTATTCTAGAAATTTTTCAGCTTGGATCCTTGATGATCCTGATTTCCATGCCCTTGGTTGTTTTGGGTCATCTAGGCTATGTGTTGCAGTGTTGCTAAGTTGGCCTGGCGCTATGCCCTGCTTGCTTCACGGTCTGCAACTAACATTTGCATAATCTGCAGCATTGGGTCTTGCGATGAGCTGCTCCCTCCAGGGTTTTCACGAGTCATCTGAAGATTGAGATGGATAAAGAGGTAAGAGGGGAAGTTCTAGGGTTTATGGTTTTTGATTTCAAAGCTAAAACTTTGAGTTTGACTCAGGTTTTGCAACTAATTCCATTTCATTCATTCAGACAGGCACACGATACAAACACACACACACCACAACAACAAGGGAAAATAGATGGTTTTAAGAACCATTATGTAAGCTATGATACAATGGGACCGATACATCTCATGCTACGACAGTGATCTAGTGCATCTACTCATCGTCGATGAAGTCGGAGTCGTCATCGTCGGTGTAGAAGTCCACGACATCCTCCTCCAGAAAGTCATCATCATTGCTGAGGTAAGAATCCATATCTGCCTGGATGTCTTCACCTTCCTCTTCGTCTTCCTTTGCTGCAAGTTGAGCTTCTTGCTCCTTGATGGTCTTCTCGAGGTCGGCCACCTTCTTGCGAAGACGGGTGATGGTATGATCCTTCTTTTCGCGCTGGAGGCGAAGAGACTGACGGTCCTTGACAAGCAGTGAGAAAGTCTGGGCCTTCTGGGCGGCAATGGCACGGTTGTGGTTGGCAAACTCCCTAGCATTGTCCAATTCCTTCTGGCGATCGTACAGCAGGAAGTCAAGGTTCTCCACTTGACGCTTCAACTCCGGGTGACTTGGCATCTCCATTGGCATTCCCATGAAGTCACGCCATGCATAGTGTGCAAATCGGGTTCCTTGGATTTGGTTGACACTGAGGGCACATATATGTGCGAGAGCTTCATGCATTTCCCTGGCTAATCCATCTAGCCAGTTGTTCTCTCTTATGGAGAACTGGATTCTCCCAGACGTTGGTGCTTCTATGCTTCCTCGAAGATCAGCGGTGACTAGCCATTGTAAATCTCCTCCTGGGGGTCTAGGAAGTTGAGCTCCAAGAAACTCCGGATGTGGGCGTCCCAATAACTCAGATAGTGAATCTAGATCCCTCTCGAAGATCAGTTGGCCTTCGTTGCCCAACTGGTAGAACTTGCTGAACTGAGTCTACATCTACAAGAATTTAGGATGAGGAAGTTAGTGAAGTGATCAAGTGTGTCAAATTTTAGGTAGTAATGTAAGAATTGGAGGAACATGAATTTTTGAGAAAGAATGAATTCCCAAGGGTAAGAGAGGAAATAGTTTTTCATAAATACTCACTTTGGTGTTGAAATTAAGTTTTTGTTCGGACGTTCATTCTAACTAGGGTCTCCTATGGTCAGGATGGCTCTGATACCAACTTGTCAACACCCGGATTTTTAATCCCAGATGCCTGTTATGTCATACATCGCAATCCCAGGATTACCATTTTTGCGAGACATAACAGATTGGATATCATAGTACATCATCCATTACAAACCATAATAAGGTCTTACACGAATAAAGGATCTCATGATCCAGTCTTAATGCAACAAGCAGCGGAATAAATAATAAGTGTAGTGGTGGGGTCCATCTTTAGAAGCACAGGCAATACTGATGATGGAAGATAGTCCTAGTTATCATAGTCGTCCCGTTGTCCTTCATCTTGGTAGTCTCCTTCATAGTCTGGCCATAGGAATAGCCAGGGACAAAAGCCATGAGTACTCTTTAAGTACTCGCACACTATCACTAACAAGTAAGGTAGTTCTAGTGGGAAATGATAACTCTAGGTTTATTTGTAAATTTAAGTTTGAAACCTAAGCTGAGTTCAGAAATAAAGAAAGATAAAACAAGTTCTAGAATCACTTAAGTTGGGAAGCTAGTGTCATATTCACAACCCTATTGTGGTCAAGTCACGATTCATCATTCATTTCATAAGTCATTTTGAAAATATCTGACAACGAAACAGTATGGCCACTCCAACTGTCCATAACCGTGGACATGGCTATTCAAATAGTTTGACACTCTGCAGAGGTGGTAAACTTTCACCACAAGATTCGATACATTTGTCAGGGATAACCCTGAATCATCATACTTAGTATGCAGATAATCAAACATAACCTTTCCTTTACACACCCTAGTATAAGCACCTCTCCTATGAGCATGGCCTCCCAACCATGACCATCTGTCATCTTGGGCACTTCATAGGTGGACAACATTGAGAGGTAGCCTTAGCTCAAACCTCTCCTGCAAGGGAACTAATACTAATGCATATAAACTTCCGGCTAAGCCTTACCCAATTCAGGTATTGTGGTTGTACGGTAAAATTGGAATGGTATCGCATTTGAATCCAACCATCAGTTTTTGTAAGAGGGCTAAGGCTCATGCCTCAACATTTTCATCATCATAAACCATTTGTGTTTCTCAGCACATGTCCACATCTGTTTTGACATGTGTTGAGAAACACAAATGGTTTATGATGATGAAAATGTTGAGGCATGAGCCTTAACCCTTTTACAAAACTGATGGTTGGATTCGGATGCAATACCATTCCAAATTTACCGTACAACCATAATACCTGAATTGGGTAAGGCTTAGCCGGAAGTTTATATGCATTAGTATTAGTTCCCTCGCGGGAGAGGTTTGAGTTGAGGCTACCTCTCAATGTTGTCCACCTATGCAGTGCCCAAGATGACAGATGGTCATGGTTGGGAGGCCATGCTCATAGGAGAGGTGCTTATACTAGGGTGTGTAAAGGAAAGTTTATGTTTGATTATCTGCATACTAAGTATGATGATTCAGGGTTATCCCTGATAGATGTATCGAATCTTGTGGTGAAATTGTACCACCTCTGCAGAGTGTCAAACTATTCGAATAGCCACGTCCGCGGTTATGGACAGTTGGAATGGCCATACTGTTTCGTTGTCAGATGTTTTCAAAATAACTTATGAAAGGAATGGTGAATCTTGACTTGACCACAAGAACCTAGTGTTTATGACACTAGGTTCCCAACTTAAGTGATTCTAGAACTTTATTTTATCTTTCTTTGGTTCAAAACTCAGCTTAGGTTTCAAACTTAACTTTATAGTTAAACATAGAGTTAGCACCTTAACTTAGAATTAAACTACTTGTTAGTGGTAGTTTGTGAGTACTTAAAGAGTACTCATGGCTTTTGTCCCTGGCTATTCTCATGGCCAGACTATGAAGGAGATTACCAAGATGATGGCCAGTAGGACGGCTATGATAACTAGGACTATCTGCCTTCGTCAGCATTGCCTGTGCCCCTGAAGATGGACCCCACCGCTACGCTTATCTTTTATTCCACTGCTTGTTGTATTAAGACTGGATCATGAGATCCTTATTTGTGTAAGACCTTATGTATGGTTTGTAATGGATGATGTACTGTGATATCCAATCTGTTATGTCTCACAAAAATGGTAATCCTGGGATTACAATGAATGACATAACAGGCATCTGGGATTAAAAATCCGGGTGTTGACAAGTTGGTATCAGAGCCATCCTGACCATAGGAGACCCTAGTTAGAATGGATGTCCGAACAAAAACATAATTTCAAAACGAAAGTGAGTATTTATGAAAAACTATTTCCTCTCTTACCCTTGGGAATTCATTCTTTCTCAAAAATTCATGTTCCTCAAAATTCTTACATTACTACTTAAAATTTGACACACTTGATCACTTCACTAATTTCCTCCTCCTTAATTCTTGTAGATGGAGACTCAGTTCAGCAAGTTCTACCAGTTGGGAAACGGAGGTCAACTGATCTTCGAGAGGGATCTGGATTCACTGTCGGAGTTATTGGGACGCCCACATCCGGAGTTTCTTGGAGCTCAACTTCCAGGACCCCCAGGAGGAGATTTACAGTGGCTAGTCACCGCTGATCTTAGAGGGAGCACCGAAGCACCAACGTCCGGGAGAATCCAGTTCTCCGTGAGAGAGAACAACTGGCTAGATGGATTAGCCAGGGCAATACATGAAGCTCTCGCACGTCTATGTGCCCTTAGTGTCAACCAACTCCAGGGAACACGTTTTGCTCACTATGCAAGACGTGACTTCATGGGAATGCCAATGGAGATGCCAAGTCACCCGGAGCTGAAACGTCAAGTGGAGAACCTTGACTTCTTGCTGTACGATCGCCAGAAGGAGTTCGACAATGCTAGGGAGTTCGCCAACCACAACCGTGCCATTGCCGCCCAGAAGGCCCAGACTTTCTCACTGCTAGTCAAGGACCGTCAGTCTCTTCGCCTCCAGCGCGAGAAGAAGGATCACACTATTGCCCGTCTTCGCAAGAAGGTGGCCGACCTCGAGAAGACCATCAAGGAGCAAGAAGCTCAGCTTGCCACAAAGGAAGAAGAAGAGGAGGGTGAAGACATTCAGGGACACATGGATTCTTACCTCAGCGATGATGATGACTTTCTGGAGGAGGATGTTGTGGACTTCTACACTGACGATGAGGACTCCGACTTCATTGACGAGGAGTAGATGCACTAGAGCACTATCGTAGCATGAGATGTATCGGTCCCACTGTATCGTAGCTTGCAGAATTGTTCTTCAAACCATATGTTTTCCTTTGATTGTTGTGGTGTGTGTTTGTATCGTGTGCTTGTTTGCATGAATGAAATGAAGTTAGTTGCAAAACCTGAGTCAAACTCAAAGTTTTAGCTTGAAACCAAAACCATGAACCTTAGAATTTCCCTCTTACCCCTTTATCTACCTCAATATTCAGATGACTTGTGGAAACCAAGGAGGGAGCAGCTCGTCGCAAGACCCAATGCTGCAGATCTTGCAGAATCTCATCACAGATAGAGAAGCTAGCAGGGCAGAGCGCCAAGCTAACTTAGCAACATTGCAGCAGATTGCCCAGATGGCTCTCAACAACCAGAACCATGGAAACCAGGATCACCATGGATCCAAACTCAAAAACTTCCAGAATACCAATCCCCCAATCTTTAACCAAGCTGAAAACCCACTAGATGCAGATGACTGGCTATAGACAATGGAAAACAACTTAGAAGTTGCCGGAGTTGATGACAACGAGAAAGTTCTCTTCGCCACCCACTATCTGGCAGGGGATGCAAGAGCTTGGTGGACTAGTATCCGCAATATGAACCATGGTCAAGTGATAACATGGGAAGCTTTCAAAACAAAGTTCAGCCGCACCCACGTGCCGCAAGGTCTACTCACCAGACTAAGAGATGAGTTCCGTGATTTGAAGCAAGGTAGAATGACTGTGGTGGAATACCGTGACAGATTCCTGTCACTTGCAAGATATGCCTCTGATGAGATCAACACAGAGGTCAAGAAGAAGGAGAGATTCTTGAACGGACTGCATGATGAGATGCAGACTGTCCTCGTCAACATCCGTTTCGAGGATCTCGAAGAGCTAGTCGACTCTGCCATTCAGATGGAAGGGAAGATTAACTAGGCAAACAACAACCACAAACATCGTATGATGCAGCAATCAGGATCCAGCAGTCACCAGAAGTACCGTCCCAACCCCTCACCAGGATATGCACCAAGGAACAACCGACCCCCAATGTCTCGCCCAAGCTACCCCAAACGTAGCGGAGGCAATGTGAAGTCTAGAGGAAAGAATCACAACTCCGTCAATGCCAACAACTTCAACCGTGCACCTCCCAAGAGCAACAACAACAACAACACTGCACCTAGAACTGGCAGTAATGTTGTGCCCTTCACAGCAAAGGACAAGTCCCAGATCACTTGTTTCGAGTATGGAGTGAAGGGTCACTATTCCAATGAGTGTCCCAGGAAGACTGTCGCCACTGCCAATGTGAATGCCCTAGATCAACAGCAACGTCGTGTTCAACCAGGGAGAAGATTTTCCCCAGGGAACCCTCACAACCGCAATGGTCGTCTCTTCCACATGAACGCCGAAAAAGCCCAGGAAGCGCCAGATGTAGTGTTGGGTATGTTTTCTGTCAACTCAGTTTTAGCAAGGGTATTTTTTGATTCGGGAGCATCGCATTCATTTGTCACCGAAGAATTTGCATGCACTAGTAAGATTCACCCAACCAACCTGAAGCATGTCATGATAGTTCAAATCCCCGGATCAACTACAAAAGCTAGAAAAATTTGCAAAGTTGTGCCTATCAGGATACATGGGATAGATTTTTATGCCAACCTAATTGTACTCGGAACCAAAGGATTGGAAGTAGTACTAGGTATGGACTGGATGTCAAGGCATAAAGGAATGATAGACTGTGTTAAGAAAGCCATCACCATGACCAGTAGCTCTGGAGTAACAGTAGAGCATATATCTAAAACCTTACCCCGTCAATTCAAGTGCAACAAGAGTCTAGCCCTACCCACCATAGACCAAGTAAGAGTAGTCTGTGAATACCCCGACGTATTCTCAGATGAATTGCCAGGTATGCCCCCGGATAGGGATATTGAGTTCATTATCGAACTAATCCCCAGAACTGGACCCATAGTCTAGAGACCCTATAGCATGAACCCCTCAGAGTTAGTAGAGTTGAAGAAGCAGTTGGATGCCATGTTAGCAACAGGCTTGATTTAACCCAGCGCATCGCCATGGAGATCAACAGTGTTATTCGTCGACAAGAAAGATGGAGGCAACCGTCTGTGCACAGATTACAGAATGTTGAATGACGTCACCATCAAGAATAAGTACCCCTTGCCAAAGATATAGGATCTATTTGATCAGTTGACTGGAGCCCAGGTATTCTCAAAGATTGATCTTAGGACTGGTTATCACCAACTTAAGATTCGTGCAACGGATATTCTGAAGACCGCCTTTACTACTCGCTATGGTTTATACGAGTATACGGTTATGTCTTTTGGATTAACCAATGCCCCTGCTTATTTCATGAATCTCATGAATAAGATCTTTATGAATTTCCTAGATAAGTTTGTAGTTGTGTTTATCGACGACATCCTTATCTACTCCAAGTCAGAAGAAGAGCATGAGCAACATCTGAGAATCATCCTAGAAACCCTGAGAGAGCACCGGTTATATGCCAAGTTCAGCAAGTGTGAGTTTTGGCTGAAAGAAGTAGGATTCCTAGGCCATATTGTGTCTGCCGGAGGAGTCTCTGTTGATCCCGCCAGGATCAAAGATGTCGGAGCATGGGAAGCCCCGACCACTCAAACCCAAGTCCGTGCATTTCTCGGATTAGCGGGATACTACCGCAAGTTCGTAGAAGGATTCTCAAGAATCACTAGACCCATGACCCAATTGCTGAAGAAGGACAAGAAGTTTGAATGGACAGACAAATGTGAAGCCAGTTTCTAGGAGCTGAAGAAGAGATTGATATCAGCCCCAATATTGATCATGCCAGATATCAAGAAGCCATTTGATGTATATTATGATGCATCCAAGATTAGCCTAGGATGTGTATTGATGCAAGAAGGAAAAGGCATCGCGTATCTATCTCGACAACTGAAGCAGCATGAGTAGAACTATCCGACCCATGATCTTGAATTAGCAGTTGTAGTGTTGGCATTGAAGACATGGTGTCATTATCTTATGGGTAATCGTTGTGAGATTTACTTAGATCATAAGAGCTTGAAATATATTTTCACTCAGAAGGAGCTGAATATGAGACAAAGGAGATGGATAGATTTAATCAAGGATTATGACCTTGACATTCACTATCACCCCGGCAAAGCCAATGTGGTAGCGGATGCTCTTAGCAGATTGCCGTGTAGGCTTAACACCATGATCAAGGAGAAGCAGCCAAGTTTGTATGAGGAGTTGGAGCAGTTCAGAACTGAATTAGTTAGCAAAGGATTCTTAGCAAGCATTGAACTTCAACCCACATTAATCAGCCAAATCAAGGAAGCCCAGAAGGGAAATGAAAGTATCGATGGAATCAAACGTCGTATTGGTACAGGAAAGGTACCTGGATTCACTGAAGACGAAGAAGGAGTTCTGTGGTACAAAGGACGTATCTGTGTGCCAGCAGATTCAGAGCTGAAGCAAGTTATCATGAAGGAAGCTCACGATACTCTTTATTCTATCCACCCTGGAGGAACGAAGATGTATCAAGACCTGAAAGAGCAATTTTGGTGGCACAAGATGAAGAGAGAAATCGGAAGCTACATCGCCAAGTGTGACATCTGTCAAAGAGTGAAAGCAGAGCATCAGAGACCCGCAGTACTGTTGCAACCATTTCAGATTCCAGAATGGAAATGGGATTCCGTCGGAATGGACTTTATCACCGGTTTGCCTACTTCCAGTAGGGGAAATGACTCAATCTAGGTCATAGTTGATAGACTGTCCAAGGTAGCTCACTTTATACCTGTCAAGACTACCTACCAGAGTGCGAAGCTAGCAAAACTGTACATTGCTAGGATTGTTAGTCTGCATGGAATCCCCAAGACCATAGTATCAGATCGAGGAACCCAGTTTACCTCGAGATTTTGGCAGAAAGTTCAGGAAGGATTGGGAACCAGGTTAAACTTCAGCACCGCGTATCATCCGCAAACTGATGGATAGACTGAGAGAGTCAACCAGATCTTAGAAGATATGTTAAGAGCTTGTGTGTTGGAATACGGATCAAAATGGGAAGACTGCCTACCTTTCGCAAAATTCTCATATAACAACAGTTATCAAGCTAGTTTGCAGATGGCACCATTTGAATTCCTATACAGAAGAAAGTTCCGCACCCCTTTGAATTGGTCGCAAGTAGGAGAGAGTCGGATCTTTGGACCCGACATTCTCCGCGAAGCTGAAGAGAAAGTTCACAAAGTCCGTGAGCACCTCAAGACCGCCCAATCCAGACAGAAGAGTTATGCTGACAAGAGAAGGAGAGACCTGACTTTCAATGTCGGAGATTTTGTATATCTCAAGGTTTCGCCATTGAAAGGAACCCAACGCTTTAGTCTGAAAGGAAAGTTAGCCCCCAGATATATAGGGCCCTTCAAGATTCTGAACCGTCGAGGAGAAGTATCGTATCAACTGGAACTACCTGAAGAGATGTCAGCCATCCACAATGTGTTCCATATCTCGTTACTTCGCAAATGCCTGGAAGTGCCAGAGAAGACTGAAGTTTTCAAGAACATCGATCATAGAGCTATGGAGATCAACAATGACCTGACCTATCGTGAAGTGCCCATCTGTATCCTAGAAGAAGCTTATAGAACCACCAGGACCAGGAGTATCAAGTTTCTCAAGATTCAATGGAGCAACCATACCGAAGAGGAAGCCACTTGGGAGCGAGAAGATTACATTAGGACAGAGTTCCAAGATCTCTTTAGTTCCTAGTTTTCTTTATAAATCTCGGGACGAGATTTTGTTTAAGGGGGGGAGGTTTGTAACATCCCAAAACTTTAATCCAAGATTATTAAGATCCAAATCATCAAAATTTGGGTTAACAAAAACTTCTCCAATTAAAAATATTAAAGCATTCATATGTGTGTGCATTTAAATAGGAGTTGATTTGAATTGCCATGATTAAGTGATCCATTGCTTGTAAAATGATTCTTAGGTGAAATAAACATCATCTAGATCTTTCCCAAACAAATCCCAAAGAAAAACAAATCAAAATGAATAAAAGAATGAAATGGTCATTTGTGCCATTTTAATCAGCATGCCTACTTTGGCTATTCCTAGTACTCAAAACCTAGCAGGAACAATTATGGATCTTTGCACCCCTTGCTAGTACACATAATGATGTACCAAGGCCCACTTTGTGATCTGCCAAAAACATTCAAACACTAATTTTAAATGGCATTTGAAAATTAAATCCATTTCATATAGGAAGATCCCACTATTTCAAAAACGACTCAAATGAGCTCAAATTCCAAAAACCCAAGCACCCACAGAGTCTCAAGCTTATACCTAGCACACCCACCAAAAATCTTTTCAAAATTCAAAAATAAAGTTCTTGCGGCCATTTCCACAAACACATGGCAGGCAGGGTTACACTCTAAACCTAGCTCACTGTTTACTACAGAGTTTTGCCCCCATTTGATCTCCATTTAATCCCTTTGTCCCCTCTTGATCAAACCAAGCCCTTTGCACCCCATCCCCTACCCCCTAGTGGCATTGCCATGCCATGCCGAGCACATGCTTGCCGGCCGACCATGCCATCGCCGCAGCAGACCGTCCCCCTCCCTCTCACCATGTCTAGTAGCTAGCCCGGACCTCACCACCACTCTTTGTCCCCTCCCCGAGCCAGGCCAAGCCGTGGACGACTGAGGAACCGTCGCGCCCAGTGTGTCTGCACCATGCCGAGCATGCGCCAGAGCGTCGTGCCCGACACGCGTGCACACGCCGTCCCTCAACCGCATCCCGCGCCCACCGCGTCGCCACGACCCCAGGAACACCGCGGACATGCCCGTTCGCAGCCCCTTGCACCACAGCCACCGCTCGCCGTTGAGACCGCCGCCTCTGCCGCTCAGAGCGCCAGCACCGCTCGACCGCATACCACCGCCCCTAGGCCCGCATTTGCCCCGTAGCGCACCGCCAGGAGACCAGCCACCGCCCCCTACCTCGAGCCACACCGCTAGCACGCTGTGCAGCCCTCGCCGAAGCCGCCCGCCCAAGCCTCTCGGTCGCATCGTCGGATAGCCGGAGCAGCGCGAGCACTTGCTCGCCGGAATTTGGCCGGAGGAGCCCGCAGCAGAGGAGGAGAAGGCCCCGCTGATTGCGACCACCCCCGTTTGCCCGCCTCGCCGTCGTCGCTGGAGCCCTGGTACGCCCCCTGAGCACCCCCACCGAGCCGCTAGGGTTAGAGTTCGCCGGCGACCTGTTCGTCGTCGACGACGAGCCCTAGCCGTTGATCCTACTTCTAATCCAACGACCCACATCGCCCCGTACCGCTTCGCGTGTTATGAGCCTCTGACCGGTGGACCCCCCTGTCAGATGAGCCCCGCGTCGCGTAGTGTCACTGGGCCGGCCCGTTAGCTTTCCCGCGCGACCCATTTAGTTTGAATTAGGATTTTTCTATTTTAGTTTAAACCTTGTTCTGTCCCCTAGCTTGAAATTCAATTCAGAGAGATCTACAAATCCAAATGGAGTGATTCAAATTTTGTTAGAAAGCTACTGAAAAGATCTATCCAAGCCTATTGGATTTAATTCAATTAGAGTTAGAGATCTCGCCTAGTAAAAATAACAAAACAGAAGCTTTTGCCCATTCAAACATTTTTATAAAATCAACCAAGTTAGCTTTTGAGTTGATTCCAACTCTCAAAAATCACATTTCACCATACCTATATGAATATGTAATAATATTAAGGTTTACATGCAGTGACTTCGGACTAATACCAAAATAATGCTATATAGGCATTTCTAGTCACTTTAAATTATTAAATATTAAACTTAAACCAAAGTAATTGTCATCCAACCCTTAAATCACATTCCCACATGTTAGAATATGTGGTGATGACATGTGTCCACATGATCCCATATTTTAAGTGGTGAATATTAAATCTTAGTTAATTTTTCAATGAGTAGAAATTACTTTTCTAAAATAAAAAGAATGAAGCTATTACTAAAACTTGTGATGCTGGTGATGATAATAGATCATCAAATGTGTGCCTTAGAGTGCTAATTAGACTAGTTAAATATTGTTTGGTGATTGTGTACTCCGTATGTATTTATAGACGATAGTACCGACTAAGCTTTCGAGGAGGAGTTCTATCAAGAGGAGGAAGAAAACTTCAACCACTGCACCAACCAAGACAAGCTAACACTTGCAAGTATTATACTTAGCAAGCCACCATTAACAATGCAAGCTAACACTTGCAAGTATAATGCTTAGCAAGCTAGAATTAAGTTAGATGATTGAGCAAAGATGTTTTAGGCATGCTTTGGTTATACCACTTTGACTATTACTTACCCCAAGTATTACTTTCCAAGCTTTACTTCCTTTACTTTAAACAAAGTCTTTTACTTGTTTTGAAGGTAGCATAAAGAGTATAAAACTTGGCCTATTTAGATAAACTTTAGATGTCATTCTATGGCATGAGATTGATCCCATCTTTCCACCTTAGTGAACACACTTAACTTAATAGTTTAGAGTTAGATAAAATTTTGACTCACTTAGATGGGAACACTTGGTGAAAATGAATTATGAAAACCATGGAATGATGAGTCATTCTATTGAGATGTTTTGACATGTGTTGAGAAACACAAAAGGTTTATGATGATGAAAATGTTGAGGCATGAGCCTCAACCCTTTTACAAAACTGATGGTTGGATTCGGATACGATACCATTCCAAATTTACCGTACAACCACGATACCTGAATTGGGTAAGGCTTAGCCGGAAGTTTATATGCATTAGTATTAGTTCCCTCGCGGGAGAGGTTTGAGCTAAGGCTACCTCTCAATGTTGTCCACCTATGCAGTGCCCAAGATGACAGATGGTCATGGTTGGAAGGCCATGCTCATAGGAGAGGTGCTTATACTACGGTGTGTAAAGGAAAGGTTATGTTTGATTATCTGCATACTAAGTATGATGATTCAGGGTTATCCCTGACAGATGTATCGAATCTTGTGGTGAAAGTGTACCACCTCTGTAGAGTGTCAAACTATTCGAATAGACGCGTCCGCGGTTATGGACAGTTGGAATGGCCATATTGTTTCGTTGTCAGATGTTTTCAAAATAACTTATGAAAGAAATGATGAATCTTGACTTCCACGATAGGGTTGTGTTTATACACTAGCTTCCCAACTTAAGTGATTCTAGAACTTTATTTTATCTTTTTTTGATTCAGAACTCAGCTTAGGTTTCAAACTTAACTTTATAGTTAAACATAGAGTTAGCACCTTAACTTAGAATTAAACTACTTGTTAGTGGTAGTTTGCGAGTATTTAAAGAGTACTCATGGCTTTTGTCCCTGGCTATTCTCATGGCCAGACTATGAAGGAGATTACCAAGATGATGGCCAGCAGGACGACTATGATAACTAGGACTATCTGCCTTCGTTAGCATTGTATGTGCCCCTGAAGATGGACCCCACCGCTACGCTTATCTTTTATTCCACTGCTTGTTGTATTAAGACTGGATCATGAGATCCTTATTTGTGTAAGACCTTCTATATGGTTTGTAATGGATGATGTACTGTGATATCCAATCTGTTATGTCTCGCAAAAATGGGAATCCTGGGATTATGATGAATGACATAAAAGGCATCTGGGATTAAAAATTCGGGTGTTGACATAGCGGGACACAGCATGAGCAACCAAGAAGTTCCAATTCGACCAACAACGAACCAGTAACACACTGACATATGAGCCCCATCCTCTCAGAAATGACCCGAGAGCAACCATAGGCCCGCAAAACCAAGGAGCATGGAGCTTGACCCGAGCACCAGGAAGGTTAGAGCTCTTTAAAAATTTGAGATAGAAAGGAAAGATCAATTAAATGGTATGGTAGGTTGTAGAAAAATACAATATATTTCCTATTAGGATCCTAATTGAAAGAATTAACTAATTGGCTAAGTAGTATTTAGCAAGTGAAATATCACTATGGCAGAAATTCAACAAAAAATAGATCTCACCAATACAAATCCTAATCCAAATATAGTCAATTTAACCATCTTTAACAATAAAAATATTTTTTGAAAACAATGACCAATGTCCAATTATTCACTTGTTGAGAGTCTACTCTCTGGTCCATATTAATGTTCTCAAATTTGTCTAGATATGAATGCATCTAAACTAAATACTTAACGAGATACATACGAATCTACACAAAGTTGAGAACATTAATATGGACCGGAGGGAGTACAAATAATAAATCTCGGCAGAGGTCAAACCAGTTAAACCTAGAAAATTATATATATATATATATATATATATATATATATATATATATATATATATATATATATAAAAATCTCAGCAAAGGTCGATTTTTAACAACCATGGTTTGTATATGTGTTGACACACCAGCACGTAGGCCCAACGAAAGTGAACCACCAATCAACCAAACAGGCTCAAAGCTAGGTATCTTAGATATCTTTAGAGATTGTTGCAAAACATTCACCATGAAGATCAGGTAAGTAGCGAGATAATGCACCGCCACACTAAGAAATAAAAGGAAAACGGATGTATCTGTAGTTGCATTGTTTGAATTACTGCAGGGAAAACAATGATCATAACTCCGACTATCCCCAGTTACACAAAAGTTATATTATAACAATGATCGTAACTCTGACTATCCTAAGCAAGTAAATCGAAAATCTAAGAAGAAGGCTTTCAGGAGTGCCTACAACACTTACTCATCCATCTATAATAGATGCATAGAGTATATCAATTGTAAAAAAAAACACCCGATTTGTTCTGTGAGTAGAGCTTAGCTAGAGCTTCCAGATTATAGTAAGGAGGGCACAAACCAAATAATCTGGAAGCTCCCGCGACAAATTTTTCTAGATGAAACATAAGTAAATTTCCATTTCAGCAGAAAGTAATGAAAACAACCAAATTAGTATCAATTCAGTTTCTAGGCCAAAACATCAGGTAATACATAAGTATTACGTTGCGATGAGTGGTCGAGTACCAAAAAACGATGATGTTTTATTTGTCCTCGGTGAATGAAAATCGACGGATGGAGCGGAATCTGATTCATCCTCCTCTGGTTCATCGTTGTCGTTGTTCTGATCTTCTTTTCTTCATGAGAATCGACAGAAATAGGCACGTAATTATACCATCTTTTGAGTAAATTCATTCCTGAGAATATGAAAGAATTAGGAACATATGAAATCTTAGCTTATAAAAGAGGGGAGCATAATGGAACAACCAATCGATGGGCAAAAAAATACCATACCAACGGAATACAAAGAGAAGGAGCTGGCCCAACTGGTGGTCCATATGAGAACGCTGCCGCTGATGTAGTGCTAGCACTACACCTGATACTAAATAGAGCACATTTTTTTTTCTTAATATTTCAAGAGAATGAAGACACAAAGTGAACATCTCGTGTTGGAGTAGCAACAACATGCATAATCTGATTGTAAATAATATTTGACCATCCACAAAATTACCTGGACTATATTTCATACGTATCCCACTACAAAAAGTTTTGTTCTTATATAGGGGCACTTGGGGCGTCTCGTCGTGCTAATAATTTATCGCGTATATCCATTTTATCTTCTCAGGTTGCTGTCACTTCTCATAGTGAGTCTGAATTTCTTCAAGAAATCATTGATCTGAATGGAAAGATCAGAAGTAATGCAAAGTTATGAATTGATAGAATATCAAATGGTTGTGACACCAACAGGATTATTAACTCTAATGATCAGAGTGTCTGTCTCGTAGAAATTAGATGATACCTTGTGCTCCGAAAAACTGAAGGTCGAGAACTATGACCCGATTATTTGCAAAATTCTCCTTCTTGAAGCACTAACCAGACCGAAGACATCAACTAAACCTCCCGCAATTTATACATAATTGTACATTAGAATAGCAGAATCACCAGTGATTTCTCCTCCAAAATTTACAGATAATTATAAAACATGTACTCATACAGCCAGTGGATGTAACCTAACAAATATAAGATATGTATGTTAGAAGCTGTTATAGATTTGGTGCCACTTCCCGTTGGCAGAGTATCACATATATACGTCCTAGGGAACAGGGATGCCTTCATTTGTAGAAGAAAATATTAAGGTAAGGTTTAAAAAATTCATCCCTAAATTGTTCAATACCACTAATTATTGCAAAAAATGATAATCATGAGAAGTACTAAAGGGAGCACAAAATTTCGAAGGAGTGAACCGATTAACAATACTCATGTGAAACTGGAAGGAACATAATTGTCCTCTTACTACAACAATTGAAAGGGAAAATAAGTAAATAACCACTGGAAACTCTCACCTACGCAATCAAAGTTCTATGCAAAATACAGTAGGATATAAAAAGTAGGCACATCCAACTCAGCATCCGACGCCTTTAAACCTCGTCGAAGAATATCCTCCTCAAAGTGCTGTGAAGAAACAATATAGTAAAACAAAATTAGACGGGAAAATTTGTGTCAAGCCTACAGTTACAAAGATATGCATCCAAACTCTACAAAACCTGATACGCCCACATGTCAGATATGGAATACCTGTTCGCTAGGCTCTAAATTTATTATCCATTGATTTTCATACACTGTGTGGTATAAATAGAGAATAATGGAATGGCATGGAATGTGAACCCGCTTCCTCCTAGATGCCCACTAAATCAAGGAATCAATTACACTTTAATTAAGACTCGGCTATAGTACTTTTTGTAGGAGAATAGATATACGGTAGTAGCTATATCGATAAATGAAGCGCTCCATCTATGCACAATGCCTAGATAGCCCAATGAAGCTTTGAAGAGGACTTCTTATATTTGGGTCATGATTTGTGGTGCCGGTGGCATCTATGCACAATGCCTAGATAGCCCAATGAAGGTTTCAAGAGGACTTCTTATATTTGGGTCATGACTTGTGGGGGCGAAGGCATCAGACAATTATTTCGTTCCAGGAAATCAGTAGGCCCAGATAAAAGTTTTAAGTCTTGTTGCCCTCTGCTTGTAAGAGTTTCCTCAGGGTGGCACTTCACATGATTGTACAACAACTCCATGATACCTTAATAAAAAAAATAGAGCATACAATTATGGGAAAACAATAGGAGGAATGCATAAACGAACAATAGCATGTATATATCTATATTATATCATCAGGCTAAATTTTTGACAGATTTAGTATCATAAACCAGAACCGAGAATAATCATTCAACTGGACCTATAGTATAGCTACTGGAAAATTTTCCCTCCATTCTACCATTAAAGGAAGCAATTCAATAGAAGTCTATAGTGGTACTGAACTATATAACCAATAGAATATTAAATAAGAATTGGTACTGACCTCTTTAGTGCCCCTACAAATTGAGGAGCCAAAAAAATCTTTGATAATCCTTTGGTCAGATATCGCAGCATGCTAATGATTGTAGCATCGACACATCAAACAGAAAAAGGAACTTGTAACTGTCAAAATAATAGCATGGCATGAGTGGCACAAAACATAATCAAAGTAAAACTGCATGGCTACACTGGAGATAACCCAACAGAAATATCATCGATCGAGCGAGCGCGGCCCCACGCCACAAGCTAATAAAACCGAAAGAGGTGCATCGAGAATCTTCTCGTGATAATGCCCGGACACATTTTTACCTCAAAACAATATTGATCATAAATTATGGTTGCTGAATACACCATGTTAGTCATGTCCAAAGATGTTTCCAGCGCCAAGGATATTCAGTAACAAAAGGCTATTCATTTTTTATTCAAATACAAATGGCAGTTTCTACTCCAAAGCTCCCTTACGATTCACTTTTCCTACATGAGACAATAACCGGATTTGTTATATGTATGGAGCAAGAAAGTGAACAACACAGAAAATAACCCTTCATATCAATGCAAATACTGCAATCAAATCAAATGTGCAGGCAACGTTAATCTACTGCTTTGGAGGAAGATCTTGGCTATGAGATGCATTACTTACCTGTGACATAACATTTTAGTATTGAACTGTACGACACTAACACAGCTTAACGTAAACTATCACCTGCACACGTGCCTCCAACATTAGGACAACATATTAGGCCCTGGAGTCAACCACACATAGGTGAAAGTGTTTTCCCTGTCAGAGAACGACACATGTTGTCGTATGTGCTCTGCATCACCGCTTATAACTTTTCTCAAATTGGTGAACCAATAACACATTCATGGCGCCACTAACTGATTTAGTTAGATAAGAAGATGCAGGCATGGCAGTGAATGAACTACCTTGGAGAAGGAGGTCGGATAAAGACGTCGCTGAAGCAACTAACGACAACCTGCTAGATGTAGAGGCCGACCACATCGACGGTGTTGATAGTCGACAGTAGCAGCCCAGCTAGGTGGTGCAGTAGATGTACACACGGGTGTCGCCCTCATTCAGCACAACATCAAACTTGTGTGTTACTGGCTCGAGCTTCTCCTTCGGATTCAGACCCCGAAAAGGCTCAGCGCCACAGTTGTGTCGGCATCTTGCTGCTCCTCCTCCATCTTGTCCCACAGCCGCTTGACCCTCTCCGGCAGCTCCTTGTTTAGTTGAACGCGTCCCACAATGTTGACGTCCCATCCATCTGCCCCAAAATCGCAATCAAAATGTATAAAAAAATTGAGATTTCTCACCGTTGAGTTTTTGTTGGTCCTTATGAGAAAAATTCCCAGCTTTTAGGAGCTACCTTGTTGATCTTGGGAAGAATGAAGTGAACCATGTAGGGGTGGTCGTTGAGGCTCCTGCGCCGGCGGTGCTGGGGCATGAGGACCACACCAGGGCCATCAGGCACGGAGGAGTTCGGGCAAGAGGGGCTCGGGCGCAGTAGAGTAAGCGCGGCGGCGCGAGGATTGGGCGGTGGAAGCAGGGTTCAGATAGGGCCTAGGGGAGCCGATGGAGGCGGAGCCCTTTTTTCCTCTACACCGGTAGCCTATGGGGAAGGAGAGGATGGCGCCTACCTTCTCGTCCATGCCGCCAGCCGGCACGGTGGCGGAGGGGAGGGGGCGAGGGGCTCTGGCCCTAGGAGAAGATCCAACCGCCATAGAGGCTAGAGAGGGAGAGGAGGGCGTCGACCCCCGGGGCAGAAGTGGGCGACGGCGACAGGAGGAGACCATCTTTCTGCTAATTGGAGCCAAGGTACCGTGACGGTGCCCCAATCCCTAAGCAACGAACCGACAGAGGCCCAGCAAACACAAAACGGCCCAAGAAAAACGCCTCTGACCGGCGCAAAATGGTGGAAGCGAGACAAAGCTGCAAAACCGAGGAGCTTAGAGCTCCTTAGGGATTGCATTACTCTGTTTAAGCTTATATTATCTAATCCGCTGCTCTTAGCATAATTAGGTTTGACTTATGTGCACTGCTAGATCTTATATCTGTGTCTTGCTTAGCCATGCTTACCTATCAGTGCTGGTTGTTCCAGATAATGTATTAGATGTAGATAATCTAGTATGATAGGAGAACATGATGAGATGAGATCAATGGTGAAGTGAGGTAAACATGCCAAAGCTTGTATCGGAGGCCACGGTGAGATGTGGTTTTTGTAGTCCTAGGATCGCCAACACTAGGACGAATTCTTTCCTTTCGAACTGAGACGAGCATACAGCCACACAGGGTTTATGGGGACCCCTCAACTAACTAACTTTCCTAGTAGATTCCATGAGTCACATAGTTCAGGCATTCCATTCGACACATGCATTGAAAACATTTTGAAAAGAGGAGGTGAAGAAGGTGCATCATAACACGTAGATAAGCATGGTTGGGGTTGCTTGGGGTCGATGGAGTCCCTGCTGAACCAACCTTGACTCACATCCTTATGAACCGGCTTCAGGATTTGACCCATTACGGTGGAACCATCACTAGGGCATGACTCATGGTCTCGGCAAAAGCAATGTAAAGTTCGTGGACAACCACCCTCTGCTAGCCTCCCAAGGAAGAGGGCTAATAGGTTGGTACGTGTGGGTAAAGTTGTACACCCCCGCAGGGTTAAATCTTTTCGAAAAGTTATGTTCACGGTTATGAACACTTGGTGACCGGATTCTAAGATCATAGAGAACATTAATCTAATCGTAAAACTTGGAGGTTTCAACATGTGCTTAAGGATGCTTCCTCATGGGTACGTGGGGGTGATCCTAGTTGAGAGATGATGATGGTGATGATTTGGTGGATCTAAAAGATACAATGATCAATACTTTGGATATGTCGCTCTCTTACCCCTTTTTAAAATGTTCTAACTAGACGAGCTTCTAATCCATCTTGTTTTACAAACAAGGATGGATTTATGCAAAATAAGCCCACCAGTCATAAGTCTTGCAGAGTACACTCTGTACTCATCATTTATTTGTTGAAACTTTTGTAGCAGAGTAAGTGTTCCCCTGAAGACAAGTTTGGTACGACATCGACACCGATGAGTAGCTTGGCGTTCTCGGTCGGCAGCCTGGAATCTATGGGCTAGGATGTCAGCGTTATATATGCTTGAAGCCTCTTAGGTGATTTTTTAAGTTTGCTATACTTAATAGCATAATTTTCCTTCCGTTCTTTGATGTTTGTGGTCAGTGACCTCTTCTTGTAATATTTTGGTTCTTTGCTCAGTTATGTGCTTGGTGTAATAACTTTTTTGTGTCACAGGGTCACTATTGTGTTACCGATTTCTCGCTAGATATCCTCGAGCTCTAGGTTAATCTTATGTTAGGCTAATAGCTGGGATTTTTTTAACCCTGATTCTGGGGGTATCATAGTTTTTGGTATCAGAGCAGTACCGACCGTAGGAAAACCTTGCTATTGGTCGATGTTGAGTCTAGTGTTTGTGAAAACTATTTCAAACATGAAAAGTATTTGGAAACTCTAGTATGATTCTTTTATTCCTTATCTAGTATCGCTCTAACTCTAGGTCATCTTATCTTGTGTTGACTTTGGAAAAGTTTTAGTATCTCTTCTAGTCTTTCAAAGCTTATGCGCCTTCTAGGCATGTCAGTCAGAGTCCTGGCACTTGGTGTACCATGATCCTATGGATGACGGGCCCACTAACTGGACCACTGTCCCCTTCTGAGGTGATGAGACTGAAAGGAGGCCTCATGAGGAAGGCCTAAGACTGCCTCCTCGTGAGGGGAGCGCACCCGGGTCCTACCATCCGCCACTTACGAGGTCCGACTAGCCCGCGTTCCCTGGCAGGGCTCAGGTGAGTCGGTGCATGCCCAGGGGCATGCTCGTAATTCTGCCACTATGAGGACAAAATCCTGCAAAGAAGACCGGTCCCGGATAGGTCGCCTCGGTAAAGAGAGGTCATACCATCCACTATCTAGTGTAAAGATGTCGAGGGCGTCATCGAGGCCAAGGCAGTTGTCACTTACCACTTTGGTGCTAAGGGGAAAAGTGGGATGTCAGATGGCGAAGGACAGTGCCAGGGGGATCAACTTTATGAAGGACTAACATATGAACAAAGCAAAGGGGACCAAGTCCACCAAAAGTAGTCTTGTAGACTAGGTCTTCAAAGGGAAGCATTGTGGTAGCCCTTCCTTCCCAACGTTTGGTGGGAAGATGCTCGGCCGCCCTATATATGGAAACCTTACCCTACTTTAGAAGGGGGATCCGTGCAATATGTAACCCTAGACATTGGTTCATCACTACACCCTCGCAAGGCACCGCGAGCAATACAACCAAGCAGGAGTAGGGGCTTTACCTCCTCACGAGGGTCCCAAACCTGGGTAAAAAAGCCTCGTGTCAACTTCTCTGTCGTGTCTGTGTGCCTCCGTCACCGAGAAGCTCTGAACGCGATTTTCAGTCCCCTCTCGAACTTAGGGCCTATTGGACCCCTAGTTCCCATGTGGAACTGTTTCTTCGACATTTGGCACGCTAGGTAGGGGACTAAGGCGTGTTTCGATGACCTTCGCCAACGCCTCCGACATGTTCGCCCGCACCAAGTCGAGACTAGGGAAGAAGCACGCCTGGCGTGATGCCATAGGCCCGGCATGGACATATCCCATCCTGATGCCTCCCGCCACGGCACCTGCTTCTTGGGAGAGAGGCGGACCGACCTCCCCCTTTCCTCCGTCGTGGGGACCATGGTTTCTCTCCGGCGGGGACGTGACAATCTTTCGCACCATGTCCCCATACAACCGGCTTGATTGGCCCGCACCAGAGAGAGACGAGCCCGTATCGCAAGCACGACTGCCCTTCCCGCCGACCGAACTAGACTAAGAAAGGTGGACCGCATACCTCGTCGGGCTCCTCGACGTTGCTGCCCATGCTTTTCCATGGCTGGGGGCTCGGTCCGAGAGCGAGGCTTTGGGACCTGGGGTTCACCGTGCAACCCAACGCCTTGGTGGCTCCCCCAGGCGCTGCGACATCGTTGCCTGGCCGGGCAGTGACCATCAGGACACCTCGCCGCCTGGCTGTGGGGATCCACCAGCCTCTGCGAGATCCCAGCAGGTTACACCGCCAACACTTGGGCAGATGGGGGAGACAGCTGCACCAGGGCGGGCAATTTCCCTTGGAGCCGAAAGAACGCGCCCGGGCTTCGTTGGTAAGCCTCCCGAAAGGGCCCACCGGGCCTTGGTCGGTCTCCCACTAGCCGCTTGCCATCCAGCTTAGAGATTCGGAGGAGTACGCCTCTTCTCACTACGAGTCCCCGTGGCACCCTTGCCCGTGCCCCTAGCCGCCAGCTGGGCACCCACTCGCCCGCAGCGGGGGCAGTGCTGTGACAGGAGCAGCGAGGCCCGCCGATGCCGGAGGCAGGGTCGCAGGCACTGGCCTGAAGGGATTCGAGCAGAAGCGCCTCCACAGGAAGGACTTGAATGAGGAAGACATGGAGAGGCCTTACTGTGTATTCCACCGCATCCGAGGGCACGGCACTAGCTAGTGCTTCAAGCTCAAGGTGATCCGAACGGACCATGAAGGCTCGAAGAAACGAAAGCACGGCAACAGGCACGGCGGTCGGCCAGGCGCCCGTTTAGCTGGGGACCAGAAAGAACACGCCGAGCGAGGCCAGCTAAATGGTGGCGTGATGACTGGAGGAGATGTTTCGCCGCAGTGGACATAGGGATCTCCCGGGGACTTGGGAGCCCACCCTCGGTATGCCCGCATCTTCTAGTTGGACACTATCGAGGATGGGGATCCAGGGGCTCTAGAGAGTTACAGAGCCCATCCTCGGTATGCCCCCGTCTTCCAACCACACGCTATCGAGGACAGGGACATAGGGGATCCGGAAGACTACATCGCCCATCCTCGGTATGCCCCCGTCTTCTAGCCATACGCTATTGAGCACGAGGACCTGGGGGCTCCGAAAGGATACAACACCCACCCTCGGTATGTCCCCGTCTTCCAGCCAAGAGATGTCGAGGACGGGGACTCGAGGGGCTACCCCCATGATACTCGGGTGGTCACTCTAGTGCGTGTCCTGTGACGCTACCCACCCAAAATATCACCCCGCCAGTGCCATCACTACTCCACGAAGGTGACATCTAGCTCTGGTCACCCTTGCTACCTCCCGCTTTGGAGCCCCATCCTGGTTTTCACAGGCTTTGTAATAAGTTGGAATCCCACTCCCTCGTTTTTGTGGATTTTTCCCCTGTCCTCGGTTTTTACCGTTGGTTCCCCTTTTGAGAAAATACTTTCCAAAGTTGCACGCTATTGAGATTCCGCGACAACTTCCACGCGAGTGGGGGCTAGGCATGGTGCCTATCATAGGGCCACCTCCTATCGACCCAGGGCCTAAAGTGTCGAGCGCTGAACTTCCAGAGCGGCCCCGGTAATGTTTCACCTCCCCATGGTGCCTGGTGCTCAAAGGGGGCCATGCCCCATTGACCTAGGGCCTAAAGTGTGGATCTCTAAACTTACCGACCGCCTCTAGCTACAAGTCAACTCACCCACAGTTCCTAGTGCTCGAGAGGGGCGGTTTTCGCAACAAGTCAACTCACCTATAGTTCTTGGCACACAAATGGGCCATCGCCTTTCAACCCAGGACCTAAAGTGTCGAGCTATGAACTTGAAGGCCAGCCCGGTGATGAGTCACCCATGACCCCTGGCTTGGTAGACTCGCGTGACACTCATGGGGAACACCGGCAACGCACATTTGCCCTATGGTCTCTCCCTCGGGAGGCCCACGGGGCGGCTCGTGAGGGTATCCCCCTCCAGCGGCTAATGGCTCCCAAGTGCAGGAGATCAATTGTAGTACTTTTCAATTAGAAAAGGTTGTCGAACCCACGAGAAGCTAAAGGTATTGGTTATCAAGAATGGTAAATAAAACAATAAAACCTGTAGATGTTTTGGAATTTTTGGTGTAAGGTTGCAAGTAAGTAAGATACTGAAAGTAAAATGCAATAAGTAAAAGCTCTTATGAAGAGAAAGCCCAATCTTCTATGCAACAAGAGGACAAGATCATGTGTGTGTGATCTTATATGTGACAAGCATTCCCGAGGGCGGCATGGATTTACTTGGCATAGAGATTTCTAAATCAACACGGTGAATATCTTGTCTAGTTTTAGTCTTTCCGAACGGAGCCTCAATTTGGTGCAGCCAACTAAATGAACTAAAGCACTCCATTATGATGGATCCTACGACCAAGTAATGTGAAACCATAGGACTTATTAAGACTAGAATGTCCCACCATAGCTATACACTCTAGGGTCTCCGATATATATCACCTCTAATGCAACTTTATGTATTGGACCATGGTTTACGTGTCCTCCATGGTCCTACCCACGCCATTACACTATGGAGCTGTCCTATGAGCCCATAAAGGTGAAGTGATGTGTAGTAGACATTCGAACACCACCATCATAGAACAACATAAACGATAAAACTAGACCAAATACTCAACATATGTATATAGAAATCATTGCTAATTCATCCTATGCCCTCAGGAACATATGGAACTACTCACAACATGGAAACATGATAGCATTCAGTAGCATATGTTGTACAACATGATCTGAAAATATAATCTCTCCACAAGATAATATCAATTGTCCAATCTCACACTTGTAAAATAACACAAACAATTATCTAGGGTTCAATAACTTCTTAAACAACCAGTGGGATGAAGTGATCTCGAAGATGGTGATGGAGATGGCGTTGGTCCTGGTGATGGAGATGATGGAGAGCCCCCTCCTACACCTACGAGGAGTGGTGATGTCGATGGCGGTGATTTCCCCCTCTCCGGTGCCCTGGAGCAGCATGATTTGCCCCCTCCCGAAGAAGGAGAGATCTTTCGCCTCTGCCGCCGCCTCGATAAATATCCGATAAATTAGGTTGTTTTTTTTCCGCCGAGACAGAGTTGTGGACAAAAGGGGAGGTCAAAACGATGCATGAGGGCCCAACAAGAAGCACACCCGTGGCTCAGGGCGGCCTCGTGTGGTGTGCTCTTTTGGCCCTTGTAGCCCCTCTCCTTTGGTTCCTTCGCCCACAGTCTTTCTCTTGATAAAAACTTGTTGTGTATTTTTTCCCCGATGCATTTGATGTCCAGAAGGTCCTGAAACACAAAAACCATGGAAAGGGAGGTTTTCTGCCTCCCAGAAATTAAATACCAAAACAAAGGACTTTGTAGGAAAGTCCCATAAATCATATAAATATGCAAGAATAATGATATAACAATGCAAATAACATTCAAATATGATGACATAATGCTACTAAAATGATGATACATAATTCAAGTATCAATGACCAAAATTCATGCTAGACCTATGGTCTCCTCCTTGGAGGGGCTAACAGGATAAGAAAGGGCCCTATAGTATCTCCCTCGGGAGGCCCGTGGGGCGGCTCATGAGGGTATCCCTGCCAGCGGCCAAAATTCATAATAAACCTACGGTCTCCTCCTTTGGGGGGGGCTAACAAGATAAGCATGGACCTAAGGTCTCTCCCTCGAGAGGCCCACGGGGCGGCTCGTGAGGGTATCCCCTTCCAGTGGACAAATTTCATACTAGACCAATTGGACAAGCCTAGGCCCTACGATTTCTCCCTTGGGATGCCCACAGGGCGGCTCGTGAGGGCAATACCCTCCATCAGTGAAGCTCAGTGCGGTGCTTGTGGACCCTTCGAGCGACCAACAGGTTAAACGCTGCCGTACAGTATTTTCCTTGAGAGGCCCGTAAGACGGCTCGTGAAGCGCATCCCCTACAACGGCCAGGCCTCGGACCGTACCCTCTCTCTTCCCTCGGGAGGCCTGGGGGAAGGCACAGCCTCATGTATTCACTCGAGGGCCCCATGGGAAGAGTCATAGAGATCCTTCCTCCCCCAAACGGGTGCCCCTGATCGGTGCCAGGACCTGAAGCACCGGAGCTACGGGCTGTCTTTGGCGACAAGGCTCCAGGTGGTCCACGACCTCGCATACCCTGTGCATGTGGGGGAATGTCGGCACACACTTGTCGCATGGTCTCCCATGTCAAGGGGGTTACATGATGGCTAGTAGGCCACACCAAGCAAGGACCCCGTAGCCCTCGTGCTACACCACGATTCGTGGCAACAGATACCTAAGAAACGGCATGCGGGGGCTCGTGCTGAAGGGGGACTCACCATGAAGAGCCCCCGAGATGTACACGGACCTGCACCCTCTCCCATGTGAGGCCAATAGCGTTGTCGGGGGGACCCTCTCCTTAATAAGCAGGACCCAGGCCACGGTATCAAGATGTGCAACGGCTATAGAGGATGGATTGCGGTGTTCCCTAGAGTGCTCTACGACGGCGCCGCCCATCTCAGGGATGGCCGCGCATAATGCGGCTCGACGACATGCATCAAAGAAAGCAACCACAAGAAGAAATAGTGGAAATGGTTCATTACAACCTGCGCCTACAAAAGCAAAGGGCCAGTATGCTACGACCGAGTTGCCCTTCTCGAGAAGCGTGCCGCTCTCCAGCGCTGTGCCTTCCTCTGTATCCGGAGGTCCTACATGCTCTAGAGGTGGTGAGGATAGTCCACATGGCATAGCTGCGGGTCGAATAATCACACCGGGAAGCCCTCCTCGCCCAGATAGCGGAACCTTAAGACGGAGCCACGCGCGACGCGATGATGGGTGATGAAGCGATCCCAGCCGACGGTGAAGTACATCTCCCCGAGCGAGGGGGCTTCATCGGTCACTCTCCAGATGTTGCCACCTCCAACATGCCTCATCTGCACATTGTTAGCCATGTCTCCGGAAACTCCTAGGGAAAAGTGCACAGGCAGCCGCACCCTTGTGTCCCAGCCGGCATCCCAGAGGATGAGGACAAACTCAAGAACATGCTCGGCCTCGGTGACCTCCTCGATTTTAATCATGACCGCATAAGGGGGAGGTAGGGGAAGGCTGCAGACGCAAGGCCATCGCCTTCCATAGAACCACGCTCCCCGCACCGTCCTTGGGCACCCCCGTGAGGATGGACACACCCGCGTCTCGCTAGCGGGTCCCCTCCAGTCAACTCGGGGGGCGCTAGAAGAGGAGGCGATGGCTTGACCTAGGCTGCAACCCCCGTTCCCCGCAAGACCACTCCCACTAGGACTTCCTCGTCCGCGCTTCACCGGCGAACCTGCATCATCCTCCGACATCACCTCCTTTCCCTTCTCGGCAGCGAATGGTCGGGGATGATCCATGGAGAAGGTCTAGTTCTCTAGGGATTTCTCCCCGAAAAGATGGGCAAAGGAAGGAAATGTGAGGAGGAGAAGGAGGAGGCGTGTGAGAGAAGGTGCCTCTGTGGTGGCACTATTTGTGAGATACAGGACAACATGTAGCCTTGGGCCTGCGGCTGCAACCGCCGGGCCACCCCACGATCCATCACATAATGGGGAATCGTTCCCTAGGGCGAGGCAGATATTTTCACATCCTACGGTTCCTAGAGCCCCAATGCTTCATGCACATGTCAGGGACATGACCAGAGCCATTTTATGGATTAGCCATACTTGTGGCAATGGTGCTCAAGGTAGGGTCCGCCAACCGTTGGGGCCCTTGCCCCTTTGCGCCTGCAGGAAGGCGCGCACATGGCAAGCACCTGGGGGCAATGTCGGAGTCCTGGCACTTGGGGTACCATGATCCTATGGACGACAGGCCCACCGACAGAACCACTGTCCCTTCCTAAGGTGACGGGACTGAAAGGAGGCCTCACGAGGAAGGCCTGAGACCGCCTACTCGTGAGGGGAGCACACCCGGGTCCTACCATCCACCACTGATGAGGTCCGACTCGCCCGAGTTCCCTGATAGGGCTCGGGTGAGTAGGGAAACGCCTAGGGGCATGCTCGTAATTCTGCCACTATGAGGAAGTACAACACAAAACCCTGCAAGGAAGACCGGTCCCGGATAGGTCGCCTTGGTAAAGAGAGGTTGGACCGTCCACTATCTGGTGTAAATACGTTGAGGACGTCATCAGGGACAAGGCAACTGACACTTACCACGTTGGTGCTAAGGGGACAAGGGGGACGTCAGATGGTGAAGGACAGCTCCAAGGAGACTGACTTTACAAAGGACTAACAGATGACCAAGGAAAAGAGGACCAAGTCAATCGAAAGTAGTCCTGTAGACCGAGTCTTCAAAGGGTAGCACTATGGTAGCCCTTCCCGCCCAACATTTGGGGGGAAGAGGCCCGATCGCGACCTTCCCATACTTTAGAAGGGGGTATCCCTGCAATCTATAACCCTAGACATTGGTTCATCACTACACCCTCACGATGCACCACGAGGAATACTACCAAGCATGTGTAGGGGCTTTACCTCCTCACGAGGGTCCCAAACCTAGGTAAAAAACCCTTGCGTCAAATTCTCGATCATGTTTGTGCACCGCCGTCTTTGCCATCACCGAGAAGCTCAGAACACGTGATTCAGTCCCCTCTCAAACTCAGGGCTTGTTGGACCCCTAGTTCCCACGTGGAACTCTTTCTACGATAATCTCGTTTCTCAACCAGTTGACCTAGTGTAGAGTTATCTAGAGTTGTGTTCCTTGTTTCCCCTTTCCTTTGCTTTAGCTGAGAGATTCCTTTCCACCATGATCTCTCTATCTGATGGAACATATAATATAATGTTCCATAGTGTTATGTTATAGGCTCCGAGGATTCCTTTTACCTTGTGTGCCTCCTTTTTATTTAGTTGGGTACTTTAGAAGTCTTTTCTTCTTTTGGAAGCTACCTCATTTTGCTACCTTGTAGTTTACATTGTGTCACTCAAGTAGTAGTTACTTCTTTCTTAGGTTTTAACCCTTATACTTGAACCAAAGGTCCAAGATTATGCTAGATTCTAGTATTGTGAATCTCGTACATTAAGCTGACTTTTAAACCAAGATCCATTCCTGTGACCTCTGTTGCTCATGTTCACACATTACCTCAGGATGGCTGGCACTACAATTGTCGCCTTCAAGCTTGTGGCTATTGTCGCAATGGAATCGTTACAACTAAGGACTTCCCCTACCAGTAGTTGTGGCAGATGTTCTTCAATGGAACCAAATAGATGACGACAAGAGTACTCTTCATGAGTCTCGCATCTATACTCGTGACTCTGCCACACCCTCTCTTCTATGCATTGGTATTCATAAAAATGATAACCTATGCATCCGCATCTCGGGATTATACCTGACCATGTTCCTTCCCCTTGTTATTTCCAACCTTGTCTATAAGTTGGTAGACAAGTAGTAATTTGCATAGGTGTCTTCTGATGCAAGATACTCTTGTGGTCCATCAAGACAAATCATTTCGGTATGTCAGGAGAAACAAACTCCAGTACCTTGTCATTTCCAGGACTAGGTCAAAGTGTTGTAATCCGTAGATCACGAGTCAATGATTAGCTTCTATCTGTTCTACCTTAGAGTATCACACTCTTCTAGACTAAGATGTTGTGTTGAGTTTCATAACCCTTTTAGTGAAGTGATGCTTCTACACATCTTTATCAACCCATCCTCTATGTTGTTCATGCTCGTGACTGATGCGTGTGTGTAATAATGTGGCCATCTGAGATTCTTAGCAATTCTTACCGCTTTGAACTCTACAGACATTTTAGTCATTCTTAGCATGATTGATTAACCTATCTCTAAGCAAAGGATGATTTTGCTACCAAGTCTGTTATCCTGGTGCACCCTCTTTGGTCAAAGAGTAGGCTTGTGCCAAAGCTCCGAGACTACATCTTATTGCCCTACCAAGCAAGTTTCCTCTCGAACTAAGTGGCATATCGGTGGTTCATGATATTCTAGACGTCTTCTAGAAGTATCCCCATGTTAACACATGGCCATGTAGTCAAGTCCTTGAGCAAGCTAGTTCTCTGAACTGCTTCTTTCTCCAAGGGTCCTTACTTGATACCCCTGAACTAGTTGGTTGAGCTAAAACAACAACTTGGAGAGTTGTGAGACAAAAGTTATATCCAACTTAGTTCTTTTACTAAAGGGATATATAGTTTTGTTTGTGTTGAAGAAAGATATTATTTCCTTTGTGAATATGTTATCTTCCACTACCTTTGATATTATTTGGGTTATCATTAAATCAAACTCAGTTCCAAGGATTATCTTGATGATGTTTCTACTTGTGATGTTTCACTTGAGTACATCGTCATGTCCTTTGGACTGACCAATACTTTGCCTTATTCATGTGACATATGAGTCCATGTTCTTGGAGTATCTTGATAAGATTGTTGTTGAACCCATCCATGACATCCTTATATTCTCCATGCTAGAATAGATTCATATGGGACAATTGGATTAATGTTGGAAAACTTCTAAGAACCGTCCCAGAGTCTTCTCGAAGTATGTGTTCTAGATGTTAGAAGTGACCTTCTCTGATTCACATGCAAATGTTGAAAGATCTTATCATGGATTCGAGTAGGATTATCCTTGTTTCTTTAAGGACACATGTGTATTTCATTGCAAGTAACTAATGTATGAGCAGTTGTCCTCTAACAAGTTGCTAATACCTAGATATAGCAATATATCTCAGTCTATTGGAGCTTCACACTATATTTCATGACTTGAGAATCTAGTAATTTTATCTTTGTGGTAAATGTTGTGCACTTTCTATTCGGACATGCTGAGTCTAAAGTAACATTTCACCTAACCAAAACTAAATCTCAAGCAGATATGATGGTTTGTGTTCTTCAAGGAATTGACATAGATCTCTTTGTAAATTCAGCAAGATTCATGTAATGGTTGACTCAACTAGCCGAAAGACCGTTTTTCATATTCTCTTGATGCGGCAATAATAACCACTCCTCATGAGGCATCTTGTATGATTTAATTATAGGACTTGCGCTTATGTTTTCCTTTGTCCCTGAAGTCTGGCCCTTACTTGATGTTTGCTTTCCCAAACATTAAGGAGAAAAATTTAAGTAGTGTTGCTAAATGTCTCTTGGTCGATTCTCCAGACCCTTTACGTTGGCAAGCATTCTATTGTGCCGAGTAATTTAAGTCTGAGAATGAAGTTTATTTTTCTCGTTTCATCAGGAGTCTTCTTACTTAGTCATCCTAGAGTTGTAAAGTGATATCATGATCTTTGGCAAAGATTCGAATAGACCTAGATGAATAAAGAGTTTCCTTTGTTTTTTGACCATGTTCTAAGGGCCACTATGATTTTCATAATCAAAAGTTTCTCTTGTTATATGTTCCTTGTGACTCTTATGAGTCCTCTCCACAAAAAACCTTTCTGTCTTGGCCTTCTATTGAATGAAAGAGTGGCCCTTCTACTTCAAAAGTAGTTCAACAACTTGGTTATCTGTATCTATGAACCTATGGAATCTCTACTTAAGTAGTTTAGTAGAGGTTCATCTCTTGAAGTCTCTGGTCATGTTCTTTCTGTTGTGTGATTTCCTTTTCAGAAGCTTAAACCCTTCTGAAGCTCAATGGTCTCAATCCTTATGAAGACCAGTTATCTATAAACTTGAAACCTTCTCCTCTTGTTTCCTCCATTACCTTGACGTGTTTCGTGTCGTCATCTCAGAGTCGTTTATTAACACTCCTTCCATGAGTTGACCATGAGATACTCGGTGTGTTGTTTAGTATGTTTCCCTCTTATCCTTAGTGGAACCATGTCTCCTTCTAACTTCCTACCATAGGAATCTCGGGTCGAGATTCTCATAAGGGGGATCGATCTGTAACACCCCTGGTTTTAGTAGAAACTGTTGACCAACATTAGCATATGAAGAGTAGAATTTAGTACAACCTAATTTCTTCTCCTTAACTAGAGATTTACTTTTTAGTATGAACTAAAAGATGGAGCGAGTCTTTGTAGATAAAACTCAAACTTTATTTTTATACTTGTTCAATCGATGTTTCTACTACTTTTTGACAGCTGCATCAACACGGCTGCGCTTCCGCAAGAATGTCTGTGAAAAAGTTGTCAGAATGCGATGAACATTTTATTCTTTAGTCTATTTTATTGATTTGATGGGTTGATTCCCATTAAGCATTTTATTAAGAATGGTTGATAACTCAACCCCTTCTCTTCTCTCAAATTCTTACCTTGGGTTGCCCCTTATCAAAGGCACTTACCACATGAACTCGTTTTGCCGGTGGAATATATCTTTCTCTTGCTTCTAGTTTCTTTGGAAAATACCGGATGATTTCAGCATCATAAACATTGAAGATTATTTTTCCCTTAGCATAATCAACTGATGCTCTTATAGTACTAAGGAAAGGTCTTCCAAGTATTATGGATAATTTTTCATCTTCTGGAATCTCAAGAATAATAAAATAAGTGGGAATAACATGCTCATCTATTCAAAGTAGAACATCCTCAATCATACCAATGGGTTGTTTAGTGGACTTGTCAGCCATCTGTAAAGTAATAGTAGTAGGGGAATACTCCCCTAATCCTAACCTTTTATAGAGGGAATATGGCATTACACTAAATCCTGCACCTAAATCACACAAGGCATTGTGAATATCAGTTTTTCCAATTGAGCATGAAATAGTTGGTATTCCGGGATCTTCCGATTTAGACAATAGCTTCCCATTAACAGGAAAAATAGTCACCATGGCAACGATTTGAGTTATTTCTTTCTTTCTACTAAGAATATCATGGAGGAATTTAGAATAGGTAGGAACTTTGATTGCATCTACAATTGGAATTTCTGGACAAAGGTCACCAAGTGCCTTTTTAAAAGAATCATAGATTACCTGATCCGGTGCTTTCTTTTTTAGATTTGGATAAGAAAGCTTTTTCTCACCTTTCTTATTCTTGTCTTTTACCTTTTGTTTGGGGTCAGGCTCTTTTGCTACGTTCTTTTGTTGTTTCTTATCACTTTTCTTCTTTTCTACTACAACAACTTCATCTTCATTGCTTATCTCTTTTTCTTCTCTTGGATCAACCATCTGTGCATCAGAGTCATAACGGTCATCCTGTGCATCATCTTGGTCCACCTAAGTTTGATCTTGTGTTTCTTGAGCAGTTTCATCTTGAGGATCCACCAGTGTATCATCTCCTTGGCTTGCTTTGAGCAAGGCTTTTTCCTTTTGCTCTTTTTTAGCTTCATATTCTGGTGGTCCTAATGGTCCTGTAACAACTGCACCTCTTCTTGTAACAACATTAGTATAAACAAGAACATATATCATCTCGAAGAAAAATTTGATAACTAGATGCTATTTATTCACACTGGGTTTCAATCATACTAAGATACTTGTGAAATAATTTTATTTCTTGGCTAATCTCATCATAATTTTCCGTGAGTTTCTCCAAAATCTTTTTATGTTTTTGAAAGTGCTTATGTAGGTTATTATGAGATTTTGCTTGTCGATGTTTTAATTCTTGAAAAACTTTTGTAGTTTCATCTTCTTCATAAGAACTTGTAACAAGTCTACTTTGTTTTCCTTAACAAGTTCAAAAGGTGTACCTTTTTCTTTCATTGTTTTGCGTACGTCAGGCATAAGATCAGGAGTTATCCGGAGTATCCCTTTTTCCAACTTAGTGCCGAAATCAGGTTTATATAAAGAATCATTATTATCTCTAGTAGACATCAATTCCAAACATTCTTTAATAGTTAAAGTATTTATCGATCCTCCTGCTGAGAAGTCAAGCAACTCTCTACATTGAGTATTAAGACCGTTGTAAAATAAATGGTAGATAGTTGATTCAGAATAGCCATGATTAGCAATACTATTGATCATTCCAAAGAATCTATCGCAGGCTTGTGGGTAGTTTTGTCCCACATTATGACTAAAGTTGCCTATATTCTTTCTAATTTCAGTTACCTTTTTAAAAGGATTAAACTCGCTTATGAATTTAACAATGTAGTTTTCCCAACATTTAATGTAATGGCGAGGGAGAGAATATAACCAGTCTAGAGCCTTACCTTTAAGAGACCAACAAAATAATTTTAGACGAGAGAAGTCTCTTGGCAAACCTTTTGGTCCAAGTGATGTTATCACATCGTCGAACTCTCTAAGATGTCTTCCTAGGTCTTCATCTTCCCTTCCACTGAAAGCTTTTTCCTACAAAATTTTGATAATTCCACCATCAAATTGATATTCTCTAACTCCAGGATTGGGGAATTCTATTGGTTGCTTAAGAAATTCAGAACTTGGAGCATTATATTCTCTGAGAGTTCTCTCAGGTTTCTTGGGAGTTGTCCTGTAAATAGACATGATTTCCATAATATCACTCAGGTTTTCAACTTCAACTTTATTCGATCTTAAAAGTTTTTCAATAATTTCCTCGTTCCTTTGAGCAGGCACACGCTCAATATAATCTGGTAAATAGGACCTACCATGGAGTGTAGACCCTTTGTCTCCTAGAGAGAACATTTTGTAGTAGTAACACCTGAAATGTCAAGAGACAAACACTTAGCGCTTAGCTCCCCAGCAACAGCGCCAGAAAATAGCTTGATGTCTACAAGTGCATAGATCATTTGTAGCTAGTTTTGAAATATAGATATCGATCCCACAGGGAGCCCAAAGGTAAGTGTTTATAAATGAAGTCTCTGTCACACCCAATGTTGTCACAGGTCTTCGAGTGAATTGACTACAAGTGTGGAAATGAGCATGAAATTTGGATTAAACTGGATGAATTTAAATAAAACTAAAATGTAAACTGCTGGAATAAAAATCATAAAAGTAAAGAACAATTCGGTTGTTTGTTGTTTTCTACAGATGACAAAGAAGGCGCGGGGAGATACAGTTCATGGTGGTAGTGACTGTGCTAGGTGGACGAATGATAAGTGTAACAATTGTAATCTTATAAGTATATGTGTAGGCGAGCAACCCATAATTAGCTGGAACTCCTCTTGGTAGATTTCATCCCAACTCCAATTATCCTACTAGTCTGTTACCAAAACCATGGTCAGACACTAGACGATTAAGATCCTTTTGGTTGCTTAAGAATTAAGCTCCTTGGATCGGACTAATGCAATAAGCATAGTGGTTCCTCATTATCCTTGAGTCTACTAGGTTTCCATTGATATCCCTGTGTCACTCGGGGGGTCGCCGGTCTGCTAGCGAACAAGATCCTATCCATGTAGAACAAATCATCATGTTGTCTGGGCCCTTAATTGGACAACAAGCATTAGGAATCCCACAGATAGTCAAGCACACATAATATAGTAATTAAAATTGATCACAAATTAATGGAAAATATATGGAGGCACATCACATCTCACCAATCCCTTACATCTCCCATGCCCAAGGAACTTACTCACACATGAGAGAAGAAAGCATCATCGATATAGTTAATAAAGGGAGAGTTCTTCTCGATATTACCGTGGAGATCAACAATAGTAAATAGAAAATTAATCCAACACAATTCAAGATAGGAAGAAAAAATATCAAACCCTAGTCTTGCAAGGTGAAGATCTCTATCTCTCAAGTACCAGTAATGGCTATGGGGGTGTGTTGGCTAGGAGGTCGAAGATCGTGGAGCAAGATGAAGAACATCTTCCCCTTATTCTCCGGATCTCTTCTTTCTCATTTCTAGATGGGATGGCGGCTACTGTCTTATGATTTCGCGTCTGGCCTCTTCATGGAAGTTGTCCCTTTTGACAAGATGGAGATGGCGGTAGCTATACGATGGGAACTATACGACCCGAAAAATGTTCATCTTCATGGAAGTTGTCCCTTATAATGCTTGAAGCCTCTGTATGCCTCCCTCGATTGCTTCCAAAGAGAGACTTGCTTGTTTTTGCCTGAAGATTGTGTTTCTCTGGTTAAAACCTTCTGTTGACGTTTAGAACCTGAAACACACATTAAAAACCAGGTTTTCTTTTCTACCGAAGTATTAGCGTTAGGTAAAGCTAGAAAACGATCAAATCTGGGAGAAAACCATCAATAAAAAACATCAAACATATATCGAATCTCACAATTATTAGCCAACCACCCTCAGCTAGCCTTCCAAGAAAGAGGGCTAATAGCTTGGCATTAAGAGTCGGTTTGGTACGTGTGGTAAAGTTGTACACCCCTGTAGGGTTAAATCTTTTCAAAAAGTTGTGTTCATGGTTATGAACGCTTGGTGACCGAATTCTAAGATCATAGAGAACATTAATCTAATCGTCAAACTTGGAGGTTTTAACGTGTACTTAAGGATCCTAGTTGAGAGGTGATGATTTGGTGGATATCAAAGATATGATGATCAATACTTTGGAGACGTCGCTCTCTTACCCCCTTTTAAAATGTTCTGACTAGACGAGCTTCTTATCCCTCTTGATTTACAAACAAAGATGGATTTATGCAAAATAACCCTACCCGACATAAGTCTTGCGGAGTACACCTTATACTCACCCTTGCTTTGTTGATACATTTGTAGAAGAGTAAATGTTCCCCTAAAGAAAAGTTTGGTACGTTATCGACACCGACGAGTAGCTTGGGGTTCTCGGCCTGTAGCCTAGAATCTATGGGTTGGTACATCATCGTTATGTTTTAGGCATCATAGTCCATTTGTTAGGTTTGCTATACTTAATAGAATAATTTGCCTTACATTATTTTATGATTGTGGTCAATGACCTCTTGTAATATTTTGGTTCTTTGCTCCGTTATGAGCTTGCTATAATAACTTTTGTGTCGCATGGTCACTATTGTGTTACAATTTATCACTAGATATCCTCGAGCTCTAGGTTAAGCTTATGTCAGGATAATGTCTGGTATTTATTTAACCCCGATCCTGGGGGTGTCACAGAAGCCACTCGTGATCTTGTCGAGGTCAAAGTCCTCCGGGAAGTGTGCGAGTTCCAAGCTCAGTGCTACAGTCGTCATGCGACGGAACACCGAGCGCACCATCCACTCGACAATGGTCGGGACTTGATCCAGTTAGTTTCCCACTTTGCGGAACCTCGGTAGAATCACCTCGGTGGGACTAAGGTCCTGAAGGCTCGCCAGGACGCACATGGACGACGATGTGGCCATGGACATAATCGTGTGCATGCACTCGGCGGTGCCAAGCTTCAACACATCAAGGTCATTCGGACCAGGGCATCTGTAGATAGTTAGCAAGCACAAAACAAAGGGATTCAACTATCTCGAGGACTCAACCCACTCAGGGACTCGACTCGCCCAATAGAAAGAATCACAAGACAAGACACTCACAAAGAATGCACGGACAATTTTCGATGACGTACTTCTCTAGCGTGGACAACTTCTATTGCAGCACTGTGATGATGGACTCAGAGGCTTTGCGACACCTCTTCGCGTCCACCGATGCTGCATTGGCCTTCTCCTCCATCGAGACTGTCGCGGCCTTTGCGGCTTCTAGCTCCACGACTAGCACATAACCCTCCTGGGCCTTTGCTAGTGGGGACAAATGGTTTTCTTCAAACACACAAAGCAATCATATCATTGATGAATCAAACATCCAAGAAAAGAAATATGGATACAAGCAACATACCAGCGGTCAACCGTAGCTCGCGGTTGGCCTGAGTCGCCACCTACATCTCATATCGGAGCCGCAACAACTCCTCCTCCCGGTCAGCAGCCTCATGCTCCAAAGCAATCACAAAAGATCATCTTGATCAACCAAATCCTCAAGGCCCGAGTCACTGCTACCCAGCGACCCCACCCTCTAGGACTAGGGAATTAAAACTTCAAGGACCGAGTCGCTGCTACCCAACAACCTAACCCTCGAGGATTGGGGATGAAAGGAATATGCCCGAGAGGCAATAATAAAGTGGTTATTATGCTATTCCAGGTTTATATTAGATGTTAATTTTTCTTGCTACAATTGTATTAATAAGGAAACGTTAATAGATGTGTGAATTATAAACAGATAAGGTTCCTAGTAAAGCCTCTCTTTATACTAGCTTGTTGATTAACAAATTATCAAAGGTTTCCTGATCATGAGCATTGGAAGTTGTTAATAACAGGGTCATATCATTAGAGAATGATATGATGAATAGTCACCCGAAATAGATGTAGCAATATGATCACATCATGAAGTTTAAATTCCTATCGTATTCATAGTAACTCAATGTCCTTAGACCATGAGATCACGTGAATCACTTTCACCAGAAGAGTACTTTGATTACATCAAACATCACACTGTAACAGGGCGATTAGAAAGGTGTCGTCAGGTATTTGGAAAGTGTCAGTTGACACTCGTGGATCAACATTGGGATTTGTACATCCAGATGATGGAGAGATATACTCAGGGCCCTCTTAGTGATATCACATTGACATAGCCTTGCAAGCAAGTGATTTGATCACTAGAATGTCATATCACAAGAACGAGAAAAAGTGTACTTGTCGGGAATGAGATTAAACAAGGTATATATGATACCGAGTGATTGAATATCGGACAAGAAATATATCGTGAGACAAAAGGAAATTGATTGCAGCAAAAGAGGTTCAAGCGGTCATCTGATTTTCATGGAACTAGTGGGAGTCATTATGGATCTCTAGGTCCCGGTAATGATTATTGATCGGAGAAAGTCTCGATCATGTCTACATAGTTCTCCAACCCGTAGGGAGACACACATAAGGTTAAGCGACGCATTTGAGCGGATAGGGAACACAGGGGAAGTCAATGGACATCATAGAAAATTGTTCTGCTACAGAAAATTGTTCTGCCGATTCTGCCGAAATAGTTTCGGGGTGTCGAAACAAAGCAAGGGATCAAAATGTTAATGTGTTCATTAAATGAAGTACTCATTAAATTAAGTATTCATTAAATTGAGTTGCATGAAATTGGAATTAAAGTGCTTTAGTGGAAAGACCTTTAAGGGAATTAAAGTGCTTTAATGGAAAGACCTTTAAGGGAATTAAAGTGCTTTAATGGATTGACCTTTAAAGGAATTAAAGTGATTTAATAGAGATCGATTTAGAGGAGGGGAGGGGATGCCCCATGGGGCCTATAAAAGGAGGTGGCATCCTTCTCCTCTCCACACACACTCTCTCACAAGCTCTCTCATATGCCACAAGGTTGGCATCTTCTCCCCCTTGCTTGCATTGTGCATTGCCACTAGAAGAGGTGCTTGGCGAAGACCTTCTCCAAACCTTCCCCTCCACCACCACCACTACCATGGCGTAGAGCTGTTGGATTTCCCGGGGATCCGATACTTCTGCTTTCCGGATGGAGCAAGGGATCGGGGGTCGTCGGCACACCGAATGTGTGACCGATTAGGGAGGCGCTGCTTGTCTGTGGCGTTGATCGTCTGCACGTCCTTGAGGACAGTCCTGTACCATCTACATCAACCACGTTTGTTTGTGGGAACGTTATCCCGCTTACGGTCTACGAGGGTGAGTCTATCTGTAACCATTACAAATTATCACCTAGATTCGATCTTGGCAATTGCAAATCATAGGAAACTTTTTGTTTTCCATGCAATGAACGCTATTAGTGCTATGAGAGCTATGTATATGCGTAGATGCTTTGTACGGTTAGAACACATGGATATGTGGGTGTTGATAAGTCTTGTTATTGCAAATCTCTTGTATTTTGGATATTGGTGGCATAGTGGGATGAAGCGGCCCGGACAAACTTTACATGTCCTCGCACATGAGACCTGTTCCATGCTTGACATGCAACTAGTCTGGCATAAGTGTCTAGCGGGTGTCTGTCTCTCCTACCACAGTTGATATCTGATTTACAACGGTCTATTTAATAAGTTGGTTATCACCGTTGTGGCCGAAGTTCGTAGGTAGAACGGTTCTATCCTAGAAAGCCCACAGCTACGCAAAATATGAAAAAATAAATTAGAGGCGTCTAACTTGTTTTTGTAGGGCATGTGATGTGATATGTTCTGTGATACAAATGTTTGTCTATGCAATGTGTTTTATTGTAAAACAACCACAAGAGCCATATGGTTGTTATTTTATTTTATGGCCTACGTGCCAGAAAATGGAAATCCATGTAATTAGATTACTGGAGAACAACCTTGATGGTGGCGCCGTGGACCTTGGTGACATGCCAGTGGAATGATGGAGATCATACCATGACACACAAGATGGAGATGGAATGTGAGAAGGACCATATCATATCATATTATATATGCATATGATGTTTATCCTTTGATGCATCTTAGTTTGCATTGATTTGATCGCCTAGGTAGTATTTGATTGACTTGGTAGCACTATAAGATGATCCGTCCCACTAAATATCAAGATAACAATATGTTCTTCCTTAACATCCACCGCTAATAAAGTTCGTCGTCTCGAAGCACCACATGATGATATGGTGTGATAGATTCTACATTCGCATACAACGGTTGTAAGACAGTTTTACACACGCAAATACTAAGGTTCTTACTTGAAGAGCCTATCATGTACAAACATGGCCTCGGAACATGAACCAAAAGGTAAAGAACGAGTCATATGGAGATATGATGACCCATACGATGCTCGGCATTGGAGCTGCGCCACAAATCGTGATGATTGGTCGTGTTGTAGTGAATTTGGTTTGTGTAGTCACTAAAATGACTATAGGGATGTCATTTTGAGTGGGAGTTCACATAAGTAATTTTGAATTAGCTTGAACTCTATCTGGTATAAACCTAGTCTAAATAGTCTTTGCAAATACTTTGTAGATCATCGCACCCCTACATTCAATTTCAATACATTCATTGAGAAATAAAATATGCTAGACAATGGGTCTAACTTCACCAACTGGCACCGCAATTTGAGGATTATCCTCGCGGACGATCCGTTAGGTGATGCCCCTTCAGAAACTGCGACTCAGGAAGAGAGCAATTTGTATGACACAAAGTTTGATGACTACACTCGTGTGTGGTGCACAATGCTCCAATCATTGGATCCTGAGCTCCAAAGGTATTTTGAACTTACTGATCCTGATGTCATGGTGGAGGAACTCAAAACTATGTTTGGGGACCAAATCTATGTCGAGAGATATGAGATCCCGGAAAAGTTATTTAGCACTAAAATGGAGGAGCACAACTCTGTGAACGAGCACCTTATAAAGATGACGAGATACGCTCAATGTCTTGAGAAACTAGGATGTGAGATTCCAGCTGAACTCATGACAGACAGGGTTCTGCAATCGCTGCCACCGAGTTACAAAGCGTTTATAATTAACTACAAGATGAATGGTGCCAACAAGTCGCTCACCGAACTTGCAGCTATGCTTAAGACTGCCGATGTAGACATCAAAAAGGAACATATAGTGTTGATGGTCAATAAAACCACAATTTTCAAGAAAAAGGCTGGAGGGGCAAGCCCGAGGGTAACTTCAAGAAGGACGGCAAGTCTGTTGCCGCACCTGAGAAGAAAACCAAGGGAGGCCCTAAGTCTGATACTGAGTGCTTTTACTACAAGGAGGCTGGACACTAGAGGCGGAACTGCTTGAAGTACTTGGAAGATAAGAAGGCCAGGAAAGTGAACAAAGGTATGTATGATATACTTGTTATTGATGTGTACCTTACTAGTAGTCGAAGTAGTACCTGGGTATTTGATACCGGTTCAGTTGCTAATATATGTAACTCGAAATAGGGACTAAGGAATAGTCGACCACTAGCTAAGGATGAAGTGACGATGTGCGTAGGAAATGGATCGAAGGTTGATGTGATCGCCATCAGGACGCTGCCACTTCATATACCATCAGGAATTGAAAATAAACCTTAATAATTGTTATTATGTGGTTGCGTTGAGCATGAACATCATGTCTGGATCATGTTTAATGCAGGACGGTTATTCATTTGTATCGGAGAACAATGGTTATTCCTTTTATATGAATCACATATTGTATGGGCATGCACCTTTGTTGAATGGTTTATTTATCTTGAATCTTGATATTAGTAGTACATATATTCATAATATGAATGCAAGAAGAATTAAATTGAATGGTGATATTGCTGCATATTTGTGGCATTGTCGTTTGGGTCATATTGGTGTAAAGTGCATGAAGAAGCTCCATTCTGATGGACTGCTTGAATCACTTGATTATGAATCATTTGAAACATGTGAACCATGCCTTATGGGCAAGATGGCTAGAACTCTGTTCTCCGGAACAATGGAACGTGTGACCGACTTGTTGGAAATAAAACATACTGATGTATGCGGTCTAATGAGTGTGTCGGCGCGTGGCAGATATCATTATTTTGTAACCTTCACGGATGATCTAGCTACATATGCGTATAATTACTTAATGAAACACAAAATAGGGCACCATCAAAATCAAAATCCATCAAAATCCATTAAAACAAAATCGTATGACTTATGGTTTGGTAACAAACCTAAGATGTCATTTCTAAAAGTTTGGGGATGCGATGCTTATGTGAAGAAACTTCAACCTGATAAGCTCGAACCCAAAGCGGAAAAATGCGTCTTCACAGGATACCCAAAAGAAACAATTGGGTACACCTTCTATCACTGATCCGAAGGCAAAGTGTTTGTCGCCAAGAATGGATCCTTTATAGAAAAAGAGTTTCTCTTGAAAGGTGTGGGTAGTAGGAAGGGAGAACTCGACAAGGTTATTGAACATTCTCTTCCAGAAGTGGCGAGTAGAGGAGCGCCAGAATCTGCTCTAGTGTTGACTCCACCCATGGAAGAGGAAATGATGATGAGGTACCCACCCCTCCTCATGAAACTCCAGTATATAGTACTATCAAACCTCGCAGGTCGGGCAGGATACGTACAACTCCGAAACTATACGGTGATCTAGTCCTCAATTTCATGATAGATGGAAGTGATGACCCTGCGACGTTTGATGAAGCGATGATGAGCCTGGGTTCCAACAAATGGCTAGAAGCCATGCAATCCGAGATGGAATCCATGTATGATAACCATGTTTGGACTTTGGTAGACTTACCTCACGACCAAAAGGCCGCTGAGAATAAATGGATTTTCAAAAAGAAATCGGACAGTGACAGTGATGTGACCGTCTATAAAGCTCGACTTGTCGCGAAGGGGTTCTGAAAAATTCAAGGAGTTGACTATGATGAGACTTTCTCACCGGTACCAATTCTAAAGTCTGTTAGGATTATGTTAGCAATTGCTGCATTTTTCAATTATGAAAATCGGCAGATGGATGTCAAGACAACATTCCTTAATGGAAACATTGAGGAAGAGTTGTATATGATACAACCAAAAGGTTTTGTAAATCCTAAGGATACTAAGAAGGTGTGCAAACTTCAACGATCCATTTATAGACTGAAGCAAGCATCCCAAAGTTGGAATATCCGAGTTGATGAAGTAATCAAAGGTTTTGGATTTGTCCAAACCATCGGAGAAGCTTGTATTTATAATAAAGTGACTGGGAGCTCTATTATATTTCTAATCTTGTATGTGGATGACATATTGTTGATTGGAAATAGAACTCATGAAAAGTATAATGGATTACTTAAATAGGAAGTTTTGGATGAAAGATCTTGGTGAAGCTACATACATGTTAGGCATCAAGATCTATAGAGATAGATCAAGACGCTTAATAGGATTGTCACAGAGTACATACCTTGACAATATTTTGAAGAAGTTCAAAAATGGAAGTAAGAAAGGGTTCTTACCGATGTTGCAAGAAACGGTTTTGAGTAAGACTCAAAGTCCAGCGACAACAAAAGATAGAGAAATAATGGACCGTGTCCACTATTCCTCAGCCATAGGTTCTCTTATGTATGCTATGTTATGTACAAGGCCAAATGTGGCACATGCTGTGAGTTTGACTAGTAGGTACAAATCTTATGAAGGTTCTGAACACTGGAAGGCGGTCAAGGATGTCTTTAAGTACTTAAGAAGAACTAAAGACACGTTTCTCGTATATGGAGGTAAATAAGAGCTCGTCGCAAGGTGTTACGTCGATGCTAGCTTCGACACTGATCCGGATGACTCTAAGTCACAATCCGGATATGTATTTTTGATGAATGTTGAAGTGGTGAGTTGGAGGAGCTCCAAGAAACCAGTGATTGCGAGATCTACAATGGAGGCGGAATATATCTCTACTTCGGAAGCAGTGGAGGAAGCAGTTTGGATGAAGGAGCTCATTTCCGAACTAGGTGTGGTTCCAAGTGCTTTGGGTCCTATGGTGATATATTGTGACAACAATGGTGCCATAACCAATGCTAAGGAACCAAGGTCTCACAAGAATTCCAAGCATATAAAGTGTCGTTCTCACTCCATCCGGGAACATGTTCAGGATGACAATGTAGATATTTCCAAAGTAGATACGGATCTGAATGTTGCAGATCCGTTGACTAAAGCTCTCCCAAGGGCAAAACATGATCAGCACCAGAACTCTATGGGTGTTATTTTCATGACTATGTAAACTAGATTATTGACTCTAGTGCAAGTGGGAGACTGAAAGGAATATTGAGAGAGGCAATAATAAAGTGGTTATTATGATATTCCAGGTTTATAAAAAATGTTTATTTTTCATGCTAGAATTGTATTAATAAGGAAATGTTGATACATGTGTGAATTATAAACAGATAAGGTTCCTAGTAAATCCTCTCTTTATACTAGCTTGTTGATTAACAGAGGATCAAAGGTTTCCTGATCATGAACATTGGATGTTGTTAATAACAGGGTCATATCATTAGAGAATGATATGATGAATAGTCACCCGCAGTAGATGTAGCAATACGATCACGTCATCAAGTTTAAATTGCTATCGCATTTGTAGTAACTCAATGTCCTTGGACCATGAGATCACGTCAATCACTTTCACCGGAAGAGTACTTTGATTATATCAAATGTTACACTGTAACAAGGTCATTATAAATGTGTCGTCAAGTATTTGGAAAGTTCTAGTTGAGGCTCATGGATCAAGATTGGGATTTGTCCACCCAGGAAGACGGAGAGATATACTCAGGGCCCTCTCGGTGATATCACATTGACATAGACTTGCAATCAAGTGAATTGATCACTAGAATGTCATATCACAGGAATGAGAAAAAGAGTACTTGTCGAGAACGAGATTAAACAAGGTATAGATGGTACTGAGTGATCAAATCTCAGACAAGTAATATATTGTGAGACAAAAGGAATTTGATTGCAGTGAAAGAGGTTCAGATGATCATCTGATTTTTGTGGAACTAGTGGGAGTCATTATGGATGTCCAGGTCCCGCTAATGATTATTGATCGGAGAAAGTCTCGATCATGTCTACATAGTTCTCGAACCTGTAGGGAGACACACTCAAGGTTAACCGATGTGTTTGAGCGGATAGGAAACACAGGGGAAGTCAATCAACATCACAGAAAATTGTTCTGGTGCAGAAAATTGTTCAGCCGATTCTACCAAAATAGTTTCAGGGTATCAAAACAAAGCAAGGGATCAAAATGTTAATGTGTTCACTAAATGAAGTGTTCATTAAATTAAGTAGTCATTAAATGAAGTGTTCATTAAATTGAGTTGCATTAAAATGGAATTAAAGTGATTTAATGGAAAGACCTTTAAGGGAATTAATGTGGTTTAATATATAGACCTTGAAGGGAATTAAAGTGTTTTAATGGAGATTGAATGAGAGGAGGGGAGGGGGCAGCCCCATGGCGCCTATAAAAGGAGGTGGTCTCCTCCTCCTCTCCACACACTCTCTCACAAGCTCTCTCATATGCCCCAAGGTTGGCATCTTCTCCTCCTTGCTTGCCTTGTCCATTTGCACTAGAAAAAGTTCTCGGTGAAGCCCTGCTCTAAACCTTCCCCTCCACCACCACTACCATGGCGTAGATCTATTTTAGTTCCCGGGGATCTGGTACTTCTGCTGCCCGGTTGGAGCAAGGGATCGGGAGTTGTCGGCACACCGAATGTGTGACTGATTAAGGAGGCGATGCCCGTCTGTGGCACTGATTGTCTGCATGTCCTTGAGGATGGTTGTGTACCATCTAGATCAACCACGTTTGTTTGCAGGAATGTTATCCCTCTTATGGTCTACGAGGGTGAGTCCATCTATAACTATTACAAAGTATCGCCTAGATTCGATCTTGGCAGTTGCAAACCGTAGGAATTTTTTTGCTTTCTATGCAACAAACCCCATCAGGGGACTCAAAACTTCAAGATCCAGCGGCTCGACCCTCGAGGACTATATAATAAAAAATGCAAGGCTCGAGTCGCTGCTACCCAGCTACCCGACCCTCGGGGACTAGACCGTCAGAGCTACACAGCCTCCAACCACTACTACCTAGCGATAAGAGCCTCCGGGATCGGACATACGTAGAGAGCTTGGACAAGAAATCGGTGGAGCTCAATCGCACCCACGGACGACACCGGATACGACACCCCTCCGACCCCGTGCGACATCATCCCAATGCTTCCATCAATGACCTCCACTTCCATTGGAGATTTCGTCTGGGCGGCCGCAGAGGACTCCTTGTAAATAAACCGTGAGAACATTGTGGTTGTGGCTATCGCGTCGGTTGTCACTGTCACCCCACCCTTCGTCGGGGACGCGCCCTCCACCAACACGACTTTCGTCTACGGCACGACGCCTTCTGCCTGCATGGGAACCTCATCTGCATCACCCTTTGTTGCTACCTCCTCCGCTTGGTCGAAGTCGACCTTCGACTTATTGACGTTGAGGTCAGGCACCTCGATCGGTTCGCCTTTCCTCTTCTTGGAGACATCATCTTCCTCCTCGGTGCGGCTGGCAAGAATCTTTGCCATGGTACCACAATTAATCTTCTTAGGTTGACTCATGCAAAGCGACCTTGTTCAACGATCTAGAAATTCCAATATGAACTCGATAAAACAAACACGAGAGGAAATGTACTCACTTGGAAACTAGAAGGACTCGTAGGCCCGTGCTGATTTGCGCGGGTTTTTACAATTCGGGGCCGAGCTAGTGCGTCAACCACGTCTCAAGGAGACTCGCCTGACATTGTAGTTTCGGCGGCGCTTCCAGCTTCTTCACTGACGCCTCTGGCTCCGCTAGGGCCTCTAGCTCCTTCACCACCTCTAGCTCCACTAGAGACTCTAGCTCCTTCGCCACCTTCGGCTTTGTCGCCTCCTCCGACTTGGATACGGTATTTGGCTTTGCCACTTGCTTCTCCTTCATGGAAGGCTTGGTTGGGGTTGGCACCCACTTGGATCTCTAGTCGTCGATGTCGTATTCCTCGAAGAGGCTACGACTGGCCTCTGCTTCATGGAGCTTTTGTCCGTGAGTCTTCCCGGGTACGGAGGTGGTCTCTTTCTCCTACTCCCTCTCCTCCTCCTCACTCTCAGAAGAGTCTCCCTCACCCTCCTCTAGAAGTTCCTCTGGAACCTCCTCGTTGAGTGGAGGTAGTCACTGCTCCAAAATTTGGAAGGTCTGTAACACAAAACAAGTTACATAAGTCAGTAGCTAGACTCGGATAATTAAACAAGGGAAGATACTGCCAGTGGGGAACCTTACGGTCGGGGCTGGTCATGCTCCTGTCCTATAGGCGTGAGGCCCCTCCAATAGATCAGTGAACTTCGTGTCCATGATTTTCTTTAGGGACGGAACGTAATATTCCGCAGCTCAAGCTTTGTGTGATGCCTTCGTCATTCTGATGACCTGGTGTTTTCGTACATCTAGTGGGCTCGAGTGGCGAGTGGAATGACTCACCTCTAGAGACAACAATTGTAGAGGTTGATTGTAATCCACCCCTCGTCCTCCAGCTTCGTTACACGGGAGCACATTTCCTCCACAACCACGGCCTAGTCCTTGGGAAGCTTCCCGCCGACAGCCGCCGCAGGTTGCTCTGTGCTGCGGTGTACGCCGGGATCGCCACCTCGCCAGTGGAGGTAGATTTGTTGACATAAAACCAATACTTCTTCCATTTGTTGTCTGCCTTCTTCGGTAGCCTTAGCTTCAGAAACTTGGCGTTGGGCTTGACTTGGAAAGTGACGCCGCCCATGGCCAGGATGGGCCCATCCATTCCCTTGCGGCTGACGCAGCCATGGAATAGATCCAGCTAGAGTGGGAAGTAGGGCATGAATGTGAGGTAGCTCCCATAGAACACGATGAAGATCACGAGCTGCTCGATGCTGTGCGGCCCCAGATCGGAGGGCTTGATCCGATAGTAGGTGCAGAAATACTGAAAGAAGATTGAGGTGGGGAACCCCAACCCTCACTCTAGGTGACTGAGGAACGAAGTGAATTCCCCAGCTCATGGCTTTGCCTTGACCTTGCTCTCTATGGGGATTCGCCAGTTCCCCTTCACGAGGACCACAGCTAACTGGAACGATTGCAGCTGCACTGCTGTGCACTTGGACTTCCCCTGGAGATGTTTGGGAGATGCCATTGAGAGTGAGCTCGACTAGTCTAGAGATATGGATCAGGGGCGGCTTAGGAAGAAGGATAAGGAATGGAGAAATGCTGAGTAAGATCCATACGATGCTCCCACACCCCCCTTAAATAACAGAGTTAATGAGAAACCCCTGGGTTATCCATTGCTTCGTGATAATTCCACCGAAGTTACCGTTAGAATTTACCTAATGACTAGCTTGACCAGGCTGATGGTCCAATTTCGATCAAATTGATCACTTGCTTTACTCCACTCGCTTCACTCCCATTCGCCTGGAGCAGCGACTCGATACTTGCGCAACTTCACTTAATGCGACTGGGAATTACTTCAAGACAACGATTTTCTCCCTTCACTAGTGGAGTTTGTCACTGATTCGACTGGGCATCCACTCGGACTTGCCTATTATGACTACCAAGTTGAAGCCTCTATTGAATCTCTAACACACCCAAGTACTACTAATGGGGATATACCAATAGGGGTATTCCTAGGGGGTGGGTTCGACTGACTAGGCCCACGACGAGTTGGCGCTCTAGTACATCGACTGGAAGTGCTGCGACTCAAGGAGCATGATGACTGGATGTAGAAGGCCCAGAAGCGTAGCTAGACCCAGTCGGATTAGGATAGGATCATTGAATCCTTAACCGATTTGGTATTATCCATGTAAACCATAGCAAGGTAGCACTATATAAACCTTTTTAGGGTGCCCTCTTCAGGTACATTCTTTGACACACCGCATAGAGGTGACTCGTTGCCTTCATCGCTGAGCTCGACCTCCCTTTGTAATCTCACTCTAATTAATACATCTAGCAGGAAGTAGGCTCTTTACCCTACATGGGGGATGAACCGGGGTAAAACCCCGAGTCTCCTCAATCTCGATCCGCAAATGGCTCACTCGCCCTTTCCCTCAACTCAATCACTACCCCTGGTAGTGACTGATATGGTCATTCCCATGGCACATCATCCAAGGAGCGTCAACGACACCCGTCATCAAGGCCCTTAGGCGGGGGACACATTACACACTCCTCTAGAGGGATATTAGCGTCATATGCATCGACACGATGTCAAGTCTCCTTGACCTGGCAGATCATTGCACACAAGTTGAAGAAGATGAGTTGACCTTCGTTTGGAGGGAGGGCAATAGGAGGAATATCCTAGATCCTATCGTAAGGTCTTCTCGGGAGCATGCCTGGGAAGGCAAGAGGCAGGATGGTGACTCCTCCTGAGCCCTTCCTCTAAGAAACCAGAAAAGAGGAATTGGGATTTTTGATGTGTGTCATGTGCCTTAGGGTAGATGATACATCGTAAACGTATCTATAATTTTTGATGCTCCATGCTTGTTTTGTATCAACTTTCTTATGTTCTGTTTACACTTTGAGGTATTTTTATACACTTTCTAGAACTAACCTATTGACAAGATGTCGTAGTGCTAGTTTCCTGTTTTCCGCTGTTTCTGGTTTCTTAAAAGCTAGTAAGGAAATATTCTTAGAATTGGACGAAACAAAAGCTGAAGTTCCTATTTTTCCCGACACAAGACGGAGTCCAAAGCAGAGACGGAGGAGGGCACCGAGGTGGCCACACCCTATGGTGGCGCGGGTACCCCTAGGCGCGCCACAGGTGGTGTGGGCCCCTCAGGCCTCCACCGACCTTGCCCCTTCGCCTATATATTCCCCCCGAGACAAAACCCTAAGGACAAGATCAGAATTCCACGAAAAGTTCCGCAGTGCCGCCGCCACCGAAGAGGAGATTCTGGGGATAGAAGTATCTGTTCCAGCATCCTTCCGGGACAGGGAAGTGCCCCTGGAGCCATCTCCATTGCCGTTGCTGAATCCAATGATGAGGAGGGAGTAATTCTCTCTCGAGGCTAAGGGCTCTACAAGTAGCTATGTGTTCATCTCTCTCTCTATGCATGATCTTATTGAGATCATGATCTTTGTAATCTAGATCTATTCTGCTACTCAAGTGCTTCAATTAATCTCTGCTTATCCCCACGTGTGTGAAGTTGACAGTGTGCACATGGGTGTGGCACTTTGGCTAAGGTTACAGAAATACTTATCATGAGTATAATTTGAGTTGGATGTCTCTATGAGATTGTGTTGTTTTTTGGAAGCATCTAGCACTCAAGATGACAGTGAGGGGTTATCTAGATGGGGAATGCAAACTTTAAGGTGTGATGTTATAGCCCTACATCGTCCAACCGGAGAGTAGTTCAGTGTAGCATAATGAAGAGAAGATATTTATATGAGAGTGTCCACTAGTGAAAGTATGATCCCTAGGCCTTGTTTCTAAGCATTGAAACACCGTTTAGAATCAGTCATGTTACATGTTTGCTTGCTGCCACTCTTATTTCAGATTGCAATTACCACTTATAATCATCCATATTACTTGTATTTCACTATCTCTTCGCTGAACTAGTGCACCTATACACCTGACAAGTGTATTGGGTGTGTTGGGGACACAAGAGACTTCTTGTATCTTGAATGCAGGGTTGCTTCAAAGGGATACCTTTGACCACTTCCTCCCTGAGTTTGATAAACCTTGGGTGATCCACTTAAGGGAAACTTGCTGCTGTTCTACAAACCTCTACACTTGGAGGCCCAACACTGTCTACAAGAATAGAAGCGTGCGTAGACATCAAGCTATTTTCTAGCGTCGTTGCCGGGGAGGTAAGGTAAAAGGTACTCACATCCTCTAGCTACTAAGCTATCTTCTAGTGCTGTTACTGGTGTGTGAGTGCTTGAAGTTATTTCCCTTAGATTCTGCAATTATATCTTTTTCTTTCTTGTTTTTATTTTCACTAGTTAGGCTTAATGGAAAACAACAACAAAATTAGAGAGCTTTATAGTATTTATCTTGAGTTAGGACATGAAGTGTTTGAAGATAAAATTAAAAAACCTATGGAACTTTATTTGCATGCTAATAGCAATGTTATTAGTATGAATTCTTGGAACACCATTATTGCTAATGCTATGGAAAATTCTAAGCATGGGGAAGCTGGTTTTGATGAGCATGATATTTTTAGTCCCCCAAGCACGGAGGAGAAAATTTACTTTGGTGATACCACGCCTCCAATATATGATGATTACAATGATGAATATGATATTCTTAGTCCACCTAATATTGAGGAGAAAATTAATTATGATTACAATATGTCTCCTATATTTGATGATTATGGTGATGAGAATAATAATGATAGCTATTTTGTTGAATTTGCTCCCACTACAATTAATAAGAATGACTATGTTTATTTGGAGAGTATTAATTCTTTTATGCATGTGGATCATGATAAGAATGTTTTATGTGATAGATATATTGTTAATTTTATTCATGATGCTAATGAAAGTTATTATGAGAGAGGAAAACATGGTTTTATGCATCTCAACAATATTAAGTTTCCCCTCTCTATGTTGAAAATCTTGAAGTTGCACTTTTCTGCTTTCCTATGCTTGTTGCTTTGTGCTTTCATGACTTGTTTATTTACATGATTATTTTTCATAGGAAGTGGGTTAGACTTAAATTTGTTCCATATTTTCTTCTTGATGCTCTCTTTTACTTCAATTCATATTTCTTATGTGAGCATCATCAAAATTATCATGCATATCTTAATGGCTATAAAGAAAGAGCTTTTGGGAGACAACCCATTATATTTTTACTTTCACTTTATTTTTGTTTTGTTGAGTCTTGGAAGTTATTACCTCTGTAATAACATATCCTTATCCTTTTTGTTTTATTTTTGTGCCAAGAATAACCTCTAATGAGAGGGAAGTAAGATATGGGAAGTTGCTGTCCTGAAACAGATTTTTGTGCGTCATTGTAAATAATCGTGAAAAATCTCAGTACGTCTGATTGAGATGTAGTTTGTTGTGCTTATTCCCCATGTTATTACCCAACTTTTGTTAGTTTTACGCTTTTTGATTTGAGAAACAGAAGGTCTTCGAAAAAATCAGTTTTTACCTGCTGGTCTGTTTTGACAGATTGCTGCCATTATTTGCACTTGCCTCTTAATCTCTTTCTCTTTGAGTTCTCTTTGATCACTTGAGATTTTAGAAGGAATTGCTACAGTAGCTTGTGTTTTAATGGAAGTTTTACTTGTGTTTAAACTAAACCCAAAGACTTATTATCTTGAATACACTAATGTTTCTAATGAAGATTGTGTAAAGTTTTGTATGAAGGAAATTTTCAAGTGTAGGGAAGAATAATATGATGAGATGAAGTATGGACAATAGCTCAAGCTTGGGGATGCCACCCTTGTCACCCCATAAAATTCAATAAGTACAAGCATCAAAGCTTGGTGATGCCTAAGGCATCCCCTTCTTCATCAATAATCTCAGGTCTTCTTTCAAGACACTTTATTTTTATTACCTTATGCACTATGTGTTGTTCTTGGAGCATCTTTGTTTTTAGCTTTCTTTTGCTTTCTTTGCCACAATAAGTTGGTTGGATCCTAACACACTTCTTTTGGAGAGAGACATAACCCGTTATTCATTGCCTAGAACACTCTAGTTTTCACTCTTATTGTTCTGTGAGTGTTCTCCTTTGCTAGCACTGCGTTTAGCTTTAGTTTTCTTATTATTTTGGCTTAGAACTTTTTAGTTCTTCTTTGTAGATGGGTGAGACATGCTCTATGGTCTTTATTGATTATTATCTTTGAGAGTTGTTTCAAATAAGTCGATTGGTGTTGGAAAAGAGTAGGAAGTTTCATGCTTATAGTGGTACAAAAGGAAGCTTGTTTTAACTGTGACTTAGACTTTTCATGTCATGCTAGATGTTGCTTTGACCATATGCTTAGTGATTATTGTTGTAGCATTACTTGTTTTAAACAATTGATATTTCTTAATGTGCCTTGAAAGAATCATGCGTTGTTTAGCATACAAAAGCATAATATTATGGTATTCTCCTTTGATGCTTTATTTGGGTTGACTTGGCACATGCTTACACCATGTTAAGACTATGAACCAGTCACCATAACCTCTATGATAATTTAGTTTTGACTTGCAATATCACTTTAGGATTTAATTAATAATGTTATGTCTCTTTGCATGATTATGACCATTATTGCTCTCTTAGTTGGTCGCTCCCAGTCTTTTGCAAGCCTCCACTTGTACTGAGTATGGGTTCTACTCATGCATCCAACTCCCAAGAAACCAAGTTATTCCAAAGAGTCCACTATAAATTCATATGCATGGTGTGTTACACCATTCCAAGTATATTCATGCTTTGATCTACCTTCCAAATTAAACTTGTTATGTGAAAATTAGTGATTAAAGCTCTCACAAACTTGATGGCACACTTTATTTTCTTGCACTTGATAAACTTGAACCATTGTGTCCATCTATGTTTCTTATATGCTTGCACTTTATAAGTTGTGAATTAGCAGAACCATGTTACCATGGGGAACACTTTCAACATTGCACTTATTATTCAGTTGATATCATGTTCTTTTGTTTATGGATCCCGGCGATGTGAAATAAAAGGGGGAGATTGTAAGATCATGGAGTTTGTATGTGTGTTAAGAGAAACGCCTAGGCGGCTAGCCTAAGCCATGCCTAATCATGGTGGAAACTTGCAGCATAACCATAGCAAGCATTCTGTGAAGCATCCACAATAAAAACCTATGCAAATAGCAAATAAAAAGATCGTTGAGATGCTCATTGTCTGTTGCCTTGTCATTTTGATATGGGAAATCTCTTGTGTCATGGGGCAAGGGGTACCCCGTTGGCGGTTCTCCATGATACACATGTACTTACAATGACAAGAACTTACTTGTGACTAAAGTTGAGTAGCATGAGGTTCAGCACTCGCAAGCAAGGGGCATGACATTTTCAACTTATAACTTGTTAAGAATATCCTCATATTTGTGTCATTTTAACCTTAATCACCTAAAGATTCTTATGATAGGGGCAATGAGAGCTAACAACTAATATGTACCATAATTTTTGGAAGCTCTTGATGAAACTTGAAATCCCTGCTTCCCTCTGTGAAGGGCCTTTCCTTTTTCTTTTATGTTGAGTCTCCATCTTCTATCTTTATGCACCAATTAAGAGAGCATAGTTGTCATTCTTAGTTTAATGTGCATTATCCCAAAACTTGTTGATTGATTCATAACTTTGATATTTCTTGTTCTTAAATTATCTGTATCTAGTCACCCTTATGAACTTTGAAGGTGTCCTATGCATTTATGTTCTGCTAATCCATGAAGGACAAGCTGATTACCACTCTTATTATGTTTTCTATATGTGAAACAAACAAATGTCTTTCAATGAATTGTTATTCATAATATTTTGTTTGTACCTTTTTATGTTGCAACTTAGTTTCTTTGCCTTATATTTAGAACTATATCTTTCATGTTTATGTTAGAGTACTATGATCCCAACTATCAATGTTTTACAATACCTTGATAAATATTTTGATGGTGCATGTCACCTCAAAAATTATTCTTTTTATCACTTACCTACTCGAGGACGAGCAAGAGTTAAGCTTGGGGATGCTTGATACGTCGTAAACGTATATATAATATTTGATGCTCCATGCTTGTTTTGTATCAACTTTCTTATATTCTGTTTACACTTTGAGGTATTTTTATACATTTTCTGGAACTAGCCTATTGACAAGATGCCGTAGTGCTAGTTGCCTGTTTTTAGATGTTTTTGGTTTCAGAAAAGCTAGTAAGGAAATATTCTCGGAATTGGACGAAACAAAAGCTGAAGTTCCTATTTTTTCTGACACAAGACGGAGTCTGATACGTTGCAAATGTATCCATAATGTTTGATGTTCCATGCTTGGTTTTATCTACTTTCTTATGTTTTGTCCACACTTTGGAGTACTTTTCATATGATTTCTTGGACTAACCTATTAATAAGAGCCACAGTGCCAGCTGCCTGTTTTCTACTGTTTTTGGTTCCAGGAAAGTCAGAAAATGAACATTCTCGGAATTGTACGGGACAAAAGCCAAAGTCAGTTTTTCACCAAGGGACACCAGAAGCCAGAATACGAGACAGAGAGGGGCTGGGGCCCGACCACACCACCTGGTCGCGTGGGCTAGGCCTGGCCGTGCCAGGGGGTGGTCTGGCCGCCCTAGGCACCCCCTCGGCCTCCCTCTTCGCCTATAAGTTGCCTCTTGACCTAAAAACCAAGGGGGGTTCGACGTTTTTCCAGAAAGAGTTCCGCTCCGCCGCCACCACCAGATTCCGCGATTCGGAACCAGAAACTCCATTCTAGCACCCTGCCGGGATAGGGAATTGGAGGAGATCATCGCCATCATCATCACCATCGCTTCTCCATCGACCATCCATATTTCCCCCATCTATGAGTGAGTAATCCCCCGCTATAGGCTATGGGGATGGTAGGGATTCCATGAGATCGTTCATGTAATGGCATCAGATTGTTAGGGCATGGTGCCTAGTATCTATTATTAGTGCTTTTTGACTTTGTTGCGACTTGTTATGCTTAATGCTTGTCACTAGGGCCCGAGTGCCATGATTTCAGATCTGAACATGTTATTGATTCATTATGATAGTATTGTTTATGGTCTTACCTGCAAGTTGTATACACACGTTGTTGTCCAGAACCAATGGCCCCGAAGTGACAGCAATCGGGATAACCGGAGGGAATGGCTTTGATGTGAGGATCACATGTGTTCACGGAGTGTTAATGCTTTGCTCCGGTGCTCTATTAAAAGGAGCACCTTAATTGCCAGTAGTTCCCTTGATGCCCCGCTGCAAACGGGCTGGCAGGACAAAATATGTTGTGCAAGTTCTCATTGTGAGCACGTATGACTATATATGGAACACATGCCTATCATTATTTAGTACTTGGATGCTTTATCTTAATTATCTGCAAATGCCCTATGTTCTGATTGCCATGTGAATTGTCTTGTCCATGCAACACCCGTCCATCCATCCCTATGCCTACCGCGCTTTAATCCTACTGTTTACTGCAATTGTTACTACTATATTTACTTTACTACTGCTATTACTTTACTATTGCTACTACAAAACTATTGCTACTGATAAACTGTTGGGAGCAAGATTGTTTCCAGGTGCAGCTGAATTGACAACTCAGTTGTTAAGGCTTATAAATATTCTTTGGCTCCCCTTGTGTCGAATCAATAAATTGGGTTTCACTTCCCTCGAAAATACTGCGATTCACCCCCCTATACTTGTGGGTCATCAAGACTATTTTCTGGCGCCGTTGCCGAGGAGCATAGCTTTATTTATCAAGTTCACTTGGAATCACTATTGTTCAATCATAATCATAACCAATCTCTTTACTTTGTTACTTTTGTTTTGCTTAGTTTATTTCCGCCTTGTTTGCTTGTTTCTTTATCAAAAATACAAAAAAAAATTAGTTCCTACTCTAGTTGTTATTTTCGTTGGTCTATTATTGTCTTGCTTTATCATACTTTCTATCAATGGTTGGTTTCTTTGAAACTGAATCTTATTGGCAAGGTGGGTTCACGGAAGAACAAAAATATTGTTATAAGGAACACCGCTTGTCACAAAAAGGGAAACACTTATGGGAACAAATTGATAAATTATATACCATTGCTATAAATGTGTGCTCTACTTATAATGTTACTTATTGCTTTGATAAATCTTGTTGCTGTAGGAGGTACAAACACCTCCCTTTTCAATGTGAGTATAATGATGATGTTACCATATCTGCTTATGTTAAAGAAAATTATGACTTTTATGATGTGGAACAAATTGAGGAATATATTGCTTGGAAGGGTGCATTTGAACTTGCTAGTTTACTTGAAAATATTGATGATTCACCTTATAAATATTAGGTTTATGATATACTTAAATTTTTCTTTGATAATTACAAGGAAGAAAATGGCTATATTCTTGAATATATTAATAGATGCTTTCCGCAAATGGAAGAGACTAATGCCTTGCAGGATTTTATGGATGAAGAAATTGATGAACCTGAAAGCTCATTAGATGAAAAATAAGAGGAGAGTGATGAACAAAAGGAGGAAGAATGGATTAGCTACCCATGCCTACCCTCTAATGAGAGTAACTCTTTATCCCTTACATTATTTGATTATCCCCCATGCTTACCAAAGGAGGATGAATGTTATGCTCATGTTATCTGTGATAATCCTTTATTTGTGCCTAACTTCGAGATGCATGGTACTAAAGAGTTTTTCTTAGAAATTGTTTATGATAAAGCTCTAGACGATGGTCCTATATTGAATGATCAGTCATCTTGTTATAGAATTGTTAAAAGTGGGTTTGAAAGTTTTAATCCCACTATTTTTGAGCTTGATAAAAATTATGTTTTTGTAGAACATGAAAAGCATGCTTTATGTGATAGTTATGTTGTTGAGTTTATTCATCAGGCTACTGAAAATTATTATGAGGAAAATATGGTTGTAGAAGTTTTCATGGTATTGAAACACCTCTCTATGTGCTGAAAGTTTTGAAGTTACTCTTGTTTTATCTTCCTATGCCTGTCACTTTGTTCTTTGCGAATTTATTTGCATACAAGATTCCTATGCATAGGAAGTGGTTTAGACTTAAATGTGTTTTGAATTTTCTTCTTGATGCCCTCTTTTACTTCAATTCATATTTCTTATGTGAGCATCCTCTCAAACTATCATGCCTAACTTAAAGGCGTTAAAGAAAAGTACTTATTGGGAGATAACCCAAAAGTTTTAGATGAGTCTTGGAAGTTATTAGTTCAGTAATAACCGCTCCTTATCCTTTTTATTTGCTTTTTGTGCCAAGAGTAACCTCTAATGAGAGATAAGAAATGGTTGGGAAAGTTGCTGTCCCGAAACAGATTTCTTTGCTTCACCGTAAAAATTCGTGTAAAATTCTGTACGTCCTTTTGAGGCGTGAATTTTTGTACTTCTGCCCCAGGTTGTTATCTAACTTTCGTTAGTTCAACACTTTTCGATTTGAGAAATAGAAGGTCTTCGAAAAAATTCGTCTTTACCTGCTGGTCTATTTTGACAGATTTCTGCCATTATTTGCATTTGCTTCTTGTTGGTTCCTTTTTGAGTTCTTTTGGGGAATTGAGCTTTTTGAGGGAAGTGCTAAAGTAGCTTGTGTTTTAATGGAAGTTTTATTGGAGTTGGAACTGAACCCAAAGACTTATTATCTTGAGTGCACTAATGTTGCTAATAAAGATTGTGTGAAGTTTTGTATGAAGGAAAAATTTCAGGTGTATGGAAGGAATGAGTAATGAGATGAAGGATGGACTAAAGCTCAAGCTTGGGGATGCCACGGGTGTCACCCCAAGAAATATCCAAGAAGTACAAGCGTCAAAGCTTGGGGATACCCAAGGCATCCCCTTCTTCATCAATAAAAATCCCAGGTTTCTTCCAAACACTTCATTTTTATTGTTTTATGCATATTTGTGTTATTCTTGGAGCGTCTTGTTTTTCGTTTTCATTTTAGTTTTTCGTTTGCTTTGTTTCCTTAGTTTGCTAAATAAATTGGTTGGACCCCCTCTTTCATGCATTGGTTTTCAAATAGTTTGGTTTGGATTGGAAAAGAGTAGGAAAGTTCATGCTTAAGTGGTAAAGAGAGCTTGTTTTTGACTGTGGCCTATGCTTTGTCATGCCATGCTTGATATTGTTTTGACTTTATGCTTAGAATTCTTTGCTATATCATGACTTGTTATAAACAATTGAGATTGCTTAATGTGCCTTTGAAGAATCATGTGTTGTTTTAGCATATTAAAGCATAGTACCATGGTATTCTCCTTTGATGCTTTATTTGGGTTGACTTGGCGCATGCTCACACCATGCTATGACTATCCCAAGTCACCATAGCCTTTATGATCCTTTAGTTTTCAACTTGTAGTATCACTTTATGCTTTGATTAATGATGTTTTGTCGCTCTGCATGATTATGGCCATTATTGCTCTCTTAGTTGGTCGCTCCCAGTCTTTTGCTAGCCTCCATAACCAAGTATGAGTTCCACTCATGCATCCAACTCCTAAAACCAAGTTATTCCAAAGAGTCCACCATACCTACCTATTATCATATTCTATACCAAGTATATTCATGTTTTTATGTAACTTCCAAATTAAACTTGTTATGTGAAGATTAGTGATTAAAGCTCCCACAAACTTGATGGCACACTTTACTTTCTTGCCCCTAATAAACTTGAACCATTGTGTCATCTATGTTCTATATGCTTGCACTTATATGTTGAGATTAGCAGAACCATGCTGTCATGGGGAACGCTTTCAACATTGCACTTGTACTTTGTACCTAGTTGATATCATGCTCTTTTGTCTAGGGATGTCGTCGGTGTGAAATGAAAGGGGAGCTTGTAAGTCCATGGAGTTATGTATGTGTGTTAGAGAAACGCCTGGGCCGCTGGTCTAATCCATGCCGTCATGGTGGAAACCTGCAGCGTAACCATAACGAGTATCTATGAAGCATTCTTCTTATAAAAAAAGAGAGATAACTACTGAGAAAAAAGAGAAAAAGGAAAAAAGAGATATGAGAAAAGAGGAAAGAGAGAAAAAAGTACCATATTCCCATGGTAAATAAGAAGATTGCTGAGATGCTTGTTGTCTGCTTGCCTTGTCATTTTGATATGGGGATTCTTCCATATCATCGGCAAGGGGTACCCCGTTGGCGGTTCTCTATGATACACATGTACTTACAATGATAAGAACTTACCGGTAACTAAACTTGAGTAGCATGAGGAGCGGCCCTCGTATTCAAGGGACATAAGATTTCCAACTTATACTTTTTCAAGCATATACTTCATAGTTTGTTCACTTTAACCTTAACCACTTCAAGATGCTTATGATAGGGGCAATGAGAGTTGAAAGCTATTAAGTACCATAATTTTTGGAAGATCTTTATGAAACTTGAATCCCTACTTCCTTCTTTGAAGGCCTTTCTTTTACTTTTATGTTGAGTCTCCACTTTCTATCTTTATGCACCTACTTTGAGAGCATAGTGGCCATTCTTAGTTCTATGTGCATTGTCCCAAGACTTGTTGATTGATGCATAGCTTTGATATTGCTTGTTTTAAACTATTTGTATCTAGTCACTCTTATGACCTTTGAAGGTGTCCTATGCACTTATGTTTGCTACTCTATGATGGACAAGCTGAATGCCACTATGCTATGTTTTCTTTATGTGAAACAAAAAATGTCTTGCAAAGCATTGTTATTCATGAATCTTTTGTTTGTGCCTTTTCATGTTGCAACATAGTTGCTTTGTCTTATTGTTGGAACTTTATCTTTCATGTTATGTTGAAGTACTATGATCCCAGCTATGAATGTTTTACAAATACTTTGATCAAGTTTATGATGGTGCATGTCACCTCAAAAATTATTCTTTTTTTATCACTTACCTACTCGAGGACAAGTAGGAGTTAAGCTTGGGGATGTTGATACGTTGCAAACGTATCCATAATTTTTGATGTTCCATGCTTGGTTTTATCTACTTTCTTATGTTTTGTCCACACTTTGGAGTACTTTTCATATGATTTCTTGGACTAACCTATTAACAAGAGCCACGGTGCTAGCTATCTGTTTTCTGCTGTTTTTGGTTCCAGGAAAGTCAGAAAATGAATATTCTCGGAATTGGACGGAACAAAAGGCAAAGTCAGTTTTCACCGAGGGACACCAGGAGCCAGATTACAAGACAAAGAGGGGCTGGGGCCCGGCCACACCACCTAGCCGTGCGGGCCAGGCCTGGCCAGGCCAGAGGGTGGTCTGGCCACCCTAGGCACCCCCTCGGCCTCCCTCTTTGCCTATAAGTTGCCTCTTGACCTAAAAACCAAGGGGGATTCGACGTTTTTCCAGAAAGAGTTCCGCTTCGCCGCCACCACCAAATTCCGCGATTCGGAACCAGAAACTCCGTTCTGGCACCCTGCCGGGACGAGGAATTGGAGGAGATCATCGCCATCATCATCACCATCGCTTCTCCATCGACCATCCATGTTTCCCCATCTATGAGTGAGTAATCCCCCGCCGTAGGCTATGGGGATGGTAGGGATTGGATGATATCGTTCATGCAATGGCATCAGATTGTTAGGGCATGGTGCCTAGTATCTATTATTAGTGCTTTTTGACTTTGTTGCGACTTGTTATGCTTAATGCTTGTCACTAGGGCCCGAGTGCCATGATTTCATATCTGAACATGTTATTGATTCATTATGATAGTATTGTTTATGGTCTTACCTGCAAGTTGTATACACACGTTGTTGTCCGGAACCAATGGCCCCAAAGTGACAGCAATCGGGATAACCGGAGGGAATGGCTTTGATGTGAGGATCACATGTGTTCACGGAGTGTTGATGCTTTGCTCTGGTGCTCTATTAAAAGGAGCACCTTAATTGCCAGTAATCCCTTGAGGCCCCGCTTCAAATGGGTTGGCAGGACAAAAGATGTTGTGCAAGTTCTCATTGCGAGCACATATGACTATATATGGAACACATGCCTATGCTTATTTAGTACTTGGATGCTTTATCTTATTGATCTGCAAATGCCCTATGTTCTGATTTCCATGTGAATTGTCTTGTCCATGCAACGCTCGTCCATCCATCCCTATGCCTACCGCGCTTTAATCCTACTGTTTACTGCAATTGTTACTACTGTCTTTACTTTACTACTGCTATTACTTTACTATTGCTACTACAAAACTTTTGCTACTGATACACTGCTGTGAGCAAGATTGTTTCCAGGTGCAGCTGAATTGATAACTCAGCTGTTAAGGCTTATAAATATTCTTTGGCTCCCCTTGTGTCGAATCAATAAATTGGGTTTCACTTCCCTCAAAAATACCGCGATACACCCCCTATACTTGTGGGTCATCAGAGTCCAAAGCAGAGACGGAGGAGGGCACCGAGGCGGCCACACCCTATGGTGGCGCGCCTGGTGTGGGCCCCTTAGGCCTCCATCGACCTTACCCCTTCGCCTATATATTCCCCCCGAGACAAAAACCCTAAGGACAAGATCAGAATTCCACGGAAAGTTCCGCAGCGCCGCCGCCACCGAAGAGGAGATTCAGGGGATAGAAGTCTCTGTTTCGGCACCCTGGCAGGACGGGGAAGTGCCCCCGGAGCCATCTCCATCGCTGTTGCTGACTCCCATGATAAGGAGGGAGTAGTTCTCTCTCAAGGCTAAGAGCTCTACAAGTAGCTATGTGTTCATCTCTCTCTATGCATGATCTTATTGAGATCATGAGCTTTGTAATCTAGATCTATTATGCTACTCAACTGCTTTAATTAATCTCGGATTATCCCCACGTGTGTGAAGTTGACAGTGTGCACACCGTGTGGCACTTTGGCTAAGGTTACAGAAATACTTATCATGAGTATAATTTGAGTTGGATGTCTCTATGAGATTGTGGTGTTTGTTGGAACCATCTAGCGCTCAAAGTGATAGTGAGGGGTTATCTAGATGGGGAATGCAAACTTTAAGGTGTGTTGTTGAAGGAAATATGCCCTGAGAGGCAATAATAAAGTTGTTATTATATATTCCTTATACATGATAGATGTTTATTTTACATGCTAGAAATATATTGATTCGGAAACATCAATATATGTGTGTTTAATAAACAAAAGGGGTTCCTAGTCATGCCTCTCTTATAGATTAGCTTGTTGATTAACAGGATGATCAAGGTTTCCTGATCATGGACATTGGATGTTGTTAATAACAAGGTCACACCATTGGTGGAATGATGTGATGAACATTCATCCGAAGTATAGCATTACGATCAAGTCATTATGTTTATATTGCTATAACATCATACAAAGTAATCTTTATCCTTAGACCATGAGATCATGTTAATTGCTGACACCGGAAGAGTATCTTGATAACATCAAACGTCACACCGTAACAGGGTGACTATAAAGATGGGTCCAGTACTACGAAGGTGTTATGTTGAGGCTCATGGATCAAGAGTGGAATTTGTCAATCTAGATGACAGATAGATATACTCTGGGCCCTCTCGGTGATATCACATTAGGATAGCTTGCAAGCAAGTGATGTGATCACTAGAATGTTATATCACGGGAACGAGAAAAGAGTGCATGTCGGTAACGAGATCAAACTAGGTATGGAGATACCGATGATCGAATCTCGGACATGTAATATATCGAGAGACAAAGGGATTTAGTTACAAGCGTTAAAGGTTCTCACGATCACAGGAGTCATCGTTGAATGTGTAGGAGTCAGTACGGATCTCCAGGTCCTGCTGCTGATTATTGATCAGAGAAGGGTCTCGATCATGTCTACATTATTCGCGAACCGTAGGGTGGCACACTTAAGAGTTACCGGACACCATTTTGGAGCACATATGTTTCAGACGAAAGAATTGCAAAGCACAGGAATTGTTTCAATAGAAACCAGAAATTATTTCGGGTGAAATTGCAGAAGGTGGTTCTGCATGTGATATTGAAATATTGCAAGGGGCTATATGTGAATGTTTGTTAATTAAAGTAATTAACTAAATTCTGAATAAATTTAATAAAAAGAGTTTTATTAAATGAGAGAGCATTAAATTTGGAGAAATTTAATGCATTTAAAGTGGAGACTTTAAAAGGGAATGTGAAGAGGCATTTTAATGTGGGGGGGGGGGGGTTACCACCACATGAATGGGGGAGGTGAGGGGTCACCCCCCCATGCGCCGGCCACGGAGAGAGGGGGCACCCCCTCCTCCTATAAAAGGCCACCCATTCCCTCCTTCATCCACACACCTCCTTGTGAAGGATCTCTCTCCCGCTCTAGAATTATTCCCCCATGGTCTCGGATTAGTGAGATACATGTTCCCGGTGGCATTTCGTCTGGAAGGAGTTGCTGCTTCCGCTGGATCGCTAGAGCGAGGAGGTGGATGTTGTCCGGTGGCTTGAACGTGTGTGCGAGTGTGGATGCGCTGCTGAGTTGCGGCGCTCGGACTTCCTCACGATCTTGAGATCGGCAAGTGTACGACTACATCAACCACGAGTTCCTACTCGTTAACAAAGCTTGTTGTCTACGAGGGTAAGTTCTCGTTGGATGTATGTCCACCCGTTGCTTTGTACCTAGTAGATAGATCTTGGTGTGTAGTTCACACCGTAGGAAATTTTTTGTTTTCTATGCTGCGGACCCAACAGTGGTATCAGAGCCTGATCTATGCGTAGGTACTTAGCACAGGTAGTACACATATGGTTGATATGTGGGCGATGATGATCATGATATTGCATCTTCTATGTATTTTGGATATTGGTGGCATAGTGGGATGAAGCGGCCCGGACCAACCTTACATGTCATCGTACATGAGACCGGTTCCACGACTGACATGCAACTTGTTTTGCATAAGTGGCTGACGGGTGTCTGTCTCTCCTACTATAGTCAATATCTGATTTACAAAGAGTTGCTAATAACTTAGTTATCCTCTTTGTGGTTCATGTTCATAGGTAAGAACGGTTCTATCTCCGAAAGCCCTAAGCCACGTAAAACTTGCAATTGATAAATTAGAGGCGTCTAGTTTAGATCGTTGCTGGGCTAGTGTATTGATATGGTATTGTTGTAAGTAGATGTATGGTAGATACTCTTACAACACAGTTAATGTGTAAGTTCCATAGACCTTGGCCTTACACAGAAAGGAATGATAGAGATCATACCATGATGCAAGTGATAGAGATCAAATGCATGGACCATATCATCTCACTTTACACATTACATGTTAGCATCTTATACTGCTAGTTTGGCGCGTTTGGTAGCATTATAAGATGATCCCTCATTTAGATATCAAGATAAAAATGTGTTCTTCCTTGAGTATGCACCGTTCTATGGATCGTGTTTCGAGACATCACGTGATGATCGGGTGTACTAGAATCTACGCTTTCATAGGAACGGGTGTAAGACAGTTTTACACACGCGAATACTAAGGTTCTTACTTGGCGAGCCTAGCATGTACATACATGGCCTCGGAACACGGACCGAAAGGTTAAGCATGAGTCATATGGTTGATATGATGCCCATATAGATGCTCGCCTTTGAAGCTATATCAACTCACGTGATGATCGGACTTGATATAGTGGATTTGGTTCATGTAATCACCAAAAGGACACGAGGGATGTCGTTTTTGAGTGGGAGTTCATTAGTAATTTGGATTAGTTGAACTCAATCTATCATAAAATTAGTCTAAATAAACTTTACAGATTCTGTTGTAGATGGCACCACCTGCTTTTAATTTCAATGTGTTCATGGAGAAAGAGAAACTTGCTGCGAATGGTAGCAACTTCGCCAACTGGGCTATGAATTTGAGGATTCTCCTCACTGCTAATATATGCTAGATGCGCTGCTAGGCCCCCCACCAGCTCCTGATGCCCCTGACGAGGAAAAGAATGTCTATCTGACTCGTTAGGAGGACCACAACTTAGTTCATTGCGGCATACTGTATGGGCTAGAGCCAGAACTTCAAAAGCGTTTCGAAAATGGTAATGCCTTTGATACCATGGGAGAATTGAAAATGATTTTTGATACCCATGCTGCCATAGAGTGTTATAATGCTACAGAAAAGTTCTTTAGCTGCATGATGGATGAAAACAGCTCCGTTAGTGAGCATGTACTCAAAATGTCTGGGTACGCCGATAAGCTTGTGTCCTTGGGAATAACGATTCCCATTGACTTAGGCATACATCGTGTTCTCCAATCTCTGCCACCTAGCTACAAGATCTTCGTGATGAACTATAATATGCAGGGCATGAAGAAGTCTCTTCCCGAGCTTCTGTCAATGCTTAAGACTACAGAAGTGGAGATTAGGAAAGAACATCAAGTTTTGATGATCAATAGGACCACCGGTTTCAAGAAGGATAAGAAAGACAAGCACAAGGGAAAGAAGGGTGGCAAGTCTGTTGTCACGCCTGAAAAGAAACCTCGGGCTGGCCCTAAGTCTGACATCGAGTGCTACTATCGCAAGGGGACTGGCCATTGGAAGCGCAACTGCCCCAAGTATTTGGCGGACAAGAAGTCCAGCAAGGCAAACAAAGGTATATGTGATATACATGTTATTGATGTGTACTTGACTAGTACTCGTAGTAGCACCTGGGTATTTGATACCGGATCGGTTGCTAATATATGTAACTCGGTTCAGGGGCTACGGAACAAGCGACAACTAGCAAGGGATGAGGTCAGGATGCGGGTCGGCAATGGATCAAGAGTTGATCTGATCGCCGTCGGGACGCTACCTCTCCATTTGCCATCGGGATTAGTTATAAACCTAAATAATTGTTATTTGGTGCCTGCACTGAGCATGAACATTGTATCTGGATCGTGTTTGATGCAAAGTGGTCATTCCTTTAAATCTGAAAACAATGGTTGTTCAATTTATAAGAATGATATCTTTTATGGTCATGCACCTATGTTGAATGGTTTATTTCTATTGGATCTCGATAGTAATATTACGCACATTCATAATGTTAATGCTAAAAAGATTAAACTTGATGATGATATGTCTACATATATGTGGCACTGCCGTCTAGGTCATATTGGCGTTAAACGCATGAAGAAACTCCATTCTGATGGACTTTTGGAATCACTTGATTTTGAATCATTTGATACATGTGAGCCATGCCTTATGGGCAAGATGACTAGAACGCCGTTTTCCGGTTCAATGGAACGGACGACAGATCTATTGGAAATCATACATACTGATGTGTGTGGACCAATGAGTGTGTCGGCGCGAGGTGGATATTGTTATTTTGTTACTTTCGCAGATGATTTGAGTAGATATGGGTATATCTATTTGATGAAACACAAGTCTAAAACTTTTGAAAAGTTCAAGGAATTTCAGAATGAAGTGGAAAATCATCGTAATAGAAAGATCAAATTTCTACGGTCTGACCGTGGAGGAGAGTATCTAAGTTACGAGTTTAGCACACACATGAAAGAGTGTGGAATAGTTTCACAACTCACGCCTGCCGGAACACCACAACGTAATGGTGTGTCAGAGCGTCGTAATCGTACCTTATTGGATATGGTTCGATCTATGATGTCTCTGACTGACTTACCTCTGTCATTTTGGGGTTATGCACTGGAAACAACTGCATTCACTTTAAATCGGGCACCATCTAAATCCGTTGAAACGACACCGTATGAATTATGGTTTGGAAACAAACCTAAACTGTCATTTCTTAAGGTTTGGGGATGCGATGTTTTTGTGAAGAAACTTCAACCAGATAAACTCGAACCCAAAGTGGAAAAATGCGTCTTCATAGGATATCCTAAGGAAACAATTGGGTATACCTTCTATCACAAATCCGTGGGCAAGGTTTTTGTTGCCAAGAATGGATCCTTTCTTGAGAAGGAGTTTCTCGCGAAAGGTGTGAGTAGTCGGAAGGTAGAACTCGAAGAGGTTATTGAACCTTCTCTTCATGGAATGGCGAGTGGCGCAGCACCGGAAGTTGTTTCGGAGTTGACTTCACCTGATGAAGAGAGAGCTAATGATAATGATCATGAAACTCCGAAAGAGGACACTACCGAACCTCGCAGGTCAAGCAGGACACGTGCAACTCCTGAACTGTACGGCAATCCTGTTGTGAATTTCATGGTTGATGAAATGGATGACCCTGCGACGTATGAAGAAGCGATGATGAGCCCGGATTCCAACAAATGGCTAGAAGCCATGAAATCCGAGATGGAATCCATGTACGAGAACCAAGTTTGGAACTTGGTGGACTTACCTCACGACCGAAAGGCCGTGGAGAATAAATGGATTTTCAAAAGGAAAACTGATGCTGATGGTAATGTGACCATCTATAAGGCTCGACTTGTCTCAAAGGGGTTTCGACAAATTCAAGGAGTTGACTACGATGAGACATTCTCTCCCGTAGCGATGCTTAAGTCAGTTAGGATTATGTTAGCAATTGCGGCATATTTCTATTATGAAATATGGCAGATGGATGTCAAAACTGCGTTCCTCAATGGTAAGATTGAAGAAGAGTTGTATATGATACAACCTAAGAGTTTTGTCGATCTTAAGGATGCTAATAAGGTGTGCAAACTTCAGCGATCCATCTATGGACTGAAGCAAGCATCACGAAGTTGGAATCTCCGCTTTGATGAGGTGATCAAAGAGTTTGGATTTGTCCAAACTTATGGAGAGGCTTGTATTTACAAGAAAGTGAGTGGGAGCAATGTGGCATTTCTGATATTATATGTGGATGACATATTATTGATTGGAAATGATATAGATCTTTTAAACAGTGTTAAAAGTTATCTAAACAGGAAATTTTTGATGAAAGACCTTGGTGAAGCATCATATATATTAGGCATTAAAATCTATAGAGATAGATCAAGGCGCCTAATTGGGCTATCGCAGAGTACATACCTTGATAAGATATTAAAGAAGTTTAATATGGACGAAAGTAAGAAGGGGTTCTTGCCTATGTTGCAAGGCAAGACATTGAGTAAGACTCAAAGTACGGCTACGGCGGAAGAAAGAGAGATGATGGATAAGATCCCCTATGCCTCGGCCATAGGCTCTATTATGTATGCCATGCTATGTACAAGACCGGATGTGGCACATGCTATTAGTTTGAATAGTAGGTACCAATCTGATCCAGGTTCGGAACACTGGATAGCGGTAAAGAACATCCTCAAGTACTTAAGAAGAACTAAGGATATGTTTCTTATATACGGAGGTGAAGAAGAGATAGTCGCTAAGTGTTATGTCGATGCTAGCTTTGACACCGATCCGGATGACTCTAAGTCTCAATCCGGATACGTATTTCTCTTGAATGGAGCAGCAGTTAGTTGGAGGAGTTGTGCAGCAGTTAGTTGGAGGAGTTCCAAACAACCTGTGGTGGCTGGATCAACAACGAAGGCGGAATATGTTGCTGCTTCAGAAGCGGCGCAGGAAGCAGTTTGGATGAAAGAGTTCATTACGGAACTGGGTGTGGTTCCCAATGCGTTGGACCCGATGGTGATCTATTGTGACAACAATGGAGCCATAGCCAACGCAAAGGAACCAAGGTCTCACAAGAATTCCAAGCATATTAAGCGCCGGTTTCACTCCATCCGCGAGCATGTCAAGGATGGAGATATAAAGATTTGTGAAGTACACACGGACCTAAATGTAGTAGATCCGTTGACTAAAGTTCTCCCTAGGGCAAAACATGATCAACACCAGAACTCCATGGGTGTTGGATTTATCACTATGTGAACTAGATTATTGTCTCTAGTGCAAGTGGGAGACTGAAGGAAATATGCCCTGAGAGGCAATAATAAAGTTGTTATTATATATTCCTTATACATGATAGATGTTTATTTTACATGCTAGAAATGTATTGATTCGGAAACATCAATACATGTGTGTTTAATAAACAAAAAGGGTTCCTAGTCATGCCTCTCTTATAGACTAGCTTGTTGATTAACAGGATGATCAAGGTTTCCTGATCATGGACATTGGATGTTGTTAATAACAAGGTCACACCAGTGGTGGAATGATGTGATGAACATTCATCCGAAGTATAGCATTACGATCAAGTCATTATGTTTATATTGCTATAACATCATACGAAGTAATCTTTATCCTTAGACCATGAGATCATGTTAATTGCTGACACCGGAAGAGTATCTTGATAACATCAAACGTCACACTGTAACAGGGTGACTATAAAGATGGGTTCAGTACTACGAAGGTGTTATGTTGAGGCTCATGGATCGAGAGTGGAATTTGTCAATCCAGATGACGGATAGATATACTCTGGGCCCTCTCGGTGATATCACATTAGGATAGCTTACAAGCAAGTGATGTGATCACTAGAATGTTATATCACGGGAACGAGAAAATAGTGCATGTCGGTAACGAGATCAAACTAGGTATGGAGATACCGATGATCGAATCTCGGACATGTAATATATCGAGAGACAAAGGGATTTAGTTACAAGCGTTAAAGGTTCTCACGATCACAGGAGTCATCGTTGAATGTGTAGAAGTCATTACGGATCTCCAGGTCCCGCTGCTGATTATTGATCGGAGAAGGGTCTCGATCATGTCTGCATTATTCGTGAACCGTAGGGTGGCACACTTAAGAGTTACCGGACACCATTTTGGAGCACATATGTTTCAGACGAAAGAATTGCAAAGCGCAGGAATTGTTTCAATAGAAACCGGAAATTATTTCGGGTGAAATTGCAGAAGGTGGTTCTGCATGTGATATTGAAATATTGCAAAGGGCTATATGTGAATGTTTGTTAATTAAAGTAATTAACAAAATTCTGAATAAATTTAATAAAAAGAGTTTTATTAAATGAGAGAGCATTAAATTTGGAGAAATTTAATGCATTTAAAGTGGAGACTTTAAAAGGGAATGTGAAGAGGCATTTTAATGTGGGGGGTTACCACCACATGAATGGGGGAGGTGAGGGGTCACCCCCCATGCGCCGGCCATGGAGAGAGGGGGCACCCCCTCCTCCTATGAAAGGCCACCCATTCCCTCCTTCATCCACACACCTCCTTGTGAAGGATCTCTCTCCCCCTCTAGAATTATTCCCCCATGGTCTCGGATTAGCGAGATACATGTTCCCGATGGCATTTCGTCTGGAAGGAGTTGCTGCTTCCGTTGGATCACTGGAGCGAGGAGGTGGAGGTTGTCCGGTGGCTTGAACGTGTGTGCGAGTGCGGATGCGCTGCTAAGTTGCGGCGCTCGGACTTCCTCACGATCTTGAGATCATCAAGTGTACGACTACATCAACCACGAGTTCCTACTCGTTAACAAAGCTCGTTGTCTACGAGGGTAAGTTCTCGTTGGATGTATGTCCATCCGTTGCTTTGTACCTAGTAGATAGATCTTGGCGTGTAGTTCACACCGTAGGAATTTTTTTGTTTTCTATGCTGCGGACCCAACAGTTGTTATAGCCCTACATCGTCCAACTGGAGAGTAGTTTAGGGTAGCATAATGAAGAGAAGATATTTATATGAGAGTGTCCACTAGTGAAAGTATGATCCCTAGGCCTTGTTTCTAAGCATTGAAATACCGTTTACAATCAGTCATGTTACATGTTTGCTTGCTCCCCACTCTTATTTCAGATTGCAATTACCACTTATAATCATCCATATTACTTGTATTTCACTATCTCTTCGCCGAACTAGTGCACATATACACCTGACAAGTGTATTGGGTGTGTTGGGGACACAAGAGACTTCTTGTATCTTGATTGCAGGATTGCTTGAAAAGGATACCTTTGACCACATCCTCCCTGAGTTCGATAAACCTTGGGTGATCCACTTAAGGGAAACTTGTTGCTGTTCTACAAACCTCTATCCTTGGAGGCCCAACACTGTCTACAAGAATATAAGCGTGCGTAGACATCAGTAGATCTCTGCACCTAATCTGTGGTTCTAGTATGTGCGGAGGTACATGTTTGAGGAAACAAAAGGGGAGATGGACCTTGTAAACCATCCCTGGTGCAACCTCTTGTTGGCCACCGTAGGGCTTTGGGGAGGATAGTCACCCCGGACTGTTAGGTCAAATGGGCGGTCTCGGGACCATGAGCTTCTCTAGGTGCAGCGTTTCCCAAAATCCGGATGAAGGCAATCCCCAAGCTATAGGAGAAGAGCCTAAACCATTCCGATCTAGGCACCTTTCCAAGCATCAGGGCTTGAAGAAAGATAAGTCTTGTACTAGCTCAGTTAAGATTAAAAACAAGAACTAGCATATTTACGTATTCCCATCTTCTTTCCCTTTGGAAAGCTTGATGTATGCCTAACCGTATAAAGGGCACCCTAGGGAGGGAGTGTCCCTTGAGCGGTCGCCTAGGTCCGACCCGGGGTCCTCAGTGTTAGGGTGCACCGATCCAAAGGCGAAGAGGTCGCGCGGCTGGGGTGCACACCATAGTCGGTACTATAGGGCCCGACCCTTAGTCCTACGATTGGTGTAGTCACGCCAATCAATCGCCCAGAAAGACGTGGGGCGATGAATACAATCATAAAAAAGGGAGAATATAGGCTAGGAACGCCATGAAAAAATTATTTTGTAAACACTACTGCAAAAAGGCTTATAGCCTCCAGGTGGTTAGTAACGGGCAAACGCATGCCCGTCACTAGTAAATATTACCAGCGACAGGCAAGGATAAGCCTGTCACTAGTATAAAACACAATGACAGAGGTACAAAAGTGAATGTCACTAGTATTTTTAGTGAACATTAGCTGGATGGGAAAATTATTTATTGATGAGCATCTATAAATTATTGTCACTAGTATTGTTATAACTAGTGACTGCTTGAAAATGTGCCCGTCACTAGTATTTTTCATGGAATGGACTGAAAGGCCAAATTTCTGTGTGCTGAACGTCTATAATATTCTGTACGAGCCTATCGTCGGTAACTTTGGCCTTTTATTGAGAGATTTAAATTATAAATTTCTGCCCATTTTCTTGTATCAGATTCATGTGAAGCTCTGTGTGCCATGCATGGTAGCCTCGTACATAGTCCAACCCTAGGCTACACCACTCGCTACGTTTATATCAAAACTGTGTGTTGACAAAGATATATGTCAGATGACGCACGACATGTCAAGCTCGTTACCGGCAAAATGTGTGTCAGTATTGTTTAACAGCTCCAATAAATCACGATACATCGTCCGTCAGCATGTCGTGGACCCGGGCTGAAAATTGGAACAGCGCGCGGGGTTGTGTGAAAAAGGCCACGCCCATGTGTTTTGCCTGAAAATTGATGTGCGCGAAGTTAGGTGATTCTTTTATCTGTATATTAGGTTGAAAATGCAAAAATAACAAAAGATAGTACTCATCTCTCTTTACGTGGATATGAACTTAAGTTGGAGAACACTACTTGAGGGAAAGGTCACAAGTAGATGTATGCTCTAAACTTCGGATCCATCCTTGCAGAATCTGGGCTCGAAAGTACTAACTCTACCACTTCAGAACCGAGAAATAAAGTTATAAAGTTATCTTACTTATGAAACTTACTGTTGTTTTAGTTTGTTTACCTATAGGCTGATAGGTTGTTTCATTGTAGGCAATACAAAATTATCTAAGTCATTGGGTTTAGATAGTTTGTGGTTAAGGGCAGTAACTGTCTTGGAATAATATGATGGCACAGTGCCTGCTAGACACGCTGGAAATCAAGCAACCTGCTGGCGTGCAGAAACTGAAAGTATGCTTCTAAGATTTATAACATCCCTAAAATTTTATGAAAGTGAATTTGCTATGTATTATAATTTTTCTCTCTAAGATTACAAATTGTCTTTGTATAGATGTAGTTTGCTGGATAATGGATATTGCATTATTTAATTAATTTCTGTATAGGATATAATTTTTTTACAACTAGTCCTGTAACCTGTATTTAAATGTAGTCATTTACATTCAATTCACAATACCTAGAACTAAAATTAGATGTTATGTTCATAGTCAACAAAATTGGATTGTACATTCTGTCACATTAGCAAGGACGTGCAGATGACTATCTACTTAGTATTGTGTAGAAGCATATATGAATTTTCTTACTTAATTGATAAATTATGAGACGACGGCGAACATATTTTCTGAAAGTTCAGTCCAATACTTACTTTAATTGAGGTAACCAATATCCTTACCTGGACACCAGTGCTCGCTATGAGTATGCTGCTCTTATAATTAAGATAAAAGGAATTATAAGATGCTAGCAACATACAGTAGAGAATCTGTCTTTGAGTACAGTCTTTTCTTGCAGCTTGTAGCATCAAGATAAGCACCTATCGTAGCTTTCGAACATGAGTGAAAAAATCAGGTGAAGAAGATCAATGGTGTGATTGTGTCCTCTTCGGGCGAGGAAGCAGAACGCTATGCCAATTTTTTTTAGATGATAGATTGCAAGTTTTTATGCCACTATGTTATGTGTGCAAATATTATGTCATATTAGGTCATATTCGGTTATGTGAACGTACAATATTTTATTGTGCTATTTGAAATATTCATGAAAAGTACAATTAATTTTTTTACCGTTTTATTGTGCTATCAGGAATATACGTATTTAATTTCGTTTGTTACCGAAATCCAAACAGTGATGGGCAAAATAATGGATATGTCACCACAAAACCCCACAGGACTGCCGTAATTTATAGCAACTAGTGATGCATCTCTTTTGATCGTCACTAATGTACACATACTAGTGACAGACACGTTTAAACGCTTGTCACTAGTACATATACTAGTGACAAGCACTTTCCTGTCACTGGTAACCTCATACCAGTGACTAGTTATCAGTGACATGCGTCACTAATGGGTCTTTTGAACCAGTCACTGATAGCCTATTTTGTAGTAGTGAAACAATACAGTAAGAGATACTGAAGGAAAATAATACAAGAATTGGTAAGGCTCAATGCATTTCTTTGTGGGTTTGGACAGAGAAAATGGGAAAAACTGGCATTACGTGACCCACTCACGATGAAGACACTCTACCACCTTGGATGAGGCCGCCTCCGCCGCTTCATGAGAAGCGTGGAGGCTCATGACGGGGCCCGAGGGCTTGAATATCACCTCAACATCGAAGTCAGGAATGCGGTGGTGTAGCCTAGACAACAAAGCCTAGGACACACCAAAATCCACCTCTTTTCCTTACTCCTGCAGTAGCGAGTCAACGGACGAGGAAAGCTCCTCAAGTCAGGACAAACAACATAGAAAGGTAGTAGAGGCCAGCATCCTCCCCCAGAGCCGGGAGCTCCATTGGGTGACTAAGGGACGTCAGCAACTTGTGCATCCGGGCAGACATCGAGAGGAGTGACGCCGACCGCGCCTCTCTTGCCTCCTTCTTCTCGAGGAGGGCCTATGAGACACGATTGTCCTCCCTCTTGGCCTCCTCCTGTGGAGCCTCCAGGCGGAAGACCTCGTTCCTGAATCAATGGAGGCCCCCACGGAGAAAGTTGGGGCATCGCTTCATACCCGGTTACCGCACCAGGAGGTCCCCTCGACTTCCCTCCAGGCTGGCTACTCGGCTAGTCGGCGAGAAACCCTTGAGTAGAGATGTGATACTCTTCCTCGACGGATGAGGATTGTGGAGGCATAGTTTCCACTCAAACCCCTATATTCCAAGAAGTAGTTTTTGATGGCACACCTCTCTAGCTTCCGCTCCATGATTACTACGACGCCATCGATCCCCGAATAGGTCTGGGACCTCCAGACGAGCCTGGAGAGATTGGTTTAGACCTCACATGAAATATGAGCTCTATAGGCTAGGCCACATGCCTCTCCCATGAGGGCGCACATCGCTTCCTAGTCATCCCCATCGATGGAAGCATTCCTGACCTCTGGGCCACCAGGAGGTGGCACCTCACACGAGGGAGTCGGCACCTTGTGATTGATCCCTTCTCGGTTTCCCACCTCGAGAAAGCGGCAATAGGTGTCCGAGAAGGGTGAGAAGGAGAGCCGGGAGCTCCGTGTACGCAAGTTTCCCTAAAGGTGATCAAGATCAACAAAATAAAAGGTGCGAAGCAGAACAACAAGCCAAAAAAGACCCTCACCTTGCTGAGCCAAGACCTCATTGCAAACAGAGAGACCAGGCTCCCTGAGGTGGCGCGCTACCTTGTCGAGTTGGGAACTTAGTACAACGGTAGTAGGAGAGCACCCTCAAGGTTCTCTCGCTGCAAAAGAAGGGCATGTTAGCACATATGCCAAAGAAGGAAAGCGGACCAAGAAGTACTTACTAGCATGCGTCCTCGAAGTCCCACCTCCCCTTGTTACCAAAGGAGGAGCCTGTCAAGGGAACCATGAAGAGCTCTGGGACGATACCAAATCGTTTTTGTCGATTGGCGTGGAACACCTTGAATGGTGCAAGCTCCTTCGAAATATCCTCTAGAGGCGAGTTGAAATCAACTCGAGGAGTGGTGCACGGGAGAATAGTTGTTTTTTCCCGCGCGCTCTCACCAATGGCGGAAGCTGCAAGTTAGAGATGGATCAAAAGAGGTCCTATAGAGAAACATCACAACCCGACTTACTCTTTGCTAAGGGTGGGTAATCTTCGTGGAAGGATTCCCCCTCCATGGAGGATTGAGTTGCATCAGATGAGCATGTGCTAGCCCAAGAAGGATCCCCGCCCTTCGAGGTGTTATCCGCCTTGGGAGGGGACTCCTCCTCGTCTTCAAGACCCATAGCTTGAAAGGTCGTAGCCGGGCGATAATTTCATCCTGATGTTTGTCGAGGAATAGCGAAAGGAGCCCTCTTCGTCGTGCCCCTATGGCTACCAGGAAGAAAAGGTCCTTCATCAAATTGCATACTCCAACCAGGTTAGATTTCCATATTTCCCGGGCCGAAGGCGGGTCAGATTGTCAGGACCCTGGTACACCCAAGCCAATCAAGACCGCCTTTACAACGGTGCCAAGTGACATCAAACATAGTCTGCAATGATGGTATGCATTGTCAAGCCTTTATTCGCGAGAACCTAGAGCCTATCATTCACAGGCTTCAGGCTCGCATCCTGAGTGCTCAGCCTCCCCCGCCTAGGGTAAGGATGGGAAACCTCCCGAGGGTCAGGCATCCAAGGTAAGCGGTTGTCCACTTTCACCACAAAATGCTCGTTGCACCACTCCTCCCACTTGGAGTTGAACTTACCATAGAGGTTCTCCTTGTAAATATTGTTCCAAAGATGGAAGGTGATCCCCCCAACTATCCTCAGCTTCTTGTCAACCCGAGGGGTGAAATAGTGGCGGAACAGGGCCACCGAGGTCATCACTCCAACAAATCTCTCACACAGATGAGCGAGGGCGGCCAATGATAGTAAGACATTAGGGTGGATCTGGACTAGATAGAATCCATGTGTAGTCATTATTTCAACAAAGAAATCAGATAAAGGGCAACCTGTCCTATTTTGAGGAAGCAATTGTAGATGGGCATCTCCCCATATTAGATGCCTCCTCCAGAATTGCGGATCTTGGTAGGCCCATTCTCGTGATGCTTGTCGGCAACGTGAAGCTTCAGAGCAAGAAGTTTGTCCTAATCTATGATGGGAAGAAGTCGATCTCTTGAGGGTTTTTTGTGATCCTGAACTCCAGATTGAGTCCTGGATCTAGACCCCTTGAACCCGTGGCTCACCATCGGCACCATCAGTGTGACCAGAGCCGAGGTCCAAGGGGAGGATGAAGGATGGCAGATAAATTTTGAGGAATAAAGGAGAGTAGACAATACCATTTCTTTATAGGCCTAGGCCTAGGAAATCTATCCACCCACCCCTATGTCACAATTACTCTCGGTCATCCCAAGAGAATCTAGTGAAAGGTGGGACCCTCTTTTGCGCATGTCAAGATAGACGAGATACCTTAGAAGCGGCAGAGTCATGATAAAGTTATGATGGGGGATTCAGGCCCAGCAAGGGTGAGGACACGGTCCCAACCAAACCTATCCCAGCTGAGGCACACTCGTGGACTACTATCTTATCCATGGGAACAGGTACCCTAGATACTGGAGGTGGTCCGACGACCCAAAACCAAATAAGCACTAGGTCCGCTGGGGGCCTATCCGGGGACAGAGAGGAGGCCTTGGAAACGCCTCCACGGGATAGAAAGAAACTTGGGGAGTAGCTTTCAGACAGGAGACATGCTGATGGGACAGATACCTGCGCACCTCTGCACAAGTTCAAGCACGACAGGACACGCTATTATGGCGCAGGGGAGTCCTGCCATGTTGTGACCATGCGCACGACACTCCGCCGCGTGGAAACCGACCCTTGTGATTTCCCCGTATCAATATAAAAGGAGTCCCATGTGGGAGAGGAAAAGGTGGAGAAAAAGGAAGGAAGAATAAGTTATGGTCTGCCCTAGGAACATACTCTGTAACCGTGTGATCATCCACCAGATAGTAGACATTGTAGGATGTAGGGATCCATACATCACGACCTAAACATGGGTAAAACATTTGTATCCGTCTGTGATTATGTTCGTCTAGCTTATCAATCAAGCTGACGCGATGTTGTGCCCCTGGTCCAACTAAAAAGGGTATCATCCATCCCTGGTGTCAAAATCTAGGACATGACTGCTGGACAGGTTCCAACCTCTCATGTAACAACTAAGTTCAACGATCCACCAATATCATTCTATAGCAGGAGGCCTTATCTGTTGAGGGCAAACCTCTAGGGTGGCCCGATCTTTAACGAATCCCGTTCAAATCGAGGGAGGAGTGCAGGGGAAGGAGTGGCAGATGAACATGATGAACTCACGCACTAAGAACACGATGAACACACTCACGCAAAACCATGATACACACCAATGGCTCACGCCAGCGGTGACCGGTCCGGCGCACTCCCTAGGATAAGCGTCGGGCGGAGGACTCTCTCTCGAACTGGCACGGTGAGATCTTGACTTCTAGGCAAAGGGACTCCGATGCCTAGGCCTTGTACAACACGGAGGCATGATGCAAGCTCCACCGAGGTTTGGGATATTTGGTGCTCCTTTGTCAAAGGAGCATGAGGCAAGAACTAGATACATCCACAAGGGGTTTCCACTAATTCCAAATATCATGCCTAGGGTTTACAATAGATGTGGGAGACTATATATAGGCCAACCACTAGTTCAAGGGTAATTTAGGCAATAAAGGGTAAAGTCTGGACAGACTAAAGGGTACATGGGCCGAAGGCCCAAAGGCCTTTTACATGCCTGGCGACGCTCGGTATGGAGACTCCGGTGTGGTGGACCGGAGACTCCGGTCTGGTCCGGAGATCTCGGCCGGTCTCCGGTGTGTGCAAACCGGAGACTCCGGTCTGAGCAGCTCTAGCAGCTTCTGCTTCACGCCCTGCTCCTTGTTCTCCATCCTTGGCTCCTTGGTGCTGTGTTGGAGCTTCGTACCTTAGCTTGTAGGAGTTTGGATCGGGCACGAGTCATGGTCCACTTGGGGGACTTGTTGGTGTAGATGTAGGAGCATCCCTAGGATGGGCTGCATTAGCTCCCCCCCTTGGGAAAGAGTCGTCCTCGACTCTTCATGGGTATCATCTTGAACATCTCCATGGTAGGGTGAAAGATCCTTGACATTGAATGTGTTTCTTGCAAGTTACTTGGAGGTTGAAATGTCGATGATGTAGGCGTTGTTTAACCTTGTTGTCCTTCTTCAAAGATCATCTCCTTCTTGTCCTTGTTTAACCTTGAAGCTTGGCGAAGAACTTGTTGTTCGATAGTAGCTCTAGTTTCTTCATGGAGCTTCTTCATAGCTTGTGCACGCTTGTTGACATCCATGTTGGTGCGCTCATGAAGTGGTAGCAGTAGTATGTCGAGCGCGGTGAGAGGCTCGAACCCATAGACGATCATGAAGGGACTCATCTTGGTTGTTGAGTGCTTGGCTCGGTTGTAGGCAAACTCGGCGTGGGGAATGCATTTCTCCCAATCCTTCAAGTTCTTCTTGATCAACACACGTAGAAGAGTTCCAAGGCTTTGGTTGACAACCTCGGTTTGTCCATCGGTTTGAGGATGCGATGTGGATGAAAAGAGGAGCTTGACACTGAGCTTGGCCATGAGGGTCTTCCATAAGTAGCTCATGAATTTGACGTCGCGGTCAGAGACGATTGTTCTTGGCACACCGTGAATACGGACGATTTCCCTAAAAAACAAGTTGGAAATATGTGAAGCATCGTCGGTCTTATGGCACGGTATGAAGTGTGCCATTTTGGAAAAGCGATCCATGACAACAAATATAGAATCATGACCATGCTTAGACCTAGGCAATACTAACACAAAATCCATGCTAATGTCGAACCAAGGTGCATAAGGAATAGGCAATGTCATATAAAGACCATAAGGGTTAGCTTGCGACTTAGCTTGAACACATGTTGAGCATCATTGAACGTAGTGCTCCACATCGCGGTTCATCTTGGGCCAAAAGTAGTGAGTGGAGAGCATGTCCAATGTCTTGTCATGGCCAAAGTGACCCATGAGGCCTCCACCATGAGATTCTTGGAGAAGCAAAAGTTGGAGCGACGACTTTGGAATGCAAAGCTTGTTTTGTTTAAATAGAAAGCCCTTATGCAAATACAAATCATCAACTCCTTTATCAATGGAGCACTTTGCGAAAATTGGTTCAAAGAATGGGTCGGAAGAATACAAAGTTTTTATTTCCTCAAGACCCAACACGTTGATTTCAAGTTGCGTAAGAAGCCTTGTGTGCTTGCGCAACAAAGCGTCCACGACTACATTATCTTTGCCCTTCTTATACTTGACAATGTACGGAAAAGACTCCATAAACTCAACCCACTTAGCGTGTCTCTTGCTCAAGTTAGCTTGGCCTCTGAGATATTTCAACGACTCATGGTCGGAATGTATGATAAATTCGTTGGACCATAGGTAGTGTTGCCAAACTCGAAGAACATGAACTAACGCAAAAAGCTGTTTGTCATAAATTGGATAATTAAGGCGAGCACCATCAAGTTTCTCGCTGTGGTAGGCTATAGGACGTCCGTTTTGCATAAGGAATCCTCCAATGCCAATACCACTAGCATCACACTCTATCTCAAAAGTTTTTGTGAAATCCGGTAACGCGAGGAGAGGTGCTTTGGTGAGCCTCTTTTTGAGTTCATCAAAATCTTTTTGTTGTTCTTTGCCCCACACGAAGGTGACATTCTTTTTCGTTAACTCGTTGAGAGGACAAGCAATGGTTGAGTAGTCTCTCACAAAGCAACGATAGAAACCAGCCAACCCATGAAAACTTTAGAGTTCACTCACATTTGTTGGGATGGGCCAGTCTCGTATGTCCTTTACCTTGGACACATCAACTTCAGTGCCCTTCGAAGAAACGACAAATCCAAGAAAAATCAACTTGTCTTTAGCAAAACTGCACTTGGGAAGATTAGCATAAAGGTTTTCATGTCGAAGGATTTGCAAAACTTCCTTGACATGTTTAATATGGTCCTCAAGTGACTTGCTATAAACAAGTATATCATCAAAATAGACAACAACACTCTTGCCAATGAGAGAACGCAAAATATGATTCATGAGGCGCATGAAGATGGAAGGGGCATTAGACAAGCCAAAGGGCATAACCAACCATTCATAGAGACCAAGTTTGGTCTTGAATGCGGTTTTCCACTCATCACCTTTAGCCATGTGTATTTTATGGTAACCAATACGAAGATCAATTTTCGAAAAAATAGTAGCTCCACACAATTCATCAAGCATGTCATCGAGACGTGGTATGGGATGTCGATAATGCATGGTGATAGCATTGATTGGACGACAGTCCATGCATAACCGTAACGTATCATCCGATTTTGGAAAAAGAATCATGGGTACCGCACGTGGATTAGTGGTAACTTGGATCAAACCTTTGGAGATGAGTTGGTTGATTTGACGTTCAATCTCCTTTATCTCCGCCGGGTTCGTGCGGTAAGAATTGCGGTTGGGAAGTGGTGCGCCGGGGATGAGGTCAATGCGATGTTCAATGTCGCGAAGAGGAGGTAGTCCATGTGGGAGCTCTTCGGGGAACACATCCTTGAATTCCCGCAAAACAATCATCAAAGATGGAGGAACATTGGTTAATTCATGAGTTCCTTGTGCTAGTCCCTTGCAAATGATGACATAGTGCAAGATGGATGGGTTCTTTCGTGTCAACACCCAGATTTTTAAGTCCAGATGCCTATTATGTCGTACATCGCAATCCCAAGATTACCATTTTTGCGAGACATAACAGAAGTGGTACCACAGTACATCATCCATTACAAACCATAATAAAGGTCTTAGAAATAAAGGATCTCATGATCCAGTCTTAATACAAGCAAAGCAGTGGAAAGTAAACGTAGTGGGGCTTCATCTTCAGGGTCACAGGCAATGCTGATGATGGGAGATGATCCTAGTTGTCCTAGAACTCCTGATGTCCATCTTCCGGGTAATCCTCCTCGTAGTCTGGCCATGGGAATAGCCAGGGACAAAGCCATGAGTACTCTTTAAGTACTCGCAAACTATCACTAGTATAAGTAAAAGTAAAGCTAGTAGGAATCATAAGATCTAGGTTTGTTTGCAAAAAGCCAGGTTTATTTCATAAAGCTTCAAGAGTAAATACCTAATTTAGTTCTCTACATGACTTAAGTGGGAACTTAGATCTCATGTCCGCAACTCTGTTGTGGTCAATTCAAGGTCATCTTTCAAGTCATAAGTCATTTTCAAAACATCTGACAACGGAACAGTATGGCCACTCCAACTATCCATAACCGCAGACGTGGCTATTCGAATGGTTTCACACTCTACAGAGGTGGTACACTTTCACCACAAAATTTGATACATCCGTCAAGGATAAACCTGAATCATCATACTTAGTATGCGGATAATCAACCTTATCCTTTCAATTACACACCCTAGTATAGGCACCTCCCCTATGATTTTGGCCTCCCAGCCATGTCCATCTGCCATCCTGGGTACTGCATAGGTGAACATTCATCACGAGGTAGCCTCAGCTCAACCTCTTACGCAAGGGAACCCATACTAAGACATATAAATTTCCATTCAAGCCCTACCCAACTCAGGTATTGTGGTTATACGATAAAATTGGAATGGTATCGCATCCGAACCCAACCATCAGTTTTTATTAAAGTCAAGGCTCATGCCTGCTCAGTTTCATCATCAAATCATTATGTTTCACAACACATGTCAAAACATTTCAATAGAATGAAACCACATTCCAAGGTTTTTATAATCATTTTTACCAAGTATTCCCATCTAAAGTGATCCAGTTTTATGCTTAGCACTAGCCACTAGTATTGAGGGTATCACTATTGGAGGTGCTAATCCAGTATAAGTATCCAAGACTAATCTAGTTTCCGCTAATCACAATTCATTAACTAGGTAAGAACTGTAGTAATGGGAAAAGTAAAGCTTGGAGTAAAACTAGGAATTGGTAGAGTTGCGTAACCAAGCATGCCTAGTGCATCTGGTATAAGGGGTTTGCACAAGTAGCATGCATAGTTCTAGCTTGCACTAATAGCTTGCATAGATTAGCTTGCTTAGTGATGGCTTGCCTTGAGCAGTGCAGTTGTTGCTATCGTTGAAGTTCTCCTCCTCCTCCTCGAAGTACTCCACATTGTAGCCCGGGTCGGTACTAGCGTCTATAAATACATACAGTGTATACAATCACCAAACAACACATCACTACTTCTATTTAGCAAACAAGGGCGCATACTAGATGATCTAGCATCTTTTCAATCATCATATGGAATATTAGCATTCTCTTATTCTTCTTATTTTAGAAAAGTAATTTCTACTCATTTTAAATCCTTAAGATTTAATATTCTCCAATTAAAATAGTGGATCATGTTGACACATGTCATTACCATCTATTCCAATACTTGGGAATGTGATTTACAATGGTGCTCATATATTACAAGATTTAATATTACTATTTAATAATATTAAAGTGACTAGAAATGCCCATAGCACTCTTTTAATACTAAGCCATGTTTCATATTTGTAAAACCAAATATTTTTACATATTCATGTAGAGCATGGCAAATGTGATTTTTGAGAGGTGGAATCATCTCAAAAATATTTATAGTTTATTTTAGAAAAATGTTTGAAGTGTCAAAAGTCTCTATCTTGTTATTTTTGTTATAGGTGATCTATAAATCTAAATGGTTTGAATCGAACGGGAGTGATTATATAATTTCAATACCTTTCCAACAAAATTGGAATCATGCATTTTGGTTGAGTGAATCTCTTTGAATTGAATTTTGAATCTACTGACATAATCTGGTTTTAGCTAAATTGGAAAAATCCTATTTGAATCACAAGGCTCTGTGCAGGAAACGACATGGGCCGTCCCAACTGCACAACACTGGTGCAACGGGTTGCTGACAGAACGGTCCCATGCGTCAGTGACTCATCTAAACCAAAATGGTATCTTTCAATCTCAGCCCTATGATTAGACTAGGATCTACGGTTGTGGTTTGTCATCTCCGTCGAACTGCTCCGACGAGGTACGAACCCTAACGCGATGGTAGGGGTCACTAGGGACTTACCAGGGCTCTAGCTAGGATTGGTGATGGGGGCGAATGGGGTTGTCGATGAAGGCGATTCGATTGGCGGTCATGGAAGCTCCTAGGGTGGCTACAATCAACAGCTTCCTTCCTCGACTGCTGCGGCAAACTCCGGCCAAATTCCGGTGTCGTGGTGCTTGCCTTGCTCTGGGGAAGGGTCGGTGAGGTTCCTGGGTGAGTGGGGAGTGGAAAAGTGTGGAGAATGAGGTCTGGGGTGGCCTCTATTTATACACCAACATCAGCGGCAAGGCAACATGGTCAGGCTTCTCTGGCGACGCTGCTACATGTCTTGTTGAGCATGGCGGAGGGCATGGGACGATGTGGCGGACTATGGCGATCATCATGCGAGTGACAACACGGCAAGGGGCGGTCTCTGTTGGTCGGGCGACATCCATGCTCTGTTCTAGTACGCGGGTGTTCGTCACGCGGTACGGTGGTCACGGGGCGTGCGGCGGTGGACGGTCATGTCTAGGGGGTCACTGGTGCCACGGTGACGGCGGGTACGGGCAGAGAGAGCGAGGCGCGGCATGTGCATGCGACGCATCTGCGGCGCTCCATCGTGTTCTCGGCATGGCAAAGGCTTAAATGGGCACGCGATTTCCAACATCTCCACTTCTCGCCTTGGGTCAAGGGGTCGACAAGGGATGGCGGTGAGGTCAGGGGTACTCGCTAGACATCGTGTGCGAGGGCGGTGCGGCGTGCAACGAGTGGTTTGTGCTCGACCAACATGGCTGGCTCGGTACGGGCGTTCCACTGGTGCAACGGTGAAGATGAGGCTCTCCACTACACGGCTAAGTACCAGAGATATTCAGGGACAATTGAATGGGTTGATTGCAGTACAAGAGCTGAGCAATTGATAGCTCAAAACTGTGTATAGTTGTTGGGGTTGTACTGTGCCTGCCAGGTGCTCTATCAAATGGCCGCATGAAATTTGGTTTTTAATTTTTGAATGAATTGTGGTGAGTCATCTTGTTGCTTGCTTAGTAGTCTGTGGTTGCTGGGAATGGTCAAGGGAATTGGTTTGAATGATTTTTGAAAGTGATGATCTAGGCATATGAACTTGATTCAATTTTGCAATGCCTCTTAAACAGATTTGAAAATAGTTTCTGCCACTTTGTAAAGTTTGCTTGGATTCACTTTTACTTGGTCTAGCAAGGGGTTAAAAGAATTGGAAATGTTTTTGTTGAAAATCCTTTACTAGGAACACTCAAAGTTGTCTAGTGGATAAGTTTGGCCAAAATGACCATTTGATCTTATGATCTGTATTTGATTTTCTTTTCATTTGATTCTGTTGGTAAGTGATCTAGATGATGGAGTATTCCTCTTTAAACTAATCCTTATCATTTGTAAAAATCAATGATGTAAATTGCAAGCATTCATACACTAATGCAAATCACACATGCACTCATATTAAGTTTAATAATAAAAGTTTTTGTTAACCCTAAACTTGGGTGATTAGAGCTTGATCAGCTTGATTAATATTTTTGGGATGTTACAAACCTTCCCTCCTTAAACAGAATCTCGTGCCGAGATTCAAGAAAAACTAGGAACTAAAGAGATTTGGAAACTCAGTCCTAATATAGTCTTCTCGTTCCCAGGTGGCTTCTTCTTCGGTATGGTTACTCCATTGGATCTTGAGAAACTTGATACTTCTAGTCCGGGTGGTTCTGAATGCTTCTTCCAATATACGGATGGGCACTTCACGATAAGTTAGATCCTTGTTGATAGCTATGGCTCTGTGATCGATGTTCTTGAAAACATCACGATAAGCATTTGTGAAGTAACGAGATATGGAACACATTATGCATGGCTGACATCTCCTCAGGAAGTTCCAGTTGATAGGATACTTCTCCTCAGCGAGTCAAAATCTTGAAGGGTCCAATATATCTGGGGGCTAGCTTTCCTTTCAGACGAAAACGCTGCATTCCCTTCAAGGGTGATACTTTGAGATACACAAAATCTCCGACATTGAAGGTTAAGTCTCAACGTCTTTTATCTGCATAACTCTTCTATCTGGATTGAGCGGTCTTGAGGTGCTCACAAACTTTCTAAACCTTCTCTTCAGCTTCTCGTAGAATGTCAGGTCCGAAGATCTGACTCTCTCCTACTTGTGACCAATTTAACGGGGTACGACACTTTTTCCATATAGAAATTCAAATGGGGCCATTTTCAAACTGGCTTGATAACTATTGTGGTAAGAGAATTCTGCCAAAGGCAGACAATCTTCCCATTTAGATCCATACTCTAGCACACAAGCTCTCAACATATCATCTAAGATCTGGTTGACTCTTTCAGTTTGTCCATCGGTTTGCGGGTGATAAGCTGTGCTGAAATTCAGTTTGGTTCCTAATCTTTCTTGGACTTTTTGCCAAAATCTTGAGGTGAACTGGGTTCCTCAATCCGACACTATGGTCTTGGGGGTTCCATGCAAACTGACTATTCTAGTGATATACAATTCTGCTAGCTTCGAACTTTGGTAGGTTGTCTTGATCAGAATGAAATGGGCTACCTTGGATAATCTATATTCTATGACCCAAATAGAGTCATTTCCCCTACTAGATGTAGGCAAACCTGTGATAAAGTCCATTCCGATAGAATCCCATTTCCGTTCCGGAACCTACAATGGTTGCAAAAGTCCTACGGGTCTCCGATGTTCCACTTTGACTCTCTGACAGATATCACACTTCGCTATGTAGCTTCCGACTTCTCTCTTCATTTTGTACCACCAAAATTGCTCCTTCAGATCCTGATACATCTTGGTTCCTCCCGGGTGGATAGAATAAAGAGTGTCATGAGCTTCCTGCATAATGACTTGTTTCAGCTCCGAATCTGCTGGAATACAGATATGTCCTTTGTACCAGAATAATCCTTCATCTTCGGTGAATCCGGGTACCTTCCCTGTTTTGATACGATGCTTGATTCCATCGATACTTGTGTTTCCTTTCCGTGCCTCTTTTATCTGACTAATCAAAGTGGGTTGGAGTTCTATCCTAGCTAAGAATCCTTCGCTAACTAGCTCTACTCTGAAATTCTCCATCTCCTCATGCAGACTTGGCTAGGCTTCCTTTATCATGGTGTTTAATCTACACGGCAATCTGCTAAGAGCATCCGCTACCACATTGGCTTTGCCGGGGTGATAGTGAATGTCAACGTCATAATCCTTGATTAACTCTATCCATTTCCTTTGACTCATATTCAACTCCTTCTGGGTGAAGATATACTTCAGACTCTTGTGATCCGAATAAATCTCACAGCGATTACCCATCAGGTAATGACGCCAAGTCTTCAAAGCTAACACTACGACTGCTAGTTCTAGGTCATGGGTAGGGTAGTTCTGCTCATGCTGCTTCAGTTGTCTAGACATATAGGATATAACTTTGCCTTCTTGCATCAACACACATCCGAGACCAATCTTGGATGTGTCAGAATACACATCAAAAGGCTTCTTGATATCCGGCATGGTCAAAATTGGGGCTGAAATCAATCTCTTCTTGAGATCTTGAAAACTTTCTTCACATTTGTCAATCCATTCAAACTTCTTATCTTTCTTCAACAACTGAGTCATCAGTCTTGCGATGCTCTATAATCCTTCCACGAACTTGTGGTAGTATCCGGCTAATCCAAGAAATGCGCGGACTTCTGTTTGGGTGGTTGGGGCTTTCCATTCTTCAACATCTTTGATCTTGGCGGGATCAACATCGACTCCTCCTGCCAACAAGATATGGCCTAGGAATTCTACTTCTTTTAACCAGAATTCACACTTCTAAACTTGGCATACAACTGATGCTCTCTATGGGTTTCAAGGATGGTTCTCAGATGTTGCTCATGGTCCTCTTCTGATTTGGAGTAGATCAGAATGTCATCGATAAACACAATGACAAACTTATCCAGAAAATTCATAAAAATCTTATTCATGAGGTTCATGAAATAAGCGGAGGCACTGGTTAATCCAAAAGACATGACATTGTACTCATACAATCCATATCTGGTGGTGAAGGCAGTCTTTAGAATGTCTGTTGCACGAATCTTCAATGGTGATAACCAGTTCTAAGGTTAATCTTAGAAAACACTCTGGCACCAGTCAGTTGATCAAACAAATCTTCTATCTTCGGCAAAGGGTAATTTTTCTTGATGGTGACGTCATTCAACTTCCAATAATCCGTACAAAGACAGTTGGCACCATCCTTCTCATCAACAAACAAAACGGGTGATCTCCATGGCGATGCACTTGGTTGAATCAGTCCTTTTCCCAGCATGTCATCAAGTTGCTTCTTCAGCTCCACTAGTTCAGATGAGTTCATACTATAGGGTCTCTGAGCTATTGGTCCGGTTCCAGGAATTAGTTCAATGATAAACTCGATATCCCGATCTAGGGGCATACCGAGTAATTCATCTGGGAACACGTTGGGGTATTCACAGACTACTCTGACTTGGTCAATGATTGTTTTGGCTAGACTCTTCTTGCACTTGAATTGACGGGGCAAAGTTTCAGATACATGTTCTACTGATACTCCGGTGCTACTAGTCATGGTTATGGCTTTCTTAGAACAGTCGATTAATCCTTGTTGTTTCGACATCCAATCCATCCCTAGAACTACTTCCAAACCTTTGGTTCCAAGTACTATTAGATTGGCATAGAAATCTATCCCATGTATTCTGATAGGTACGACCTTGCAAACTTTTCTAGCTTTGTTGGTTGAACTAGGGATTTGAACTATCATAACATGGTTCAGATTTGTTAGTTGGATCTTACTAGTGCATGCAAATTCTTCTGTAACAAACGAGTGCGATGCTCTAGAATCAAACAACACTCGGACTAATACTGAATTAACAGAAAACATACCCATCACGACATCTAACGCTTCTTGGGATTCTTCAGCATTCATGTGAAACAGACGGCCATTACGGTTGTGCGGGTTTCCTGGGGCAAATCTCTTTCCAGGCTGGACACGGCGTTGCTGTTGGGCAGGTGCATTCACATTGGTTGCTGCGGCAAGCTTCTTGGGGCACTCGTTGGAGTAGTGACCCGTGACTCCGCATTCAAAGCAAGTGATCATTGACTTGTCTTTCCCTACGACAAGCACATCATTGTATCCAGTCCTTGGGGCAGTATTATTGTTGTTGTTGGACTTTGGCGGTGAACGGTTGAAAGTATTGGAGTTGTCGGGGTTGTTTTTGTGGTTTCCTACGGGCCTTGGGTCTCCTCCACGGTTGGGATAGTTCGGACGGTTCATTGGGTGTCTGTTGTTTCGGGGTGCATAACTTGCAGACAGGTTGGGGCGATACTTAGGGTATGGTGGGGTCCTGGTTGATGCATCATTCGACGCTTGCGGTTCTCACTGGCCTGGTTGATCTTGCCTTCAATCTGGATTGTAGAATCCACTAAGGCTTCAAGGTCATCAAAGGGAATGTTGGCTAGCACTGTCTGCATCTCATCATGCATACCATTCAAGAATCTCTCCTTCTTCTTGGCTTCATTGTCAATCTCATCAGGTGCATACCTAGCTAGTGATAGAAATTTGTCACGGTACTCAACCATAGTCATCCTTCCTTGCTTCAAGTCTCTGAATTCATCTCTCATCCTCTTGATTAGACCCGGGGGCACATGGGTCCTACTGAACTTGAGTTTGAACTCCTCCCAAGTCATCATCTGACCTTCGTTCATCGTACGGGTACTATTCCACCATGATCTGGCATAGCTGGACAGATAGTGGGTGGCAAACAACACCTTCTCATTAGCATCAACTCCTGCAACTTCTAGATTGTTCTCCATGGTTTGCAGCCAATCATCAGCATCTAGAGGCTCCTCGGACTTACTAAACATGGGTGGGTTGGTATTCTGGAAGTTCTTAAGTTTGGATCCATGGTGATCTTGGTTTCCATGGCCTTGATTATTGTGGGTCATCTGGGCTATCTGTTGAAGAGTGGCTAAGTTTGCTTGACGTTCAGCTCTACCAGCTTCATGGTCAGAAACTAACATTTGCAGAATCTGCAACATTGGGTCATGAGATGAACTGCTTCCTCCGGGATTTCCGTGAGTCATCTGAAGATCGAGATAGATAGTGAGACAAGAGGGAAATTTCTTGGGTTCATGGGTTTGTTTCAAAACTTTAAGCTTTACGTATAACTCAGGTTTTGCAAACTAACAACTTTTCATTCATTCATTCCAAGCATAGATACAAACACACACCACAACAAGGAAACATATGGTTTTAAGAACCATTTTGTGAAGCTACGATACAGGGCGATCGGGTATAACTCACATCTACGATAGTGCTTAGGTGCGACTAATCATCATCAATGAAGGCAACATCATCATCATCAGTGTTGTCCTCCATGGCTTCATCCTCCAGGTAGTCATTGTCATCACTGAGATAAGAGTGGATGTCCCCACAGATATCTTCACCTTCCTTCTCCTATTGTTCCTCCAGCTGGATCTCCTGGTCGTGGATGGTCTCCTCCAAGGTGGCTTTCTTCTGACGAAGACGAGCAATGACGCGATCCTTTTTGTCGCGCTGGCTACAAAGTGACTTGCGTTCCTTGGCGAGGATGGTGATGGTTTCCTTCCTTTCAACAGCTTTGGCATTGCTCTGGTTGGCGTGATCACGAGCATTTTCCAACTCCTTCTGTGTCTCATGTAGCATGAAGTCCATGTGGTCCTCGTGATGCTTCAACTCTAGATGGGCTAGCATGGATAGAGGTTGTCCCATCGAGTCACATCTTGTATAGTGAGAAAAACGGGTTCCGATGATCTGGTTGATGCTCTGAGCACAAAAGCGAGCGAGAGCTTCTTGCATAGCCTGGCTAATCCGTCTAGCCAGTTGTTCTCCCGAACGCTGAACTGAATCTTGTCAGGAAGGGGTGGCTCCATTCTGCCTCTCAGGTCGGCAACAATCAGCCACTATAGCTTCCCTCCAGTGTGGTCCTAGAGATGTGCTCCGAAGAATTCCGGGTGCGGGCATTCAAGATACTCTGAGAGCGAATTGATACATTGCAAATGTATCTATAATTTTTGATGTTCCATGCGTGGTTTTATCTACTTTCTTGTGTTTTGTTCCAACTTTGTAGTACTTTTCATATGATTTCTTGGACTAACCTATTAACAAGATGCCACAGTGCCAGTTGCCTATTTTCTGCTGTTTTTGGTTCTAGGAAAGTCAGAAAATGAATATTCTCGGAATTGGACCGGACAAAAGCCAAAGTTGATATTTTCCCAGAAGATTCACGGATCCAGAAGGAGACACGAAGGGGGGCCACAGGGTGGCCACACCACCCCTTGGCGCGGGCCACCCCAGGCCGCGCCAGGGCATGGTGTGAGCCCCCTGGCCGGCCACCGACCTTGCCTCTTTCTCCTATAAGAGCCTCCCGATACCAAAACCCTAAATAATCAAGCCTCCAGCCACGAAAAGTTCCGTAGCGCCGCCACCACCGAAGGGGAGATTCGGGGGACAGAAAGTCTCTGTTCCGTCACCCTGCCGGGACGGGGAAGTGCCCCTGGAGCCATCTCCATCGATCTCCACCACCATCTCCATCACCATTGCTGATTCCCATGATGAGGAGGGAGTAGTTCTCTCTCGAGGCTAAGGGTTCTACCGGTAGCTATGTGTTCATCTCTCTCTCTCTATGCATGATCATATTGTGATCATGAGCTTGTAATCTATAGATCTACCTTGCTACTCAAGTGCTTTAATAGATCTCTACTCTCCCCATGTGTGTGAAAGTGACAGCGTGCACACCATGGTGGCACTTAGGCTAGAGATTACAAATACTTGTTATGAGTTATATTTGGAGTTGGATGTCTTTATGAAATTGTGGTGTTTGTTGGAACCATCTAGTGCTTAAGGTGACAGTGTGGGGTTTTCTAGATGGGAAAGGCTTACTTTGAGGTGTGCTGTTATAGCCCTACCATCGATTAGAGTGTCCAACCGGAGAGTAGTTAAGAGTAGTATCGTAAAGAGAAGATATTTATATGAGAGTGTTCACTAGTGAAAGTATGATCCCTAGGCCTTGTTTCTAAGCAACTAAAACACCGTTTGCTATTAGATCTGTTACATGTTTGCTTGTTTCCATCTTTATTTCAGTTTTACTTTAGTCTTTTCCACGCCACCAAGCTATTCTCTATCACCATTACCACTTATAATTATCCATCCCACTTGTGTTTCACTATCTCTTCGCCGAACTAGTGCACCTATACACCTGACAAGTGTATTGGGTGTGTTGGGGACACAAGAGACTTCTTGTATCTTGATTGCAGGGTTACTTGAGAGGGGATACCTTTGACCACTTCCTCCCTGAGTTCGATAAACCTTGGGTGATCCACTTAAGGGAAAACTTGCTGCTATTCTACAAACCTCTGCACTCGGAGGCCCAACAACTATCTACAAGAATAGTAGTGCATAGACATCACGAATCCAGATCTCTCTCAAAGATAAGCTGTCCTCCGTTGCCCAACTGGTAAAACTTGGTGTATTTGACCTCCGTGTATAAGCAATTAAGATGAGTAAGTTAGTGAGGTGATCAAGTGTGTCAAGTTTTATGTAGAGTTGTAAGACTTTTGAGGAACAAGTGATCTCTTTTTGAAAGAATCTCAAGGATAAGAGTGAGAATAGGTTTTTGTAAATACTCACTTTCTTTGTCTTGAAACTAGGTTTTTTCGGAGGCATCCACTCTAACTAGGGTCTCCTATGGTCAGGATGGCTCTGATACCAACTTGTCAGCACCCGGATTTTTAAGTCTAGATGCCTGTTATGCCGTACATCGCAACCCCAGGATTACCATTTTTGCGAGACATAACAAAAGTGGTACCACAGTACATCATTCATTACAAACCATAATAAAGGTCTTACAAATAAAGGATCTCATGATCCTGTCTTAATACAATCAAAGAAGCGGAAAGTAAACGTAGTGGGGCTTCATCTTCAGGGTCATAGGCAATGCTGACGATGGGAGATGATCCTAGTTGTCATAGAACTCCTGCTGTCCATCTTCCGGGTAATCCTCCTCATAGTCTGGCCATGGGAATAGCCAGGGACAAAGCCATGCGTACTCTTTAAGTACTCGCAAACTACCACTAGTATAAGTAAAAGTAAATCTAGAAGGAATCATAAGCTCTAGGTTTGTTTGCAAAAAGCCAGGTTTATTTCATAAAGCTTCAAGAGTAAAGACCTAATTTAGTTCTCTACATCACTTAAGTGGGAAATTAGATCTCATGTCCAAAACTCTGTTGTGGTCAAGTCAAGGTCATCTTTCAAGTCATAAGTCATTTTGAAAACATCTGACAACAGAACAGTATGGCCACTCCAACTGTCCATAATCGCAGACGCGGCTATTCGAATAGTTTCACATTCTGGAGAGGTGGTACACTTTCACCACAAATTTCGATACATCCGTCAGGGATAAACCTGAATCATCATACTTAGTATGCGTATAATCAATCTTAACGTTTCAATTACACACCCTAGTATAGGCACCTCCCTTATGAGTTTGGCCTCCCAGCCATGGCCATCTGCCATCCTGGGTACTGCATAGGTGGACATTCATCACGAGGTAGCCTCAACTCAACCTTGTTCCGCAAGGGAACCCATACTAAGACATATAAACTTCCAGTCAAGCCCTGCCCAACTCAGGGATTGTGGTTATATGATAAAATTGGAATGGTATCGCATCCGAACCCAACCATCAGTTTTTATTAAAGTCAAGGCTCATGCCTCCTCAGTTTCATCATCAAACCATTGTGTTTCACAACACATGTCAAAACATTTCAATAGAATGAATCCTCATTCCAAGGTTTTTATAATCATTTGTACCAAGTATTCCCATCTAAAGTGATCCAGTTTTATGCTTAGCACTAACCACTAGTATTGAGGGAATCACTATTGGAGGTGCTAATCCAGTATAAGTATCCAAGACTAATCCTATGATCTTGATAGGATCCAATCTAGTTTCCACTAATCACAATTCATTGACTAGGTAAGAACTATGGTAAAGGGAATAGTAAAGCTTGGAGTAAAACTGGGAATTGGTAAAGTTGCATAACCAAGCATGCCTAGTGCATCCGGTATAAGGGGTTTGCACAAGTAGCATGCATAGTTCTAGCATGCACTGATAGCTTGCATAGATTAGCTTGCTTAGTGATGGCTTGCCTTGAGCAGTGCAGTTGTTGCTGTCATTGAAGTTCTCCTCCTCCTCCTTGAAGTACCCCTCCTTGTTGTAGCCCAGGTCGGTACTAGCGTATATAAATACATACAATGTATACAATCACCAAACAACACTTCACTACTTCTATTTAGCACACAAGGGCTCATACTAGATGATCTAGCATCTTTTCAATCATCATATGGAATATTTACATTCTCTTAATTCTTCTTATTTTAGAAAAGTAATTTCTACTCATTTCAAATCCTTAAGATTTAATATTATCCAATTAAAATAGTGGATCATGTTGACACATGTCATCACCATCTATTCCAATACTTGGGAATGTGATTTACAATGGTGCTCATATATTACAAGATTTAATATTACTATTTAATAATATTAAAGTGATTAGAAATGTCTATATAGCACTCATTTAATACTAAGCCATGTTTCATATTTGTAAAACCAAAACTGTTTACATATTCATATAGAGGATGGCAAATGTGATTTTTGAGAGGTGTAATCATCTCAAAAACCTTTATACTTTATTTTAGAGAAATGTTTGAAGTGTCAAAAGTCTCTGTTTTGTTATTTTTTGTATATGTGATCTATAAATATAAATGGTTTGAATCCAACAAGAGTGATTAGATAATTTCAATACCTTTGCAACAAAATTGGAATCATGCATTTTGGTTCAGTGAATCTCTTTGAATTGAATTATGAATCTACTGACAAAATCTGGTTTTAGCTAAATTAGAAAAATCCTTTTTGAATCACTGGGCTCTGCGCGGGAAACAACATGGGTCGGCCAACTTCACAGTGCTGGTGCAGCGGGTTGCTGACAGAACGGTCCCACGTGTCAGTGACTCATCTAAACCGAAACGGTATCTTTCAATCTTAGCCCTACGATTAGACTAGGATCTACGGTTGTGGTTTGTCGTCTCCATCGAACTGCTCAGGCGAGGTACAAACCCTAACGCGGTGGTAGGGGTCGTTGGGGACTTACCGGCGCTCCAGCTAGGGTCGGCGATGGGGGCGAATGGGGTTGTCAACGACGGCGGTTCAATTGGCGGTCACGGAAGCTCCTGGGGTGGCCGCAATCAACGGCTTCCTTCCTCGACTACTGCGGCAAACTCCGTCCAAATTCCAGCATCATGGTGCTCGCCTTGCTCCGGGGAAGGGCCGGTGAGGTTCCTGGGTGAGTGGGGAGTGGAATAGTGTGGAGAATGAGGTCTGGGGTGGCCTCTATTTATACACCAGCGTCGGTGGCAGGGCGGCATGGTTAGGCTTCTCCGGTGATGCTTCTATAGGTCTCCTTGAGCATGGCGGAGGGCATGGGATGGTGCGGCGGACTATGGAGATCGTCACGCGAGTGACGGCATGGCAAGGGGCGGTCTCTGTTGGTCGAGCGACGTTGGTGCTCTATTCCAGTACGCGGGTGTTCGTCACGTGGTACGGTGGTCACGGGGCGCACGGGGTGACCGGTCATGTCTAGGGGGTCACTGGTGCCACGGCAACAGCGGGTACGGGCGGAGAGAGCGAGACGCGGCATATGCATGCGAGGCAGCTGTGACGCTCCGTCATGCTCTCGGCATGGCAGAGGCTTAAATGGGCACGCAATTTCCAGCGTCTCCACTTCTCTCCTTGGGTCAAGGGGTGGACAGGGGGTGGCGGTGAGGTCAGGGCTACTCTCTAGACATCATGGGCGAGGGCGATGCGGCGTGCAGTGAGTGGTTCATGCTCGACCGGCATGGCCGGCTCGGTACGGGCATGCCACTGGTGCAACGGTGGAGATGAGGCTCTCCACTGCATGGCCAAGTACCAGAGATGATCAGGGACAATTGAATGGGTTGATTGCAGTACAAGAGCTGAGCAATTGATAGCTCAAAACAGTGTATAGTTGTTGGGGTTGTACTGTGCCTGCTAGGTGCTCGATCAAATGGCCGCATGAAATTTGTTTTCAAATTTTTGAATGGATTATGGTGAGTGATCTTGTTGCTTGCTTAGTAGTCTGTGGTTGCTGGGAATGGTCAAGGGGAATTGGTTTGAATGGTTTTTGAAAAGTGATGATCTAGGCATATGAACTTGATTCAATTTTGCAATGCCTCTTAAATAGATTTGAAAATAGTTTCTGCCACTTTGTAAAGTTTTCTTGGATTCACTTTTACTTGGTCTAGCAAGGGGTGAAAAGAATTGGAAATGTTTCTGTTTAAAATCCTTTACTAGGAACACTCAAAGTGGTTTAGTGGATAAGTTTGGCCAAAATGACCATTTGATCTTACGATCTATATTTGATTTCTTTTCATTTGATTCTGTTGGTAAGTGATCTAGATGATGTAGTATTCCTCTAAACTAATCCTTATCATTAGTAACAATCAATCATGGCAATTGCAAGCATTCATACACTAATGCAAATCACACATGCACTCATATTAAGTTTAATAATAAAAGTTTTTGTAAACCCTAAACTTGGGTGATTAGAGCTTGAACACCTCTCATTTCACTTTTGGTGGCAAGGAGAACACTCTCATTTTTTCCACTCGAGTTTGGCTTGTGGCTCTCACTCACTTTGAGGTGGTTCTCTCGCTTACTGCTCTTCTCACAAGTAGGTGTTTTGGTTTGCACCCTCGCGAAAGCCTTTGCATTTTCCGCAATTATTTGGCTAGGAGTCATCGGTTGCAAAACACATGTTTTGTTGAGCCATTTGATGGTGTACATGTTGGTGCGACCATCATGGAGAGCAACCTTGTCGAATTGCCATGGTCGACCAAGTAGCATGTGGCAAACTGTCATAGGAACCACAACGCACTCCACCGTGTCTTTGTAAGTACCAATGGCAAAGGAGACCGAGACGGTATGCTTTATTTTCATGGACCCTTGGTCACTTAGCCATTGCACGTGGTAGGGGTGCTTGTGCGGATGGAGGGTGAGGTTGAGCTTCTCACACAACTCGGTGCTAGAAAGGTTGTGGCAACTCCCTCCATCGATGATCACCTTGATAGATTTGCCATTGATGTTGGCTCATGTTCGGAAGATATTTGAGTGTTGGTCTTCATGCTCTTGTGCTTGAGTGGTCAAGATCCTTGTGAAGACAAGTGATGGACTTGCGTCATGTTCACACGTGAGGTGTTCTTGGTCATCTTCCACTCGTTTCCTGGCCATTGCTTCCTTGACTCGGGCATCAAAGTCATCTTCACTCAAGTACTCTTCGTCGCCATTGTCATGGATGAAGAAAACTTTCTTGTTTCCACACTCGGCCTACTTGTGTCCTTTACCTCCACACTTGTAGCATTCACCGTTGAAAGGTGTGTCACTCTTTGCTTGTTTGCCACTTGGAGGCAATTTTCCTTGAGGAAGTGTGGGCTTGAAGGAAGGCTTGGAGATACTTGAGGAGCTTCCATTGAAGGTGGTTGGTGTAGCGGTTGAAGCTTTCTTGTAGGTGAAATACTTCTTGGGCTTGTTGTACTTGATGTCCTCGTGCACTTGATGTTCGGCCTTTGTGGCGATGTGCACACGCTCAACCATGTTGTTGTATGTTTGGAACTCGACGATGCGCTTGATTGGGTGATTCAAGCCAATAAGGAAACGTGCCATAGTTTACTCTATGCGCTCGTCAATGTTGGCGCGGATCAAGTTGAGTTCCATTTCCTTGAAGTACTCTTCCATGGTCTTTGTCCCTTGGCCCAATGATTCAAGCTTGTTGAAGAGGTCACGTGTGTAGTGCGTGGGAACAAAACGGGATATCATGTGAGCCTTCATGTCATGCAAAGTTGTGATTGGCGGCTCTTGTCTTGTGTCATGGGCAACTTGAACTTGTTCCCACCAAAGTTTGGCGTAATCATCAAACCCAAGAGAAGCCATGGCGACCATCTTCTCATTGCTATAATTGTGCATGCGGAAGATCTTGTCGACTTTGAGTGCCCATGAAAGGTATTCTTCGGGGTCATTGGATCCGGTAAACTTCGGCATTGTGAACTTGAGCTTGCCAAAACTTTCTTCATCATTGCGGTCATTGCGACGAGCTTGGTGATCTTGATGATGATCTTGTTGTTGGGGAGGTGGAACTTGGTTCTCGCGTACTTATTGAGGAGCTTGCTCTTGATCTTGGTGTGGTTGTTGACGGGGTGGAGGCTCTTGGGCCTCATAGTGGTGTTGAGGATGTGGAGCCTCATAACACGGTTGATGACAAAGAGGAAGCTCGTTCCTTGGTTGGTGATGTGGATTAGGCGCATGGGCCTCACGACAAAGATCATGGTCTTGAGCCTCATGACTAGGTGGGCACCGCTCAACTTGTACCACTTGGCGCTCCATGTTTTGATGTGGTGGAGTAAGCGCCTCGTGATGACCATGGTGTCGGTGCGGACGTTCATGACAATGATGACGGGGAGGAGGATCTTGGAGAGCTTCACGTTGATGGCGAGCTTGATTCTCCAAATTGGAGGCATCGCTTGTTGTCTCAAGTATGTGTCGCGGGCGATGGTGGTGGACTTGTGGTTACACTCGCGGTTCTTGTTGTGGTTGTGCTTGTTGGATCACTAGTGCCCTTGCATGATGATGGTGTGCTTCACGTCGTGCGTGAGGCCTTGAAGAGAAATCACCATCATAACTTGACGTTGCAGCATGTCGTGGGGAAGGTACATAGTTTGAAGAACTTCCATCTTCAACCACGGGGGCATCATTGTGTCTTGGAGCACTTGGATGAAGATCTTGTTGAAGATGATCATGACGACGCGAAGAACTTGAAGAGCTTGATGCACGTGAACACGGTCTTGCCATTCCATCGATGAGGCATCGAAGATTGTCATTTGTTTCAGCAACGGAGCATTGTAGCGCTTCATTTTGGTGGCCAAAGTTGTGATGCATTGCATGTATTTGTCGTTCGAGGCCATCGAAGAAGTTGTCGATGTTCATGAACTCGGCTTGCGACTCACCAAATTGTTCATCTTGTCGCGTTCAAGGGCTTGGCAACATTCTCAGAACTCTTGTCGGATGATGAAGTGACTTGCGCGCATCATGTATGGTCCATGTTCTTCTTCTTGGGAAGGTGGTTGGCTCGACTCACCGTGCCTATCCATCATGCAAAACACAAAGGGTTATATATGGAGAGCAATATGTGGTGGGGGGAACCTTCAACCTCACCTTGGGGATTGCACCAAACTAGAAACCACAAGTGAGATCTATAAGCGTTCAAAGTGGAATTGCAAAGAAAACTCACAATAAAGAAAGAACTAACTCTCAAAAGCTTCTTGGTGGTAGGTTAGGATTGTGGAATGCCAAAGAACCAACCAAAAGAAAAGGGATAGTCAAAAGTGGGTAAAATCCAACAAAACTCAAGTCAAAGGTAAAGGCCAACAACTCAAAAGGGTGAAGGAAACCTACGACTATATACACACACGTGGAGATTGTTGGGATTGACACGACTATGAAAATGAGCAAACAAAATGTCCTAACGAAGACTACGCTTGGTGTCGTGCCAATGCAAGGAGAGACCGTGGCTCGTTTGCAAAGAAGAAAATGAACAACGGATTTGTGCACTTGCCTTGGGCACTCTTCTTTCTCTCTTGCTTACAAGCTTTGAGACTCTCTTTTGCTATGGGAGACTATTTTCTTTTTCTTTTCCTTTGTATCTTTTTCTTTCTTTTGTATCTTTTTTGCTCTCCCTTGATGCTTTCAAGTCACTCTTGCTATTGCTTTTACACTCTCACTATCTAAGGACAAGGGCACAATGCTCAAGCAAACACAAGATGAGCCACTATCGTGGGATAGGTACACACAAAGGAAGATAGGGGTTAAAAAGGTGACACAAGTTATACCTTCGTTGGTGATGATGAACTTGACGTCAATGGTGAGGGATGATGTTCATGGGCTGTGGTGTTGATGAGCGCGGGAGTTGTCGATGCGGAAGCTTGTTGTTAGTTGACGACACACACACGGGCAGAAATAAACAAGAGGAAATTAGCCAATGCAAGATAAGAGGCAAAATTGTCAAAATCAGGCGTCAGGGCCGGAGACTCCGGGGTCTCGGGCCGGAAACTCCGGTCCAGGCTGAAGACTCCGGTGTGGACAGGCCGGAAATTCTGGTGTGGGCTGGAGACTCCGGTCTGCAGGCCAGAAACTCCGGTCTAGAGTCAGATCCCGAACTGCTTGTGTTCTTGAGCTGAAATCCATGCCTTGGGTCCTCAAATCCGTGAAAAAATGGCCAAATTGAGCTGGAAAACATAGGATAAAGCTAGACCAACACCTTAGATAAGATTTGGTCGGATCAAAACCACAAATAACACTCCAAATCAAGAGATCGATCCAAAGGCAAAATTGGGCTATTTTTTGGGGATATTCAAATTTTTGGTGGATAGAAGAAAATTTTGTGGGGGAATTCGTGAGCAACGAAGCTCTTGATACCAATATGTTGAGGGCAAACCTCTAGGGTGGCCTGATCTTTCACGAATCCCGTTCAAATCGAGGGAGGAGTGCGGGGGAAGGAGAGGCGGATGAACACGATGAACTCACGCACGAAGAACACGATGACCACACTCACGCAAAACACGATACACACCAATAGCTCACGTCGGTGGTGACCAGTCTGGCATAATCCCTAGGATCAGCGTCGGTCGCAGGACTCTCTCTCGAACCGGCACGGTGAGTAGGGAGACTCGGTGAGATCTTGACGTCTAGGCAAAGGGACTCTGATGCCTAAGCCTTGTACAACATGGAGGCAAGATGCAAACTCCAACGAGGTTTGGAATATTTGGTGCTCCTTTGTCAAAGGAGCATGAGGCAAGAACTAGATAGATCCACAAGGGGTTTCCACTAATTCCAAATATCATGCCTAGGGTTTACAATAGATGTGGGGGACTATATATAGGCCAGCCACTAGTTCAAGGGTAGTTTAGGCAATAAAGGGTAAAGTCTGGATGGACTAAAGGGTACATGGGCTGATGGCCCAAAGGCCTTTTACATGCCTGGTGACGCTCGGTCCAGAGACTCCGGTGTGGTGGACCGGAGACTCTGGTCTGGTGGACCGGAGACTCTCCGGCCGGTCTCCGATGTGCGCAAATCAGAGACTTTAGTTTGAGCAGCTCCAGCGGCTTCTACTTCACGCGATGCTCCTTGTTCTCCATCCTTGGCTGCTTGGTGCTGTGTTGGAGCTTCGTACCTTAGCTTGTAGGAGTTTGGCTCGGGGCACAAGTCATGGGTCCACTTGGGGGACTTGTTGGTGTAGATGTATGAGCGTCCGTAGGACGGGCTACATAATTACCCCTAGAAGCTCAAGGAGTGAGGTCCCCAATATGAGGAGAACGATGCACAGGAGGAAAAACCTGCAACAACAACTCAAGCTCGGGGAGTTCCACCTAGACTTTTATGCTTTTCAGTTTATCATATGCATCTAGTATGGTTTTTGGTTTGGAAGTGCTTTTATCTTTTATCTATCTTTATTTTAGTTTATGCAAATCTTTTAGAGCATTATCATGTATCTTTATTCGAGCAGTTTTTTGATGAAATATAAAGTATGGTGTCATCCTTGGTTCCATTATCTAGAGGATTTATGGATAACCGTTATGCAAATGGGCGCACCATATTTAGAAGCTTCGGTTACATTTTTCCTAGAAAAAATATGAACTAAAGTATGTTGGAAAAATAAAGAATTAATCTAAAAGTTGGAATGGGAAAAGTCTCAACAGAAACTGAGATTTAGAACTTGGAGGATATATGTGGTTTCGTAGGATAAAAATCTAGGAAGATGAGTAATAAGAGGGCATGAGATACTCTTGTTATGCTGAGTAACCAAAGGGTAAAGTAAGAGTTATAGATATTTCAATACATATGCTCAAATGGAAAGTGAATGAAAAAGTGGGCACCCGAAATATTTGGTTAACCATGGAAAGTGCAAGTAAAATATTAGAAGAGCATATGACATGATTGAAAGATCCATAAATAAGGTTTATGCTCGGGATATTAAGAAATAAGACCTTAAACTAATACCATGCAAGTGGTGAAACTGTTGAACATAGGTTGAACTTCATGTCTATCTTGTTATAAACATTCGTTTATGGCAATAGGTTATCCTATGAGATTTTGTCTATTTTGCAAAGTCTTTGAAAGTGAAATGATATTGCTGAAAGTTAGTATGAAAGTGGAGATGGTTATAATTGTCCAACATGCAATGGTTAGTTTTATTCAAAAGTAAGGGGTAGTTGCTAGAGTTCTACTTATGATTCCCTCATTTGCATGAGTATTAGTTACAAATATTCTAAGGTAATTGAACATGCTTAATTTGATGATACAATACTCCTATTTCTTCTATCAGCTATAAGCTCATTGATGCATGATATGATCTATTCGATTATTTGCTCGAGGACGAGCAAAGGTTTTAACTTGGGAGAGTTGATACTTGCAATTTGTATCATCATAATTTTCTACATAGAAGCTTCGCCCTACATGGTGTCAAGGCACATGGATCAACATCTCGATAAAGGCCACAGACCTACAAGTATGAGCACCTAACAGGGGTATGTATGCATGCTAATCTGTGATATGGCATGTGCAGATATTAGAAAATAAAGGGAAGGAGGAATATTGGGGCATCAATGGCTTGTGCCATGTGGAAGGGGCATAAGCACGCCAAAACTTCTCGAAGAAGTCTTAGAGAGTGAGCTTATGACACCCTTGATGACCTCACCTCGAAGCCGCTCACGAACCCCCGAGGAAGGGACCTGGGAGATCACGGGAGGACCCCCCATATAGCCACAACCACGATGCGGGGATTACCCGCAAGCCTATAGAGGACCCCGGATGCGGCCACTGCCCGGGAAGTAGCAAACAACACCATTGGCTCCCTTGGAGTTAAGCACGTATGCATGAAACCTACATGGCATGCGTAGCCTGGAAGCATGGACACGCCTATTCAACGGTGCTGCTGCCGTACCAACGGAGACAAGACAGTAAAACACCGACCACCTGCTACAAAAGTAGGCCGGGAACCCAATGTCAGCCACGTAGGCAGCTTTGGCAGCACGTTGGGTGTCATGCCACATGCATGGCGCGCTTGTCTCAACGACACTGGCCAAACATTTATGGAGCCATAGGTGCGCCCGCCTGGACAAGATGGGAGAATAGTCGTTCTGTCACTAAGACTGCACGAGAGAGGCCCACAACGCCGCCCCTCTACATCCATGACACGTGGCGAGAAGTTTCCGACCCCAGGTGACGTGGGCATACCTTACAGGTACTCGAGCTTGGTATATACAGTCCAGTTTGATAGAAGCCCACAACGTTACTAGGGCCCAATCCAGGATTCGGGTGACCCACGGAGACTCCGACTGCTTGCGGCGCAAGACAAGTTTAAAGATAGAAAGTTTAAAAGGGACAAACCCTAACTTGTAACCGACTCGACCTACTACCTGAGACCTATCCTATCTATATAAAGGCTAGGAGGGGGCGGCGAGGAGGACAATCACAACCCTAGTTTCCACAACCTCGCCAGATTGCATCTGCACACGCCACTATAACTTTTGACTCCCTCGATAATTCCAAGAGCAGACAAGCAGGAGTAGGGACCTCTATAAGGCCTGAACCTAGGTAAACCTTGCGTTCCTGTGTGCTTGTTTGCTAGCCGATTGATTCCTCCAGTGCGCCCTCCTTCTCCAAAACCCAAGTCCATAATAATGGTCATTGATGAGTTCAACCCTCGTCAATTGGCGCCGTCTGTGGGAATAGGGAGTGTTGATGTCATGGCTTCTTCGGCCCCATCAACCGCGATCTACAACTCTGCAACAGCAGTGACTCGCCTCCTCTTCGGTGCCTTCGCCTTCACCGTCCACACGCCAACCACTCTCCTAGCTTTCGAGTCCATGGGCGATGGGATCGGCCTGGCGATCGGGAGCTTACGCTTCCAAGTTGGTCAGTTAGGCACACTTCGCCTCCCTAATCAGCCAACGATCCCCGCGATTGCTCCAGCATCGTAGTTTCTGCCACCAATCGGCACCCTGACCGAGCTCAACACCCTGACAACGACAATAGTCGAGAATCCGATCTAGGTGATCTGGCCATAGAAGGTGGAGCCTACGGCTCCGGAAGTGAAAGTTGTGGGAGTAACAGCTTCCCCAATCACTACATGTGCACCGTCATCAACACAGGCGACACTGGCGCCAATCGCTAAAACACCGACACTAGACCGGTCAACAGCGGCATCCCAATCGCGAACAGTTGGGGATCCACGAGCTTCCATGCACCAATCTACGACCACAGGCTTGGGGCTAGTCGAAGCTGCCCTCATCAAGGAACCAACACCGGAGCCGAAGAAAAGTAAAGCTCTGGCCAAGCGCTATTCATCGCCTTCCTCTAGCGATGACAACCACGATTTGTCTCGGCGGTGCCGCTCATGGCGGCACGACCGTGACTACGACACGTGTGAGGACATCACACAACACAAGGTCGACAAGATGCACGTGAGGCATGCTCGTTCGACTGACTCGGAGGATGACGAAATAGAGCTCTGCGGCGCCAGATGCTTCAGCAGAGCCATCAGGCAGAAGCAAATGCCTAAGGGGTTCAAACTCCCATCAGAGAACCCGAAATTCGACGGCCTCCAGGACCAGAAAATCTGGCTAGAAGGTCACATCGCCTCCATGAGGCTGCATGTGTTGGGTCCGCAGCATAGAAAACAAAAAATTTCCTACGATGAGAACTACACGCCAAGATCTATCTACTAGGTACAAAGCAACGGGTGGACATACATCCATCGAGAACTTACCCTCGAAGACAATGAGTTTTGTTAACGAGTAGGAACTCGTGGTTGATGTAGTCGTACACTTGCCGATCTCAAGATCGTGATGAAGTCCAGCAGGTCCGGCTCCAGCACATCCATCAGATCCAGCTCCAGCACCACCAAGTCCAGCACCACAAAGCAGCGGTGCATCTGTGATCGCACACACGTCCGGTACCCCGACAACCTCCGTCCCTCGCTCCAGCAAAGCAGCGGAAGCAGCAACTCCTTTCTAGATAAAGCCACCGGGAACATGTATCTCGCTAATCCGAGACCATGGGGAAATAATACTAGAGGGGGAGAGAGATCCTTCACAAGGAGGTGTCAGTGAGAAGTGAGGAGAGGGTGGTCTTTTATAGGAGGAGGGGGGTGCCCCTCCCCATGGCCGGCGCCTCAAGGGGGGTGCCCCTTCACCTCCTCCATTCATGTGGTGGTAACCCCTCCACATTAAAATGCCTCTTCACATTCCCTTTTAAAGTCCCCACTTTAAATGCATTAAATTTCTCCAAATTTAATGCTCTCTCATTTAATAAAACTCTTTTATTATTTTTATTCAGAATTTTGTTAATTACTTTAATTAACAAACATTCACATAAAACCCCCTGCAACATTTCAATATTACATGCAGAACCAATTTCAGCAATTTCACCCGAAACAGTTTCAGTGTCTATTGAAATAATTCCAGCACTTTATTAAATCTTTATCTGAAACATATTTGCTCCAAATGGTGTCGGTATCCCTTAAGTGTGTGACCCTATGGTTCGCGAATAATGCAGACATGATCGAGACCCCTCCCAGATTAATAATCAGAAGCGGGACCTGCAGATCCATACTGACTCCTACACATTCAACGATGACTTCTGTGATCGTGAGAACCTTTAACGCTAGTAACTAAATCCCTTTGTCTCACGATATATTACATGTCCGAGATTCGATCATCGGTATCTCCATACCTAGTTTGATCTCGTTGCCGACATGCACTCTTTTCTCGTTCCCGTGATATAACATTCTAGTGATCACATCACTTCCTTGCAAGCTATCTTAATGTGATATCACCGAGAGGGCCCAGAGTATATCTATCCGTCAGCGGGATTGACAAATTCCACTCTTGATACATGAGCCTCAACATACCACCTTTGTAGCACTGAACCCACCTTTATAGTCACCCTGTTACGGTGTGACGTTTGGTGTTATGAAGATACTCTTCTGGTGTTAGCAATTAACATGATCTCATGGTCTAAGGACTAAGATTACTTCGAATGATGTTATAGCAATATAAACATAATGACTTTGATCATAATGCTATACTTCGGATGAATGTTCATCACATCATTCAACTAATGTTGTGACCTTGTTATTAACAACACCCAATGTCTATGATCAGGAAACCTTGATCATCTTGTTAATCAACAAGCTAGTCTATAAGAGAGGCATAACTAGGAACCCTTTTTGTTTATTAAACACACATGTATTGATGTTTCCGATCAATACAATTATAGCATGCAAAATAAACATTTATCATAAACATGGAATAAGATAATAACCACTTTATTATTTCCTCTCGGGCATACTCCCTTCAGTCTCCCACTTGCACTAGAGTCAATAATCTAGTTTGAAAAACTTTGTGTATTGAACACCTATGGCTTTTCTGGTGTTGCATATACGCGATTGCTAGTGGTTAACATAATCTCCGGATCTGACAGTTTCAGGTCCGTGTATATTTGCATGTCTTTGCGTCTCTACGCATCACTCATTCTCAAATGAGATGGCATTGTATAAATTTGGTCCTTTGGTGAGACCTTTAGTTTGTTCCGGTTAAAATATGTTGATATTATTGTCACACAATATATCTTCATAGTATTAGCCTGCTTTGAACCACACCTAGTTTGATAACAAACTACTTAACACAAATGCCCTCCTTTGCTGCTACTATAGCAGTTATATACTTAGCCTTTTGTTGTAGTATCCGTCACAATGTCTCAACTTTGGAACTCATCCAAATCCATCATGGAACATCCTTTCCATTACATTGTGCCACCCATAGTCTAAATTGAGATAAATTGAATTTGTATCTTGTGACAAAACTAGTATCAATGTAACACTTTACAATGAGCATAGGACATTCTGGATATATACATATCATGGTATAATCGATCAAAATCTTCATGTGATTTTACTCACCAAGTGTTGAAACACTTGAATTTTGATACAATCCTTTGCATGCAGCAAGAACCTTTCTTGTTGTTTCCATATTGAACCCTTTCAATATCTCATATATGTATGTCTGGCACAACCATATTAGCGTCTCAATCTATACATATAGATATTGATGCCAAATATTCCGGTTTTGCCCAAGTCTTTCATCAAAATCTAATTTTAATGAAATTCTTAACTTGTGTCAATATAAGATACATCATTTCCAATCAACAATATGTCCTCTACATAATGTATTAGAAATATGTCTCAGCGCTCCCACTTAATTTCTTGCAAATGCAAGCATCTTCATCATCTCTGATGAATTTAAACTCTTTTAATAGTTTCATCATGGTGAAGATTCCAACTCCGCTATGCTTACTTCAACTATTGAAGTTTGCATGCCCTTTTAGCACCCTTTGAATTAACAAAACCCTTCGGACCATGTCATGTACACGTCCTAGGTAACCGTTCTATTAGAAGAACCTTGTTTTGTTTATTCAACTACCATACATCAAATTATATGTAGTGGTTGCTACATTAATCCATCAAGACTAAATATCGCTATGAAAGATCAAATCTTGTCATAGTCAACTCCTTGAACATTGTCGTAAACTTCTTTCCGACATGTTGACTATTTCATAGATGTTAAACATCCATGTCTATTTCTTTATAGATCCAAACACAACCGATAGGCTTCATGCCTTTCCGGAGGGTCTTCCAAGTTCAGAAACTTGATTTCTCGTGTATGGATACTATCACGGATTCTATGAATTCTAGTCATTTTATGGAGTCAGGGCCCATCATCGCTTCTTTGCATGTAGTAGGTTCATCATTGTCAAAACAATAACGACTTGCTTATCAAAATCACACTATTTGATTCTTACCGACCCACACGGTTCAATAGGAACTCTAATCTCCGAGATCACACCCTTTGTAATCACGGGAGCCATGAGCATTGTGGCCGCCACCGGGACACTTTCTAGCGCTGTGCTACTTAGCACATATAGCTAAGGTTCAACAACCTTATCAAAGTTCTATTGTCCTCCCACTTAACTTTTCGCGAAAAATTCCTTCTCAATAAACTTGACATTCCAAGTAACAAACTCTTTTGTCCTCGGTGTTATGGAGAAATTCCCAACAAATTCTTTGGGATAACCTACAAAGACATACTTATTTGACTTTGGTTGTAAACATTTTACTTATGCATAGCATACCAAAATTTAAGAAAAGACAATTCGGGTTTTATCCCAAACCATAACTTATATGGTGTCATTTCAATGGATCATGATGGTGCTCTTTTCAGTGTAAAAGCGGTAGTCTCTAAAGCTTCAATCCTTAAAACATAATGGCAGTTTTATAAATGACACCTTTGATCTTATCTTGTCAAACATGGTTTGATTTCATCTTTCGAATATGCCATACTCCTATGGTTTATTGGGAAACACAAATCATGGAACAATTCCTCAAGTCTTGGGTGTTTTTGCTAAACATGTAACTCAAATATCTTCCTTTATGATCGAATCATAAACTCTTTATTTTCTTGTTACAATGATTTTCCACCGCATCTTGAAAGTCTTTGAACAATTTTCAAATGTTTCATACTTCTTCCTTATTAAGTAAATATATAGATATATTCAATCAAATTTCTAGAGAAAGCATATGAAGCAAAAAGATCCATCGCATGTGACTACACATAATGGACTATATACATCAACATGCATAATATCCAATAAGTTAGTCATTCGTTCCTCTTTGGCCTATGGACGGAGTTTCAATTATCTCGAGGAAAGTTTCACAAGCGTTAATTGATCAAAATAAAAGACTCCAAAAATCCATCAACATGGAGTATCTTCATGTTTTCTTTCCAATATAATTTAAATAGCGATGTCACTTCATAAGTGATCTTTCAATCATTTGTCTTGCGACATTTTAGCAATAGTGTTTATGGATGTGATTTCTCCCACTAGACTTGTAAAAGTTCATCCATCCATTATGGAATACGATAATTATTTGAACAACCATTGTTCTCATAATACCGAAACAAAATAACAATTATTAAAACAAATCTTGAAAGCTAGGTTTGACGACAACGAAAAAACACAATAACACTTTATTTGTTTTTGATGAACATCATCACTTATTCTCTTGCTAGTTACTTTGGCCATTGTAGTTCATGAATTGCGTTGTCCTGTATGACACTTCATACCAACCAATTCGGTATCCAATACCGGTATCCAATACCTCAGAACCACATTGTTTAACAAGCAAGGAATACAACCATAACATGTATATCTTCTATATACCTAAGTTGGACATCTCTAACCTTTTCATTTCTACCAAATATTTTATAGATTCTCTTTCAACAATTCCTTTTCTTCTAAAAGAATCTATCAACATCAATAGTGGTGTCATTCACATGACACATAGTACAAAGCGTATATAGTCAAACACTAATACCTTTGGACTTGCACTTTGAAGTGGATCACCATCATCAAATGTTTGGTATTCTTTCAAAATTCCATTATTTAGTAATATTTTAGTGTAGTAAACATTTTACTTACATCTTCTATTCATCCTTATCATGACAACTTTCATGATCAAGCTACTATAGCCTATAAGGAAGAATGACGAGAATAATTTCAGTTCCCAAAACCTTTTGGGAGATTCGGATGCCTAGCATCTCCATCCTTCACAAATTCTCATACAATATGAGAACATGTATTCTGCTAAATTATACTCTATCATAATGCAACAAAAAACATTGTTCAGATATCACAATATCTTCCACACATGATTGTTTCTGAAACAATTATTTCAGCTCCTAGATAACCTCGATATTAAAACAACTTTTGAATATCAAGAATCATGGAGGCAAACATGATACTTTAGATACTAACATTGGAATTCTTACTCTTGATTTAATACTACTTATTAAACTTCATGGAGTAAATAGAGTTTGCTGAAAGTTTGCAATAGGACTTATAAACTTTAAATTGGCATTCAAAACAATACGATACCAGTTCGTAAAGTAAATATCCAGAATTCTATAGTTCTATTATCTCAATTAAAACTAAGCATAAGGTAGTGAACAGATGCAAATGACTACGACAAATTATGCAAATTCACTTTGATTTAGTTTATGACAAATTTAGTTCGACTAATCCAAATTAGAAATGAACTCCCACTCAAAAACGACATCCCTCATGCCTTTTTGGTGATTACATGAACCAAATCCACTACACCAAGTCCGATCATCACGTGAGTCGGTGTAGCTTCAAAGGAGAGCATCTATATGGGCATCATATCAACTATATGACTCATGCTTAACCTTTCGGTCCGTGTTCCGAGGCCATGTCTGTACATGATAGGCTCGCCAAGTAAGAACCTTAGTACTCGCATGTGTAAAACTGTCTTACACCCGTTGTATGAAAGCGTAGAGTCGAGTACACCCGATCATCACGTGATGTCTCGAAACACGATCCATAGAACGGTGCATACTCAAGGAAGAACACATTTTATCTTGATATCTAAATGAGGGATCATCTTACAATGCTACAGAAAGCGCCAAACTAGCAGTATAAGATGCTAACATCTAATGTGTAAAGTGAGATGATATGGTCCATGCATTTGATCTCTATCATTTGCATCGTGGTATGATCTCTATCATTACTTTGTGTGTAAGGCCAAGGTCTATGGAACTTATACGTTGAGTGTGTTGTAAGAGTATCTTTCATACATCTACTTGCAACAATACCATATCAAGACACTAGCCCAACAACGATCTAAACTAGATGCCTCTAATTTATCAATTGCAAGTTTTATGTGGCTTAGGGCTTTCGAAGATAGAACCGTTCTTACCTACGAACATGAACCACAACAAGGATAACCAAGTTATTAGCAACTCGTTGTAAATCAGATATTGACTATAGTAGGGGAGACAGACACCCGCCAGCCACTTATGCAAAACAAGTTGCATGTCAATCGTGGAACCGGTCTCATGTACGATGACATGTAAGGTTGGTCCGGGCCGCTTCATCCCACTATGCCACCAATATCCAAAATACATAGAAGATGCAATAACATGATCATCATCGCACACATATAAACATATGTGTACTACCCGTGCAAAGCACCTACACATAGATCAGGCTCTGATACCACTGTTGGGTCCGCAGCATAGAAAACAAAAAATTTCCTACGATGAGACCTACACGCCAAGATCTATCTACTAGGTACAAAGCAACGGGTGGACATACATCCATCGAGAACTTACCCTCGAAGACAACGAGTTTTGTTAACGAGTAGGAACTCGTGGTTGATGTAGTCGTACACTTGCCGATCTCAAGATCGTGATGAAGTCCAGCAGGTCCGGCTCCAGCACGTCCATAAGATCCAGCTCCAGCACCACCAAGTCCAGCACCGCAAAGCAGCGGTGCATCCGTGATCGCACACACGTCCATTACCCTGACAACCTCTACCCCTCGCTCCAGCAAAGCAGCAGAAGCAGCAACTCCTTTCTAGATAAAGCCACCGGGAACATGTATCTCGCTAATCCGAGACCATGGGAAAATAATACTAGAGGGGGAGAGAGATCCTTCACAAGGAGGTGTGAGTGAGAAGTGAGGAGAGGGTGGCCTTTTATAGGAGGAGGGGGGTGCCCCTCCCCATGGCCGGCGCCTCAAGGGGGGTGCCCCTTCACCTCCTCCATTCATGCGGTGGTAACCTCTCCACATTAAAATGCCTCTTCACATTCCCATTTAAAGTCCCCACTTTAAATGCATTAAATTTCTCCAAATTTAATGCTCTCTCATTTAATAAAACTCTTTTATTATTTTTATTCAGAATTTTGTTAATTACTTTAATTAACAAACATTCACATAAAACCCCCTGCAACATTTCAATATTACATGTAGAACCAATTTCAGCAATTTCACCTGAAACAGTTTTTGTGTCTATTGAAATAATTCCAGCGCTTTCTTAAATCTTTATCTGAAACATATTTGCTCCAAATGATGTCGGTATCCCTTAAGTGTGTCACCCTATGGTTCGCGAATAATGCAGACATGATCGAGACCCCTCTCACATCAATAATCAGAAGCGGGACCTGGAGATCCATACTGACTCCTACACATTCAACGATGACTTCTGTGATCGTGAGAACCTTTAACACTAGTAACTAAATCCCTTTGTCTCGCGATATATTACATGTCTGAGATTCGATCATCGGTATCTCCATACCTAGTTTGATCTCGTTGCCGAAATGCACTCTTTTCTCGTTCCCGTGATATAACATTCTAGTGATCACATCACTTGCTTGCAAGCTATCTTAATGTGATATCACCGAGAGGGCCCAGAGTATATCTATCAGTCATCGGGATTAACAAATTCCACTCTTGATCCATGAGCCTCAACATAACACCTTTGTATCACTGAACCCACCTTTATAGTCACCCTGTTACGGTGTGACGTTTGGTGTTATCAAGATACTCTTCTGGTGTTAGCAATTAACATGATCTCATGGTCTAAGGACTAAGATTACTTCGTATGATGTTATAGCAATATAAACATAATGACTTTGATCATAATGCTATACTTCGGATGAATGTTCATCACATCATTCAACTAATGTTGTGACCTTGTTATTAACAACATCCAATGTCTATGATAAGGAAACCTTGATCATCTTGTTAATCAACAAGCTAGTCTATAAGAGAGGCATAACTAGGAACCCTTTTTTGTTTATTAAATACACATGTATTGATGTTTCCGATCAATACAATTATAGCATGCAAAATAAACATTTATCATAAACATGGAATAAGATAATAACCACTTTATTATTGCCTCTCGGGCATATTCCCTTCAGCATGGCGGAAGCACGAGCATGGCGATGCAATGCCTCCAGCTAAAGCTGTAAGGCGCCGCTCGAGCATGGCTTAATAATGTCCCACGCAGATCCATTCGGAGCTGGGAAGAGCTGGTCTACAGCTTCGTGCGAAACTTCAAGGGCACTTACAAAAGGCCCGCATCAATCGAAGAGTTAAGAGGCTGCCACCAAAGGTCTGGCGAGTCGCTGCGCTCATACATCCAGAGATGGTCCATCATCAAGAATTCTTCAGAAGACATCTCCGAGGATCGCTCTCGACGCGTTCAACAGCGGCGTGCGCTGTAGAGAGCTTAGGGAGGAGCTAGGCCACTCGAAGCGCAAGACAATCGACCACTTGATGGAGATCACGAATAGTTGGGCCGATGGAGAGGACTCGGTGAAAACCGTGCCTACTCCGATGATGACAATGACCTCGGGCTTAGACACGATCGCCGAGGGAAACGTCGAATGCACGGTTATGAGGACCGCGAAGAGGTTAACATGGTCGCAGCTGGCTACGCCGACAAACGCGATGACAACTACAACAGTTGCTACCGCAGTGGTGGATACTACGACAGCGGGAAGACCATGCAAGTGTGGCAGCACCGCACTCATGATGAGGCACCTGGAACATCCATCCAGAAGAAACTGTCCGGACCATGCAACGTGCACTTTTATATCGACAAGAACGACGACAACAAAAAGTCCAGCCACCTTCTCAAGGACTATCATGAGTTCCTCAAGCTCCACGAAGGCCTGGCCCAGATGAATCGCGACGCGATCAACCAGGGCTACGGAGCTGCCTCGGGCGCTGTAGCTCATGGAGCACACTGCCACCACCCGGGCCACCACCACCTGTGGCTATGCCGGTCCAGAACCACGGAGGCGAGCCATACCCGTGAGCACTGGGAAACATGGGGATGGTCCAAAAGGTTCGCCCCTCAAATCGAGTGTAGAAATTGATCACTCACCAAGTCAATCTGGCGATGAACTCTTCACCCTCCACCAGTGAGTACCTCAATGGCAGCGAGTCCTGCATCACCTTTGACAAGAGCGATCACCCGCGCCAAGTACCTTGCCCATGCAACTGTCCCCTGGTGCTCGAGGCACAGATTGGAGGCTTCGAGATGAGTCGCGTCTTCATGGATGGTGGAAGCGGCATCAACCTCATGTTCGCGAGTACCTTGCGCGCAATGAGGATCCCTCTGACATGTCTGGAAGTTTCAGACACTATGTTCCACGGCATCGTCCCGGGGAAGGGCGTGTACCCCCTGGGCAAGATCAATCTCGACGTCATCTTCGGCACGCTGCATAATTTCTGGCGAGAGCACACCAACTTTGAAGTTGTCGACTAGCCTGCACAGTACCACTGCATCCTCGGACGTGTCGCGTTCGCGAGGTTCATGGAGGTACCACACTACACCTACCTTCAGATGAAGATGCCGGGCCCAAACGGCATCATCACAATCAACGGAAGCTTCAAGAGATCTGATAGCTATGATATGGAATTCAACATAATTTCCTAGTCTTTCGGCATGCAAGAGGAACTGGTGATATTGAAGGAGTCGACAGACAACACTCTGCCCCCCTGAGCAAGCCTAGCTCACCCGACCAATCCTTTGACACGTCTGTACACACCAAGAAAGTCCAGGTCCACCCAACGGACCCGACCAAGACGACCCTCATCGCCAACAACTTGAGTCCCGCATAGGAACTCGCGCTCATCGAATTCCTCCGTGAGCGCTGGGAAATCTTCGCCTGGTGTCCAACAGACATGCCAGGAGTTCCCAAGGAATTCACGGAGCACCCACTCAACGTGAATCTAGACGCAAGGCCAGTCAAGCAAACAATACGGTGACTATCTGAACCAAGAGAGAAAGCCGTCGGTATGGAAGTCAATAGACTCCTCGACGCAAAATTCATACAAGAGATCAAGGAAAGCACCTGGCTCGCAAATCCAGTGCTTGTACCTAAAAAAGACACGGATATCCTGCGGATGTGCGTGGACTTCACTTCCTTGAACAAGCATTGCCCGAAGGATCACTTCCCGTTGCTGCAGATCGATCAAATAATTGATTCCACTGCGGGATGCGAGCGCCTCTGCTTCCTCAACGCCTACTCAGGCTATAATCAGATTCGAATGAAGGAGGAATATTAAGAGAAAACAGCGCTTACAACACCCTTTGGTATGTTCAGCTACAACACGATGCCCTTCGGGCTAAAAAACATAGGAGCCACCTATCAGCGGTGTATGCATGCCTGCCTCAAGAACCAAGTTGGTCGCAATATACAAGTCTACGTCGACGACATCATTGTCAAAACCAAAGAGGAAGCCACGTTACTCGACGATCTCCACAAGATCTTTGATAACCTCGATCGCTACCGGATCAAGCTCAATCCAGACAAATGTGCCTTCGGTGTACCATCTGGGCAACTCCTCACGTATCTCATCTCCGCGAGAGGGGTCGAGGCAAACCCGAAGAAAATAAAGGCCATACTGGCCGGAGAAACCGAAGAACGTAAAAGGCGTCCAGCAACTGGCTGGCGAATCATGGTGCTCATCCGATTCATCAGTCGAATGAGCGAAAAGGCACTGCCTTTCTATCAACTTCTTCGTAAAGATGACAAGTTTGAGTGGACAAACGAAGCACAAGAGGCATTCAAAGACCTCAAGCGTCTACTGTCCACCTCGCTAGTATTGGTGACGCCTTGCGAAAAGGAGCCGTTGTTGCTATATACCTCCGCCACCAACCATGTGGTCAACACTGTACTCATGGTGGAGCGAGCCGAAGAAAATAAAGTCCACGGGGTACAACGCCCAGTCTACTACCTCGGCAATGTGCTCACACCAACAAAACAGCGGTACCCGCACTACTAGAAGCTGGCCTACGGCGTCTTCATTACCACCAGGCGACTGCACCACTACTTCTAGGAGTACCCAATTGTAGTGGTGAACGATGCCCCCCTCGGACACATACTCAATAATACCGACACCACCGGACGAGTCGCGCTCTGGGGCATAGAACTGTCTCCACGAGACATCACATACGAGAAGCGCGATGTGATCAAATCACAAGTTCTGCCGGACTTCCTCGTGCACTGGATGGAGAACCAGCTCCCCGACAAGCCAGACATGTCCTACCTATGGACAATGCACTTCGGCGGGTCCAAGCGCAAGGAAGGAGCTGGCGCAGGTGTCATACTGACATCGCCCCAAGGTGACAAGATGAGGTACGTTCTGTGAATACAGTTCACGGCCTCCAACAATGAAGCCGAATATGAAGCCTTGCTCCCTGGGATGCGAATGCCAAAAGCCTGCGGCGCCAAGCGACTCGTCATCTAGAGTGACTCGAAGTTGGTGGTCAACCAAACAATGAATGAGTGTGACGCTCTGAGCGACAACATGATCGCCTACCATGACCCCTACGACACACTCGAAGGGGACTTCAATGGCTGCAAGCTGTGCCATGTCGGCCGCGAGAGCAATGAGGAGGCGGACATACTCGGCAACATTGGTTCCACATGTGCCCAAGTTGCACCTGGAGTATTTCTAGAGCGCATCTGCGAGCGCTCCATCAAGCCAAAGACTCCAGAACCTAAAACCAACGCATCAAAGGACTCGGGGGCTACGCCACCCAACAAGCTAGCGGCACTTGATGACCTGGAGCCAGACATAGGACTCGAAGGCCCCATGGAGGTTATGATGATCAAGCCATCCTGGACGCAATCGTACATCACATACCTGCTCAGCAAAAGGCTGCCATATGACCCAACTGATGCGCGGCATATAGCGCGACGATCCAAGGCATTCACCCTTATCAATGGCGAACTATACAAGCGCAACATCACAGGAGTCCTTCAGCGATGCGTCTCCAATGGGGACGGAAGAGCCATCCTCCTCGACATACACGAAGGCACTTGTGGGAACCACGTCGGCAGTCGCGCTCTCGTCACCAAAACTCTACGAGATGGATTCTACTAGCCAATGGCCATGCGTAACTCCAAGGACATCGTCCAGCGCTGCAATGCTTGCTAGCGATTCGCGGACAAACCGCACGCACCTGACGCGGAACTAAGGCCAATACCTATGGCTTGGCCTTTCGTGCAATGGGGACTCGACATGGTCAGCAAGCTCTAGAGATCCTCATGAGGAGGATACGTCTACCTCCTAGTCGCGGTCGACACATTCACCAAGTCGGTTGAGGCCATGCCAGTGACAAACCAATTGGGAGCCAGCGCTATCAAATTCTTCGAGTCCATTGTCTTCCGCTTCGGGGTGCCACATAGCATCATCACGGAAAATGGGATGAACTTCACCTCCAAGGAGTTCCAGGAATTCTGCGAAAACCTGGGAATAAAAATTAGCTACGCCTCGATGGCGCACCCTAAGACCAATGGTTAAATCAAAAAGGTCAACGACCTTGTCTATAGTGTACTCAAGAAAAGGATCCTCCGACCACTCGAATAAGCTACCGAGTGCTGGCCAGACAAGCTCCAATCAGTACTTTAGAGCCTGCGCACAACTCCAAACAGCGCCATAGGCTACACTGCGTTCTTCATGGTGCATGGTGCTGAAGCGGTACTACCTGCAGAAGTGCGTTACAAAGCCCTGCGGGTGGTTGCATACAGCAAGAAAGAATCAACTCTCACACTCAAAGACTCTATCGACCTCGTTGATGAGGCACGTGAGATTGCAGCGGAGAGATCCACGATCTATCAGCAGAACCTCCGCAACTACCACTGCATAAGGCTACACCCCAGATCCTTCGTCGAAGGAGACCTGGTCCTGCGACTGAAGCAGCAAGGGCACGTCAAATTCGAGTCCCCTTGGGAAGGACCTTACCTGATTACCAAAGTAATCCCAAGTGGTGCCTATCACCTTAAAGACTTAGAGAGCAGAGTCACATACTCCAATCCCTAGGACGTCGCATAGCTGCGTCGTTTCTAACCTTAGATGTTTTTACTTTACAAATAAGGCTGTTTAGCTAGGCTACTTAGCCACACATTGTACCTCGTGATATTCTACAAATAAATAAAGTATTGTATTTTTTCCTGTTTTACTTGCAATTATATCACTCGGGGGCTGCGCCACCCTTCGCATCGTGTTCCACGAACAACGCAATATCTCGAGTAGCTGACGCACTATCAATCGAACCCTTGATAACACCAACCCAATTGTAACACACCTAACAGGTTGGCAAGGTGCTGAGATGAATATACGTCAGGCTAACGAAAAGGAACTGCACATTACGATACACTCGAAACATATACAAGCTAGCAAGCTCTTCACACATTAACGGGTATCAAACACACCCGACACAATTGTATAATTTTTTACAACACTTATATATTTATGTGCAGGGTATGTACTACACTACTGCTGCAAGAGGAGAACATTTATTTACTCTTAAAAGAAATCAACGATATCTTCGGCTGGCCGATCAACCGCCTGGTAGTGTGGCAGCATGTCCCAGGTCATCCCTTCTGGTGGCGGCGGACCAGTGGCAATAGCCACGACATCCACATCGGGACGATGCAATCAAACAAGCGCCAACGCAGCCTTGGAACCTGTGACCAGCTGTTGGCACACGCACTCGCGGACCGCGCTGATATCTTGAAACTTTGCCAGTAAAGCTAGCAAGCTTGATGGCACCACGTCCAGGGGAAACATCACTTGGAAGATATGCCTAAGGCACGACTGTGCCTTCTTCAAACATTGAAGCACCTGCGATGCGCGATCCTGCAACATCGCCAATGCGACTACACGATCGTGGTCCACCCAGAAGTACCCACTGGCCTGCAGCTGCTCCTGGGTCAAGTCGTAAATTCGAATGGCCACCCAGCCCCTCTTATCTTGCGGATGACGAGTGCTAACAACTACAAAAGCAAGACCAGAGCATAAGACAGAGTATCGCCGCGAATGACCAAAGAAAAGGATGAGAAGATAGAGAGCTAACATTTAAATTGCTCGTTCAACTGCACAACTTCGTCAAGGAGATACTTCTCGTGAGCAGTGGCCTTCTCAGCCTTCGACTTCCACACGCCCGCATTTCCACGGACAATGGGAAACTCTCGCTCCAATTGCTTTACACGATCACGCAGTCGTGCAAGTAGCGACAGCTCCTCCACCTTTGAACGCGGTCGTGCCGCAGTTTCATCAGTAGAAGGAGAGTCAGGAGGACCACGCGAAGGACCCTATTACAGCCAAACAAGAGACAAATAAGACCAACTATACATCCATAAAAAGGGCGGAGTACATTCAAATTCGGCAAAGTGTCAATAGGGGTACCCCCACAAAATATGGTCCAGCAAAAGGAAAGCTAAACTATTACATATGGTAGCTAAGGCATGATGTGCTTTTTGGACATCGACTTCGACTTCGGAGGCTTCCTTGAATCCGTGGCAGTCTCTGACACCATAGATTTCCCCGTGGTAGCCCCAGACGCCGCAGCCTTTGCCGCCTTCACTCGCTGCAGCTCCTCAGAATATTTGGCGACTGTCTCAATGAGACGAGGCCCATACTTACTGCAACTTGTGGCGAAGGGGGTGAACACTACCTAGTGGCCATCCGCGTCAATAGGCATCGCCTCGGAGATCGCGCTTGGGTCCAGCTCTGCACCATGTGCTTGCTCCATCTTGGCGCCAACAGACCGTTGCGCATTCCTAAAGTCCATCAGGATGCCTTCTGCGAAGGATTCCACCAAGCCATCAAGATTTTCGATTAAGCTGGGCTTGGGAACCATATCCTCTCGAAGGCGGCTTAGCACACGCTTGGCTTTGCCGAGCATGTCTTGGAGAGAGGCACTGCGGTCTTCGACTGTAGCCACGACGCTAGCTAAGGCATCCGCGCAGGACAAGGCCTGGGCGTCGAAGCTCACGCCGGCAGCATTTGAACAAACACACGTATCAGCACAACAACATGAATACAAAAATAGAGGAAAATGCAAGAGAAGCAGCATAATACCTGAGAGGGCTTTCATGATAGAGAAAAGCTGTTCTACGAACAACTTTTCCCTCTCAGCAGTGGAAGCGCACAGATCTCCCTCGTGTTTTTGCGACTCCTCTAGAGCTGCGACTGCCTCAGCACATTTCCTCTCTGCTGCGGCAAGTCCCTTCTCGAGGGAAGTGACGCGACGGAGAAGCTCATTATGCTCACCTACAAGGGGGAGGAGCATGGCAACGCCTGATTTTACAAACCTCTACACAAGAAGAGAGAGGAGACAAGTTTAGCACAAACCTTTGACTGCACTATGGCGGTTGTCCAGCATGGCATGTTGTCGACCCAAGGCAAGGATCTACTCCACGAGGCGAGTGGAATCCTTCATGATAGGCTACATCAAAAGATAAGAAGCATCAACATTAGTAAAAATGAACAAAGTATGCACATCAATCAAAATTCGAATGCCAGCGGCAAAAGACACTTACATGCTCCACCAGGGACTCCGAAGGTTCCTGTCAAGTGGGCGTCCATGCAACCATCTGGTGCCCCCCCAGCATGGGGTGAACTCGAAGCGTTGGCGCTGGAGTGGGCAGCCACCAGAGGAGAAGGAGACCATATGGCCACTTCCTTAATCTTGGAGTCTGCGACTCCGGATTCCTTAACAAATTGGCAGTCATCATAGGACGACGACGTCGTTTGACTGCAAAAACGTCCAGCACAACTTCAGAAGAGAAAACTTCGAGGAAAACAAGAAGAACTCGCAAATATAAAGACTTACCCGTCAAAATTCTCGAGGTCAAAGGAATCTCCCGACGACTCCTTCGGCAACATCAGCTTCTTCTTTGTAGGAGGAGTGATCGCACGCACAGGCACGACAGGGATTGGCTCCTCTGCAGCAGCGAAAGGATCCTCTAGCGTCGACGGTGAGGAGGCATCCGAATCCTTGCTATGGCAGCGCTTGTGAGTCCTGTGATCGCTGGACTCGGGGGCTTCCTGCTCCTCTTCAACAGGGACGGTCGAGCTCGACTCGTCCTCTTCTTCCATCTTGTGAGGAATAATTCCTTCAGGCCGAGGAGGCAAGTTGGTGGCCACGGCCCAGTCCTGACAGCAGAAGAAAACAACAGCATATAACACAAAGCACCTACAAGCAACCGAAAAACAAGAAACTTCAGAGAGAAATCCACCTCAGGTGAAGGATTGCTGGCGCAGAATGGAGGCACGACCGAGTCACTCGGGAGATCCTCCTTGGCGGTGTACTTAGTCAGCAGTCGTAACCTCCTGTCCACTTCACTCGAAGAGCTGTGCTCTGCAAAAATGCTAGTGGCATCACCATTACCAGTCCAGCGGAACATCAGGTGCGCCCTGGCCTGCAGAGGTTACACCCGGTGATGCATCCAAGTGCGAATGAGCTCTGCACCGCCTACTTCTTTGCCTATGCGCTTTTCGAGGTCACATACACGCTTATAGAGGGCCTTTGTCTCTTTGACTTCGGAGGTCATCACAACGTTCTTCCAGGACCTCCTCCGCTTGCAGCGCGCCACTAGATCGAAGGTGCGAGTCCGTAGTGCTCTCCATCAGCTTTCTGGTCGCGGATGTAGAACCACTACTCCCTCCATCCTTGGATAGACGTAGTGAGCTTGATGGCGAAGTAGGTGACGTTGGAATCAACATGGATACCGCAGCCTCCTATGTCGTAGACTACTAAACTCGACGACGATTGATGTTTGAGATTGAAGAGCTTCTTGAAGAGGCCGAAGTGTGGCTCGATTCCGAGGCAGCACTCGCAAAGAGTGATGAAGAAGGTAATGTGGAGGATAGAATTGGGGGTCAGCTGATGAAGCTGGAGCCCATAGAAGCAAAGGAGACCCCTAACAAACGAATGCATGGGGAGAGAAAGACCATGAATGATGAATGCAAGAAACATCACTCGAAAACCCGCAGGAGGACTGGGGATTACCTCGTCGCCGGGAACGCGCGAGTCATTTTTCGTGGCAAATAGCGCCCCGTCCTGGCGCTGGGTGAACAACTCCGACGGCTTGATCACGGATGGGCGCCATGACCCATTGGTGACACGGGTCCCCGCACCCTTCTTCTTCCCAGGTCTGGTGGCGCTGCTGCCGGTGGCGATGGTGCCCTTATTCTTTGCTATGACAGCAACAGCCGCAGATCCAGCGGTGGAACCTCCCTTCTTCTTTGCCCATCTTGCACTGGGGTTGTGAGCGCAGGAAGTAGTTGGGGAAGGTACGGAGTTGGTCCAGTGCCACGAAGGAGATGCGAGCAGTGGAACAGCAAGATCAGCAACGGAAGAGGTGCGCGAGCAAGAAGAAGATGTGGGGAAATTACAACACGGCGTGCCTCCACTTAACTTCCCTGGAGATGCCATCTAACGGCCAGAAGAAAACCTACCAGACGCGTGGCACACATCAGTGTTGATGCGTTGCCAGGGTAAACCACGAACCATCGCACCAGTCCACCCATTACGCGTGAGAATCGAGGAGACCGAGTTAAATAGAAGATTACGCACGCCTGGTGAATTCCAAGTCAGAAAGTAGGACCCACTACTCGTCACGTCCCGTCAAAGCCGCTCACGCGGGCAAATGAGGTCATCTCATCGTCAGCACTGACGTCATCAACTCTTGCAGGAGAACATTTTGACTACTTTAGTCCTTACTTGAGTCTTCGACTCAGCCAAGCACTCGGGGGCTACTCCTAACAGGAGCACTGACCGCGCACCCGAAGAAATTTGCAAAGATATACAAGCATTACTCAAAACCCTTCACTCGAATCTAGAATTCGACTGTGGACTCCGGGTTACTCCCATAGGGAGCACTAAAAGCACATTCGACTGAAACAAGCAAAAAGACATCAGTCACAAAATACTTATAGTCCCCACTCGAGTCTATGACTCGAATAGGCACTTAGGGGCTACTCCCATAGGGAGCGCTAGCCGCGCACCGTATGATTATTTTTCCTTATCCATTACACCATGTGTTGATAACATCCACACTCGAATGCTATGGCGATTGCACTCATATTTTCCCTACAAAGAGACTGCGTCTCCTGGGTCACCCGAATCATCTCCGTGATGACAAAATTTGGATGTCGTGCTTACAACATGAAGATAAGACCTGAATAAGGCCTGGGAACGCATCTGCTGCGCTCTACCAGAAATAATCCGTGCCTACAGGTATGATGAAAAATCCTTGACGGACGCGTCGAGTGCTCATAGTTACACACTGGGATTCGACTCCTATAAGACCTCTGCGGCCTGAGTCGAATTACACCAACACTTTTCTGAATTCGAGTCCGAGGACTCGAGTTTGAGTAGATTGCGTTGTTTTTCCCTAAGGCAGTTAAATGATCCCGATACATTGGATAAATCAGGCACGTATATCAACAATCCCTATGATAAAAATCAAATCACTCTAAAATATGCTCAGTTATGCACTCGAAAGACTTCATAAGTCTCTGCTCGAATCTGCGATTCAACCGGACACTCGGGGGATACTGACATGGGCATACCTTATAGGTACTCGAGCTTGGCATAAAATGTCCAGTTTGACAGAAGCCCACGACATTACCAGGGCCCAATCCAGGATTCGGGTGACCCACGGAGACTCCGACTACTTGCGGCGCAAGACAAGTTTAAAGATAGAGAGTTTAAAAGGGACTAACCCTAACTTGTAACCGACTCAACCTGCTACCCGAGATCTAGACTATCTATATAAAGGCTAGGAGGGGGCGGCGAGGAGGACAATCACAACCCTAGTTTCCACAACCTCACCAGATTGCATCTAGGCACACCCTGTAACTTTTGACTCCCTCGATAATTCCAAGAGCAGACAAGCAGGAGTAGGGACCTCTACGAGGCATGAACCTGGGTAAACCTTGCGTCCATGTGTGCTTGTTTGCTAGCCGATTGATGCCTCCAGCGCTCCCTCCTTCTCCAAAACCCAAGTCCATAACAATGGGCATTGATAAGTTCAACCCTCGTATTCCAGGAGTCATACATGTCATGAATACATGATAGTAACGTGTTGACCCCTTGGCATATAAAAGGAGGGCCTCTGTCCATAGAAGAGGGAGGTTAGCCTTTTGGCAAAGTGACATTGTACTAAGTGAGGTGTATAAGGAAGGATATAAGCGAGAGGGAGAGGATAGAAAAGAGAAGAGAAAACATAAAGAGAGAGGAGGAAGCCCGGGAAGCACTCTCCTTGCTTGGGAAACAATATAGATACATCGATAGTGCAAAAGGCAGGACATATGGTTGTTAGCCGAAGGGCATCTTGGACCTGGGTAAAAAATCTATGTTTTTGGCATGTTTCATCATCGTCTAGATCAGAGCACCTCATGCCCTTATCAAAAAATAGGAGGTGTCACACATCCTCGGTGTTTGTGTTCCAACATGCTACAATAATGGCCACATATAGGACTAGTTTATATTGTTATTGGCATTGATATATCATTGTTAATGCAATTTTTAGATGATTTATGGGACTTTTCTACAAAGTCTCTTGTTTTATTATTTAATTTCTAGGAGGAAAAAACCTCCTTTTTCGTATTTTGCTGTTTAAGGGACTGTCTATATACCAATTATTTCAAGGAAAAATACCACGGAAGTTTTTCATCACTATAAGGGCAATGAGCCTTGGAAGCATACAACCAGAGCCATAAGGGAGAAACGAGGCCAGGTGGCACGGGACCCACCTATGGTCGCGCCATATAGGCCCATTCGGCCCTTGAGCATCGCCTCATCTCTCCTTTGGACATATGACATCGTATCGCCAAAAAACCTATGCCATATTTTTTCCACGATATACAAAGGCGGTAGGAGAGGCGGATCCTACTGCTCTGAGGCCTCCATAGAGGGGAAAATCAAAGCATCGTCATCACCACTCGTCCTTGGCATAGAGGGAAGCATATCCATCTCTACATCATCCCCAACATCAGAACGATCTCCATCTCTAAGATCCATCTCGTTCCCCTCATAGTTTGTGATTAGATTGAACCTTCACTATTGTTTTAGTGTCTTGTGAATGATTATCCTTGGTAACTTGTCATTATTTTGTGGTGTAATTATAATTTAAAATTGTGTTGTATCCCATATGCCTGTGATTTATATCATGTTTCACTACTGTGAGTAGTTTCCCATGTTCCTGAGGGCATATGATGAATTGGCTATGACTTTCATATAATATGCAATCAGTATTTGGTTAAGTTTTAATCTTCTATGTGGTTCTTTCATGGTACTATGCAAACATCGACTACATATTACTTCACCTATATGGGCTCACACTACAAGAAAAGTTGGCCTTTACAACGGATGATTTTCGTGGTTGAAGGCCTATTTTTCGTGGCTAAAAAGTCTTCTACGACGGATGCCCTTCATGGTAATAGCCTCGTCACAAAAGAATCTACCACAGATTATTTTCTGACTGTGGCGGATCGCACCCTTTGACCATAAAAACTTGTTCCGTCGTAGATCTGTTTGCCATCCACATTGACTGCTAACGTCATGCAAAATTCCACGTGGCAAACACCGTTAATGCCTAGTTACCACTATTAACGGTCACAGAAACCGTGGCAGAAACTAGGCCCAACCAAGGCCTGCTAAATATTAAGTGGACCGACCCATGAGGAGATCCCAATAAGAAGAAGGCATGATATTGTTTCGTCCTGCACTATTTGAAATGGGCCCATTAGTGCATCCATCCGCCGCCCGTGAACTTTCAGGACCCACACTGTTTCTGTCTATAGAAGGCCCACCTTGGTCCAATACTGTGCGACCCATTCTCCGCCTGGGCCAAGTCTATCTATTGTGTGACCCATTATGTCCCTTTATTGTTCTGGAAATTCACTGTTTCGGCCTTCTAATATTTAGGCCAATAAACGGGCTGCTAAGTTTCTGGCCTACTAAAGTTCTGGCGTCATACTATTCTGGCCTTATTACTATTTCCAGCCTGTTACTATTCTGGCATCCTACAGTTTTCATGTACCGGCCTTTAACTGTTCTGTCCTTTAAGTATTCTGGCCATTTACTCTTCTAGCCATTTACTATTCTGGCATTTTACTGTTCTATTCTTTTACTGTTCTGTCCTTTTGTGGTTAAATTCTACAGTATAATGGTGTCAGTGTAGGCCTGTCACTGTTGATTGGCAGTCCATCAAGGACTGATACAATCATTGTGGGCTGCTACTGTTTAAGCCTATCTAACTTAGATCCATTGCCAGGACATAAAGATGGATAAACAAAGAACACAAGTTCACTAGAATGCTAAATAAATTCAGGAACTGTGGAAAAAACTTATAACTGGAAAAATAGTAAATTATTACAGTCCTGAAAAATTCCGTAGCTTGTAAAGCATCATCGGAGTACAACACAGCTGATAAACAATATAATCTTAGTTTTAAAAATGTTCCATTTAGGGAGCTCACGCCGCCTCACATGTAACCACGAGATTACCACGAGACTTGTTGAGGATATTATTAAGTAGATTCTCGTCAAAGCTTGCCTGTTTTTCAACTTAGATAACTCCTCCCTTGATATGGAGACTACTGCATCTGTTCTATTGGCTTCCTATCTAACTACTTCAAGTTCATCTTGGTGTGCAGCACCAAAAATTATTTATGCTAGAATATATGGAGCAGTCGAGATTGTGTACCTACATGAGCAATACGCACTATCACTGCTGCTCTGTCCAAAGAGATCTACACTTGAGGTAGTTGTTCTTTGTTCTGCCTTCATATTTATATTTGCAACCTAAAACAAAAAGAAACATCATATAACATCATTACCAAGGAAAACAAAAACCAACGAATTTCAAACAAGTCCTTTTGATAAAAGGAAGAAAGCAATTAGTAATAGCAGGGCATCATACATCTCTTTCTTCTAGAATAACTGGAATAGTAGACTTCATAGAGGGATGAGATCGTGTGTAACTGTCACTTCAGCCCTATGAAATGACTGCTCTACTTCATGAAGGATGAAACTAAGATAAAATAAGTTACAACATCATACAAAGGAACAAAACTACCATGTTCATTCTCAATTATTTTCAAAATATTATTTGGTCTGTTATAGCAATGTAAGCACTCAACACAAGGACCTCATGCAGACTGATCAAAGCAGAATCCACGAATTATGAATGTAATGAATCCAGCAATTGAGAGCATAACTAGGAAGGCACAGGACAACAGAAATCTAGCAAATACAGTAAAAAATAAGTTCATGCCCTGCCTAAAGCTCCTTAAACTGATAGACAAGCATTTATCCAAAAACAAAATAAGCATTTAAACAATGTAGCTGATATTAACTAGTATACTCAATGTGTAGTTGGATTAGAAACTTAGGTCGGTGGTATTGTTGTAATCATCGACAAACTATTATAGTGCCTGAGTGAAATTAGAAATAGACGCCTGCCTCCAATAGACCCGCCAAATCATTTTAGAGAAATGGTCAAACAATCTATCAAATAGTTAGATTGTTTAATTTTTTTGATTGTCTGTCCAAAGACAAAGTGTATTATCATGTGCCTCATATTAAAATAGCCATACATGTGGCAGATACCAGCATGAGATTTGAAGTGTGTGGTTTCTTATGATCCTTCTATTTCTGTTATATTGGATCGCGTTGCATGTCTGGCCTTGTTATAATCACCCTAGTGCCTCTGAAAATATAACAACTCAACTAGAGTAAATGGCATGACACCAGGGGACTTAAACCTTAAAAAAAGGGGGTCGTGCTTACAATAGCTCTATGTAGAGTCTTGAGGTTGCTGATCTGGTTACAGGTATGTTCGTCAGTGATGTCCTCTGCATCAAGTAATTGTACTGGTGGTCTCCATACTTCAATGTTGGTCCTCTGTATAATGGTGCATCGAATAGTAAACACAAAAAGGTTCCAGTCTCATAGATGTTAGCATGAAGTGATACAAAAGCAGTAGATACGTACGAGAGTACTGGAGCCATTCATTCTACTATTTCTAGTGTAAACTACACCTGTTCATTGTGTAACAATAGCAAACTGTTAGGAATAGTGGGGTAAGCAGAAGCAAATAACACAAAAATCTTAGTGGAAGTCGTATAACGAATGTAAACGTGTACTGCATAGATAGGAGAAAAGCATCAAGCAGGAAATAACATTTAATGCCATAGCCTACGCCAAGCCAGAGAGAAATTATAACCGCATCACATATGGGCACTTAATAAAGTAGATAATGGAAACAAATATGTTAACCGTGGGCTGACTCATATTTCGTCATGACATACAAAATCATAGTTGAATGGCTTACGGTTAAGCCTGACTACAAAAGATTTATTTAGGAAGATACAGGTAACAAGTATAGTACTTGTAAGTTACTACAAAAGTGTGTGACCAGCGCTCCCTATGGGAGTAGCCCCCGAGTGCCTGGTTGAGTCGAAGACTCAAGCAGGGACTAAATAACTTTTGCGACTGCTGTCGTCTTTTGTTTGCTTGTTTCAGTCGAAATTTACTTCCGGCGCTCCCTACGGGAGTAAACCATGTCCATAGTCGAATCATGCTTCAAGTGGTTGGGTTTGCTTTGATTGTCCATGCTCCTGAAAAAAGAAGAAGAAAGAAAATCGTAGGGTGCGCGACCAGCGCTCCCTATGGGAGTAGCCCTCGAGTGCTTGGTGGAGTCAAAGACTCGAGCAAGAACTAAAGTAATCGAAGTCTTCTGTTGTGTATCTTTTCATGACGTTAGTGCTGACGATTTCATGACCTCAGTTGCCCGCGTGAGCGAGTTTGACGGGACGTGACGAGAGGTGGGTCCCATTCCCTATCTCTGATTTGACCGGGCGTGCGTAATCTTTATTTTAACTACGCCTCCTCGATTTCCTCACGTAATGGGAGTTGTGGGGGGACAGTTCGTGTTTCAGCTCCTCCACATGTCGAGCACGATGAACGCCACGCGTCCAGTAGGGTTTTTCTGAGCCATTGGATTGCATCTTCCAGGGGTTAAGTAGTGATGCTGCGACGGTAAAATTCACATATGCTTTCGCTCATATTTTTGCCTTCATCGCCATTGCCACTGATCCTCTTCTTTCTCTGCTCTTTTTTCCTCCGCGGCGCTGGACCAGCTCCGTGCATTTCCTAGCTACTTTCTCCGATCGCATCACCGCCGTGTAATGGGGAATAAGAAGGGAGGTGCTGCGGCTGATTCCGTGGCTACCGCTGCTGCAGTGAAGAAGAAGGGCGGCTCCGCCGCTGCGGGCACTAGTACCGCCGCCGGTGGGAAGAAGAAGGGCACGGGCACCCGCGTCATGAATGGCACGTGGCGTCCCTCTGTCGTCAAGTCCTCTGAGCTTCGTCTTCTCCGCCAAGACGGAGTGCTGTCCGCCGCTGTCGCCGACGCGCGCGTCCCCGGTGGTGAGATAATCCCCTCTCCTCTCGCTGGTTTTTGAGTGATGTTCTTGGCCTTCATCATTCGCGGCCTCTCTTTGCCCATGCATCCTTTCTTCAGGGGCCTCCTTTGTTTTTATAGGCTCCAGCTCCATCAGCTTTCCCCGAACTCTATCCTCCATATCTCTTGCTTCATCACCCTCTGTGAGTGCTGGCTCGGAATCGAGCCGCACTTCGGCCTCTTCAAGTGCCTCTTCAAATTAAAGCGCCAATTAGTGTCTGGCTCCATAGTCTATGATGTAGGCAGCTGTGGAATCCACGTCGATCCATCCGCCACCTATTTCGACATCAAGCTGATGAAGTCCGTCCAAGGATGGAGGGACATGTGGTTCTACGTTCGTGACCAGAAGGCCGACAGAGACCACTTTGGACTCGCACCTTTCGATCCCGCGACGCCGTGCAAGAGGAGGCGCTCCTGGAAGAATGTAGTCATGCATGGCGAGTCCGTGGAGATAGAGGTGCTGTACGAGCGCGTCTGCGACCTCGAGAGTCGCATAGGTAAAGAGGAAGGGGGATGCGCACTCATTCGCATGTGGCTGCGCCGTCGCATCTAGCCCCTGCAGGCCAGAGTCCACCCCATGTTTCAGTGGGCTAGTGCTGACGATGCCACACGCGTGTCTGCCAATGGCATGTCCGCGAGTGAGATAGATAAGAGGGTTTGACTGGTGACCACATACACCGTCAAGGATGTGCTCCCCAGTGAGCCAGTCGTTCCTCCGTTCGATGCTTCTAACCCTCCTCCTGAGGTACAATTGTGCTACGTAGTAGCTTAGTTTGTTGATTGCATCTTTGCTGTTTTTTTGCTTTGTGCTGACTTTGTTGTTTGTATACAGGATTGGGCGGTGTCACCCTGTATGCCTCCTCTTCCTGAGGGGGTTATCCCTCGCGAAGCCTTGGAAGAGGACGAGTCAGAGTCGACCGTCCTATCTGATGTGGAGGAGGAAGCCCCCGAGTCGGGTAGCCCGGATACTCGCAAGCGTTCGCGCATCAAGGATTCCGATGCGTCGTCTCCTTCGACTCCGGAAGGTGCAGGCATTGGTGCAGAGTCGCCGATCCCTGCCATTCCTGTGAGCACCGTGGCGCCATCTTCTTGCAAGAAGATGCGACTGCCAAAGGAGTCCTCGTCAAAGTCAGGGGAACCAACCTTTGACTTTGATAAGTTTGATTGGTAAGTGTTCGATTTTGTCCTTTTTGATTCGTCACTGGCTTTTGCCTTGTCCTTGATGTTAGTTTTGTCTTGTAGTCAAGAGGCGTCGTCATCTTCTGGCGACGTCCAATTTTTGAAAGAATCAGGAGTCGCAACCTCAAGGGCCAAGAAAGAGGTCGAGCATGCTCCTTCCCCTCCATTAGCGGCCCACTTCGGGCACAACTCTTCCAGTTCTCCGCATGAAGGGGAGCATCAAATGGTTGCCCGGATGACTGCACACCAATCGACTTCGGAGTCATTGGAGGATCATGTAAGTGTAGGATTTCTTCTTTCGAAGTTGTAGTCGATGCTATCTATGGCTTCTGCTGATCTTTTGTTGCTTTCTTTTTGCCGTAGCTCCTTGTGAAGGAGGCTGCTCACTTGGCGGAGAAAGTGCTGGCGATGGGCCGCCAGCATGCAATGCTAGAGACGCGCCATCGCGTGGTAGAAAGTAAGTGCCCGCTACTTCTCCCTTTTCTGCGTCATTTTTATGTAGTCGACTGATAGTCAATCCCCTTTTGTTTTGTAGCTGAGCACAACGCCCTTTTGTGTGAAGCCGCCGCCATGGAAAAGACACTCGCCGCGGCTGTGAAGGGCCACGATGAGGCAATCGCGTCGCGTGACGAGGCACAGAGGCGTGAAGAGGATCTGCGTGCCTCCATCGCAGCCAGGGAGAAGTTGTTCGAAGAACAGCTTTTGTCGATTGCCAAGGCCCTATCAGGTACTATGTTTGGATATCATTATCTTGCTCTTGTTTGATATTTTGCCGTTGGCGCTGATGTTTGTGTCCATGTGTGGGTTTATGTATAGATGCTGGTGATTTGAGCTTCGACCCTCAGGCCCTTCGCCGTGACGACGCCTTGGCGGGTGCGCTTTCAGCAGTCAAGGACCGCAGCACCGCCGTTCAGCATATGCTCTCCAAGGCAAAGGGCATGCTCAGTCACCTCCTAGAGGAGTTGATGCCCAAGGCTGAGCTGATCGAGAACATGAACGAGCTGGTGGAGTCTCTCGCCGGGGGTGTTCCCGCAAGCTTCAAGAACTCACACCGTGTGGCTGGCGCGTCCATGTCACTCGCCATGGTGCAGGCCCACGGAGTCGAGGTTGATCCTGCAGTGGTTGCGAAGGCAGTGCCCGTTGGTGCGGACGGCCAACAGGTAGTCTTTGCTCCCTTCGCGACTGCCTGTGGCAAATATGGGTCGCAGCTGATTAACACGATTGCGAAGTACTCTAAGGAGCAGCAGCGAGCCAAGAAGGCGGCAAGTTAGTGGCATCTGACACTGCCATAGACTCGGTGAAGCCCCCGAAGCCGTCAAAGTCGAAGAAGCCAATCACTCCTCAGTAGCTTTGTAACAGTTGATTAGTTTATGCCTTTTGTTTAGGACATGCCTTTTGGCGGGTGTATCTGCTAATACTTTTGCCAATTTTGAATGCACTCGAATCTTTTGTCTGTGTGTCGATTTGATCTTCTTATTCGCTTCTTGCTTGGCTTGTGGTAGGGTACATCAAGTGATCCTTTGAGGGAACCTCAGGACTCGTCGCCCCTTGATGATACTTTGGCGCCATCGCGCTCCAGGGTGGATGAGCTGTCGCTGCTTTCACGACTGCGTGACCGCGTGGAGCAGCTGGAGCGTGAATTGCTCGTGCTCCGCGGTAGCGCGGATGTATGGAAGTCAAAGGCAGAGAAAGCCACCGCCCAAGAGAAGTATCTGCTGGGGGAGATGACGCAGCTGGGCGACCAATTTAAGTGTTAGTGTGCTTAGTCTTATCTTTTCTTTGTAGTCACTCACAATGGTGTGCTTTCCTTATGCTTCCGTTGTTGCTTTGTATAGTTGTCAGCGCGCATAGGATGAAAAAGATAGGATTGCCATTCGCATGCATGATCTCACCCAAGAGCAACTTCATGAGAGTGGATATTTCTGGTTGGATCACGATCATGCGATTGTGCTGGCGACTTTGCAAGATCGTGCGTCGCGAGTGCTGCACTTTTTGAAGAAATCGCAGTTATGTTTGAAGAACATTTATCGGACGATGTTTCCACTGGATGTTGCTCTATCAAGCCTGCTGGCCCTTCTTACCAAGTTCCAAGACCTGGTTGTGGTTCACGACTGTGTAAGGCAACAGTTGGTGGCAGGTGCCAAGGCCGCTCTGTCGCTGGTGCGACTTCATAGGCCGGACGTAGACGTTGCGGCAGTTGCGACTGTGGCACTTGCGCCACCAGCAGGCTCTGCTTGGGATATGGTGCCGCATTATCAGGCAGTGGATCGCCCAGCAGAGGAGATCGTTGATTTCTTCGAGGAGCAGACCAACGTTCTTTTGTTGCAGCAGTAGCTTAATTTGTATCCTGCACATAAGTGTACCAATGTTGTAAAGTTCGTATGTATGCTATGTATAATTGACTGTCGATTATGTATAAAGAGCTTGTTAGCGTGTGAGTGCGTTGCACTTATGCGATTCCTTTTCGTTAGCCTGGCCATGCACTTATCTTAGTCCCTTGTCAACCTGTCAGGTGCGTTGCAACTAGGTTGATGTTGTGTCAAGGGTTTCGATTGATTTGCCAGCTACTCGGGATATCGCGTTTTTAGTTCGCGGAACAGATGTGTATAGGGTGGCGCAGCCCCCGAGTGGATAAGTTATGAAAAATAAAGGAAAACACAGAGTTTTGGGGCACTTAGCTTTATTTATTCATGAGACAGTACAGAGTATAATGCGTGGCTAAGTAGCCTTGGCTGAGTGCCTTATTTGTGATGTAGAAGTAAAAACGACTAGGGGTAGAAGCGTCACAGCTGCGCGACGTTCCAGGGGTTGGAGTATGCGACTCCCGTCTCTAAATCTTGAAGGCGATAGGCGCCACCTGGGATTACTTCTGTAATCACATATGGTCCCTCCCAGGGGGACTCGAGCTTGAGATGTCCATGCTGCTTTAGTCGCAGGACTAGGTCACCTTCGACGAAGGATCTGAGGCGTAGCCTCCTACTAATGTAGTTGCGCAGGTTCTGCTGGTAGATCCTTGATCTTTCTGTGGCGATTTCCCTTGCCTCGTCAAGGAGATCGACAGAGTCTTCGAGTGCAAGGGATGACTCCTACTCGCTGTAAGCGACCACGCGTGGCGCCTTCTACCGTACCTCGGCGGGCAGCACTGCTTCAGCCCCGTGCACCATAAAGAATGGGGTGTAGCCTGTAGCACTGTTTGGAGTTGTGCGTAGGCTCCAGAGTACTGATTGCAGTTCATCTGGCCAGTAGCCCGTGGCTTGTTCGAGTGGCCGGAGGAGTCGCTTCTTGATGCCGCCGTAGACGAGTCCGTTCGCCTTTTCAACCTGACCGTTGGTCTGTGAATGTGCTACCAAGGCGTACGCTGATGTTGATTCCCAGTTTCTCACAGAATTCTTGGAACTCCTTGGATGTGAAGTTCGTTCCTTTGTCCTTGATGATGCTGTGTGGCACTCCAAAGCAGAAGACGATGGACTCAAAGAACTTGACTGTGCTATGCCCTGATTGATTGGTCACTGGCATGGCTTCTATCCACTTGGTGAACTTGTCGACTGCCACCAGGAGGTAGACGTTACCTCCTCGTGAGGACTTGGGGAGCTTGCCGACCATGTCGAGTCCCCATTGCACGAAGGTCCAGGCCAATGGGATTGGCCAGAGCTCCGCGCCAGGTGCGTGCGGCTTGTCCGTGAATCGTTGACACACGTTGCATTTCTGGACGATGTCTTTGGCGTCGCGCATGGCCGTAGGCTAGTAGAACCCAGCTCGCAGAGCTTTGGCCACGAGGGCGCGACTGCCAGCATGGTGTCCACAGGTTCCCTCATGGATGTCGAGGAGGACAGCTCTCCCATGATGTTGCGCTTGTATAGTTCGCCGTTGATAACAGCAAATGCCTTGGATCTCCACGCGATGTGTCACGCATCAGCCGGGTCGTCCTGTAGCCGTTTGCTGAGGAGGTACGTGATGTACGGCTGAGTCCAGGATGCTTTGATCATCATGACGCTCATTGGTCCTTCGAGTCCTGTGTCCAGCTCCAGGTCGTCGAGTGCCATTTCCTCATTGGGTGGCGTAGGCCCCGAGTCCGTTGCTGCACTTGTTTTCTTCTCTGCTGCCTTTGGCTTGATGGAGCGCTCGCAGATGCGCTCAAGAAATACCCCAGGTGGTATGGGGGCGCAGGTAGAGCCTATGTTGGCGAGTGTGTCCGCCTCTTCATTGCTTTCGTGGCCTATGTGTCGTAGCTCGCAGCCATTGAAGTCCCCTTCGAGTGTGTCGTAGAGGTCGCGATAAGCGACCATGTTGTCGTTCAGTGCGTCCCACTCATGCATTGTTTGGTTGACGACCAACTTGGAGTCGCCGTAAATAATGAGCCTCTTAGCACCACATGCTTTTTCCATCCTCATCCCGTGCAACAGGGCCTCTTATTCGGCTTCGTTGTTGGAGGCGGTGAACTACATTCGCAGGATGTACTTCAGCTTGTCCCCTTGAGGTGATGTCAGTATGACACCGGCCCCTGCTTCGTCCTTCCGCTTGGATCCATCGAAGTGCATTGTCCAGAGATAGGACATATCTGGCTTGTCAGGGAGTTGGTTCTCCATCCAGTGCACGAGGAAGTCAGGAAGAACATGCGACTTGATTGCGTCGCACTTTTCGTATGTAATGTCTCGTGGAGACAATTCTATTCCCCAAAGTGTGACTCGTCCTATGGCGTCGGGGTTATTGAGAATATGCCCCAACAGGGCGTCGTTGACCACCACGATTGGGTGTTCCTGGAAGTAATGGCGCAGTCGCCAGGCGGTCATGAAGACACCGTACGCCAGCTTCTGGTAGTGCGGGTACCGCTGTTTTGTTGGCGTGAGGACCTCTCTGAGGTAGTATACTAGGCGTTGTACTCCATGGACCTTATTTTCCTCGGCTAGCTCGACGACGAGCACTGTGCTGACCACCTGGTTGGTGGCGGAGATATATAGCAACAGTGGTTCCCTTTCCCGTGGGGTCACTAGTACAGGCGAGGTGGATAGTGTTGGAGATATGCCCAAGAGGCAATAATAAAAGTGGTTATTATTATATCTTTGTGTTTATGATGAATGTTTACATCCCATGCTATAATTGTATTATTAGGAAACACTGATACTTGTGTGTTTTGTAAACATAAAAGAGTCCCTAGAAAGCCTCTTGTTGAACTAGCTTGTTGATTAATAGATGATCATGGTTTCCTGATCATGGACATTGGATGTCATTAATAACAAGGTCATATCATTAGGAGAATGATGTGATGGACACACACACCCATAGTAAGTGTAGCATAAGATCAAGCCATTTAGTTCGTATTGATACAAGCTTTCAAATGCATAGTAACCTAATCCTTCGACCATGAGCTTATGTTAATCACCATCACTGGATGGGTGCTTTGATGACATCAAACACCGCTTCGTAACTGGGTGGTTATAAAGGTGTCATTGGGTATTCTGAAAGTATGTGTTGAAGCGCATGGACCAAGATTGGGATTTGTCCATCCATATGACGGATAGATATGCTCTGGGCCCTCTCGGTGGAATGTCATCTAGTTAGCTTGCAAGCATGTGACTAGGTCACAAGGGATGACATAACATGGAATGAGTAAAGAGTACTTATCAGTAACGAGGTAGAACTAGGTATGGAGATACCGACGATCAAACCTCGGATAAGTAGAATATTGCGTGACAAAGGGAATTGGTTTCGTATGTTAATGGTTCTATCGATCACGAAGTCATTGTTGAGTATGTGGGAGCCGTTATGGATCTCCAGATCCCGCTGATGGTTATTGATCAGAGAGGTGTCTCCATCATGTCTGCATATTCACGAACCGTAGGGTGACACACTTAAGGTTCGATGCTGTTTAGGTAGATATGGAATGTGCGTTGGAGACCGAATGTTGTTCGGAGTCTCGGATTGGATCTGAGACATCACGAGGAGATCCGGAATTGTCCGGAGAATAAGATTCATATAATGGAGATCGTTTTCTAGGTTCGGAAATATCCCGGAGTGTTTATATGGGAGTTCTAGAAGGTTTTGGAATGTTCCGGAAGGTTCTAGAAATTTCTATGGAGTTTACTTGAAAATCAAGAAAGAAAAAGGGGAAACTTGGGGGGAAGGAAACTCCCCCCAAGCCCCTCTTGTGCGCCGGCCCTAGGAGGTGGGAACCCTAGGCCGCACCCCTCCCTCTATATGTAGAGGGGTGGAGGCACCACCCCCTTGCCCCTCCACTCTTGCCCTAGCCGCCTCTCTCCTCCTCCTTTCTTCTGATTAGGCTTAGGCGAAGCCTTGCAGAATTCTCTACTCCACCACCACCACCACGCTGTCGTGCTGCTAGGATTCCGTGGAGAGATCTACTACCTCCGCTGCTCGCTGGAACAGGGAGAGGAAGGTCTGCATCGACTCCACACGTGTGACCGACTGCGGAAGCGCTGCCGGAACGCGGCGCCAGAAGGATCGTCTACTCGATCTTGAGATCGGCAAGTGATCGTCTACATCAACCACGAGATCTGATCTCGCACAAGGCTTTCGGATCTACAAGGGTTAGTACAGATCTATCTCGTTGCACATGACTAATAGATTAGATCTTGGCTTTTATCTAGATTAGATCTGGGTTTTGTTCGTTCTTGCGGTAGAAATTTTTGTTTTCCATGCTACGAACCCATCAGTGGTATCAGAGCCGTGTCTATGCGAAGATCTATTGCACGAGTAGAACACAATGGTTTTGTGGGCGTTGGTGCTCGTGCCGTCTTTTGCTTTGTGTACTTTGCATCTTGCGGTATGGTGGGATGAAGCGGCTCGGGCTAACCTTACATGTCATCGCACATGAGACTTGCTCCACGCTTGACGTGTAACTTGCTTTGCACAAGTGGCTTTGCGGGTGTCTGTCTCTCCCACCATAGTATAGATCCAATTTACACTTTGCACTTGATAGCACTTGTATCAACGTTGTGGTTCAGTTTTGTAGGTAAGATCCGTTCTTATTCGAAAGACCCAAACCACGTAAAACATGCAAAGAAAATTAGAGGTGTCTAACTTGTTTTTGCAGGGGTTTTGTGATGTGATATGGCCATCATGTGATTGTGATTATATTTGATGTATGCAATGATCCTTGTTGTAATATGGCAACCGGCAGGAGCCTAATGGTTGTCTTTAATTCTGTTAAGACCTGCGAGTCTATTCATCTTGTAATAGCTTTATTCCAAGTAGTTGTAATAGTTGCTAGTGATGATGGACAACCATGAAGCGGCGCCACTGACCTTGACGCAATGCTGGTGATGATGGAGATCATGTCCGTGCTTTGGAGATGGAGATCAAAGGCACAAGAAGAAAGGGCCATATCATATCACACTAATTATGAATTGCCTGTGATGTTAATCCTTTATGCATCTTGTATTGCTTAGATCGTGACGGTAGCATTATAAGATGATCCCTCTCACTAAATATCAAGTAATAAAGTGTTCATACTTAGTTGGCACCGTTGCTAAGACTTGTCGTTTCGAAACATCTCGTGATGATCGAATGTGATAGATTCTACGTGTGCATACAACGGGTGCAAGCCAGATTTGCACATGCGGAAACTAAGGTTAATCTTGACGAGCCTAGCATGTACAGACATGGTCTCGGAACACGGAATACCGAAAGGTAGAGCATGAGTCATATAAATGATATGATGAACATGAAGATTGTTCGCCGATGAAACTACATCTTCTCTCGTGAAGATCGGACTTGGTGTAGTGGACTTGGTTCGTGTAATCACTAAGACAATGTGAGGGATGTTGTTTTAAGTGGGAGTTCATCTAGTTAATTTAAGAATTAAAATTGAACTCAATTTATCATAAACTTAGTCTAAACTACTTGCAAATTTGTTGTAGATTATGGCGAACCTCTCCATCAATTTCAATGCGTTCCTAGAGAAAGAAAATCTTAAGAACAATGGAAGCAACTTCACGGACTGGCTCTATGGACTGAAGATTGTCCTCAGGGCTGGTCAGTTGACCTATGTGCTCGAAGCACCGCTAGGTGACCCACCTGGAGAAGATGCCACCGATGACGTAAAGAATGTTTACGCCACTCGGAAAAATCATTACTCCACAGTTCAGTGTGCCATCCTATACGGTTTAGAAACGGAGCTTCAGAAGCGCTTTGAGCACGACGACCCGTTCGAGATCATTAAGGAGCTCAAGCTCATTTTTGAGACTCACGCGGCCGTGGAGAGCTATGAGGCCTCCGAAAAGTTCTTTAACTGTAAGATGGAAGAGGGTAGCTCCGTTAGCGAGCACGTGCTCACCATGTCTAGGCACGCAAACAAGCTCCAAGAGTTGGGGATAACGATTCCTAATGAGTTAGGGATTCACCGTGTCCTCCAATCACTGCCATCGAGTTATAAGAACTTTGTGATGAACTACAATATGCACTGCATGAACAAGACGTTGCCTGAACTATCGTCCATGCTGAAAACTGCTGAAGTGGAGATCAAGAAGGAGCACCAAGTGTTGATGGTCAATAATACCACCAATTTCAAGAAACAGGGCAAGCCTAAGAACAAGGGCAACTTCAAGAAGGACGGCAAGAAAGCTGTCGCACCTACTAAGAAGCCCAAGGCTGGTCCTAAGCCTGAAACTGAATGCTTCTACTGCAAGGGTGCTGGTCACTGGACACGTAACTGCCCCAAGTACCTGGCGGATCTAAAGAACGGCAGCATCAAGAAGAAAGGTATATTCGATATACATGTTATTGATGTGTATCTTACTAGTAATCGTAGTAGTTCCTGGGTATTTGATACTGGTTCGGTTGCTCATATTTGTAACTCGAAACAGGAGCTGCGGAATAAGCGAAGACTAGCAAGAGACGAGGTGACGATGCGCGTTGGAAATGGCTCCAAGGTTGATGTGATCGTCGTCGGCACGCTCCCTCTGCATCTACCTTCGGGATTAGTTTTAAATTTGAATAATTGTTATTTGGTGCCTGCGTTAAGCATGAACATTATATCTAGATCTTGTTTATTGCGAGACGGTTACTCTTTTAAGTCTGAGAATAAAGGTTGTTCGATTTATATGAGTAATATCTTTTATGGTAATGCACCTGAGATGAATGGTTTATTCTTACTGAATCTCGATAGTAGTGATACACATGTTCACAACATAGATGCTAAACGAACAAAATTGAATGATAATTCTACATACATGTGGCACTGCCGTCTTGGTCACATTGGAGTGAAGCGTATGAAGAAGCTCCATTCTGATGGACTTCTTGAATCACTTGATTTTGAATCACTTGAAAGATGCGAAGCATGTCTAATGGGAAAAATGACTAAGACTCCATTCTCTGGTATAATGGAGCAAGCTATAGACTTATTGGAAATAATACATACCGATGTGTGTGGTCCAATGAGTGTAGCATCGCGTGGTGGATATTGTTATGTTCTCACTTTCACGGATGACTTAAGTAGATATGGGTATGTCTACTTTATGAAACATAAGTCCGAAACTTTCGAGAAGTTTAAGGAATTTCAAAGTGAAGTGGAAAATCATCATAACAAGAAGATTAAGTTTCTGCGTTCTGACCACGGAGGTGAATATCTAAGTTATGAGTTTGGCATGCATTTAAAGAAATGTGGAATACTTTCGCAGTTGACACCGCCGGGAACACCACAGCGTAATGGTGTGTCCGAACGTCGTAATCGAACTATCTTAGATATAGTTCGGTCTATGATGTCTCTTACAGATTTACCGCTATCGTTTTGGGGCTATGCATTAGAGACAGCCGCATTCACTTTAAATAGGGCACCATCTAAATCCGTTGAAACGACACCGTACGAATTGTGGTTTGGAAAGAAACCTAAGTTGTCGTTCCTTAAAGTTTGGGGTTGCGAAGCGTATGTAAAGAAGTTACAACCTGATAAGCTTGAACCCAAAGCAGAGAAATGCTTCTTCATAGGATACCCTAAAGAAACAATGGGGTATACCTTCTATCATAGATCAGAAGGCAAAGTTTTCGTTGCCAAGAATGGATCCTTTCTTGAGAAGGAGTTTCTCTCGAAGGAAGTGACTAGAAGGAAAGTAGAACTCGACGAGGTTATTGAACCTTCTCTCGGAGTTGAGAGTAGCGCAACACCGGAAGATGTTTTTGTGCCGCCTGCACCAATTGGAGAGGAAGCTAATGATGGTGATCATGAAACTTCGAACAAAGTTGCAGCTGAACCTCGCAGGTCAACGAGGGTTCGTACCACTCCTGATTGGTATGACCCTGCCTTGAACGTCATGTTGGTGGACAACATTGATGACCCTGTGATGTATGAAGAAGCTATGGTGAGCCCAGATTCCGACAAATGGATAGAAGCCATGAAATCCGAGATGGGATCCATGTACGAAAACCAAGTATGGACTTTGGTGGACTTATCGGATGGCCGTAAGGCTATCGAGAACAAATGGATTTTCAAGAGAAAAACAGATGTTGATGGTAATGTTACCGTCTATAAAGCTCGACTTGTCGCGAAAGGGTTCCGACAAATTCAAGGAGTTGACTACGACGAGACATTCTCACCAGTAGCGATGCTAAAGTCTGTGAGGATTTTGTTAGCAATTGCTGCATATTTCGATTATGAGATTTGGCAGATGGATGTCAAAACAACATTCCTTAATGGAGACATTGAGGAAGAGTTGTATATGGTACAACCCAAGGGTTTTATCGATCCTAAAGATGCTGACAAGGTATGCAAACTTCAGCGCTCCATTTATGGACTGAAGCAAGCATCCCGGAGTTGGAATCAATGTTTTGATAAAGTAATCAAAAACTTTGGATTTATACAAACTTATGGAGAAGCTTGTATTTACAAGAAAGTGAGTGGGAGCTCTATAGCATTCCTAGTACTATATGTAGATGACATATTGTTGATTGGGAATGATATAGAACTTCTTAATAGTGTCAAAGCCTATTTGAATAATAGTTTTTCAATGAAGGATCTTGGCGAAGCGGCATATATTCTAGGCATCAAGATTTATAGAGATAGATCAAGACGCCTAATAGCGCTTTCACAAAGTACATACTTGGACAAAGTTCTAAAGAAGTTTAGAATGGAAGAGAGCAAGAAAGGGCTCGTGCCCATGTTGTCACGTAAGACCTTGAGTAAGACTCAAAGTCCAGCTACGGCAGAAGATAGAGAGAAAATGAATAATATTCCCTATGCCTCGGCCACAGGTTCTATCATGTATGCCATGCTGTGTACAAGACCGGATATAGCACATGCTGTTAGTTTGACTAGCAGATATCAAAGTGATCCTAGAATGGAGCACTGGACAGCGGTCAAGAATATCCTAAAGTACCTAAATAGGACTAAGGATATGGTTCTTTCTTACGGAGGTGATGAACATCTTGTTGTAAACAGTTACACTGATGCTAGTTGGAACACCGATCCAGATGACTCGAAGTCACAGTCTGGATACGTATTTATTTTGAATGGTGCTGCAGTGAGCTGGAGGAGTGCCAAGCAAAGCGTTGTGGCGAAATCTTCAACTGAATCGGAATACATAGCTACTTCGGAGGCTGCACAAGAAGGCATATGGATGAAGGAGTTCATTACTGAACTTGGCATGGTTCCTAGTGCGTTGGACCCGATGGCCATTTACTATGACAACACATGTGCCATAGCTAATGCACAGGAGCCAAGGTCACATAGCAAGCTGAAGCACATCAAGCTACGTTTCCATGCTATTCGCGAGTATGTCCAAGATGGTGACATAAAGATTTGCAAAGTACACACTGATCTGAATGTGGCAGATCCGTTGACTAAACCTCTCCCTAGAGCAAAGCATGACCAACACCAGAACGCCATGGGTGTTAGGTATATTACCATGTAATCTAGATTATTGACTCTAGTGCAAGTGGGAGACTGTTGGAGATATGCCCAAGAGGCAATAATAAAAGTGGTTATTATTATATCTTTGTGTTTATGATGAATGTTTACATCCCATGCTATAATTGTATTATTAGGAAACACTGATACTTGTGTGTTTTGTAAACATAAAAGAGTCCCTAGAAAGCCTCTTGTTGAACTAGCTTGTTGATTAATAGATGATCATGGTTTCCTGATCATGGACATTGGATGTCATTAATAACAAGGTCATATCATTAGGAGAATGATGTGATGGACACACACACCCATAGTAAGTGTAGCATAAGATCAAGCCATTTAGTTCGTATTGCTACAAGCTTTCAAATGCATAGTAACCTAATCCTTCGACCATGAGGTTATGTTAATCACCATCACCGGATGGGTGCTTTGATGACATCAAACACCGCTTCGTAACTGGGTGGTTATAAAGGTGTCATTGGGTATTCTGAAAGTATGTGTTGAAGCGCATGGACCAAGATTGGGATTTGTCCATCCATATGACGGATAGATATGCTCTAGGCCCTCTCGGTGGAATGTCATCTAGTTAGCTTGCAAGCATGTGACTAGGTCACAAGGGATGACATAACATGGAACAAGTAAAGAGTACTTATCAGTAACGAGGTAGAACTAGGTATGGAGATACCGACGATCAAACCTCGGATAAGTAGAATATCGCGTGACAAAGGGAATTGGTTTCGTATGTTAATGGTTCTATCGATCATGAAGTCATCGTTGAGTATGTGGGAGCCGTTATGGATCTCCAGATCCCACTGATGGTTATTGATCGGAGAGGTGTCTCCATCATGTCTGCATATTCACGAACCGTAGGGTGACACACTTAAGGTTCGATGCTGTTTAGGTAGATATGGAATGTGCGTTGGTGACCAAATGTTGTTCGGAGTCTCGGATTGGATTTGAGACATCACGAGGAGATCTGGAATTGTCCGGAGAAAAAGATCCATATAATGGAGATTGTTTTCTAGGTTCGGAAATGTCCTGGAGTGTTTATATGGGGGTTCTAGAAGGTTTCGGAATGTTCCGGAAGGTTCTAGAAATTTCTATGGAGTTTACTTGAAAACCAAGAAAGAAAAACGGGAAACTTGGGGGGAAGGAAACTCGCCCCAAGCCCCCCTTGTGCGCCGGCCCTAGGAGGTGGGCCTAGGGGTGGGAACCCTAGGCCGCACCCCTCCCTCTATATATAGAGGGGTGGAGGCGCCACCCCCCTTGCCCCTCCACTCTTGCCCTAGCCGCCTCTCTCCTCCTCCTTCCTTCTGCTTAGGCTTAGGCGAAGCCCTGCAGAATTCTCTACTCCACCACCACCACCATGCCGTCGTGCTGCTGGGATTCCATGGAGAGATCAACTACCTCCGCTGCTCGCTGGAACAGGGAGAGGAAGGTCTGCATCGACTCCGCACGTGTGACCGACTGCGGAAGCGCTGCCGGAACGCGGCGCCGAAAGGATCGTCTACTCGATCTTGAGATCGCAAGTGATCGTCTACATCAACCACGAGATCCGATCTCGCACAAGGCTTTCGGATCTACAAGGGTTAGTACAGATCTATATCGTTGCACATGTCTAATAGATTAGATCTTGGCTTTTATCTAGATTAGATCTGGGTTTTGTTCGTTCTTGCGGTAGATTTTTTTGTTTTCCATGCTACGAACCCATCAGATAGCAGGCGCTTGAGGTCTTTGAATGCTTCCTGCGCTTCGTTGGTCCACTCGAACTTTTTAGCTTTGCGGAGGAGTTGGTAGAAAGGCAGTGCCTTTTCACCCATTCGACTGATGAATCGACTGAGGGCCGCGATTCGCCTAGCCAGCTGCTGAACGCCCCTTATGTTCTTCGCCTTCTCCATGGCCAGTATGGCTTTTATTTTCTTCAGGTTTCCCTCGATTCCTTTGGCGGAGATGAGGTACCAGAGTAGTTGCCCAGATAGCACGCCAAAGGCGCATTTGTCCGGATTGAGATTAACCCGGTAGCGGTCGAGGTTGGCGAAGGTTTCGCGCAAATCGTCGATTAGAGAGGCTTCCTCCTTGGTCTTGATTACTATGTCATCGACATAGACTTGAATGTTGCGACCAAGTTGTTCCTTGAGGCAAGCCTGCATACACCGCTGGTAGGTGGGTCCCGCGTTCTTTAGCCCGAAGGGCATTGTGTTGTAGCAAAACACACCGAAGGGCGTTGTAAACGCTGTTTTCTCTTGATCTTCCTCCTTCATTCGGATCTGATTATAGCCTGAGTAGACGTCGAGGAAGTAGAGGCGCTCGCATCCCGCGGTGGAGTCGATGATCTGGTCGATGCGCGGCAGCGGGAAGTGATCCTTTGGGCAATGCTTATTCAGAGAGGTGAAGTCCATGCACACCCGCAAGATATCCGTGTCCTTTTTTGGTACCAGCACCGTGTTGGCGAGCCAAGTGCTTTCCTTGATCTCGCATATGAATTTGGTGTCGAGGAGTCTGTTGATCTCCATTCCGACTACCTTCGCCCATGGCTCAGATAATTGCCGGATTGTTTGCTTGACCGGCCTTGCGTCTGGGTTAACATTGAGTGCGTGCTCGGCGAATTCCTTGGGAACTCCTGGCATGTCTGCAGGACACCAGGTGAAAATCTCCCAGTGCTCACGGAGGAATTCGACGAGTGCGAGTTCCTATGCGGGACTCAAGTTGTTGGCGATGAGGGACGTTTTGGCGGGATCCGATGGGTGGACCTGCACTTTCTTTGTGTGCACTAATGAGTCGAAAGATAGATCAGGCGAGCTTGGCTGGCTTAGGGGAGACAGACTGTTGTCTGTCGACTCCTTTAGTCTTGCGAGTTCTTCCTGCATGCCGAAGGACTGGGAAATTCTATTGAATTCCCTGTCGCAACTGTCGGACCTCTCGAATCTCCCGTTGACTGTGATGACGCCATTGGGACCTGGCATCTTCATCTGCAGGTAGGCATAGTGTGGTACTGCCATGAACCTAGCGAACGCGACACGTCCGAGGATGCAGTGCTACTGCGAGGGCCAGTCGACGACCTCAAAGTCGATGCGCTCATGCCGAAAGTTTTTCGGCGTGCCAAAGATAACATCAAGGTTGATTTTGCCCAGGGATATACGCCTTTTCCTGGGACGATGCCGTGGAATGTTGTGTCCGAGGCCTCTAGGCAAGTCAGAGGGATCCTCATTGCTCGCAAGGTACTCACGAATATAAGGTTGATGCCGCTTCTGCCATCCATGAAGACGTAGCTCATGTCGAAGCCTCCGATTTGCGCCTCGAGTACGAGAGGACAATGGCCTGGACGAGGTACTTGAGGTGGGTGATCGCGTTTGTCAAATGTGATGCACGACTCGCTTCCGCTGAGGTACTCAGTGGTAGATGGTGGCGAGTGTGTGGCCAAGTTGACTTGGCGAGTGATGGCCTTCTGCACCCGATTGGAGGGGCGTCCTTTTTGGATCATCATGGTACCCATGGCCCTTGGGTAGGGTTCGCCTCCCTCGTGCTGGTCCGGTGCAGCTGTGTTTGGGGGAATTCCAGGTGGCGGTGGCGGAGCGCCATGTGCCACGGCGCCTGTAGCGGCTCCGTAGCCTCTTTCGACTGCGTTGCGGTTCATCCGAGCTAATCCCTCATGTAGTTCGAGGAACTCGCGGCAGTCCTTGAGGAGGTGGCTGGACTTCTTCTTTCCATCATGCTTGTCGATGTAGAAGTGCACCGTACATGGCCCGGACAGTTTGTCTTCAATGGATGTTGCGGGTGCTTCATCACGATCGTGGCGTTTCCACACTTGCGTGGTCTTCGCGGAGTTGCGGTATCCACCGCTGTGGTATCCGCTGTTGCGGTTGTCGTCGTGTTTATCGGCGTAGCCGTCTGCGACCATGTTGACGTCGTCGCAGTCATCGTAGATGCACATGCGGCGTTTGCCTCGGCGGTCGCGTCTGTGCTCGAGTTCTGCCTCCTCGTCAGAGTGAACACGATTTTCACCGAATCTTCTCCATCGGCCCACCGATTCGCGATTCCCATCAAGTGGTCAATGGTCTTGGGCTTCGAGTGGCCCAGCTCCTCCCTGAGCTCTATGCGGCGGACGCCGCCATTGAATGCGTCAATCGCGCGATCCTCCGAGATGTTCTCTGTGGAGTTCTTGATGATGGACCACCTTTGAATGTAGGAGCGTAGCGATTTACCCGATCTTTGCTGGCAGCATCTTAGCTCTTCGATTGATGTTGGCCGGTTGTAAGTGCCTTTGAAGTTGCGCACGAAGCTGTAAACCAGCTCATCCCAACTGCGAATGGATCCGCGCGGGAGGTTGTTGAGCCATGCTCGGGCGGCGCACTGCAGCTGTAGCTGTAAGCATTGCATGGCTGTGCTTTGACTGCCGCCGTGGAGTCTGACGGAGGAGATGTGATCCTCCAGCCAAATCTTTGGGTCCTGTAGACCATCAAACTTCGGGTTCTCCGATGGGAGGTTGAACCCCTTGGGTATTTTCTTTTGCCTTATGGATCTACTGAAGCATTTGGCGCCACAGAGCTCCACATCTTCCTCTTCCGAGTTAGTCGACCGAGCACGTCGCTCCCTTGATTTGTCGATCTTGCGCTGCGTGATGTCATCACGCGTGTCGTAGTCGTGGTCGTGTCGCCGTGAGCGACGGCGTCGAGACAGGTCATGACTGTCATCACTAGATGAGGGCGAGGAGTAGCGCTTTGCTAGCGCTTTGCCTTTCTTCGGCTCCGGCGTTGACTCCTTGTCAAGGGAGGCCTCGATTAATCCCAAGCCCGCGATCGTAGATTGGTGCATGGTGGCTCGGGGATCTCCAGCTGGCGGCTGGTTATTGAGGAGGTACATGGTGGCCGCTGTCACTGCAGCTTGCGGCGTCTTTGGGACCACATTGCCCCACGTATCGACTGTCATAGAGCTGAAGTCGAGGACTTTTGCGGCTTCTATGCGCTCTTGCTCGGTGAGATGGGCCATCCGAGATTGCCTCTTTTTGGCGATGTACTCGTTGCCTTTTGAGGAGGATCCTCCGTGGGACGAGAGCCCAGCACGACGAAGACTTGACTCATCTGCCGCCCTTTTGCGTGCTTCTAGTTGCGCGATTATTTGCGCTTGACGCTTGAATTCTTCCTTCAGGAGCCAGTGGTAGCCCATCAAAAGTTCTTGCGAGGAGCCGGGAGGTAAAGGGTTGCCCCGCAGGGCCTCGCGGCAGCGAGCCCACTCAAGCTTGTTGAGCCTGACCATGACGCGTTCGCCAGTTTGCTAGTTTGTTATTGTTGGAGGTTCGACTGCTCCTCCATTGTTGACGGGGATGCGATTGCCACCGTTGCCACCGTTGCCGCCATTGCCGCCGTTTGGTGGGTCGGTTCCATTGCCACGATTGCCCGTGTTGTCACGGTTGGCGGAGGTGTCGCCTGCGTTGATGACGGCGCACATGAAGTGATTGGGGAAGCTGCTGCTCCCACAACTCTCAGATCCGGAACCGTAGGTTCCATCTTCAGTGGCCAGATCGCTCAGATCGTAGTCGCGACTGCTGTCACTGACCGTGTTTTCGACTATTGTCGGGGCGTTGAGCTCACTGAGGGTGCCGATCGATGGAGGGAACCATGATGCTGGGGCAATCGACGACACCGTCGGCTGATCAGGCATGCGAAGCGTGCCCATCTGACCAACTTGGAAGCGGAAGCTCCCTATTGCCAGGCTGATTCCGTCGCCCACAGACTCGAAAGCCGGGCAAGTGGCTGGCGTATGGATGGTGAAGTCGAACGCGCCGAAGAGCTGGCAAATCTCTGTTGTTGCGGAGTTGTAGATCGCGGTTGATGGTGCCGAAGAACCCGCAACATCAGCACTCCCAATTCCCACAGACGGCACCAATTGATGAGGGTTTAAGTCATTAATGCCCATTGTTATGGACTTGGGTTTTGGAGAAGGAGGGAGCGCTGGAGACATCTATCGGCTAGCAAACAAGCACACAGGGGACTCGAAGATTTACCCAGGTTCAGGCCTCGTAGAGGTCCCTACTCCTGCTTGTCTGCTCGTGGAATCATCAAAGGAATCGAGGAATACAATGGTGCATAGATGCAATCTGGCAAGGGTTGTGGAAACTTGGATTGCGTGTGTCCTCCTCGCCGCCCCCTCCTAGCCTTTATATAGATAGGCTAGGTCTCGGGTAGCAGGTCGAGTCGGTTACAAGTTAGGGTTTTCCCCTTCAAACTTTCTACCTTTAGCTTCTTCTTGTTCTTCAAGCAATCGAGAGTCCATAGGTTACTCGAATCCTTCATTTGGGCCTTGGAGACACCGTGGGCCTTTACCTGCTGGTCTGTTTTGCCAGATTTCTGCCATTTTCTGCATTTGCTTCTTGTTGGTTCCTTTTTGAGTTCTTTTGGGGAATTGAGCTTTTTGAGGGAAGTGCTACAGTAGCTAGTGTTCTAATGGAAGTTTATTTGGTGTTAGAACTGAACCTTAAGACTTATTTATCTTGAGTGCACTAATGTTGCTAATAAAGATTGTGTGAAGTTTTGTATGAAGGAAAAATTTCAGGTGTATGGAAGGAATGAGTAATGAGATGAAGGATGGACTAAAGCTCAAGCTTGGGGATGCCACGCGTGTCACTCCAAGAAATATCCAAGAAGTATAAGCGTCAAAGCTTGGGGATGCCCAAGGCATCCCCCTCTTCATCAATAAAAATCCCAGGTTTCTTCCAGATGCTTCATTTTTATTGTTTCATGCACAATTGTGTTGTTCTTGGAGCGTCTTCTTTTTCGTTTTCGTTTTGGTTTTTCGTTTTCTTGGTTTGCTTAGTTTTCTGAATAAATTGGTTGGACCCCCTCTTTCATACTTTGGTTTGCAAATAGTTTGGTTTGGTTTGGTTTGGAAAAGAGTAGGAAAGTTCATGCTTATGTGGTAAAAAGAGCTTGTTTTTGACTGTGGCCTATGCTTTGTCATGCCATGCTTGATATTGTTTTGGCTTTATGCTTAGTATTCTTTGCTGTAGCATGACTTGTTATAAACAATTGAGATTGCTTAATGTGCCTTGGATGAATCATGCGTTGTTTTAGCATATTAAAGGATAGTATAGTGGTATTCTGCTTTGAAGCTTTATTTGGGTTGACTTGGCGCATGCTCACACCATGTTATGACTATCTCAAGTCGCTATAGCCTTTATGATCCTTTAGTTTTCAACTTGTAGTATCACTTTATGCTTTGATCAATGATGTTTTGTCGCTCTGCATGATTATGGCCATTATTGCTCTCTTAGTTTTTCGCTCCCAGTCTTTTGCTAGCCTCCCCAACCAAGTATGAGTTCCACTCATGCATCCAACTCCCTAAACCAAGTTATTCCAAAGAGTCCACCATACCTACCTACTAGCTTATGCTATTCCAAGTATATTCATGCTTTTGTTTACCTTCCAAATTAAACTTGTTATGAGAAAACTAGTGATTAAAGCTCTCATGAACTTGATGGCACACTTTACTTTTCTTTCCCTTAATAAACTTGAACCATTGGGTCCTTCTTTGTTGCGTATATGCTTGAGCTTTATAAGTTGAAATTAGCAGAACCATGTATCATGGGGAACGCTTTCAACATTGCACTTGTACTTTGTACCCCGTTGATATCATGTTCTTTTTCTTACGGATCCCGACGGTGTGAAATAAAAGTGGAATTAGTAAGATCATGGAGTTTGTATGTGTGTTAGAGAAACACCTGGGCCGCTAGCCTAAGCCATGCCTAATCATGGTGGAAACTTGCAGCATCACCATAATGAGCACTCTATGAAGCATCCTCAATAAAAACCTATGCAAATAGCAAATAAAAATATCGCTGAGATGTTCATTGTCTGCTTGCCTTGTCATTTTGATTATGGGATAGCTCCTGTATCATGTGCAAGGGGTACCCCGTTGGTGGTTCTTTGTGATACATATGTACTTACAATGACAAGATCTTACTTGTGACTAAAGTTGAGTAGCATGAGGATTGGTCTTCGTAAGTAAGGGGCATGAGATTTTGGTTTATAACTTATCAAGCATATCCTCTTAGTTGTGTCACTTTAACCTTAATCACCTTCAAGATGCTTATGATAGGGGCAATGAGAGCTGAAAGCTATAAGTACCATAATTTTTGGAAGCTCTTTATGAGACTTGAATCCCTACTTCCTTCTATAAAGGACCTTTCTTCCACCATTATATTGAGTCTCCACCTTCTAACTTTATGCACCTACTTTGAGAGCATAGTGGCCATTCTTAGTTCTATGTGCATTGTCCCAAGACTAGTAGATTGATGCATAACTTGATATTGCTTGTTTTAAACTATTTGTATCTAGTCACTCTTATGAACTTTGAAGGTGTCCTATGCATTTATATTTGCTACTCTATGAGGGACAAGCTGAATGCTATTATGCTATGTTTTCTTTATGTGAAATAAACAAACGTCTTGCAAAGCATTGTTATTCATGAATCTTTTGTTTGTGCCTTTTCATGTTGCATCATAGTTTCTTTGTCTTATTGCTAGAACTTTGTCTTTCATGTTATGATTGAATTACTATGATCCCAGATTTGAATGTTTTACAAATACTTTGATTAAGTCTTTGATGGTGCATGTCACCTCAAAAATTATTCTTTCTTTTTATCACTTACCTACTCGGGGACGAGCAGGAGTTAAGCTTGGGGATGTCGATACATTGCAAATGTATCTATAATTTTTGATGTTCCATGCTTGGTTTTATCCACTTTCTTGTGGTTTTCCACACTTTGGAGTACATTTCATATGATTTCTTGGATTACCTATTAACAAGAGCCACAGTGCCAGCTGCCTGTTTTCTGCTGTTTTTGGTTCCATGAAAGTCAGAAAATGAATATTCTCGGAATTGGATGGGACAAAAGCCAAAGTACCTATTTTTCTGGAAGTCATCAGATGCCAGAATACGAGACGGAGAGGAGCCAGGGGGCCACCACACCACCTGGCCGTGCGGGCCTGGCCTGGCCGCGCCAGGGGGTGGTGTGGCCAGCCCAGGCACCCCCTCGGCCCATCCTTCCGCCTATAAGATGCCCTTGGCACGAAAACCCTAAGTACCCAATCAAAAATCCAGGAAAGAGTCTGTAGCCGCCGTAATCTCCATCCCTAGATCGGGAGGGATCTGAAGCTCTTCCGGGCACCCTGCCGGAGAGGGGAATTCACCCTAGAGGCCTTCTTCATCATCATGCAAGCCTCCGGTGTGATGCGTGAATAGTTCATCCTTGGACTACGGATCCATGTAGTAGCTATATGGCTGGTTCTCCTCCTTTGTGCTTTCATGTTTAGATCTTGAGAGCTCCGTTCATGATCAAGATCATCTATTTGTAATCCATACATGTTGTGTTTGCGGGGATCCGATGGATATTGAGATGCTATTTCAGATTGATTAATGATTCTATCATGTCTTTATTATTTGTGATCTTGCATGCTTTCCGTTGTTAGTAGCTATCTTGGCCAAGTAGATGCTAGCAACTCCAAGAGTTAGTATTTATGCTCGATAGTGGGTTCATGCCTCTAGTAATCTGGGGAAGTGATAGAAATATCTAAGGTACTAGATGTGCTGTTGCTACTAGGGAGAAAAAAACAATCATTTGTTCATAGAACAATCTTATTGTTTACATTACACGCAATTCGTAAAGCACTAATCTGTTGCTTGCAACTTAATACTGGAGGGGGTTCGGATGATAACCTGAAGGTGGATTATTAGTCATAGATGCAGTTGGATGGCGTTCTATGTATAATGTTGTAATGCCCAATCAAGTCTCAAAGGAGTCAAGATGATTAGTATATGCATGTATTGCTTTCTCGATGTTTGTCAATTGCCCCGCTGTAATTTGTTCACCCAACATGTTATCTATCTAAGGAGAGCCACCTCTTGTGAACTATGGATCCCGGTCCATTTTCTTTACATACAATCTACAAACTATTTACTGCTTTGTGTTTACTTTCTACAAACTATTACTTCCTTCCATTCGATACGTTTAATCCTTTGTTTTCAGCAAAACACTGTGAGATTGACAACCTCATCGCAAGTTGGGGACAGAGTTCTGTGGTTGTGTTGTGCAGGTCTCCACGTTGCTACTAGCACCGGTAGCGTGCCCTGCCAAGGCTCAGCTAGCAAAACCTTTGGGGTGTTTCCTTGCTCCTACTGGTTCGATTAAACCTTGGTTTCATAACTGAGGGAAACTTGCTGATGTGCTCATCATACCTTCCTGTTGGGGTTCCCAACGAGCTCTACATCAACACTGAGCCATCACATGCATATTCTTAGGAAGAAGTTTAATCATTCCAAACTCTCACTCGTTCTCGATACATTAACTGCCTTGTGGGTCCAGTGAACAGATTTTTGCAAGGTGTGAAGTTAATTTCGAAACACGGGCAAAATTTCAAAACACAGAGAGTCATAGTCTCTTTGACTGTTTTCAAAACACGGTCAAATTTCTAGGCATGCATATTCTTAGCAAGAAGTTGAATCTTTCTAAACTCTCGCTCGTTCTCGATACATTGACTGCCTGGTGGTGGTCCACTGAACAGATTTTCGCAATGTGTGAAGTTAATTTCGAAACACAGCCTAAATTTCAAAAGATGGTGAGTCATAGCCTTTTTGATTGTTTTCAAAAAACGATCAAATTTCTAGGCATGCATATTCTTAGCAAGAAGTTGGATCTTTCCAAACTCTCACTCGTTATCGATACATTGACTACCTGGTGAATCCACTGAATAGATTTTTGCAAGGTGTGAAGTTAATTACGAAACATAGCCAAAATTTCAAAACACGGTGAGTCATAGCCTCTTCGATTATTTTCAAAACATGGTCAAATTTCTAGGCATGCATATTCTTAGCAAGAAGTTGAATCTTGCCAAACTCTCACTCGTTCTCGATACATTGACTGTTTGGTGGGTCAACAAAATAGATTATCGCAAGGTGCGAAGTTAATTTCAAAACATAGCCAAAATTTCAAAACACGGTGAGTCATAGTCTATTTGATTGTTTTCAAAACACGGCCAAATTTCGAGGCATTCATATTCTTAGCAAGAAGTTGAATCATTCCAAACTCTCACTCGTTCTCGGTACATTGACTTCTCGGCGCTCCCTATGGGAGTAACCCATGTTCATAATCGAACCATGTTTCGAGTGGTTGGGTTTGCTTTTTGTGATTGTCCATGTTCCTGCAACAAGAAAAAGAAAAGTCGTAGGGGGCGCGGCCAGCGCTCCCTATGGGACTAGCCCCCGAGTGCTTGGTGGAGTCGAAGACTCTAGCAAGGACTAAAAATAGTCGAAGTTCTCCATTGCATAGCCTTTGGTGACGTCAGTGCTGACGCTTGTATGACCTTAGTTGCCCGCGTGAGCGATTTTGACGAGACGTGACGAGCTATGGGTCCCACTTTCTGACTTTGATTTGACTGGGTGTGCGTAATCTTATTTTTAACTGTGCCTCCTTGATTTCCGCGCGTAATGGTAGAAGTGGGGGGACGGTTCGCGCTTCCTCTTCTCCACGTGTCCTACGCGATGCGTGCCACGCGTCCAATAAGGTTTTTGTCAGCCGTTGGATTGCATCTTCCAGGGGTTAAGTAGCGATGCCGCGGCGGTAATTTTCCCATCTGTGTTCTTTCTTCCTTGCTGCCCTCGCCGTTGCTCTTTGCTTTCCTGCTTTCCTCTGCGCCCATCTTCTCCACGACGCTGGACCAGCTTCGTTCATTCCCTAGCTATTTTCTTCGCTCTCATCACCACCGCGCAATGGGGAAGAAGAAGGGAGGTGCTGCCACCGATTCCACGGCCACCCTCGCTGCAGCGAAGAAGAAGGGTGGCTCCGCTGCTACGGCCACCAACGCTACCGCCGCCGAGAAGAAGAAGGTCGCGGGAACCCGTGTGACTAATGGCGCGTGGCGCTCCTCCATCATCAAGGCGTCGGATCTCCGTCTTCTTCGCCAAGACAGAGTGATTTCTACATCAGTCGCCGATTCGCGCGTCCCCAGCGGTGAGACCGTTCCTATGCCTCCTGCTGGTTATCGAGTGATGTTTCTTGCATTCATCATTCGTGGTCTTTCCTTGCCTCTTCACCCCTTTCTTCGGGGTCTTCTGTGTTTCTATGGGATCCAGCTCCATCAGCTGTCCCCAAATTCTCTCCTCCACATCACTTGTTTCATCACCCTCTGCGAGTGCTGGCTCGGAATTGAGCCGCACTTTGGTCTTTTCAAACGCATCTTTAAATTGAAGCGTCAGTCTGCATCTGGCTCTTTAGTTTATGACGTAGGTGGTTGCGGAATCCATGTTGACCCATCCGCCACCTACTTCGACATCAAGCTCACCAAGTCCGTCCAGGGATGGAGGGACAGATGGTTTTATGTGCGCGACCAGAAGGCCAAGGATGAGCACTTTGGTCTCGCGCCTTTCGATCCCGCGACTCCCTGCAAGAAGATGCGTTCTTGGAAGAACGTGATCATGCCTTCCGAAGTCGTGGAGACAGACGTGTTATATCAGCGTGTCTGCGACCTCGAGAGTCGCATAGGCGCAGAAGAGGGAGGCTGCGCCCTTGTCAGGACTTGGCTGCGTCGTCGCGTCCAGCCTCTCCAGGCCAGGGTCCATCCCATGTTCCAATGGGGTGGCGCTGATGATCCCACTCGTGTGTCTGCCGATGGCATGTCCACGAGTGAGTAGATAAGAGGGTGCGACTGGTCACGAAGTATACCCTCAAGGATGTGCTTCCGAATGAGCCAGTCGTTCCTCCTTTCGATGCTTCGAATCCTCCTCCTGAGGTATGGTTGTGCTACGTAGTAGCATATTTTCTCGATTGCGTCTTCTGTTGCTTATCTGTTTTACTTTTTGTATGCAGGAGTGGGCGGTGTCGCCTTGCATGCCTCCCCTCCCTGAGGGGATCATTCCTCGTGAAGCTTTGGAAGAGGACCAGTCTGAGTCGACTGTCCCTTCCGATGTGGAAGAGGAAGCCCCCGAGTCCGAGAGTCTGGATACTCGCAAGCGTTCGCGTAGCGAGGATTCCGACACGTCGACTCCTTCCACTCCAGGAGGCGCGGCTGTTGGTGCGTAGTCGCCAATTCCCGCCGTTCCTGTGAGGGCTGTGGCACCGTCTTCTCGCAAGAAGATGCGATTGCCCAAGGAGTCTTCGTCGGAGTCGACGGAGGCCACATTTGATCTTGATATATTTGACTGGTAAGCTTGCTAGTGCATTCGCTCGTCACTTGTTTTCTTCTTGTTGGCTTTTCCTTGGAGTTTTCCTTTTCTGAGTGCGGATTTTGTCTTGCAGTCAAGAGGCGTCGTCATCTTCTGGTGACGTCGAATTTTTGAAGGAATCAGGAGTCGCGACCTCAAAGGCCAAGATAGAGGTCGAGTGTGCTCCTTCTCCTCCGGCAGCGGCCCACTCCGGGCACAATTCTTCGAGCTCTCCTCACGTAGGGGAGCATCGAGTAGTAGCTCGGATGATGGTTCAACAATCTTCTTCGGAGTCGCTGGAGGACCATGTAAGTATATCTTTCTCTCTATAATTTGGCAGTCAACGCCCTTTGTTGCCTTCTGCTGACTCCTTGTTTTGTGCGACAACTCCTTGTAAAGGAATCCGCACAGGTGGCGGAGCAAGTGATGGCGATAGGTCGCCAGCATGCGATGCTGGAGAAGCGCCACCACGTGGTTGAGAGTGAGTGTTCTATACTTACTCTTGTCGTCTTCTCTATATTTTGGTATAATCGACTGAGAGCCAAATTTTTGACTGCCCTATAGCTGAGCATAATGTTTTATTGCGTGATGTCGCCATGTTGGAAAAGACTCTGGCCGCAGCTGTGAAGGGGCGCGACGAGGCAATCGCGGCTCGTGATGAAGCCCAGAAGCGCGAAGAGGATCTGCGTGCCTCCTTTGTGGCCAGGGAGAAGTTGTTCGAAGAGCAACTATTCTCAGTCACCAAGGCCCTCTCAGGTACCTTTACTTGGTGGATATTTTATTGATGTTCTTCTCTTCCTCTGTAGCGCCGGTGGCATTAGAAGTTTGACCCGTGTGTGTTTTTTGGTGTAGATGCTGGTGGCTTGCGTTTTGATCCATGAGTCCTTGGTCGCCATGACGCTCTGGCGGGCGCGGTATCTGCGGTCGAAGACCGTAGCGCCGCTGTCCAAAATACGTTGTCCAAATCCAAGGCCACCCTGAGTCACCTCCGGGGGGAGCTGATGCCGAAGGCGGAGATGGTCGACAATGTGGAGGAGCTGGTGGAGTCACTCGCTGGGGGTGTGCCTGCCACGTACAAGAACTCCCTCCGCGCAGCTGGCGCGACCATGTCGCTAGCCATGGTGCAAGCCCACGGAGTCGAAGTGGATCCCTCGGCGGTGTCGAAGACAATGCCTGTTGGCGCGGATGGTTAGCAGGTAGTGTTTGCTCCCTTTGCGACTGTCTGTGCCAAATATGGTCATTCCTTGATAAACACCGTTGCCAAGTATTCGAAGGAGCTCAATCACGCAAAGAAGGCGACGAAAACTTTGGCCTCAGGGGCCGGCGGAAAGTCAGTGGCAGCTGATACTGCCACGGACTTGATGAAGCCCCCGAGGTCCTCGAAGTCGAAGAAGCCAGCTGCTCCGTAGTTAGTTTCTTGTAATAGCTGATGGACTCGCTCTTTTGATTGGAGATCATGCCTGTTGGCGAATGTGTTTGTACATACTTTTATTGATCCTGAATGCACCTGTTACTTTTGACTTTTGAGTTGGTCGCCTTATTTTGCTTCTGGCTTGATTTTTGGTAGGGTACGTCAAGTGGCCCTGTGGGGGGAACCCCGGACTCGCCATCTCTTGAGGATACAATGGCACCACCTTGCTCCAGAGTAGAGGAGCTTTCCTTGCTTTCGCGACTTCGTGATCGCGTTAAGCAGCTGGAGCGTGAGTTGCCTGTGATCCGTGGTAGCGCAGACGTGTGGAAGTCAAAGGCTGAAAAAGCCGCCGCACGCGAGCAGTATCTGCTTGGCGAGGTGACGCAGCTGGGTGACTAGTTTAAGTATTAGTTTGCTCATCCTCTTCTTTTCCTTGGTAGTTAATCGCAATGGTATGTTGTACTCATGCTGTTGATGCTGCTTCGTGTAGTTGTTAGCGCACGCCGTCCGTAGGAGGAGAGGGATAGGATTGCCATTCGCCTTCATGATCTCACCCAAGAGCAACTTCAGGAGAGTGAATACTTCTGGGTAGATCATGATCGTGCGACTGCGTTAGCGACCCTGCAGGATCGTGCCTCGCGAGTGCTGCTCTTTCTGAAGAAGTCGCAGTCGTGTTTGAAGAACATCTACCGGGCGATGTTCCCGCTGGATGATACTCCATCAAGCCTGTTGGCCCTGCTGACGAAATTTCAAGATATGTCCGCGGTTCACGAGTGCGTGAGGCAGCAGCTGGTGGCTGGTGCCAAGGCTGCGCTCTCCGTGGTGCGTTTGCACAGGCCTGACACGGATGTCGCCGCCATTGCATGTGGGCCACCGGTTCCACCAGCAGGATCTTCCTGGAACATGGTGCCGCACTATCAAGCGGTGGATCGTCCAGCCGAGGAAATCGTCGACTTCTTCGAGGAATAGACTAATGTTCTTCTGTTGCAAGGGTAGCCAAATATGTATCCTGCATATAAGTGTACTGGTGTTGTAAAGCTCATATATATTTGTAGGTAATTTATTGTTGAATGTATACAAATAGCTTTATAAGCGTAGGGTGCGTTGCACTTGTGCGAGTCCTTTTCGTTAGCCTGGTCATCTTTGTGTCTTTCCCCTGTCAACATGTCACCTGCGTGGCAGCTGGGTTGTGTTTGACTTAAGGGGTTCAATTGATGTGCCAGCTACTCAGGATTTCGCGTTATTGTTCGAAGAACATATGTAGATAGGGTGGCGCAGCCCCCGAGTATGAAAGTTGACAAAAGAAAAGAGAGCACGGAGTTTTGGGGCACTTAGCTTTTACTTATTCGGAGAACAGTACGTAGTACAATGTGCGGCTAAGTAGCCTTGGCTGAATAGCCTTATTTGCGATGCTAAGTAGTACAATGGCGCAACGCCCCTGAGTGTTTCGAGTGCGAGTTAAAAAGAATCAGCTCTAAGTAGAGGGGAAACTTAGCTTTACTGATAGTTGCCGTGATGAACGAGTCGCAAGACCGATGCGATCGGCGAGTCACGGGAGTCGAAGATTGTAGCGGCTCGTGGTCGCAGGAGTCGAGGGAGCCCCCGAGTCACCTGATATGAATACCGCAGCTAGTCGTTTGAAGCTAAAGACCATGGCAGGTCACCGAAGCAGAGGGAGCCCCCGAGTCGAATACCGTAGCGAATCACTAGAGTCGAAGACTAGAGTTGACGTAGCAGCGAGTCACGCGACAGACGTAGTCGACGCGGCGGATCGGAGTCGCGTGGTGATGACGAATCGCCATATATGAAGACTGTAGCGGGCCATAGCAGTCGAAGACCGTATCGGGTCACCTCACCCGAAGACCACAGCTAAAGACCGCAGCGAGTCGCGTGATGGAGTCGAAGACTCAGTAGATGGGCGGAGTCGGAGATCGTAGTGTGTCACCATAGCCAAAGGCGGTAACGGGCCTCGCGGCGGAGTCGACGGAGCCCCCGAGTGTAGATTCGATGTTGTCGATGCACGAAGTGGAGGCAGGGACGGGTCACCGGCGGAAAGAATTTGACGCAGCAGGAGGTTGGTGCATCCTAAGATCGCAATCAAAGACCGAAGTGGATCACGCGGTGGAGTCGAAGGAGCCTCCGGGTCGCCGGAGCTGAAAACCATAGCGGCGGGTCGCCGGAGTTGAAGACCGTGGCAGGTCGCCGAAGCCGAGGGAGCTCCCGAGTCGCTGTATCCGAAGACCGTAGAGGGTCATCGTAGCCGAAGGCGACAGCGGGTCGTGCGGCGGAGTCGAAGATCGTGGCAGATCGTGCGGCAGATTCGACGCAACCCTCGGGTATAGAGTCAATGCGATTGTGTAGTCAAGGTCGATGGACCGGAGTCGTCGCGGTTGACGGGATTGATGTGGTGGTGAGTCGTTGCTGGCGTACGTGCCCACGCCAGACTGTTTACAAACAATAGCTTCCTCGATAGTGTTGTCCAGGATAGCTCCGTTCCGACGGCAAAGGAGTCGCAGGGTCATAGACACACTTTCATCAGACTATTTTTAAACAGGAGTCCTCTTGATTACTGAGTCCAAGAATAATTTCGCGCGTGAAACCGTCAACAAAGGAATCAAAAGACCGTGGTTGTGCGCCATCATGTGGTGTGAAGGCATTATTTGTGTTCGAGGCGGTATTGTAGACAATTTCCATGTATGTGAAAATTACAACTCAATTTGCCCTTGGTACTTGATGCCAAGACGTGTACGGTTGGGTCTCTCCAGTTCTTGGCGCTGTTTTAATTTTCTATCTGTACGTGTCCATGTTGCTTTGACTTGCACGTGTACGTGCCATGGCTTCGGTTCTTGTTGAACTCGGCCTTCATCGTAGCACGACCAGCCGATAAAATCTTTGAGCATACGTGGATCCGGTGGAGTGAGGGGTGGTGATGACGTTGAGCCCCCACGCCCCTGTCGGTGTAGATGAAGTTGATCGCGATGGCACATGTTTGTTGATGAAGAAGCTGAATATGCCGACGTAGACGAATCGGCCGAATATGATCCGATCGCCGTTGACGATGATGGATCAAGAGTAGATCTCCTTGTTGGAAGTCGACAAATTGTAGATCGCCGATGATGGAGCCGTCAAGATCGCAACATCAGCGCGCCCTTTTCCCACATACGGCGCCAATTGACGAGGGTTTAACTCATCAATGCCCATTGTTATGGACTTGGGTTTGGAGAAGAGAGGAGCGCTGGAAATCTCGGTACGGCTAGCAAACAAGCACACAGGGACGCAAGGTTTACCCAGGTTCAGACCTCGTAGAGGACCCTACTCCTGCTTGTCTGCTCTTGATTGATGATGATCCGAAGGATTACAATGTCGCCGATGGCGGTGGATGTGCAGATTAGATCTGGCGTATGGAAGATCGTAGATCTATCTATTGAGGGAGTCGCGATGTCTAGATCTATTGTGGCGTAGCGTGGGAGATCGTAGATCTATCTATTGGGGGAGAGGATGCCTTCTCGTTGGACCCTCCTAGCCTTTATATATGAGGAGACTAGGTCTTAGGTACCAATACAAGTTGGTTACAAGTTAGATTAGAACTCTAGTCTTGAGCTTTCCTTGTCTTGTATGTTGGGAGTTGGTGTCCATATGGGCTTCATATCAGTCGAATCGTCATGGGCGTCATGGACCTGTGCAGGTCGTCAAGTGCGCCTTCCGTCGAGCCGCACCAGGTAGGCTGTAGTCGAGTGCCTATTGGGCATACCCATGTCAGTGAGTCATAGCCTCTTTAATTGTTTTCAAAAAAGGTCAAATTTCTAGGCATGCATATTCTTAGCTAGAAGTTGAATCTTGCCAAACTCTCACCCGTTCTTGATAAATTGACTGCCTGGTGGTGGGTCCACTAAATAGATTTTCGCGAGTTGTGAAGTTAATTTCGAAACACAGCCAAAATTTCGAAACATGATGAGTCACAGCCTCTTTGATTGTTTTGAAAACACAGTCAAATTTCTAGGCATGCATATTCTTAGCAAGAAGTTTAATCTTTACAAACTCTCACTCGTTCTTGATACATTGACTGCCTCGCGGTGGGTCCACTTAATAGATTTTTGCAAGGTGTGAAGTTAATTTCAAAACACAGCCAAAATTTCAAAACACGGTGAGTCATAGTCTCTTTGACTGTTTTCAAAACACGGTCAAATTTCTAGGCATGCATATTCTTATCAAGAACTTGAATCTTTACAAACTCTCACTCATTCTCGATACATTTACTTCCTGGTGGGTCCACTAAATAGATTTTTGCAAGGTGTGAAGTTAATTTTGAAACAAATCCAAAATTTCAAAATACGGTGAGTCATAGCCTCTTTGATTGTTTTCAAAACACGGTCAAATTTCTAGGCATGCATATTCTTAGCAAGAAGTTGAATCTTTCCAAACTCTTGCTCGTTCTCGATACATTGACTGCCTGGTGGTGGTCCACTAAACAGATTTTCGCAATGTGTGAAGTTAATTTCGAAACACAACCTAAATTTCAAAAGATGGTGAGTCATATCCTTTTTGATTGTTTTCAAAAAACAATCAAATTTCTAGGCATGCATATTCTTAGCAAGAAGTTGGATCTTTCCAAACTCTCACTCGTTCTCGATACATTGACTGCCTTGTGGGTCCAGTGAACAGATTATCGCAAGGTGTGATGTTAATTTCGAAACACAGCCAAAATTTCAAAACAAGGTGAGTCTTACTCACTTTGATTATTTTCAAAACACAGTCAAATTTCTAGACATCCATATTCTTAGCAAGGAGTTGAATCTTTCCAAAATCTCACTCGTTCTCGATACATTGACTGCCTAGTAGTGGGTCCACTGAACAGATTTCCCAATCTGCGAAGTTAATTTCGAAACACAGCTAAAATTTTAAAACACGATGAGTCGTAGTCTCTTTGATTATTTTGAAAACACGGTCAAATATCTAGGAATGCATATTCTTAGTTAGAAATTGAATCGTGCCAAACTCTCACTCGTTCTCGATACATTGATTGCCTGGTGGTGGGTCCACTAAATAGATTTTCGCAAGTTGTGAAGTTAATTTTGATACACAGCCAAAATTTCGAAACACGATGAGTCATAGACTATTTGATTGTTTTGAAAACACAGTCAAATTTCTAGCCATGCATATTCTTAGCAAGAAGTTGAATCTTTCCAAACTCTTACTCGTTCTCGATACATTAACTGCCAGGTGGTGGGTCCACTTAATAGATTTTTGCAAGGTGTGAAGTTAATATCAAAACACAACCAAAATTTCACATCACGGTAAGTCATAGACTCTTTGATTATTTTCAAAACATGGTAAAATTTCTAGGCATGCATATTCTTAGCAAGAAGTTGAATCTTTCCAAACTCTTGCTCGTTCTCGATACATTGACTCCCTGGTGGGTCCACGAAGCATATTATCGCAAGGTGTGAAGTAAATTTCAAAACAAAGCCAAAATCCCAAAACACAGTGAGTCATAGTTTCTTTGATTCTTTTCAAAACACGGTCAAAATTCGAGGCATGCATATTCTTAGCAAGAAGTTGAATCATTCCAAACTCTCACTCGTTCTCGATATATTGGCTGCCTTGTGGGTCCAGTGAACAGATTTTTGCAAGGTGTGAAGCTAATTTCGAAACACAGGCAAAATTTCAGAACACGGTGAGTCATAGTCTCTTTGACTATTTTCAAAACACAGTCAAATATCTAGGCATGCATATTCTTATCAAGAACTTGAATATTTACAAACTCTCACTCATTCTCGATACATTGACTGCCTGGTGGGTCCACTGAATAGATTATCACAAGGTGTGAAGTTAATTACGAAACATAGCCAAAATTTCAAAAAATAGGTGAGTCATAGTCCCTTTGATTGTTTTCACAACACAGTCAAATTTCTAGGCATGCATATTCTTAGCACGAAGTTGAATCTTTCCAAACTCTCACTCGTTCTCTATACATTGACATCCTTGTGGGTCTAGTGAACATATTTTCGCAAGGTGTGAAGTTAATTTCGAAACACAGACAGAATTTCAAAACATGGTTAGTCATAGTCTCTTTCATTGTTTCCAGAACACGGTTAAATTTCTAGGCATTCATATTCTTAGCAAGAAGTTGAATCTTTCCAAACTCTCACTCGTTTTCGATACACTGACTGCCTGGTGGGTCCACTGAACAGATTATCGCAAGGTGTGAAGTTCATTTCCAAACACAGCCAAAATTTCAAAACACGGTGACAATTGTATCTTTGATTGTTTTCAAAACACGTTCAAATTTCTAGGCACGCATATTCTTAGCAAAAAGTTAAATCTTTCCAAACTCTCACTCGTTCTAATTGACTGCCTGGTGGCGGGTCAACTAAACAGATTTTCAGAAGGTGTGAAGTTAATTTCGAAACACATCCTAAATTTCAAAAGACGGTGAGTCATAGCATCTTTAATTATTTTAAAAAAAGGTCAAATTACTAGGCATGCATATTCTTAGCAAGAAGTTGGATATTTCCAAAATCTCACTCGTTCTCGATACATTGACTACCTAGTGGATCCACTGAATAGATTTGCACAAGGTGTGAACTTAATTTCCAAACACAGCCAAAATTTCAAAACACGGTGAGTCATAGCCTCTTTGATTATTTTCACAACACAGCCAAATTTATAGGCATGCATATTCTTAGCAAGAAGTTGAAACTTGCCAAACTCTCAATCGTTCTTGATACATTGACTGCTTCGTGGGTCCACAGAACAGATTATTGAAAGGTGTGAAGTTAATTTCAAAACATAGCCAAAATTTCAAAACACGGTGAGTCATAGTCTCTTTGATTGTTTTCAAAACACGGTCAAATTTCGAGGCATGCATATTCTTAGCAAGAAGTTGAATCATTCCAAACTCTCACTCGTTCTCGATAAATTGATTGCCTTGTGGGACCACTGAACAGATTATCGCAAGGTGTGAAGTTCATTTCCAAACACAGCCAAAATTTCAAAACATGGTGAGTTATAGTATCTTTGATTGTTTTCAAAACACGGTCAAATTTCTAAGCATGTGTATTCTTAGCAAAAAGTTGAATATTGCCAAACTCTCACTTGTTCTCGACACATTGACTGCCTGATGGTGGGTCCACTTAACAGATTTTCGCAATGTGGGAAGTTTATTTTGAAACACAGCCAAATTTCAAAACACGGTGAGTCATAGTTTCTTTGATTGTTTTTAAAACATCGACAAATTTCTAGGCATGCATATTCTTAGCAAGAAGTTGAAACTTGCCAAACGCTCACTCGTTCTCGATACATTGACTGCTTGGTGGTGAGTCCATTGAACAGATTATCGAAAGGTGTGAAGTTAATTTCAAAACAAAACTAAAATTTCAAAACATGGTGAGTCATAGCCTCTTTGATTGTTTTAAAAACACGGTCAAATTTCTAGGCTTCCATATTCTTACCAAGAAGTTGAATCATTCCAAACTCTCACTCGTTCCCGATACATTGACTTCCTGGTGGGTTCATTGAACACATATTCGCAAGGTGTGAAGTTAATTTTGAAACACAGGCTAAATTTGAAAACACGGTGAGTCATAGTCTCTTTGATTGTTTTCAAAACACGGTCAAATTTCTAGGCATGCATATTCTTAGCAATAATTTGAACCTTTCCAAAATCTCATTCATTCTTGATATTGACTACATGGTGGGTCCACTGAACAGATTATCTCAAGGAGTGAAGTTAATTTTGAAACACAACCAAAATTTCAAAACACGGTGAGTCGTAGTCTCTTTGATTGTTTCCAAAACACGATCAAATTTCTAGGCATGCATATTCTTAGCAAGAAGTTGAATCTTGCCAAACTCTCACACGTTCTCGATACATTGACTTCCTGGTGGTGGCTCCACTGAACAGATTTTCGCAAGATGTGATGTTAATTTAGAAACACATCCAAAATTTGAAAATACGGTGAGGCATATCGTCTTTGATTGTTTTCAAAACATGGACAAATTTCTAGACATTCATATTCTTAGCAAGAAGTTGAATCATTCCAAACTCTCACTCGTTCTCGATACATTGACTGGCTTGTGGGTCCAGTGAACAGAATATCACAAGGTGTGAAGTTAATTTCGAAATAGAGCCAACATTTCAAAACACGGGGAGTCATAGTCTCTTTGATTATTTTCATAACATGGTCAAATTTCAGGCATGCATATTCATTGCAAGAATTTGAATTTTCCAAACTCTCACTCGTTCTTGATACATTGACTGCCTGGTGGTGGGTCCACTGAACAGATTTTTGCAATGTGTGAAGTTAATTTCGAAACACAGCCAAAATATTAAAACACGATGAGTCGAAGTTTCTTTGATTGTTTTGAAAACAGGGTCAAATTTCTAGGAATGCATATTCTTAACAAGTTAAATCTTGCCAAAGTCTTAGTCGTTCTCGATACATTGACTGCCTGGTGGTGGGTCCAATGAATAGATTTTCGCAAGGTGTGAAGTTAATTTTGAAACACAACCAAAATTTCAAAACACGGTGAGTCATATCCTGTTTGATTTTTTTCAAAACATAGTCAAATTTCTAGGCATGGATATTCTTAGCAAGAAGTTGAATCTTGCCAAACTCTCGCTCGTTTTCGATACATTGATTGCCTGGTGGGTCCATTGAACAGATTATCGTACGGTGTGAAGTTAATTTTGAAACACAACCAAAATTTCAAAATACAGTGAGTCATAGTATCTTTGATTGTTTTCAAAACACGTTCAAATTTCTAGGCACGCATATTCTTAGCAAAAAGTTAAATCTTTCCAAACTCTCACTCGTTCTAATTGACTGCCTGGTGGCGGGTCAACTAAACAGATTTTCAGAAGGTGTGAAGTTAATTTTGAAACACATCCTAAATTTCAAAAGACGGTGAGTCATAGCATCTTTAATTATTTTAAAAAAAGGTCAAATTACTAGGCATGCATATTCTTAGCAAGAAGTTGGATATTTCCAAACTCTCACTCGTTCTCGATACATTGACTACCTAGTGGATCCACTGAATAGATTTGCACAAGGTGTGAACTTAATTTCCAAACACAGCCAAAATTTCAAAACACGGTGAGTCATAGCCTCTTTGATTATTTTCACAACACAGCCAAATTTATAGGCATGCATATTCTTAGCAAGAAGTTGAAACTTGTCAAACTCTCAATCGTTCTTGATACATTGACTGCTTGGTGGGTCCACAGAACAAATTATTGAAAGGTGTGAAGTTAATTTCAAAACATAGCCAAAATTTCAAAACATGGTGAGTCATAGTCTCTTTGATTGTTTTCAAAACACGGTCAAATTTCGAGGCATGCATATTCTTAGCAAGAAGTTGAATCATTCCAAACTCTCACTCGTTCTCGATAAATTGATTGCCTTGTGGGTCCAGTGAACAGATTATCGCAATGTGTGAAGTTAATTTTGAAACACAGCCAAAATTTCAAAACAAGGTGAGTCATAGTAACTTTGATTATTTTCAAAACACGGTCAAATTTTTAGGCATGCATATTCTTAGCAAAAAGTTGAATCTTTCCAAACTCTCACTCATTCTCGATACATTGACTGCCTGGTGGTGGTCCACTGAACAGATTTTCGCAATGTGTGAAGTTAATTTCGAAACATAGCCTAAATTTCAAAAGATGGTGAGTCATAGCCTTTTTGATTATCTTCAAAAAACGATCAAATTTCTAGGCATGCATATTCTTAGCAAGAAGTTGGATGTTTCCAAACTCTCACACATTCCCGATATACTGACTACCTGGTGGATCCACTGAATAGATTTTCGCAAGGTGTGAAGTGAATTACGAAACACAACCAAAATTTCAAAACACGGTGAGCCATAGCCTCTTTGACGATTTTCAATACATGGTCAAATTTCTAGGCATGCATATTCTTAGCAAGAAATTGAATCTTGCCAAACTCTCACTCGTTCTCGATACATTGACTTCTTGGTGGCTCCACGAAATAGATTATCACATGGTGTAAAGTTAATTTCAAAACATAGCCAAAATTTCAAAACACGGTGCATCATAGTCTCTTTGATTGTTTTCAAAACATGGCCAAATTTCGTGGCATTCATATTCTTATCAAGAAGTTGAATCATTCTAAACTCTCACTCGTTCTCGATACATTGACTGCCTTGTGGGTCCAGTGAACAGAATATCACAAGGTGTGAAGTTAATTTCGAAACAGAGCCAACATTTCAAAACACGGGGAGTCATAGTCTCTTTGATTATTTTCAAAACATGGTCAAATTTCACGCATGCATATTCTTTGCAAGAAGTTGAATTTTCCAAACTCTCACTCGTTCTTGATACATTGACTGCCTGGTGGTGGGTCCACTGAACAGATTTTCGCAATGTGTGAAGTTAATTTCGAAACACAGCCAAAATATTAAAACACGGTGAGTCGTAGTTTCTTTGATTGTTTTGAAAACAGGGTCAAATTTCTAGGAATGCATATTCTTAACAAGTTAAATCTTGCCAAAGTCTCAGTCGTTCTCGATACATTGACTGCCTGGTGGTGGGTCCAATGAATAGATTTTCGCGAGGTGCAAAGTTAATTTTGAAACACAACCAAAATTTAAAAACACGGTGAGTCATAGTCCCTTTGATTGTTTTCACAACACAGTCAAATTTCTAGGCACGCATATTCTTAGCAAAAAGTTGAATCTTTCCAAACTCTCGCTCGTTCTCGATATATCGACTGCCTGGTGGCGGGTCAACTGAACAGATTTTCAGAAGGTGTGAAGTTAATTTCGACACACATCCTAAATTTCAAAAGACGGTGAGTCATAGCATCTTTAATTGTTTTCAAAAAAGGTCAAAATACTAGGCATGCATATTCTTAGCAAGAAGTTGGATATTTCCAAACTCTCACTCGTTCTCGATACATTGACTGCTTGGTGGATCCACTGAACAGATTTTCACAAGGTGTGAACTTAATAACGAAACATAGCCAAAATTTCAAAACACGGTGAGTCATAGCCTCTTTGGTTATTTTCAAAACACAACCAAATTTCTAGGCATGCAAATTCTTAGGAAGAAGTTGAATCTTGCCAAACTCTCACTCGTTCTCGATACATTGACTGCTTGGTGGGTCCACAGAACATATTTTCACAAGGTGTGAAGTTAATTTCAAAACATAGCCAAAATTTCAAAACACGGTGAGTCATAGTCGTTTTGATTGTTTTCAAAACACGATCAAATTTCGAGACATGCATATTCTTAACAAGAAGTCTAATGATTCCAAACTCTCACTCGTTCTCGATAAATTGAATGCCTTGTGGGTCTAGTGAACAGATTATCGCAAGTTGTGAAGTTAATTTCAAAACACAACCAAAATTTCAAAACAAGGTGAGTCATAGTCACTTTGATTATTTTCAAAACACGATCAAATTTCTAGGCATGCATATTCTTAGCAAGAAGTTGAATCTTTCCAAAATATCACTCGTTCTTGATACATTTACTGCCTGGTGGTGGGTCCACTGAACAGATTTTCCCCATCTGCGAAGTTAATTTCGAAACACAGCTAAAATTTTAAAAAACGGTGAGTCGTAGTCCCTTTAATTGTTTTGAAAACACGGTTAAATTTCTAGGAATGCATATTCTTAGTTAGAAGTTGAATCTTGCCAAACTCTCACTCGTTCTTGATATGTTGATTGCCTGGTGGTGGGTCCACTGAATAGATTTTCGCAAGTTGTGAAGTTAATTTCAAAACACACCCAAAATTTTGAAACACGATGAGTCATATCCTCTTTGATTGTTTTGAAAACATAGCCAAATTTCTAGGCATGCATATTCTTAGCAAGAAGTTGAATCTTTCCATCCTCTCACTCGTTCTCCATACATTGACTGCTTGGTGGTGGGTCCACTTAATATATTTTTGCAAGGTGTGAAGTTAATTTCGAAACACGTCCAAAATTTCAAAACATGGTAAGTCATAGACTCTTTGATTGTTTTCAAAACACAGTCAAATTTCTAGGCATGCATATTCTAAGCAAGAAGTTGAATCTTTCCAAACTCTCGCTCATTCTCGATACATTGACTCCCTGGTTTGTCCACGAAACAGATTAACGCAAGGTGTGATGTAAATTTCAAAACAAAGCCAAAATTTCAAAACATGGTGAGTCATAGTTTCTCTGATTCTTTTCAAAACACGGTCAAATTTCAAGGCATGCATATTCTTAGCAAGAAGTTGAATCATTCCAAACTCTCACTCGTTCTCGATACATTGACTTCCTTGTGGGTCCAGTGAATAGATTTTTGCAAGGTGTGAAGTTAATTTCGAAACACAGGCAAATTTTCAAAACACGGTGAGTCATAGTCTCTTCGACTATTTTCAAAACACAGTCAAATTTCTAGGCATGCATATTCTTAGCAATAACTTGAATCTTTACAAACTCTCACTCATTCTCGATACATTGACTGCCTGGTGGGTCCACTGAACAGATTATCGCAAGGTGTGAAGTTAATTACGAAACACAACCAAAATTTCAAAACAAGGTGAGTCATAGTCCCTTTGATTATGTTAACAACATGGTCAAATTTTTAGGAATGCATATTCTTAGCAAGAAGTTGAATCTTTCCAAACTCTCACTCGTTCTCTATGCATTGACAGCCTTGTGGGTCTAGTGAACATATTTTTGCAAGGTGTGAAATTAATTTCGAAACATAGGCAGAATTTGAAAACACGGTGAGTCATAGTCTCTTTCATTGTTTTCAAAACACGGTTAAATTTCTAGGCATGCATATTCTTAGCAAGAAGTTGAATCTTTCCAAACTCTCACTCGTTTTAGATACATTGACTGCCTAGTGGGTCCACTGAACAGATTATCGCAAGGTTTGAAGTTCATTTCGAAACACAGCCAAAATTTTAAAACACGGTGAGTCATAGTCTCTTTGATTGTTTTGAAAAGGCGGTCAAATTTCCAGGCATGCGTATTCTTAGAAAGAATTTGAATCTTGCCAACTCTCACTCATTCTCGATTCATTGACTGCCTGATGGTGGGTCCACTTAACAGATTTTCGCAATGTGGGAAGTTTATTTCAAAACACAGCGAAAATTTCAAAACACGGTGAGTCATTGCGGTGACCCAGCATACCACTACATGATTTAGTGCACTATAGTTGTTGACATAACACCAATGAAACACCGTTCACTAGTATTACATCCCTCAGAGTGGTACAACAGAAACACAGCAGGTCCAAGACATGATTATACATTACAACTCGACTCTTTACAAAAGATCCAGAGAACACTCTAGGTTAAAGAGAGAGAAAGAACTTCTTACAAAGAAGAACCAGAAGTAAAAACTCAGAACTATCTAGTAACTACGACTAGCATCTAAACTATTTGGCTTGCCTTGCTTCTATTGCAATGCTCTGTAGAAATATGTTTTTATGGCTAGAGAATTTAGCTGATGTATATGTTGACTTCATTGACTTTATTGAGGGACTTGAGTTGTCGATGATGGTTTCTTGAGCAGAAATTGATGTTGACGTCGTCTTGAATGTCTTAGAACCTAGCAATGGTTAAGAAGGTATGGTTGAGTACGAGCGTACTCAGCAAGTTCACTAAAAATCAGTGTATGATGCACTATCTCTACAGCCACCGACTGAAGGAAATATGCCCTGAGAGGCAATAATAAAGTTGTTATTATGTATTCCTTGTATATGATAGATGTTTATTTTACATGCTATAATTGTATTGATAGGAAACATCAATACATGTGTGTTTAATAAACAAAAAGGGTTCCTAGTCATGCCTCTCTTATAGACTAGCTTGTTGATTAACAAGATGATCAAGGTTTCCTGATCATGGACATTGGATGTTGTTAATAACAAGGTCACACCATTGGTGGAATGATGTGATGAGCATTCATCCGAAGTATAGCATTTTGATCAAGTCATTGTGTTTATATTGCTATAACATCATACGAAGTAATCTTTATCCTTAGACCATGAGATCATGTCAATTGCTAACACCAGAATAGTATCTTGATAACATCAAATGTCACACCATAACAGGGTGACTATAAAGATGGGTTCAGTGCTACGAAGGTGTTATGTTGAGGCTCATGGATCAAGAGTGGAATTTGTCAATCCAGATGACGGATAGATATACTCTGGGCCCTCTCAGTGATATCACATTAGGATAGCTTGCAAGCAAGTGATGTGATCACTAGAATGTTATATCACGGGAACGAGAAAAGAGTGCATGTCGGTAACGAGATCAAACTAGGTATGGAGATACCGATGATCGAATCTCGGACATGTAATATATTGAGAGACAAAGGGATTTAGCTACAAGCGTTAAAGGTTCTCACGATCACAGGAGTCATCGTTGAATGTGTAGGAGTCAGTACGGATCTCCAGGTCCCGCTGCTGATTATTGATCGGAGAAGGGTCTCGATCATGTCTGCATTATTCGCGAACCGTAGGGTGGCACACTTAAGAGTTACCAGACACCATTTTGGAGCACATATGTTTCAGACGAAAGAATTGCAAAGCGCAGGAATTGTTTCAATAGAAACCAGAAATTGTTTCGGGTGAAATTGCAGAAAGTGGTTCTGCATGTGATATTTAAATATTGCAAGGGGCTATATGTGAATGTTTGTTCATTAAAGTAATTAACAAATTTCTGAATAAATTTAATAAAAGAGTTTTATTAAATGAGAGAGCATTAAATTTGGAGAAACTTAATGCACTTAAAGTGGAGACTTTAAAAGGGAATGTGAAGAGGCATTTTAATGTGGAGGAGTTACCACCACATGAATGGGGAGGTGAGGGGTCACCCCCCCATGCGCCGGCCATGGAGAGAGGGGGCACCCCCTCCTCCTATAAAAGGCCACCCATTCCCTCCTTCATCCTCACACCTCCTTGTGAAGGATATCTCTCCCCCTCTAGAATTATTCCCCCATGGTCTCGGATTAGCGAGATACATGTTCCCGGTGGCATTTCGTCTGGAAGGAGTTGCTGCTTCCACTGGATCGCTGGAGCGAGGAGGTGGAGGTTGTCCGGTGGCTTGAACGTGTGTGCGAGTGCTGATGCGCTGCTGAGTTGCGGCGCTCAGACTTCCTCACGATCTTGAGATCCGCAAGTGTACGACTACATCAACCACGAGTTCCTACTCGTTAACAAAGCTCGTTGTCTTCGAGGGTAAGTTCTCTATGGATGTCTGTCCACCCGTTTGCTTTGTACCTAGTAGATAGATCTTGGCGTGTAGTTCACACCGTAGGAAACTTTTTGTTTTCTATGCTGCGGACCCAACAGTGGTATTAGAGCCTGATCTATGCGTAGGTGCTTTGCACGGGTAGTACACATATGTTTATATGTGGGCGATGATGATCATTTTATTGCATCTTCTATGTACTTTGGATATTGGTGGCATAGTGGGATGAAGCGGCCTGGACCAACCTTACATGTCATCGTACATGAGACCGGTTCCACGACTGACATGCAACTTGTTTTGCATAAGTGGCTGGCGAGTGTCTGTCTCTCCTACTATAGTCAATATCTGATTTACAACGAGTTGCTAATAACTTGGTTATCCTCGTTGTGGTTCATGTTCGTAGGTTAGAAAGGTTCTATCTCCGAAAGCCCTAAGCCACGTAAAACTTGCAATTGATAAATTAGAGGCGTCTAGTTTAGATCGTTGCTGGGCTAGTGTTTTGATATGATATTGTTGTAAGTAGATGTATGATAGATACTCTTACAACTCACTTAACGTGTAAGTTCCATAGACCTTGGCCTTACACACAAAGGAATGATAGAGATCATACCACGATGCAAATCATAGAGATCAAATGCATGGACCATATCACCTCACTTCACACATTAGATGTTAGCATCTTATATTGCTAGTTTGGCGCTTTTGGTAGCATTATAAGATGATCCCTCCTTTAGATATCAAGATAAAATGTGTTCTTCCTTAAGTATGCACCGTTTTGTGGATCGTGTTTTGAGGCATCACGTGATGATCGGGTGTTTTCAACTCTACGCTTTCATACAACGGGTGTAAGACAGTTTTACACACACAAATACTAAGGTTCTTACTTGATGAGCCTAGCATGTACAGACATGGCCTCGGAACACGGACCTAAAGGTTAAGCATGAGTCATATAGTTGATATGATGCCCATATAGATGCTCGCCTTTGAAGCTACACCGACTCACGTGATGATCGGACTTGGTGTAGTGGATTTGGTTCATGTAATCACCAAAAGGACACGAGGGATGTCGTTTTTGAGTGGGAGTTCATTAGTAATTTGGATTAGTTGAACTCAATCTATCATAAACTTAGTCTAAATATACTTTACAAATTCTGTTGTAGATGGCACCACCTGCTTTTAATTTCAATGTGTTCATGGAGAAAGAGAAACTTGCTGTGAATGGTAGCAACTTCACCAACTGGGCTATGAATTTGAGGATTCTCCTCACTGCCGCACAAAAGCAATATGTGCTAGATGCGCCGCTAGGCCCCCCACCAGCTCCTGATGCCCCTGACGAGGAAAAGCACGTCTATATAAATCGTCAGGAGGACCACAACTTAGTTCATTGCGGCATACTGTATGGGCTAGAGCCAGAACTTCGAAAGCGTTTCGAAAATGGCAATGCCTTTGATACCATGGGAGAATTGAAAATGATTTTCGATACCCATGCTGCCGTAGAGAGTTATAATGCTACAGAAAAGTTCTTTAGCTGCATGATGGAGGAAAACAGCTCCGTTAGTGAGCACGTACTCAAAATGTCTGGGTACGCCAATAAGCTTGTGTCCTTGGGAATAACGATTCCCATTGACTTAGGCATACATCGTGTTCTCCAATCTCTGCCACCTAGCTACAAGAGCTTCGTGATGAACTATAATATGCAGGGCATGAAGAAGTCTCTTCCCGAGCTTCTGTCAATGCTTAAGACTGCAGAAGTGGAGATTAGGAAAGAACATCAAGTGTTGATGATCAATAGGACCACCGGTTTCAAGAAGGACAAGAAAGGCAAGCACAAGGGAAAGAAGGGTGGCAAGTTTGTTGCCACGCCTGAAAAGAACCCCGAGCTGGCCCAAAGTCTGACACCGAGTGCTACTATTGCAAGGGGATTGGCCATTGGAAGCACAACTGCCCCAAGTATTTGGCGGACAAGAAGTCCAGCAAGGCAAACAAAGGTATATGTGATATACATGTTATTGATGTGTACTTGACTAGTACTCGCAGTAGCACCTAGGTATTTGATACGGGATCGGTTGCTAATATATGTAACTCGGTTCAGGGGCTGCCGAACAAGCGACAACTAGCAAGGGATGAGGTCTCGATGCGGGTCGGCAATGGATCAAGAGTTGATGTGATCGCCGTCAGAACGCTGCCTCTCCATATGCCATCGGGATTAGTTATAAACCTAAATAATTGTTATTTGGTGCCTGCACTAAGCATGAACATTGTATCCGGATCGTGTTTGATGCAAAGTGGTTATTCATTTAAGTCTGAAAACAATGGTTGTTCGATTTATACGAATAATATCTTTTATGGTCATGCACCTATGTTGAATGGTTTATTTCTGTTGGATCTCGATAGCAGTATTACGCATATTCATAATGTTGATGCTAAAAGGATTAAACTTGATAATGATATGTCTACATATATGTGGCACTGCCGTCTAGGTCATATTGGCGTTAAATGCATGAAGAAACTCCATTCTGATGGACTTTTGGAATCACTTGATTTTGAATCATTTGATACATGTGAGCCATGCCTTATGGACAAGATGACTAGAACGCTGTTTTCCGGTTCAATGGAACGGGCGACAGATCTATTGGAAATCATACATACTGATGTGTGTGGACCAATGAGTGTGTCAGCGCGAGGTGGATATTGTTATTTTGTTACTTTCAAGGATGATTTGAGTAGATACGGGTATATCTATTTGATGAAAACAAGTCTGAAACTTTTGAAAAGTTCAAAGAATTTCAGAATGAAGTGGAAAATCATCGTAACAGAAAGATCAAATTTCTGCGGTCCGACCGTGGAGAAGAGTATCTTAGTTACGAGTTTAGCACACATATGAAAGACCGTGGAATAGTTTCACAACTCACGCCTGCCGGAACACCACAACGTAATGGTGTGTCAGAACGTCGTAATCGTACTTTATTGGATATGGTTCAATCTATGATGTCTCTGACTGACTTGCCACTGTCATTTTGGGGTTATGCACTGGAAACCGCTACGTTCACTTTAAATAGGGCACCATCTAAATCCGTTGAAAAGACACCATATGAATTATGGTTTGGAAACAAACCTAAGTTGTCATTTCTTAAAGTTTGGGGATGCGATGTTTATGTGAAGAAACTTCAACCGGATAAACTCGAACCCAAAGCAGAAAAATGCGTCTTCATAGGATACCCTAAGGAAACGATTGGGTATACCTTCTATCACAGATCCGAGGGCAAGGTCTTTGTTGCCAAGAATGGATCCTTTCTTGAGAAGGAGTTTCTCGCAAAAGGTGTGAGTAGTCAGAAGGTAGAACTTGAAGAGGTTATTGAACCTTCTCCTCATGAAATGGCGAGTAGCGCAGCTCTAGAAGTTGTTTCGGAGTTGACTTCACCTAATGAAGAGAGAGCTAATGATATTGATCATGAAACTCCGAAAGAGGACACTACCGAACCTCGCAGGTCAAGCAGGACACGTGCAACTCCTGAACTGTACGGCAATCCTATTATGAATTTCATGATTGATGAAATGGATGACCCTGCGACATATGAAGAAGCGATGATGAGCCCAGATTCCAACAAATGGCTAGAAGCCATGAAATCCGAGATGGAATCCATGTACGAGAACCAAGTTTGGAACTTGGTGGACTTACCTCACGACCGAAAGGCCGTTGAGAATAAATGGATTTTCAAAAGGAAAACTGATGCTGATGGTAATGTGACCATCTATAAGGCTCGACTTGTCGCAAAGGGGTTTCGACAAATTCAAGGAGTTGACTACAATGAGACATTCTCTCCCATAGAGATGCTTAAGTCGGTTAGGATTATGTTAGCAATTGCTGCATATTTCGATTATGAAATATGGCAGATGGATGTCAAAACTGCGTTCCTCAATGGTAAGATTGAAGATGAGTTGTATATGATACAACCTAAGGGTTTTGTCGATCCTAAGGATGCTAATAAGGTGTGCAAACTTCAGCGATCCATCTATGGACTGAAGCAAGCATACCGAAGTTGGAATCTCCGCTTTGATGAGGTGATCAAAGAGTTTGGATTTGTCCAAACTTATGGAGAGGCTTGTATTTACAAGAAAGTGAGTGGGAGCAATGTGGCATTTCTGATATTATATGTGGATGACATATTATTGATTGGAAATGATTTAGATCTTTTAAACAGTGTTAAAAGTTATCTAAACAGGAAATTTTCGATGAAGGACCTTGGTGAAGCTTCATATATATTAGGCATTAAAATCTATAGAGATAGATCAAGACGCCTAATTGGGCTATCGCAGAGTACATACCTTCATAAGATATTAAAGAAGTTTAATATGGATAGAAGTAAGAAGGGGTTCTTACCTATGTTGTAAGGCAAGACATTGAGTAAGACTCAAAGTCCGGCTACGGCGGAAGAAAGGGAGATAATGGATAGGATCCCCTATGCCTCGGCCATAGGCTCTATAATGTATGCCATGCTATGTACAAGACTGGATGTGGCACATGCTATTAGTTTGACTAGTAGGTACCAATCTGATCCAGGTTCGGAACACTGGATAGCGGTCAAGAATACCTTAAGTACTTGAGAAGAACTAAGGATATGTTTCTTGTATACGGAGGTGAAGAAGAGCTAGTCGCTAAGTGTTATGTCGATGCTAGCTTTGACACTGATCTGGATGACTCTAAGTCTCAATCCGGATACGTATTTCTCTAGAACGAAGCAGCAATTAGTTGGAGGAGCTCCAAACAACCTGTGGTGGCCGGATCAACAACGGAGGCGGAATATGTTGCTGCTTCAGAAGCGGCGCAGGAAGCAGTTTGGATGAAAGAGTTCATTATGAAACTGGGTGTAGTTCCCAGTGCGTTGGACCCGATGGTGATCTATTGTGACAACAATGGAGCCATAGCCAACGCCAAGGAACCAAGGTCTCACAAGAATTCCAAGCATATTAAGCGCCGGTTTCACTCCATCCACGATCATGTCATGGACGGAGATATAAAGATTTGTAAACTGCACATAGACCTGAATGTAGCAGATCCGTTGACTAAAGTACTCCCTAGGGCAAAACATGATCAACACCAGAACTCCATGGGTGTTAGATTTATCACTATGTGAACTAGATTATTGTCTCTAGTGCAAGTGGGAGACTGAAGGAAATATGCCCTGAGAGGCAATAATAAAGTTGTTATTATGTATTCCTTGTATATGATAGATGTTTATTTTACATGCTATAATTGTATTGATAGGAAACATCAATACATGTGTGTTTAATAAACAAAAAGGGTTCCTAGTCATGCCTCTCTTATAGACTAGCTTGTTGATTAACAAGATGATCAAGGTTTCCTGATCATGGACATTGGATGTTGTTAATAACAAGGTCACACCATTGGTGGAATGATGTGATGAGCATTCATCCGAAGTATAGCGTTATGATCAAGTCATTGTGTTTAGATTGCTATAACATCATACGAAGTAATCTTTATCCTTAGACCATGAGATCATGTTAATTGCTAACACCGGAAGAGTATCTTGATAACATCAAACGTCACACCATAACAGGGTGACTATAAAGATGGGTTCAGTGCTACGAAGGTGTTATGTTGAGGCTCATGGATCAAGAGTGGAATTTGTCAATCCAGATGACGGATAGATATACTCTGGGCCCTCTCGGTGATATCACATTAGGATAGCTTGCAAGCAAGTGATGTGATCACTAGAATGTTATATCACGGGAACGAGAAAAGAGTGCATGTCGGTAACGAGATCAAACTAGGTATGGATATACCGATGATCGAATCTCGGACATGTAATATATCGAGAGACAAAGGGATTTAGTTACAAGCGTTAAAGGTTCTCACGATCACAGGAGTCATTGTTGAATGTGTAGGAGTCAGTACGGATCTCCAGGTCCCGCTGCTGATTATTGATCGGAGAAGGGTCTCGATCATGTCTGCATTATTCGCAAACCGTAGGGTGGCACACTTAAGAGTTACCGGACACCATTTTGGAGCACATATGTTTCAGACGAAAGAATTGCAAAGCGCAGGAATTGTTTCAATAGAAACCGGAAATTGTTTCGGGTGAAATTGCAGAAAGTGGTTCTGCATGTGATATTAAAATATTGCAAGGGGCTATATGTGAATGTTTGTTCATTAAAGTAATTAACAAAATTCTGAATAAATTTAATAAAAAGAGTTTTATTAAATGAGAGAGCATTAAATTTGGAGAAACTTAATGCATTTAAAGTGGAGACTTTAAAAGGGAATGTGAAGATGCATTTTAATGTGGAGGAGTTACCACCACATGAATGGGGGAGGTGAGGTGGTCACCCCCCATGCGCCGGCCATGGAGAGGGGGGGCACCCCCTCCTCCTATAAAAGGCCACCCATTCCCTCCTTCATCCTCACACCTCCTTGTGAAGGATCTCTCTCGCCCTCTAGAATTATTCCCCCATGGTCTCGGATTAGCGAGATACATGTTCTCGGTGGCATTTCGTCTGGAAGGAGTTGCTGCTTCCGCTGGATCGCTGGAGCGAGGAGGTGGAGGTTGTCCGGTGGCTTGAACGTGTGTGCGAGTGCGGATGCGCTGCTGAGTTGCGGCGCTCAGACTTCCACACGATCTTGAGATCGGCAAGTGTACGACTACATCAACCACGAGTTCCTACTCGTTAACAAAGCTCGTTGTCTTCGAGGGTAAGTTCTCTATGGATGTATGTCCACCCGTTTGCTTTGTACCTAGTAGATAGATCTTGGCGTGTAGTTCACGCCGTAGGAAAATTTTTGTTTTCTATGTTGCGGACCCAACACCGACCATAGGTCATAGGCAATGCAGGTTTTCGTAAACATTTCAAGGTTGCTTTTATTCTGAAAACTATGTCCGACAGCCTTCACAGGTTGACCAGAACGTCATGGAGTTCCTTTCCTGTCGCGTTCGTAGCTCCTTCCCGGAACAGGGAGTAACATGTCATAATTCTTACACTCTGCAGAGGTTCGTTACTTTTCCCACAAGAGACCATAAGCTTTGTTGCATAACCGGGAGTATGTCCCTGTTCAAACTTTCATGGTTTGAGGCCCAACTTATGAGCCAAGCCCATTGCTTCCCTCTCCGCGACCCCATATGTCTGCACGATCCTTCGGGGATGACTACACCTCCGTTAAGCCGCCAACTAGGGAAAGCTATAACCATGGGGAGTTCCCGAAGACTGTATGAGCTGGTGATGCCCCTGGAGGTCTGGCTATACCTCCGGCAGCCACTCATAAATAATCTAGACACCAAAATTGTGGGGCCTAAGGGTGCCCACCGATATGTTGGATCCACATCGGGAATCCCAACGTCACGATAAGGTCATCTTGCCTCCATATGAAAGGAAGAAGATACATCTGACTTCTCTGTCCCATTCCAAATCTCATGGTTGACGCGTAATATACGGCGCTAGAATCACTGGCGACATTGGTTGTTAAGTCCTAGATATTATGTTCCTTTACCACTCAAACTGTATTAGTAGATTATTACCATCTGGTAAATAATCCATAATCATATTATTGTGAAAATAGTGTTTTCTTCCCTTTTTGAAATGCAGGTGATGACATAGTTGAGTTACAAGCATAGAAAATAATCAAAGGACATGAGAAAGTTCTGAACTTGACTTTTGTGATTGCAAGATTATGCACTCACGGTCTTCAAAACAATAAAAGATCCAAATTCTAAAAATAACATCACTGGTCCGGTAAGGACTAATGTGTTAAAGAAGCAATATGCAACGATGCATAAGTAATGTAATGCAATTTGATAAACGCGAATCCCTGGAATACTTGTATCTAATCTAGGGTTTGGAAACTGGGAATGAGTTCTTTAGAATGTGTTGCACTTTTATAACAAATTCACACTTGTGCGTCTTATTAAGGCTTGTGAGAGTGTGTGTAAAACTATAAGTAAACACAACAGATAGTATACAATACTAAAGCATTCAAATGGATTATGGTATCTAGAATATTCCTTAAACAAGATTAAGAATCAAGTATAGCTTTTAAAGAAGTGCTTAGTGTTTACTTTTAATGTTGCTTAAAAGAATAACGTTTAAGGAAAATATTACTTTACAAAGTAAAATATTTAAACTTAAGGCTAACACTTTAAGGTTTCTTATTAGCTAAGATTATTTAAATAGGAAAACATTACTACATTAAACAATCATGGTATTAGTGGATGCATTTACCTTTCTATCTTATAAACCAAAATGTTTATACTTAATAAGTAAATAATGGGTATTACTTCAATTACTTTGGAATTTGGTTTAATTCTTTAAGTGGTTTTCTCAAACTAGTGAAGGAACTAGTAAATAAAAGTTTGGTGATGTTATAAGTGCATAGGATTCTTATGATAAACAATATACCATTTTAGTTGATTTTAGAATTGGTAAAAATATTTTAGGAAAATTAAAATACCCTTAATTTGAGATGATAGTTTTGCAAGTTACATTTTAAAATGGTTTTACCTAATTTAACTTCACTTAAACATTAATTGACTTGTTATTACATTTTTAGACTTCAAACAAATAATGCTAAAGAGAATAATAAAGGTTTATATATATTTAATGAATTAAAATAAAATAAAAGGGTTTAAATAAGATTTCTTAGACCTTTACCTTTTATTTTACTTCAAAAGTATGAGTTGATATTTTGAGTGTGTAGATTTCATTTTTGTGATCATTTTGGTATATTATAAGTATTTTTGTGAATTTTAAATAATAAAATATGATTTTTATAAGTTTATTCACTTTATAAATACTAAACAAATAATAAATATTAGTTAAGGAATACAGAAATAATTGAAACAAGTTTGTAAATATATATTTTGTTTTTATAATAATTTTGGTATATTATTTATATTTTTCTCATTTACCAATATTAAAATATGAATTTTTCAAAGTATTACTACTTATAAAATCTTTATTAAATAATATTTATTTAAATAGTTAACACAATAATGTTTGTGAATGAAGTTAAATTATAGATTTTATTTTTTTTGGATATTTTGATATATTATATACATTTTTCTAAATTATAAAACAAAAGATATAGAATTAACAAGATTTAATCCTTTTATTAAATTTCTGGAATTATATTTATATTAAACTTATTTGATTTTATCTATATACTAAACAAATAATACTTTTTATACTAACACTAACCCTAGTCACAGTCACACACAGATGGGCCATAGGCCACATCACTTGCCACGCGAGACAAAGACCTTTTATACCCAACCTTTTCTACCCCAGCCACTAACTGGTGGGACCTTTGCCATGTCATTTCGAGGGATTTATTTATAATAGAAAATGATTACTGAAAATAAAAACTATATTTATGTCTATATGACATCACATGACATCAGGGTGACGTCATCAATGGGGATATCCCTCCCAGTCAAGGACAAACTCGTCGATCTATAGCGCGCGGGCATGGGCTTAGGCTGGTTGGAGAGAGGACGTCGCAGCGAACCAGTTTGTGGTGGCGCCACTCCGGAATGGTCACCGGAGAGCGGACACCAACGACGGACAGCAGCGGCGGTGTCGGGCAGACGGTGGGACGGCGATTCACAACAAGAGAGAAGGATTGAATAGGTCCGTGAGGACCAGTAGCTCACCACGAAGCTGAAGAGCATGCTGGCGAGGTCAGAGGAGCGCTGTAGCGGCGGGAATCGACGATAGTCAGCGTCGGAGAAGAAGCTGTCGGGAAGCTCGACTAGGGCATGTGGCTTCGATTCCTTCCATGGGATGACCGAGAGGAGCACGAGGAATGCAATGGTAGCCTCTGTTTGCCCCGGTGCGACCGGATATGGTGACGTGGAGGATCACCAATGAGGTTAGGGTTAGGGTTTCTCGCTCACAGAGGAGGAGAGAGAGAAATCCTGGCTAGGGTTTGTCCCTGGCGGCATGGAGGCGACTTTATAGGCAACCGGGGGTGGCGGCACGGATCTTGGCGCACCCCGCCGGCAAGGACACGGCCAGCGAGCTGCTTGGCTCGATCAGGAGGAGGACGACAACTGGAAGAACATGACGAAATGGTACTAGGCCAGGTGGGCTGACTTGGAATACATATGGGCTGTGGCAAAGGTTGAACGGCTGCTACTCGCGAGTGACACATAGCAGATGGGCTGCGGCCCAAGCTGGTCTGCTGGCTCGGCCAGATCCTTTTTTCTTTCTATTTTCTTTTTCTATTTCCATTTTTATTTCTGTTTTTTTTTTCATAATTTCATTTAAAATATGAATTTCCTCAAGACTTTAAATATCGAGAGATTTTGTAAGCTATAAATATTATTGTATAAAGGGATTATAACTCGTTCCTCTATATTTGTTATTGCGTATAAAGATATTCATAACTATATGAAGGATTCTTTTATTAAATAAAGTAAATATAATTTAGGGTTTGTTTCTTACAATAAGATTCCACAAATATGATTCTGATTTCACTTGACAATCTTAATGGTACTAGTTTGATATCTCCACATAGAGTGAGATATTGGAATTACTTAGTAATGGGATCATGATAATTCTATCAATCTAGGTTCCTATTAGAGTTCATGATAATCAAATGGTTAAGGCTTTCACCAATACTCTCTCAACTAGTATTCTACTCACCTCTTAGACATTTCGTTTGACTAAGAGATACTATCCATTGGCTGCCTAAAGATAGGAATTGGTTTCACTATCCATTTGATTCTAGGGTCTTGAATAATACAGTAGACATGGGTCTTGTCATGGCTTGATATATTCTTGGTTAAGGCTTCTAAAGAATCCTTACCTAAATATACTCTATAAATCTCTCTTACCTTATTCACAAAGATCACACCTTCCTGAACAAGACAATCATCTGACTCCACCATATCCATCATCATATGATGACACGGTCATGCCACTTCAACATTACTCCTTCATTCTTCTGCTAGTATATAACTCCTCTTAATTGACTACCATTTATACACCTACCAATGTAGCTACTGCTAACTCCATCTATTAACTTCCTTAACTTCATCTTGCAACTACTTCCAAGGTTTGCAAGACTACTATCCTTACTATACATACTAAGGATATCAATCCTTTGAAATAGGTATAGTACTACTCGCATAATACCAGTTATCCCTATATTAACTTTGTTAAGTTACTATGCCTTTAACTACTCCATACAACTCATTATACTCTAGCTTGACTTCTCATAATCAAGCTAGATGATTTATCTTACTAGGGCTTTACCTAATTTGTTATACTCACAACTCTTCTTCATCAACTAGTCATCTATTCTCAAGTGACTTGGGAATAATGATCACCATCCTTTGATCCTACAAAGCTTAGGCTTCTAATTGTTTGATCAAGATCTATACTCAACTAAGTAGTAAACTTGTATTAGTCTCTCTATAGACTTATCTTGTTAAGCAAGCTTACTCTAAGTCTATATCCACTTGTCCTAACAAGATTGTTATCTAATGTACTAATACTACTAGCTTTCTCATAGATCCTCAATTACTAGCTACTTACTTAAGGTATTTGGAAGGTCAACACAATAAGTCAAAGGCTATGAGTCAATAAGTTCTAGGTCAAGAATTGATGACACACATTGATGATCAATAGACACTAGGATTTGGTTAAATAGATATGGCACCTCTTGATATCATATTAAGAATATGTGCTGGATGGTCTTGGCTTGACTTTCCTTTCTATTCTATTTGTGACAAGAGTTAATGTTTAAGAACTACCATGATACCCATGGTAAGAGTAACTATGGGAAACAAGTGTTTCAAGATTTAGCTATAGAGTTTCTTTACTTAAGTTATGTACTTACTTTCTATTCAAGGTTTGTGGCAGATAATACCTTGATATCATCTTTAAAACATTAAGTATTCATCCTTGAGTTGTGGTATGGAATACCATGTAATGATCTCTAGAAGATCTAGTACTCCTTATTAAGTAGTGTGTTGTCCCTTAGATCAAATTATATTACCCAAAGATAAGGTTTTAACAAAGGTCATGTTGAAACTTATCGCAGTCAACTTGATGATCTACTTCAGTTCCACCAAGTAAAGAGAAGCTTCAATCTCTTTGACAGGTTTTATTTAAAAGCGCGAAAATTACTCGGATTTTCTATGCATGAATGCAATGCACACACATGTGTTCAGCTTATTTCTATGCTCTAATACTAGGACGTTACAGTCATAGCCTCTTTGTTTGTTTTGAAAACACGGTCAATTTTCTAGGCATGCATATTCTTAGCAAGAAGTTCAATCTTGCCAAACTCTCACTCGTTCTCAATACATTGACTTCCTGGTGGATCCATAAAATAGATTATCGTAAGGTGTGAAGTTAATTTCGAAACATAACCAAAATTTCAAAACAAGGTGAGTCATAGTCTCTTTGATTGTTTTCAAAACACGGTCAAATTTCTAGGCATGCATCTTCTTAGCAAAAAGTTGAATCTTGCCAAACTCTCACTCGTTCTCGATACATTGACTGCCTAGTGGTGGGTCCACTTAACAGATTTTCGCAAGGTGTGAAGTTAATTTCAAAACACAACCTAAATTTCAAAAGACGGTCAGTCATAGCCTCTTGGATTGTTTTCAAAACACGGTCAACTTTCTAGGCATGCATTTTCTTAGCAAGAAGTTGGATCTTTCCAAACTCTCTATCGTTCTCGATACATTGACCACCTAGTGGGTCCACTGAATAGATTTTCTCAATGTGGGAAGTTTATTTCAAAACACAGCCAAAATTTCAAAACACGGTGAGTTATAGACTCTTTGATTGTTTTGAAAACACGGTCAAATTTTGAGGCATGCATATTCTTAGCAAGAAGTTGAATCATTCCAAACTCTCACTCGTTCTCGATATATTGACTGCCTTATGGGTCTTGCGAACAGATTTTCGCAAGGTGTGAAGTTAATTTCGAAACACAGGCAAAATTTCAAAAGATGGTGAGTCATAGTCTCTTTGATTATTTTAAAAACACGGTCAAATTTCTAGGCATGCATATTCTTAGCAAGAAGTTAAATCTTTCCAAACTCTCACTCGTTCTCGATACATTGACTGCATGGTGGGTCCACCGAACATATTATCACAAGTTGTGAAGTTAATATCAAAACACAGCCAAAATTTCATAACACGGTGAGACATAGTCTCTTTGACTATTTTCAAACACGGTCCAAATTCTAGGCATGCATATTCTTAGCAAGAAGTTGAATCTTCCCACACTCTCACTCGTTCTAGATACATTGACTGCCTGGTGGTGGGTCCACTTAACAAATTTTCGTAATGTGTGAAGTTAATTTTGAAACACAACCAAATTTCAAAACACGGTGAGTCATTGTCTCTTAGATTGTTTTCAAAACACTATCAAATTTATAGGCATGCATATTCATAGCAAGAAGTTGAATCTTGTCAAACTCTCACTCGTTCTCGATAAATTGACTGCCTGGTGGGTTCACTAAAAAGATTATCGCAAGGTGTAAAATTAATTTCGAAATGCAGCCAAAATTTCAAAACACGGTGAGTCATAGACTTTTTGATTGTTTTCAAAACACTGTCAAATTTCTAGGCATGCATATTCTTAGCAACAAGTTGAATATTTCCAAACTCCCACTCGTTCTCGATACATTGACTACCTGGTGGGTGAACTGAATAGATTTTCGCAAGGTGTGAAGTTAATTTCGAAGCATAGCCAAAATTTTAAAACATGGTGAGTCATAGCCTCTTTGATTGTTTTCAAAACACGGTCAAATTTGTAGGCGTGCATATTCTTAGCAAGAAGTCGAATCTTGGCAAACTCTCACTCATTCTGGATACATTGACTGCCTGGTGGGTCCACTGATCAGATTATCGCAAGGTGTGAAGTTAATTTCGAAACGCAGCCAAAATTTCAAAACATGGTGAGTCATAGTCTCTTTGATTGTTTTCAAAACATGGCCCAATTTCTAGGCATGCATATTCTTAGCAAGAAGTTGAGCCTTTCTAAACTCTCACTCGTTCTCGGTACATTGACTTCTTGGTGGGTCCACTGAACATATATTCGCAAGGTGTCAAGTTAATTTCGAAACACAACCAAAATTTCAAAACACGGTGAGTAATAGCCTCTTTGATTGTTTTCAAAACATGGTCAAATTTCTAGATATCCATATTCTTAGCAAGAAGACGAATCTTGCAAACAACTGTCACTCGTTCTCGATACATTGACTCCCTGGTGGGTCCACTGAACAGATTATCGCAAGGTGTGAAGTTAATTTCGAAACACAGCCAAAATTTCAAAACACAGTGAGTCATAGTCTCTTTGATTGTTTTGAATACATGGTCAAATTTCTAGGTATGCATATTATTAGCAAGAAGTTGAATCTTTCCAAACTCTCATTCGCTCTTGATACATTGACTGCCTGGTGGGTCCACTGAACATATTTTTGCAAGGTGTGAAGTTAATTTTGAAACACAGCCAAAGATTCAAAACACGGTGAGTCATAGCCTCTTTGATTGTTTTCAAAACACAGTCAAATTTCTAGGCATGCATATTCTTAGCAAGAAATTGAATATTTCCAAACTCTCACTTGTCGTGGCCACCCACCATTGGATCCGGGTTGATATCTCCGCACTCTCTCCCTACTTTTTTTTGTAGGGTTTCTCTGTCACTTACTTTGTTCAAGTTTGGCGGCCGAGCACCGATTTGCCACAGAGGCCAACAAAAAATTACTCCTACAAGTTTGCCACCAGGATCTTAAAAAAACTAGGCTTTTCTGTGTTGTTTTCAGAATTTGAAATTTGTGAGGCTTTTCGTGATGCTCCCCCTCTATAATTTTACATTTTGAGGCTTTTATGATGCTTTTTATAATCAGGAGGCTGCGTGCCATGCCAAGAAATGAAGAGCGAGCAGAGACAAGCAGAGAGAAGAAAATCACCTAGAAATAGTAGAGAGTAGTCAAATGAATTGTCCTGGCTGTGTGGTCAGGCAGCAAGGATTTATCCAATCGCTAGGCATCGGGGCCCACCTAGGACGTGCATTTGAGCACCTGTGTCTCTAGCATCTCCCTAGGAACTGTGGTATGATGACAGCTGGATCTGAGCAGTACAGGATTGTAGTACACTGCTGAAGTCTTATTTCAGGAATCAGTGAGCAGGAGTACTCGAGTACTACTCTGTGCTACTAGAACCCTACTGCCACTGCTGCCTGCCGCTCGCTGCCCCAGGAGTAGTAAAAATCCGCAAATATCCACCACCGCCTGCCACCCGCCGCCCGCAGATGCCTACCTACTGGAGTATAGTAAAAAAGAAGACATATGTATTACTATTGGAGTACTAGTAGTACTACTCGAGTATAAAAAGACATATACTCCGTATTACTGGAGTACTAGTTCAATTGTACTACTACTCTGTATCTGGACAAGATTTAACCACAAGAAAGAAATGGAGAAGAGAAACGAGTCTGCCATGCCAAGAAACGAAAGAGCCAGAAGAGACAAGCAGATAGAATAAAATGCAGATGGTGTTGAAGACATGCATGCAGTACTCGTTATGTCCCCTACAGCACTGTACACTTTGTGTCAGGCCCCAGGTTTCTCTGTCTCTCTCTACGTGTAGACCTTCTCCAATTTCAAAAAAAGGCGTAGACCTTCTTACCACTCACGCGGGTAGGATCTGCTTGTCTGGTACAGTACTATACAGGGTAATAAGTACCTAATTTATTCTCACCTGTCAACTTTCTGCAGCCTTCGTTCAAAAAAACTCAATGCTACATAAAAATTCTAGACTTCGGGCACTACATCAGCGAGCCGAGCTTCAAGGGAACCACTCCAATGTTGGGCGCATCGACGGATTCCACCAATAATTAGCCGGTGATGGACAAAGACGAGCTAGCATCGATAACTGTTCTATGCACCCACGACGGCTGCCTCACCATGGTCGCCTACCACGAGCTCGACGACCACAAGACCATGTGCCTGTACAACCCGTGCGGCTACACGGAGGTCCGCTGCATATTCACCGCCTCGCCAGTCGCGCTCCTTTTGCACCTCAACGGCATCCACAAGGTACAAGTACATAGGCTATCGTACAGCCAGCCCATGGAGTGTATAGTAACAATGTCGTTACCATCCTTTCCGCCATCCATGGTCATCGTCTACGGTGATGACGCTATCGTGTTCGGCCTCATCATCGACGAGCTCGGCCAGGCCGCCGCCGTTTCCTTGGTGTGCGTCAGGGTGACCGCGTGCTCGTGGCCCCGGTATAGGGTGAAGCTATGCGCGACTGGCCCGCAGTCGCTAGCGGACATCTCGACAAACGCCCTTAATGGGGTCATTGAGCCGACGAGCTGTGTGTCGCCCGGCAGTGTCGGCCTTGAAGATCTGAAGTTCCTCACGGCGCCGCCGCGATACATTATCGCGGCTGATGGACAGTATCGGATGATCAAGGTGTTATCTTTCTGCGTTTGCATCAACAGGATGAATTGATCTTAATCTTCATTTAAGTGATCCTAAGTGATATGTTACACAAATTTTCTTTGTTGTTTCTCTAGACCATGGTATGAGAATTTTCAAGTATTAGGTAGCTAATAAACGTTTATTTCTACATGATACATAGTACACAAGAATCAAATATACACCCATATTTTATATATGTGGCTAAAAATTATAATTATTTCGAGCATTACCTATTCTAATTTCACATAGTGATCATATGCCATACTTCTATATATACTGTGAGTCTTATGTGCAAAGGCACGTTTAACTTACTTGTCCTACTAGGAAGAGCATGGCTCAGCTCAACGGTGGAGAAGGAGGAGGACCCGACTACATTTATTTCCTTGCTTGATTTCAGGGTCCTTTGTGCTAAATGTATGTACTTGGATGTATTTTTCTCTTTTTTGAGGTTCTTTGTGTAACATATATGTACGCATCCTATGACTGTGTTAATTGAAGAATCTTGCTCCCTCAGGACATACCCTAGTACAGTACTACGATGAGCAGCAGATAGCAGGGCCAACTTATGAATGAATGATCTGGATCACTCCACCTTTGGTGGGGAATAGTACAAATACAGTGGTAAATCCAAATTTAAAGACTAATGTACTATATATCTCTACTATTATAATGTAACAATTTTGAATTGGATACATAGCACCAATTCTGACCATTGGGCTATAAGATCCAATGGTTCAGAGCAGATGGATTCGTGTTGAATAGTACCCAGAGAAAACTCTACCATGTTCTAGCACCATCATGTCACACCCCTCCCCAAAAAAATTCCATAGCACTGTAGGCTATATTCTCAATATGTGTAGATAGTTATTATTAATAGACTTAATGTATGCTTTTTTATCTAACAAGACTGTTGGTTAATAACAACTTAATGTTTGTAAAATCATATTTGATACAGTATATACGTGTATGGCACATGCCTTTTACTAGTAGAGATAATGGAGCAATTTTGAATTGGATCCATAGCACCAATCCTGACCATTGGGATGTTAGATCCAGTGGTTCAGAGCAGTTGGATTCGTGTTGAATAGTACCCAGAGCAAACTCCACTATGTTCTAGAGCAATCATGTCAACACTCCCAAAATTTCACATCACAGTAGGTTGTATTCTCAATATGTGTAGATAGTTATTATTAATAGACGTAATATATGCATTTTTCTCTAACAAGACTATTGATGACTTAATGTTTGTTAAATCACATTTCATACAGTATATATGTGTGTGGCACGTGCCTTTTACTAGTACTACTAGAAGTCAACGTAGATGTAAATGTTTTTAGCTATATCTAGTACTTGAAAATTTTGGTAACATGGTTTAGGGAAATGTCTGAGAAGATTGTAGAATAATGATGAAGAAGTGCTTTGAGGCTTGTGCGCATAAAATTCATTGTGCTAAACACTATCAATAAAATCTTCTAGATGCTAGAATGGATAGAATATCCAATGGTTTACAATGTTGGGATTTGCCAGTCTTGATCTAATAATCAATGTTCAAAGTTATATATATCTGCAAAATATATAGTTCTAAGGTTATATAATAGGTAAACTCAAAAAAAATTGATCGACATCTATAAAATATGGGCGTATATTTGCTTCTACCACTTTGGAAATGTTTGGTTCCTAGCTAGAATTTGCCAACCCAAAGTTTGGCAAATTGGTATGTGCTTGGTTTTTTGCCATAGTTTGGCTTGCCACACTTTATTAAAAATATGGTCCATCAGTTATAGAGTGAATTCATTGCCAAGTTTTGCCATGCTTTGTGGCTCCGATTTTCTAAGCCACACTTTTGTGGCTGCCACAATTGTCAAAGTTAGGCTTGGCAAAGTGTATCAACATAGAAGTCAATGTTTATTAGCTTTGAATATTGCATGTTCGGTCTTCTTTTCTATTCTAGCATCTAGAAGATAAGTACTATTGATAGACTTTAGCACACTGAATGATACGCACAAACCTCAAAACACACTTCTCCATCATTCTCTTTTCAATCGGTTCTCTAGACTAGGTTACCAAAATTTACAAGTATTAGGTATAGCAAATAAACACTGACTTCTAGATTATACAAAGTACAAGAATCAAATATACACCCACACTTTATTGATGTTGATCAAATTTATAATTTTATGAGCTTTACCTATTATATAATCTTAGCACTATATAGTGTACAAATAACTTTGAACTTTGACCGTTGGATCAAGACTGGCAAATCCCAACACTGCTAGCTGTTTGATCTTAATTCTATCCATTCTAGCATCTAGAAGATATTATTCATATTATTTAGCACACTAAACAATATGCACAAACCTCAAAACACACTTCTCAATAATTCTAAAATGTTCTTCATCATTTCTCTAGAGCATGGCGAGTACTATTAGGTAGCTAATAGGTTGATCACTACTACATGATACAAAGTATAAGAACCAAATATACAATGGATATTCTATGGACGTGGCTCAAAATTATAATTATTTTTTGAGTTTCACCTATTATAGTTTTATAGTACTCCTATTTATCAGAGTAGGGTGAGCTGGCTTGAGGATCGACATCCTTTTATTTCGGCATGTCGGTTTAAATTGTTCGCGTGCGAGAAATGCAATTCTACCGTGCACGCTATCTAGCGAGGGAAAAATGTTGGTTCATGTCCTTTCCTATAACACAGTCTGCGTGATGAGATGATATAATACTGAGCCCGGACGTGATAGCTTGCTAGTCTAACACTCTAGCTATAACTCCAGCGGGGTCCTCAATCCAGTTGTGCATTGTAGAAGACCGACGAGGGAACACGCAAAATAAATACCCCTTGTTCAAAGAGCCTCCCATCTTCCCCATCTCCACCAATCCCCATTCGCCAATGCTGGCTAGCCGCATTTTGGATCCTATCGAGCGTGCACTTCCCAAATTTTCCTAGCCATTTCTCACCCGCTGCATCGGTTCTTGCAGGCCTCCATCACTCTCCTCCAAGAAAACCAAACAATCATATTTGAATCCGCCCTCGCTCCTAGTCCATCCGGATGCAATGGCATATTCGATGCACAACATTCAGTGCGGTGGCTGGAGCAAGTTCAGCGACGACGCGTTCAGAGAAATCGCTATGCATATGGACACTACCAGCACCGTCTGACTAGCCGCATGCTCCAAGGAGTTGCTCCACCAAGTCACCGGCGGAAAAGGTAGTAGATGCCCCAACGATGGCTGTGGGACATTGGTCGCCTTCCACGACTTCCTCAACCACAAGATGGCATGCCCGCACGGCCCGTGCAACTGCACTGAGCCTGGCTACGAGTTCACTGCCCCGCCCATATTGCTCCTCGCTCACCTCGAAAAATCCCACTCGATGGAAGTGTAGAGTTTCCACTACGGTGAGGAACACATGTACATCTCTTAGCCTTTGCTAGCACCAGGCTTATGGAGAGTAGACACTACATTGTTCATTGTGCGACATTACATGCTCGTTATGGCCTCGCCGTACTCGTCCAGTGTGTCAGGTCGGTGGCATGCTTGTTTCCACGGTACGTGGTGGAGTTGCACTTTTATAAACCTTCAATGATGGGAGAGGACCTAGAGGATTTCGCCGAAGATAGCCTGTTTTTCAAGCCAAAGAGCAGCACGTCGCCGGCCACCGTCAGAATTCCTGAAGATTTTCCATAATTTCCTGATTAAGAAACATGATAGGTTCACATTGGATTACTCATTTTGCATCCACAATGTGGGAGATGGCAACTATGACCATCTTGATTCTGATGATGATCTTCCATTCAAGTTTGTTTAGATCAAACGCTAGAGATGATCTAGCATTTCCTTTGAAACATTGCTCTGTATTTTTTTCTTACTAGCTGTTTAAAACGAATCTAGCTGCTCTAAACCATTGGATCTAACAGCCCAACAGTCAGGATTGGTGCTATGGATCCAATTCAAAACTGCTCCATTATAGTAGTAGATCTTATGATATTTAGCATGCTGCAATTTATTCCACCGATTCTTACTTACTTTAGAAATCCTAGGTACATCTCTCAGCCGTTGTCGGCACCGCACTCATCGAGACTAGAGAACATCGCATCTGGGGATGATGGTACGGTGTTTGCTGTGCTATTTGACATGCTCGAGTGGGGCAACATCATCGTATCCGTCATGTGCGCCAGGCCGGACAGGTGCTTGTCGCCCTTGTACAATGTGCAGTTCACCGTCTATCACCTGTCTACAGAGACTGGATTTTGGTACGGTGCAATGCATAATTCCTTCACTCCTGGGAGCAGGGCGGTGCCTGGCATCATGCGGAAGGAAAAGCATTCCATTGGTGGTGTACCATCAAACATCTCAGATTACTACCCAGGGCCTGCATTACTCAATATGCATCCATAGCGAGGGAGAATTCCCAATTGACCATTCTACTACCTCAGATTTTTTATCCCACTTTCACTACATACGACGGACGTACGTGTATTGGAGGTTGGATTTTGGATGCAGAGTAGTAATAGTATAGTACTAGTTCCTGTACTTCAGAGTATTTTGTACTAATATATACTGGCAGTACTTCTTTAGGTCAAGGACAGTAGATGGTCTTTCTTTGCCCTTATATTCTGTTGTTGCTATAACTAAAGTATTTTGTTGAACTAATAGTGATGTACTATTACTTATTTAGATCAAGTGCAATAGTTTGTCTTGCTTTTCTTTTCAAAATTAGCATTGTCACAATTATCTAGATGAGTCTTCCGCATTTTGGGTTCCATATGGGGGGTCACATAGGCATTGACGTTAGGAGGAGGTATTCACACAGAAGTAGACTTGATCGTGAGTTTTGCTTGCTCCAATGACCGAGTCTATTTTTTGAGCTAGAACAAGAACTGATTCTCTCTGTACTTCTACGGAATTTCAAGCAGGAAAGCTACTAAATATCTCAATTGTTCTATTGTTGCTATTACTAAAACATTTTGTGGAACTGATACTACTCTACTAATACTTGTTTAAAACAAGGGCAGTAGATAGTCTTTCTTTCATTTGAAACATGGTCTTGTCGCAATCTAGATCAGACTTGGGCATTTTGGGTTCCATATGGGGTTCCACACGCATTGATCGTCAGTTTAGCATGCTCCAATGGTCGAGCATTTCCTTTCGAACATGTCTCTCTGTACTGGGAGTTAGTGATACATTGCAAATGTATCTATAATTTTTGATGTTCTATGCTTGGTTTTATCTACTTTCTTGTGTTTTGGCCACACTTTGGAGTACTTTTCATATGATTTCTTGGACTAACCTATTAACAAGAGCCACAGTGCCAGCTGCATGTTTTTTGCTGTTTTTGGTTCCAGGAAAGTCAGAAAATGAATATTCTCAGAATTGGACGGGACAAAAGCCAAAGTCATTATTTTACCGAGGGACACCTAGAGCCAGAATACGAGACGGAGAGGGGCTGGGGCCCGGCCACACCACCTGTCCGCGCGGCCAGGCCTGGCCCGCGCCAGGGGGTGGTCTGGCTGCCCCAGGCACCCCTAGACCTCTCCTTCCGCCTATATATTGCCTCTGATACGGAAACCCTAAGGACCCGATCAAAAATCCTCGAAAGAGTGTGTAGCTGCTGTCATCTCCATCCCTGAGGGAGGGATCTGAAGCTCTTCCCAGCACCCTGCCAGAGAGGGGAATTCACCTTGGAGGCCTTCTTCATCATCCTGCAAGCCTCCGGTGTGATGCGTGAGTAGTTCATCTCTGGACTACGGGTCCATGTAGTAGCTAGATGGCTGGTTCTCCTCCTTTGTGCTATCATGTTTAGATCTTGTGAGCTCCGTTCATGATCAAGATCATCTATTTGTAATTCTGCATGTTGTGTTTACGGGGATCCGATGGATATTGAGATGTTATTTTAGATTGATTATTGATTCTATCATGTCTTTGTTATTTGTGATCTTGCATGATTTCTGTTGTTAGTAGCTATCTTGGCCAAGTAGATGCTAGCAACTCCAAGAGTTAGTATTTATGCTCGATAGTGGGTTCATGCCTCTGGTAATCTGGGGAAGTGACAGAAATCTCTAAGGTACTAGATGTGCTGTTTCTACTAGAGAGAAAACAACAATCCTTTGTTCATAGAACAATCATATTGTTTACTTTACATGCAATTCGTAATGCAATTATCTGTTGCTTGCAACTTAATATTGGAGGGGGTTCGGATGATAGCCTGAAGGTCGATTATTAGTCGTAGATGCAGTTGGATGGCGGTCTATGTATAATGTTGTAATTCCTAATCAAATCTCAAAGGAGTCAAGATGATTAGTATATGCTTGTATGCTTTCTCGATGTTTGTTAATTGCCTCGCTGTAATTTGTTCACCCAGCATGTTATCTATGTTAAGGAGAACCACCTCTAGTGATCTATGGACCCCGGTCCTTTCTTTTACTTTCAATCTACAAACTGTTTACTGCTTTTTGTTTACTTTCTGCAAACTATTACTTCCTTCCATTCGATACGTTTAATCCTTTGTTTTCAGCAAAACCGGTGAGATTGGCAACTTCATCGCAAGTTGGGGAAAGAGTTCTGTGGTTGTCTTGTGCAGGTATCCACGTTGTTGATGGCATCGGTAGTGCGCCTTGCCAACATTCGGCTAGCAACACCTTTGGGGTGTTTCCTTGCTCCTACTGGATTGATAACCTTGGTTTCGTACTGAGGGAAAACTTGCTGTTGTGCTCATCATACCTTCCTCTTGGGGTTCCCCAACGAGCTCGATATATTTTGGGCCATCAAGCATATTTTCTGGCGCCGTTGTCGGGGAGTCAAGGACATCTTCACAAGGGGAGTCCCTCATAACCAATATCTTTACTTCATTATTTTTGTTTTGCTTAGTTTCTTTTTGCTTTGTTTGCTTATTTTGTTATCAAAAACACAAAAAAAATAGTTTTACAAGTTTGCTTTCTTTATTAAAAATACAAAAAAATGACTACTCTTGAAAACACTAAGTAGTGTGACTTCACTAGCACCAACAACAATGATTTTATGAGAACACCTATTGCTCCACCTGTTCCTGAAGCTACTTTCTTTGAGATAAAACCTGCTTTACTCAATCTTGTTATGAGAGAACAATTTTCTAGTATTGGTAATGAAAATGCTGCTGCCCATCTAAATAACTTTGTTGAACTTTGTGAGATGCAAAAGCATAGGGATATAGATGGAGATATTATTAATGTTAAATTGTTTCCTTTCTCTTTGAGAGGAAAAGCTAAAGAATGGTTAAATTCCCTAACTAGGAATAGTATTGATTCTTGGACTAAATGCAAAGATGCTTTTATTGGAAAATACTATCCTCCTGCTAAGATTATATCTATGAGAAGTGAAATAATGAAGTTTAAACAATCTGATAATGAACATGTTGCTCAAGCTTGGGAAAGAATGCAATATTTGGTAAAGAATTGTCCCACTCATGGACTGACTTCTTGGATGATCATCCAAACTTTTTATGCAGGATTGAACTATTCTTCAAGGAACCTATTGGATTCTGCTGCTGGAGGTACCTTTATGACCATTACTTTGGGTGTTGCAACAAAGCTTCTGGATAATATGATGGTTAACTATTCTGAATGGCATACTGAGAGAGCTCCACAAGGTAAGAAGGTAAATTCTGTTGAGGAAACATCCTCCTTGAGTGATAAAATTGATATTATTATGTCTATGATTGTTAATGGGAAAGCCCATATTGATCCAAATAATGTTCTTTTAGCCTCTTTGGTTGCTCAAGAAGAGCAAGTTGATGTGAACTTTATAAGAAATAATAATTTTAGCAATAATGCCTACAGGAATAATTTTGGTAACAACAATTATAAGCCATATCCTCCCAACAATGGTAATGCTTATGGAAATTCTTACAACAATAATAGGAGTTCTCCCTCTGAACTTGAAGTTATTGCTTAAGGACTTTATTAGTAAACAAACTGCTTACAATAAAACTATTGAGGAAAAACTCTCTAATGCTGAAAGAAATATAGCATCTTTGGCTGAAGCTCAATCTTCTTTGAATAAAATGGCTGCTAAACCTGAGACTATTGATAATCCCTTTGCATCCACTAATGCCATACAAGTAAGAATTGATGAAAATGTTAGACTATTAGCTGAATTGCATGCTAAGTGGGAAAGAGAAGATGAAATTGCTAGAAACATTAGTGTTTCTACTATCACTACCACTAGTGTTAAGGCTAGTAATAGTTCTACTACTTTAGATGATAATTATGATTTTGATATTGATGGTTGCAATATCTCTGAAGTTATTAAGTTCCTACAAAAGGTTGCTAAAAGTCCTAATGCTAGTGCTATGAATATGGCCTTTACAAAACACATTACTAATGTTCTCATAAAGATTAAAGAAGAAAAGATGAAACATAAAGCTTCTATTCCTATAAAACAAGAAGATGGTTGGGAACCCATCATTAATAGGAAAGTGAATGATTTTGATTTCAAAGCTTTATGGGATCTTGATAGTAGTGTTTCTATTATGCCTAGAAGGATTTATGATACGCTTGATTTGCCATCACTTGAAGATTGTTATTTGAATGTCCCACTTGATGATAATGTTAAAAAGAAACTCATGGGGAGTATTAATGATGTTCTTATTATGGTTAACAATGCCTATGTCCCTGTTGATTTCTATGTTTTGGATGTTGAATGCAATGCTTTTTGTCCTATTAGTTTGGGAAGACCTTTGCTTAGAACTATTGGTGCCATTATTGGTATGAAAGAAGGCACCATTAAATATCAACTCCCACTCAAGAAAGGTATAGAACACTTCCCTAAGAAGAGAGAGAAGAATTCTTTTGCCTCTCATATGAAAACAAAATTTGCTCTTAATGCTTCTTCATTTGATAACACATGATCCTTTTTCTTGCTTCTTATGCCTAACTTAAAGGCTTTAAAGAAAAGTACTTATTGGAGATAACCCAAAAGTTTTAGATGAGTCTTGGAAGTTATTACTTCAGTAATAACAGCTCCTTATCCTTATTATTTTCTTTTTGTGCCAAGAGTAACCTCTAATGAGAGAGAAGTAATGATTGGGAAAGTTGCTGTCCCGAAACAGATTTCTGTGCTTCACCGTAAAAATTCATGTAAAATCTCTGTACGTCATTTTGAGGTGTGGATTTTTGTTCTTCTGCCCCAGGTTGTTATCTAACTTTCGTTAGTTCAACGCTTTTTTATTGAGCAACAGAAGGTCTTTGAAAAAATTCGTCTTTACTTGCTGGTCTGTTTTGATAGATTTCTGCCATTTTCTGCATTTGCTTCTTGTTGGTTCCTTTTTGAGTTCTTTTGGGGAATTGAGCTTTTTGAGGGAAGTGCTACAATAGCTAGTGTTTAGTGGAAGTTTTATTGGTGTTGGAACTGAACCTAAAGACTTATTATCTTGAGTGCACTAATGTTGCTAATAAAGATTGTGTGAAGTTTTGTATGAAGGAAAAATTTCAAGTGTATGGAAGGAATAAGTAATGAGATGAAGGATGGACTAAAGCTCAAGCTTGGGGATGCCACGCGTGTCACCCCAAGAAATATCCAAGAAGTACAAGCGTCAAAGCTTGGGGATGCCCAAGGCATCCCCTTCTTCATCAATAAAAATCCCAGGTTTCTTCCAAACGCTTCATTTTTATTGTTTCATGCACAGTTGTGTTGTTCTTGGAGAGTCTTCTTTTTTGTTTTTCTTTTGGTTTTTCGTTTGCTTAGTTTGCTAAATAAATTGGTTGGACCCCCTCTTTCATACATTGGTTTTCAAATAGTTTGGTTTGGTTTGGAAAAGAGTAGGAAAGTTCATGCTTAAGTGGTAAAGAGGGCTTGTTTTTGACTGTGGCCTATGCTTTGTCATGCCATGCTTGATATTGTTTTGGCTTTACACTTAGTATTTTTTGCTATAGCATTACTTGTTATAAACAATTGAGATTGCTTAATGTGCCTTGGATGAATCATGCGTTGTTTTAGCATATTAAAGCATAGTATTGTGGTATTCTCCTTTGATGCTTTATTTGGGTTGACTTGGAGCATGCTCACACCATGTTATGACTATCTCAAGTCACCATAAGCCTTTAAGATCCTTTAGTTTTCAACTTGTAGTATCACTTTATGCTTTGATCAATGATGTTTTGTCGCTCTGCATGATTATGGCCATTATTGCTCTCTTAGTTTGTCGCTCCCAGTCTTTTTCTAGCCTCCGCAACCAAGTATGAGTTCCACTCATGCATCCAACTCCTTAAACCAAGTTATTCCAAAGAGTCCAACATACCTGCCTCTTAGCATATGCTATTCCAAGTATATTCATGTTTTTGTTGACCTTCCAAATTAAACTTGTTCTGAGAAAACTAGTGATTAAAGCTCTCACGAACTTGACGGCACACTTTACTTTTCTTGCCCTTAATAAACTTGAACCATTGTGTCGTCTATGTTGTATATGCTTGCACTTATTTGTTGGGGATTAGTAGAACCATACTATCATGGGGAACGCTTTCAACATTGCACTGGTACTTTGTACCTAGTTGATATCATGCTCTTTTGTCTATGGATGTCGTCGGTGTGAAATGAAAGGGGAGCTTGTAAGCCCATGGAGTTATGTATATGTGTTAGAGAAACGCCTGGGCCACTGGCCTAATCCATGCTGACATGGTGGAAACCTGCAGCGTAACCATAATGAGCTGTCTATGAATCATTCTTCTTATAAAAAAAGAGTCCTATATTGAGAAAAAAGAGAAAAAGAAAAAAAGAGATTATGAAAAGAGGAAAGAGATAAAAAAGCACCATATTCCCATGGTAAATAAGAAGATTGCTGAGATGCTCGTTGTCTGCTTGCCTTGTCATTTTGATATGGGGATTCTTCCGTATCATCGGGCAAGGGGTACCCCATTGGCGGTTATCTATGATACACATGTACTTACAATGACAAGAACTTACCGGTGACTAAACTTGAGTAGCATGAAGAGCGGCTCTCGTATTCAAGGGACATGAGATTTCTAACTTATACTTCGTCAAGCATGTACACCATAGTTTGTTCACTTTAACCTTAATCACTTCAAGATGCTTATGATAGGGGCAATGAGAGCTGAAAGCTATTAAGTACCATATTTTTGGAAGCTCTTTATGAGACTTGAATCCCTACTTCCTTCTATGAAGGCCTTTCTTCCACTTTTATATTGAGTCTCCAACTTCTATCTTTATGCACCTACTTTGAGAGCATAGTGGCCATTCTTAGTTCTATGTGCATTGTCCCAAGACTTGTTGATTGATGCATACCTTGATATTGCTTGTTTTAAACTATTTGTATCTAGTCACTCTTATAAACTTTGAAGGTGTCCTATGTATTTATATTTTCTACTCTATGAGGGACAAGCTGAATACTATTATGCTATGTTTTCTTTATGTGAAACAAACAAACGTCTTGCAAAGCATTGTTATTCATGAATCTTTTGTTTGTGCCTTTTCATGTTGCAACATAGTTTCTTTGTCTTATTGCTAGAATTTTGTATTTCATGTTATGATTGAAGTACTATGATCCCAGCTTTGAATGTTTTACAGATACTTTGATCAAGTTTATGATGGTGCATGTCACCTCAAAAATTATTCTTTCTTTTTATCACTTACCTACTCGTGTACGAGAAGGAGTTAAGCTTGGGGATGTTGATACATTACAAATGTATCTATAATTTTTTATGTTCCATGCTTGGTTTTATCTACTTTCTTGTGTTTTGTCCACACTTTGGAGTACTTTTCATATGATTTCTTGGACTAACCTATTAACAACAGCCATTGTGCCAGCTGCCTGTTTTCCGCTGTTTTTGGTTCCAGGAAAGTCAGAAAATGAATATTCTCAGAATTGGATGAGACAAAAGCCAAAGTCATTATTTTACCGAGGGACACCTGGAGCCAGAATACGAGCTAGAGAGGGGCTGGGGCCCGGCCACACCACCTGGCTGCGCGGCCAGGCCTGGCCCGCGCCAGGGGGTGGTCTGGCCGCCCTAGGCACCCCCTCAGCCTCTCCTTCCGCCTATATATTTCCTCTGATACGGAAACCCTAAGGACCCGATCAAAAATCCACGAAAGAGTCTGTAGCCGCCGTCATCTCCATCCCTAGATCAGGAGGGATCTGAAGCTCTTCCCGGCACCCTGCCGGAGAGGGGAATTCACCCTGGAGGCCTTCTTCATCATCATGCAAGCCTCCAGTGTGATGCGTGAGTAGTTCATCTCTGGACTACGGGTCCATGTAGTAGCTAGATGGATGGTTCTCCTCCTTTGTGCTATCATGTTTAGATCTTGCGAGCTCTGTTCATGATCAAGATCATCTATTTGTAATTCTGCATGTTGTGTTTGCGGGGATCCGATGGATATTGAGATGCTATTTCAGATTGATTATTGATTCTATCATGTATTTGTTATTTGTGATCTTGCATGCTTTCTGCTGTTAGTAGCTATCTTGGCCAAGTAGATGCTAGTAACTCCAAGAGTTAGTATTTATGCTCGATAGTGGGTTCATGCCTCTAGTAATCTGGGGAAGTGACAGAAATCTCTAAGGTACTAGATGTGTTGTTGCTACAAGGGATAAAACAACAATCCTTTGTTCATAGAAAAATCGTATTGTTTACTTTACACGCAATTCGTAATGCAATTATCCGTTGCTTGCAACTTAATACTGGAGGGGGTTCGGATGATACCCTGAAGGTGGATTATTAGTCATAGATGCAGTTCGATGGCAGTCTATGTATAATGTTGTAATGCCCAATCGAATCTCAAAGGAGTCAAGATGATTAGTATATTCTTGTATGCTTTCTCGATGTTTGTCAATTGCCCCGCTGTAATTTGTTCACCTAGCATGTTATCTATCTTAAGGAGAGCCACCTCTAGTGAACTATGGACCCTGGTCCTTTCTTTTACTTTCAATCTACAAACTGTTTACTGCTTTGTGTTTACTTTCTGCAAACTATTACTTCCTTCCATTCGATACGTTTAATCCTTTGCTTTTAGCAAAACCGGTGAGATTGAAAACCTCATCGCAGGTTGGGGACAGAGTTTTGTGGTTGTGTTGTGCAGGTCTCCACGTTGCTGCTGGCACCGGTAGTGCACCCTGCCAACGTTCAGCTAGCAACAACTTTGGGGTGTTTCCTTGCTCCTACTAGATTGATAAGCTTGGTTTCGTACTGAGGGAAAACTTGCTGCTGTGCTCATCATACCTTCCTGTTGGGGTTCCCCAACGAGCTCGATATATTTTGGGCCATCAGTTAGCACTACTTGCTTAGATCAAGTAGCTTCTCCTTTGAAGCAATGGTCGTGCACATGTACTCTGTAGCTACTCCCTCCGTTTTAAAATATAAATATGTTTTAGCTTTTGTGAAACAAATGTATCTAGACTCTTTTTAGTGTGTAGTTCGGAGTGAACCCATATACTAGAAAGGTCTAGATACACTCGTTTCACAAATGCTAAAACATCTTATATTTTGAAACGGAGGGAGTACTACGTATGTTTTATTGCAGTCAGGTTACTCATATTTACTTTATTATTTTTTCTTATAATATTTAACATGCTACAATTTAGTCCACTGAATCGTACTTCCTTTAGAAAATCCAGGTACTTCTCTCAGCCGTTGTTGGCACCACACTCATTAATAGTAGAGAAGATCGGATCAGGAGACAATGATATGGTGTTTGCTGTGCCATTTAACAGGGAATGTTCGTTTGCGGTACCAAACTTGGTGGGTGAGTGCACCGCGGTACCCGAGTTGCCATCCGTCGCGCGGAGGGGCCATAGTAGATTCGCCAATTGTCCAGAAGGGCCAAATGGGGGTGAATACAAATCTAACAGCCAAACGGTCATTTGAACCAGACGAAAAATGGTTGAACTCAAATACCGCCGTTAAGTCAACTCTTCTTGGCCCGCCATGTTAGTATTCCCCGTTATCTTTTGCGGTCGTGGACTAGCTTACCCCTGCGTGGACCAGATCCCTGAGTGGACGAGATCTATTTCTTTGCTCTGCTTTGGTCTTCTCCCCTGCCCCCCTCCCCATAACATTTGCTCAGCTCCGACTGCTCGTCTCAGATCGGAGCTTGCACTTGCTCTAATTTGCGTCTCCGCCATGTCTGGTCAACCTCCCACGCCTATAATCGAAGCTTGCAGCCGTCGCCATTGCATCGTCCGCCGTATCGGAGCTTCGCGTCCCCGGACTAATATCTCGCCTCTGGATAGTCCTTCTCGCACGGCGGAGCGCGTCCCGTCGGGCGATCCAGGCCAGCGACCGGCCTCGGGAAGTTGCGTGCTGCCGCGCACCCCAGGCATGGTAGCCCTGGCACAGCAGTTCGACGACCACGCTCTCATGGCCACCATGCTGGGCATCCGTCCTGCCGTGTCGCCGACAGAGTTGCTATCGGCTTTCAGGTCTCGTTTTGGGATCAGACGAAATGAGGTCAACATTGAGGTATGCACGCTGCCATTCGATTTTTTCGTCCGGTTCGAGCACAGCTCAGACACCGAGCGTGTTCTGCATTCTTCCCGTTATTTCGAGTGCTGTGGGGAGAAAATGAGCTTCATGCGTTGGCATCGCGCCTGTGGGTGGGACGATCGCTTGGGGCAGCTTCATTTCTTCTCCAAACTCGGCTTTGACGGCCTCCCATTGGATGCTTGGGAGCCGAAGGCCCTCAAGCAGGTCGTCAGTAGCCTTGGCGGCGAGCTGGTGGAAATCGTGCCACCGAGCGACTGATGGGTCATCGAGGTAAAGGCGTGGCTAACAGATCCTGACGCCGTTCCTAAGATGTACGAGGTGTAGATTCCAAGCAGGGTAGGGCGACAACTTTGCTGGAAGCACCCGGTCATCATCCACCTGGAGGAGGTTCTGGACTCGGTACATGGCATTCAGGGCCCCGAAGAGGCTGCCAGAAAGCGCCCTCGTCGCCTGCAGTGTTGGCCTGGAAGGATCGATGGCACAGGACAGCCACCATTTCGCGACGGGGCACACAGTTTCGGTGGGGGGACCGGGCTTGGACGAACGGGTGGTTCTGATTTTCCTCGAGTGAAGACAGAGCTCTAGTGAATTGTCGTGGTATGTGTGGCTAATGAATTTGTAGTATGGAGAGCGTAGCAGGAAGTTAGCATCGACTAAAAATGTGTAATAGTTTGAATCGATGTAGTACACGTGTGTAATAGTTTGAAGTAGTATGTGTGTGTAATAGTTTGAATCGATGTAGTATGTGTGGGTAATGAATTTGATGTAGTTTGTGTGCGTGTAATAGTTTGAATCGATTTAGTTGAACACTGTGCTTTATAATTTCTGTGAATAACCAAGGACAACCTCATAAAAAGAGGGTGGTCTGGCAATGAGCAATGTCAATTTTGTGGATGCTAGGAAAATGTAGTCCATCTCCTCTTCAAGTACTCCCTCCGTTTCAAAATATAAGATGTTTTAGCTTTGTGAATGGAGCGTATCTAGACATCTTTTAGTGATGGTGCTTTCTAAACCTAGATGAACCTACATACTAAAAGGGGACTAGATACACTTCATTCACAAAGCTAAAACATCTTATATTTTGAAACGGAGGGAGTACAAGGTAGCTACATTTGTAACACGTTGAACTGCAGGACCATTTTGCAGGCAACACAAGACAAAGGAAAAAATGGTTTACATCACAGACAGCAGACGCAAAATCTGTAGTCTAGGATAAAAAGATGCCAGTTAACTGGATTGAACCACGACTAGTAATTGAAGGAAATAGGTACTTGATAGTATTTGCTTACAACAGTAGTACTTCCATACAAAAGGGTCTTATACCTGCACAAAAGTGGGCTAAACTTCCTACTAGTTTATAGAACAATTCGTCAGCATTTCATCTACAAAAGCCATTCTTCAGTCTGAACTTAACTATTCTGCATTGAAGAAACTACAGATCTCCACCAGAAAAGTTGGCTAGCCAATTGCCTTGAGAGGACATAAGTTCTTTGATCATTTAACCCAAACTGATCTATTGCCTTCCTGCCAAACTATAAGAAATCTGCATCGTTCATGCACGAGCGATTTGCGTGCACTAGTCCCGGTTCAGTTGGACCATCCGCACCGCTGCAACGATTTCTTCGAAACTGAAATTTGACTTCTCCTTCTCGGGATCGTAGGTCCGTGTGAACTCGAACCTGAATTCCGGGGCTGAGATGATGCCCGCCGCCGGCTCCGGCTGTCGAACAATCCAGCATGCTGAGTGTAGATGCTTGGTCGCCGCCACGGTACGACCTTCGACGGTGTGTAGGATGGAGCGTCTTTGCCGCAGACGGCGTGCTCCCAGCCTACCCCACTGAGGTAAGGTAGTCCGCGCTGAAGCATGGACGCGAGAGTTCCTAGACCTTGGCACTGCCCTGTTCAAGGGTGTGTACCCTCGTCGGCGGCATGCTCTCATGAACGATTTGATACGTACCTTGTTCCCATTGCCTAGAGAATGCCGTAATGCCGCCGCGTGATTTCTCCACATTGCTCTCTTGGCCCTGCTTGCCGCATCTGGCGCCGACGACGGCGCAGTCGCCGCCGCGGCCGATTCGGCACATTCGGGAAAATCATCCGCCTGGCAGGGCAATGGGAGACAGGCCTTGAAGTAGAGCTTCATGGCCTACCTTAGAGGGGCTAAATACCCCAGTTTCGGCGGCTGTCGCGGCGGCGGCGGCGGCTTAGGCGGGGCCATGTTACCCTAGTTGGTGCGGCGCTGAGGAGCTGCGCAAGGTGAACTGTGGTTAGTCGGAGAAGGGGAGTGAAAGACTGACAGTAGGTTTGGACTACAGGCACGCGTGAAAATAACCATTTCCCATTTCCTTAGAGGGTAATAATTCGACACTCGTTGCATTAACATCTCAATCTTTATTTCCCTTCTCAGCATAAGAGTGTGAACGTATTAAAAAGATCGGTCGTGGCTATCCACCTCATCGGGCAATGTACCAGGACAGGTAGGAGACGGGACCGGGTTTCATTTTAGAAATGTTGACGATTGTGCCCTTATGTTTATACGATATTATTTATATGCCACCATGTACCGTCGAGCGTAGCAACACCATCAAAAACAGGGGATAACGACGTGGCGTGTTTTATTTTTTTAAAGGGCATCAGAAACAGGGGATGCCGACGTGGCATGTTTTCTGACTGGCGGGCCTGCCCCCTCCACCTTCGACGGTGCGCATCCCAGGTTCGAGGGGTGGTGCCGCCCACCAACACATTATTGTGCAATTTTCCATGTGGGACCTGAATTCCAGTGCTGAGCTGATGCCCGTGTCGAACACAGAGAATTCTGAAAGAAGCTACTAAAAATAAATACTTTGAATTCTGCATGCAAGTTTTGATCAAACAGACTGACATGTGGGACCTGCTAAAAATTCCATGAAGCGCTCCCCGTGCATAGTGCGCTGATAGGTGGCATGTTTTCTGACAGGCGGGCCCGCCTCCTCCAGCTACGACGGCGCGCGTCCTAGGTTCGAGGGCTGGTGCCGCCCACCAACACATTATTGTGCAATTTTCCATGCTTTGTCGCAACCAGCTCTGCTCCGCTCCTCTCCTCTGCTCCTGCCGCCGCCACTCCGCTCAGTCGTGCACCGCTCTCATCGTCCCCTTGGGCCGTCGTCCTCCCGCCCTCCCCTCCCTACCATCCCCTCACGTCCCCTCCCCTCCCCTCACTGCCTATCTCCTTGCCGCCGCCCACCGCCCATGCGCGTCTAGAAACGAAAACTGAGAGTCGCCCGTTAGGTTAGGGGACCAAGGACACTGGTGATCCGGATCCCGCTCGGAGATGGATCCTACGAGGCTTGAGAGCACGGATATGGGTCCTGCACGGCTGGAGAGCACGGAATCTCCTTCAAGTCTGGAGAGCACAGAGGACAACGAAACGGGGGAGAGGTAGCGGGGTGCAGAGCTTTGGAGGATGGAGCCCGAAGAAGGTGCCATGCGTCCACATTGAAAGGTAAGAACTGTGATTCCTTATCTGCATACCCCAATTAGCATTTATAGTCCCGTGGTGATGCCAAGGATATGGGTTGGTAACCGCAGGACGTCTGTACAGCTTGTCCTTGAGCATGACGCTTTGTCAAGCAAGCATGAAGGCACTGAAACGTGTGGCGGTGCGGATGATGATGAGAAAGCATATCCAGACGTGGCTGCTGGCCCTGATAGGATGGAGAGTAGGGAATATTTGGTTGATTTGAAATTTGAGCCTAACTATGGGACTGATGAGGAAGAGGAATGTGAAGATGTGGAAATGGGATGTAGATACGATGACGAAGACGTGGACAGGCCAGTGATACACTTTGACAGGGACAATCCTACAATTGATAAGGGGACTGTCTTTGATAATGTGGAGGACTGCAGATATGCAGTTGCAACCTATGCAATCAGAGTTGGGTTCGAATTTATCATTGAAAAGAGCGACCGAAAGAGATTTAGGGTGCACTGTAGGGAAAGTAATGTGTGTAAATGGAGATTACATGCATCTCCAATGCGGGGTGGATACCCATTTCAGGTTGCAATAGCTACATTTAGTTTCAGTCTTTCTCATATTTATTCTACTGATAACTAGCTCTGAATTATTTGGATTCTTATCAAATGCAGATCAAAGTAAACACGAAGGAACACAACTGCCCTAATACTTCTTTAAGTGGTAAAATTAGACCGGCGAATACCAAGTGGATTGCTGCTACTGTACTTGACTGGGTGAGGCAGGATCATAACATTAGACCAGCTGAACTTAGAGGAAAGATTAGCAAAAAGTTTAACGTTCTGATTCCTTAGCACAAAGTCTTTGATGGGAAGGAGATGGCTCTAGACTTCATTAAAGGCAAGTGGAATGACAGTTTTCATATGTTGTATAGTTTCAAAGCTCAGGTAGAGAAAACATCACCTGGTAGTGTTGTTGACATTGATTACGAGGTTGTGAAAGGGAGAGAGAAGGTCTCGAGGGGGGTTAGGTATAAGCAGGCAGATAAGATATGCTTCAGAAGATGTTTTGTCTGCCTGATGGCATGCTGGAAGGGGTTCCTAGACGGCTGCAGGCCATACTTGGCAATAGGCGCAACTTCTTTAACAGGGAAGTTTAGGGGACATGTTGCTTCTGCTTGTGCTTTGGACGCGCATAATTGGCTTCTACCCGTAGCTTATGCTGTTCTTGAGGGTGAATCAAATGAAAGCTGGACATGGTTCATGCAGAGACTACGGGAAGTAATTGGTCACCCTGAAGGCTTGGTGATACACACCGGTGCATCTTAGGGTCTTTAGAATGCTGTTGATGCTGTGTTTCCTGGGGTTGAGCATAGGGAATGCATGCGGCACCTTGCTACTAACTTCATGAAGAAGTTCGAAGGAAAGACCTTTGAAGAGGACTTGTGGCGGTTAACATACACATACATCCCAAGCACGCATGCTACTTACTTGCAGAACATGTATGTAGTTCCAAACGTGAAAAAAATACCTTGAGGAACATCACACCAAGCTATGGGCCAGAAGCATGTTTGGTGAGTTAAACAAGGTGGATTTTGTATGCAATAATTTGGCAGAGAGTTTTCAATGATAAGATTTCGGGCATGAAGACACTTGGAATTATTATTTTGTTTGATGCAATAAGACAGTGCATAATGGTGAAGATAGATTTAAGGCAAATAATTTGTGCAAGAAATTTTTTAGGCCATAAAATAGTTCCAAAGGTGGTTATGTTACTGAATGCAAGAACCAGGGCAATGAGAACGATAAAGATGAGGGTGGTCAGAAGTTCCAGAACATTGGCTGAGCTTTATGCAGAATACAAGCGTGGAAGTGAACGGAGGTATACTTTAGACATTGGAAATAAGACTTGTTCATGCAGGCAGTGGCAGATTACTGGTCTGCCATGTCACCATGCAATTTACTTCATCTTAAAGCTTAGAGGTAACGGAGCTGAAATAGAGAACTATGTCGACAACTATTTCTCCGTGGACAAGTTTGCTGCAACTTATGCAGAAAACGTACCACCTATGGCCGATGAAAATGATTGGGATATTGGCGATCCAGGGTTCAAACTTCAACCACCAGTTCTTAGGAGGCCACCTAGGAGGCCTAGAAAGCTAAGGACCATAGCCTCCACCGATAAAGGTCCAAGGCTTGGTGCTAGGAAAAGGAAATGCGGACGTTGTGGCGGATTCGGCCATATCAAGAGGTTGTGCAAAAACCCAGTTACACGTGCTATTGTCCCTGTTCACACCCCGGTGGCAGAAAATGAGGCTTCTCAGCCAGAACTGGCGGAAGAGCAGCGCGAAGACGGTGATGAACACTCGGAGGAAAACGTACATAAGCAGCCAATTTATGAAGAAGTGGAGGTGCCGGTGAGAAAAGGGTGTGAAAAGAAACAAAAGGGTAAGCGGAACGGGCAGGAAAGGGCAAATAATGGAGGTGTATTAGAATATGAAGAAGTTGCAGGGGTGATTGAGGATGTTCTTGAGGATCTTTCGGCTAATTGCAGGAGAAATAATAAATCCCTGCCAATTTCATCTTTGTACGATTCTCTGGATGAAAGGTAAGCTTAAATTTTTTTATTTGCCATTTTATCATTTTTTTATCCTCATCAACTGATGCTTAATGCAGCGTGGGCTAGCAGACTAATAAGAGGAGCAGAAAGATGCGGGCACAGTAACGTTCTATGTTGAATTGTATCATTGAAACTAAACTTGTCGTGTCGTCTTTATTTATATCTGGCGCGTGCAACGTGTCTGTGATGGGATCATGTGGACCCGATTACATTTTTTTAAAATATTATTACATTAATTTTTTACCTGCGTTTGGACGAGGCTACTAGTTCCCATCTCCCTTGCATTCCCATCTCCTCTGGCGCACTCCAGAATTATGGCTATGCCATCAAGTAGCAGAGTCAGCTATTGTCCCATCAGGTGTGAATGCAATGACTTTGTTTGTTCAGAATTTGACGACTTTTGATTAGTTTGAAAGACAGAGAAACCTAAAACTAAGTCAGTTATATCTGGACAGGAGTAGTACACTATTACAACACGCTCGATCCCTTCTCCTCAGGCGCACTCCAAATTATGGCCGTGCCATCAAGTGCTGGGAGCAGAGTCAGCGTATTGTCCCATCAGATATGCCAGGGAATGCGCGAACTTTATTTTCAAGATCGGACAAGTTTCGATCGACTAGTTTCAAAGACAAAGACAACTAAAACATGGCCAACATATATAGATTATGACGATAATCGACCATGACTCAGGTGACCCAGATCCAAAGAGCGCATTAAGATACCGTACATAGATTTAATGTATGCTTAAGTGGCCCTAATCGACTATGACGCTCCTGCAGTCTCCATCATTGACGTCGTTGTCCGCATCGCCGCCAGCCTTCTCCGCGTAGGAATCAATACCGATGTTCCCGGCAGCGTTCCTCCTCCTCATGGATTCTTCCCGTTGTGCTGCATCGATAACGGTGGAGGTGGTACGCCCAGGCACTGCCTAGAAGCGCTGCCTTCCTTCGGGGTTGCGCAGATTCAGGTGGATCTCCCGCCGGTGGGTTCTGCACAGCTCAATCAACGCAGCCTGCTCCTTCTTGAACAGCTTTCGCCAGTACGCGCTCGTACGCGAGTACCGCGCCATTGCCCTCTTCCGCTCTGACAGCTGGCGGCATCGCTCCTCGATCTGCCTCGCCAACGCATTGTCGCGCAAGAGCGGCGCGACAGGAACCCTGGTGTAGCTGAGCTCGAATCCGGCCGGAAGCCTCGCTAACGGCGGTGCAAGTATGTCGTAGTGGGCGAACATCTGAGCCTCGTGCAAGCTGAGTTTGGGCCTCTCCCTCTCCATGGCGATGAAGGAACACGATCTGATTTTCGGCCCCGAGGTTAAGGGGATAAAGGCAAGGACGTAGGCCCAACGTAGTTGCCACGGCCAATCAGTTCGCAGAACAGACTTCTCGCGGATCGCCCTCGTGAAGGACATCACTATCGTCCACGCACCCCGATCCAACGGCGCCTAACAATCAGGGATCGGGTCTTCTAGAAGCCCAGAGCGGTTGCTGGTTAGTTTTGCGTCCCGATTGTTTGTGGCCAACAGCGGTAGTTGAAAATAATACACACTTCAATGACACTGGTGGATCCATAGGTGGTATGTGAAAAGAACACACATGCAAAATGACTCTGGTTGTTGTTACTAAAAAGAACACACATGCAATGACACTGGTGGATCCATGGGTTGATTGTGAAAAGAGCACACATGCAATGACACCGGTGGATCCATATGTGGTATGTGAAAAGAACACACATGCAATGACTCTGGTTGTTGTTAGTGAAAAGAACACACATGCAATGACACTGGTGGATCCATGTGTGGTCTCTGAAGAGAGCACACATTTCAACGACTCTTGTTGTTGTTAGTAAAAAGAACACACATGCAATGACACTGGTGGATACATGTGTGGTCTCTAAAGAGAACACACATGCAATGACACTGGTTGTTGTTACTAAAAAGAACACACATGCAATGACACTGGTGGATCCATAGGTGGATTGTGAATAGAACACACATGCAATGACACTGGTGGATCCATAGGTGGTATGTGAAAAGAGCACACATGCAAAATGACTCTGGTTGTTGTTACTAAAAAGAACACACATGCAAAAAGACACTGGTGGGATCCATGGGTGGATTGTGAAAAGAAAACACACGCAATGACACTGGTGGATCCATAGGTGGTATGTGAAAAGAACACACATGCAAAATGACTCTGGTTGTTACTAAAAAGAACACACATGCAATGATACCGGTGGATCCATGGGTGGATTGTGAAAAGAACACACATGCAATGACACTGGTGGATCCATATGTGGTATGTGAAAAGAACACACATGAAAAATGACTCTGGTTGTTACTAAAAAGAACACACATTTCAATCACACTGGTGGATCCATATGTGGTATGCGAGAAGAACACACATTTCAATGACACTAGTTGTTGTTACTAAAAAGAACACACATGCAATGACACTGGTGGATCCATAGGTGGTATGTGAGAAGAACACACATTTCAATGACTCTTGTTGTTACTAAAAAGAACACACATGCAATGACACTGGTGGATCCATAGGTGGTATGCGAGAAGAACACACATTTCAATGACTCTGGTTGTTGTTACTAAAAAGAACACACATCCAATGACACTGGTGGATCCATAGGTGGTATGTGAAGAGATCACACATGCAAAATGACTCTAGTTGTTGTTACTAAAAAGAACACACATGCAATGACACTAGTGGATCCATAGGTGGTATGTGAGAAGAACACACATGCAATGACATTGGTGGATCCATGTGTGGTATGTGAAAAGAACACACATGCAATGACTCTGGTTGTTGTTAATGAAAAGAACACACATGCAATGACACTGGTGGATCCATGTGTGGTTTCTGAAGAGAGCACAGATTTCAATGACTCTTGTTGTTGTTAGTAAAAAGAACACACATGCAATGACACTGGCGGATCCATGTGTGGTCTCTGAAGAGAGCACACATTTCAATGACTCTTGTTGTTGTTAGTAAAAAGAGCACACATGCAATGACACTGGTGGATCCATGTGTGGTCTCTGAAGAGAGAACACATGCAATGACACTGGTTGTTGTTACTAAAAAGAACACATGCAATGACACTGGTGGATCCATAGGTGGATTGTGAAGAGAACACACATGCAATGAAACTGGTGGATCCATAGGTGGTATGTGAAGGGAACACACATGCAAAATGACTCTGGTTGTTGGAACTAAAAAGAACACACATGAAAAATGACACTGGTGGGATCCATAGGTAGTATGTGAAAAGAACACACATGCAAAATGACTCTGGTTGTTGTTACTAAAAAGAACACACATGCAATGACAATGGTGGATCCATGTGTGGTCTCTGAAGAGAGCACACATTTCAATGACTCTTGTTATTGTTAGTAAAAAGAACACACATGCAATGACACTGGTGGATCCTTGTGTGGTCTCTAAAGAGAGCACACATGCAATGGCATTGGTTGTTGTTACTAAAGAAAACACATGCAATGACACTGGTGGATCCATAGGTGGATTGTGAAGAGAACACACATGCAATGACACTGGCGGATCGATAGGTGGTATGTGAAGAGATCACACATGCAATGACTCTGGTTGTTGTTAGTGAAAAGAACACACATGCAATGACACTGGTGGATCCATGTGTGGTCTCTGAAGAGAGCACACATTTCAATGACTCTTGTTGTTGTTAGTAAAATGAACACACATGCAATGACGCTGGTGGATCCATGTGTGGTCTCTGAAGAGAACACACATGCAATGACACTGGTTGTTGTTACTAAAAAGAACACATATGCAATGACACTGGTGGATCCATAGGTGGATTCTGAAGAGAGCACACATGCAATGACACTGGTGGATCCATAGGTGGTATGTGAAAAGAACACACATGCAAAATGACTGGTTGTTGTTACTAAAAAGAACACACATGCAATGACACTGGTGGATCCATGTGTGGTCTCTATAGAGAACACGCATTTCAATGACACTGGTGGATCCATATGTGGTATGTGAAAAGAACACACATGCAATGACCCTGGATGTTGTTAGTAAAAAGAACACACATGCAATGACACTAGTAGATCCATAGGTGGTATGTGAGAATAACACACATGCAAAATGACTCTGGTTGTTGTTACTAAAAAGAACACACATGCAATGACACTGGTGGATCCATAGGTGGTATGCGAGAAGAACACACATTTCAATGACTCTGGTTGTTGTTACTAAAAAGAACACACATGCAATGACACTGGTGGATCCATAGGTGGTCTCTGAAGAGAGCACACATGCAATGACACTGGTTGTTGTTACTAAAAAGAACACATGCAATGACACTGGTGGATCCATACGTGGATTGTGAAGAGAACACACATGCAATGACACTGGTGGATCCATAGGTGGTATGTGAAGAGAACACACATGCAAAATGACTCTGGTTGTTGTTACTAAAAAGAACACACATGCAAAATGACATTGGTGGGATCCATAGGTGGTATGTGAAAATAACACACATGCAAAATGACTCTAGTTGTTGTTACTAAAAAGAACACACATGCAATGACACTGGTGGATCCATGGGTGGATTGTGAAAAGAGCACACATGCAATGACACTGGTGAATCCATATGTGGTATCTGAAAAGAACACACATGCAAAATGACTGGTTGTTGTTACTAAAAAGAACACACATGCAATGACACTAGTGGATCCATGGGTGGATTGTGAAAAGAACACACATGCAATGACACTGGTGGATCCATAGGTGGTATGTGAAGAGATCACACATGCAAAATGACTCTGGTTGTTGTTAGTGAAATGAACACACATGCAATGACACTGGTGGAACCATAGGTGGTATGTGAGAAGAACACACATTTCAATGACTCTGGTTGTTACTAAAAAGAACACACATGCAGTGAAACTGGTGGATCCATAGGTGGTATGTGAAGAGATCACACATGCAAAATGACTCTGGTTGTTGTTATTAAAAAGAACACACATGCAAAATGACACTAGTGGGATCCATGTGTGGATTGTGCAAAGAAAACACATGCAATGACACTGGTGGATCCATAGGTGGTATGCGAAAAGAACGGACATGCAAAATGACTCTGGTTGTTACTAAAAAGAACACACATGCAATGACACTGGTGGATCCATAGGTGGTATGTGAGAAGAACACACATGCAATGACACTGGTGGATCCATGTGTGGTATGTGAAAAGAACACACATGCAATGACTCTGGTTGTTGTTAGTGAAAAGAACACACATGCAATGACACTGGTGGATCCATGTGTGGTCTCTGAAGAGAGCACACATTTCAATGACTCTTGATGTTGTTAGTAAAAAGAACACACATGCAATGACACTGGTGGATTCATGTGTGGTCTCTGAAGAGAGCACACATTTCAATGACTCTTGTTGTTATTAGTAAAAAGAACACACATGCAATGACACTGGTGGATCCATGTGTGGTCTCTGAAGAGAGCACACATGCAATGACACTGGCTGTTGTTACTAAAACGAACACATGCAATGACACTGGTGGATCCATAGTTGGTATGTGAAGAGAACACACATGCAAAATGACTCTGGTTGTTGTTACTAAAAAGAACACACATGCAAAATGACATTGGTGGGATCCATATGTGGTATGTGAAAAGAACACACATGCAAAATGACTCTGGTTGTTGTTAGTGAAAAGAACACACATGCAATGATACTGGTGGATCCATAGGTGGTATGTGAGAAGAACACACATGCAAAATGACTCTGGTTGTTGTTACTAAAAAGAACGCACATGCAATGACACTGGTGGATCCATAGGTGAATTGTGAAATGAACACACATGCAATGACACTGGTGGATCCATATGTGGTATGTGAGAAGAACACACATTTCAATGACTCTGGTTGTTGTTACTAAAAAGAACACACATGCAATGACACTGGTGGATCCATAGGTGGTATGTGAAGAGATCACACATGCAAAATGACTCTGGTTATTGTTAGTGAAATGAACACACATGCAATGACACTGGTGGATCCATAGGTGGTATGTGAGAAGAACACCCATTTCAATGACTCTGGTTGTTGTTACTAAAAAGAACACACATGCAATGACACTGGTGGATCCATAGGTGGTACGTGAAGAGATCACAGATGCAAAATGACTCTGGTTGTTACCAAAAAGAACACACATGCAATGACACTGGTGGATCCATGGGTGGATTGTGAAAATAATACACATTTCAATGACACTGGTGGATCCATAGGTGGATTGTGAAGAGAACACACATGCAATGACACTGGTTGTTGTTACTAAAAAGAACACACATGCAATGACACTGGTGGATCCATGGGTGATTGTGAAAAGAGCACACATGCAATGACACTAGTGGATCCATAGGTGGTATGTGAAGAGATCACACATGCAATGACTCTGGTTGTTGTTAGTGAAAAGAACACACATGCAATGACACTGGTGGATCCATGTGTGGTCTCTGAAGAGAGCACACATTTCAATGACTCTTGTTGTTGTTAGTAAAAATAACACACATGCAATGACACTGGTGGATCCATAGGTGGATTGTGAAGAGAACACACATGCAATGACACTGGTGGATCCATAGGTGGATTGTGAAGAGAACACACATGCAATGACACTGGTGGATCCATAGGTGGTATGTGAAAAGAACACACATGCAAAATGACTGGTTGTTGTTACTAAAAACAACACACATGCAATGACACTAGTGGATCCATGTATGGTCTCTGTAGAGAACACGCATTTCAATGACACTTGTGGATCCATATGTGGTATGTGAAAAGAACATACATGCAATGACTCTGGTTGTTGTTAGTGAAAAGAACACACATGGAATGACACTGGTGGATCCATAGGTGGTATGTGAGAAGAACACACATGCAAAATGACTCTGGTTGTTGTTACTAAAAAGAACACACGTGCAATGACACTGGTGGATTATGAAATGAACACACATGCAATGACACTGGTGGATCCATAGGTGGTATGTGAGAAGAACACACATTTCAATGACTCTGGTTGTTGTTACTAAAAAGAACACACATGCAATGACACTGGTGGATCCATAGGTGGTATGTGAAGAGATCACACATGCAAAATGACTCTGGTTGTTGTTACTAAAAAGAACACACATGCAAAATGATACTAGTGGGATCCATGGGTGGATTGTGAAAAGAGCACACATGCAATGACATTGGTGGATCCATAGGTCGTATGTGAAAAGAACACACATGCAAAATGACTGGTTGTTACTAAAAAGAACACACATGAAATGACACTGGTGGATCCATAGGTGGATTGTGAAGAGAACACACATGCAATGACACTGGTGGATCCATAGGTGGTATGTGAGAATAACACACATTTCAATGACTTTGGTTGTTGTTAGTGAAAAGAACACACATGCAATGACACTAGCGGATCCATGTGTGGTCTCTGAAGAGAGCACATATTTCAATGACTCTTGTTGTTAGTAAAAAGAACACACATGCAATGACACTGGTGGATCCATGTGTGGTCTCTGAAGAGAGCACACATGCAATGACACTGGTTGTTGTTACTAAAAAGAACACATGCAATGACACTGGTGGATCTATAGGTGGATTGTGAAGTGAACACACATGCAATGACACTGGTGGATCCATAGCTGGTATGTGAAGAGAACATACATGCAAAATGATTCTGGTTGTTGTTACTAAAAAGAACACACATGCAAAATGACACTGGTGGGATCCATAGGTGGTATGTGAAAAGAACACACATGCAAAATGACTCTGGTTGTTGTTACTAAAAAGAACACACATGCAATGACACTGGTGGATCCATGGGTGGATTGTGAAAAGAGCACACATGTAATGACACTGGTGGATCCATATGTGGTATGTGAAAAGAACACACATGCAAAATGACTGGTTGTTATTACTAAAAAAGAACACACATGCAATGACAGTGGTGGATCCATGGGTGGATTGTGAAAAGAGCACACATGCAATGACACTGGTGGATCCATAGGTGGTACATGAAGAGATCACACATGCAAAATGACTCTGGTTGTTGTTAGTGAAATGAACACACATGCAATGACACTGGTGGATCCATAGGTAGATTGTGAAGAGAACACACATGCAATGACACTGGTGGATCCATAGGTGGTATGTGAGAAGAACGCACATTTCAATGACTCTGGTTGTTGTTACTAAAAAGAACTCACATGCAATGACACTGGTGGATCCATAGGTGGTATGTGAAGAGATCACACATGCAAAATGACTCTGGTTGTTGTTACTAAAAAGAACACACATGCAATGACACTGGTGGATCCATAGGTGGATTGTGAAATGAACACACATGCAATGACACTGGTGGATCCATATGTGGTATGTGAGAAGAACACACATTTCAATGACTCTGGTTGTTGTTACTAAAAAGAACACACATGCAATGACACTGGTGGATCCATAGGTGGTATGTGAAGAGATCACACATGCAAAATGACTCTGGTTATTGTTAGTGAAATGAACACACATGCAATGACACTGGTGGATCCATAGGTGGTATGTGAGAAGAACACCCATTTCAATGACTCTGGTTGTTGTTACTAAAAAGAACACACATGCAATGACACTGGTGGATCCATAGGTGGTACGTGAAGAGATCACAGATGCAAAATGACTCTGGTTGTTGTTACCAAAAAGAACACACATGCAATGACACTGGTGGATCCATGGGTGGATTGTGAAAATAATACTCATTTCAATGACACTGGTGGATCCATAGGTGGATTGTGAAGAGAACACACATGCAATGACACTGGTTGTTGTTACTAAAAAGAACACACATGCAATGACACTGGTGGATCCATGGGTGATTGTGAAAAGAGCACACATGCAATGACACTAGTGGATCCATAGGTGGTATGTGAAGAGATCACACATGCAATGACTCTGGTTGTTGTTAGTGAAAAGAACACATATGCAATGACACTGCTGGATCCATGTGTGGTCTCTGAAGAGAGCACACATTTCACTGACTCTTGTTGTTGTTAGTAAAAAGAACACACATGCAATGACACTGGTGGATCCATAGGTGGATTGTGAAGAGAACACACATGCAATGACACTGGTGGATCCATAGGTGGATTGTGAAGAGAACACACATGCAATGACACTGGTGGATCCATAGGTGGTATGTGAAAAGAACACACATGCAAAATGACTGGTTGTTGTTACTAAAAACAACACACATGCAATTACACTAGTGGATCCATGTATGGTCTCTGTAGAGAACACGCATTTCAATGACACTTGTGGATCCATATGTGGTATGTGAAAAGAACACACATGCAATGACTCTGGTTGTTGTTAGTGAAAAGAACACACATGGAATGACACTGGTGGATCCATAGGTGGTATGTGAGAAGAACACACATGCAAAATGACTCTGGTTGTTGTTACTAAAAAGAACACACATGCAATGACACTGGTGGATTATGAAATGAACACACATGCAATGACACTGGTGGATCCATAGGTGGTATGTGAGAAGAACACACATTTCAATGACTCTGGTTGTTGTTACTAAAAAGAACACACATGCAATGACACTGGTGGATCCATAGGTGGTATGTGAAGAGATCACACATGCAAAATGACGCTGGTTGTTGTTACTAAAAAGAACACACATGCAAAATGACACTAGTGGGATCCATGGGTGGATTGTGAAAAGAAAACACATGCAATGACATTGGTGGATCCATAGGTCGTATGTGAAAAGAACACACATGCAAAATGACTCTGGTTGTTACAAAAAAGAACACACATCCAATGACACTGGTGGATCCATAGGTGGGATGTGAGAAGAACACACATGCAATGACACTGGGGATCCATATGTGGTATGTGAAAGGAACATACATGCAATGACTCTGGTTGTTGTTAGTGAAAAGAACACACATGCAATGACACTGGCGGATCCATGTGTGGTCTCTGAAGAGAGCACATATTTCAATGACTCTTGTTGTTGTTAGTAAAAAGAACACACATGCAATGACACTGGTGGATCCATGTGTGGTCTCTGAAGAGAGCACACATGCAATGACACTGGTTGTTGTTACTAAAAAGAACACATGCAATGACACTGGTGGATCTATAGGTGGATTGTGAAGTGAACACACATGCAATGACACTGGTGGATCCATAGCTGGTATGTGAAGAGAACATACATGCAAAATGACTCTGGTTGTTGTTACTAAAAAGAACACACATGCAAAATGACACTGGTGGGATCCATAGGTGGTATGTGAAAAGAACACACATGCGAAATGACTCTGGTTGTTGTTACTAAAAAGAACACACATGCAATGACACTGGTGGATCCATGGGTGGATTGTGAAAAGAGCACACATGTAATGACACTGGTGGATCCATATGTGGTATGTGAAAAGAACACACATGCAAAATGACTGGTTGTTATTACTAAAAAAGAACACACATGCAATGACAGTGGTGGATCCATGGGTGGATTGTGAAAAGAGCACACATGCAATGACACTGGTGGATCCATAGGTGGTACATGAAGAGATCACACATGCAAAATGACTCTGGTTGTTGTTAGTGAAATGAACACACATGCAACGACACTGGTGGATCCATAGGTAGATTGTGAAGAGAACACACATGCAATGACACTAGTGGATCCATAGGTGGTATGTGAGAAGAACGCACATTTCAATGACTCTGGTTGTTGTTACTAAAAAGAACTCACATGCAATGACACTGGTGGATCCATAGGTGGTATGTGAAGAGATCACACATGCAAAATGACTCTGGTTGTTGTTACTAAAAAGAACACACATGCAATGACACTGGTGGATTATGAAATGAACACACATGCAATGACACTGGTGGATCCATAGGTGGTATGTGAGAAGAACACACATTTCAATGACTCTGGTTGTTGTTACTAAAAAGAACACACATGCAATGACACTGGTGGATCCATAGGTGGTATGTGAAGAGATCACACATGCAAAATGACTCTGGTTGTTGTTACTAAAAAGAACACACATGCAAAATGACACTAGTGGGATCCATGGGTGGATTGTGAAAAGAAAACACATGCAATGACATTGGTGGATCCATAGGTCGTATGTGAAAAGAACACACATGCAAAATGACTCTGGTTGTTACTAAAAAGAACACACATGCAATGACACTAGTGGATCCATAGGTGGGATGTGAGAAGAACACACATGCAATGACACTGGGGATCCATATGTGGTATGTGAAAGGAACATACATGCAATGACTCTGGTTGTTGTTAGTGAAAAGAACACACATGCAATGACACTGGCGGATCCATGTGTGGTCTCTGAAGAGAGCACATATTTCAATGACTCTTGTTGTTGTTAGTAAAAAGAACACACATGCAATGACACTGGTGGATCCATGTGTGGTCTCTGAAGAGAGCACACATGCAATGACACTGGTTGTTGTTACTAAAAAGAACACATGCAATGACACTGGTGGATCTATAGGTGGATTGTGAAGTGAACACACATGCAATGACACTGGTGGATCCATAGCTGGTATGTGAAGAGAACATACATGCAAAATGACTCTGGTTGTTGTTACTAAAAAGAACACACATGCAAAATGACACTGGTGGGATCCATAGGTGGTATGTGAAAAGAACACACATGCGAAATGACTCTGGTTGTTGTTACTAAAAAGAACACACATGCAATGACACTGGTGGATCCATGGGTGGATTGTGAAAAGAGCACACATGTAATGACACTGGTGGATCCATATGTGGTATGTGAAAAGAACACACATGCAAAATGACTGGTTGTTATTACTAAAAAAGAACACACATGCAATGACAGTGGTGGATCCATGGGTGGATTGTGAAAAGAGCACACATGCAATGACACTGGTGGATCCATAGGTGGTACATGAAGAGATCACACATGCAAAATGACTCTGGTTGTTGTTAGTGAAATGAACACACATGCAACGACACTGGTGGATCCATAGGTAGATTGTGAAGAGAACACACATGCAATGACACTGGTGGATCCATAGGTGGTATGTGAGAAGAACGCACATTTCAATGACTCTGGTTGTTGTTACTAAAAAGAACTCACATGCAATGACACTGGTGGATCCATAGGTGGTATGTGAAGAGATCACACATGCAAAATGACTCTGGTTGTTGTTACTAAAAAGAACACACATGCAATGACACTGGTGGATTATGAAATGAACACACATGCAATGACACTGGTGGATCCATAGGTGGTATGTGAGAAGAACACACATTTCAATGACTCTGGTTGTTGTTACTAAAAAGAACACACATGCAATGACACTGGTGGATCCATAGGTGGTATGTGAAGAGATCACACATGCAAAATGACTCTGGTTGTTGTTACTAAAAAGAACACACATGCAAAATGACACTAGTGGGATCCATGGGTGGATTGTGAAAAGAAAACACATGCAATGACATTGGTGGATCCATAGGTCGTATGTGAAAAGAACACACATGCAAAATGACTCTGGTTGTTACTAAAAAGAACACACATGCAATGACACTGGTGGATCCATAGGTGGGATGTGAGAAGAACACACATGCAATGACACTGGGGATCCATATGTGGTATGTGAAAGGAACATACATGCAATGACTCTGGTTGTTGTTAGTGAAAAGAACACACATGCAATGACACTGGCGGATCCATGTGTGGTCTCTGAAGAGAGCACATATTTCAATGACTCTTGTTGTTGTTAGTAAAAAGAACACACATGCAATGACACTGGTGGATCCATGTGTGGTCTCTGAAGAGAGCACACATGCAATGACACTGGTTGTTGTTACTAAAAAGAACACATGCAATGACACTGGTGGATTATAGGTGGATTGTGAAGTGAACACACATGCAATGACACTGGTGGATCCATAGCTGGTATGTGAAGAGAACATACATGCAAAATGACTCTGGTTGTTGTTACTAAAAAGAACACACATGCAAAATGACACTGGTGGGATCCATAGGTGGTATGTGAAAAGAACACACATGCGAAATGACTCTGGTTGTTGTTACTAAAAAGAACACACATGCAATGACACTGGTGGATCCATGGGTGGATTGTGAAAAGAGCACACATGTAATGACACTGGTGGATCCATATGTGGTATGTGAAAAGAACACACATGCAAAATGACTGGTTGTTATTACTAAAAAAGAACACACATGCAATGACAGTGGTGGATCCATGGGTGGATTGTGAAAAGAGCACACATGCAATGACACTGGTGGATCCATAGGTGGTACATGAAGAGATCACACATGCAAAATGACTCTGGTTGTTGTTAGTGAAATGAACACACATGCAATGACACTGGTGGATCCATAGGTGGATTGTGAAGAGAACACACATGCAATGACACTGGTGGATCCATAGGTGGTATGTGAGAAGAACACACATTTCAATGACTTTGGTTGTTGTTACTAAAAAGAACACACATGCAATGACACTGGTGGATCCATGGGTGGTAGTTGAAAATAATACACATTTCAATGAAACTGGTGGAGCCATAGGTGGTATGTGAAAAGAACACACATGCAAAATGACTCTGGTTGTTGTTACTAAAAAGAACACACATGCAATGACACTGGTGGATCCATAGGTGGTATCTGAAGAGAGGACACATGCAAAATGACTTTGGTTGTTGTTACTAAAAATAACACACATGCAATGACACTGGTGGATCCGTGGGTGGTAGTTGAAAATAATACACATTTCAATGACACTAGTGGATCCATACATGGTATGTGAAAAGAAAACACATGCAAAATGACTCTAGTTGTTATTACTAAAAAGACAAACACATGCAATGACACTGGTGGATCCATGGGTGGATTGTGAAAAGAGCACAGATGCAATGACACTGGTGGATCCATATGTGGTATGTGAAAAGAACACACATGCAATGACTCTGGTTGTTGTTAGTAAAAAGAACACACATGCAATGACACTGGTGGATCCATGTGTGGTCTCTAAAGAGAGAACACATTTCAATGACTCCTGTTGTTGTTAGTAAAAAGAACACACGTGCAATGACCCTGGTGGATCCATGTGTGGTCTCTAAAGAGAGCACACATGCAATGACACTGGTTGTCGTTAATAAAAAGAATGCAATGACACTGGTGGATCCATAGGTGGATTGTGAAGAGAACACACATGCAATGACACTGGTGGATCCATAGGTGGTATGTGAAAAGAACACACATGCAAAATGACTCTGGTTGTTGTTACTAAAAAGAACACACATGCAAAATGACACTGGTGGGATCCATGGGTAGATTGTGAAAAGAAAACACATGCAATGACTCTGGTGGATCCATAGGTGGTATGTGAAAAGAAGACACATGCAAAATGACTCGGGTTGTTACTAAAAAGAACACACATGCAATGACACCGGTGGAGCCATGGGTGGATTGTGAAAAGAACACACATGTGGTGACACTGGTGGATCCATATGTGGTATGTCAAAAGAACACACATGCAAAATGACTCTGGTTGTTACTAAAAAGAACACACATGCAATGACACTGGTGGATCCATGTGTGGTCTCTATAGAGAACACACATTTCAATCACACTGGTGGATCCATATGTGGTATGTGAAAAGAACACACATGCAATGACTCTGCTTGTTGTTAGTGAAATGAACACACATGCAATGACACTGGTGGATCCATAGGTGGTATGTGAGAAGAACGCACATTTCAATGACTCTGGTTGTTGTTACTAAAAAGAACTCACATGCAATGACACTGGTGGATCCATAGGTGGTATGTGAAGAGATCACACATGCAAAATGACTCTGGTTGTTGTTACTAAAAAGAACACACATGCAATGACACTGGTGGATCTATGGTTGGATTGTGAAAGAACACACATACAATGACACTGGTGGATCCATAGGTGGTTTGTGAAAAGAACACACATGCAAAATGACTCTGGTTGTTGTTAGTGAAAAGAACACACATGCAATGACACTGGTGATCCATATGTGGTATGTGAAAAGAACACACATGCAATGACTCTGGTTGTTGTTAGTGAAAAGAACACACATGCAATGACATTGGTGGATCCATAGGTAGTATGTGAAGAGATCACACATGCAAAATGACTCTGGTTGTTGTTACTAAAAAGAACACACATGCAAAATGACACTGGTGGATCCATGAGTGGATTGTGAAAAGAGCACAAATGCAAGACATTTGAATGGTACGGGTGGATCCATAGGAGGATTGTGAAAAGAGATTTTCCCTCTCTCTCTCTGTCACAAATCTCACAAAAAACCCAAACGTGTGGACATTCCAAACATGTGCTCACTCTGGGTGCTATGCCCTGATTGGCTGAGAGATATGTCACGCGGATCGTCTCCACCAACCGTTGATCCCATGTGATCCAACGGGCAGGATAACCCCTCCCTTCTCCACTTTTTTTATGCATGGTCAATCCGTGCCACCTCTCTATCCGTGCCACCGATACTAAACCCCCATAAACTAGTGAAAATCCATCTATCTAACTAAAATAAATGATCATATTTCGAAGAAGCCATCGTCTTCGTCTTCCGGTTCGTCCTCGTCTTCGTCAATGCCATGGTCCCCGCCATCGCCGCCGTCGGTGCCCTCCTATGACGACTCGACACCGCCCCCTTCCTCGAATAAGCGCGCTATCTCCTCGTCAGAGTCCTCCTCCTCCTCCTCTTCGTAGTCCCACGGGTCCACGTCACTCTACTCCGCTCCTGCCTCCAACTGATCGATGAACGCCTCCTCGTTGGCCGAGTCGGACTCGTCCAAATAGCTATCTCCTCTCTTCTTCATGGTCTTCTTCTCGCTCCTCTTCTTGTCCGTACTCGCTGGCGCAACACGCGCCCCCGTCCTGGCTGCTACTTTGCGCTCGTCCGACACTACAGGTACCCAACGCTCCTCCTGCGCGGCCGGTACGAGCTTCGACGTCGTGGTGTCCTCGAGTGCCGATGTCGATGGATCCTGGCGCGGTCGGACACGACGTGCTGCCTCAGCAGGCGACTCGCGAGCGCAGATGATGCAGCGAAGAGTCGGGGACGCAGGACGGTCAGTGGACGGCTTGGACCTGTCATTGCCACGGCAAGGGGGCATCGTGCTCGAGGTAGTTGCTCCGAATGGTCGATGGCGGGTACACAAAGTGGGGTGCGGATATGATCAAGGACGAGCAGCGGTTTCGTGCGGCGTGTCCACGCGTGCATTTGTCGATTATCAAAAAAAAGAAGAAAGAAGTAATATCTCGCGTACTGAACATAATTTGATCACAACTAAAGTGGCATAGTGTATTCTAGACTCGTAAATATCCCGTTCGTGCCTGTCACGTGGAGTTCGACGGAGTTGGATGTGCCGACGTGATCGTGCAGCAGTTGCGCGCGTCATTGCCCCATCAACACGTGACACACGCACGCGGGATGTGCGCGCCGATTCCCGTGACGACCACCTGGCTCGCCCTCCCCTTATCATATACTGGATTTTGGGCGGCGCCGAAGACCATTGAAGTGTCCATCGCAATAAATACAAGTCCCATCGATTCCCTACCCCTGCCTCCTTGGCTTCTTTGAGAAGGTATACCATACACGGTGGTCTTGTATATTAGTACTAGTACTACTGGACCACGACCTGTACTGTTTACTCTTCTCCCACACTAATAATCACTACCTCCTTCCTCCTGCCTCCGCCACACTCACCCTGCAAGCCATGGCACCACTGAGGAGGGGGAGAGGCCGGTCAATGATCCTCACGGAGAAAGGGAGAGAAATCGCCACGAGGCACTTCTTGCTCTACCAGCCGCTCAAGCCCACCCTCTCATCGAGGCCCAATCACCCCCGACAATGGCGCCGAATGTTCTAGCAGGCGCTCCCGGTACGGTCTCCTTATTCTACTTCTTCTCCATCTCCCTCTCCATCATGATCTTAATCAGCTTCTTCTTGTTTTTCTTCTTCTTCTGGCTCTTCCTCTTCTACGTATTACAGGTCGGCCGTGGAGCCCGAATCCACCACGACGGAGGCGTTGCAGGACCCGTTCGGCCCCGTTCCATGTCTCAGCGAGGTAGCAAATCTCCACGCTGTTATTTCTCCGAGTTATGATGTGGATTTCTTCTTCTTTTGCGAGTTGTATTTGTTTTCATGAATATGACTGGATCTCTTGGTCTTTCCTTAATACCGCTGTTCATAGATTCACTATAGATCTCCAGGTCCATTTTTTAACACTGCGGCCAATAGATTCAATGGAGATTTTTTTATCTGTATTAGTATTCACTTGGGACCTGGAGTGCAATTGTAGAATTCCTATTTCAATTAACATGAACGATGCAGCGATCGAAGGCCGAGTACCGTGAGAAGGTGGTCGCGATCAGTTCCAAGATTGCCAACCAACATGAGCTTGCACGCTCCCTCACCCAAGCTAATGAGAGCCTACGCAAGCAATTATCTGTGCAGAAGGAAATCTCGCTAGATTTTGCACGTGACGTTGTTAGGCTGCAGAAAGTGCTCGACAGTAACTTGATTAGGCAAGAACAGGCCATCAAGATAATCAACGAGCTCATGGATGAGAAGAAGAATCTCGTGGAAAGGTGCATTCTCCTGCAGGACAAAGTCAGCGAGGCACTCAGAGGACGCGTCGAGGAAACCAAGGCTACCATCCGAGCCTACCATGACAGGAACCGTTGCCTAGATGCAGTCAAGGAGATGAAGGCGGACATGAGCAGAGGGATCACCATACTCGAGGGTGTTTGGAAAGAGAACGAGGAGCTAAGGGCATGTCTGGAGGCGTACCGGAGCAATGCCCAAGTCTGATTCCCGTTAGCAGGGACACAAATACCAGTTCGTCCTCCTCTCCTTTTGTAATGTTTAGGGTTCAGGGAGCAATGCCCATGTCCGCTTCCCATTATAGGGTGCAATAAGAATCCTAGGGCAACTCCTTATCTATCTGGACATGTGTTGGTGTTCATGTTCATGAATGGACACCATGTTCTCTTTCCATATGTATCTGGACATGGGTTTCTGCATTATGAGTTTGCCACTCTCCCACTACTATTTGGTGATATTAGGAAAAACCCATAGCACACTAAACTGCTGATAAATCTTATTTGTCTTCGAAATTGAAATTATGACAGTGCCACTAGTCGATTCATAAAATGTTGATTAGTCCTAGATTGCTTCTTCCTTGAAATTATGACAGTGCCACTAGTCGATTCAGTTAATTATGGAAACTAACCAGCTTGTCCTAGTGAACTGAACAAACCATACCATGTATTTTTGTTGCAGGGAAAGAGGCGAAAGATCGACCAGGACCTGGCGACCTGGCTAAATGACAAGATAGCAATCCAAAGGGAGAAGCGGAATTCCTAGAAATTGGCCTTTGACCAACTGCGTGCTGAATTCGCGGTCCTTTCTGACAAGTGCCAGAAACTGAAGGAGTTAAACGCCGAATGGGCGAAGCTACACAGTGAAGGTCGTGCTTCGGCTAGGAAGCAGACGGAGATCATGAAAGGGATCTTGAAGGAAAATCGTATGGCTACGGACAAAATTCTCTGCCATGTGACAGAGCGCTGGAACCTACAGCTGAAGCACGACATAGTACTGAAGGAGCTGGCCAATTTTAGGGAGGAAAACAGGCAGCTCTGGGCCAGGCTCGCTTGAACACAACATATGTCTATTTAGTACTGAACTGGCTGGTTTATCCTCTGCAGTGGTGATTTTGTAAGCGTGAACTTAACTCTATGCACGATATGTGTGTTCGTCTGAAATTAGTTTGCTCGAGGATTGAGTTTGGCTTAGTTCGGAAAGCGCAACTGCAAGTCTTACAATGAACTAGTTTCAGGCATTGGTACAACATAAATTATTCATCTCTAATTTCCTTTATCCTCTATAGTCTGTCCTTGTTCACCCTCGCGCGCCTTCTTCAGTTCCTTCAACAGATCCGCAAAGCAGCACTCTAGCTTCTTCTTGTCTTCCCTGAGCTGATCCCTCTCCTTTTCTGCATTATGAATCAGCAACCTGTGACTATCCTGAAGCTTCTTTGCAGTTCCAGCAACCAAGCTCCCATCGATTCCGTCAGTTAGCTTTGAATGCAAATTCTCGATTTCTTGTTCCAGCTCCTTATTTCGTACCGACAGCTTATAATTTTTTTCAGCTGCATCACTGACATCAGTAAATCTCCCCGACCTTTCCAACTCATACATCTCCCATAACTATGCCAAACATTTCTTAAGTGCATCTGGCCACTCAAGATCCACCCACTCTACTGCTTTACACACTGGGCCAACCTGAAAACACACACACTATAGTGTTATGAACATGCACGATACATTTTACTTCATGTCACAGTTGCACATAATGTAAACAAACCTGATTTGTACAGCCCAAAAACCTTATCTCAGTGTTACTACCTTCGAATGCAACATATCTCCTCAGTTTTAGCCCATGGTCACATGGCACTTCTCCATCGAGATCTAGGCCTTCCCATTCGGAGTAGTAGATCGTCCTTTGTACCTATAGGTAAACGCAAAGCTGAAATCGAACACGATTGCATGCACATCTGGTCGGGCTTAGATCGAGTGATCTACCATTGCCTAACCCTAGCCCGAGAAAACAGAGGAACTCACATCGTGGAAGGAATACTCGATGTCGGAGAGAAGGCTGTCGCTGCTCGACTAGTCGTCCTCTCCGTTCAAGGACAGCATGGCGAATGCGACGGCGACGGCGACAGCGTCAGAGAGAGAGAGAGAGAGAGAGAGAGAGAGAGAGAGAGAGAGAGAGAGAGAGAGAGAGAGAGAGTGAGAGCATCCCTTCTTCCGCTGCAATGATGACTAAATTGGCATGTTACAATAGTTTAATGGATACCATGCCCTTTCCCTAGATTACTGTCTCCTGCCTGATATGGATTCTCTTCACATATTCTCATTTCAAATATTAAACCTGCACTCCCTCCATCTCAATTTCATTGCCTAATGAAAACATACCAGTATATTACATCATCCAAAGAAACAAAATCATGTCAACTACAAGGTACTTATGCATCACTTCTTCAGTCATGGTTTCACAAAACATTACATTATAATCTCCCAACAAACATAACCACAACATGGTTTCACAAAACATCACATTACAATCTCTCAACCAACGTAATCACAGAAACAAGTATATTACATCAACTCAAGAAACAAAACCATGTCGACTACAAGGTACTTACACATCACTTGTCCTGTCATGGTTTCGCAAAACATTACTTTACAGTCTCTCAACAAACAAAATATCAGAAACAAGTACAGTACATCATCTCAAGAAACATAATCATGTCAACTACAATGTATTTATGCATCACTAGTCCATTCATGGTTTCACAAAACATTACATTACAATGTCCCAACAAACATAATAACTGAAACAAGTACGGTACATCATCTTAAGAAACATAATCATGTCAACTACAATATACTTATGTCTTATTACAACAACGATGGTTTCAGTGAGTGACATGTCCGAAAATCTCAACAGCTCGCACAACATTATATCGCAATCTCTCAACAAACATAATCACAGAAGCACACTCTAAATGCAACAACAGTCATATTACAAATACAGGCAGGGGAACCCCGCGGTCCATATGACAAGCCCAGGGTAGCAGCTCTCATCAGATCTCATCAACGTCGACCACCTCATTCTGTTCAGCCACTACAGGGGCATCTACATCCACTATAACATGTTCAACAACATCAGAAATGGTACCAAGGAAGAACACTTTCCTGGTTCGCTTCTTTCGCCACATAATCTGCATAAGATCTTCAGTATCCAAAACATTTATGAATTGCTGCTTCTTATGATGCCACCACCGGATTTTTCCCATCTGCTTAGGGCCAATAGTGATTTCCTTACCGATCATCTCTCTCATTTCATCAAGAGTTATGTTTTTGGAATCAACAGTGATCTCCACAGTACATGACGAAACTGGCTTATTAACTCCCTCATCAAGTTTTGCCATGTATGAATCCACCTGTATGCGTATACTGAACTTATCCAGATCAGCATCTATTGGTCCGTATTCTCTAGGAGCATAAGCTCTGGCAGCAAGATCTCCAGCATCTGCATACATATCATCAATCATTGCTTCAACTTTCACCTTACGATCAGCTGCACAACACTCCCAAACCATCTGAAGCTCATGGGAGTGCTCAATTTGCTGATAGGTATCATTCATGTTGCGCCACACCAATTTTGTCCTCTGTCTAGAACCCCAGGGAATTCTAGCGGCAAGCATATCTACCAGCTGCGAAACAGACACAACCTCTTTGCAATTCACAAGCAGATGCACATCTTGCCCGAACACAACCCTCTTGCAACCAAAATCAAGCTTTGCAGTGTACTGCCGAACATGAACTGTGAACTCATATAGGTCACTTGTATCAAAACTGTGCCTAATTTGATTAAAAAGGGGAACATTTCAGTTCATTCGATTCTATTATGCCGTAACTAATCTACTTGCAAGATAAGGCACAGATAAGAAAATTTTACCTCTCGCTCTTCTCCCGGGTTTTTTCTTTGAGATCTGAGTGCTGCATCCGCCCACCGGAGCCGAACAATCCGCCTCCGGCCTTGCTTTTCTCTTCAACCCGCTGCTCGTAGGTACCTTGGGAGCAGAATCCTTGCTGGCCTCCTCGCTAACCGGGGCTGAAGACCTCGCCGCAACTACGCGTTGAGCCCCAGACTTGGACCCCGATGGACCCTTTTCAGTCGGCGACGTAGCTACAACCTTCGCCTTGCAAGACATGCTAGGCCACCGCCACCGGATTTAGTGTCGGGGGAGGGAGAAAAAAGGTCCTTCGCTGCCGGCAGATTTAGGGTCGGGGAAGGGAAGAAAAGGGACCGTCGCCGCTGCCGCAACAAGATTCATTGTCGAGAGTTAGGAAAGTACAGTAATGGATTTGCCCCTACGACACATGCAGGGTGGCTAAGAAGAGTGACCGGCGAAGGAGGGGCACAACAGGAACTAGTGTAACGGAATATCCTGACTTAACGGGCGTGATTTGAAAATATTTGGTTTGGCCATCATTCACTCGAAAGAACCCTCTCAGCAATTGGCGCCCCAACTTTTCGAATCGCGGTGATAAAAAGTCAACTTGCGTACCGTGTTGCCTGTCCACCCCAACTTTCGGGCCGCAAAATGATATTCTCCATTTAACATGCGCGAGTCGAGCGACATCAGCATATCCTTCCTATGCATCAGGCCGAATGTGTGCTCGTCGGCCTTGTACAATGTGCTGATCACTTCCTATTACCCGACAGTAGAGGTGAGGTTTTGGACCGGTGCAATCTGCAGTTCCTCCATGCTTGGGAGTTGGGGGTGCCGGGCATCATCCGGAAACATTCTTTTTTGTTGTTCCATGAACCATCTCTTATTACCTAGGGCCTTCATTACTCAATATGCATCAATCGCAGGGGAGAATACCTAGTTCACTAGATGCTAGCAACTCCAAGAGTTAGTATTTATGCTTGATAGTGGGTTCATGCCTCTGGTAATCTGGGGAAGTGACAGAAATCTCTAAGGTACTAGATGTGTTGTTGCTACTAGGGAGAAAACAACAATCCTTTGTTCATAGAACAATCGTATTGTTTACTTTACACGTAATTCGTAAAGCAATAATCTGTTGCTTGCAACTTAATACTGGAGGGGGGTCGGATGATAACCTGAAGGTGGATTATTAGTCATAGATGCAGTTGGATGGCGGACTATGTATAATGTTGTAATGCCCAATCAAGTCTCAAAGGAGTCAAGATGATTAGTATATGCATCTATTTCTTTCTCGGTGTTTGTCAATTGCCCCGCTGTAATTTGTTCACCCAGCATGTTATCTATCTAAGGAGAGCCACCTCTAGTGAACTATGGATCCCGGTCCTTTTCTTTACATACAATCTACAACTGTTTACTTCTTTGTGTTTACTTTCTGCAAACTTTTACTTCTTTCCATTCGATACGTTTAATCCTTTGTTTATCGCAAAACACAGTGAGATTGATAACCTCATCGCAAGTTGGGGACAAAGTTCTGTGGTTGTGTTGTGCAAGTCTCCACGTTGCTACTAGCACCGGTAGTGCGCCCCTGCCAAAGCTCAGCTAGTAACACCTTTGGGGTGTTTCCTTGCTCCTACTGGTTCGATTAAACCTTGGTTTCATACTGAGGGAAACTTGATGTTGTGCTCATCATACCTTCCTCTTGGGGTTCCCAACGAGCTCTACATCAACCACGCACCAGCACTTTTCTGGGCGTCGTGCACTGAGCCATCAAACATTTTTCTGGCATCGTTGCCGGGGAGTCAAGGACATCTTCACAAGGGGAGTCCCTCATAACCAATCTCTTTACTTTGTTATTTTTGTTTTGCTTAGTTTCTTTTTGCTTTGTTTGCTTGTTTTGTTATCAAAAACACAAAAAATTAGTTTTACTAGTTTGCTTTCTTATTTGAAAACCCAAAAAATGACTACTCTTGAAAACACTAAGTTGTGTGACTTCACTAGCACCAACAACAATGATTTTATGAGCACACCTATTGCTCCACCTATGCCTGAAAATACTTTCTGTGAGATAAAACCTGCTTTACTCAATCTTGTTATGAGAGAGTATTGGTAATGAAGATGCTGCTTCCCATCTAAATAACTTTGTTGAACTTTGTGAGATGCAAAAGCATAGGGATATAGATGGTGATATTATTAAGCTGAAATTGTTTCCTTTCTCTTTGAGAGGAAAAGCTAAAGAATGGTTGAATTCCTTAACTAGGAATAGTATTGATTCTTGTACTAAATGCAAAGATGCTTTCATTGGAAAATACTATCCTCCTGCTAAGATTATATCTATGAGAAGTGAAATAATGAAGTTTAAACAACTTGATAATGAGCATGTTGCTCAAGCTTGGGAAAGAATGAAATCTTTAGTAAAGAATTGTCCCACTCATGGACTGACTGCTTGGATGATCATCCAAACTATTTATGCAGGATTGAACTAATCTTCAAGGAACCTATTGGATTCTGCTGCTGCAGGTACCTTTATGACCATCACTTTGGGTGCTGCAACAAAACTTCTCGACAATATGATGGTTAATTATTCTGAATGGCATACTGAGAGAGCTCCCCAAGGTAGGAAGGTAAATTCTGTTGAGGAAAGCTCCTCCTTGAGTGATAAGATTGATATTATTATGTCCATGCTTGTTAATGGGAAAGCCCATATTGATCCAAATAATGTTCCTTTAGCCTCTTTGGTTGCTCAATAAGAGCAAGTTGATGTGAACTTCATAAGATATAACAATTTTGGCAACAATGTTTATGGTAATAATGCTTATAGGAACAATTTTGATAACAACAATTATAAGCCATTCCCTCCCAACAATGGTAATGCTTATGGAAATTCTTACAACAATAATAAGAGTGCTCCCTCTGAACTTGAAGTTATGCTTAAAGAGTTTATTAGTAAACAAACTGCTTTCAATAAAACTATTGAGGAAAAACTCTCTAATGCTAAAAGAAATATAGCATCTTTGGCTGAAGCTCAATCTTCTTTGAATAAAATGGCCGCTAAACCTGAAACTAATGAGAATCCCTTTGCAGCTACTAATGATATACAAGTAAGAATTAATGAAAATGTTAGACTATTAGCTGAATTACATGCTAAGTGGGAAAAAGAAGATGAAATTGCTAGAAACATTAGTGTTTCTACTATTACCACCACTAGTGTTGAGGCTAGTAATAGTTATACTACTTTAGATGATAAGTATGGTTTTGATCTTGATGGTTGCAATATCTCTGAAGTTATTAAGTTCCTACAAAAGCTTGCTAAAAGTCCTAATGCTAGTGCTATGAACATGGCTTTTACAAAACATATTACTGATGCTCTCATAAAGATTAAAGAAGAAAAGATGAAACATAAAGCTTCTATTCCTATAAAACAAGAAGATGGCTAGGAACCCATCATTAATATGAAAGTGAATGACTTTGATTTCAAAGCTTTATGTGATCTTGATAGTAGTGTTTCTATTATGCCTAGAAGGATTTATGATATGCTTGATTTGCCTCCTCTTGAAGATTGTTATTTGAATGTCCCACTTGATGATAATGCTAAAAATAAACTCATGGGAAGTCTTAATGATGTTCTTATTATGGTTAACAATTCCTATGTCCCCGTTGATTTCTATGTTTTGGATGTTGAATACAATGCTTCTTGTCCTATTACTTTGGGAAGACCTTTTCTTAGAACTGTTGGTGCCATCATTGATATGAAAGAAGGCACCATTAAATATCAACTCCCACTCAAGAAACGTATAGAACACTTCCCTAAAAAGATAGAAAAGATTTCTTTTGCTTCTCCTATGAAAACAAAATTTGGTCTTAATGCTTCTTCATTTGAGAACACTTGATTCTTTCTTTGCTTCTTATGCCTAACTTAAAGGCGTTAAAGAAAAGTACTTATTGGGAGATAACCCAAAAGTTTTAGATGAGTCTTGGAAGTTATTACCTCTGTAATAACCGCTCCTTATCCTTTTTATTTGCTTTTTGTGCCAAGAGTAACCTCTAATGAGAGAGAAGTAATGATTGGGAAAGTTGCTGTCCCGAAACAGATTTTTGTGCTTCACCGTAAAAATTTGTGAGAGATCTCTGTATGTCTAATTGAGCTGTAATTTTTTGTTCTTCTTCCCCAGGTTGTTATATAAATTTCGTTAGTTCAACACTTTTTTATTTGAGCAACAGAAGGTCTTCGAAAAAATTCGTCTTTACCTGCTGGTCGGTTTTGACAGATTTCTGCCATTTTCTGCATTTGCTTCTTGTTGGTTCCTTTTTGAGTTCTTTTGCGGAATTGAGCTTTTTGAGAGAAGTGCTACAGTATCTAGTGTTCTAAGGGAAGTTTATTTGGTGTTATAACTGAACTTTAAGACTTATTTATCTTGAGTGCACTAATGTTGCTAATAAAGATTGTGTGAAGTTCTGTATGAAGGAAAAAATTTAGGTGTATGGAAGGAATGAGTAATGAGATGAAGGATGGACTAAAGCTCAAGCTTAGGGATGCCACGCGTGTCACCCCAAGAAATATCCAAGAAGTACAAGCGTCAAATCTTGGGGATGCCCAAGGCATCCCCTTCTTCATCAATAAAAATTCCAGGTTTCTTCCAAACGCTTCATTTTTATTGTTTCATGCACAGTTGTGTTGTTCTTGGAGCGTCTTCTTTTCGTTTTTGTTTTGGTTTTTCGTTTTCTTTTGTTTGCTTAGTTTGCTGAATAAATTGGTTAGACCCCCTCTTTCATACATTGGTTTGCAAGTAGTTTGGTTTGGTTTGGAAAAGAGTAGGAAAGTTCATGCTTATGTGGTAAAAAGAGCTCGTTTTTGACTGTGGCCTATGCTCTGTCATGCCATGCTTGATATTGTTTTGGCTTTATGCTTAGTATTCTTTGCTGTAGCATGACTTGTTATAAACAATTGATATTTCTTAATGTGCCTTGGATGAATCATGCGTTGTTTTAGCATATTAAAGCATAGTATAGTGGTATTCTCCTTTGATGCTTTATTTGGGATGACTTGGCGCATGCTCACACCATGTTATGACTATCTCAAGTCACCGTAGCCTTTATGATCCTTTAGTTTTCAACTTGTAGTATCACTTTATGCTTTGATCAATGATGTTTTGTCGCTCTGCATGATTATGGCCATTATTGCTCTCTTAGTTTGTTGCTCCCAGTCTTTTGCTAGCCTCCACAACAAAGTATGAGTTCCACTCATGCATCCAACTCCCTAAACCAAGTTATTCCAAAGAGTCCACCATACCTACCTACTAGCTTATGCTATTCCAAGTATATTCATGCTTTTGTTTACCTTCCAAATTAAACTTGTTATGAGAAAACTAGTGATTAAAGCTCTCACGAACTTGATGGCACACTTTACTTTTTGCATCTAATAAACTTGAAACATTGGGTCCTTCTTTGTTGCGTATATGCTTGTGCTTTATAAGTTGAAATTAGCAGAACCATGTTTCATGGGGAACGCTTTCAACATTGCACTTGTACTTTGTACCCCGTTGATATCATGTTCTTTTGCTTACGGATCCCGGCGGTGTGAAATAAAAGTGGAACTTATAAGATCATGGAGTTTGTATGTGTGTTAGAGAAACGCCTGGGCCGCTAGCCTAAGACATGCCTAATCATGGTGGGAACTTGCAGCATCACCATAATGAGCACTCTATGAAGCATCCTCAATAAAAACCTATGCAAATAGCAAATAAAAAGATCGCTGAGATGCTCATTGTTTGCTTGCCTTGTCATTTTGATTATGGGAAAGCTCCCGTATCATGTGCAAGGGGTACCCCGTTGGCGGTTCTTAATGATACACATATACTTACAATGACAAGAGCTTACTCGTGACTGAAGTTGAGTAGCATGAGGATCGGTCTTCGTAAGTAAGGGGCATGAGATTTCGGTTTATAACTTGTCAAGCATATCCTCTTAGTTGTGTCACTTTAACCTTAATCACCTTAAAGATGCTTATGATAGCGGCAATGAGAGCTGAAAGCTATAAGTACCATAATTTTTGGAAGCTCTTTATGAGACTTGAATCCCTACTTCCTTTTACAAAAGGCCTTTCTTCCACCATTATATTGAGTCTCCACCTTCTACCTTTATGCACCTACTTTGAGAGCATAGTGGCCATTCTTAGTTCTATGTGCATTGTCCCAAGACTAGTTGATTGATGCATAACTTGATATTGTTTGTTTTAAACTATTGTATCTAGTCACTCTTATGAACTTTGAAGGTGTCCTATGCATTTATATTTGCTACTCTATTGAGCGACAAGCTGAATACTATGATGCTATGTTTTCTTGATGTGAAACAAATAAACGTCTTGCAAAGCGTTGTTATTCATGAATATTTTGTTTGTGCCTTTTAATGTTGCATCATAGTTTCTTTGCTTATTGCTAGAACTTTGTATTTCATGTTATGATTGAAGTACTATGATCCCAGATTTGAATGTTTTACAAATACTTTGATCAAGTTTATGATGGTGCATGTCACCTAAAAAATTATTCTTTTTTTATCACTTACCTACTCGAGGACGAGCAGGAGTTAAGCTTGGGGATGTTGATACATTGCAAATGTATCTATAATTTTTGATGTTCCATGCTTGGTTTTATCCACTTTCTTGTGTTTTTGTTCCAACTTTGGAGTACTTTTCATATGATTTCTTGGACTAAACTATTAACAAGAGCCACATTGTGAGCTGCCTATTTTCTGCTGTTTTTGGTTCCAGGAAAGTCAGAAAATGAATATTCTCGGAATTGGATGGGACAAAAGCCAAATTACCTATTTTTCCGGAAGTCATCAAGTGCTAGAATACGAGACGGAGAGGGGCCAGAGGGCGGCCACACCACCTGGCCGCACGGCCAGGCCTGGCCTGCGCCAGGGGGTGGTGTGGCCAGCCCAGGCACCCCCTCGGCCTCTCCTTCCGCCTATATATTACCCTCGGGACGAAAACCCTAAGTGCCCGATCAAAAATCGACGAAAGAGTCTGTAGCCACCGTCATCTCTATCCGTAGATCGAGAGGGATCTGAAGCTCTTCCCAGCACCCTACCGGAGAGGGGAATTCACCCTAGAGGCCTTCTTCATCGCCATGGAAGCCTCCGGTGTGATGCGTGAGTAGTTCATCCTTGGACTACGGATCCATGTAGTAGCTAGATGGCTGGTTCTCCTCCTTTGTGCTTTCATGTTTAGATCTTATGAGCTCCGTTCATGATCAAGACCATCTATTTGTAATTCTGCATGTTGTGTTTGCGAGGATCCGATGGATATTGAGATGCTATTTCAGATTGATTCTATCATGTCTTTGTTATTTGTGATCTTGCATGCTTTCCGTTGTTAGTAGCTATCTTGGCCAAGTAGATGCTAGCAACTCCAAGAGTTAGTATTTATGCTCGATAGTGGGTTCATGCCTCTAGTAATCTGGGGAAGTGACAGAAATCTCTAAGGTACTAGATGTGTTGTTGCTACTAGGGAGAAAACAACAATCCTTTGTTCATAGAACAATCGTATTGTTTACTTTACATGCAGTTTGTAAAGCAATAATCTGTTGCTTGCAACTTAATACCGGAGGGGGTTCGGATGATAACCTGAAGGTGGATTATTAGTCATAGATGTAGTTGGATGGCGGTCTATGTATAGTGGTGTAATGCCCAATCAAGTCTCAAAGGAGTCAAGATGATTAGTATATGCATGTATTGCTTTCTCGGTGTTTATCAATTGCCCCGCTGTAATTTGTTCACCCAGCATGCTATCTATCTAAGGAGAGCCACTCTAGTGAACTATGGATCCCGGTCCTTTTCTCTACATACAATCTACAACTGTTTACTTCTTTGTGTTTACTTTCTGCAAACTTTTACTTCTTTCCATTCGATACGTTTAATCCTTTGTTTTCCGCAAAACACACGGTGAGATTGACAACCTCATCGCAAGTTGGGGACAAAGTTCTGTGGTTGTGTTGTGCAGGTCTCCATGTTGCTACTAGCACCTGTAGTGCGCCCTGCCAAAGCTCAGCTAGTAACACCTTTGGGGTGTTTCTTTGCTCCTACTAGTTCGATTAAACCTTGGTTTCATACTGAGGAAAACTTACTGTTGTGCTCATCATACCTTCCTCTTGGGGTTCCCAACGAGCTCTACATCAACCATGCACCAACACTTTTCTGGGCGCCGTGCACTGAGCCATCAAGCATTTTGTGGAAATACTATTGTACTGGTACTTGTTTAAATCAAGGGCAGTAGATAGTCTTACTTTTCTTTTCTCACATGGTCGTGTCACAATCTAGATGAGACTTCGGCATTTTGGGTTGCATACGGGGGTCACACAGGCATTGATTTGAGAAAAAGGTACTCAAAGCAGACTTGATCGTTAGTTTTGCTTGCTCCAATGGTCGAGTGTGTTTGGTGAAAAGGACAAACTGATCACGCGACAAGGTTTTAAAAGATGAAACAAGAACTTGTTCTCTCTGTACTGCTAGTGTATTTTATTGTATGTATCGCTGAATTGGTCACTTTTGAAATGCTATTGAATTGGTCAAGTGCTCCTGAATATGAACTTTGAATCTGTTGATAATTTTTCTACCTTATTCTGTACTGCTGAATTTTGACATGAATTCCTGCCAAAAAGAATTATCGCTTCCGCCCTTCCTCTCTGAGGTCTTTGTTTCGAATCCGCCCGAGCACATCATAATGCAATTTTTATTAACCAGGAGAAGAAATATAGTATCTCATTCATCCCCACTTTAGCCAAGAACATTTTTATTCAGTATTTTCAGGGTCAGGGGACTACTTACCACAACCCAATGAAATTTGAGAAAGGAGCCCATGGAGCATAGCCGAGAACATATTAATTTGGCCTTTTAGGGGTTAGGGGACTGCTGAGCACAACCCAGTAAAATTTGAGAATGAAGCCCATGGAGCATAGCCTACGGAGTATAACCCACATAGAGCAGCCTATGTAAAATAGTCAAACTCTTTTTAATTCGGCATTTTGGGTATTGCCCCCACCTCTCAAAATAAAAAAACTCTGCCTACCCATGTTTTTAAGAAAATACTCCATTATGTCACATTTTATAAATTGAGATGCCAGGAGCGCTGCCTTTTTATATTCTAAAAGAGATAAACATAGACACACAAAATATTTTTAAGAAGGCTAATACATAAGCTATAGTACTAATAAATGTTTAATGATATTTATTCTATAAAAATCTTTGTTGTAGTGGCAACACACTCAGTTTACGTTTATTTTATTTGATTTGAAGGTCTTTTGTTCGAATCGCCTGTGTGTGTATCTTGGGTTTACATTTTTTCTTCTAGCAATATCGCATTATGGAGAGGTTGACATCACGAAGCCACCAGCATGCAGCGTCCCTCGAGTTTGTTTTGACGGTGTGTTCAAAAAAAGTTTAAATACTTGTACAGAGAGGCTGGCATCAGGGACCCACCACATAGAACATATAAGGCTGCATCAGGGACCCATAAGTCAGAACATGCCAAATAGGTAGACATAAGGGCCACAACAGTAAGACCATACATGGCTATCATGGTGAAAACAGCGGACGCGGCCGAAAAAAAGTCCATCATACACATGTTGCACTTATAGAGAAGATGACATGTCGGACCCAGCAGACCTAAGCATAGCCCATGAAATTAGCCTATCAGCCCCAAGCATAGCCCAATACCTTCTATTTTGGCCTTTTTGTGGTCTTATGACCACCGACCATAGCCCATTCAATTTAGGAGTGAGCCCATGGAATATAAGCCATGACGAATAGGACATCCGCCCCGAGTTAGCCCAGAATCTTTTTAATTCGGCCTTTATGAGTTTTTTGTACTCTAAGGCTGACTTGTGGGACCCGAAAAAACAGTCCAATATACACATGTTTCTTTCAAATAGAGGCTGTCAGCTGGGACCCCAACATAGACACTTTTCCTGCACAGAGGTGGTTGACATTTTGGACCCAGCAAGTTGCCAAGGTCAAAACAGCAAACATGGCTAAAAAAGTCCATCATACACACCTTTCATTTACAAAGAAGCTGATATGTGAGACATAGCAGCGTGACCTTATACAGATGTTGCATCAAGCAAGATTGCCAGTTCGAAACAGGGAGGCACGAGAAAGAAAAAGTTCAGCATGCACACGTTTCTTGTAATGAGAAGCCGGACCCAACAGCGTGAGCAAACGACAAATTCGTCGAGCATAGCTATCTAGTTCGGAACAGGGTAGCGCTAGAGAAGAAAAATCCCATTATACCCACGATTCTTTTAATATGAGGCTGCCATAGGGGACCCACCAGCCTGAATAAACGACTAATGCAGTGAGACACACTATCAAGTTCGGAACACGAAGACATGACCGAGGGCAAAAAATCCATCATACACATGTTTCTTCTAACGAGTGGATGACATGTGGGGCCCTAGAGGTTGATTAAACGGTAGATGCATCAAGCAGCGCTATCAACTTCGGAACAGGGTAGCGTAAGCGAAGGAAAAAATTTCATCACACACACGTTTCTTCTAATGAGAGGATGTCATGTGGGTCCCAACATCCTAATTAAATGGTAGATGCATCGAGTAACACTATCACCTTCGGAAAAAGGTAACGCAAGCGAAGGAAAAAATTCCATCATACACATGATTCTTCTAATGAGAGGCTGACATGTGGGACACAGCAGCCTGACAAAACGGCAGATGCCTCGATTTCAAATCAGGGAGGCACGACCGAAAAGTATGGTCCGCAAGAGACACTGATGTCTAGGACCCACACGCCTCAAAAGACTTCGGCGAGTCAACATCGTGCGAGGAAACGAAAATCTTGCTTCTGTCACATGCCAGCCGAGCTTACTCCATGTTTTTAGAGGTTCTGTCATATTAGAGGACCACGAAACCGGAAAAAAAGTTCTGCATTGGCCACGGTCTAGCCGAGAAATTCGTCGCGGAAGACGCGCCTTCTACGATGACCGTCGGGCAAAGTCAATGCGGAAGAAAATTGTCAACACCCGAGGATTTTTAAATCCCAGATGCCTGTTATGCCATACATCGCAATCCCAGGATTACCATTTTTGCGAGACATAACAGATCGGATATCACAGTACATCATCCATTACAAACTATAATAAGGTCTTACACAAATAAAGGATCTCATGATCCAGTCTTAGTACAAACAAGTAGCGGAAATAATAAGCATAGCGGTGGGCTCCATCTTCATTGTCACAGGCAATGCTGACGATGGGAGATGATCCTAGTTCTCGTAGCCGTCCTGTTGTCCTTCTTCCGGATAGTCCTCCTCATAGTCTAGCCACGGGAATAGCCAGGGACAAAGCCATGAGTACTCTTTAAGTACTCGCAAACTATCACTAACAAGTAAGGTATTTCTAATAGGAATGCTAAGTTCTAGGTTTATTTGTAAAGTTAAGTTTGAAACCTAAGCTGAGTTCAGAAACAAAGAAAGATAAAATAAAGTTCTAAATCACCTAAGTGGGAACTTAGTTGTCATAGTCACAACCATGTTGTGGTCAAGTCTTCTCACAATTAATTTCATAAGTCATTTTGAAAACATCTGACAACGGAACATTATGGCCACTCCAACTGTCCATAACCGCGGATGCGGCTATTCGAATAGTTTGACACTCTGCAGAGGTGGTACACTTTCACCACAAAATTCAATACATCTGTCAGGGATTACCCTGAATCATCATACTTAGTATGCAGATAATCAAACATAACCTTTCCTTTACACACTCTAGTATAAGCACCTCTCCTATGAGCTTGGCCTCCCAGCCATGGCCATCTGCCATCCTGGGCACTGCATAGGTGGACAACATTGAGAGGTAGCCTCAGCTCAAACCTCTCCCGCGAGGGAACTAACTTCCATCTAAGCCTTACCCAATTCAGGTATTGTGGTTGTACTGTAAAATTGGAATGGTATCGCATCTGAACCCAACCATCAGTTATTTATAAAAGGGCTAAGGCTCATGCCTCAACATTTTCATCATCATCATCATAAACCATTTGTGTTCTCAACACATGTCAAAACATCTCAATAGAATGACTCATCATTCCAAGGTTTTCATAAGTCATTTTCACCAAGTATTCCCATCTAAAGTGATCAAGTTTTTGGTTTAGCTCTAAATTACTAAGTTAAGAGTGTTCACTAAGGTGGGACGCTAATCTCAATTTCATGCCATAGAATGACATCTAATTCTAACTAGATAGGCCAAGTTTTATACTCTTTATGCTATCTATAAACAAGTAAGGAACTTTAGTAAAGTAAAAGAAGGTAAAGCTTGTAAATAAAACTTGGAGTAGCACTAAGTCAAAAGGTATAACCAAAGCATGCCTAATGCATCTTGCTTAGGTTATCTAGCTTGTAAGGGTTAGCTTGCATTGTTAATGATGGCTTGCAAGTATTAGCTTGCCAATAATAGCTTGCCTTGATTGGTGCAGTGGTTGAAATTCTCCTCGTCTTCTTCGGGGTAGAACTCCTCCTCCTCCTCCTCGTAGACTTGGTCGGTACTATCGTCTACAAATACATACAGAATACACAATCACCAAACAATACTTAACTAGTCTATTTAGCACACTAAGGCACACACTTGATGATCTAGTATCATCACATTCATCACACGATTTTAAATGAACTAGTTTCATTTATTTTATTTGAGAAAAGTAATTTCTACTCATTGAAATTAATTAACATTTAATATTCTCCATTTAAAATATGGGATCATGTGGACACATGTCATCACCTCATATTCTAATACATGGGAATGTGATTTAAATGTTGGATCACAATTTAATAAGTTTAAGTTTAATATTTAATGATTTAAAGTGACTAGAAATGCCTATATAGCCTTATTTTGGTGCTAGTCCAAAGTCACTGCATGCAAACCTTAATATTATTACATATTTAGATAGGTATGGTCAAATGTGATTTTTCAGAGTTGGAATCAACTCAAAACCTATTATGGTTGATTTTAGAAAAATGTTTGAATGTGAAAAAGTCTCTGTCTTGTTATTTTTGCTAAGAGAGATCTCTAACTCTAATTGATTTAAATCCAACGGTCTTGGATAGAGATTTAAATTATCTTTCCAACAAAATTGGAATCATTAATTTTGGTGAAGTAGGACTCTCTGAAATGATTTTTGAACTAAAGGACAGAATTGAGTTTAAGCTAAACTTGAAAAAGATTTATTTGAATCTACTGGGTTGCGCGAGAAATAAATGGTCCCGCCCACTGCGCTCCGCGCAGCGCCCGGGCTGGCTTAAGTGAGGGCCCCACCTATTAGTGGGACAGAGGATGCCAAACCGGTATGGGAGGATGGTGACCGTAGGATTAGATCCTAGATCAACGGCTCACAACCATCATCCTCACTGAAACAATAAACGACGGGGAGGAAGCCTAGCACGGTCGGTGAGGGTCTGAGGAGGCTTACAGGAGCTCCGGCCAGGGTCGGTGAGGCGGGCAACTGGACGTGTCAAGGACGGCGGTTCTCCTGGTACTGGCGGCGTCCCGGGAGATGGCTTGGATCAGTGGAGCCCTTCTCCTCCTTCCGCGGCGGTCTCCGGCGAAATTGGGGCGCTACGGGCAGCGGCTTGCTCCGGTGGGGCTCTGGGGGGGTCTCTGGGGTGGAGTGGAGGGAGGTGGTGTGAAGAATTGGTGCCGGGGGGCTTCCTTTTTATAGCAGGGCGAGGGGTGCATCTCGGCATGGGCGGAGCTTGACGGGGGCGACGACACAGCGAGTTATAGGCATGGTTCGGGGGCTAGGACGATGGGCGGTTCCCTGGCGGTCGTCATAGAGGTGCTCATGCAGTGCAAGGTGGTCGGGAGAAGCGATCGTCGCCGCGCGCACGCTGTCTCGGTCGACGGCGAATTTCACGGTGTCCGACGGCTACGGGGCACAGTCGAGGGAACGGGCATGTCCGTTGGCCTCCTGGGTCACTGGTGATCATGTAGGCTGGCGACGGGGGAGCAAGGCGAGGTCGGGTTGAGTGGGGACAGTGCATGAATGGCGGGTGCGGCATCGGCATGGCAGACACGGCCCGGGCACGGTGTTCCTGGCTCCTCCTCTCTCTGTCCTTGAGTTGGGGCTGGCCTGGAGGGGGGAGTGGAGCACGGGCGATGTTCTAGACATAGTAGGCGAGGCTGGCAGCGCTAGGGTCGTGCTGTCGACGGTGGGGGTGCTCAAGGTGCTTGGCCAGGGTGGCCATGACCAGTTGGTCGTGTGCACAGTGGGTGGCCGTGCTGGTACAGGGTAGGGGGTGCACTGGGGCGCTGTGGTTGCAAAATGGGAGACCAAATTGGCCAGAACCCTGCTCACAACTGTGTTTGTCATTTTTGCTAGATTTGTGCACATAAGGTGTTTGACAAAATGGCCGAAAGAATTCAACTTTGAAATTTTTGAATGATCTTCACTGTTTCTTGGTAGTCTATGGTTGCTAGGGATTGTTAAATTGAATTCATTTGCATGGTTTTTGAAAAAGTGGGATCTAGGTACATACACTTGATTCCATTTTCAATTGTCATTTAAAATTAGAGTTTGAATGTTTTTGTAAGATTTCAAAGTGGGCCTTGGTACATCTTTACTTGTACTATCAAGGGGTGCAAAGAGTGAGAATTGTTTCTGTTGGAATTTGAGTTCTAGGAACAACAAAGTGGCCTAGTTGATTAAAATGGAAAGAGTGACCATTTCCATTTATTAATTCTATTTGATTTCTTTTTCTTTGGATTTTGCTTGGGAATGATCTAGATGATGTGGCATTCATCTTAGAATCATTTTAAAACCATTAGCACAAACAAACATGGAACTCAAAACAATTCCATATTAAGGTAACACACCTATGCATGCTAAATTATTTACATGAGAAAAAGTTTTTGTTAACCCTCAATTGGGTGATTTGGATCTTGATAACTTGGATTAAGGTTTTGGGATGTTACAAACCTTCCCCCCTTAAACAAAATCTCGTCTCAAGATTTAAGAAAGAAAACTAGGAACTAAAGAGATCTAGGAACTCAATCCTAATGTAATCTTCTTGCTCCCAAGTGGCTTCTTCTACGGTATGGTTGCTCCACTGGATCTTGAGAAATTTGATACTCTGGGTCCTGGTGGTTCTGTAAGCTTCCTCCAAGATACGGATGGGCACTTCACGATACGTCGGGTCCTTGTTGATATCAACAGCTCGGTGATCGATGTTCTTGAAAACTTCGGTCTTCTCCGGCACTTCTAAGCATTTGCGAAGTAACAAGATATGGAACACATTATGGATGGCAGACATCTCCTTAGGAAGTTCAAGTTTATATGATACTTCTCCTCGATGATTCAGAATCTTGAAGGGTCTGATATATCTGGGGGCTAACTTTCCTTTCAGACTAATATGTTGCATTCCCTTGAATGGCGAAACTTTGAGATACACAAAATCTCCGACATTGAAAGTCAGGTCTCTCCGTCTCTTGTCAGCATAACTCTTCTGTCTGGATTGGGCAGTCTTAAGGTGCTCACAGACTTTGTGAACATTCTCTTCGGCTTCTCGTAGGATGTCGGGACCGAAAATCTGACTCTCTCCTACTTGCGACCAATTCAACGGGGTACGACACTTTCTTCCATATAAGAACTCAAATGGGGCCATTTGCAAACTAGCTTGATAACTGTTGTTGTGTGATAATTCTACGAAAGGTAGGCAATCTTACCATTTTGATCCGTACTCTAACACACAAGCTCTCAACATATCTTCTAAAATTTGGTTAACTCTCTCAGTCTGTCCATCAGTTGTGAGTGATAAGTTGTGCTGAAATTCAACTTGGTTCCTAATCCTTCTTAGACTTTTTGCCAAAATCTCGAGGTAAATTGGGTTCCTCGATCCGATACTATGGTATTGGGGGTTCCATGCAAACTGACGATTCTAGCAATGTACAACTTTGCCAGCTTCGATCTCTGGTAGGTTGCCTTGACAGGTATAAAATGGGCTACCTTGGACAGTCTATCAACAATGACCCAGATTGAGTCATTTCCCCTACTAGAAGTAGGAAAACCGGTGATAAAGTCCATTCCGACGGAATCCCATTTCCATTCTTGAATCTGCAACGGTTGCAACATTCCTGCCGGTCTCTGATGTTCTGCTTTGACTCTCTGACAGATATCACACTTGGCGATGTAGCTTCTGATTTCTCTCTTCGTCTTGTGCCACCAAAATTGCTCCTTCAAATCCTAATACATCTTCGTTCCTCCGGAGTGGATAGAATATAGAGTATCATGAGCTTCTTGCATGATAACTTGCTTCAGCTCCGAATCTGCTGGCACACAGATACGTCCTTTGTACCACAGAACTCCTTCGTCTTCGATGAATCTAGGTACCTTTCCTGTACCAATACGACGCTTGATTTCGTCGATACTTGCATTTCCCTTCTGGGCTTCCTTGATTTGGCTAATCAAAGTGGTTTGAAGTTCAATGTTAGCTAAAAAACCTTTGCTAACGAGCTCAGTTCTAAACTGCTCCAAATCCTCATGCAAACTAGGTTGCTTCTCCTTGATCATGGTGTTTAACCTACACGGCAATCTGCTAAGAGCATCTGTTACCACATTGGCTTTGCCGGGGTGATAGTGAATGCCAAGGTCATAATCCTTGATTAACTCTATCCATCTCCTTTGCCTCATATTCAACTCCTTCTGAATGAAAATATACTTCAAGATTTTGTGATCTGAATAAATCTCACAGCGATTACCCATAAGGTAATGACGCCATGTCTTCAAGGCTAAAACTACAGCTGCTAGCTCAAGATCATGGGTAGGGTAGTTTTGCTCATGCTGCTTTAGTTGTCGAGACAGATATGCAATGACTTTGCCTTCTTGGATCAATACACATCCGAGACCAATCTTGGATGCATCACAATACACATCAAACGGCTTCTTGATATCAGGCATAATCAAAATTGGGGCTGATATCAATCTCTTCTTGAGCTCTTGGAAACTTGCTTCACATTTGTCGGTCCATTCAAACTTCTTGTCCTTCTTCAACAATTGAGTCATGGGTCTGGTGATGCTCCAAAATCCTTCAACGAACTTGCGGTAATATCCCGCCAATCCAAGAAATGCACGGACTTGGGTTTGAGTGGTTGGGGCTTCCCATTCTTCGACACCTTTGATCTTGGTGGGATCAACAGCGACTCATCCGGCAAACACAATATGTCCTAGGAATCCTACTTCTTTCAGCCAAAACTCACATTTGCTAAACTTGGCATACAACTAATGCTCCTTAAGGGTTTCAAGGATGATTCTTAGATGTTGCTCATGCTCTTCTTCTGACTTGGAGTAGATAAGAATATCGTCGATAAACACAACGACAAACTTATCCAGAAAATTCATAAAGATCTTATTCATGAGATTCATGAAATAAGTGGGAGGGTTAATCCAAAATACATGACCGTATACTCATATAGTCCATATCTGGTGGTAAAGGCGGTCTTTGGAATATTTGTTGCACGAATCTTAAGTTGGTGATAAACAGTCCTAAGATCAATCTTAGAGAACACACTGGCACCAGTCAACTGATCGAATAGATCCTCTATGTTGGGTAGTGGGTACTTGTTCTTGATGGTGACATCATTCAGCTTCCGGTAATCTGTGCACAAACGGTTGCCTCCATCTTTCTTGTCGACGAACAACACGGGCGATCTCGAAGGCAATGCGCTTGGTTGAATCAAACCTTTCTCCAGCATAACATCCACTGCTTCTTCAGTTCCACTAACTCTGAGGGGTTCATGCTATAGGGTCTCTGAGCTATGGGTCCGGTTCCAGGAATTAGTTCAATAATGAACTCAATATCCCGATCTGGGGGCATACTAGGCAATTCATCTAGGAATACGTCAGGGTATTCACAAACTACTCTGACTTGTTATATGGTGGGTAGGGCTAGACTCTTGTTGCACCTGAATTGACGGGGCAAGGTTTCAGATATATGCTCTACTGAGACTCCAGAGCTACTGGTCATGGTGATGGCTTTCTTGGCATAGTCTATCAATCCTTTATGCTTCGACATCCAATCCATTCCTAGTACTACTTCCAACCCTTTGGTTCCAAGTACTATTAGATTGGCATAAAAATCTATCCCATGTATTCTGATAGGCACAGCTTTGCAAATTTTTCTAGCTTTTGTGGTTGAACCGGGTATTTGAACTATCATGACATGCTTCAAGTTGGTTGGGTGAATCTTACTAGTGCATGAAAATTCTTCAGTGACAAACGAGTGTGATGCTCCAGAATCAAACAACACTCTTTCTAAAACTGAGTTGACAGAAAACATACCCAGCACTACATCTGGCGCTTCTTGGGCTTCTTCGGCGTTCATGTGGAAGATACGGCCGTTACCGTTGTGAGGGTTCCCTGGGGCGAATCTTCTTCCGAGTTGAACACGACGCTGCTGTTGAGCTGGGGCATTCACATTGGCAGTGGCGGCAATCTTCTTGGGACACTCATTGGAGTAGTAACCCTTCACTCCACACTCGAAACAAGTAATCTGAGACTTGTCTTTTGCTGCAACAGGCATAGCATTCCTTCCAGTTCTCGGTGCAGTGTGGTTGTTGTTGTTGTTGTTCTTGGGAGGTGCACGGTTGAAATTGGTGGAGTTGCCGGGGTGGTTGTTGTTGTTTCCTCCGAACTTCACATTTCCTCAGCTACGGTTGGGGTAGCTTGGGCGAGACATTGCGGGTCGATTATTCCACGAGGCATATCCGGCAGACGGTTGGGGCGATACTTCTAGTGACCATTGGATCCAGCTTGGTGCATCATCCGGCGTTTGCGGTTGTCGTTCGCTTGATTAATCTTCCCCTCCATCTGAATGGCAGAGTCGGCTAGCTCTTCAAGATCCTCGAAACGGATGTTGATGAGTATAGTCTGCATCTCATCATGCAGTCCGTTCAGGAATCTCTCCTTCTTCTTGGCCTCCATGTTGATCTCATCAGGTGCATACCTGGCGAGGGACAAGAATCTGTCACGGTACTCCAGTACAGTCATACTGCCTTGCTTTAGCTCTTTGAATTCATCTCTCATTCTGGTGACTAGACCTTGCGGCACATGGGTGCGGCTGAACTTGACTTTGAAAGCTTCCCACGTCATCACTTGACCGTGGTTCATCATGCGGGTGTTGTTCCACCATGCTCTTGCATCTCCTGCCAGATAGTGGGTGGTAAACAGAACTTTCTTGTTTGCATCCACTCCTGCGACTTCTAAGTTATTCTCCATGGTCTATAACCAATCATCAGCATCCAGCGGGTCTTCAGACTTGCTAAAGATTGGGGGATTGGTATTCTGGAAGTTTTTTAGTTTGGATCCATGAGGATCCTGATTTCCGTGGTTCTGATTGTTGTGAGCCATCTGGGCGATCTGCTGCAGGGTGGCTAGATTTTCTTGGCGCTCTGCCCTACTAGCTTCACGGTCTGCAATGAGCATCTGCAGAATCTGCAGCATTGGGTCTTGCGAGGAGCTGCTCCCTCCTTGGTTTCCACGAGTCATGTGAAGATTGACATAGATAATGGGGTAAGAGGGAAAGTTTTAAGGTTCATGGTTTTGGTTTCAAAGCTAAAACTTAGTTTGACTCAGGTTTTGCAACTAACTTCTTTTCATTCATTCAAGCAAAGCACACGATATAAACACACACACACACCATTCTGTAAGCTAAGATACAATGGGACCAATACTTCTCACTCCTACGATAGTCCTCTAGTGCATCTACTCATCATCGATGAAGTCGTAGTCATCATCGTCGGTGTAGAAGTCCATGGCATCATCCTCCAGATAGTCATCATCATTGCTGAGGTACGAGTGAATATCCCCTAGATGTCTTCACCTTCCTCATCTTCTTCTTTTGCTGCAAGCTGAGCTTCTTGCTCCTTGATGGTCTTCTAGAGGTCGGCAACCTTCTTGCAAAGACTGTCGATGGTGCGATCCTTCTTTGCACGCTGACGGCAAAGTGACTGACAATCCTTGACGAGCAGGGAGAAAGTCTGGGCCTTCTGGGCGGCAATGGCAAGGTTGTGGTTGGCGAACTCTCTAGCATTGTCCAATTCCTTCTATCTGTCATACAGTAGGAAGTTGAGGTTCTCCACTTGTCGCTTCAACTCCGGGTGACTTGGCATCTCCAGAGGCATTCCCATAGAATCACGCCTTGCATAGTGAGCAAAGCGGGTTCATTGGATCAGGTTGACATTATGTGCGCAAAGACGAGCGAGATCTTCATGCATTGCCCTGGCTAATCCATCTAGCCAGTTGTTCTCCCTCACGGTGAATTGAATCTTCTCAGTCATTGGTGCCTCTAACTTGCCTCGAAGATCAACAACTACTAGCCATTGTAAATCTCCGCCTAGGGGACCATTGAGTTGAGCTCCAAAGAATTCCGGATGTGGGCGCTCCAAGTACTCAGACAGTGCATCTAGATCCCTCTCGAAGATCAGTTGGCCTCCATTGCCCAACTGGTAGAACTTGCAGTACTGAACTTCCATCTACAAGAATTTTAGGATGAGTAAGTTAGTGAAGTGATCAAGTGTCCAAATTTTATGTAGTAATGTAAGATTTTTTGAGGAACATGTAATTTTTTTGAGAGAAAGAATCCCAAGGGTAAGAGAGGAAATAGATTTTCACAAATACTCACTTTGGTTTTGAAACTAAGTTTTTGTTCAGACGTCCATTCTAACTAGGGTCTCCTATGGTCAGGATGGCTCTCATACCAACTTGTCAACACCCGGATTTTTAATCCCAGATGCCTATTATGCCATACATCGCAATCCCAGGATTACCATTTTTGCGAGACATAACAGATTGGATATCACAGTACATCATCCATTACAAACCATAATAAGGTCTTACACAAATAAAGGATCTCATGATCCAGTCTTACTATAAACAAGTAGTAGAAATAATAAGCATAGCGGTGGACTCCATCTTCAGTGTCACAGGCAATGCTGACGATGGGAGATGATCCTAGTTGTCATAGCCATCCTGCTGTCCTTCTTCCGGATAGTCCTCCTCATAGTCTAGCCACGGGAATAGCCAGGGATAAACCCATGAGTACTCCTTAAGTACTCACAAACTATCACTAACAAGTAAGGTAGTTCTAATAGGAATGCTAAGTTCTAGGTTTATTTGTAAAGTTAAGTTTGAAACTTAAGCTGAGTTCAGAAACAAAGAAAGATAAAATAAAGTTCTAAATCACCTAAGTGGGAACTTAGTTGTCATAGTCACAACCATGTTGTGGTCAAGTCATGTCAATTCATTTCATAAGTCATTTTGAAAACATCTGACAACAGAACAGTATGGCCACTCCAACTGTCCATAACTGCGGATGCGGCTATTCGAATAGGAGAGGTGGTACACTTTCACCACAAAATTTGATACATCTGTCAGGGATAACCCTGAATCATCATACTTAGTATGCAGATAATCAAACATAACCTTTCCTTTACACACTCTAGTATAAGCACCTCTCCTATGAGCTTGGCCTCCCAGCCATGGCCATCTGCCATCCTGGGCACTGCATAGGTGGACAACATTGAGAGGTAGCCTCATCTCAAACCTCTCCCGCAAGGGAACTAATACTAATGCATATAAACTTCTGTCTAAGCCTTACCCAATTCAGGTATTGTGGTCGTACGGTAAAATTGGAATGGTATCGCATCTGAACCCAACCATCGGTTTTTTATAAAAGGGCTAAGGCTCATGCCTCAACATTTTTATCATCATCATAAACCATTTGTGTTCTCAACACATGTCAAAACATCTCAATAGAATGACTCATCATTCCAAGGTTTTCATAAGTCATTTTCACCAAGTATTCCCATCTAAAGTGATCAAGTTTTTGGTTTAGCTCTAAACTACTAAGTTAAGAGTGTTCACTAAGGTGGGATGCTAATCCCAATCTCATGCCATAGAATGACATCGAAGTCTAACTAGATAGGCCAAGTTTTATACTCTTTATGCTATCTATAAACAAGTAAGGAACTTTAGTAAAGTAAAAGAAGGTAAATCTTATAAATAAAACTTGGAGTAGGTATAAGTCAAAAGGTATAACCAAAGCATGCCTAATGCATCTTGCTTAGGTTGTCTAGCTTGAAAGGGTTAGCTTGCATTATTAATGATGTCTTGCAAGTATTAGCTTGCCAATAATAGCTTGCCTTGATTGGTGCAGTGGTTGAAATTCTCCTCGTCTTCTGCGGGGTAGAACTCCTCCTCCTCGTAGACTTGGTCAGTACTATTGTCTACAAATACATACGGAAACACAATCACCAAATAATACTTAACTAGTCTATTTAGCACACTAAGGCACACACTTGATGATCTAGTATCATCACATTCATCACAAGATTTTAACTGAACTAGTTTCATTTATTTTATTTGAGAAAAGTAATTTCTACTCATTGAAATTAATTAAGATTTAATATTCTCCATTTAAAATATGGGATTATGTGGACACGTGTCATCACCTCATAATCTAATACATGGGAATGTGATTTAAATGTTGGATCACAATTTAATAAGTTTAAGTTTAATATTTAATGATTTAAAGTGACTAGAAATGCCTATATATCCTTATTTTGGTACTAGTCCAAATTCACTGCATGCAAACCTTAATATTATTACATATTTAGATAGTTATGGTCAAATGTGATTTTTCAGAGTTGGAATCAACTCAAAATCTATTATGGTTTATTTTAGAAAAATGTTTGAATGTGAAAACGCCTCTGTCTTATTATTTTTGCTAGGAGAGATCTCTAACTCTAATTGATTTAAATCCGACGTGCTTGGATATATATTTAAATTATCTTTCCAACAAAATTGGAATCATTAATTTTGGTGAAGTAGAACTCTCTGAAATGATTTTTGAACTAAAGGACAGAATTGAGTTTAAGCTAAAATTGAAAAAGATTTATTTGAATCTACTGGGTTGTGCGAGAAATAAATGGGCCGGCCCACTGCGCTCCGCATAGCGCCTGAGCTGGCTTAAGTGAGGGCTCCACCTGTCAGTGGGACAAGGGATGCCGAACCGGTATGGGAGGATGGTGACCGTAGGATTAGATCCTGGATCAACGGCTCACAACCATCGTCCTCACTGGAACAGTACACGACGGGGAGGAACCCTAGCATGGTCGGTGAGAGTCTGGGGAGGCTTACAGGAGCTCCGGTGAGGGTCGGTGAGGCAGGCAATTACACGTGTCGAGGATGGCGGTTCTCCTGGTACTGGCGGCGTCCCGGGAGATGGCTTGAATCAGTGGTGCCCTTCTCCTCCTTCCGCGGCGGTCTCCGACAAAATTGGGGCGCTACGGGCAGCGACTTGCTACGGTGGGGCTCTGGGGGTCTCTGAGGTGGAGTGGACGGAGGTGCTATGAAGAATTAGTGCCGGGGGGCTTCCTTTTATAGTGGGGCGAGGGGTGCATCTTGGCATGGGCGGAGCTCGACAGGGGCGACGACACAGCAAGCTATAGGCATGGTTCGGGGGCTAGGATGGTGGGCGGTTCCCCAGCGATCGTCACAGAGGTGCTCGTGCAGTGCAAGGTGGTCGGGAGAAGCGAGTGTCGCCATGCGCACGTTGTCTCGATCGACGGCGAATTTCGCGGCGTCCGGCGGCTACGGTCGAGGGAACGGGCATGTTCGTTGGCCTCCTGGGTCACTGGTGATCGTGTAGACGGGTGGCGGGAGCGAGACGATGTTGGTTTGAGCGGGGACAGTGCGTGAACGGCGGGTGCGGCGTCGGCATGGCAGACACGGCCCGGGCACGGTGTTCCTAGCTCCTCCTCTCTCTGTCCTTGAGCTGGGGCTGGCCTGGAGGGGGGAGTGGAGCACGGACGACGTGCTAGATATGGTAGGCAAGGCTGACGGCGCTAGGGTCGTGCTGTCGACGGTGGGGGTGCTCAAGGTGCTCGGCCAGGGTGGCCATGACCATTGGTCATGTGCACAGTGGGTGGACGTGCTGGTACAGGGTAGGGGGTGCACTGGGGGCGCTATGGTTACAAAATGGGAGACTAAATTGGCCAGAACCTTGCTCACAATAGTGTTTGTGATTTTTGCCAGATTTGTGCACATAAGGTGTTTAACAAATTGGCCGAAAGAATTCAACTTTGAAATTTTTGAATGAAATTTTTTGAGTGATCTTCAAAGTGCTTGGTAGTCTATGGTTGCTAGGGATTATTAAATTGAATTCAATTGCATGGTTTTTGAAAGAGTGGGATCTAGGTACTTACACTTGATTCCATCTTCAATTGTCATTTAACATTAGAGTTTGAATGTTTTTGTAAGATTTCAAAGTGGACCTTGGTACATGTTTACTTGTACTATCAAGGGGTGCAAAGAGTGAGAATTGTTTCTGTTGGAATTTGAGTTCTAGGAACACCCAAAGTGGCCTAGTTGATTAAAATGGCAAGAGTGATCATTTCTATTTATTAATTCTATTTGATTTCTTTTTCTTTGGATTTTGCTTGGGAATGATCTAGATGATGTGGCATTCATCTTAGAATCATTTTACAACCATTAGTACAAACAAACATGGAAATTCAAAACAATTCCATATTAAGGCAACATACATATGCATGCTAAATTATTTAAATGAGAAAAGGTTTTGTTAACCCTAAATTGGGTGATTTGGATCTTGATAACTTGGATTAAAGCTTTGGGATTTTACAAAAACTTTTTTTATACTGTCATAGGGCTGCACCTTAATGTAATGGAGAGAGCAAGGAGGGATGGAATGACAGAAATCTTGTCGTGAGTCTTGAAGTTGTAACTTTATGTTGTGGTTGAACTTTATGTCTTAATGAATCCTCTATTTTCTCATAAAAATGGCCTTAGGACCAACCATAAGGGGTGTACTTTGTCATGTATATGGATGCACCTGTTTTAGGCTCCATCCAAATGGAATAAAACTTCACAGGAAACTTACATGATGCTGTTCTATACTAAGTAAATCCATGCCACCATCAGGAACGTTTGTCACATATAAGAACACAAACTTGAGTTTGTCCTCTTGCTGCATGGAGGATTTTTTTTAAACAACATTTATTTTACTTGCAATTTACCTTACAATAATTTAATTTTCTTCAAACTATAAACCTAAAAACACCAATTTTTGCATCTTTTATTTCTTTACCTGTCAGACTTACTAACTAATACCTTCAACTCCTCATGGGTTTGACAACCTTTTCTCATAAAAAGGTACTATAATAGATCTCCTGCACTTGGGAGATATCACATGACTATAATGGCGGAAACAAGACTAATATGAAAATTACGAAACAATACTTGTATCAATTTACTGAAACAAGACTAAATTTCAGATATGTTTGAGATCAATAAATTGAAACAAGACTAAATATGAAATTTATTGAAACAAGAATAAATATGATATTTTCTGGAACATGGATGAAATTGTGAAATTATGAAACGTTAGTGAAATTCTATGAAACAATACGAAGATTTTGTGAAACAACACTGGAAATTTATGAAACAAGACATGAATTTTCTGAAATTGCAAAATTACTTAAAATTACAAAAAATGTGTCGAAATATGAAACAAGAATGAAATTTTATGAAACAAGACCATAATATGAAACATGACTGGAACAAGGCACGAATTTTGGGAACATGACTAGAATCGTGAAATTATGAAAAATGATTGAAAATTATAAAAAAATCACACAATATTCTACTACCTTAGAGATTCATCGTGGAACCATATTGAAACATGACTGGAAATAGATGGGAACTAGTAGAAATTGTCGAACCAGATTAGATTCCAACTAGTTTGAAAAGAATGAAACATGACCGATATAGTAAAATTTATGAAACTATCTCTACATTATTTCGAACACAACTGAAACATAATTAAAACTGGAAGGCATTTTTATGGTACGAGATTGGAACAATACTGACATTAATGAAACTTGTGGAACTAGATTGATAAAAGATAACCAATTTCTCATTTTTTGCCAATAGTTTCAGTGATTTCGGAGAAATTTTATATATTTTGACCAATTTCAGAAATAAAGGAACATCAATTTATACGAACACAAACAGCCCACCATTTTGTTCCACATCTGAATCAAAAATAGAGTTCTACTTCCTTCGGCATGTTAATGGTCTTAACTTTATCTATATTCGTATGTATCTTTTTGTTTCAATGTTAAGCGACCAATGGTAATAACAAAAAATGTGTCTTTTCGAAAAAATAACCTTTTAAATTTTTGAGGGTCTACCGAAGAAAACCTCTCAGAGTCCAGTGTGAGCTTAGGTAGCCGTCTAACTTACTTTGAAAGGTCTAAAGGCCAAAGCGAAAAGGAAAACAATCAGGATCCCCGAACGATCGCTAGCTTTCATCGTCCGGGTCATACGCGCCGCGTCGTGCTATCTGCGGGGGCCACTCCCACCGCCATCCACCTTATTGGTTCCTCCTCTTCTTTTTTTCCCCATGGTCTCCCGTCTCTCTCCCATGATCCACCGGACGTGACGACAAATCCCGGCCCCCGTCCTGCGCTGGTCCTTCGTCGGAGCGCTTCAGTCCAGACTGCTCCTCCGCCGGCGGGCGCTGTCTATGTAACAGGCCCCACGAGCTCCTCCCTCCTACAACACGGTGGCTAGGGGCAGCTGCGCCTGTGCCCTAGCCCCCCTTGTTATTCTCCGGTGAGTATGTTGCTCCTCCTGCGGATGTAGGCTGTTGGCATCGAGGACGAGAGGCTCGCCTTTGGCTGGGCCTATTCCCATGTTGCTACCAAGCGGTTTTGTGGTTTGCTACGTGAGGTCGATAGTTGGGCTGCAAGAGGCGTTGATGTTTTGCTACAGGCAGGATGGTAGTTTGCTACATGCATTGGCAGAGGTACTACGAGATCCCAGATTTTGCTAGGATGCCACACTAGCATAAATTATTTTTCCTAAAAAACCTCTGCATTTTCTTACAGTAGTTTTGAGGTTTTGCTACGAGGTGTCCGGTGATGTTTGCGGGCGAGTCTCCGGGCGAGTCTCCGGCGAAGTTAGTTTTTTCTACATTAGAAGAAATTTGTTGCTACAACCATTTTGTGGTTTTGCTACAACCGTGTCAATTTTTTGCTACAAGGTCTCCAGAGAATTTTTTCCAACGATGTCTCCGACGAAGTCGTTTTTGCTACATTAGCACAATTTTTTGCTGCATGGTGTCCGGCTAGGTCTCCGGCGGGACGTTCTATTTTCTAGAACGAACCTTTTTTTGCTTCAAAAGAAAAGTGGAGACATTTGTAGCAAAAAGAGTGTTTTGCGGCATTTTGGGGGACATGTGGCGCGCGGGGAAGCTTGACGATGGGAAGCCTCCCATCATCCGAGGGATGCCTATCGCAGGCCAAGCGAAAATCTATTTGACAAAAAGCCTCGTCCTTTTTTTCTGTCCAGCCAACCATATAAAGCCATGCAATAACGCAAGAGCAAAACTGTTCTAATTCCTTCAAGATTTACCTTGGTGCAATCATTAATGAAGGATGTAGTGTACGAAATCTCGCCACTGATCGCTCGCCTGACCACGAGCTTACGAGCATCTCCAACCGAGGAGCTCGAGTTTCCTCCACCGGAGGCGCCAAATTGCAGCTCGAGGGCCATGGCGAAAAATTCTCTTCCACCAGGCGCTCCAAACTACAACGCGCTGCACCGGCGCAAACAACATTCACACATTTCTATAGAGTCCACAAGATCGAACAAACTCCAAAAAATAACAAATAAGTTGACTAGTTATTATTTCAACACAAGCAAATAATACAACAACTACATCAAATTGTTCACAACAAATACAACAAGTTGTTCATGCCATACCGCCAGACAATTCTTCCAATTTCACTGCATACAATCAATTGAGCCAAGCGTACCTAGAAATCACTGGTTAGTGTTGAACTTCATCAGTCTTTCCGTGTCTTCAGCATTGGGGACTCTCAAGTGTGTAGAGCCGAAAACATGCATAATTGCTATGGCAAAACGCTTGCCACACATAATAGCCATGCTCTCACCCATGGACAAGTTGTCGTCAATTAGATCTGTCGGCTTACCGTGTTAATGTTTGTGGGAATGATGTGTACCCATCCGGGGGCATCGATTGCGTGTTATATGGTGTAGGAAACAACCCCCATACGTGGAAATACATGGAGGTATGTGTACGTCAGAGTACTACTCCGTACATGTACACATACAATATTACATGTGTATAACATACTCTAACAGCCCCCTTAATCTAAACCACGAGAGAGGTTTATATTACGCTTAAACTCATCTAAACTCTTGACTAGAAGAGCCTTAGTAAAACCATCAGCTAGTTGATCTCTAGTGGAAATAAACTTGATATCTAGATTGTTTTTGGCATCTCTTTCACGAACAAAGTGATAATCAATCTCAATGTGCTTAGTATGAGCATGGAAAACCAGATTGGCAGACAGATAGGTAGCACCCAAATTGTCACACCATAAACATGGCTTCTCCTTCAACTTGAAACTGAGCTTAGTAAGAAGAGCTTGAACCCATATTAATTTAGTAGTAGCATTAGCAAGGGCTTTATCTCAGCTTCTGTACTGGAACGTGACATAGTGGCTTATTTTCTGGCACTCCAAGAGACCAAATTGGGACCAACAAAAATAGCAAAACCACATGTGGATCGGCGATCCTCAAGACAACCTTCCCAATTAGCATTTGAAAAAGCACTAAGCAGGGTATAATTGGATTTATGAAAAGTTATACCTAGCTGAATGGTATCCTTGACATAGAGAAGAATTCTTTTAGCAGCTGTCCAATGAGATGTGGTAGGGGCATGAAGATACTGACAAACCTTGTTGACAGAAAAGGACAGATATCGACGTGTAAGTGTCAGGTACTAAAGAGTAGCAACTATGCTCCTGTACTGTGTATTGTCATCAGGACCAAGGGATGTACCCTCATGAAGAGACAATGGCTCAGAGGGAGACAGAGGCATGGGGGGCAACTTGCATTCAAGTAGACTGGCTTTGGCTAGAATATCATTAGCATATTTCTCCTGTGTAAGCAATAAGCCACCTGACAACTTTTTAACTTCAATTCCAAGGAAATAGTGAAGCTCACCCAGATCCTTAATGGCAAAGTTGGCATTGAGATCCTTGAGTAACATGGAGATGGCTTGATCAGAGGATCTAGTCACAATAATATCATCAACATATATCAAAACCAAATTTGTGACATCAGACTTGTGATATAGAAATAGTGAGGTATCAGCTTTGGAAGCAAGAAAACCAATACCTTGCAACTTGAAACTCAATCGAGAATACCATGCACGAGCAGCCTGTTTTAAACCATACAGAGCCTTATCAAGTTTGCAGACATGATGAGGAGCATCTGGATTCTCAAAACCTGGAAGTTGTTTCATATAGACCTCTTCTTCTAGAACACCGTGAAGAAACGCGTTCTTGACATCTAGCTATCGTAAGCTCTAGCCATGAGAGACAAAGATGGAGAGAACAATTCTGGTAGTAGCTATTTTAACAACTGGACTAAAAGTATCTTCATAGTCAATTTCATACCGTTGCTTGAATCCTTTGGCCACTAGCCGGGCCTTATAACGATCAATGGAGCCATCAGCATGACGCTTGATACAATAGACCCATTTGCAATCAAATAATGTTTTTGTTTGTACTGGCAGGAACCAAATGCCATGTCTGGTTTGTCATAAGAGCATTAAATTACTCTTGCATAGCATCACGCCAATTTGGATCACTGAGAGCAGCAGGAAGGTTTTGAGGTTCTCATATAGAGCAAAGCAAGCCATATCAAATAGTACCATCAATTTGTTTTGGGTTGTCTGATACCTTTTTGTAACCGAGCGCGTACACCAGACGGTACTCCAATAGCGGTAACAAGCGCAACAGGCACAGAAGATCCAGGCGCTGGGGGGCAATCATTGCCCTGGCCAGCTCCTGCGTCAGCAGCATGCAGGTCGCTGTCGGAGGGAGCAGCACCAAGTGACAGCGACCGCGCGGGGCCAGGCGGGACGTCTTGGGCATGATTTGTTGGAGGAGACGGCGCGACGACCGAGGCGGGGTCGACAGAGTCGCATGGCGAGGCGAAGGGCGTTGGCAGGGACCGCGACATGGCGGCTGACGCAGGCAGGGATCGCGCGGGGGAATCGAGGGCGGGAGAATTGTGTCCGGTTAGAGCACCCTTCGGATCGACCCAGGCAGAGGAATGTTTGGCCGAATCCCATCTGAACGACGCGCCAGGTTCGTCATTTTGTGCTGAAACTTCAGTTTGAGATTCCTGGTGCTGTGGAGCCCCAATTTGCACCAGATTTTTGCATGCAGCTGTGTTTTCCTGAGAAGAAACATAAACAGGAACAGTAATAGGCACATAAGCAGTCATAGGTTCATCATTATTTTGAGCATCCTCATAAGTGTTTGATGTTGGAAGGAGAAGAATCTCCTTTTTGAGAAGAGCACCGGCATTGGGATGGAGAGCTTGAAAGGGAAAGATATTTTCATCAAAAACAACAACACGGGATATGTAAACATGGCCTGTGGAGACATCTAAACATTTCACACCTTTATGGAGGGGGCTATAACCAAGGAAAACACATTTAGTGGATCTGAAAGTAAGCTTGCGAGTGTTATAGGGACGAAGATTAGGCCAACAGGGACAACCAAAAATTCTCAAGGCATCATAATTGGGTGTGATATGAAGCAGACGTTCAACTGGAGACTGAAGATCAATAACTTTACTAGGAAGCAAGTTAATAAGGAATGTGACTGTGAGAAAAGCTTCATCCCAATATTTGAGAGGCATGGATGCATTAGCAAGCAATGAGAGACCAACTTCGACTATATGGCGATGTTTTTTTAGCGGAACCATTTTGTTGATGCGCATGGGGACACGATACATGATGTGTGATACCAACTTTTTGAAAGAAGGCATTTAGTTTCTCATACTCACCCCCCCCAATCAGTTTGCATAGCAACAATTCTTTTGTCAAATTTTCGTTCAGCATATTTATGCCAATTCAAGAAGGCTTGATAAACATCAAAATGCTTTTTAAGCAAATAAATCCAAGTGAATTTACTACAGTCATCAATAAAGCTTACATAATAGCAATGTTTGCCAACAGAGGCTGGTGCAGGATCCCATACATCAGAAAATACTAGAGCAAAAGGAACAGTGGAACGATTGGTGGATATGGGATATGGCAACTGATGGCTCATGGCAAGCTGGCAAGAGTCGCATACATATGGGGTAACCTCTGGTGTGTAAGCAATTTTGTTTCTTCTAAGAACTTGTTGAATGACAAATGAAGAGGGATGTCCTAATCGACGATGCCATGTAGATGATGACGACTTTATTGAGATAAAAGCATGCTTGGAGGAATCACTGAGGATAGGAATCAAGGGATAAAGACCTCCATAGCAAGGGCGCCTAAACAGAATTCTTCGCGTTGATTGGTCCTTAATCAAAAAATAGAAAGGATGAAACTCAATAAAGACATGATTATCAAGGGTGAAACGATGAACAAATAGTAGATTTTTAGAGGCACTAGGGACATGAAGTATAGAATTTAGATTAAACGAAATATGAGGAGTGCGCAAAATTGAAATACCAATATGACTGATATGCATACCTATGCCTTCAGCTATGCGAACACGATCTTGACCATGGTATGGATCATGTGTGGTGAGCTTGTTGAGCTCACTGGCAACGTGGTCGGTGGCTCCAGTGTCATATTACCAGTTGGAATCAACACCATGGGAGGCAAAATTAGCCCCCTTGTTGTCCTTGTTGCCATCATTGTCCCTGCTATTATGATAACACCACCAACAATCACGTGCGGGGTGCCCATGGATGAAGCATATCTGACAGGTGACATCAACATAAGGGGTGGGCACACGGCCATGTCGGCGTCCACCAGCATCATCACGGCGGCGAGGGCGGTCATCCTCATAGCGATGATGACCGTGGTATCCACCACCATCGCGGCGATAGCCGCGGTCATCCTGGCATCCACGATCATCATACTGACCGTGGTAGTCCTGCTGTTGCTAGTGATCATCGTGTCGACCACGCGGGTCATACGGCTGCTGCTAGTGACCGTAGTCATGCTGACATGGGCACTCCTCCTGGCATCCACCATCAGAGCCGAGGTTGGGCTAGCGAGAGTCACCGCGACGAGCAATATTGGCAGAAGATGAAAAACTGCCAGAATCTTCAGACTTGTGGAGGGTGTCAAACGCCTGCACTTGATCCAAAAAATTTGATAGAGTTGTACCGGGATTGGCTTGGACAGCAGTGATGAGCGTGTTGTATGAGTCCCCCAGTCCACGGATAACATACCACAAGAGGTCATCATCATCTAGTGATTTTCCTACAACAGCAAGTTCGGAGCCAATGCTTTTCATCTTTACAAAGTATTTTTCAGCAGACATGTCGTTCTTGCAAGAATTACTAAGGGCGGAGCACAGCTTTTGCACTCGTGACTTGGACGCAGGACAAACATGGGCATTGAGAGCCGACCAGACTTCAGATGACGTCTCCAGCCCAATGACATGTGAAAGCACGTCGGGTGACATCGAGTTGAGAATAAACCATAGAACTTGCTGATCTCGAGCTATCCAAGTGGCATACTCAGGGTTTTCAATCTGTAACCTTTTTTTGTTTGGATCTTCAACCTCGAGGAATTCCTCGGGAGCTTATTCTTTGCCTTCAACCAGATCCAGAACACGAGCACTACGGAACGCTGGGACGATCAGAGCCATCCACACTAGTGCGTTTTCACGCGTGAGAAGCTGGGTAGGAGGGGCACCAAGGGCGGCGGCCAGAGCAGTGGCGGATGAGGAGGAGGCCATCTCGTAGATTCCTCGATGCGGCGGGAGCACAGCGTGACAGTGGCGACAGAGGCTGGTCGTGGTTTTTCTCGACGCAGATGCGTCACCTGTAGATGGTGGCGCATGGCAGAGGGCTAGGGTTTTGTTTTGTGTGTGAGTTTCTCGATGCTACATGGTAGAGAAGCTGCGGCGGAGAAGAGGAATTGGTTGTGGCTGGGTTTTCGATCGGCGGCGGCGGCGGATCACGGTGATAGCGATCGGCGGCGGCTGGATGGTACGGCGGCTAGGTCAGGGAAGAAGACCACTCTGATACCATGCTAATGTTTGTGGGAATGATGCGTACCCCTCCGGGGCATCGGTTGCGTGTTATATAGTGTAGGGAACAACCCCCATATGTGGCAATACATGGAGTACTACTCTGTACATGTACAGATACAATATTACATGTGTATAACATACTCTAACATACCGTATGCCAATATACGCAAGGCTTGCAGAGGTGCAGCGCTTGTAAACCCGTCGGTGGCGGCGGCGGCGGCTCGGTACACCGTGGTGGCGCGCTCGGGTCTGGCAAGAGGAGGCGCGGGGGAGGCAGATCTACGCCACGGTGGCGGCGGCGAAATCGAGCAGCGGTGACGAAATCGCGCGGCGGCGGCGCGGGTGGGGAGAGAGAGGCCGCGGGTGCGGGTGAATGTTCCAGCCGTTGGGTCTTCGCGCGCTCGCCAAATGATCCCGCGCGCTGCAGCCGACGGCTCAGATTTGGCGCATAGGATAGGGCAAAACGACCGGCGCACCAAATTTTTTACAACGCCGACGCGGATAGAGCTCCTGCTGCAGAACCAAAACTAGAACCCAGCGCCGGCGGTTAATATAGCATCACTGCCGAAGATGCTCTGATACCATTTCTCTCTGGAAGGTCGCGATAGAAGCCGCGCTTGATCTAAGTATCCAGTACACCTACCAGCTTGCCTGTGACCAAAGCAAGTAGGACAAGGAGCACCAGCACAAAGACAACCACACGAGCAAACAGGGAGGAGTTAATTATAATTAGGGACAATTAAGGCGCTGCTAATGTGGACAACATACATGCTCATTAAGAACTGTCCCTCGCCAGCATCATGTGGTGTACTGCGGTACTTAATTACGTTAGTGATGGACATTGGGAACATTGTGTCATTATTTTAACAATATATGTAAGCATGATAAGGACATCTCCGATTCAAATTAGTTGACTCAAATTTATCAAGACATGTAGCCTACACTCCTTTGGGTCGGAGGGAGTACAAAAATATGAATACTACTTCAGTATAGGATATCCAAAAAAAAGTGCAACCTTTCTGTTAAAAAAAATATAACCGGTTTCGGTTGCACTTTTCTGATTGCAGTTTTTTGCTAGAAAAGGGCAACTCAAACGAGTTACACAATTTTTTAACTACAATTACACTTTTCTCAGTTGATTGAGACTTAAAAAAACTCAATCGACTGAGACATAGACAAACCCGAATATATATGGCCTTTGTGATCTCATTTAGACAGCAAGCATGCATGTCCAAGAACACCAAAGAAGACAAGAAATAGATCTACTTCTCCATATACATATACTCCCTCGATATAGAAACCAAGTGACTTCCATTTGTAAAGACTCGAATGTATTTATACACTAAAACGTCAGTAGATATATTTGAATCTAGATAAATCTAAATTACTTATTTTCGGATGGAGGAAGTAGTATTTATCTTCCTTCTCTGTTTTTTTGGAAATGGGCGCCTTATTAATATTCATAAAGTTTACACCCGGCCTCTGCATAGCTAGGATGCACACAGCCGATCAACCAAAGAGAAGATAACCAGAACGAAAGTATCAACATTACAAGAATGATAAAAAACGACGGCGCACGTCGAACTATGGTAGGTCTATCCGCAGGTCACGCTGCCATCCATGTCGGGAGAAAATATCCCTTGCCTTGGCCTCCAATCGCGTACACCCCGCCGCAAACAAGTCGCGAAACTCCATACGCTGGAGAGTAGTCCATGATCGGAGGATAGCCGTGGCTCGATAGATCACCTGAAGAGAAGACGATAGAATGTTATTAAAAATCTTATGATTTCTACATAGCCAAAGCGACCAAATCATGGCAAGCGCTCCCACCCTAAATAAAGTCCCATATTTATCGGCTATCCCGTGCAACCAATTATCAAATATATTGGTAACCGAACGTGGAGGAGATAAACCAGAGCCTACATGGATGATTGACCATAAAGTACGAGCAAATTTGTATTGGAAGAATAAATGCCGAATAGTCTCATTATGATGACAAAAAACACATTATGTACTTCCTTGTCAATTTCTCTTAACAGGATTATCCTTTGTAAGAATGACCCTTTTATGAAGGTACCAAGCAAAAATCTTTGTTTTAAGTGGTATTTTCATGTTCCAAATTTTAGAATTATCAACCACAGGAATATCAGGTTGGATCAGTGCTCTATATAATGAGTCAACTGAAAATTTACCACTCTCCAGTAATTTCCATTTGAACTCATCCATCCCCTCAGACAACTGTATCATGGATAATCGTAATAGAAGATTGTTTCATGATACAAGTCTAGGACCTAAGAGACTTCGTCTGAAAGACATATTAGGAGGATCAGATCCCAATACTGTGGAGAGGGTATCCCCTTTGTGCCTAACAATCGAGTATAGAGATGGGTATTGTTCGCGAAGAGAGGTTTGGCCAAGCCATTTATCTTTCCAAAACCTAACCTGTGATCCATCCTTAATATTGAAAACACCAAAGTGGAAGAAATGTTTTTTGGACGCCATTAGTCCAGCCTAAATATGTGAATCACCGGGTTTCCAAACCACTTGAGACACAACTTTGGAGCCAACATATTTCCTCTATAGAATGGTTTGCCAGACACCATCTTTTGATAGTAGCTTGAAAAGCCATTTACCAAGAAGCGCGGTGTTTTTGACTTGCAAATCATGTATGCCCAGTCCATCATATTCTTTTGGTCGGCAAACCACATTCCATTTGGCCAGTCGATATTTCTTTTTTTCACTATCCCCTTGCCAAAAGAATCTTGATCGGAAATAATCCATTTTCTTCAAGACACCTTTAGGCAATTGAAAAAACGAGATCATATACAGTACCATGTTGGTGAGTACTGAATTTATGAGAACTAGTCTTCCACCAAGGGATAACAATTTTCCTTTCCAACTATTAAGACGATTATTGGGTTATCTTCCAACAAGTACTTTTGTTTAACGCCTTTAAGTTAGGCTTGATAGTTTGAGAAGATGCTCACATAGGAAATATGAATTGAAGTAAAAGAGAGCATCAAAAAGAAAATTCAAAGCACATTTAAGTCTAACCCACTTCCTATGCATAGGAATCTTGTAAAGAAACAAGTCATGAAAGCACAAAGCAACAAGCATAAGAAAGCAAAACAAGTGCAACTTCAAAACTTTCAACATAAAGAGGGGAAACTTAATATTATTGAGATGCATAGAACCATGTTTCCCTCTCTCATAATAACTTTCAGTAGCAACATGAATAAAATTAACAATATAACTATCACATAAAACATTCTTATCATGAGCCACATGCATAAAAGAATTAATACTCCCCACATAAACATAGTCATTCTTGTTAATTGTAATGGGAGCAAATTCAACAAAATAGCTATCATTATTATTTTCATCACCATACTCATCAAATGTAGGAGGCATATTATAATCATAATTAATTTCCTCCTCAATAGTAGGTGGACTGAAAATATCATATTCATCATTGTAATCATCATATATTGGAGGTCTGGTATCATCATAAGCAATAGAATAGCTATCTTCCAAAGCTGGGGAACTAAAAAGATCGTTTTCATCAAAACTAGCTTCCCCAAGCTTAGACTTTTCCATAGCATTAGCAACAATGGTGTCCAAAGAATTCATAATAACAACATTGCTATTAGCATGCAAATAAAGTTCCATAGGTTTTTTAATTTTCTCTTCAAACACTTCATGTCCTAACTCAAGATAAATACTATAAAGCTCTCTAACTTTTTGTTGTTTTCCATTAAGCCTAACTAGTGAAAACAAGAAATTTTTTTTGCAGAATCTAAAGGAAATAACTTCGAGTACTCACACCAGAAAATAGGCGTTTGTCGTGGGAAGTTCTTCTTCTTTAATCCTCCGGTGTGAATATCTTTTACCTTACCTCCCCGGCAACAGCGCTAGAAAATAGCTTGATGTCTACGCACTTCTATTCTTGTAGACAGTTGTTGGGCCTCCAAGTGCAGAGGTTTGTAGAACAGTAGCAAGTTTTCCCTTAAGTGGATCACCCAAGGTTTATCGAACTCAGGGAGGAAGTGGTCAAAGGTATCCCCTCTCAAGCAATCCTGCAATCAAGATACAAGAAGTCTATTGTATACCCAACACACCCAATACACTTGTCCGGTGTATAGGTGCACTAGTTCGGCGAAGAGATAGTGAAATACAAGTGGTAATCGGTGATAGAAAGTAGCTTGATGGTGTGGAAGACACTAAAAGCAAACTGGAATAAAGATGGAAGCAAGCAAACATGTAACAGATCTAGTAGCAAACGGTGTTTCAATGCTAAGAAACAAGGCCTAGGGATCATACTTTCACTAGTGAACACTCTCATATAAATATATTCTTCTTTATGATACTACTCTTAACTACTCTCCGATTGAACACTCTAATCGAAGGTAGGGCTATAACAGCACTCCTCAAAGTTCATCTTTCCCATCTAGAAAACCCCACACTGTACCTTGAGCACTAGATGGTTCCAACAAACACCACAATTTCATAGAAAGATCCAACTCCAAATATAACTCATAACAAGTATTTGTAATCTCTAGCCTAAGTGCCACCATGGTGAGCACGCTATCACTTTCACACACATGAGGAGAGCAGAGATCTATTAAAGCACTTGAGTAGCAGAATAGATCTATAGATTACAAGCTCATGATCTCAATATGATCATGCATAGAGAGAGATGAACACATAGCTACCGGTAGAACCCTTAGCCTCGAGAAAGAACTACTCCCTCCTCATCATGGGAATCAGCAATGGTGATGGAGATGGTGGTGGAGATCGATGGAGATGGCTTCGGGGGCACTTCCCCGTCCTGGCAGGGTGCCGGAACAGAGACTTTCTGTCCCCCGAATCTCCTTTTTGCTGGCAGCGGTGCTGCGGAACTTTTTGTGGATTTCTGATTGACGATTTAGGGTTTTGGCTTCGGGAGGCTTCTTATAGGCCAGAGGGCAAGGTCGGTGGGGAGAATATTCATTTTGTGACTTCCTGGAACCAAAAACAGCAGATAACAGGCAACTGGCACTATGGCATCTTGTTAATAGGTTAGTCCAAGAAATCATATGAAAAGTACTCCAAAGTTGGAAAAAAACATAAGAAAGTAGATAAAACCAAGCATGGAACATCAAAAATTATAGATACATTTGCAATGTATCAGCAGCCTCCTCCTCCACCGGACCGGCTGGAGCCGCTCCCACCTGCGCCATTCTGGCTAGAGCTGCTCCCACCGGCGCCCGACCGGCTGGAGTTGTCGTCTGCCACGCGGCGCTGGGCCGGCTCGGGAGCCGGTGCAGCCTCCTCCTCCTTGTTGACCTCCACGTGGGGGCCGTGCGCCAGCTCGTCGTTTTGGCTAGGGAAGACGTCGCCATCCCCATCCAACTCCTTGCTGGACCGGCAAACGCACGGCTCGGGAAGGTCAGGCGTGAAGTTCTAGAGGGGGGTCTCGCCCTCCTCCCGGATGATGCAGGGAAGGTGTGCGAACGAAAGAGGACAAAAGTCAGCCGAATAGAAAGAAGCGCCAGGAAACGGAGAAAACCGGCTGGCGAAAGCTTACCCAGGGTGCGTGGTTATCCCGGCTGTAGGGGACCATCCCGAACTTCCAGTGCTTCGGCAGCCGGTCCTTCGTAATCGTCCACATCCACTCCTTAAGGTTGTGGTAGCGAGGATCACGCCAGGACAGCCGGGTCGGGTCCAGCCGGCCGGAGTAGAAGCACATCTTGTGGGCACGCTGCTGCAGCGGCATCATCAACCGGGACATCCAACTAAGTGTGATGTCCATGCCGGTCAAGCCGGAGGTGACGAGGGAGCGCATCCGCTGCAACATCACGTCTGACTTCGCCTTCTCCCCGTGGATCTTCAGATCCCAATTCTGCCGGCTAGATTCCATGTCTCGGAAAGCTGGTAGATTGATCTGGTCGACGGCGGTGATGTTGCTGACGTAGAAGGATGGTTGCTACCATAGTCGCACTGTGTCCTACAGCTGGAACTTCGGGTAGCCGGTCTGCGTGCGGGAGTAGATGGAGGCGCCGCCGCACGTCACCAGCGGCCCTTGGGTAAACTACACCTACGGCCGCACACGGAATAGCCGGCAGAGCAACCCGAGATCCGGATGGATCCCGAGGTAGCTCTCGCGCGAACACTACGAAGTGCGCCAGTGTGCCGATGGTGTTGGCGCCGAGGTGGTGGAGGCGCAAGTCGAAGAACACCAGGAAGGTAAGGAAGAACGGGTGAACCGGCAGCTCCAAGCCGCGGGCAAGGTGCGAGAGGAAGATGACCCGCTCCCCCTCCTTCGGTTGCGGCGACTCCTCCCTCGGCGGTGCCAGGCGCACCTTCACCTCCGATTCCGGCGGCAGAACACGGGTGGCGCGGTACTTCTCGATGTGCTCCTCCATGACAAAGGATCCGCACCAGTTGCCACGCTCCGAAGCCATTGCCGGTTCACTGGCCATCGTGATGGCTATGGAATGGCGGTAGCCCGTCTCTCCGGCGGCACTAAACGGGCGGCGCGGCGAACTACGGCGGCAAGAACCAGCGAAGCGAGGCAAGAAAGAAAGGGTGCAAGGAGTAGACTGAGGAGGCAGTGAGCGGAAGAAGGAACCGCCCTCCCCCGGGCGACCCTTTAAAGGCCCAGGAGGGCAACCGTCTGCGGTGCCACGCGGCACCCATCGAGCCGCGCCCCGCTCCCTCGACCGTGCCAGATCCTTTGTGCAGGCGCCGAGTGCACAAAAGATCCTGGCGTGGGAACCCAAGAGCCAAACGGCAGTTTCTCGAGGCGACGCGCGACAGGACGTTACACTTCACGCCGCACTGCAATGATGGCACGTGCGCGCGTGGCTGGCGTCAGCACTAACGTCACGGGTAGCACAACTGCCAGACGTAGCCGGTAATAAATTTCAAAATTAGGGAGGAGCGCGCGCACATTTCACTTAAGGGCGAAATCTACACGCGCTCGGGGGCTAGTGTCGGGGGGATGACCTCCGGATACCCCAACCAGACAAGATCTATGACAGGTGGTTCGCGTCCGTCTACCTATCAGCATCTGGCTATCTAACCTGTTTAGGTACTGTCGTTCCCAATGCAATGACAATGAATTTAAATAGGCTCTGAGGGGTATAAACCCTAAAACAGGAGAAACCAAGGAACACCTCTGAGGGGTTGACTTTGTTCTCTAATTAAACTTGTCTTTAAAGTTTCTTAACAATGCATGATGTTGATTCTATGAGATAGATCTCATTTTTCTGATCATTTTGATATATTATACATATTTTTCTGACTTAAAAGAATTAGTTATTAATTTCCCCAATTTAAATCCATTTTAAAACAAGTAAACCATTTAATAGGATTACTGCATCACGCTGACATCAGCTCGGGGTGGGGGTTCTTTTTCACCAGGGCTGGGGCTAACCACTCTGTCTGACCTATGGGCTAGGGGCCACGTCAGATGCCACCGTGGCCAAGCTTGCACGCTGCTGACGCGAGCACCACGTCACCACGATGGCGACGCGGCAGACGGTGGCCGGCCGTGACGGAGGAGAGCGCGTGGGGCTAAGCAAGGATGCGCGTTTGATTCAGCGCATCGCAGGCTACCTAATAGAGGTGGCACCGCTTGCTAACAATTGCCAGAACAGCGATTGCGGCGGTTACTAGCGGCAGAGCACGGCGGCGCATGGTGCGAGCGCGAAACAGAGCGATATGGAGAGGGTGGGGAGTTCCATGACGACCAGAAGCTCACCACGAAGCGAACAGAGGCAACGGCGAGGCGCGAGGAGGCCGGAATTGACAAGGACATCGGCGAAGGTCGTTGAAGACCGAGGTCTCGATTGAGACAATCCGGACCACGCCAGCTTTCTCTGCAGGATCAGTCGAACAACACGAGCAAGGCGGTCACCGTGGTATGCCTAGCAGGGCTTGAGGTGCTCCAGAACATGGTTCTCCAAGGCTACTGTGGCTAGGGTTCTAGCGGGAGGAGAAATAGGGAAAAGAGGGAGAAGATAAGGCTCTCCGGCGGTAGCAGGGGTACTTGTAGATGTTGTGGATGACGGTAGCATGCATCCTGGCACAGGTGGGCATTGCAGCGCGGACGGACAGCGACGGCAACGACAACGAGTGGCTTTGCCTCGTCGTCCTTCTATCCGGAGGAGGAAGAAAAGAGAAAGACGCGAAGGGGTACGAGGCCGGATGGGCCGCTGCTGGGCCGCGAGGTGCTCCATGCGGGCGATGGGTAGAAAGACGAGAAGGTCTTGGCCGACCTGCTTAGTCTTAGTAGCTGTTTTTATTTTCTGAAACATTTTCCTTTTTATGTTTTCACTTTCCCTTGTTGCAAATTCATTTGAAAATTGGTTTTGGACATTTCAAAAATGCCACAGGGTTTTGTAAATATTTAGAATATTGTGGGTCCCTCATAACTAATTGGGCTCCACACTTTTTTGATTTTCAAAATATTGAAAACCTTTTGAAATTGATTTTAGAGAGAGAGGAAAAAGAGCTAGGGTTTAGGGTTTTATTTGATCTTGTTTCTTGCATGCATTTTAAAGATGATGCTCATGAGTGCACACTCAAATCCCTAATATAGGATTAAGTAAAAATGTGGTGTTACAGCTCTATCCCCTTATGAGAATCTCGACCCGAGATTCCAAAGGTAGGAAGAGAGAGAAAGAAACAGGGGCACTTGTCAGTATAAGAGGGAAGAACCCTAAACAACACACTGAGTATCTCATAGTCAGCTCATGAAAGAGTGTTCAGAAACAACTCTAAGATGACAAACATGAAACACGCCAAGGTAATAGAGGAAACAAGAGAAGAAGGTTTCAAATTGTTATATAGTTGGTCTTCATAAGGATTAAGACAATGGATCTTCAAAAGAGTTTAAGCTTCTGAAAAGGAGAGCTTACAACAGAAAGAACTTGACCACAGACTTCAAGAGATGAAACTCTACTAGATGACTTAGGTAGAGCTTCCGAGGATACAGAGATACGGATAACCAAGCTATTGAACTACTTTTGATACAGAAGGATCACTCTTTGTTCAACAGAAGGTCAAGATAGAAAGATTGTTTTGTGGCGAGGACTCGTAAGAGTCACAAGGAACATGTAACAAGAGAACCTTCTGATTATCAAAATCATAGTCACTCTATGAACATGGTCGAGAAACAAAGGAAACTCTATATTCATCCAGGGTTATCACAATCTTTGCCAAAGATCGTGATATTTGTTGGGGATATACTTTCCGGGTATCCTCACTGTGCCTCACTGGCCAGGGTGGCCCACTTTGGGTTAGAGCTTTGCTTCACGGGTGGCCCAGTCAGGGAGAAGAGACGGAGTCTAGTCCAGCTATGGGAAGGCCCAGATGACTTACCGACATAGGCCCATAGTGTTACTTGTAGTTCAAGATGTACTCTGTAACCGACTCTTAGTAGTAGCCGGATAGGCCTCTCCTGTAAACCCTAGGCCGGATATCTATATAAGCCATCCTAGGGAGAGCCTTTAGGGCAGCCTCACAATAGTCTACAATCTCAACTCCCACAGGCGAAACCCTTGTAACCCATATTCCGGCTCTGCCATATTACTGGATTGCTAGTAGGAGTAGGATCCATCCAAAGCCGGTGGATTCAAACCTGGGTAATCCTATGTGCTCACCGTCTCGGAATACCGTACGCCTCACACCCCTCTCTTCCACACGCCTCGAGGACCCCCTCATTGCGTACTTGACATCAATCCAACGACATAGTACCCACCGTGGGGAAAGTGAGCTTCGGATCTGCGTTCCGAGCGGAATCTGCAAGAATCGCAATCGGCTAGACCATCGCCGTCGGTCGCGTCCTCTATGCCATCAATGTCCTTCTCATCATTCTCGACGAGACCTGGATTCCGGCTAGGGAGGACGTGACTGCTTACACCATCATGTCCTTTGGCAAGATCGATGTGTACACAGAATCCGGATTGCTAAGGATATTGGCATCCGACATTTGATGTGTTATGGAGATTCAGATCTTGTTGCCCAACTAGTGTCAGATATCTGTAATGCAAATAAGCACATGGCAGCATATAGAGCCGTCGTGGATGAACTATCTAAATCGTTCGAAGGATTTGAGGTTCAACACATCCCTCGAATAGAAAATGAGGAAGCAGATATATTATCTAGAATAGGCTCTATGCAGAAAAGGTCCTAGATGGAGCTTTTTTGGAGCACCTCAAAGTTCCCTCTATAAAAGAAGTAGACAAGCAATATCTGACCAAATCTGACTCACCTTTAGTAGCAGTTCTGGCTGTAATTCCCAGCTGGACTCAACCCTACCTTGACTACTTGGTAGATGGAAAATTACCCGAAGACAAAGTTCTGAGCAGGCAGATCGTCCGACGAGCAAAAGCCTATACTATAATTAGTGGTGAGATCTATAAGCGGAGCGTGTCTGGGGTCTTTCAGCGTTGTGTATCTCCGGAAGAAGGAGTGGAAATCTTACGAGAAATCCATGAAGGGGAGTGTGGTCACCACGCTGCAGCCAAATCTCTAGTGGCAAAAGCTTTCCGACACGGTTTTTCCTGGCTTACAGCCAAGGCAGATGCCAAACGGCTAGTCAAGACGTGCAAAGGCTGCCAAAAGTACGCCAAACAAGCTCATGTTCCGGCTGGTCAGCTAAGAACAATACCTATAACATGGCCTTTCGCGGTCTAGGGGCTTGACATGGTAGGACCGTTTAAACGGGCTCCAGGTGGATTTACTCATCTCTTAGTGATGGTGGATAAATTCACAAAATGGATTGAGGCTAAACCCGTCAATAGTTGTGATGGAGCAACAGCCAGAAGATTTGTCGAGGATGTCATAATCTGATATGGTTATCCGCATAGCATTATCACGGACAACGGGAGTAACTTCTCTATGGGAGAGCTTGCCGAATTCTGCAATGAACAAAATATCCATCTTGACATTGTGTTAGTTACACATCTGCAAGCTAATGGACAAGTCGAAAGAGCAAACGATTTAATCCTACAAGGCCTAAAACCAAGACTCTAAGCACGACTACAATGTGCTGCGGGGGCTTGGGTAGATGAATTACCCTCTGTAATATGGATCTTGCGAACAACTCTGAACATGTCAACCGGATACACACCTTTCTTCTTGGTCTATGGTGCTGAAGCAGTTCTTCCTCGTGATTTGATTCACACTTCTCCTAAGTTTCTGCGTATATTGAAGAGGATGCCGAAATTTCTCGACAAAGTGATCTCGACTTAGTCGAAGAAGTTCGCGTCATTGCTGAGGTGAGATCAATAGTCTATCAGTAGAAGTTACACAAGTATCATAGCCAGAGAGTCAGAACCGGTCTTTCAATAAGGGCGATTTGGTTCTTCGGCTTGTGCAGAAAAGAAAGCACAAACTTTTCCCAATATGGGAAGGGCCCTTTTTAGGTAGCCGAGTATTGAACAATGGTTCTTACTATCTAACTGATATGCGGCCAGTCAAAGAAAGACCTGCTACTATGAAAGGAAAGAGAGATTGAGGCAGTACAGACCTGGAAGAATTAGACATACCATGGAATATTGCTCAGCTATGTCCCTTTTATTCTTAGTTTATCTTTCTTTGTAATCATATATGTGTACAAGTTCAATAAGAAATAAAGTTTTGGTTGCCACATTTTTCTGAGAAGTTTTATATTACCATCTTATTTCTGAATGATCATGTCACAGTCGAAAATCCCAGAATACTTGAAAGTACTTTATGCTTATGTTTGTTCTAGTTTAGATTTCCGATTCTAAAATTGCTACCTTTGGGTATAAATCTAAATTTTCTAGTTTGTACTTTGGTTATTTATTTGATTGCCAGATGGGGCATTTTTCAAGTAGTGAATTGTTGGTACTAGAAGCCGGCTTTGTTTCCGAGTTTAAACTGGTTTAACAATTGAGCTCTATTGCTCGACAAAGTTTCCATGCTAAAGGTTGGCCGGCTCACGAAAGGGACGAAGCGGAAAGCCAGATAAACGATAAGTGCAGACAAAAAACATAAGTGCTTATGTAAACATTTCAGGCACATTAAAAGCCAAAAGTGCTGAATAGAAACAACAAATCTTAGCACTAGCAAAAGTATTATACTACTTATTTACAACCCGAATTGTTTTCAGAATAACACATTTTGTTCTGATGCTCTATGATGCAGGGGAGAGGTAGGAGCTGCCGGCTCACTGGATACATCAACCTCGCCTTGATATCTTTCCGAGACATTCAAATCCGATATGGTTTGTTCGTCGTCGTAAACTGTAGCTGCTTCTTCAACAGGCAGAGGAGGCGTCTCCACGCGAGTGAAGAAGGGATTTTTGTAGCTGGTGAGATTAGCTACGTGACACCCATATCCGGCGCAGGAGTCCATGATGGCTTTGATGTTTTGCTCATGTCCGTCTTCGTCCACTTACAGTACCCTCTGGTTACTTGCCAGATTTCCATGTTTCCATGGTGGCTCATAACCATGGTAAGAGCGCTCTGCGCTGCAGTTTGCGTGTAGGACATGTTCCAGTCTTGGATGAGCTGGGGCATCTCCTTGGCCTTGTCTCGCACTTTGAAACCGGGCAGTCTATGCATCTCCGAAAGCTTGAGAACTTCGCCAATATCCTCAAAGGATTGGCTATAGTCATGAAGTAAATCGCCGACTTATGTAAGCTGGGTAGTGCGAGACTCGGTGGAGGCTGAGTCCAGTAAATTCAGAGGACCTGCGCATATAATGCAGAATGTTATTCAAATAAATCCGAGCCCCAAAGATTCGGAAAATGCAGAAAAGTCAGAAAGAGGGAAACATACCAAAGATGACATCGTCAACTTTGGTGTTCTCCTCCTGTAGGCCCTGGAGTTCAGCCTAGAGTGCCTTAGTGATATCCTTCTCTCTGAACAAGGCATCGCTGATATCCGAGATTCTTTGATCCTGGGCCGTGATCCTTCGATCGTGTTCATCAATGGCCATGGAGGAGGATTCAAGAATCTGAGCAATGCTCTGTTCATGATCCGCCTTCATCTTGTCCAGCTCCTGACGTAAGTCAGAGTTCTCCACCTCCAGGGTCTTAAAATTTCCGGCTTCTTCAATCATAGCACAGGATTGTTTTACCAGTGCTATAAGCAAAAAGAACAAACTGTTGGGTAAATAATTTGACTATGATCTAAAGAGCAGGTTCAAGGACTTCAATGTTTACCTTCAGCCTCATCCCTTGACACTTTTAATTGAGAATTTTGAAGCTGGAGAGCTTTGATCTCTCTCTACCTGTTACAGATATTCTTCAACAATTCCTAGTTATATGAATTAACTTTCTGTAAGTCAGAATATCTATAGTCAGAAGTCTACTAAAGACTCGGGCTAATATTTTAACTAATATCAGCATGAGCCTTGGGGGCTACACTAATTCATTCTTTGGCATCCTACGAAAGCATAAATCTGGATTGTCTATCCAACTTCATGCTTGGGGGCTAGAGGATATGATATAAAATAGCATAAGGAAAAAAGTGAGTTGGAATTCCAACTTACATGTTGTTCGTGAGTGAGTTTGCTCAAGCTCACATTCACTTCTATAGTAACCTTCTCGGCGAGGGTGAGTGGAATTATTGGTGGTGGCGGAAGAACACCGGCTCTTAGTCCCTCATCGCGAAGACGGATTTGCTCAAGGAGTTCGGAGTACTTGACGTCCTCCGCTTCTTGTGCCTCCTCCTTGGCAGTAATATTCCAGCTCTCCAAGCATTTCCGGGCAAGCCGTTGGATTTCCTCCGCCGATTTCCGAGTAATACCAAGTTTGGCAAGACCCGGATTGTTGAGGAGGTTTTCAGCGAAGACCTCTGCCGAGGGATCATTACCCGAAGAGGGTTCACCCTTATCAAAACCAGAGTCACCCATGGTGACGTCAGTTTGTGACTCAAGGATCGTTGGCTCTGCTGATTGAGCCGGACTTCTACGACCGTCGGAGATGGAGTAATCTCCGATGCCACAGAAGGCCGAGGGGCAGGATTCGGAGGTGTTGTGGCAGGAGAAGTCAAATTTAGCTTTGACTGGCGCAGGGGCTTCGACAAGACTCCTTTCCCTTTTCCCTTGGTGAGCTGTTTAGCTTTGAGGAGGTAATATAATAAAGAGCATTACATCTCGGAAAGAATTACGAATAAAGTACAAAAACCTTGTGAGGAAAGTTACCTCTTCACAACAGGACCTCCTTTGTGCCGATAGACACTGTCGGAGCCTTACGCTTCCGAGGAATTATGTCCAGCAGTGGAACCAACTCTCCATCGTCCTGAGATAACTCAGGAGGATATCCCTCGATAGGAGCAAGCTCTGACTCGGGGAGGTCAGCAAGCTGAAAAGGAAAATAGAATATCAGTATTGCAAAAAAAAGGTAAAGATGAACACATAATTCGAGTTACTGCTGGAAACTTACCGGTACCACAGGATCTTCAGCCGTATGCATGTCCAAAGAGAGATCCGGGATTTTCCTCTCAATCCGCTCCCTTATCAGCCACTTGATTTGAGACTTGTATTCTTTCTCCGTGTAAGGCTGGGAGCAGATCCGGAGGGTATCTTTCTTGGACACCGTAATGGAATGCATAAGATGGTCTCCATGATGCTGAAGAGGCTGGATCCGGTGTGCCACCCAACAGTGAACCAAGTCAGACCCCTTAAGGCCCTTGTGCTTCATCAAATATTCGATCCGCCTCTTGGCAAGAAGCAGATCGTCACTGAGAGCTAGCGCATCTGCGTCCTATGACTATTGGGGCATGGAAGCACCGTCGATGAAAGCCTGCAGAGCAGTAGCTTTGCCAGGAGAAGGAATATCCTTGTGATAAAAGAAAGTGGATGGCCATTGTTTCACCGACTCACTGGCCTTAATTCGAGGATAAACGCGCTTTCTTCTAACAGAAAAATTAATAGTACCAGTAATGTATGGATTACCGGTAGTGATGGAATTTCTCCGGACATGAAAGTAAAACCAGAAAAGAGTGAGACTTGGCCTAATGCCGAGGTACCCCTCGCACAAAGAAGTGTATGCGCTCATCTCTAAGAGAGAGTTCGGGGGAAGATGATGGAGTTAAACTCTGTAGTGATCTATAACCTTAGAAAAGAAGACTGAGGGAGGGAAACTCAAACCTTTCTCGAGGTGGGTGCGAGGAGTAGGGACGGTTTGGTCGTAGCCGCTCCGCCAGTTGCTAGCATGGAGGAGCCCTTCGTTCTCGACGACGGGGAGCTTGGCATCATCAAGGATGCACGGGATCTAGACCGCGTGGTTACTCTCCTTCTCCGCCACTGCAGCCATCGCCGCCATCGCCACCGCGCCAGAAGATGATGTAGAAGCCATTTTCTCGTTGACCGGTGACCTGGGATGGGCGGCGCTGGAAGATTATGGGGAGACATAAGAGCTCTGTGTTCGTGGGAAGCATTGGGGTGAAGGAAATGACGCAAGTGCTGGTGAAGAAGATGGGGAGGAGAATCCTAACCACTTATATCCTCTAGCTGCGCCAAGATTCGTGTAAACCCAACAGTGAAGCGCGCCCCGCATCGTGGAAAGAGTTGGGTAAACCCATGCGCTGATTACGCTGGCTCGATCTCCGCGCACGCATTAAAATTACGCCTCGGTTCTGCGAAAGGCGGACCCAAAAATGGTCGTGCTGACAGCAATGTATGTCAGTGATGTGACTTGACCATGACTAGTGTCAGGTTACGTCAGATACCAAGTTCCGGCTTAGTTTGAATTTCAATCTGGAAACCCGAATAATGTATTCATAGGTCCGACTCATGTCAGACCCGGACCAAGTTTCAGGAACCCTTCAAGATTCTGCAAGCCGAAGATCAAGTTAGATGATGATGAAATCCCACTTTGGATCATGGAAGCTTCCGAGGGCTGCTATTGGGGATATACTTTCCAGGTATCCTCATTGTGCCTCACTGACCAGGGTGGCCCACTTTGGGTTAGAGCTTTGCTTCACGTGCGGCCCAGTCAGAGAGAAGAGACAGAGTCCAGTCCGGCTACGGGAAGGCCCAGATGACTTACCAACATAGGCCCATAGTGTTACATGTAGTTCAATATGTACTCTGTAATCTACTCTTAGTCATAGCCGGATAGGTCTCTCCTGTAAACCCTAGGCCGGATATCTATATAAGTTGTCCTAGGGAGAGCCTTTAGGGCACCCTCACAATAGTATACAATCTCAACTCGCACAGGAGAAACCCTTGTAACCCATATTCCGGCTCTGCCGTATTACTGGATTGCTAGCATGAGTAGGATCCATCCAAAGCTGGCGGATTCGAACCTGGGTAAACTTGTGCGCTTACCGTCTCGGAATACCATACGTCTCACACCCCTCTCTTCCACACGCCTCGAGGATCCCCTCATGGTGTACTTGACATCAATCTGACGATAATATTACTTTACAACACCAAGATGAGTATAGAACAAGATTCCTGATGACATGAGGAAAAAGAAACTTCATTCTCAAACTTCTATTACTTGGCACAATGAAACACTTGCCGACATAAATATGTCCGGAGGATCGATCTAGAGACATTTAGCAACTCTACTTTAAATGTTCTCCTTTATGTTCAAGACACGAGACATCAAGTATAGGTTGGACTTTGGTTAGAAAGGAAACCATGAGCACAACTCATGTAATAATCATAGAAGAAGCCTCATGAAGAGTGGTTGTTACTACTGAATCAAGAGAGTATGACATAAGGCTTTCCAGTTAATTATGTCAACCATTACATTAATCTTACCATATTTACGAAGATACCTATGTCAAAACCTTGAATAACACCAACCATCATATCTGCTTGATATTCATATTTGGTTAGGTGGGATGATACACAGACTCAGCATGTCCGAATAGAAATATCGCAACACTTACCACGAAGGTAAAGTCACTAGATTTTCAAGACATGGACTATAGTGTCAAGCTCTCAAAAGACTAAGTTATATTGCTAGACTATGTATTAGCAACTTGTCGAAGGACAATTGCTCATTCATCAAGTACTTGCAAACAAATACGCATGTGTCCTTAGAGGGGAAAAAGATAACTCTACTCGAATCCATGGTCACATCTTTCTACAATTGCACATGAATTGGAGAAGGTTACTTCTAACATCCAGAACACATACTTCGAGATGACTTGAATATGGTTCTCAAAAAGTTTTCCAACATTAATGCCAAAAGTTACATATGAATCTATTCTAGCATGGAGAAGATAAGCATATTTTCGATGGGCTCAACAACAAACTTATCGAGATACTCCAGGAAGATGGACTCATATGTTGTATGAACGAGGCAGAACTATTGGTCAGACCAAAGGACATGAGGATGTACTCAAGAGAAACATCACATGTAGCAACATCATCAAGATAGTCCTTGGAACTGAGTTTGATTTGATGATAACCCAAATCAAATCAAAGGTGGGGGAGATAACATATCCACGAAGGGAACACTATATTTCTTCAACACGAACAAAACTAGACATCCCTTTATAAAGGAACTGGGCTGGGTAGAACTTTTGTCTTATAACTCTCCCAGTTGCCGTTTAAGCTCAACCAAGTAGTTCAGGGTATCCAGTGCGGATTCTTGGAGAAAGGAGTAGTTTAGAGAACTAGCTTTCTGAAGAACTTGACAACACGGTCATGTGGCAACATGGCGATACTACTAGTAGACATCTAGAATATCACGAACACCGATATGTCACTTAGTTCGAGAGGCAACTTGCTTACTAAGGCAAGAGACATAGTCGCAGAGCTTCGGCACAAGCCTAACTCTTTGACCAAGGAGAGTGTACTAGAATAGCAGACTTGGTAGCACAATCATCCTTCACTTAATGATAGGATTAACCACAATCATCCTTATAGTTCAGACCAATGTGAATTTCTAGGAATCTTAGATACCCACATTATTATGCAGATGCATCGTTCACGAGCGTGAAATCTTGGAGGAAGGGTGGGTAAATATGTGTAAAGCATCACTTCATTAAGAGATGAAACTCAGCACGACCTCTTAATATATAAGGGTGTGATACTTGAAGGCAGAGCAGACCAAAACTAATCATGCCTCTTAACCTACGGACTACAACACTTTGACCAGGTCCTAGAAATGATGAGGTAAAAGAATTTGTTTCTCCTGACATCCCGAAATGGTTTATCACAACAGACCACAAGAGTATCTTGCATCAGAACACACCAATGGACATTTACTACTTGGCTACCAACTGGTATAGAAAGGTCGGAAGACGACAAGAGAAAGGAACATGCTCAGGATAGAATCCTGAGATGCGGATGCATAGATTAACAATCTTCTAAAAACCCGATGCACGAAAAAGGTAGAGGTGGCAGAGTCATGAGTATAGTTGTGAGACTCACGAGGAGTACTCTTGTCATGATCTATTTGGTTTCATTATAGAACATCTGCCATGTCTAGTGGTAGGGGAAGTCCTTAGTTGTCACAATTCAACCACAACAAATACCACAAGCTTTAAGGCTAGAATTGTAGTACCAGCCATCCTGAGGTAATGTTTTAACACTAATGACATGGTCAATGGAATGGTCCTTGGGTTAAAGATCAGCTTCATGTACAAGATTCACAACACCGGAATCTAGCACAATTAGGGACCTTCAGTTCAAGTACAAGGTTAAAACCCGAGAAAAGAGTAACTACTACTTGAGTGACACAACATACACTTCAAGGTAGTAATCACGAGGTAGTTTCCAAGAGAAGAAGCAAATTCTGAAGTACCCAAACAAATAAAAAGGAGGCGCACGAGGCGAAAAGAAACCTCGAAGCCTAGAGCAAAACACTATGGATCCTACAATATAATAGTGTGGACCCATAAGATAGAGAGATCTTGATGGAAAGGAATCTCTCAGCTGAAGTAGAGGAAAGGGGACACAAAGAACACATAACACACACAACTCTAGAGAACGCTACACTAGGTCAGCTGGATGAGAGACGACATGCCTAGAAGGCACCTAATCTTTGAAAGACTAGAAGACATATCAAAACTTTTCCAAATCAACACAAGGTAAGATGACCCAGAGTTAGAGCGAAACTGGATAAGGAGAAAAAGAAGCATACTAGAGTTTTCGCAATTACATTTCATCTTTAAGATAATTTTCACAAACACTAGACTCAACATCGAGCAGTAGCAAGGTTTTCCTACGGTCGGTACTGCTCTCTGATACCAAAGAACTGTAACACCCCCGAGATTAGGGTTAAACAAATCCCAGACCTTAGCCTAACATAAGCTTAACCAAGAGCTTAAGAATATCTAGTGAAAAATCGGTAACACAACAGTAACCCTGCGACACAAAAATTATTACAGCAAGCTCATAACTGAGCAAAGAACCAAAATATTACAAGCAAAGGTCACTGAACACAAACATCAAACCATTGGCAGCAAATTATGCAATTAAGTATAGCAAACTCAACAAATGGCCTAAGAGTCCTGAAGCATAGTGATGACTACTCAGCCCATAGATTCCAGGCTGTCGGCCGGGAACCCCAAGCTACTCGTCAGTGTTGATGTCGTACAAAATCTTCTTTAGGGAACACTTACTCTACTACAAAAGTATCAACAAAGCAAGGGTGAGTACAGGGTGTACGCCTCAATACTTATGGCTGGTGGGGTTATTTTGCATAAAGCCATCTTTGTTTATAAAACAAGAGGGAGAAGAAGCTCGTTTAATCATAATATTTTAAAAAGGGATAAGAGAGCGACATCTCCAAAGAATTAATCATCATCTTTTGATATCCATCAAAGTAATCCTCATCTCACAACTAGGGTCACCCCCTCGTACCCATGAGGAAGCATCCTTGAGCACACGTTGATCTGCCAAGTTTTACGATTAGGTTATAGTTCTATATGATCTTAGAATTCGGTCACCAAGCACTCATTACTGTGAACATGACTTTTCAAAAATATTTAACTCTATAGGGGTGTACAACTTTACCCACACGTACCAACCAACTCTTAATGACAGTACATTAGCCCTATCCCTTGGAAGGCCGGCAGAGGGTAGTTGGCCACGACCTTTACCGTGCTTTCACTAAGACCATGAGTCACGCCCTAAGGATGGTTCTGCCATAACAGGTCAAGTCCCAAAGCCGGTCCCTAGAGATGTGAGTCAAGGTTGGTTTATTAGGGGCGCTGTCTACCCCAAGCAACCCCGACCACGCTTACCTACCTGTTATGATGCACCTTCACCCGCCAAATCTTTCAAAATGTTTTCTATGCATATGTCGAATGGAACGCCCGAACTATGTGACTTATGGAATCTACTAGGAAAGTTAATCAGCGGAGGGGTTCCCAAGCCCCGTGTGGCTGTACACTCGTCTTGGTTCCAAAGGAAAGAACTCAGTTCCTAGTGGAGGCGAGCATGGGACTACAAAAACGACATCCCACTGTGGCCTCCCATACAAGCCTTAGCATGTTTAACCTTTACCACTAATCTTACCTCACCAGTATATCTCGTTCTCCTATCATACTAGATTCTTTGCATCTGATACATCATCTGGATGAACCAGCACAGACAGCTAAGCATGACTAAGCAAGACACAAATAATAGATCTAGTAGTGCACACAAGACAAACCTAGTTATCCTAGGAGTAGTGGATCAGGTAATATAAGCTCAAAGGAAGTAATGCAATAGATAGGATACTCTATCTATCAAAAAAAATACCACAGTAGAATAGTATGCACCATGGTAAGAATTGCAATACTTTGAAAGCATAGGATTCTTTTATGTGTGGGGATATGCTTTCCTTGTTTGTTGATACCTAGATATATATCTTCAGAAGCTTTGTACTTGACTTGGTTATAGTTGGTCAAGTATTGTTCGTCAATCTTCAATGGTATTGATCTCAGTCTTTGATCTCGATCTTGATATCGTATTCTACCAGGAAGAACCAAACATCGAAAAGAAAGGGAAACAATCAACACATGGCATCGATGTAATCCTCAAGCAAGGATGATGATATGATAAGTTAAATAGAGTTGAGATGTAACCCTAAAGCATGCTTGATCACTTTAAATAGGATCTGAGGTGTATAAAACCTAAAACAGGAGAAACACCAGAACAACTATGAGGGGTTGACTTTGTTCTCTAATTAAACTTGTCTTGAAAGTTTCTTAACAATGCATCGTGTTGATGCTATGATATAGATCTCATTTTTCTGAACATTTTGATATATTATACATATTTTCTGACTTAAAATGAATTAGTTATGAATTTCTCCAATTTAAATCTATTTTAAAACAATTAAACCATTTAATAGGATTACTGCGTCACGCTGACGTCAACTTGGGGTGGGGGTTGTTTTTCACCCGGGCTAGGGCTAGCCACTGTGGCTGACCTATGGGCCAGGGGCCACGTCAGGTGCCACCGTGGCCAAGTTTGCGCGCTGCTGACGCGAGCACCACATCACCACACAGTGGCACGGCAGACGGTGGCCGGCAGCAACGCAGGAGAGCGCGCGAGGCTAAGCGAGGATGCACGTTTGATTTAGTGCGTCGCGGGCTACCTAATAGAGGTGGTGCCGCTTGCTAACAGTTGCCAGAACAGCAACTATGGCGGTGACTAGCGATGGAGCACGGCGGTGCACGACGTGAGGATGAAACAGAGCGAGAGGGAGAGGGTGGGGAGGTCCATGATGACTAGAAGCTCACCACAAAGCGAACGGAGGCGACAATGAGGAGCGAGGAGGCCGGAATCGACGAGGATGGCGGCGAAGGTCGTCGGAGACCGAGGTCTCGATTGAGACAATTCGGACCATGCCAGCTTTCTCTACTATGGTCAAGCGAACGAGGCGAGCAAGGTGGTCACTGTGGTATGCCTAGCGAGGCTTAAGGTGCTCCAGAACAACGACGCTCAAGGCTACTGTGGCTAGGGTTCCGGTGGAGGAGAAATGGGGAAAAGAGGGAGAAGATAAGGCTCTCCGGCAGCACCATGGGTACTTCTAGATGCTGTGGATGACGGTAGCTTGCATCCTGGAACAGGCGGACATCGTATCATGGACGGACGGTGATGGTAGCGATAGCGAGTGGCTTCGCCTCCTCGTCCTTCTGGCCAGAGGAGGAAGAAAGGAGAAAGCCGCAAAGGGGTATGGTCCAGATGCGCTGCTGCTAGGCCGCGAGGTGCTGTGCGCGGGCAACGGGTAGAAAGACGAGAAGGTCTGGGCCGGCCTGCTTAGGCTTAGCAGCTATTTTTATTTTTTGAAAACATTTTCCTTTTATGTTCTCACTTTCCATTTTTGCAAATTCATTTGACAACTGGTTTTGGATATTTCAAATATGCCACAGGGTTTTGTAAATATTTAGAATATTGTGGGGCCCTCACAACCAATTGGGCTCCACACTTTTGTGATTGTCAAAATATTCAAAACCTTTTGAATTGATATTAGAAAGAGAGGACAAAATATCTAGGCTTTAGGGTTTTATTTGATCTTGTTTCTTGCATGCATTCTAAAGATGATGCTCATGAATGCACAATGAAAGCCCTAATATAGGATTAAGTAAAACTAGGGTGTTATAGCTCATGTCCCCCGCGGGCGACAAACTCTCCTACATCATGCGGCTGTGCTTCAAGGATGGAGACAAGCGCTCCAACAACATCATCAAGTATGAAGGCCTGGTTGCTGGCCTCAAGGCAGCCATCGCCCTTGGCATCAAGTGTGAAGGGTCAAGAAGTACTTCCTAGGCATGGACCTGCTTCACATCCCTCGTGGAGACAATTACGAGGCGGATGAGATTTCCAAGCGTGCATCTAGATGGGAGCCCTAGTGGCCAGGGGTCTTCGAGGAAAGACTGTTCAAACCCTCGGCCACCCCTTGAAAGGAAACGGGAGTAGATAGTTGTAACTCCGAGAGGGAGTATTTATGCTCGATAGTAGGTTCATGCCTCTAATAATCTAGGGAAGTGACAGAAATCTCTAAGGTTGTAGATGTGATGTTGCTACTAGGGAGAAAACAACAATCCTTTGTCCATGGGGCAATTGTATTATTTACTTTACACACTTTTCTTAATGCAATTATCTATTGCTTGCAACTTAATACTGGAAGGGGTTCGGATGATAACCCAAACGTGGATTATTAGTCATAGATGCAGTTGGATTACGGTCTATGTATTATGTTGTAATTCCCAATCAAATCTCGTACGAGTCAAGATGTCTAGTATATGCATTGTTATGCTTTCTCAATCTGTCAATTGCCCCGCTGTAATTTGTTCACCCAACATGCTATTTATCTTAAGGAGAAACACCTCTACTGAACTTTGGACCCCAGTCCATTCCTTTACCATTAGTATACCATCTAATGTTTACCGTTTACTATTTACTTTCTGCAAGAAATTACTATCTTCCACACTATACGTTTAATCCTTTGTTTTTAGCAAAACCAGTGAGATTGACAACCTCACTATAAGCTGGGGCAAAGTTCTGTGGTCGTGTTGTGTAGGATTCCAAGTTGCTAGCAACACCTTGGAGTTGTTTCCTTACTACTACTGGTTTGATAACCTTGATTTCATAACTGAGGGAAACTTGTTGATGTGCTCATCATACCTTCCTCTTGGGATTCCCAACGATCTCTACATATCTTGAGCCATCTAGACGAATGAACTCCATAGCGATGAGAGGTCGCGTCAGACCTGAGGAGTTGAGTTTCTCAACATGGGCGATGAAGGTGTCCACCTTGTTCCTCTCTAGGGTTTTCGCGGACCATTGGTTGTTGACCTTCTCAGCCACCACGGTGGGGGGCGAAAGGCAGGGGTTGTCCTCCACCACGTCCATCAGGACCCACCGCTTCCAGAAGTCCTCCACGTGCTTCGTCTAGCCCATTTGGGGCCCAATCGACCCCTCCTTCAAGAAGGAGGCGCAGCCGGTGGGAAGCATGGGGGAGGTGAGGCGGAGAGCATACATATGGCACAACAGTGCCATGGAAGGCTTCACCCCCATGAACATCTCGCAACAGCAGGCAAAGATAGCAAGGATGGTGTTGGGATGCAAGTGGAGAGCGCAGATCTAGTAGTGCTCCAGAACCGCCATGAAGACGGGGGAGAACTGTGCGACCAACCCCGTGATGACGGTATGGTAGAAGAATGGGTGCACCAGGCTAGAGAGGCCTGCCGGATCCATCGATCCAGGCCACACTTGGGTCCTTCCCCACTCGTTACGGTCAGTGGTTAGCTGCAGGAAACACCGGTCGAGGCCGGCATCCGTCTTGATGGTGGAGGGCAGCAACACCTCTCCCGTCTCCTCCTCCTCCTCTTCTTCTCGAGGAGGGTTGGGCGGAGGATGGTTCTCCTTCGCCATTGTCAGGACTTCACAGCGAGTCATCGCGTGCAGTGTGCGGGGCGGTTTACCAAGGGAAGCAAACAAAGGAGAGCAGGCGGAGAAGAATAGATCTCGGCTCAATCGGGGTACTCCCCTTTTTATGGGACGAGGGTGTTTCCGATCGGGAGTGCGCCTTTCGAGAAGGCGCCTAAAGAGGCTGGAAAGGCACGCATCTTGTGAGGTGCCAAATGTCGGGGTGGCCATCCGGATCCTCTGCCGCCTGGGCGTGGAGCTTGGCCCGAACGACCGGGGTAACTGTCGGATAGCTGGTACAGGGGGTACTATGATCTGTCTGCATCTGGCAGCCCCTATGGGTTCGGGTAGACCTCACGAGGGAGGAGGTCCTCCCCTCAGGAGGCGCGCTAGGACCCGTCCTATGGAGACCCCAAACGGGGGAAGCCGAGGGAAGGACACGGCCCCCTCCTGAGGGAAACAACAAGCACGACCATCGCATTGGATGCCCTAGTCTTAACAGCCCCGGAGACTGGGTCTTGGTCAAAGGTGGAGCCGACAATGCTCTGGTCCGTGGAGTAGGAGGCCTTAGCAAGAGTAGCGGGGCACAGTGACACTTTGACATGAAATAGGCAGTGAGCCGCGTCATGCCAGCACAAAAGATGAAAAAGGAGATCACTTTACGAGTGGATGGGGAAGCCTCGGCGCCAAGGACCTGGTCTACCAAAAAGCAGCCTTGTAGACCGGCACCTCGGGGGGCGACACTATGGTGACCCTTCCTGCCCATGGATCGGGGGAAGAGGCCCAACGCCGCCCTATATAAGAAGCCTTTCTCCTACCTTGAAAGGGACGGATCCTAGAGATCTAAAACCCTAGACTTTCATCCTCCATTGTAACCTCGCGAGGCAAGCGAGCAATACAACAAAGCAGGAGTAGGGGATTTAACTCCTCACTAGGGTTCCGAACTTGGGTATAAAACCCCAGTGTCAACTCTTTGTCGTGCGTTCATTCCAGCGTCATAGTCGTCGCCGAGATCCTTCGGAACCGCGTGTTTAGCCCCCTCACGAACCAAGGGATCGTTGGACCCTAGTTACTTCGTGGGAAAAATTTCTGACATTTGGCGCGCCAGGTAGGGGGCTGAGGCGCGTCTCCCAGGAACTTCAAGCGAACGACGCCATGGCGGGAGGTTCCTCGCCTAGAGGGCCAACCGGAATGGTCGCCTGCATCTTGGGCGGCCTACATGCCTCTGCCCACGGACCACACCTCGGGCAGTTCACCCGGGGGCTGGCAGCGGAAAGGCCTAGCGCTACCGCCACCCCTCTTCGGTGGTCGCGGCAGTCGGTCACCTTCGGTGCCTTGTACCACCCCTACTCCAATCGCCTGGTGGGCGTCGTGCCCATCATCTGTACCCCCACCATCAGTGGGGTCACGGTGTCCAAGACCCTCATCGATGGCAGGGAGGGCCTAAACATATTCTCCAAAGAAGCATTCGGGCAGCTGTATGTGCCCGACACACGCCTCCTCCCCTCCCCGCCATTCATGGGGGTCACGGCGGGCACCACCATGCCGCTCGGCCAGGTCCAGCTCCGCATCACCTTAGGGACGAGCGACAAGTACCACACGAAGCTCATCAACTTCGACATCGCCCGGATCTCCCTATCTTACAATGCCATCTTGGGCTACCCGGCCCTGGTCAAGTTCATGGCAGTCACGCATAACGCCTACAAACTGGTCAAGATGTCGGGCGGCGATGGCACCGCCATAACAGTGCACTGTGACGAGGTCGATGTCGTGCGCTCCCTCAGGAAAGCCTGTAAGTAGGCCACACCGACACGACAGGGCCTCGCAGGGCCTCCCTCAGCTCTCCCCACCCTAGGGAAAAGAAGACGCCGAGTTGGCGGTGCCTCCCGGTGAGGACACTGTGTGCACCGCCGGGATTCCTGGCAAGAAGAAGCTGATGTTCTCTCAGGAGAGGGCCAAGACCAAGAAGATACCCCTCGACCCGGTGGTGTCGGGGCTACAATCACCATTGGTGCCGGCCTCTCTCTTGAGAGGGAGGAGGCCCTTGTCGCTTTCCTTCGGGCCAACGCGGACATGTTCGCCTAGTCCCCGTCGGACATGATGGGGGTTCCTCGCGAGGTGATCGAGCACCACATGGCGGTGTGTCCCACGACGTGTCTGTTGAAATAGAAGCCACGGAAGCAGTCGGCAGAGAAGCACCAGTTCATCATCACTGACATGGAAAAGCTCGTTAAGGAAGTCTTGCATGCCGACTGGCATGCGAACCCCGTGGTGGTCCCCAAGGCCACCAGAGGTGGGAGGCTCTGCATCGACTTCACCGACCTCAATAAGGCATGCCCCAAGGATCCTTTCCCGCTGCCACGGATAGACCAAATCGTCAACTCCACGACGGGTTGCGACGAATTGTGTTTCCTGTATGCCTTCTCGGGGTACCATTAGATCAATGTGGCCAAGGAGGACGAGGAGAAGACTGCCTTCATCACCCCGTGTGGCGTATACTATTACACTTGCATGTCGTTCGGCCTCAAGAATGCTAGCGCCACCTTCCAAAGGCTCATGCGCATCGCGCTAGTGATGACTGCAAGTGCACAGATTGTTTGTAGCTAGTTTCGAAATAAAGATATCGATTCCTCAGGGAGTAGTAGGCAAAAGACTAAAATGCTTTTAATTACAACTAAACGAAGTACTTAAGAAATAACTTTAAGATGCAAGAAAGGTGGAGTTGGTTTTGGGTTTTTGGTTGAACATGGTAATTTAAAGTAAAGCAAAACTTAATGCAGAAAGTAATAATCGCGTGTGTAATATAACTTTGGAACTGCAATAGGGGAAAAGGTGTTCTCGGGGAATGGTGGATACACCGCTAGAAATTTACACCCAGTAATCAAGATTATTACAACGAATATTCTCATAATGTGTATGTATGTGGGAGGAGCTCCATACATGGATGAATAGGCAGCAACCGCTACTCACATCATCCTTCATAACCACAGCTGACGAATAAACAACATCAATCCTATTATCCCGCTATTAAGGGATTTCTCCCATGGCATGGACATGGCTTAATGACTTCTCCTTGATTCCCCAAGTTAGCACGTAAGGATTGACAACAACTTTATAGTTATATTAAGTGATATCATCCCTCCGTCTACCAACAAATAATCCCCTTCATCGAGTCCCCATAGGAGGCAAATATTAAGGAGGTGCACAACTACCAACATCAAGATGAAGACAATTAACACATTGACATAATGATGTATAACATAATAATCTCTATCTCAGCTCAATCATATGCTACGGTTTCTCTATCTCCCCAAGAACTAGAGATCTACTTAGACATGGCGGCAATCAACATCTTAGCAATAATAATGGGAACAATCATAGATGAATAGTACTTGTATAAATCCACAACGAGTATGGGAATTATAGCAAGATCTAGACACAATGTAGATGGGATGGATGGAGATGGTGGTGATGCAGCGGTGGATGATGAAGATCGATGCCTTAGCCTCCCAAATTTGCGCAGGTTGAAGATGGATTCCCGGCAGATGAGTTCCCCCTCTAGATGCCTTCCGAAGGTGAGGTTTCGACGATTGCTGGGTGTTCTGTATGTCGTCTCTCCGATCTAGTTGCACAGGGTGAAACTATTTGAGGAGGCGGAGGAGGCGCCAACTATATGGCTGCAAAATTTATCCCGGTCGTATAGTTGGTCGTTGAACCCTCTGTCTCCTTTATTCGCTTCTGGTTTTCATCTTGTATTATTAATATTTCCCAAATAAGTGATTTACGTTGTTTCTTACTCCTTTTCTCCACAGCACAACTGCTCCAAGAATTGTATCTATTGGATCCATCATCTGTCCTGATCCTGCTGAAAACAGACATAAAATGTGCGTGCGAGCGTCGTAAAATACCAAGATCCTACATCTACAGTGCAAAATAATAGTTTTAAACATGATGCAAATATGCACTCATCAACTTCCCCAAGATTAGACTCTTGCTCGTCCCGAACAAGTTTAGCTTAATGGCTGTGATCCTCATATTCATGAAGGTGAGTGGATAAAATAAATGAGGCAGTTGCAGCATGCATTTATTATATTTTATACATAGGAATAAGTTCATGGATAGTACCTTACTCAAACCATCTGAATAGTATTAGCAGGCTTCCACACCTTAGTGATTAATAGTTCATAAAAGATGAATCTCAACATAATGTAAAAGTATCCGGTTCAATCGAATGAGTTAGTGAGGTAGTCCCAAGTGTTTTATGATCAACGTATTCACTTGGGATTCAAAATCTCAAAATTGTCTCTTTGTCATACTACAATACAATGGTATATGCCTATTTGCTCTTTGCACACTCGCTCTTTTTCTTCTTTCTTTTCTTTTCTTTTGTACATATGCTCACACTTTTGTTATGTGATGTGCAAAGGAGCTAGCCATATATTCCACTTCATGTAGGAATTCAAAGTTTAACGATCTCGATTATGAAATTCCAGTTGTATATGAAGCATTCTTATGATTTAGAGATTCTACCTCGACTTGTTCTCACTCTATTTTTATAGCACTTACACTTTCCTTTGTTCAAGGTTTCTTTTTCAACTTAACTATATAGATAATTTTCTTTGTAAATCAAACCATAGACTTACAGCATATTGACAAAATTATCTTTATGTGTTCCATTAATACTAATGGTGTCGAAGACTATTGCTATCATCAAGCCATTCATATATCAATAAAGCAAACAAAAACTCAATATTACTCCATATATAATAATAAACTCGGAATTTCATTAAAGGGATCGACTATTCCTGAAGGGAATTCTAATGATGCAAACTTTATTTCTAGTTTAAACTAATGCAATACTGTAATATAAAACTTATAAGGTAGATTACAAGGTCTTTAAAGATCTCCCCAAGCTTGGAATCAAGCTAGGCGGGATCAATTAACTCCTTGTTGGTACCTATTCCTCCTCCTAAGTTGAATGAGCATCGCCCTCTTCTTTTATGTTGCCATCTTTAACTATGCTTGCAAAGCGGATGCTGAGCTTGGCCATGTCGTATTGGAGCTTCAACATTTTCTTCTTGAGGATTTTCTTCTCATCTGTCAACTCAAAGACAGTTTTGATTAACAAACCAACTCTACCATCAATGTCATCGACCTTCTTCTCAAGGTCTTTGCTCATCATCCAGTAGGAGTCAATCCCTTCTCTAATTGTTTCAACGCATGCCTTCGAAGATTTTTATAACTCATAGATCTTATGATGAATCTCATCTTGCTGCACCTTCTTAGGTTTAAGAAGTGATGGAACAATAGGAGGTTTATAATAGGATCCTATGTTGTAACGATAAGGATTAGGGAGATACTCATCCTTGTTCCTTCCCTGCTCAGCTTGCATCATCATCTCCATCCTTTGGGGGAACATGTCCTCCCAATTTTGGAGAGGCTTGATCTCCAAGATGGAGGATGATGAAGATCCTTTAGGTTCTACTTCTTCGATCCTCTTCACGGGCTTCTCTTCTTTCTTCTTCCAGATCTTGTTGACATGGAATAGCTGCTTGGCTTCGCTACACGGATGTTGTTAGAGGGGCTTGTATAGGTATGGTGAGGATTTTTCGAGGCTGGAGTCTGTAGCTCTGCGAAAACTTAATGAAAAAGGTTAGATGCAATCAGCTTTAAAAGGGAGAGGTTAAAAACCCTGGCCGCCTTTCGTAATGAGCAACTATACGGGCGCGGCCCGTATAGCTCCCGCCTTATAGTTATGAACGGACTATAGATTACATCTACGGTGGAATCAACTATACGGGCGTGAATTTTGATTCCTGCCGTATAGTTGGTCGTTAAACTCTCTAGATTATGAATAAAGTTTTTGGAGATGGGTCGATAACTATATGACTACAACTATATGGGCGGAATTTTTAATTCTGGCCATATAGTTGGTCGTTAAACTCTCAGTACTCAGGAAATTATTTTGTCAAAGGCATTGATATCTATATGACCGCAGCTATACGGGCGGAATTTTTAATTTCGGCCGTATAGTTGGTCGTTAAACTCTCAGTACCTTTTGTGGATGGAAGGGTGACGCCGCAACAACTATACGACCACAACTATATGGCCAGAATTTTTATTCCCGCCGTATAATTGGTCGTTAAACCTTCTGTGTCCACCAAAAATGTTCTGCTTCTCCAAGGATTCTTTATTAATCTGAAATTTAACGAAATATCAAGTTTTGACAGAATAATGTCAGCTTAGATTTTCGACCAATTCTGGCTTTATCAATCTTCTTTCTTGTTTGCTAGAGCATCAAATGTTTCTTATTTAATATAATATTCAAATAAAACTTTAACTGGAAAATTAGAAACTTACTCAAACCTTAATTTCGCATGGGTTGCCTCCCATGAAGCGCTCTTTTATGGTTAATAGCTTGACCATAGTATTTCTCATTCCGTATCGAGTCCGTTCTTCTTGCATTTGCCATTCCTTGTATACCTTTGCTTAATCACTTCTTCGAGGGTGATTACTTCTATGGTGACTGCACTTATATCTTCTTTTACTCAATAATGCTTTAAGAATTGTCCATTTACCACCCATGCAAGAGAGGGTGTTTTTCCTTGGAGCTTCACTACTCTCGATGAATAAGCTTCTTCAACTATATATGGGCCTTCCCACTTTGATCTAAGCTTTCCTAGAAATAACTTAAGATGAGAATTATAGAGCAACACTTTGTCTCCACTTTTAAAAGTCTTATTCTCTGTTTTTCTATCATGCCATCCTTTCACCTTTTCCTTAAACAACCTAGCATTCTCATAGGCTTCACTTTTAAACTCATCTAAAGCATTAATATCCAATAAACGCTTCTCCCCTTCTGCTTTAAGATCATAATTTAGGTTCTTTATTGCCCAAAAAGCTTTGTGTTCCAATTCTAAAGGTAAATGGCATGCCTTATCGTACACCATCTTATAAGGTGTCATACCCATTGGATTTTTAAACGCAGTACGGTATGCCCATAGAGTGTCATTTAACTTGTATGACCAATCTTTTCTTAATTTGTCCACCGTCTTCTCAAGTATGGTCTTCAATTCTCTATTAGAGAGTTCCACTTGTCCACTTGTTTGGGGATGATATGGTGAAGCAACACGGTGAGTTACTCCATATTTGCTGAGGATTTTACTGAAAGTTCTTTTCATAAAATGAGAACCACCATCAGTAAATAAAAATCTAGGAACTCCAAACCTAGGGAATATGACATCCTTGATCATCTTCACTCAGGTGGCTACATCTGCTTGATTTGTCGGAATAGCTTCAACCCATTTAGTAATATAGTCAACAATAACAAGAATATGAGTATAACCATTTGACTCTATAAATGGTCCCATGTAATCCATTCCCCATACATCAAAGGGTTCAATTATGAGACTATAATTCATTGCCATTTCTTGTCTCCTACCTATATTACCTCTTCTTTGGCAAGCATCATAGAATTACACATACCTGTGTGCATCCTTGAGCAAGGTGGGCCAATAGAATCCGGATTGAAGTACCTTTGCGGCAGTTCTCTTACCTGTAAGATGCCCTCCATACGGACTGTCATGACAAGCTTTCAATGTCGCATTCATTTCATGGTTAGGAACACACTTCCGAATCATTCCGTCAGGTCCATGATGATATAGATACGAATCATCCCAAAAGTAATATTTAAGATCATTAAAGAATTTCATCCTTTGATTTCTTGACATACCAGGAGGTATAAATTTTGTTGCTAGATAATTAGCATAATCCGCATACCACGGATCAACAATTTCAACGTTTGATAAATATTCTCCCTGAAATGATTCATTAATAGGTACGGGGTTATTGGTTATTCCCTCCATCCTATAGAGATGATCTGCTACTGGATTATCTTTACCCCTACTATCTACTATTTGCAAATCATATTCTTGTAGTAATAAAACCCACCTAATCAACCTGGGCTTAGCATCGTTTTTCACAAGAAGGTGACGCAAAGCTTGGTGATCCGCATGAATTATTACCTTAGAATTCATGATGTAAGATCTAAATTTGTCGCATGCAAAAATTATAGCTAGGAACTCTTTTTCTGTAGCAGCATAATGTTTCTGAATCTTATTAAGAGGTCTACTAGCGTAATAAATAACATTCAAATTCTTCCCATATTGCTGTCGCAACACAGCACCTAAAGCATAGTCACTAGCATCACACATGATTTTGAAAGGTTCATCCCATTTTGGAGATTGTGTGATAGGTGCAGAAACTAGTTTATTCTTAAGGTTCTCAAAAGCTGCAATGTAGTCATGATCTAAGTAGAATGGACTTTCTTTATCGAGAAGATTGGGTAAGGGGCATAGCTATTCTAACAAAATATTTTATAAACTGCTTATAAAAACCTACATGTCCTAGAAACATTTTTAGGTTTCTAATGTCCTGAGGTATTGGAAGTTTTTCTATAGAATTTACATTAGTTTTATTTATTTATATTCCCTTCTCTGAAACTGTGTGCCCGAAAACTTTACCTTCTCTTTCCATGAAACGGCATTGTTCCCAATTCAAAACCAAATATTATTGCCTACATCTCTACAAGTCTTTGTTCAGACTTTAGAGGCAATTATCAAAAGTAGTTCCACAAACAACAAAATCATTTGTTAGAACTTCCATAGTCTTCTCAGCAAAATCATCAAAAATCTTTAGAACACATTCTTGAAAAGTTGTTGCTGCATTACATAAGCCAAACGGAATTAATCTATAAGCATATGTGCCATAAGGGAAAGTGAAAGTTGTTTTCTCTTGATCTTCCGGTTGTATGGCAATTTGAGAATATCCACAATAACCATCAAGGAAACAAAAATAAGAATTATTACTAAGTCTTTCTAGAATTTTATCCATGAATATTATAGGTTTATGATTTTTTTGTGTTTCGCGGTTTAGCTTCCTAAAATCAATGCACATACGATATCCTACAACGGGCCTTATAGAAACTAGCTCCCCATCCTCATTCATAGCAGCATCAAGACCACCTTGTCTTGGTATGCAATGTGCTGGGCTAACCCACTTACTGTCAGAAATAGGATATATTATGCTACCATCTAGTAAGCGTATAACCTCTTTTCTTACTACTTCCTTCATTTTAGGATTAAGCCTTCTTTGTGTAACTACTACAGGTTCAACATCATCAAGCATGGTAATCTTATGTGTTATTGTAGATGAATCTATTCCTTTAATATCACTCAGTGTATATCCAAAGGCTTCATGATGCTTAACCAAAAATGAAATGAGTTTATTTGTTTCATTTTCCTATAGGTTCATGCTAATAATAACAGGACATTTATTTTCATTATCTAAAAACTCATACCTCATATCGTCTAGAAGTTGTTTCAATTCAATTGGTGGAGGCTCTTCATCTCCTTTTCTTACCAATTCTTTATAGTCATGTGGATTTTGTGCTTCTAGAATTGAATCAAGGTAAATATCCATGTCTTCTTTCTCCTCATCATCTGGTGCTTCCTCCCAATTAATCAAGCTCCTCTCTAATTCATCTTGTGGAGTACTGAAGTGAATTGCTGCCAGAATGGCAATCGTTTTCTCTTCCTTGATATCCTCCACTTCATATGGCCTCTTTTTTAGTTTGGTGAAGTGGAATGCCATTTCCTCTTCTCCAAACATCAGTGAAATAGTCTCCTTCTTATTATTAACTCGAGCTTTGGTGATGGAGATAAAAGTCCTGCCTAAAAGAATAGAACAAAAATAATCTCGAGGCATATCAATAATGTGAAAATCAAGGGGGTAGATGAGTGACCCAATAAAGACATAGATATTTCTGATTACTCCTTCCGGTTTTATATCGTTCCTATTAGACAATTTAATAGTAGTGACTACCGATTCCACATCTGGATTATTTAAATTGTAGCGGAGTTCCTCATAAAGTGATGAAGGCATAATATTTATAGTGGAAATTGGCTCACAAATTCCATATAAGAAAGTTGCTCCACAATATATAGGGGTCATTGGTTTACAAGTTTCGTTACCTCGAACCTTACCTTTGATTAATTCTGAGGTTTCCAGGTCTAGCATAACCACTTCATTCTCCACTATTCATGCTTCCATAAGATTCTTTAATATAACATTATTTATACTGGGAGCTTCGGGGTTCCTTTCTGGTTTGTTTGATCTCTTCTTTATTTGTTCTGCCTCTTTTTGCCTTTTTCGACGATCCCTTGAATAGATATTGAGAAGAACTCTTCCATCAGCGCTCTTGCACGCTTCTTTTATTCTAGGGGTTTATGGGGTTCCCATTCTATAGGTACCTGCAAATGCCCTGCATAATTCTCAATATTTTTTTACTGAGTAATAATCAATACCGAGGGTTTTAATCATTGCATATGTCCTTTCATCTGCAAGGAAATTGTTAATGCAAGCATATTCATAAAAACCATTTGTAATGTTTTCCTTATTAGATTTTCCGTTGCTTCTCTCATTTTTATTATTAGATTCCAAGCTTCATCATAGGTATAAGGTAGAAAACTGCCATTACAAGCAGTGTCTATTCATCCTATTTTCAATATTTAGCCCTCCATAAAAAGTATGGGTGATTAACCAATTAGGCAAAGGATGATGGGGGAAATTATCTAGGTAGCTTTTGTAATTTAGATATCTTTCATATAAGCCCTCACCAGGATTATTTTTGAAACTGATAATAATATCTCTCATCCTGTGAGCTTTGCTTTCTGAATAATACTTTGATAGGAATTTGGTTGTCAATTCCTCCCAAGTCCTCGGTGCTTCTGCAAAAAAAGATCTATACTAGTCACAAACATTATTAGAGAGAGTTTGTCTAAACAACTAGGTTTTAACCATATCAAGATTACAGTCATCAAAAATAAAGGAATTGAGAACGTCTTCAAAGAATTGTAAGTGTTCATATGGACTTTCTTCATTGGTTCCTACAAATTTCTAAGAGTGCAATAGTTCAAATAATAAAGGGTGGATCTAGATTCCATCCGGATTTATGCTTTTATTGACAGCTATAGAAGCGTCCATGGGCGAACCCATTTTCCTTACTGGCTCGAGCTCGATTAAATGCCGAGTGTTGTCCATTGTTGTGGTCCTGCAACTCAAGTAAAAATTAGTACAACAAAACTAAATAACTAAAATTAAAGTGACTTATAGCACTAAGCTCCCTGGCAACGGAGCCAGAAAATAGCTTGATGACTGCAAGTCCACAAATCATTTGTAGCTAGTTTCTAAATAAAGATATCGATCCCACAGGGAGCAGTAGGCGAAAGACTATAATGCTTTTAATTACAACTAAATGAAGTACTTAAGAAATAACTTTAAGATGCAAGAAAGTTGGAGTTGTTTTTGGGTTTTAGTTGAACAAGATAATTTAAAGTAAAGAAAAACTTAATGCAGAAAGTAATAATCGCGTATGTAATAGAACTTTGGAACTGCAATAAGGAAAAAAGGTGTTCTCGGGGAATGGTGGATACACCGCTAGTAATTTAGACTGAGCAATCAATATTATTATAACGAATATTCTCATAATGTGTATGTATGTGGGAGGAGCTCCATATATGGACGAATAGGCAACAACCGCTACTCACATCATCCTTCATAACCACAGTTGACGAATAAGTGCCATCAATTGTAATATCCCGCTATTAAGGGATTTATCCCGTGGCATGGACATGGCTTAATGAGTTCTCCTTGATTCCGCAAGTTAGCACGTAAGGATTGACAACAGCTTTATAGTCACAGTAAGTGCTATCATCCCTCCATCTACCAACAAGTAATCCCCTTCATCGAGTCCCCATAGGAGGCAAATATTAAGGAGGTGCACAACTCCCAACATCAAGATGAATACAGTTAACACATTCACATAATGATGTATAACATAATAATCTCTATCTCATCTCAATCATATGCTAGGGTTTCTCCATCTCCCCAAGAACTAGAGATCTACTCAGACATGGAGGAAATCAACATCATAGCAATGTTAATGGGAACAATCATAGATGAATAGTCCTTGTAAATTCACAGCGAGTACGGGAATTACAGCGAGATCTAGACAAGATGTAGATGGGATCGATGGAGATGGTGGTCATGTAGCGGTGGATGATGAAGATCGACGCCTTAGCCTCCCGAATCTACGCAGGTTGAAGATGGATCCCCGGCGGATGAGTTCCCCCTCCAGATGCCTTCCGGAGGTGAGGTTTCGACGATTTCTGGGTGTTCTGTATGTCGTCTCTCCGATCCAGTTGCACGGGGTTAAACTATTTGAAGAGGCAGAGGCGGCACCAACTATACGGTCGGAACTATACGGCCGGAAAATTTATTCCGGTCGTATAGTTGGTTGTTGAACCCTCTATCTCCCTTATTCGCTTCTGATTTTCTTCTCGTATTATTAATATTTCCCAAATAAGTGATTTACGTTGTTTTTGACTCCTTTTCTCCATAGTACAACTGCTCCAAGAATTGTATCCACTGGACCCGTCATCTGTACTGTTCCTACTGAAAATAGACATAAAATGTGCACGTGAGCGCCATAAAATACAAAGATCCTACATCTACAAGGAAAAATAATAGTGTAAAACATGATGCAAATATGCACTCATGAGCTAGGCGGGCAGATGGGGAGAAACGCGGAGGCCTACGTCAACAACATCGTGGTCAAGACCCATGAGAGGGACACCTTGGTGGAGGATCTGACAGAGAACTTCACTAACTTACATCGCGTGAACATAAAACTCAACCCCACCAAGTGCGTATTTGGCGTACCGTCGGGCAAGCTCCTTGGGTTCTTGGTGTCGCATCGGGGGATCGAGGCCAACCCCGACAAGGTCTAGGCCATCGAGGAAATATGTCCGCCAACACGGCTCAAGGAGATGCAGCGTTTGGCCAGATGCGTGGAGGCTTTGGGAATATTCATCTCCAAGCTCTGCGAGAAGTCCTTACCTTTCTTCAAGTTTATGAAGCATACCGGCAAGTTCCACTGGACTCCGGAGGCCGACAAAGCATTTGAGGCCCTCAAGAGCTATCTCACGAGCCCACCGATGATGGTGGCCTGCAGAGAGCATGAGCCGCTATTGTTGTACCTGGCTGCCATGCCACAAATAGCGAGCATTGTCCTAGTCACCGAGCATGAAAGGTGGTAGAAAATAAGCGTAGGACCCGATCTGTGAACCCTCCCGAGGGCCCAGGGGCTACGCCCTAGGGCGGTGGCTTCCCGAAGGGAGCTAATGACAGGACCGCCGACCGAGCCACGGACAAGACTATGGAGCTCGTGCAATGGACGGTCTACTTCGTCAGCATGGTGCTCAGAGACACAAGGGAAATGTACCCCATGTAGCAAAAGTTCCTCTACGCACTCCTCCTTGCATCGTGCAACCTAAGCCACTACTTCCAGGGTCAACCCATTAGGGTGGTCACCAAGTTCTCTCTAGAGGCAATCCTGCGCAACCCCAATGCCCAACCCCAACCACAACTACAACTCTTCGAGCTGACATTCGACACCCCGCCCACCGTCCATGCAAGGTCCCTGACGGAGTTCATGGTAGAATGGACCTACCTTGGGGAAAGCGCATGTCGATAGGAAATAACCCAGCTTCTCGAAAAGCTAGCCCAGGGCGTTGAACCATGAACTTCGACGGGGCGCTCAATGCGGAAAGCACTGGGGTGCCCGCCGTGATCATGTGACACCCCCAGGATTAGGGTTAAACAAATCCTAGACCTTAGCCTGACATAAGTTAACCTAGAGCTTGAGAATATCCAGTGCAAAATCGGTAACGCAATAGTAACCCTACGACACAAAAATTATTACAGCAAGCTCATAACTAAGCAAAGAACCAAAATATTACAAGCAGATGTCACTGACCACAAACGTGAAACAATGGAAGGCAAATTATGCTATTAAGTATAGCAAACTTAATAAATGACCTAAGAGGCCTGAAGCATAATGATGACATCCTAGCCCATAGATTCCAGGCTATCGGTCAGGAACCCCAAGCTACTCGTCGGTGTCGATGTCATACAAAACTTTTCTTCAGGGAACACTTACTCTGCTACAAAAGTATCACCAAAGAAAGGGCGAGTACAGGGTGTACTCTGCAAGACTTATGGCTGGTGGGGTTATTTTGCATAAATCCATCTTTGTTTATAAAACAAGAGGAAGAATAATCTCGTCTAATCAGAATATTTTAAAAGGGGATAAGAGAGTGACATCTCCAAAGAATTGATCATCTTTTGATTTTCACCAAAGTAATACTCATCTCACAACTAGGATCACCCCCTCGTACCCATGAGGAAGCATCCTTAAGCACACGTTGATCTGCCAAGATTTACGCTTAGGTTATAGTTCTATATGATCTTAGAATTCGGTCACCAAGCGTTCATAACCGTGAACACGGCTTTTCGAAAAGATTTAACCTTGCAGGGGTGTACAACTTTACCCACACGTACCAACTGACTCTTAATGCTAGTACATTAGCCCTCTTCCTTGGAAGGCCGGCAGAGGGTAGTTAGCCACGACCTTTACCTTGCTTTCGCCGAGACCATGAGTCACGCCCTAAGCAGGGTTCCGCTGTAACAAGTCAAGTCCTGAAGTCGGTCCCTACAAATGTGAGTCGAGGTTGTCTTATCAGGGGTGCTGTCTACCCCAAGCAACCTCGGCCATGCTTACCTACCCGTTATGATGCATCTTCACACGCCAAATCTTTCAAAACATTTTCTATGCATATGTCGAATAGAATGCCCGAACTATATGACTCATGGAATCTACTAGGCAAGTTAATTAGTGGAGGGATTCCCAAGCCCCGTGTGGTTGTACGCTCATCTCAGTTCCAAAGGCAAGAACTCGGTTCCTAGTGGCGGCGACCATGGGACTATAAAAACCACATCCCACTATGGCCTTGAAGGTTGCCTGTGCGGTGCTGGCCGAGGTGGGCTTCTTCAGGATAGTTGGGCCGTCCTTGTCGATGTTACTCGCGTATTTCACGAGCTCGTCCACGTGGGTTGTTTCCTCGGCGATGATGGTGTCGGCGATCTTGGCGATGTTGTCCTCGCATTCCACTACCATATCAGGGTCGTCTAGGATAGTGATGATTCCCCGTGGCCCTGGGAGCTTCATCATGTTATAAGCATAGTGGGGGCCTCCATGAACTTGGCGAACACATGTCGCCCTAGGACGTAGTGGTAGGGGCTATGAAAATTCACAAGCTCGAAGACGATCCGTTCGGTTCGGAAGTTGGCTAGCGTGGCGAAGGTGATTGGCAGCATCATCTTGCCAATCAGATATGCCTTCCGACCAGGGACGATGCTGTGGAAGGTTGTGAGGGTCGATTCGACCATCGACTTCGGGAGCTACAATCTCCTGAAGGTGTCCATATATAGGATGTTGATGGAGCTTTCGCCATCCATCAACGTCTTGGGGAGCCAGTAGTCAGCGCCTTTGGGCTTCACCACCAGGGCGACTTGCCTGGGATACTCTATCCTAGGCATACGATCCTCGCGGACCCAGGTGATGCTTTGCTCGAACCAGTTGAGGTAGCATGGGATGTCAACTTGTGTCAACACGTTGATAGCGACGGAGCGGGTGAATGTGTGTTGCAAGTCGACCTCGTTGCTGAATCCACTAGCATTGCCGTTGTCCTTGGATGGGTCATTGTTGGGGCCTTCCCTTGCTCGTCTCGCCTTCTCAATCTCCTTGAGCGAGTGGCAATCGCAGGTGGTGTGTGTCACGGGCTTCCCCTCTGCGTTGTTGGCGCGGAAGTTTCCTCCGTCGTGGTAGTTGCCTCTGTCGTGCCAGAAGTTCTTGGGTCGTGCTGCCCATAGTTGGAATTGGTGACGAAGTCAACTCGCTCGTCACCGTGGCTCTTGCTAGTGAGGCGAGTGTTGGTGCAGCGCAGTTCACAGTGCCTTCTATTGTCGTGGTTGCCCCAGCGGCATCTCCACCCTAACTCGTCATTTGAGTCTTGGTTGGGGTCCTCCTCCGCGTAGCGCTTGGCGATCTCGAGGAGCTCGGGGATTTTGTCAAGTGTCTGGTAGACCCTCTTTATCTTGGCGATCAAAGGTTCATACTGGCATGCGTTCTTGAAGAAGTGGATCGCCGTGTCCGGGTGGATGCTGGAGGCGCTGATCCACGGGTCTTGCCACCGTTGGACCCAGTGGTGAGTCGACTCGCACGGTTCCTGGATGCATCGTTCTAGGTCCTTGATGGTGGTGGCGCGAGTGTAGGAGCCCTCGAAGTGCTTGACGAAGGCTTCTTGCCTGTCCTCCCATGAGTCGGTGTTGTTCTCGGTGAGGGTGTTGGTCCATTGGCGAGTCAGTCCCTCCATCATCAGGGGGAGGTAGCAAGCGGCCAGTAGATCTGTGTGGCCAACGATCCCCATTGCCATGAGGTAAGTGTCGATCCACACCGCTGGATCGTACGTGGGGTCATACTTCTCGATGTCCTTCGGCGCTTTCAAGGTGGAGGGGTACTTCTCACCTCGGATCATTGGTCTAAAGCATGGCAGGCCGATTCGGCTGAGGGAGCCTCTGGGCTCAGGCTCGTGGTCACCGCGGTTGGAGAAGGTGTTCCTCAGGTTGTGTTGCTGGCTAGCTCACCAGGCTTTGTTCTTGACAATGTGGGCCCACGCGTCGATCGGCTGACCATTAGCATCGACTGTGTTGTGCACAGGTTGCGGCTTGTTTGTGGAGAGTGCGGGGTTTGCTGCCCACGCTTTAAGTTGCAGGGGATCGGGTGGGGGCAGTTGACAATGTTGGCGACTGTCGAACGGTCACTTGAGGCCTCACGACTGCCGGACCAGCAGGAGTACATCTGCCCTCGCGGATCGACCCCCTCAACTTGTTGCTCGACCACTTTGGATAGTAGGGCCTAAGCATACTTGACCTACAGCGCACCCTCTCCCGTGAGGTTGAGGTTGGCAACTGTGGCCTATCCTGCAATGACATTGTCCATCGGAGTGGAGTAGAGTGGGAGCCCGTTGGAGTCGCGTGCCTACGAGGAGATCAGGATCCGTAGCTGCTTTGGAGGAGGCGAGTGGGCGGGTGGTGGTGGAGCTCTGGGCGCGGGTGCCCCGGCTGCTAGGGGACTGCCGCCTGGTGGCTTGTTGTAGTAGAACTCACGCTCGGTCGCCTGTGCAGGGTCGAGATCATCGTCAAAGTTCAGGGAGCTGCCCCGGACAGTAGGGTTCAGGCGGCTCCTAATGCGATGATGATGGTAGAGCGATAGATCATGCGTCGTTTGTTGCTCGAGGTAGAACTTGTCGTGCTCGGCTTGTTCCCTGACCTTGGCCGTCTCTAGCTGTTAGCGGTACTCCTCGATCTTCACCACCATCGCTCTTGGTGGGATGGGCGTGGAGAAGGGATCTGGTGGCACGTTGGTGCTACCCTCCATGTAGATGGCGTTGTAGCAATTGGATTTGGTCCAGCCTCATCAGGGAAAACTGACCCAGAGTCAAAAAAGAAGAACCGAGGATGGAGGGGTCCTCGAAGTCCTCAGTGTTGGAGACTCGCATGATGGAGTCCTCGTGTGACACGACGGTAATGGAACCGGTGGCCGAAGCAGGGGCTCCCGAGTCAGCATCATCGTAGAGAGCTGCGTCGCTCCCGGCCATGTCACTGGCAACCGAGTTGTATTCGAAGGCGAGGTGAGTGATGGAGCGGACCTGCTCTTTCGAGAGCAGATTGCGTGGGGATGATCCACCGATGATCGCCATTTCCGCCGGGTCGATGGCATCCGTGAACCCGACAAAGAGGTTGATGGTGCCGATCCGCATCATCGTGCCGTGAGTGACCTGGCGTGATGCCGGTATGTAGCTGCTCGGCAGGATCTGGAGGAATCCTCCGCTAGCAACCATGCGACAGGTGGTGATCGACCCGTCAATCAGAATGTAGGTGCTTGCCACAGATCTCAGGCTTGACTGGCCAAGTCCCACATTGGGTGCCACTATCGTGGGAATGACCATGACAGTTGCTACCGGAGGTAGCGATTGAGATGATTGGGGGCAAGAGTGAGTCACCATCAGTGGTGCGAGATTGGGAGCAAACACGAGGGATTTACCCAGGTTCGGCCTCCCATAGGGTAAAGACCTATTTTGTATTGCTGGTGAGTGGATTACAAGATCGGCAAGCTCGGCGGCTAGGCAGCGAGTCGCTTGGATGTGGTAGCTAATAGCACGTAAGTATACATAGCACCCTAGGGAAGTTCATATAGGGGCACCTTCATAGGGTTTCCAAGATTACAACTGAATTAGTTTATGTTTCAGAGGATTTTACCTAATCCGACTGGTCCTATCTAAGATCTCGGGACTTCAGCTCCTAATCGCTAGGCTTTCTATTCAGTCGCATTCCAATCACTATGTCTGCAGGCCCATTGGTCATGGGCTTAGGCCAGTCGAACCGGCCTTCTGGGTATACCCCGATTGGTATATCCCCGTTACCAACTTAATAACCAAGCATGTGTGCCAGCAAGAGGAGATGATCTTCAGACACATTAATAGGAAATAACGAGGATTTATCATAATTGACACCAAGACCAGTTGCTTGTGTGCAAATATCTAGGATATCTTTCAACGTAGCAAGCTGCACTAGATAGGCTTGTAAAATAAGAAGGGTTTCATCAGCGTATTGGACCACCAGAAAGTCACAGTTGGGAATATTTAGAGGTGCCTTCAAAATTCCAGCGTGAAATAATTGGTTGACCATTGCTTGCAAAACTTCTGAAGTGCTAACAAAAATGAGGGGCGAGAGCGGGTCACCCTAGCGAACACCTCTTCGGCAAGGGAATTTCTTACTAGGGACACTGTTTAGGAGAACAACATATGTTCCCATAGTCATCAGCATATTCAGCCAAGTTAACCATCTTTGATCACACCCAAGACACTCAAATACTTTCAAAATAGCTGTATGTTCCACTGTATCGAAAGCTTTAGAAAAATCCAGTTTCAAAATAAAAGTTTCAGTATTCCCCTGCCCACACAATCCTGGATATTTCGTGATTTTAGGAACCCATATTGATTAATGTGGACCAATTCCAAAATCCTCTCTTTCAACCGATTAGCCAACAACTTTGTAAGCATTTTCAAACAAATATTTAGGAGTGAAATTGGTTTATAATCATTAGGACCCTCTGGGGAGAAAATTTTAGGAATTAGGGTGATCGAAGAGTCATTGATACTTTGCAAGTTCACAGTGCAGTCCCAAAAGTCTTAACACAACCGATAAAAATCGTATTTGATTATGGGCTAACAAACCTTGAGGAATAAACCGGAGAAGCCGTCCGGGCCAGGTGATTTGTCGCTAGGCATATGCGCAATAACATGATCAATTTCTTCATGAGTAAATGACAGAGAGAGATTAGATAAACCAGCAGTCGGTGTGAAGAAAGTAGTGAAATCAAAAGTATCTGAAATAGGCAGGGACAACCCGAAATGATATCTGAATGATTTCCAGAGTAAACCTGCCTTCTCATTATGCTCAACTGCAATGGATCCATCCTCCCTCACAATGGATGAGATGGTATTCATTCTGAAGTGAATGGTAGCCATAGAGTGAAAAAGATGTATTTATGTCGCCTAAACAAGCCCATCTTGCTGTACATGTTTTGCGCCAATAATCCTTTTGCACAGCAGAAGGTGTGGCACTTTGTTTTTCACTATATTCCGGAAGTTCCATTCAGCAATATGCAATGCTCTTTGTTCCTCAAAATTATCCAATTGCAGTATTACCTCATTGCAATTGTTAATCAGACCATTCAGAACTTGAAAACTAACACTCCACTACTTCAAACCTTTCCTAAGAAATTTTAGTTTAGCTGACAGACTTTTAGCACCATCACCCGGGCAATGAATGTCCCAAATTCGCTGAACCAAATCTAGAAACCCATGCAATGTGATCCAATAGTTCTTGAAGCGAAAAACCTTTGCTTTTAGGAATTGTGGTGCCAATCGAGACTACACAGTGAACATGATTCGAAATAGGTTTAGCTATGTTTTAATATCTTTACTAAGGATGAGATTAAATTTATACTTTTTGGTCAAACTCTTATCAATAAAGCTCATTCTTGGTATAATAATTGTCCCATGGAAATTACTAATGTTTGGGAGAGTCTATCCTCCAAGTTTTTGACCACTTTCTTTCCAAAAATAAGGTCCCTTGGAGCTAGGCGCATGATTACTAATTTCATGGGATGCCTTGGTGAAAGTTTATATGAAGGATACTCAATGTTTAGGGAAACCCTCTGTAATTGCCCTCATCATGAGTTCACACCTTGGTTAATAATACGTACCTTTTATGTAGGACTCGGTTGATGTCTACGCACTTCTATTCTGGTAGACAATTGTTGGGCCTCCAAGTGTAGAGGTTTGTAGAACAGCAGCAAGTTTTCCCTTAAGTGGATCACCCAAGGTTTATCGAACTCAGGGAGGAAATGGTCAAAGGTATCCCCTCTCAAGCAACCCTGCAATCAAGATACAAGAAGTCTCTTGTGTCCCCAACACACCCAATATGCTTGTCAGGTGTATAGGTGCACTAGTTCGGCAAAGCGATAGTGAAATACAAGTGGTATGGATATAAGACAACAGTGCTAGAAAATAGCTTGATGGCGTGAAAGAGACTAAAGGCAAACTGAAATAAAGATGGAAGCAAGCAAACATGTAACAGATCTAATTGCAAACGGTGTTTCAATGCTTAGAAACAAGGCCTAGGGATCATACTTTCACTAGAGAACACTCTCATATAAATATCTTCTCTTTATGATACTACTCTAAACTACTCTCCAGTTGGACACTCTAATCCACGGTAGGGCTATAACAACACACCTCAAAGTTCGCTTTCCCCATCTAGATAACCCCACACTGTCACCCTGAGCACTAGATGGTTCAAACAAACACCACAATTTCATAGAAACATCCAACTCCAAATATAACTCATAACAAGTATTTGTAATCTCTAGCCTAAGTGCCACCATGGTGTGCACGCTGTCACTTTCACACACATGGGGAGAGCAAAGATCTATTAAAGCACTTGAGTAGCAAGGTAGATCTACTTGATTACAAAGCTCATGAGCACAATATGATCATGCATAGAGAGAGAGATGAACACATAGCTGCCGGTAGAACCCTTATCCTCGAGGAAGAACTACTCCCTCATCATCATGGGAATCAGCAACGGCGATGGAGATGGTGGTGGAGATCGATGGAGATGGCTCTGGGGGTACTTCCCCATCCCGGCAGGGTGCAGGAATAGAGACTTTCTGTCACCCGAATCTCAACTTTGGTGGCGGCGGCACTGCGGAACTTTTCGTGGCTGGAGGCTTGTCGATTTAGGGTTTTTGCATCGGGAGGCGTCTTATAGGCGAAGAGGCAAGGTCGGTGGGTGGCCAGGGGGCCCACACCACCTGGTGGCGCGACCAGGGCTAGCCCACGCCACCATATGGTGTGCCCACCCTGGTGCCCTACTCCATCTCTGCTTCGTGTTTCCGTGTTGCTCTAGGAAAAATAGGCATATTGGCTTTTGTCCCGTCAAATTCCGAGAATATTGATTTTCTGCCTTTTCTGGAACCAAAAATAGAAGAAAACAGGCAACTGGCATTGTGGCATCTTGTTAATAGGTTAGTCCCATAAAACATATAAAAATACCTCAAAGTGTTGACAAAGCAAAGCAAAGTAGATACTAAACAATCATGGAACATCAAAAATTATAGATACGTTTGCAACGTTTCAACATCCCCAAGCTTAACTCCTGCTCATCCTCGAGTAGGTAAGTGATAAAAAGAAAGAATAATTTTTGAGGTGACATGCACCATCATAAACTTGATCAAAGTATTTGTAAAACATTTGAAAGCTGGGATCATAGTACTTCAACATAGCATGAAAGAATAAAGTTCAATCGATAAGACATAGCAACTACGTTGCAACATGAAAAGGCACAAACAAAAGATTCATGAATAACAATGCTTTTCAAGACATTTGTTTGTTTCACATAAAGAAAACATAGCATAGTGTCATTCAGCTTGTCCCTCACAGAGTAGCAAACATAAATGCATAGGACACCTTCAAAGTTCATAAGAGTGACTAGATACAAATAGTTTAAGGACAAGCAATATCAAGTTATGCATCAATCAACAAGTCTTGGGACAATGCACATAGAACTAAGAATGGCCACTATGCTCTCAAATTATGTGCATAAAGATAGAAGATGGGGACTCGACATAAAAGTAAAAGAAAGGCCTTCATAGAAGGAAGTAGGGATTCAAGTCTCATAAAGAGCTTCCAAAAATTATGGTACTTATTAGCTTTCAGCTCTCATTGACCCTATCATAAGCATATTGAAGTGATTAAGGTTAAAGTGAACAAACTATGGAGTATATGCTTGACTATGAGGGTCGCTCCTCAGGCTACTCAAGTTTAGTCACCGGTAAGTTCTTGTCATAGTAAGTACATGTGTATCATAGAGAACCGCCAATGGGGTACCCCTTGCCCGATGATACGGAAGAATCCCCATATCAAAATGACAAGGCAAGCACACAACGAGCATCTCAGCAATCTTCTTATTTACCATGGGAAAATGGTGCTCTTTCCCTCTTTCCTCTTTTCTCATTTCTTTTTTTTTTTGTTTTTTTCTTTTTCTTAATATTTATCTCTTTTTTATAAGAAGAATGCTTCATAGACAGCTCATTATGGTTACGCTGCAGGTTTCCACCATGATAGCATGGATTATACCGGTGGCCCAGGCGTTTCTCTAACACACATACATAACTCCATGGACTTACAAGCTCCCCTTTCATTTTACAGCGACGACATCCATAGGCAAAAGAGCATGATATCAACTTAGGTACAAAGTACAAGTGCAATGTTGAAAGCGTTCCCCATGACAACATGGTTTTGCTAATACCCAACATATAAGTGCAAGCATATACAACATAGATGACACAATGGTTCAATTTTATTAAGGGCAAGAAAATTAAAGTGTGCCACCAAGTTTGTGAGAGCTTTAATCACTAGTTTTCTCATAACAAGTTTAATTCGGAAGGTAGACAAAAGCATGAATATACTTGGAATAGCAAATGCTAATAGGTAGGTAGGGTGGACTCTATGGAATAACTTGGTTTTCGGAGTTGGATGCATGAGTGGAACTCATACTTGGTTATGGAGGCTAGCAAAAGACTGGGAGCGACCAACTAAGAGAGCAGTATTGGCCATAATCATGCAGAGCGGTAAAACATCATTAATCAAATCATAAAGTGATACTACAAGTAGAAAACTAAATGATCATAAAGGCTATGGTGACTTGGGATAGTCATAACATGGTGTGAGCATACACCAAGTCAACCCAAATAAAGCATCAAAGGAGAATACCACAATACTATGCTTTAATATGCTAAAACAATGCATGATTCTTCCAAGGCACATTAAGCAATCTCAGTTGTTTATAACATGTCATCCTACAGCAAAGATCAGTAAGCATAAAGCCAAAACAATATCAAGCATGGCATGACAAAGCATAGGCCACAGTAAAAAACAAGCCCCCTTTACCACTTAAGCATGAACTTTTCGTACTATTTTCCAATCCAAACCAATCTTATTTGAAAACTAATGCATGAATCAGGGGGTCCAACCAATTTATTCAAGCAAACTAAGAAAACCAAGCAAAGAAAAACTAAAATCGAAAACAAAGACGCTCCAAGAACAACACAGCTGTGCATGAAACAATAAGATGAAGTGTTTGGAAGAACCTGAGATTTTTATTGATGAAGAAGGGGATGCCTTGGGCATCCCCAAGCTTTGACGTTTGTACCTCTTGGATATTTCTTGGGGTGACACGCGTGGCATCCCCAAGCTTGAGCTTTAGTCCATTCTTCATCTCATTACATCATTCTCTCCATACACCTGAAATTTTTCCTTCATACAAAACTTCACACAATCTTTATTAGCAACATTAGTGCACTCAAGATAATAAGTTTTTGGATTCACTTTCAACACAAGTAAAACTTCCATTAAAACACAAGCTACTGTAGCACTTCCCTAAAAAATCTCAATTCCCCAAAGAGAACCCCAAAAGGAATCAACAAGAAGCAAATGCAAAAAATGGCAGAAATCCATCAAAACAGACCAGTAGGTAAAACCAATTTTTTTGAAGACTTTATATTGCTCCAATTGAAAAGTGTTGAACTAAAAAAAGTTAGATAACAACCTGGGGCAGAAGCACAAAAATTCACGCCTCAAAAAGACGTACAGAGATTATACATGAATTTTTACAGTGAAGCATAAAAATCTATTTCAGGACAGCAACTTTCCCAATCATTACTTCTCTCTCATTAGAGGTTACTCTTGGCACAAAAAGCAAAAAAGGATAAGGAGCAGCTATTACAGAGGTAATAACTTCCAAGTCTCATCTAAAACTTTTGGGTTATCTCCAAATAAGTACTTTTTTAACGCCTTTAAGTTAGGCATGATAGTTTGAGAAGATGCTCACATAAGAAATATAAATTGAAGTAAAAGAGAGCATCAAGAAGCAAATTCAAAGCACATTTAAGTATAACCCACTTCCTATGCATAGAAATTTTGTAAAGGAACAAGTCGTGAAAGCACAAAGCAACAAGCATAGTAAAGCAAAACAAGTGCAACTTCAAGACTTTCAACATAAAGAGGGGAAACTTAATATTGTTGAGACACATAAAACCATGTTTCCCCCTCTCATAATAACTTTTAGTAGCATCATGAGTAAAATTAACAATATAACTATCACATGAAACATTCTTATCATGAGCCACATGCATAAAAGAATTAATACTCCCCACATAAACATAGTCATTCTTATTAATTGTAGTGGGAGCAAATTCAACAAAATAGCTATCTTCCAAAGTTTGTTCGTTTGTAAACATATCATTATTGGAAGGAACATGGATAACACTAATAGTACAACAATTATTAATATCATCATTTTCATAATTGGTACCAAAGATATTTTCAATATCAAAAGACGTGTGCTTTTCCCAGTCATGATCACTACTATAGGTAACAGGCATAGGAACATCATCGAGTTCAGACTCATCAAAAACTATAATAGGAGCAACATGCTTAAGGGAAAATATCGTTTCCTCCCTCCTTTTACTCCTCCTTTTCTTCTTTATCTTCTTCTCTTTAGGAGGGAGAGGCTTGAAAGGAAGCTTCTCCATATACCCTGGTTTACTATTATAGACAACAGAAGAAACTTTGGAGGATTCCTTCTATTCATTAATAAGATCAAAACACATTTTAGTCCTATCATATTTTGGCAAAATCTCATCTTCTATAATATTTTGTATGTAAGTATTCGTGTGGCAATTATCAGCACAATAAAGATCACAACCATGCAGGACACTATTCATATCAAAAGCACCCATATCTACCAAAGAGGTTTTTCTTGATAACTCTTCACACCCCAAAAATAATGTAAGTTCATCATGCTGGTTAGGAGTGATCATGTCATCACAATACAAACTTGCAGTACTCATTGGATTAGAAGGGCTATTATTATGGCCTGAGCATTGAAAATTGAAATGACCCACTTCGAAGCAAAGTTCACAAATAAAAGGATAAAGGGCACAAATTTTTTACCAAGATCATTTAAAGCCCTATACCACATTCTAGTTTTTTCATTCCTGTGGGTGATACAATATTCTTCTTCAATTTGATTATTCTCACAAGGTCTATATATTCCACAAAAATTAACATGCTTATAAGAAATAGTACTTTCAGAGGTTTGAGCATGTTTATTGCTATCATTAATAACAATTTCATTTTCCATGAAAGTGTCTTTAAAAGGCTCAAGATACATGTCCCATTTTTCTTTAGGAGCATTAGTATGAGAAGCAAAGGCTCTAAAACAATCAACAAGAATTTGAGTATTAAGACCATATTTAGCAATAAGCTCTTGAAAATCAGCAGTTTCAGCGAAAGACTTAATGCAGTCATACTCATAGTTTATATCTGGTTCTTTACCTTTGTCGTTATCCCAATCTTCAGTATTGCTTTTAATTGTTTCAAGAAGATCCCACTTAGCTTTGACCTCCTTGCTTGTGAAGGATCCCTCTAAACATGTATCTAGATAGTCCTTGTAATGTCCTGAAAGCCTTGCATAAAAATTATTAATAACAATATTACTGGGGAGCTCATGAATGGGACATTTGAGCATTAGTGACTTCAATACTTTATCCATCATGTGGATGAAAATAATAAATGTAATTCCTTTCTTTATGAATTTCATGAGGAGGACAAAATTTAGAGTAAAAGAGAGATTCAAGTTCCTTCCACTCCAAATGATGAGGATCATCTAGCAGCTCATAACACTCCCTTGCTTTGCCCTTAAGTGAAAAAGGGAATAGCTTCCTCTTAACTTGGTTCATTGAAATACCTGCACACTTGAACAAATCGCATAATTCGTGTATAAAGAGTAAATGATCACCAGGATTGACAGTTCCATCTCCCAAATAACAGTTGTTCGTAACACATTCAACATATTTTATAGGTATTTTAAAAGAGATGCTTTCAGTATGTGGATTTAAAATATCACAAGTATCATTAGAATTACCACATATGCGAGATAAAGTATTATCAGAGCAAATTTTCTTCTTTAAAGCTGGGGAATTAAAAAGATCATTTTCATAAAAACTAACTACCCCAAGTTTAGACGTTTCCATAGCATTAGTAACAAAGGTGTTTAGAAGATTCATACTAATAACATTGTTATTAGCATGCAAAGAAAGTTCCATGGGTTTTTTAATTTTCTTTTCAGACAATTCATGCTCTACATTAGGAAAAATACTAAAAAGCTGTCTAATTTTGTTGTTGTTTTCCATTAAGCCTAACTAGTGAAAACAAGAAACAAAAAGACAAAATTGCAGAATCTAAAGGAAATAACGTCGAGCACTCACACCGGAGGATGTGAGTACCTTTTACCTTACCTCCCCAGCAACAGCGCCAGAAAATAGGTTGATGTATACGCACTTCTATTCTTGTAGACAGTTGTTGGGCCTCCAAGTGCAGAGGTTTGTAGTACAGCAGCAAGTTTTCCCTTAAGTGGATCACCCAAGGTTTATCGAACTCAGGGAGGAAGTGGTCAAAGGTATCACCTCTCAAGCAACCTTGCAATCAAGATACAAGAAGTCTCTTGTGTCCCCAACGCGCCCGATACACTTGTCAGGTGTATAGGTGCAGTAGTTCAGAGAAGAGATAGTGAAATACAAGTGGTATGGATATAAGACAATGGTGCTAGAAAATAGCTTCATGGTGTGGAAGAGACTAAAGGAAAACTGAAATAAAGATGGAAGCAGGCAAACATGTAACAGATCTAATTGCAAATGGTGTTTCAATTCTCTAGATGAACACTCTCATATAAATATCTTCTCTTTATGATACTACTCTAAAATACTCTCTAGTTGGACACTCTAATCCACGGTAGGGCTATAACAGCACACCTCAAAGTTTGCTTTCCCCATCTAGATAACCTCACACTATCACCTTGAGCTCTAGATGGTTCCAACAAACACCACAATTTCATAGAAACATCCAACTCCAAATATAACTCATAACAAGTATTTGTAATCTCTAGCCAAAGTGTCACCATGGTGTGCATGTTGTCACTTTCACACACATGGGGAGAGCAGAGATCTATTAAAGCACTTGAGTAGCAAGGTAGATCTACTTGATTACAAAGCTCATGATCACAACATGATCATGCATAGAGAGAGATGAACACATAGCTACCGGTAGAACCCTTAGCCTCGAGGAAGAACTACTCCCTCATCATCATGGGAATCACCAACGGCGATGGAGATGGTGGTGGAGATCGATGGAGATGGCTCCGGGGGAACTTCCCCGTCCCGGCAGGGTGCCGGAACAGAGACTTTCGATCCTCGAATCTCCCCTTCGGTGGTTGCGGCGCTGCGGAACTTTTCGTGGCTGGAGGCTTGTCGATTTAGGGTTTTTGCATCGGGAGGCATCTTATAGGAAAAGAGGCAAGGTCGGTGGGCGGCCAGGGGGACCACACCACCTAGTGGCACGGCTAGGGCTAGCCCACGCCACCATATGGTGTCCCCACCCTGGTGCCCTACTCTGTCTCTACTTCGTGTTTCCGTGTTGCTCTGGGAAAAATAGGCATATTGGCTTTTGTCCCGTCCAATTCCGAGAATATTAATTTTTTGCCTTTTCTGGAACCAAAAATAGAAGAAAACAGGCAACTGGCACTGTGGCATCTTGTTAATAGGTTAGTCCCAGAAAACATATAAAAATACCTCAAAGTGTTGACAAAGCAAAGTAAAGTAGATACTAAACAAGCATGGAACATCAAAAATTATAGATACGTTTGCAATGTATCATCGGTGCACAAAATAGAAATGAATTAGATATACTTTCTAATGGATATTTCACTCAGTATAGCATCAATAAGGATTCAGACTGATTAGAATCTATGAATAAAACTAAAGTATCTATTTTGGGGGGGTTGTTACTTTGTGGCCCGAAAGTTGATATGTGAAGGCATGGCGGGGCCCGAGTTGCTTGTAATATCGTGTAGGGGCCATAGTAGCTTTGACAATTACCCAGAGGGGCTAAATGGGGTGAACACAAATCTAACAGACAAATACTCGTTTTGAACCAGACAAAAAATGGTTGAACTCAAATACCGCTATTAGGTCAACTCTTCTTATCCTTCCGTGTCAATATTCCCTATTATCCTTTGCAGTCGTGGACTAGTTTACCCCTGCATGGACCAGATCTACTTCTTTGCTCTGCTCTTCTCCCATGTACCCCTCCCCATAACATTTTATCATCTTCGGTTGCTCGTCTCAGATCGGAGCTCATACTTGCTCTCCTTGTGTCCCCGCCATGTCTAGTCAAACCCCCACGCCCCTAATCGAAGCTCACAGCTGTCACCATCACATCGTCTACCGTATTGGAGCTTCATGTCCCCAACCTAGTCTCTCACCTCTGGCTGGTCCTTCTCTCACGGCGGAGCGCGTCTCGTCGGGCGATCCTGGCTGGCGATTGGCCTCGGGAGGTTTCGTGTTGTCGCGCACCCCAGGCATGGTATCCCTGGCACAGCAGTTCGACGACCATGCTCTCATGGCCACCGTGCTGGGCATCCACCCCGCCATGTTACCAACAGGCTTGTTGTCAGCTTTCAGGTTTCGTTTTGGGATCATACTAAATGTGTTCAAGATTGAGGTATGCGCACCGCCATTCAATTTTTTATCCGGTTCGATCACAACTCATACACCGAGTGTGTTCTAAATTCTTCATGTTCTTTCAAGTGCTGCAGGGAGAAAATGAGCTTCATGTGTTGGCATCATGCCTGTGGGTGGGATTATCTCTTGGGGCAGCTTCATTTCTTCTCCAACCTCGTCTTTAGCAGCCTCCCATTGGATGCTTAGGAGCCGTAGGCCCTCAAGCAGGTTGTCAGTAGTCTTGGCGGTGAGCTGGTGGAGATTGTGCCTCCAAGCGAATGATGGATCATCGAGGTAAAGGCGTGGCTGAAATATCTAGACAACGTTCCTAAGATGTACGAGGTGGAGATTCCAGGCAGGGCAGGACGACAGCTTAGCTAGAAGCACCCGGTCATCATCCACCTAGAGGAGGTTCTGGAATCGGTACATGTCATTTAGGACCCTTATGAGGCGGCCAAAACCGTACTCATTGCCTACTGTGTTAGCTTGGAAGGATCAATGGCACATGACCACCACCATTTTTGTGACAGCGCAGATAGTTTCGGTGGGGTAACTAGGTGTGGACAAGCTGGTGGTTCTGATTTACCTCATGTGAAGACAAATTTCTAGTAAATTGCTATAGTATGTGTGGCTAATAAGTTGTAGTATGGAGAGCGAAGCAGGTAGTAAGCCTGGACTAAAAATATGTAATAGTTTGAATTGTTGTAGTATGTGTGGCTAATGAATTTGAAGTATGTGTGTCCAATGCATATGTAGTGGACACATTGCTTTATAATTTCTATGAACAACCAAGGAAAACCTCCTGAAAAGAGGGTGGACTAGCAATGATCAATATCACTTCTGTGGTTGCCGAGAAAATGTAGTTCATCTCCTCTTAAAGTACAAGGTAGCTATATTATTTTGCCAAGTGATGAGAGATCTGAAAGACAATAAATGATTCTTGTTTCAAACAAATATTTTCTGATGATCCTTATAACATTGTCTACATGTTTTGTAACATGGTGAACTGATGGACCATTTTGAAGAAAACACAATACAAAAGAAGAATGGGGTTTTATAGGACTGTATCCTTAGTTCACATCCCGTAATTGGTAGTGTGCCAGCAGGACTCGGTTTGTTGGGTGGGTCATGTTCAACTTGGCCATGCATGTGAGACAGTGTCTTGAGATTGATCTATTTCTAGTGAAAATGCAAACTACTATGTCTAAATTGCTTAACTATATTATTTACCGAGGTTTGTTCGAAATGGTCCATGATTTTGTATGTAACGTGCATGAATAAACCACGCAAAATCAGTACATAAATGTTGTCTGAATTTTGTCTGTCTAGGATAAATATGCCAGTTAACTAAATTTAACCGCGAGTAGTAATTGAATAAATAGATACTTGATAGTATTTGTTTACATCAGTAGTAATTTAATACAAAAGGGTGTGATAGCTGCATAAAAGTGGGCTATACTTCCTACTAGTTTCTAAACAATGCGTCAGCATTGCATCTACGAAAGCCATTCTATAGTCTAAACATAACTATTCTTCACTCAAGAAACTGCAGATCTCCACCAAAAAAAGTTGGCTGGCCAATTTCCTTGATAGGACGTAAGTTCAGTGATCATTCAACCCCAACTGATCTTTTTCCTCCCGCCAAACTTCAAGAGATCTACATTGTTCATGCAAGTCCATTGTGCTTCAACTAGGCCCGGTTCAGTATGAACATATGTGCCGCTGCAATGATTTCTTCAAACGTGAAATCCGGCATCTCATGGCAGGGATCGTAGGTTCGTGTGAATTGGAACCTGAATTCTGGTGTTAAGCTATTGCATGCCGTCATCTCTAGCTATCGAACAATCCAACAACCTTAGTGTAGATGGATTATCATCGGCGCGGTCTGGCCTCCGACAATGCGTTGGATGGATCGTCTTTGCCACAAACAGCTGATGGCTCCAAAATTAGCCATCTTCCACCATGTTTAAACATTGTTTTTGGTCAAGCAGTTGACAAGAAACTCTCAATCCTTGCCACTAATGACTAATAATTGCAAAGATATGCAAAACCTCTCTTTGAATTATGTTGTGCGATAAATCATGGTTTTTAATGCGAAATCAGGAGTCATAATGAAGGTTTTTTAGGAAGTCCACACGGCCAAGTAATTGGGAAACCATTCCAGGGCGTCAGCATGCTTAGTGACCACTTGTACAAGCAGGGCCCGCCCATACCGTCCTCCTGTAACAGGTGGCGTTCTCTTCGTCTTGTTAAACCCTATGACTTTCGTGAAGGCGACAATATATTTTGAGGCTCTAGCCGCCAGCCAGAGAGCCGCCATTCTCAGATTACGTCACACCAGCACCAAAGGAGATCCACACCATTGTTCATCCATTGTTCATCCCTTCCACCATCCATCCCATCCACTAGCCATAGCCATTGCTTTGTACTTTAGATCTCCTTGTGATTTGGCAACCATTGTAAGAATATTTGATTTCAATCTAAGTATTTGTATGATGTTTTCTATCTCCGATCTACTTGCCATGAGTGTGTGGTCCTCACGGGCTGCTAGTTGGGGAGAAACCTCATAGCGATTATGTGCATCTAATTCATGGGAGTATTCTATTTTTTTGCAATTGAGATTTGTATCTATTGTTTCTTTGTCTCTTGTCTCGATCTATGGACTTGTAGGTACCCAAGATCCCATAGATTGATAAAGGCTTGAGGTGAGATACTTGGCTAGCGGTGATCTCATAGGAACCCGAGTGATAGAAAGGGTAGTACGGTCTTCACTTAGCGACCCATTCGGGATCACAACAACATCACCACTTAATAATCATTTGTAGCTCATTTCTTTGGTGTGCACTCGGTTGGATTAAAAGACTATTTCTATGCCCGCAGCATCATGGGGGCTCTAGTATATTAGGATGTGTTTCCCACAAGAGATTATTTCCGTTAAAACATAACACATGACTATGCTCATAATTATCTTTTATCCCATATGATGTGCAGCTGCAGGTGGATCTTCAACCCTGGCCTATCTCCATCCATTGATTCAACCCATTATAAAGTAAACTAGATTGGTCTGATAAACTAAGGTAAAACAAACAAACAAAGTCTTGTAGGCGTGTCCTTTTTATTTCCTTTTAGCATTTCTTTTCGAGGTTTGATTAAACCTAGGCCTTCTAGGGAAAAAGCTATTATACTACATCAGTGAATCCAGATCGAAGGTAGCAACCCTTTTTCTGGCGCTCTAAGGAAGCAATTTCGCTATCCTAGTGAGGTCACTAGAGACCTTGTTTTTAGATTTATTATTAGTTAGTAGTTTAATTCTTGTTATTAGTTTACTTTCTTGTTATCTATTTGAAACCCCCCCCCCCCCCAAAAAAATTAGTCACTTGTTATTTGTTTTCATAACTTAAAAAATACCAAAAATATAAGAGCCATTGCTCAGAAGAGATTAGGGTGGTATGCTACTCCCTCTGATGATTTTATTTGTGCACCCATCACTCATCCTGCAGTTGATGCGGAAACATATGAAATAAATCCTAACCTTTTAAGTTTGGTTCAACAAAACCAATTTGCGGGCTCATCCGCTGAAGACTCTGGTTTGCACTTAAACACTTCTACTGAAATTTGCGATATGATGCATATTAAGGATGTAGATCCAAATGTTGTTAAATTAAGATTGTCTCCTTTCTATCTTAGAGGAAAGGCTAAGGATTGGTTGCTAGCTCTACCAAAGGGCACTATTAAATCTTTGGAGGAATGTACTATGCAGCTAAGATCCAACATTACAAGCTTTAGACAAGAAGACCGTGACCCACTAGCGCTTGCATGGGAAAGGATGAAAGAAACCTTTATACAAGCTCAAACCGAGATAAATAATATGCCTATTAAAATCACAGAGAACCATGAAAGTAGTATAGGAAAATTATCTAACCAGGTCGTTGCAATTAGAAATGATGTGCAGGCTCTACAGGAAAGGACAAAGATCATTGAGGCTCAGCTCGGTAAGGTATCTAAGAGCCAAGCTCTCATACTAGCAAAGTTTGCTGGAAAACCAGAGCCAAATCCGGTAGAAGACCTCAAAATGATAAGGGCGGTAACGAACGAAGAGAAACCTGAAGAGCTAGATTATAGCAACACGCCAACACCGGAATATACCATGGAAGATCTACTAAAGATGATCACCGTGAAGAATCCAGGTATAGAACAAGGTAATGATGCTATGTACATTTAGAGATGGAGTATAAAAGACTAGATGATAAGCTTCCAGCTAATCTAGATGTATATTTGAGCCCACTCTTAAAATTAATTTGGGTGTCAATTAGATATCCGCACTTTGTGATCTTTGTGCGAGCGTCTCAACAATTTCCAAAAGCTTATTCTACAAATTAAACTTGGGGCCACTTGTTACTACTGAATTGAGACTCCATCTAGCTGATTCAACTTATAAACAAGCTGTTGGAATTAAAGAAAATATACTTATTGAAATTAAAGGTAGTCCCTCTCTTATTGATCTTGTTATTGTGGACATGCTTGAAGATCCCATAGAACCTATAATTCTAGGTAGGCCATTCCTAAAAACTATTAAAGCTTTGATTAATTTACATGAGGGAAATGTGATAATAGTGCTACCATATAGAGATCCTTTTATATTCTACTTCCCTAGGAAAAATAAGGCCAAGCCTAATGATGATGATGATGTTGTAATTACTTTAAAAGCCAACTACTTTGGAGTGGGTATTCCACTTCTTAAACCTAAGTGATTGCCATCAGGGTCAAGCTAATTGACCTTAACTAGAAGCACTTCATGGGAGGCAACCCATGTGAAAAAACTTTTATGTGTTAGTTTTGTTTTTTTGTTTATGTTTTTAATAAAGAGTAATCAAGAAGACCTTTGAAGAAAGGAGAAGAAATAAGGTAATACTCTATATTTTATTTTACTAACACATGGCCTAAGAAGTATTGCTGGATCTTTATATAGTATATTTGCTATTATTTTTTCCTTTGACAAGATGTGCAAAGGCTACATAGGTTCTAATCAAAATTTTAATTTTTGTAGCTCACGGTGCTCTTAATGACCACTGGTACGGCCGGAAGTGACCGTACCATGCGCCCGTACCACATCGAACTGAAGGAAGATAGAAATTCTGATTTTGTATGCAGGGATCGGTGCTCTTAACGACCACTAGTACGGCCGGACACGCCCGTACCGCGCGCCCATGCTGTACCCTCGAGCAAACATCAGATTTCAAGCAAAGACTTAAAACCGATAATGACTATCCGTATGGGCGCGCGAGACCGTACCACGCTCCCATACCGAGTGCACCGCCTGGGAGAAGCTGTCGCCCCCAAGGTATGTCACCCGTTAAGGGCGGGCTCCAGCCGTACCGCCCACCTGTACCATGTACGCGACTGCCATATTCAGCCCGAGGAGGTAACCTAAAAGTCCCTTAAACAAATCTTTCTCTTTCTTCTTCCTTCAAGCTCAAAACCATCTCCATTGGATTTTCAAATTTACTTAATCTTTCTTAGATTCCTCACACTCATTCGATCTAAGGTATGATTCTCCTCCGATCCCCAACTTATTTGTGCAAAAGCTTCACTCAATCTTTCATCATTTTCAATCTAGACTTAGGTCATGTTCTTGATTCAATCTTGATATTGAGCATGCTTAGTATTGTATTAGAGGAGTTTATTTTGTAGTTAGTGTAGAGAATCACTTATGCTATGTTCCTATTGGACCAAAAAAATCTTTAGAAATTTTATTTACTTTATCTTATTTTTAGATGAACACGAGGAGCCATACACGTAAGATGGATGTGGAATCCTCCGCACCACCCATTGATACGTTGACCCCCAAGTCACTTGGTATCGAGTTCACCAAGGATTTTCAGCTGAACCATTTCAATCGTCTCAAGCTCCAAGAAATCAAGTCCACCAAGTGGGCGTGTCCTTATATCCTGAACCAACTTGGCATTCATGCTGATTTTGATTTACTTTGCAACAATGTTGGTTTGTATGATGTCTTTCAGGATGTTTCTATGTATCACCGCTTGACGCTTGAGTTCTTCAGCACCTTGACACACAAAGTGGATCCTTATGGTTATACCGGGGAACAAAGGCCTGAAGTTGATCACATAAAATTCCTCCTTATGAACTGTGAGTACACCCTCACACTCGACCAATGGGCTCAATGTTTTGGGTATTCCAACAACACCACTGATGTACACACAACTAATTTTGTTTTAGATCCTTCCCCTATACAATAATTTAATTAAATGAAGATTCGTGGAAACACACCCAAGGGGAACCAAATTGATCACCCTGCTTTTCGATATTTATTCTATGTGATTGCTAACACTTTCAGGATGTGGTGAGTTTACTAGAGTTAATGAGTAGGACACGTTGATCCAAGCAAAAGCTGTTATTATTAATTATAACTTAACGCCAAATTTGGGCGCTCTTCTCATGTTTTACCTTAAGCATCATGCTCTTCAATCTCGAGGACCCATATGCGGAGGATGAGTTGTAACCGTTCTTGCACGTGCACTTCGCATCAACCTAGGTAACATCCAACCATTGATAGGAAGTAACTGTCTGGGTCTCTCTACTCTAAGAGCATGTGGTATGGTTTCTAAAACTCATGGTAGATACTTCTTTGATATACCTGGAGCGAATCACTTGATCCTGGCTCCTTTGCCTAAAGGTTTATTCTCTATCGAGGATGGACTTTTGCGTTTTGACACACAGGTTGAAGATAATCTACCGCAACAAGAAATACCTATGGGAGGAGGAGAAGATGAAGAAGTAGAATAAGGAGGACCCGAGCAAGATGATAAGCCACCAAACTACTACACCACCTATGAAGACATCTATGCACTCGAAGTAAATATCCAAAACATGAACAACCTCTCCATCAACCTTCGAGATGCTACTACAAGCCTCGTCGCCCAGTTCCATGATTGGAGCAGCCAATGGAACATGGGAGATTATCTGCCGCCACCACAATGAGCAACAAAAGGTCTTGCAAAAGCCTGAGCTTGGGGATGTGATGCCCCCACAAATTTATTTGTGTAATAACGAGGTTGTACTCTAGCTCCTTGGGAGCTTTAAAACACTCGTGTTGGCTTTTTCCAACACTTTGTTATTTAGTTTGCATTCGTTTTTAGTTTGTTTTTGTTTTTCATTTGTTTTTCTTTTCTTAAAACCCCTGCTTGGTCGCAAGTTCTTTTCTATTCTTTAAATCCATATCCTCAAAAATACAAAAGGATTTTTCCGTTCTTCCTTTTTCGTAAATGTGGATTCGCACTTTGCCTCTTTTCTTTAATATTATTATGAGAGTAATCATGTTTGAGTTTTGAAGTAACACATCCCTATAAGGAAGAGGATCATCAAGTCACTTATGATAGGTATGTCATATGTCTCCACTTATGAAGTTTGAGTTGTTTATCTTAGTTGGTTTATTTGCTAAGATGCCATGCTAGTGGGAAGTAATTTAATATGGTTAGAGTAAGGCTTTTTATTTGTATGATGATTAATTGTTGAAGATCTTGCTCTAGTTCTTTTAGTGAACCGAGTCTTGCCTTGGAAATAATATTGCCAAATATTACAATAAGAAAAAGTCTGAAATTTATGACTTGTTTGATGAATGATTGTCTTGAGAGTATACCCTTGAAGATACATAACCCCATAGATATTTTGATAGTCTTGATGACATTCATGAAAGTAGTTGTTCGATTTAAATAAAGTCTAGTGGTAATTGTGATGCATGACAAAGCTAATCTTGTGGATCAAACCCCGGCAGTAGCTCAGAAAAAAGAGAAAGAAGTGAGACAACTTTGTTCTATGTCTCTAATGCACACCTTTGGGATGCCAACAACTCCGCTAGCTTTTGAACGATCTATGGTATAACCCCGGATTTTGGCTATGAGTTGATGACATGAGTGGCATACGTGTCAATATATGGTTAAAAGTATTGGTACTCTCAAAGGTTGTGCAAACACTTGCAAAAGAAACATTCAGTGATCCGTGAAAGAATAAAAGAAAAAAGATATCTATGAGGATCCACATAACAAGTCCTTGGCATGGTCTCATTACTACTTTATGAGTTTTTCTTGAAAAACAATGATTGGACTAGAAGTGCTTTTGATAGACTTGATTTATTGATGTGGGTGTAAATAAGACACTTCATTGTTATACTACTTAGGACTTGAAACTCTCTTACTCAACTATGCTATTTAAACATTCTAGTGTTCCTTGGCAAGATGAGAGTTAATTAGAATAATTGGATTGATTTCTATACTTCTAGTTACTTATACATATATTAAACTTTAGTTTGATTTTCTTGACTTACCGAAGCTTGTATAGTATTTTTGTCATCTCTCTAACTTTGATAAGCCTCGCAAATGAATGAAGTGCTGAGCGCATATGACTACCAACCGTAAGTTAATTCTTATCTCATTGTTTCAAGTTTAAACGTTGAATTCCTTATAGTTATTTTGTTTCTTCTTGATCGAGGGCGATCAAGGTTTCAGCTTTGGGGAAGTTCATGGCTCCAAAATTAGCCATCTTCCACTGCGTTTAAACATTGTTTTTGGTCAAGCAATTGACAAGAAACTCTCAATCCTTGCCACTAATGACTAATAATTGCAAAATTATGCAAAACCTCTCTTTGAATTATGTTGTGCAGGAAATCATGGTTTTTAGTGCGAAATCAGGAGTCATAATGAAGGTTTTTGAGGAAGTCCACACAACCAAGTAATTGGGAAGCCATTCTAGGGCGTCGGCATGCTTAACGATCACTGGTACGGTCAGGCCCCCCATACCCTCTACCCATACCAAGTGGCATTGGCTTCGTCTCATCAAACCCTACATCTTTTGTGAAGGCGACTATATATTTTGAGGCTCCAGCCGCCGGCCAAAGAGCTACCATTCTCATATTACATCACAACACCACCAAAGGAGATCCACACCATTGTTCATCCATTGTTCATCACTTCCACCATCCATCCCATCCACTGGCCATAGCCATTGCTTTGTACTTTAGACCTCCTTGGGATTTGGCGACCATTGTAGGAATATTTGATTTCAATCTAAGTATTTGTATGATGTTTTCTATCTCCGATCTATTTGTTATGAGTGAGTAGTCATCACGGGCTGTGGGTTTGGGAGAAACCTCGCAGCGATTATGTGCATCTAATTCATGGGAGTATTATATTTTGTTTGCAATTGAGATTTGTATCTTTTTTTATTTGTCTCTTGTCTCGATTTGTGGACTTGTAGGTACCCAAGATCCCATAGATTGATAAAGGCTTGAGGTGAGATACTTGGGTAGCAGCGATCTCATAGGAACCCCGGTGATAGAAAGGGTAGTACGGTCTTCACTTAGCGACCCATTCGGGATCACAAAAATGTCACCACTTAAAGCTTTGATCTTTGTTTTACACTTAATAATCATTTGTAGCCCGTTGGTTCGGTGTGCACTCAGTTGGATTAAAAGACTATTGCTATGCCCACTACATCACAGGGGCTCTAGTATATTAGGATGTGTTGCCCACAAGAGATTATCTCTGTTCAAACATAACACATGACAATGCTTATTATTATCTTTTATCCCATATGATGTTTAGCTGCAGGTGGATCTTCAACCCTGACCTATCTCCATCCATTGATTCAACCCATTATAAAGTAAACTAGATTGGTCTGGTAAACTAAGGCAAAACAAACAAAAAAAGTCTTGTAGACATTTCCTTTTTATTTCCTTTTAGAATTGTTTTCCGAGGTTCGATTAAACCTAGGTCTTCTAGGGAAAAAGCTATTATACTACATCCGTGAATCCAGATCGAAGGTATCAACAGCATGTTCCTAGCTTACCCCACTACGATAAGGTCACCTGCACCAAAGCATGGACACGAGAGTTCCTAGACCTTGGTGCTGCCCTATTCGAGGGTTCGTACCCTCGGCGGCATGCTGCCATGAAGGCATTGAGACGTACCTTGTTCCCCCTGCGTAGAGCATGCCATAATGCTGTCGCGCGCTTTCTCCATAGTGCTTTCTTGGCCCTGCTCCCTGCCTCTGCCAATGCAACACATTGTGCGAAATCATCCGTCTGGGATGGAAATGGGAGACTAGGCTTGAAGTAGAGCTTCATGGCCTGCCTTAGAGGGGAAAAATACCCAAGTTTCGGTGGTGACAGCGGTGGCGGCTGATTAGGCGGAGCCATATTACCCTAGGTAGTTCATCGAGGTGGACCTGCGCAAGGGGGAGTGTGGTTAGTCAGAGAAGGGGAGTGATAGTAGGTATGGAGTCCGGGCACACGCGAAAATAATCCTCTCATGTTTCCCGAGAGGGTAAAATTCAACACTCGTTGCACTAACCGCTCGATCTTTATTTCCCTTCTCAGCATAAGAGTTCAAATATATTAAAAAGACCGGTCGTGGCTACCCACCGAATCAGTCAATGTACCAGGACAAGTGGGAGACCAAACAAACCAGGTTCCATTTTAAAGATATTTATGACTGTGGCCTTAGGTTTATACAGTATTATTCCTGTGCCACTATGAATCGTCAAATTGTAGCAACACCATCAAAAATAGGGGAAGACGATGTGGCATGTCTTATTACTGGCGGGCCTGCCACCTCCACCGTCGATGGTGCGCATCCTAGGTTCGAGGACAAGTGCCCTCCATTCTTGTGCAATTTTCCATATTTTGTCGCTCCCAGCTCCGCTCTGCTAACTCCTATGGTCCTCCGCCGCCACTCCATTCCATTGTGCACCACTCTCGCCCTCCCCTTGGGCCATCATCCTCCCACCCTCCCATCCCTTCCCTCCCCAACCTGCCATGTCTCCTTGTCACTGTCCACCACCCAGGCGCGTCTAGAAACAAAAACCGATAGTCGGGCGTTGGGTGTGGCACCCAACGACGGTGGCTCTAATTTGGATCCTTCTCAGAGATGGATCATGCATGACCGGAGAACACAAAGATGGGTCCTGCATAGCTGGAGAGCGCAAAATCTCCTTCAAGTTTAGATAGCACAGAGAGAACGAAACAGGGGAAGATGAAGCGCGGTGCAAAGCTTTGGAGGTCTAGAGCCTGGTGAACATGTCGTACATCCTCCCTGAAGGGTAAGAACTATAGTTGTTTCTTTGCATTCCTCAATTAGCATTTATAGTCCCATGGTGATGGTGAGGATATGTGTTGGTAACCGTAGGAAGTCTTCCCAACTTGTCCTTGAGCATGATGCTTTGTCAAGCGAGCATGAAGACATTGAAATGGGTGGCGATGGGGATGATTTTGTGCTCGAAGATGTTGATGATGGTTAGAAAGCATATCCTGACATGGCTGTTGACCGTGATAGGATGCAGAGTAGGGAATATTTGGTTGATTTGAACTTTGAGCCTGACTATGGGACTGATGAGGAAGAGGAATGTGAATATGCAGAAATGGGATGCAGATACGATGATGAATACGAGGATAGGCCAATGATACACTTTGATAGGGACAATCCTACAATTGATGAGGGGACTGCAGATATGCAGTTGCTACCTATGCACTAAGAGTTGGGTTCGAATTTATCATTGAAAAGAGCAACCAAAATAGATTTAGGGTGCATTGTAGGGAAAGTAAGGTGTGTAATAGATACAGGTTGCATTGCATGCATCTCCAATTCGGGTGCATTGCATGCATCTCCAATTCGGGTTGGACACCCATTTCAGGTTGCAATAGATACATTTAGTTTTAGTCTTTCTCATATTTATTCTGCTGATATGTCCTCTTATTTATTTGGATTCTCATCGAATGCAGATCAAGGTAAACACGAAGAAACATAGCTGCCCTAATACTTCTTTAAGTGATAAAATTAGACCGACGACAACCAAGTGGATTACTTGACTAGGTGAGGCAGGATCATAACATTGGACCTACTAAACTCAGAACAAATATTAGCAAAAAATTAACGTTTGCATTCTTTACCACATAGTCTTTGGTGGGAAGGAGATGGCTCTAGACTTTATTGAAGGAAAGTGGAATGACAGTTTTCACATGTTGTATAGTTTTAAAGCTGGGGTAGAGAAAACATCACTTGGTAATGTTATTGACATTGATTACGAGGTTGTGAAAGGAAGAGAAAAGGTCTCAGGGGGGGGGGGTCAAGTATAAGCAGGCAGATAAGAAATGCTTCAGGAGATGTTTTGTCTGCCTAAAGGCATGCTGGAAGGGGTTCCTAGATGGCTACAGGCCATACTTGGCAATAGAAGCAATTTCTTTAATAGGGAAGTTCATGGGACAACTTGCTTCTGCTTGTGATGTGGACGCGCATAATTGGCTTCTTCCTGTAGCTTATGTTGTTCTTGAGGATGAATCAAATGAAAGTTTGACATGGTTCATGTAGAGACTATGGGTAGTAATTGGTCATCCTGAAGGCTTAGTGATACACACTAGTGCATGAAAAGGGCTTGAGAATGTTGTTGATGTTGTGTTTCCTGGGGTTGAGAAATAGGGAATGCATGCGGCACCTTGCTACTCACTTCATGAAAATGTTCAAAGGAAAGATCTTTGAAGAATACATGTGGCAATCAGCATACCCATACACATACACACACTGGTCAAACAATGAGCAGAAAGCCCAAAAAGCCCCTGGAATGCAACTGCCACATGGAATGGTGAACAAGTGCGATATAAGTTGCATCACCACATCCATTGGAGTGTGTGTTGTCATGTGGATCAAGGTGGTTTGGAAAATAACATAGGAAATAACACTAGTGGATCAAGGTTGTTTTGAAAAGAACACATGCAATGACTCTAGAGACTCCATGTGTAAAACCATGGTTAGAAAGCCCAAAAAGCCCCTAGAATGCAACTTCCACATGGAATGGTGAACCAGTGTGACAGAAGTTGCATCACCACATCCACTAGAGTGTGTGTTCTCATGTGGATCAAGGTGGTTTTGAAAATAACACATGCATTGACTTTAGGGACTCAATGTGTCAATCCATGGGAAGAAATCCCAAAAATCCCCTAGAATGCAACTGCCACACGAAATGGTGAACCAGTAAACAAAAGTTGTATCACCACATCCACTAGAGTGTGTGTGGTCATGTGGATCAAGGTGGTTTGGAAAATAATTCATGCAATGACACTAGTGGATCAAGGTGATTTTCAAACAAACACATGCAATGACTCTAGAAAATCCATGTGTAAAACCATGGTTAGAAAGCCCAAAAAGCCCCTAGAATGCAACTGCCACATGGAATGATGAACTAGTGTGACAAAATTTGCATCACCACATCCACTAGAGTGTTTGTTCTCATATGGATCAATGTGGTTTTGAAAATAACACATTCATTGACTCTAGGGACTCCATGTGTCAAACCATGGGAAGAAAGCCTAAAAAGCCCTGGAATGCAACTACAACATGGAATGGTGAACCAGTGTGACAAAAGTTGTATCACCACATCCACTGGAGTGTGTGTGGTCATGTATATCAAGCTGGTTTGGAAAATAACACATGCAATATCACTAGTGGATCAAGGTGGTTTTGAAAATAACACATGCAATGACTCTAGATACACCATGTCTCAAACCATGACCAGAAAGCCCAAATAGCTCCTGGAATGCAACTGTCACATGGAATGGTGAACCAGTGTGATAGAAGTTGCATCACCACATCCACTAGAGTGTGTGTGGTCATGCGGATCAAGGTTGTTTGGAAAATAACACATGCAATGACTCTAGAGACTCCATGTGTCAAACCATGGTCAAAAATCCCAAAAAGACCCTGGAATGCAACTGCCACATGGAATGGTGAACCAGTGTGGCATAAGTTGCATCCCCACATCCACTAGAGTGTGTGTTCTCATATGGATTATGGTGGTTTTGAAAAGAACACATGCATTGACTCTAGGGACTCTATGTGTCAAACCATGGGCAGAAAGCCCAAGAAGCCCCTGGTGCAACTGCCACATGGAATGGTGAACCATTATGACAGAAGTTGCATCACCACATCCACTGGAGTGTGTGTGGTCATGTGGATTTAGGTGGTTTGGAAAATAACACATGCAATGACACTAGTGGATCAAGGTGGTTTTGAAAAGAACACATGCAATGACTCTAGACACTCAATGTGTAAAACCATGGTTAGAAAGCCCAAAAAGCCCCTGGAATGCAACTGCCATATGGAATGGTGATCCATTGTGATAGACGTTGCATCACCACATCCACTATAGTGTGTGTTCTCATGTGGATCAAGGTGGTTTTGAAAATAACACATGCATTGACTCGAGGGACTCCATGTGTCAAACCATGGGAAGAAAACCCAAAAATCCCCTGGAATGTAACTGCCACATGGAATGGTGAACCAGTTTGACAAAAGTTATCTCACCACATCCACTGGAGTGTGTGTGGTCAGGTAGATCAAGGTGGTTTAGAAAATAACACATTCAATATCATTAGTGGATCAAGGTAGTTTTGAAAAAAGCACATGCAATGACTCTAGAGACTCCATGTGTCAAACCATGGCCAGAAAGCCCAAAAAGCCTCTCGAATGCAACTGCCACATGGAATGGTGAACTATTGTGACAAAAGTTCCATCACCACATCCACTAGAGTGTGTGTGTTCATGTGGATCAAGGTGGTTTGGAAAACAACACATGCAATGACACTAGTGGATCAAGGTGGTTTGGAATAGAGCACATGCAATGACTCTAGAGACTCCATGTGACAAACCATGGTCAAAAAGCCCCTAGAATGCAACCACCACATGGAATGGTGAACCAGTTTGACAGAAGTTACATCACCACATCAACAGGAGTGTGTGTTCTCATGTGGATCAAGGTGATTTTGAAAATAACACATGCATTGACTCTAGAGACTCCATGTGTCAAATGATGGTTAGAAAGCCCAAAATGCCCCAGGAATGCAACTGCCGCACTGAATGGTGAACTAGTGCGATATAAGTTATATCACCACATCCATTGGAGTGTGTGTGGTCATCTGGATCAAGGTGGTTTTGAAAATAACACATGCAATGTCTCTAGAGACTCCATGTGTCAAACCATGGTTAGAAAGCCCAAAAAGCCCCTGGAATGGAATTACGACATGGAATGGTGAACCAGTGTGATGGAAGTTGCATCACGGCATCGAATGTAATGTGTGTTCTAATGCGGATCAAGGTGGTTTTGAAAAGAAGACATGCAATGACTCTAGAGACTCCAGGTGTCAAACCAGGGTCAGAAAGCCCAAAAAGCCCCTGGAATGCAATTGCCACGTGGAATGGTGAACCAGTGTGACAGAAGTTGCATCACGACATCCACTGGAGTGTGTGTTCTCATGTGGATCAAGATGGTTTTGAAAAGAACACATGCATTGACTTTATGGACTCCATGTGTCAAACCATGGGAAGAAAACACAAAAATCCCCTGGAATGCAACTGCCACATGGAATGGTAAACTAGTGTGACAGAAGTTGCATCACCACATCCATTGGAGTGTGTGTGGTCATGTGGATCAAGGTGGTTTTTAAAAGAACACATGTAATGACTCTAGATACTCCATTTGTCAAACCATGGTCAAAAAGCCCAAAAAGCCCCTAGAATGCAACTACCACATTGAATGGTGAACCAATGTGATAGAAGTTGCATCACCACATCCACTGGAGTGTGTGTTCTCATGTGGATCAAGGTGGTTTTGAATCTGTTATATTAAACACGCATTTTCTATTTTTTTAATCTATTATATTTTCTATCTAAATCCCTTATTGTGTTTTCCCTCTCTCAGAAAGGCCCAAATGTGTTGGCTGCTACACCCTGATTGGTCGACACAGTTGTCACACGGATCGTGCCCACTGATACGTTGCTAACGTATCTATAATTTTTGATGTTCCATGCTTGGTTTTATCTACTTTCTTATGTTTTGCCCACACTTTGGATTATTTTTATACACTTTCTTGGACCAACCTATTAATAAGATGCCACTGTGCCAGTTGCCTGTTTTCTGCTGTTTTTGGTTCCAGAAAGTCAGAAAATGAATATGCTCAGAATTGGACCAGACAAAAGCCAAAGTCAATATTTCACCGGAAGACTCACGGAGCCAAAAGACAAGACGGAGAAGGGCCACAGGGTAGCCACACCATGTGGTGGCGCGGGTCCACCCTGGCCACGCCACCTGGTGGTGTGGCCCCCCTGGCCGCCCACCGACCTTGCCTCTTCGCCTATAAGATGCCTCCCGATGCAAAAAACCTATGTTGACCAGCCTCCAGCCACGATAAGTTCCGCAGCGCCGGCGCCACCGAAGGGGAGATTCAGGAGACAGAAAGTCTCTGTTCCAGTACCCTGCCGGGACGGGGAAGTGCCCCTGGAGCCATCTCCATCGATCTCCACCACCATCTCCATCACCATTGCTGATTCCCATGATGATGAGGGAGTAGTTCTTCCTCGAGGCTAAGGGTTCTACCGGTAGCTATGTGTTCATCTCTCTCTATGCATGATCATGTTGTGATCATGAGCTTTGTAATCAAGTAGATCTACCTTGCTACTCAAGTGCTTTAATAGATCTCTGCTCTCCACATGTGTGTGAAAGTGACAGTGTGCACACCATGGTGGCACTTAGGCTAGAGATTACAAATACTTGTTATGAGTTATATTTGGAGTTAGATGTCTTTATGAAATTGTGGTGTTTGTTGGAACCATATAGTGCTCAAGGTGATAGTGGAGTTGAATGTCCTTATGAAATTGTGGTGTTTGTTGGAACCATCTAGTGCTCAAGGTGATAGTGTGGGGTTTTCTAGATGGGAAAGGCTTACTTTGAGGTGTGCTGTTATAGCCCTACCATGGATTAGAGTGTCCAACCGGAGAGTAGTTTAGAGTAGTATCATAAAGAGAAGATATTTATATGAGAGTGCTCACTACTGAAAGTATGATCCCTAGGCCTTGTTTCTAAGCATTGAAACACCGTTTGCAACTAGATATGTTACATGTTTGTTTCGTCCCATCTTTATTTCAGTTTGCCTTTAGTCTCTTCCACGCCATCAAGCTATTTTCTGGCACCGTTGTCTTATATCTACACCATTTGTATTTTACTATCTCTTCGCCGAACTAGTGCACCTATACACCTGACAAGTGTATTGGGTGTGACGGGGACACAAGAGACTTCTTGTATCTTGATTGCAGGGTTGCTTGAGGGGGGATACCTTTGACCACTTCCTCCCTGAGTTCGATAAACCTTGGGTGATCCACTTAAGGGAAAACCTGCTGATGTTCTACAAACCTCTACACTTGGAGGCCCAACAACTGTCTACAAGAATAGAAGTGCGTAGACATCAAGCTATTTTCTCGCATCGTTGCCGGGGAGGTAAGGTAAAAGGTACTCACATCCTCCGGTGTGAGTGCTCGAAGTTATTTCCTTTAGATTCTGCAATTTTGTCTTTTTGTTTCTTATTTTCACTAGTTAGGCTTAATGGAAAACAACAACAAAATTACAGAGGTTTTAGTAGTTTTCCTAATGTAGAACATGAATTGTCTGAAAAGAAAATTAAAAAACCCATGGAACTCTCTTTGCATGCTAATGGTAATGTTATTAGTATGAATCTTTTGAACACCTTTGTTATGAATGCTATGGAAACGTCTAAGCTTGGGGAAGTTACTTTTTATGAAAATGATCTTTTTAGTTCCCCAACTTTAAAGAAGAAAACTTACTCTGATGATACTTTATCTCCCATACGTGGTAATTCTAATGATACTTGTGATATTTTAAATCCACATACTGAAAGCATCTCTTTTAAAATACCTCTAAAAATTGTTGAACGTGTTATGAACAACTGTTATTTGGGAGATGGAACTGTCCATCCTGGTGATCATTTACTCTTTTTATGAGTTGTTCAAGTGTGCAGGTATTTCAATGAACAAAGTTAATAGGAAGCTATTCCCTTTTTCACTTAAGGGCAAAGCAAGGGAGTGGTATGAGATACTAGATGATCCTCATCATTTGGAGTGGAAGGAACTTGAATCTCTCTTTTACTCTAAATTTTATCCTCCTCATGAAATTCATAAAGATAGGAATTACATTTATAATTTTCATCCACATGATGGAGAAAGTATTGCCCAAGCATGGGGGAGATTGAAGTCACTAATGCTCAAATGTCCCATTCATGAGCTCCCTAGTAATATTGTTATTAATAATTTCTATGAAAGGCTTTCAGGACATTACAAGGACTATATATATACTTGTTTAGAGGCATCCTTCACAAGTAAGGAGGTCAAAGCTAAGTGGTATCTTCTTGAAACAATTCAAAGAAATACCAAAGATCGGGATAACAACAAAGGTAAAGAACCAGGTATAAACTATGAGTATGATTGCATTAAGTCTTTCGCTGAAACTGCAGATTTTCAAGAGCTTAGTGCTAAATATGGTCTTGATCCTCAAATTCTTATTGATTGTTTTAGAACCTTTGATTCTCATATTAATGCTCCTAAAGAAAAATGGGACATGTATCATGAGCCTTTTAAAGACACTTGCATGGAAAATGAAATTGTTATTAATGATAGCAATAAACATGCTCAAACCTCTGAAAGTACTATTTCTTATAAGCATGTTAATTTTTGTGGAATACATAGACCTTGTGAGAATAATCAAATTGAAGAAGAATATTGTATCACCCACAGGAATGAAAAAACTAGAATGTGGTATAGGGCTTTAAATGATCTTGGTAAAAAAGTTTGTGCCCTTTATCCTTTTATTTGTGAACTTTGCTTCGAAGTGGGTCATTTCAATTTTCAATGCTCACACCATAATAATATCCCTTCTAATCCAATGAGTACTGCAAGTTTGTATTGTGATGAAATGATCACTCCTAATCAGCATGATGAAGTTACATTATTTTTTGGGTGTGAACAGTTATCAAGAAAAACCTCTTTGGTTGATATGGGTGCTTTTGATATGAATAGTGTCATGCATGGTTGTCATCTTTATTGTGTTGATAATTGCCACACAAATACTTACATACAAAATATTATAGAAGATGAGATTTTACCAAAATATGATAGGACTAATATGTGTTTTGATCTTATTAATGAAAAGAAGGAATCCTCCAAAGTTTCTTCTATTGTCTCTAATAATAAACCAGGGTATATGGAGAAGCTTCCTTTCAAGCCTCTCCCTCCTAAAGAGAAGAAGATAAAAAAGAAAAGGAGGAGTAAAAGGAGGGAGGAAACGGTATTTTCCCCTAAGCATGTTGCTCCTATTATAGTTTTTGATGAGTCTGAACTCGATGATGTTCCTATGCCTTTTACCTATAGTAGTGATCATGATTGGGAAAAGCACACTTCTTTTGATATTGAAAATCTCTTTGGTACCAATTCTGAAAATGATGATATTAATAATTGCTGTACTATTAGTGCTATCCATGTTCCTTCCAATGATGATATGATTACAAATGAACACACTTTGGAAGATAACTATTCTACTACTTATGATGATACTATACCTCCAATATATGATGATTACAATAATGAATATGATATTTTCAGTCCACCTACTATTGAGGAGAATATTAATTATGATTATAATATGTCTCCTATATTTGATGATTATGGTGATGAGAATAATAATGATAGCTATTTTGTTGAATTTTCTCCCACTACTATTAATAAGAATGACTATGTTTATGTGGGGAGTATCAATTCTTTTATGCATGTGGCTCATGATAAGAATGTTTTATATGATAGTTATATTGTTAATTTTATTCATGATGCTACTGAAAGTTATTATGAGAGAGGGAAACATGGTTTTATGTATCTCAACAATATTAAGTTTCCCCTCTTTATGTGGAAAGTCTTGAAGTTGCACTTGTTTTGCTTTACTATGCTTGTTGCTTTGTGCTTTCATGACTTGTTTCTTTACAAGATTCCTATGCATAGGAAGTGGGTTAGACTTAAATCTGTTTTGAATTTGCTTCTTGATGCTCTCTTTTACTTCAATTCATATTCCTTATGTGAGCATCTTCTCAAACTATCAAGCATAACTTAAAGGCGTTAAAGAAGAGTACTTATTGGGAGATAACCCAAAAGTTTTAGATGAGTCTTGGAAGTTATTACTTCTGTAATAACCGCTCCTTATCCTTTTTATTTGCTTTTTGTGCCAAGAATAAACCTGTAATGAGAGAGAAGTAATGCTTGGGAAAGTTGTTGTCCTGAAACAGATTTCTGTTCTTCACCGTAAAAATTCGTGTAAAATCTTTGTACGTCGTTTTTAGGCGTGAATTTTTGTGCTTCTGCCCCAGGTTGTTATCTAACTTTCGTTTGTTCAACACTTTTTGATTTGAGAATAGAAGGTCTTTGAAAAAATTGGTTTTTACCTGCTGGTCTGTTTTGATAGATTTCTGCCATTATTTGCATTTGCTTCTTGTTGGTTCCTTTTTGAGCTCTTTTGGGGAATTGAGCTTTTTTAGAGAAGTGCTACAGGAGCTTGTGTTTTAATGGAAGTTTTATTGGTGTCGAAACTGAACCCAAAGACTTATTATCTTAAGTGCACTAATGTTGCTAATAAAGATTGTGTAAAGTTTTGTATGAAGGAAAAATATCAGGTGTATGGAAGGAATGATGTAATGAGATGAAGAATGGACTAAAGATCAAGCTTGGGGATGCCACGCGTGTTACCCCAAGAAATATCCAAGAAGTACAAGCGTCAAAGCTTGGGGATGCCCAAGGCATCCCTTTCTTCATCAATAAAAATCCCAGGTTTCTTCCAAACACTTCATTTTTATTGTTTCATGCACAGTCGTATTATTCTTGGAGTGTCTTCTTTTTCATTTTCCTTTTGGTTATTCGTTTGCTTGGTTTACTTAGTTTGCTGAATAAATTGGTTGGACCCCCTCTGACCAGGGTTTAACTCATCAATGCCCATTGTTATGGACTTGGGTTTTGGAGAAGGAGGGAGCGCTGGAGACATCTATCGGCTAGCAAAGAAGCACATAGGGGACTCGAAGATTTACCCAGGTTCAGGCCTCGTAGAGGTCCCTACTCCTGCTTGTCTGCTCGTGGAATTATCAAAGGAATTGAGGATTACAATGGTGCGCAGATGCAATCTGGCAAGGGTTGTGGAAACTAGGGTGGCATGTGTCCTCCTCGCCGCCCCCTCCTAGCCTTTATATAGATAGGATAGGTCTAGGTAGCAGGTCGAGTCAGTTACAGGTTAGGATTTTCCCCTTTGAACTTTCTATCTTTAGCTTCTTCTTGTTCTTCAAGCAATCGAGAGTCCGTATGTTACTCGAGTTCTCCATTTGGGCCTTGGCGACACCATGGGCCTCTGCTATATTTAGGCCGTATATACCAAGCTCGAGTACCTGTAGGGTATACCCATGCCAATAGCCCCCGAGTGTCCAGTGGAATCGCAGATTCGACTAGGGACTTTAGGAATCCTTTCGAGTGCATGACTGAGTATGTTTTTCGACTGCTCGGTTTGTGTCATAGCGATTGTTGATGTGCGTGCCTGATTTAACCAATGTATCGCTATCAGTTAACTACCTTAGGGTAAAACAACGCCATCTACTCGAACTCAAGCCACGAGGTCTTATAGGAGTCGAATTCCAGTATATGGGTGTGAGCACTTGACGCATCTGTCAAGGCATGTTCATCGTACCTGAAGGCACGAATATATTTCTGGTAGTGTGCAGCAAATGCGTTGCCAGGCCTTATTCAGGTCTTATCTTCATGCTATAAGCGCGGCATCCGAATGTTGCCATCACGGAGATGATTCGGGTAACCCAGGAGACGCAGTCTCGCTGTAGGGGAAAATATGAGGCGGTGTCGCCATAAGCTTCGAGTCTGGATGTTATCAACACACAGTACGATGTAACAATAATCATAGGGTGCGCGACCAGCGCTCCTTATGGGACTAGGCCCCGAGTGCCTGGTTGAGTCGAAGACTCAGGCAGGGACTAAAGAACTTTTGTGACTACTGTCATCTTCTGTTTGCTTGTTTCAGTCGAATTTATTTGCAGCGCTCCCTATGGGAGTAACCCATGTCCATAATCGAATCACGGATTTGAGTGGTTGGGTTTATCCATGTTCCTACATAAAAGAAAAAGAAAAAATCATAGGGTGCGCGACCAGCGCTCCCTATGGGAGTAGCCCCCGAGTTCTTGGTGGAGTCAAAGACTCGAGCAAGGACTAAATTAGTCGAAGTCTTCTGCTGTCCAATTTTGGATGACGTCAGTGCTGACAATGCAATGACCTCAGTTGCCCGTGTGAGCGGGTTTGACGGGACGTGACCAGCGGTGGGTCCCATTTTCTGAATCTGACTTGACCGGGCGTGCGTAAATCTTTGTTTTAACTATGCCTCCTCGGTTTCCACGAATAATGGGGGTAGTGGGGGACGGTTCACGCTTCAAGTCCTACACGTGTCGAGCACGATGGATGCCACGCGTCTTGTAGGGTTTTTCCTGGCCGTTAGATTGCATCTTCCCGTGGGTTATGTAGCGATGACGCGACGGTAATTTCCACATCTGCTTCTTTTCTCTGCCTTTGCCTCCGTCGCCATTGCTGCTGCTCCTCTCTTTCCTTTTGTTCCTCTCTTTCGTGGCGCTAGACCAGCTCCACGTATTTCCCATTTACTTTCTCCGGTCACACCGCCACCGTAGAATCGGGAAGAAGAAGGGAGGTGCTGCGGCCAATTCAGCCGCCGCCACGAATGCTGCAAAGAAGAAGGGTGGCTCCGCCACTGTGGGCATAGCACCGCTGCCGCCGGAAAAAAGAAGCGCACGAGCACTCGCGTCACCAATGGTGCGTGGCGTGCATCCATGATCAAGTCTTCAGAGCTTCGTCTTGTTCGCCAAGACGGATTTTTTTCCTCTGCAGTCGCTGACGCACGCGTCCTTGGCAGCGAGGTAACCCCCTCTCCTCCTGCCAGCTTTCGGGTGATGTTCCTAGCGTTCATCATCCACGGTCTCTCGTTGCCCCTACATCCTTTCTTTAGGGCCTTCTCTGTCTTTACCGGGCTCTAGCTCCATCAACTGTCCCCAAACTCCATCCTCCATGTAGCTTGCTACATTACTCTTTGCGAGTGCTGGCTTGGAATCGAGCCGCACTTCGGTCTCTTCAAGTGCCTCTTCAAGCTGAAGCGCCAATCAGCGTCTGGCACCGTAGTCTATGATGTAGGCGGCTGCGGTATCCACGTCTCCTCCTCCGCCACATACTTCGATATCAAACTCACAGTGTCCGTCCAAGGGTGGAGGGACAAGTGGTTCTACATCCGCGACCTGAAGGCCGACGGTGACCACTTCGGACTCGCGCCTTTCGATCCCGCGACGCCATGCAAGAGGAGGCATTCCTAGAAGAACCTAGTTATGCATGGCGAGTCCATAGAGACAGATGTGCTATACGAGCATGTCTGCGACCTCGAGAGTCGCATGGGTAAAGAGGAGGGAGGCTGCGCCCTCATTCGCACATGGCTGCGCCGTCGCGTCTAGCCCCTACAGGCCAGAGTCCACCCTATGTTCCAGTGGGCTGGCGCGGACGATGTCACTCGCGTATCTGCCGATGGCATTTCCACGAGTGAGGTAGATAAAAGGGTGCGACTAGTCACCAAGTACACCGCCAAGGATGTGCTTCCCAATGATCGAGACGTACCTCCCTTCGATGCTGTTAACCCTCCTCCTGAGGTACAGTTGTGCTACATAGTAGTTTTGTTTGTGGACTGCTTCTTTGCTGTTTTGTTCTTGACTTGGCGCGAAATTGTTTTCTGTATGCAGGATTGGGGGTGTCACCCTGTATGCCCCCTCTTCCTGAGGGGCTTATCCCTCGTGAAGCCTTGGAAGAGGACGAGTCGGAGTCGACCGTCCCATCTGATGTGGAGGAGGAAGCTCCCGAGTCGAGTGGTCCGGACACTCGCAAGCGTTCGCGCAGCGAGGATTCGGATGCGTCATCTCCTTCGACTCCGGAAGGTGCAACTATTGGTGCAGAGTCGCCTATACCTGCCGTTCTTGTGAGTGTCGTGGCGCGATCTTCTCGCAAGAAGATGCGCCTGCCGAAGGAGTCGTCGTCAGAGTCGGGGGATCAAACCTTTGACTTTGACAAGTTTGATTGGTAGGTGCATGAGTATTTCTCTTGGTTGTTCTTTGAAGTTTCCTTTTCTTGATATTGGTTTCGATTTGCAGTCAGCAAGCGTTGTCATCTTCTGGTGACGTACAGTTTTTGAAAGAATCTGGAGTCTCGACCTCCAAAGCCAAGAAAATGACTGAGTGCGCCCCTTCTCCTCCATTGCCGGCCCACTCCGGGCATAATTCATCAAGTTCTCCACACAATGTGGAGCACCAGATGGTTATCCAAACTTCTGCGAATCCATCAACTTTGGAGTATTTGGAGGATCATGTAAGTGTAGTATCTCTTCTTCTGATTTTGCAGTCGAATTTTAATCTGTGCCATCTGTTGATCCTTTACTATGTCTTTTGCCACAACTTGTTGTGAAGGAAGCCGCTTGCCTTGTGGAGCAGGTGCTTGTGATGGGTCTTCAGCATGCAATGCTGGACAATCGCCATCGCGCAGTGGAAAGTGAGTGTTCCTTACTTTTGCTCTGTATCCTTTTGATGTATTCGACTGACGGTTTGTCTTCATTTGTGTCGATGCTGAGCATAATGCACTCCTCCGCAGTGCTGCTTCCCTCGAGAAAACCCTTGCCGCGGCGGTGAAGAGCCGTGATGAGGTAATCGCAACACGGGACAAATCGCGGAAACGCGAGAAGGATCTGCGCGCCTCCATTGCTGCCAGGGAGAAGTTGTTCGAAGAACAACTTTTCTCGATTGCCAAGGCCCTCTCAGGTATTCCCTTGTCTAGATTTTTCGTCGTGTCCCTTCTTTCGAATTTTTTTCCCGTACTTGACTTTTGTGCCGATGCTTGATTTGTGTGTAGATGACAGTGGTCTGAACTTCGACCCCCAGGCACTCCGTCGTGATGACGCCCTGGCGGGTGCCATTTAGGCAGTCGAAGATCGTAGCGCTGCCATTCAGGGGACGCTCACCAAGGCCAAGGGCGTGCTCAGTCGCCTCCGGGAAGAGCTGGCGCCCAAAGCTGAGTTGATCGAGAATATGGATGAGCTGGTGGAGTCCCTTGCCGGAGGCATTCCTTCAAGCTTCAATAACTCCCTCCATGCGGCTGGTGCTTCAATATCACTCGCCATGGTTCAAGCACACGGAGTCGAAGTTGATCCTGCAGCGGTCTCCAAGGCGATGCCTGTCAGTGCGGATGGCCAGCAGGTAGTCTTTGCTCCTTTCGCGACTGCTTGTGGCAAGTACGGATCACAGCTAATCAATATAGTTGCGAAGTACTCTGAGGAGCTTTAGTGAGCCAACAAGATGGCTTAGGCTGCAACGTCAGGGGCCGGGGGAAAGTATGTGGCGTCTGACACTGCCATAGACTCGATGAGGCCCCCAAAACTGAAGTTGAAGTCGAAGAAGCCAATCGCTCCTTAGTAGTCACGTCTTGTAATAGTTAAATAGCTTATGTCTTTTGTCGAGAACGTGCCTTTTGGCGAGTGTATCTGCTGATACTTTGTTAATCTTGAATGCACTCGAGTCTTTTGTCTATGCCTCGCCTTAGTCTTCTTATTGTCTCTTGCTTAACTTGTGATAGGGCACATCGAGTGATCCTTTGAGGGAGCCTCAGGATTCGCCACCCCTTGATGACACCTTGTCACTGCCGCGCTTAAGGGTGGATGAGCTGTCTCTACTCTCGCGACTCCCTGACCGCGTGAAGAAGTTGGAGCGTGAATTGCCCGTACTCCACGGTAATATGGATGTATGGAAGTCGAAGACGGACAAGGACGCCGCCCGAGAACAATATCTGTTAGTGGAGGTGACGCAGCTGGGCGACCAATTCAACTGTTAGTTTTCTTCTTCCTTATCTTTTCCTTATAGTCACTCGTAGTAGTCTGTTGTCTTCATACTTCTGCCTTTGCTTGGTGTAGTTGTCAGTGCGCGCCATCCGCAGGATGAGAAAGATAGGATTGCTATTCCCATGAATGATCTAACCCCAGGAGCAGCTTCAGGCAAGTGGATATTTCTGGGTGGATCATGATCACGCAATCGCATTGGCGACCCTGCAGGATTGTGCGTCGCGAGTGCTTCACTTCCTGAAGAAGTCGCAATCGTGCCTAAAGAATATTTTTCCAACGATGTTTCTGCTGGACATCGTTCCATCGAACCTGCTGGCCTTCTTGCCAAATTCCAAGACTTGAATGCGGTCCGCGAGTGTGTACGGCAACAGCTAGTGGATGGTGCCAAGGGTGCTCTGTCTCTGGTGCGACTACACAAACCTGATGTGGATGTTGCTGCAATTGCGGCCGGACCTCCAGCGCCGCCAGCGGGTACAACCTGGAACATGGTTCCTCACTACCAGGCGGTGGATCGCCCAATGGAGGAGATCGTCGACTTCTTTGAGGAGCAAGCCAACGTTCCTTTGCTGCAACAGTAGTTTAGTTTGTATCCTACACATAGTTGTACCAGTGTTGTAAAGTTCGTATATATGCTGTGTATAATTGATTGACATTGATGTATAAGGATATTGTTAGCGTGTGTGTTTTGTGAGTGCGTTGCACTATGTGTCCTTTTCGTTAGCCTGACTAGTGTTTATCTCAGTCCCTTGTCAACCTGTTAGGTGCGTTGCAAATGGGTTGATGTTTGTCAAGGGTTTCGATTGGCATGCCAGCTACTCAGGTTATCACGTTAGTTCGTAGAACAGGTGTGTACAGGGTGGCGCAGCCCCCGAGTGGATAATTTGTGAAAAATAAAAGAAAAACAAGAGTTTCGAGGCACTTAGCTTTATTTATTCGCGGGATAGTACGAGGTACAATGTGTGGCTGAGTAGCCTTATTTGCAATGTAAAAACAGAAATGACTAAGGGTAGAAGCGCCTCAGCTGCGCGACATTCCAGGGGTTGGAGTATGCGACTCCTGTCTCTAAATCTTTAAGGCGATAGGCGCCACCTGGGATTACTTCTGTAATCACGTATGGTCCCTCCTAGGGGGACTCGAGATTGAGATGCCCTTGCTATTTCAGTCGCAGGACCAGGTCGCCTTCGATGAAGGACCTGGGGCGTAGCCTTCTACTGTGGTAGTTGCGTGGGTTCTGCTGGTAGATTGTTGATCTCTCTGCGGCGATTTCCCTTGCCTCATCAAGGAGGTCGACGGAGTCTTCGAGTGCAAGAGTTGACTCTTGCTCGCTGTAAGCAACCACACGTGGTGCTTTGTATCGTAATTCGGCGGGTAGCACCGCTTCAGCCCCGTGCACCATGAAGAATTGAGTGTACCCTGTGGTGCTGTTTGGAGTTGTGCGTAGGCTCTAGAGTACTGTTTGTAGTTCATCTGGGCAGCAACCCGCGGCATGTTCGAGTGGCCTGAGCAGTCGCTTCTTGATGCCGCCACAAATGAGCTCGTTAGCTTTTTCGACCTGACCGTTGGTCTGTGGATGTGCCACGGAGGCATAGCTGACGTTGATTCCCAGATTGTCATAGAATTCTTGGAACTCCTTGGATGTGAAGTTCGTCCCATTGTCCATGATGATGTTGTGTGGTACTCCGAAGCGGTAGACGATGGACTCAAAGAACTTGACTACATTGTATCCTGACTGATTAGTTACTGGCATGGCCTCTGTCCACTTGGTTAATTTGTCGACTGCGACCAGGAGGTAGACGTAGCCTCCTCGTGATGACTTTGGGAGCTTGCCGACCATGTCGAGTCCCCATTGCGCGAAGGTCCAGGCCAATTTAATTGGACGGAGTTCTGCGCCAGGTGCGTGTGGCTTGTCCGCAAATCGCTGGCAAGCGTTGCATTTCTAGACGATGTCTTTGGTGTCGCGCATGGCCGTAGGCCAGTAGAATCTAGCTCGTAGAGCTTTGGCAACGAGGGCGCGACTGCCGACGTGGTGCCCGTAGGTCCCCTCATGGATGTCAAGGAGAACAACTCTTCCATTGGCCGTGGAGACGCATCATTGGAGTACTCCTGTGATGTTGCACTTGTATAGTTCGTCGTTGATAACGGCGAATGCCTTGGATCGCCGCGCGATGTGTCGTGCGTCAGTCGGATCGTCCGGTAGCCTCTTGCTGAGAAGGTACGTAATGTACGGTTGAGTCCAGGATGGCTCGATCATCATGACGCTCATTGGTCCTTCGAGTCCTGTATCCAGCTCCAAGTCGTCGGGTGCCATTGGCTCATTGGGCGGCGTAGCCCCTGAGTCCATTGCTGCGCTTGTTTTCTTCTCTGTGGCCTTTGGCTTGATGGAGCATTCACAGATGCGCTCGAGAAATACCCCAGGTGGTATGGGGGCGCAGGTAGAGCCTATGTTGGCGACTGTGCCCGCCTCTTCATTGCTTTCGCGACCTATGTGTCGCAGCTCGCAACCGTCGAAGTCCCCTTCGAGTGTGTCGTAGAGGTCGCGGTAGGCGATCATGTTGTTGTTCAGTGCGTCGCACTCGTGCATTGTCTGGTTGACGACCAGCTTGGAGTCGCCATATATTATGAGTCTCTTGGCGCCGCAGGCTTTTGCCATCCTCATCCCGTGCAGTAGGGCCTTGTATTCAGCTTCATTGTTGGAGGCGGTGAACTGCATTCGCAGGATATATTTTAGTTTGTCTCCCTGGGGCGATGTCAGTATGACACCTGCGCCAGCTCCGTCCTTTCGCTTGGAACCGTCGAAGTGCATTGTCCAGAGGTAGGACATGTCTGGTTTTTCGGGGAGCTGGTTCTCCATCCAGTGCATGAGGAAGTCAGGGAGAACTTGCGACTTGATTGCATCACATTTTTCATATGTAATGTCTCATGGAGACAGTTCGATTCCCCAAAGCGCGACTCGTCCGATCGCGTCGGGATTGTTGAGGATGTGCCCAAGCGGGGCGTCGTTGACTACCACGATTGGGTGCTCTTGGAAGTAGTGGCACAGTCGCCGGGCTGTCATGAAGATGCCGTACGCTAGTTTCTGGTAGTGCGGGTACCGTTGTTTTGTTGGCGTAAGTACCTCGCTGAGGTAGTAGACTAGGCGCTATACTCCATGGACCTTGTTTTCCTCGGCTCGTTCTACCACGAGCACCGTGCTGACCACCTGGTTGGTGGCGGAGATGTATAGCAACAGTGATTCCCTTTCGCGCGGGGTCACCAGTACTAGCGAGGTGGATAGTTGGCGCTTGAGGTCTTCGAATGCTTCCTGTGCCTCGTTGGTCCACTCGAATTTGTCGGCTTTGCGGAGAAGTTGGTAGAAAGGTAGTGCCTTCTCGCCCATTCGACTGATGAATCAACTTAGCACCACGATTCGCCAGCTAGCTGCTGGACGCCTCTTATGTTTTTCGGCTTCTCCATGGCCAGTATAGCTTTTATTTTCTTCGAGTTCGCTTTGATCCCTCTCGCGGAGATAAGATACCCAAGTAGTTGCCCAGATGGTACGCTGAAGGCGCATTTGTCCGGATTGAGCTTGATCCGGTAGCGGTCGAGGTTGGCGAAGGTTTCGTGCAAATCGTCGATTACTAAGGCTTCCTCTTTGGTCTTGATTACTATGTCGTCGACATAGACTTGAATGTTGCGACCAAGTTGGTTCTTGAGGCAAGCCTGCATGCACCGCTGGTAGGTGGCTCCTGCGTTCTTTAGCCCAAAGGGCATTGTGTTGTAGCAGAACGAACCAAAAGGCATTGTAAACGCTGTTTTTTCTTGATCTTCCTCCTTCATTCGAATATGGTTATAGCCTTAGTAGGCGTCAAGGAAGCAGAGGCGCTCGCATCCCGCGGTGGAGTCGATGATCTGGTCGATTCATGGTAGCGGGAAGTGGTCCTTTGGGTAGTGCTTGTTCAAAGAGGTGAAGTCCACGCACATCCGCAGGATATCCGTGTCCTTTTTTGGTACTAACACTGTGTTGGCGAGTCAAGTGCTTTCCTTGATCTCGCGTATGAATTTGGCGTCGAGGAGTCTGTTGATCTCCATTCCGACTGCCTTTGCTCTTGGTTCAGATAGTCACCGAATTGTTTGCTTGACTGGCCTTGCGACTGGGTTGATGTTGAGTGCATGCTCGGCGAATTCCCTGGGAACTCCTGGCATGTCCGCTGGACACCAGGCGAAGATTTCCCAGTGCTCATGGAGGAATTCGACGAGCGCGAGTTCCTATGCGGGACTCAAGTTGTTGGCGATGAGAGCCGCCTTGGCGGGATCTGATGGGTGGACCTGAACTTTCTTCGTGTGCTCCGATGAGTCGAAGGACAAGTCGGGTGAGCTTGGCCGGCTTAGGGGAGGCAGACTGTTGTCTGTCGACTCCTTCAATCTTGCGAGTTCCTCCTGCATGCCGAAGGACTGGGAGATTCTGGTGAATTCCCTGTCGCAACTGTCGGACCTCTCGAAGCTCCCGTTGATTGTGATGACGCCATTAGGGCCTAGATTTTCATCTGCAGATAGGCGTAGTGCGGCACTGCCATGAACCTAGCGAACGCAACATGTCCGAGGATGCAGTGGTACTGTGAGGGCCAGTCGACGACTTCGAAGTCGATGCGCTCACGCCGAAAGTTTTTCGGTGTGCCGAAGATGACGTCGAGGTTGATTTTGCCAAGGGGATATACACCTTTGCCTGGGACGATGCCGTGGAATGTTGTGTCTGAGGCCTCTAGGCAGGTCAAAGGGATCCTCATTGCTCGCAAGGTACTCGAGAACATAAGGTTGATGCCACTTCCACCGTCCATGAAGACGCGACTCATGTCGAAGCCTCCAATTTGCGCCTCGAGGACGAGGGGACAATGGCCTGGGCGAGGTACTTGGCGCGGGTGGTCGCGCTTGTCAAAGGTAATGCAGGAGTCGCTTCCACTGAGGTACTAAGTGGTGGATGGTGGTGAGTTTGTCGCCAAGTTGACTTGGCGAGTGATGGCCTTCTGCACCTGATTCGAGGACCGTCCCTTTTGGATCATCATTGTACCCATGGTCCGTGGGTATGGTTCGCCTCCTTGGTGCTGGTCCGGCGCAGCTGCATTTGGGGGTAGTCCAGGTGGTGGTGGCGGAGCTCCATGTACCACGGCGCCTGGGGCGGCTCCGTAGCCCCTTTCGACCGTGTTGCGATTCATCCGAGCTAGTCCCTCATGTAGTTTGAGGAACTCACGGCAGTCCTTGAGGAGGTGGTTGGACTTCTTTTTTCCGCCGTGCTTGTCGATGTAGAAGTGCACAGTGCATGGCCCGGACAGCTTGTCTTCGATGGATGCTGCGGGTGCCTCATCGCGATTGCGGCGCTGCCATACTTGCGTGGTTTTCCTGGAGTCGCGGTATCCACCGCTGCGGTAGCCGCTGTTGCGGTTGTCATCGCGTCTGTCGGCGTAGCCGGCTGCGACCATGTTGACGTTGTCGTGGTCATTGTAGATGCGCATGCGGCGTTTGCTTTGCCTATCGCGTCAGCGCTCGAGTTCTGCCTCGTCATCAGAGTGAACGCGATTTTCACCGAATCTTCTCCATTTGCCCAGCGATTCGCGATTTCCATCAGGTGGTCGATGGTTTTGGGCTTCGAGCGGCCCAGCTCCTCCCTGAGCTCTATGCAGCGTACGCCGCCGTTGAATGCGTAAATCGCGCGATCCTCCGAGATATTTTCTACGGAGTTCTTGATGATGGACCACCTCTGGATGTATGAGCGTAGAGACTCGCCCAACCTTTGCTGGAAGCATCTCAGCTCTTCGATTGATGTGGGCCTTTTGTAGGTGCTCTTGAAGTTGCGCACGAAGCTGTAGACTAGCTCTTCCCAACTGCGAATGGATCCGCGTGGGAGGTTGTTGAGCCATGCTCGGGCGGCGCCCTGCAGCTGTAGCTGCAGGCATTGCATGGCCGTGCTTCGACTCCCTCCGTGGAGCCTGACGGAGGAGATATGGTCCTCTAACCAGATTTTCGGGTCCTGCAGACCATCAAACTTTGGGTTTTCTGATGGGACCTTAAACCCCTTGGGCGTTTGCTTTTGTATGATGGCTCTACTGAAGCATCTAGCGCCACGGAGCTCTACATCTTCGTCTTCTGAGTCAGTCGATCAGGCACGTCGCGCCCTTGATTTATCGATTTTGCACTGCATGAAGTCATCACGCGCATCGTAGTTGTGGTCATGTCGCCGGGAACAGCGACGTCGAGACAGATCGTGACTGTCGTTGCTAGATGAGGGTGAGGAGTAGCGCTTTGCCAAAGCCTTGCCTTTCTTCGGTTCCGATGCTAGTTCTTTGTCGAGGGCGGCCTCGATTAACCCCAAGCCTGCGATCGTAGATCGGTGCATGGCAGCTCGAGGGTCTCCAGCTGGCGGCTGGTTGTTGAGGACGTACATGGTGGCCGCCGTTACCTCAGCTTGCGGCGTTTTTGGGAGTACGTTGTCGCGCGTATCCACTGTCATGGAGCCAAAGTCGAGGATTTGGCGGCTTCTACACGTTCTTGTTCAGTGAGATGGGCGAGTCGAGATTGTCTCTTGTTGGCGATGTACTCGTTGCATTTGGAGGAGGATCCTCCGTGGGAGGAGAGCCCAACTCGTCGGAGGCTTGATTCGTCAGCCGCCTTTTTACGCACCTCGAGTTGCACGATTGTTTGCAGTTGGCGCTTGTATTCCTCTTTCAGGAGCCAATGGTAACCCATCAGCAGTTCTTGTGGGGAGCCGCAGGGTAGAGGGTGGCCTCGTAGGGCCTCTCGGCAACGAGCCCACTCGAGGTCGTTGAGCTTGATCAAGACGCATTCGCCAGTTTGCTCGTTTATCATAGTTGGAGGTTTTACTGCCCCTCCGTTGTTGACGGGGGCACCGTTATTGGGGCTGCCGTTTGGCGGTGGTCCGCCATTGGGTATGTCGCTGTTTGGTGGGTCGGCTCCATGGCCACCATTGCTCGTGTTGTCGCGATTGGTGGAGGAGTCGCCCGCGTTGATGACAGCGCACATGAAGTGGTTGGGGAAGCTGCTGCTCCCACAACTTTTAGATCCGAAACCGTAGGCTCCGTCTTCAGTTGCCAGATCGCCCAGATTGGATTCGCGACTGCTGTCGCTAACCGTATTATCAACTGTTGTCGAGGTATTGAGCTCGCTGAGGGTGCCGGTCGGCGGAGGGAACCATGATGCTGGAGCAATCGATGGTATCGTCGGCTGGTCAGGCATGCAAAGCGTGCCCATCTGACCAACTTGGAAGCGGAAGCTCCCGATCGCCAGGCTAATTCTGTCGCCCACGGATTTGAAGCGGGGCGAGTGGCTGGCGTGTGGATGGTGAAGTCGAACGCACCGAAGAGTTGGTGAATCTCCGTTGTTGTGGAGTTGTAGATCGCGGTTGATGGGGCCGAAGAAGCCGCAACATCAGCACTCCCAATTCCCACAGACGGCGCCAATTGATGAGGGTTTAAATCATCAATGCCCATTGTTATGGACTTGGGTTTTGGAGAAGGAGGGAGCGCTAGAGACATCTATCAGCTAGCAAACAAGCACACATGGGACTCGAAGATTTACCCAGGTTCAGGCCTCGTAGAGGTCCCTACTCCTGCTTGTCTGCTCGTGGAATTATCAAAGGAATCGAGGATTACAACGGTGCACAGATGCAATCTGGCAAGGGTTGTGGAAACTAGGGTTGCGTGTGTCCTCGCTGCCCCCTCCTAGCCTTTATATAGATAGGCTAGGTCTCGGGTAGTAGGTCGAGTCGGTTATAGGTTAGGGTTTTCCCCTTTGAACTTTCTATCTTTAGCTTCTTCTTGTTCTTCAAGCAATCGAGAGTCCATAGGTTACTCGAGTTCTCCATTTGGGCCTTGGCGACACCGTGGGCCTCTGCTATATTCAGGCCGTATATACCAAGCTCGAGTACCTGTAGGGTATACCCATGTGACCCTCTTTTAGACATTGGTTTTCAAATAGTTTGGTTTGGATTGGAAAAGAGTAGGAAAGTTCATGCTTAAGTGGTAAAGAGAGCTTGTTTTTGACTGTGGCCTATGATTTATCATGCCATGCTTGATATTGTTTTGGCTTTATACTTAGTATTCTTTGCTGTAGCATGACATGTTATAAACAATTGAGATTGCTTAATGTCCCTTTGAAGAATCATGCGTTGTTTTAACATATTAAAGCATAGTATTGTGGTATTCTCCTTTGATGCTTTATTTGCATTGACTTGGAACATGCTCACACCATGTTATGACTATCCTAAGTCACCATAGCCTTTATGATCCTTTAGTTTCAACTAGTAATATCACTTTATGCTTTGATTAATGATGTTTTGTCGCTCTACATGATTATGGCCATTATTGCTCTCTTAGTTGGTCGCTCCTAATCTTTTGCTAGCCTCCATAACCAAGTATGAGTTCCACTCATGCATCCAAGTCCTAAAACCAAGTTATTCCAAAGAGTCCACCATACCTACCTATTAGAATATGTTATTCTAAGATTCATGTCTTTATCTACCTTCCAAATTAAACTTGTTATGAGAAAACTAGTGATTAAAGCTCTCACGAACTTGATGGCACACTTTACTTTTCTTGCCCTTAATGAACTTGAACCATTGTGTCGTCTATGTTGTATATGCTTGCACTTATATGTTGGGGATTAGCAGAACCATGCTGTCATGGGGAATGCTTTCAACATTGCACTTGTACTTTGTACCTAGTTGATATCATGCTCTTTTGTCTATGGATGTCGTCGGTGTGAAATGAAAGTGGAGCTTGTAAGTCCATGGAGTTATGTATGTGTGTTAGAGAAACGACTGGGCCGCTGGTCTAATCCATGCTATCATGGTGGAAACCTGCAGCGTAATCATAATGAGCTGTCTATGAAGCATTTTTCTTATAAAAAAGAGTCAGATATTGAGAAAAAAGAGAAAGAAAAAAAAGATATATGAGAAAAGAGGAAAGAGAGAAAAAGCACCATTTTCCCATGGTAAATAAGAAGATTGCTGAGATGCTCGTTGTCTACTTGCCTTGTCATTTTGATATGGGGATTCTTCCGTATCATCGGGCAAGGGGTACCCCGTTGGCGGTTCTCTATGATACACATGTACTTACTATGACAAGAACTTACGGTAACTAAACTTGAGTAGCATGAGGAGCGGCCCTCGTAGTCAAGGGACATGAGATTTCCAACTTATACTTTGTCAAGCATATACTCCATAGTTTGTTCACTTTAACCTTAATCACTTCAAGATGCTTATGATAGGGCAATGAGAGATGAAAGCTAATAATTACCATAATTTTTGGAAGCTCTTCATGAAACTTGAATCCCTACTTCCTTCTATAAAGGCCTTTCTTTTACTTTTATGTTGAGTCTCCACCTTCTATCTTTATGCACCTATTTTGAGAGCATAGTGGCCATTCTTAGTTCTATGTGCATTGTCCCAAGACTTGTTGATTGAAGCATAACTTCGATATTGCTTGTTCTTAAACTATTTGTATGTAGTCACTCTTATGAACTTAAAGGTGTCATATGCATCTATGTTTGCTACTCTATGAGGGACAAGCTGAATGCCACTATGCTATGTTTTCTTTATGTGAAACAAACAAATGTCTTTCAAAGCATTGTTATTCATGAATCTTTTGTTTGTATCCTTTCATGTTACAACATAGTTGCTATGTCTTATTGTTAAAACTTTATCTTTCATGCTATGTTGAAGTATTATGATCCGAGCTATCAATGTTTTACAAATACTTTGATCAAGTTTATGATGGTGCATGTCACCTAAAAAATTATTCTTTTCTTTTTATCACTTACCTACTCAAGGATGAGCAGGAGTTAAGCTTGGGGATGTTGATATGTTGCTAACGTATCTATAATTTTTGATGTTCCATGCTTGGTTTTATCTACTTTCTTATGTTTTGCCCACACTTTGGAGTATTTTTAAACACTTTCTTGGACTAACATATTAATAAGATGACACATTGTCAGTTGCCTGTTTTCTGCTATTTTTGGTTCCAGAAAGTCAGAAAATAAATATTCTCGGAATTGGACCAGACAAAAGCCAAAGTCGATATTTTACCGGAAGACTCACGGAGCCAGAAGAAGATATGGAGAGGGGCCATAGGGTGGCCACACCATGTGGTGGCGCGGGTCCACCCTGGCCATGCCACCTGGTGGTGTGGGCCCCCTGGCCGCCCATCGACCTTGCCTCTTCGCCTATAAGATCCCTCCCGATGCAAAATCCTAAGTCGACCAGCCTCTAGCCATGAAAAGTTCCACAGCGCCGCAGCCACCGAAGGGGAGATTCGGGGGACAGAAAGTCTTTGTTCCGTCACCCTGCTGGGACGGGGAAGTTCCCCCGGAGCCATCTCCATCGATCTCCACCACCATCTCCATCATCGTTGCTGATTCCCATGATTATGAGGGAGTAGTTCTTCCTCGAGGCTAAGGGTTCTACCGGTAGCTATGTGTTCATCTCACTCTCTATGCATGATCATGTTGTGATCATGAGCTTTGTAATCAAGTAGATCTACCTTGCTACTCAAGTGCTTTAACAGATCTCTGCTCTCCTCATGTGTGTGAAAGTGACAGCATGCACACCATGGTGGAACTTAGGCTAGAGTTTACAAATACTTGTTATGAGTTATATTTGGAGTTGGATGTCTTTATGAAATTGTGGTGTTTGTTGGAACCATCTAGTGCTCAAGGTGACAGTGTGGGGTTTTCTAGATGGGAAAAGCTTACTTTGAGGTGTGTTGTTAGAGCCCTACCATGGATTAGAGTGTCCATCCGGAGAGTAGTTTAGAGTAGTATCATAAAGAGAAGATATTTATATGAGAGTGTTCACTAGTGAAAGTATGATCCCTAGGCCTTGTTTCTAAGCATTGAAACACCGTTTGCAACTAGATCTACTACATGTTTGCTTGCTTCTATCTTTATTTCAGTTTCACTTTAGTCTTTTCCACGCCATCAAGCTATTTTCTATAACCGTTACCACTTATAATTATCTATACCACTTGTATTTCACTATCTCTTCGCCAAACTAGTGCACCTATACACCTGACAAGTGTATTGGGTGTGTTGGGGACACAAGAGACTACTTGTATCTTGATTGCAGGGTTGCTTGAGAGGGGATACCTTTGACCACTTCCTTCCTGAGTTCGATAAACCTTGGGTGATCCACTTAAGGGAAAACTTGCTGTTGTTCTACAAACCTCTGAACTTGGAGGCCCAACAACTGTCTACAAGAATAGAAGTGTGTAGACATCACCCACCCACTATTGATCCTTTGTGATCCAATGGGCAGGATAACCCCTCTCAACGTGTGTGCCTATTGACATGGAGTTCAACGTACCGATGCTTTCATACAGCAGTTACACGCGTCATTGCCCTATAAACACTTGATGCATGCTTTGCAAGCATGCACCCACGCATGCGGGACATGCACACCATTTCCTATGATTACCACCCATTCCCATTCCTTTTAATATCTGATGTATTTTAGGCGGCGCCAAAGACCATTGAACTGTCATCTCAATAAAGACAAGTCCAATCGAGTCATATTGATTCCCTGACTTCTTTGAGAAGGAAGATGTTGGTCTTGTATAAGACTGGACCATGGCCTAGACTCTTTGACTCGTATCCCCCCACTAATCACTTTCTCTTTCCTCCTTCCACCACCTCCATCCCACTACAAGCCATGAATCCCCTGAGAAGAGGTCGGTCGACCATCCACGTGGAGAAAAGGGAGAGAGCTCGCCACCTGTCAGTTCTTGCTCCACTAGCCCCTCAAGCTCCCCCTCTCACAGAGGCCCAATCTCTCTAGGGAATGGCAAGGAATGTTCTAGCAGGCATGGGATCCTCCCGGTACGGTCTTCTTCACGTTCTTCTTCTTCTCCTCCATCTTCTTCTCCATCATGATCTTATTCTGCTTCTTCTTATTGTTGTTCTTCTTCGTCGTCTTCCTCTTCTACATATTCCAGGCAGGCCATGGACCCAGAATCCACCATGACGGGGGCGTTGCAGGACCCATTCGGTCCCGTTCTACGACTCAGCGAGGTAGCAAATCTCCACACTTTTATTTTTTTCATATTAATGTGGATTTCTTAGATCGTGTCCACCCTGCATTGGGGTTTTTGTGATTCGGATTAGTTTTCATGATTATTACTCTGGATTTCTTACTGTTTTTTTAATACTCCTATTCATAGATTCATTAGGGATTTTTTGACTTGTAATAACATGAATGATGCACCGAGCGAAGGCCGAGTGTCGTGACAAGGTGGATACGATCAATGCCAAGATTAACAACTAACTAGAGCGTGCACACTCCCTCACCCAGGCTAACGAGCGCCTACGTAGGTGTTTATCTCTGCAGAAGGAGATTTCACTGGATTTTACACGTAACATCAAGAGCCTAGAAGTAGAGCGTGGCGAGTTGTAGAAGTTGATTGCCCATACCTTGAACAAGCAAGAACTAGCCATCAAGATAATCAGCGAGCTCATGGAGGACAAGATGAATCTCTAGATAAGATGCACCTTCCAGCAGGAGGAACACGCCAAGGCACTCAGAGAGCACATCGATGAAACAAAGGCTGCCATCAAAGCCTACCATGGTACGAATCGTTGCCTGGATGCAGTGAGAGGGATGAAGGAGGACATGAGTCGAGGGATCACCGTACCCGAGGGTGTTTAGAAAGAGCATGAGGAGCTAAGAGCCAAGCTGGCGGCATATTGGGCAATGCCCAAGTGTGATTCCCATTAGAGGGGGCATGAATATTAGTTCGTGCTCCACTCTTTTTGTAATATATATATCGTGCATTTAAGGAATCCTAGAGAAACTCCTTATCTATCTAGACATGGATTTGTGTTCAAGTTCATGAGTGGGCATCATCCTTTCTTTCCATTCTGTATCTACGTTTGCTTCTGCATTATGAGTTTGCCACTACTATTTGGTGACATTGGAAAAACCCATAGCACCCTTAATTGCAGAAAACCCTAGGTTGCTTTGAAATTGAAATTATGATAGTGCCACTAGTCGATTCATAAAATGTTGATTAGTCCTGGATCTCTTCTTCCTTGAAATTATGACTATGCCACTAGTTGATCCAGTTAATTATGGAAACTAAGCACCTTGGCCTGGTGAACTGAACAAACCATATATTTTTGTTACAGTAAAAGAGGCAAAAGCTCAACCCGGACTTGGCGACCTGGTTAAATGACAAGATAGCCATCCAAAGGGAGAAGAAGAATTCTCATAAGCTGGCCTTTGACCACCTGTGCACTGAAGTCGTGGTGCTTTATGACAAGTGCCATAATTTGAAGGTGGAAAATGCCAGCTGGGCGAACCTTTAGAAGGAAGGTCGCACCTCGGCTAGTAAGCAGACGGAGATCATGAAGGAGCTCATGGAGGGAAATCGTAAGCTTATGGACCAACTTGTCAAAACCGAGAGAGAGCACTTAAAACTGTGGGAGGCACACGTCTAGGTATTGAGGGACCATGCAAAGACCAAAGCAGACTTGATTGAATGTACCCTCATACTGGAGGATCTTAGGAAGGAAAATGAGCACCTCTGGGCCAGGCTCGCTGGAACCCAACATATGTCTATATAGTACTGAACTGTGCATTTTATCACTGTAGTAGTGATTTTGTAAATGTGAACTTAACTTTGCAAAATATGTGTTCATCTGAAATTAATTTGCCAGAGGATTGAGTTTGGCTTAGTTAAGATAGCACAATTGCAAGTCTTATAGTTAACTAGTTTCAGACATTGACACGACATAAATTATTCATCTAGAATTTTCTTTATACTATGTAGTCATTCCTTGCTCACCTCGCGCGCCTTCTTCAGTTCCTTCAAAGGATCCGCAATGTAGTACTCTAGCTCATTGTTGTCTTCCCTGAGCTCATCCCTCTCCTTTTCTGCCTTCTAAATCAGCAAACTATGACTATCCTGAAGCTTCGGTGCAGTACCCACCACCAAGCTCCCATTGACTGTCTCATTTAGTTCGGACTGCAAATTCTTGGTTTTGTGTTCCAGCTCCTTATTTCCTACCGAGACCTTGTAATTTTTTTCACTTGCATCACAACCATTCGTAAATCTTCCCGACCTTTGGAACTCATACATCTCCCATAAATGGGCCAAACATTTCTTAAGTGCATCTGGCCACTCAAGATCCACCTAGTATACTACTTTACACACCGAGCCAACCTAAAAAACCCGCGACCTAATTATGAACATAACATGATACATTTTTCTTCAAGTCACCATTATACATAATGTAAAAAAACCTGATTTGTATAGCCCAAAAACCTTCTCCTAGTGCTACTGCCTTCGAATGCAACATATCTCCTTAATTTTAGCCCATGGTCACATGGTACTTCTCCATCGAGATCTAGGTCCTCCCAATCGGGGTCGTAGATCATTCGTTGTACCTATGAGGAAACGCAAAGCTAGAATTGAACATGATTGCTTGTACAAATGGATATCGGAACAAGGGAATTACCAATGCCTACCCTTGCTAAGAAAACAAAGGAACTCATACTAGGAAAGGAAGACTCGATGTCAGAGAGAAGGCCGTTGCTGCTCGACTGGTCATCCTCGTCATTCCCGGAAGGCATGGTGAATGTGTCGGTGATGGTGAGGGGAGAGAGAATGGAGGCCAGTGAGTGAGAGAGATAACTGATAACCCACAAGTATAGGGGATCGTGTGTAGCCTTTTCAATAAGTAAGAGTGTCGAACCCAACGAGGAGCTAAAGATAGGGTAAATATTCTCTCAAGTTCTATCAACCACTGATACAACTCTACGCACACTAAACGTTTGCATTATCTAGGAAATAAAACTAGAGCAACAATACGAGTAACAGAGATAGCCGTGCATGATAATAAATAACAAGAAAGTAAAGCTAGTTGCTGCAGAACCATGAGTGTGGAATAGTGGTGGTAATTGTGGTGGCTTTGTCCAAGTTTAAATAGCGAATAGATCAGGTTCATTGTCTTCGATGCAGTTTTCTATGTGAAGAGAGGCTAAATATACATGCACTTCACTACTTGGAATTACATGTACTATATGATTGGATTGTTAGCAAACATCCGTAAGTACTAATCAATGCATTAAGGTTTCCCTAATGATAGCCTTAAGTTTAATGGTCCTCTTACTCCCATATGCGGAACGTTCCAGTTCGCGTCCTCAGGTTTCTGTCACTCCGGCAGAACTTCCCCCTTCCTCTTACACATACTATAAACCCTATGATGTTTAATCCATGCGCGCACAAATATAATGGAAACGAAAGGACTATACCATATCAACATACAACTCTAATGAACCAAAGACGTTCAACCATTCAATCTGAGAACAAAGAAACTACGCAAACATGACATAGATCATAGGATTATAACTTATAGCATCAAACACTATGTTTACATAGGACGGTACAGAGGTGTGTGGGAGGATGAACCACTGTATACTAGGAGGATTAGGTGATGGAGATGGCAGTGAATATGGTGAAGATGGTGAAGAGGGCGGCGGCAGCGCCGACAGCGGCGCGGGGGACTCCTTCCCCGCCGCCGGTATCATGGGGGAGCACCGCCCCTTAGCACCCTTCCTTCATGGCTTCTTGGGAGCCCTCCCCAATGGAGATGGGATCCATGGGGGAGGCGAAAACGTGGCTTTGATGGCTGCAAATTCGTGGGTGGAGATGCCGTGGGCAAATTAGGTTTCTTCCCTTTATATAGCTTCTCGGATTCCCGTCACCCCAACTTGGGCTGCAGTAAATCGGGCCTAAAAGGCCCATACGGACTCGAAATCAGCTAAATTGTATGTCCAGAACATTTGTCGCGAAATTTCCAACAACTTTGTAGTTGAAGAGTTTTCCGTTTGACACTGTCTTCGACCCTAAACGTAACCATCTTCAAAAAGAGTTCTGAGACAGATTTCTGGAAAAATCCCAATTTGACTCCAACAAGGTTTCCACTTTTATTCTTGGTAATTCCTACACATCAAAGTGTAAAACAATAACATTGTGCACTTTTGCAACTATTAGTAGGTTAGTCCAAATAAATCATAAACTTTATACAAAAAGGAGTGTCAAAAGCATATTATTAGCATAAACCATCAAAAATTATAGATACATTATGGAGGTATCAACATCCCAAGCTTAGTTCCTGCTCGTCCTCGAGTAGGTAAACGATCAAAACAATATAATTTTTGAGGTGACATGCAGACAACATATTCTTGATCATCATTATTGTAAAAGTATTGATAGCTGGAATTAAGGTACTCTAAACATGAATCATGAAAGATAGAGTTCTAACAATAAGACATAGCAACTATGTTGTAACATGAAAAGGCACAAACAAAAGATTCATGAATAACAATGCTTTGCAAGACGTTTGTTTGTTTCACATAAAGAAAGCATAATGAGAATGGTAGTTAGCTTGTCCCTCATAGAGTAGCTAAACATAAATGCATAGGACACCTTCAAAGTTCATAAGGGTGACTAGATACAAATAGTTTAAGGACAAGCAATATCAAAGTTATGCATCAATCAACAAGTCTTGGGACAATGCACATTAAACTAAGAATAGCCACTATGCTCTCTTAATAGGTGCATAAAGATAGAAGGTGGAGACTCAATATAAAAGTGGAAGAAAGGCCTTCATAGAAGGAAGCAGGGATTCAAGTCTCATAAAGAGCTTCCAAAAATTATGGTCCTTATTAGCTTTCAGCTCTCCTTGCTCCTATCATAAGCATCGTGAAGTGATTAAGGTTAAAGTGAACAAACTATGGAGTATATTCTTGACAAAGTATAAGTTGGAAATCTCATGTCCCTTGAATACGAGGGCCGCTCATCATGCTACCCAAGTTTAGTTACCGATAAGTTCTTGTCATAGTAAGTACATGTGTATCATAGAGAACCGCCAATGGGGTACCCCTTGCCCGATAATACGGAAGAATCTCCATATCAACATGACAAGGCAAGCAGACAACGAGCATCTCAACAATCTTCTTATTTACCATGGGAAAATGGTGCTTTTTTCTCTCTTTCCTATTTTCTCATCTCTTTTTTTTTCTTTTTTCTCAATCTCTATCTCTTTTTTATAAGAAGAATGCTTCATCGATTGCTCATTATGGTTACGCTACAGGTTTCCACCATGATTAGGCATGGATTAGACTGGTGGCCCAGGCGTTTCTATAACATAGATACATAACTCCATGGACTTACAAGCTCCACTTTCATTTCACACCGACGACATCCATAGACAAAAGATCATGATATCAACTAGGTACAATGTATAAGTGCAATGTTGAAAGTGTTCCCCATGACAGCATGGTTCTGCTAATCCCCAACATATAAGTGCAAGCATATACAACATAGATGACACAATGGTTCAAGTTTATTAGGGGCAATAAAAGTAAAGTGTGCCATCAAGTTCGTGAGAGTTTTAATCACTAGTTTTCTCATAACAAGTTTAATTCGGAAGGTAGATAAAAGCATGAATATACTTGGAATAGCAAATGCTAATAGGTAGGTATGGTGGACTCTTTGGGATAACTTGGTTTTATTTGGAGTTGGATGCATGAGTGGAATTCATACTTGGTTATGGAGGCTAGCAAAAGACTAGGAGTGACCAACTAAAAGATCAATAATGGCCATAAAAATGCAAAGCGACAAAACATCATTAATTAAAGCATAAAGTGATATTACAAGTCAAAAACTAAAGGATCATAAAGGATATGGTGACTTGGGATAGTCATAACATGGTGTGAGCATGCGCCTAGTCAACCCAAATAAAGCATCAAAAGACAATACCACAATAATATGCTTTAATATGCTAAAACAACGCATGATTCTTTCAAGGCACATTAAGCAATCTCAATTGTTTATAACATGTCATGCTACAGCAAAAATCACTAAGCATAAATCCAAAACAATATCAAGCATGACATGACAAAGCATAGGCCACCGTAAAAAACGAGCTCCTTTTACCACTTAAGCATGAACTTTTCCTACTCTTTTCCAATCCAAACCACACTTATTTGAAAACTAATGTATGAAAGAGGGGGTCCAACCAATTTATTCAAACAAACTAAGCAAACCAAGCAAACGAAAACCAAAAACAAAAATAAAGACACTCCAAGGACAACACAATTGTGCATGAAACAATAAAAATGAAGTGTTTGGAAGAACCTGAGATTTTTATTGATGAAGAAAGGGACGCCTTGGGCATCCCCAAGCTTTGACGCTTGTAATTCTTGGATATTTCTTGGGGTGACACGGGGTGGCATCCCCAAGCTTGAGCTTTAGTCCATTCTTCATCTCATTACATCATTCTTTCCTTAACACCTGAAATTTTTCCTTCATACAAAACTTCAAATAATCTTCATTACAACATTAGTGTACTCAAGCTAATAAGTATTTGGGTTCAGTTTCAACACCAATAAAACTTCCATTAAAACACAAGATACTGTAGCACTTCCCTTAAAAAGCTCGATTCCACAAAGAGAACCCAAAAAGGAATCAACAAGAAGTAAATGCAAATAATGGCAGAAATCTGTCAAAACAGACCAGCAGATAGAAACCAATTTTTTTGAAGACCTTATTTTGCTCAAATCGAAAAGTGTTGAACTAACAAAAGTTGGATAACAACCAGGGGCAGAAGCACAAAACATTACAGCTCAAACCGACGTGCGGAGATTTTACACGAATTTTTACAGCGAAACACAAAAATCTGTTTCGGGACAGCAACTTTCCCAAATATTACTTCTCTCTCATTAGAGGTTACTCTTGGCAGAAAAAACAAATAAAAAGGATAAGGAGAGGTTATTACTAAAGCAATAACTTCCAAGACTCAACTAAAACTTTTGGGTTATCTCCCAATAAGTACTTTTCTTTAATGCCTTTAAGTTAGGCATAGGATCAAGATTCAAGTATTTTCGAATGAATAAGCATTAAGATCAATACCAGAAATATCTTTCTTTTTTAAGGCTTCATGCATTCCTACAAGTTTTTAACTGAAAATCTTCCATGGAAAGATTTGTTTTGGTTTCATAGGCATGAACACAAGTGTTCAAGGTCGACCCCCACTTAACCGTTACTCATCTTTCCAATCACTTTCCTTTTTTAAAACGTTTTTAGGTAACAAGTACAACTAATCTTTTTTGTAATTCGCATTCCCTATCCTAAGATAGATAACAACTCAAAACTGAAAGTAAAACCTACTTAGAGATAAAGCAAACAAGTGCACATAAGAATATTCACCCACACGCTATTGCTCTCCGGCAACGGCACCAGAAAAGGTCTTGATAACCCACAAGTATAGGGGATCGTGTGTAGCCTTTTCAATAAGTAAGAATGTCGAACCCAATGAGGAGGTAAAGTTAGGATAAATATTCTCTCAAGTTCTATCAACCACTGACACAACTCTACGCACACTAAACGTTTGCATTATCTAGGAAATAAAACTAGAGCAACAATACGAGTAATAGATATAGCTTTGCATGATAATAAATAACAAGAAAGTAAAGCTAGTTGTTGCAGCAATAAAATACACTAAACTAACAGAACCATGAGTGTGGAATAGTGGTGGTAATTGTGGTGGCTTTGTCCAAGTTTAAATAGCGAATAGATCGGGTTCATTGTCTTCGATGCAGTTTTCTATGTGAAGAGAGGCTAAATATACATGCGCTTCACTACTTGGAATTACATGTACTATATGATTGGATTGTTAGCAAACATCCGTAAGTACTAATCAATACATTATGGTTTCCCCAACCATAGCCTTAAGTTTAATGGTCCTCTTACTCCCATACGTGCAACGTTTCGGTTCGCGTCCTCAGGTTTCTATCACTTCGGCAGAACTTCCCCCTTCCTCTTACACATACTACAAACCCTATGATGTTTAATCCATGCGCGCACAAATATAATGGACACCAAAGGAATGTACCATATCAACATACAACTCTAATGAACCAAAGACGTTCAACCATTCAATCTGTCGAGATCACCCATGAGAGGATGTAGTTCATCGACCATCCCGTAACGCATTATTATCTGAATGTAGGTGGACATCTCTTGACGATAGTAGCGGTCTACCAGTTCTTGCGGGGTCTCATAGTAGTCTGGCTCAGTCAAATCCATTGTGCGGCATATGTAGTCTACCACATGATTCCTTGTGAGGAGATCAACTAGGCGCACAAGCCAACTAGGGAAGTTGGATCCATCAAGTCTAAGTTTTTCACCCTTTACCCAATCCTTAATCTCAAAGTAAGCTTCACAGTGAGCCATCTACATTTATAATTGCAAGAGGAATTTAGACTAAGTTTATAATTAAATGAGTTAATAATAACTCCACTCAGAAACACCTATCCCCAAAGAGGGTTCCTAGTGATAACACGACCCCTATCAGCCACATCTCCCCCGATCATCACGGCCATCAATGTGGGTTCAAGGGTGGACGCTAAACGTCGGTCACATCATTCATGCGACTCGTGCTCGATCTTTCGACCATCCGCGTTCCGAGGCCACGCTTCTGTGGCGTGCTAGGCTCGCCAACTCAACCTTAGTTTATTCGCTGTGCAACATGGCTTGCACCCACTGTATGCGAACATAGATATGTCTGACACCCGATCATCACGGCCTGCCTCATACCGAAGAACTTTCTTGGTGGTGCACACTAAGGGGGAACACAATCGTTGGTTATTTTAATAGGGATCATCTTGTTAGGCTACCATCAAGTGTCTAATACTAGCACACAATAAGACATAAAAACAATAACATTGAATGTAAATGCTATGTGATATGGTCCTTCACATCGTGATCTCCATCCGTCGTCACCGCGTTCCGGCGCCAGGGTTCCGGCGCCATAGACACTAGGGTACCAGTGTCATTTTGGCGTGGTAGTTCGTCACGTTCGTGACTACCTACTACTATGTAACAAAAGGTAATCACTTTACCTTTGCCACAACCATATCACAAAGCAACTCCCCCCTGCAAAACAAAGTTAGACGCCCTCTACTTTATCTTTGCATGTTTTACGTGGCTGAATGGGCTTTGGCACAAGAAACGTTCTTACCTACGAACTTTTAGCTACTACACCCCTTTCGGGGCCCTCCGTTTCAAATGGTATACCAACTAATGCGAGAGAGACAGACACCCCCCCCCAAGCCACTTTATACAGTACAAGCCGTATGTCAAGCGTGGACCAGTCTCGCGAATGAACGCCTAAAGTTGGTTGGGGGCCGCTTCATCAAGCATTGCTGCGGTATACACAAGTACACGTGGGAGGGTAACAACTAAAAGATCAACGCCCACACGCTACATCTCGTGTGTTCTACCCGTACTAGCATTACTACGCATAGATCTAGCTCTGATACCACTGTAAGGGTTCCGCGCATATAAACAATAAAATTTTACTCTACGCCCCTGAACCCCTGAAGCTCCCAGGACCTATCTATTAGTAATACAGTAACGGGAGGGGCTTTTCGCGAACTTACCCTTGAAGACCGAAAAGCGTTGTCACAGCTCAGGAGAGCATGGTTGATGTAGACGAGCCGAAGCCAACCTCAAGGTCGTGATGAAGTCCTTGCGCTCCTTCTGGCTCCAACAACTTGAGTGCCTCAAGTGTGACACCTCGTGGGAGTTACACACGTCCGGTGCCTAACGATGACTCCCGCTTCCCCGATCCAGCAACAGTTGCCAAAGTAGAGCTCCCGGATCTGAATCCCGCAGCGCGACGGCGCTCCGCGGTGAAGATGTCTCTCGCTCGCGCAGTCCAGACTTGGGACCACGGTCACGAGAGAGAGGGGGAGAGAAAATATCAATTAGAGGTCCTCCCAAAAGTGGGGAGACCTTTATTGATTATTGGGTGTATTTTCTAGGCCAATATACCCCACTTTATATAGGGGGAGGGGAGGTACTACCTCCCCTCAAGTCCCGGGGTGGGACTAAAGGAGAGGAGGGGGAGGAGGTGGCCGCCAGCCACTAGTGGGCCCCGCGGGGGGGAGGGGGGCTAGGCCCAGCCGGCCTCCCCACTTGCCCTTTCTCCCTCTCTCCTTTCCCCTAATGGGCCCTCTTCCTCCAGAATTGGCCCATTAAGCATTTTGACCTTTTTAATTGATTTTCTCTTTATGAAATAATTATGAATAAATGATTAAATCAATATTTAACACTCATTCACACATTATCTAATCTCCGTGGCCATGGAACACCTTCCACCTCCACTCCGGACATCCTCCGGACTTACCGAAACCCTTCCGGTTTTCTCCCTTCTTTTCTTCGGTGATTCTACCAATCCCATAAACACTCTTTAAGCATCATCAAGCCCTTAAGCGTGATACCCTACGGTTCGGGAACACTCCAGACATGGTCGGGACACTCCCGCACCAATGATCAACAGAGGGACCTGGATGGCCATGTGACCCATGTGCGTTCCACAAAGATCTTTCGTCGTTTGAACCAGGACAATCGTGTCTTATTCCCTTTGTCATATGATACTTGCATTGCCCGAGATTCGATCAATGACATCACCATGTCGTGTTCAATCTCGTTACTGAACAATGCTACTTAACTCGTCCCGACAAGTGATATCCCCGTGATCTAATCACACGATGCGCAACTATTGGATATAACCTCTCCGAGTGGCCCTTGAGTATCTTCCCGTCACATGGACAGACAAATCCCGCTCTCGACATATATTGCCTCTACGGTTTCCTCCGAATACCTGAACACACCTTTATAACCACCGTTTTACCAGATGGCGTTTGATGATATCTAAGCATCCTCGGGAGACAATGATTGAAATAGCTTCACGGTCTAAGGAATAGTCTACGAGGATCCATTTCTAATCATCATAACTTGAACTTCGTGACATGATCGGGTCACGATGTTTAGGTCGGGTATTGGTTCATCATCTCATTCTCTGAATGAGATGACCTCATTTCCAACTGGCATAAATGCCACATGATCAAGAAACATGATCATCTGTTGACCAATGAACCAGTGACTAGAGTTTCACTGGGAACCCCTGGTTGTTTGTATATCACACGTGTATTGATGTTTCCACTCAATACAGTTATAGTATGATATAAAACTTAATCATAAACTATATGAAATATGATAATAGTCCTTACTACTATTTGTCTCTAGGGCATATTTCCAACACCTTAATCCTAAATCCTAGCTTTTTCCGTCCAATAGATTATTGTCTCCTACCTTGTAAGATTTTTTCATAAACTGTACACTCCCATCATATTACATCCTTCTAAGTAATAGGTAGTTATCCAGCGAGAAGTCAAATTATTGATCTCACATAGTAGTATATTACATCATCTCAAGAAACAAAATCATGTCAACTACAAGGTACTGATGCATCACTTGTTTAGTGATGATTTCACAAAACATTATATTACAATCTATTAATAAACATAATCACAGAAACAAGTATAATACATAATCTCAAGAAACATAATCATGTCAACTACGATGTACTTAAGTCTTATTATAAAAATGATGGTTTCAGTGAGTGTTATGTCCAAAAATCTCAATAGCTCGCACAACATTATATTCCAATCTCTCAACAGACATAATCATAGAAACACAGTTTAAATGCAATAGCAATGTATGTTAAAAATACAGGTAGGGGAACCCCTCGGTCCATATGACAAGCCTAGGGTAGCATCTCTCATCAGAAATGATCAACGTCGAGCACCTTGTTCCGTTAAGCCACTACAGGGGCCTCTACATCCACTATAACCTGATCAACAACATCAAAAATGGTAAACAGCTTCCTGGTTTACTTCTTTCGTCGCATAATCTGCAACAGATTTTTAGTATCCAAAACCTCTATGAATTCCTTCTTCTTATGAGGCCACCACCGGAGTCGTGCCATCTTCTTAGGGCCAATACGGATTACCTTACCAATCATCTCTCTCATTTTATCAAGAGTTATGTTTTGGAATCAACGATGATCTCCATAGTACATGACAAAACTGGATTATTAACTCCGCCATCAATTTTTTGCCATGTATGAATCCACCTCTAAGTGTGTATTGAACTTAGCTTGGTCAGCATATATTGGTTCATAGTCTCGAGGAGCCGAATCTCTCGCAGTAAGATCTCTAGTATCTGCATGCATATCATCAATCAACGTTTCAACTTTCACCTTACGATCAGCTGCACAACACTACCAAACCATCTGAAGCTCATGGGAGTGCTCAATTTGCATATAGGTATCACTCATGTTGCGCCACACCAATTTTGTCCTCTGTCTGGATCCCCAAGGAATCCTAGCATGAAGCATATCGATCAGCAGCAAAATAGACATAACCTCTTTGCAATTCACAAGCAGATGCACATCCTGCTCGAACACAACCCTCTCGCAACCAAAATCTGGTTTTGTAGTTTACTGGCGAACATGAACTGTGAACTCATATAGGTCCGTTGTACCGAAATTTTTCCTAAATTGATTAAAAAGGGGACCTTTTAGTTCATTCGATTCTATTTTGTAGTAACTAATCTACTTGTAAGATAAGCCATAGATAAGAAAAATTCACCTCTCACTCTTCTCTCGGGTGGTTATCTTCGAGATCTAGGTGCCACAACCCTGCACCATTGCCGAAGAATCCATCGTCGGCCTTGATTTTCTCTTCAACCCTCTACTCGTAGGTACCTTGGTAGCAAACTTCTGGCTGACCTCCTCGCTAACCTGGGCTGAAGACCTCGCCGCTGCTTCATGTTGAGCCCGAGACTCTGGCTCCAACGGGACCCAAATCAGTCATCAACGAAGCTACCACCTTCGCCTTGATGGACATGCTAGGTCACCGCCACCGACTCCGGATTCAGTGTTAGGGGCAGGAGAAAAATGATCACCGCTGCCGCAACCAGAATCAGTGTCTGGAGTTAGGAAAGTACAGAAATGGATTTGTCCCTACGACACGTGCAGGGTGGCTAAGAAGGGGCACGATAGGAACTAGTTTAATAGAGTATCTTGACATAATAGGGAAGATTTGTAAACATTTTGTTTGGCCACCATTCACTTGGAATACCCCTCTCGGCAATTCCCCCCCCCCCAACTTTATGAATCCCGGTGATTACAAGTAACTTGGGCCCCGCTATGCCTTGGCATCTCAACTTTCGGGCCACACATTAAAAACCTCCTATTCATGCTATGGAACTTAATGAGGAGTAAATTCCTATTCAATATAATTGTGTTAGGAAATTCTTGCATTTTGGTAAAGTAGAAGGTTTTCGTACAGATTTTAGTCTTGAACTACATATGATTGTTCGGATTATTAAGACATATGCTAAGCATTTGTAGCTGCCAAAGGACTGGGATCATTATGAGCCACAATGCGTCAAAATATTTATGAGAAAAATCCAGAAGACAAGCAAATACAAATAGAAGAAAAATTATCCATATGCAAACTAATTACACCCGAGCCTAAAAGAGACAATAATGAAGATGCAAGAAGAGCCAAGAAACTAACAAAGAATTTGGGAGCTATCAAATCCAACATTAATACAGTCAAAGAGCTTCTGGAACCTGAACATATTGAAAATGAATTGGTAAGGATCGATCATGAATCCTCTCGAATGATTGAAGGAAAACCCCACCTAAAAAATGAAGGTAACAAGAGGATTCCATTTAAATTGGTGAGATTACCTATATTGGGTTATGCGATTTAAACTCTACTATTAATTTCATGCCTTATTCAATTTATGAATAGTAACATCCCAAAACTTTAATCAAGGTTATCAAGATACAAATCACCCAATTTGGGGTTAACAAAAACTTTTTAGCATTAAAATAATTAAGAATGCATATATGTGTTGCATTAATATAGAATTGTTTGGAAATGCCATGTTTGTTTGTTCTAATGCTTGAAAATGATTCAAAGATGAATGACACATCATATAGATCATTCCCAAGCAAAATCCAAAGAAAAAGAAATCAAATAAGATTAATAAATCCGAATGGTCACTTTGGCCATTTTAATCCACTAGGCCACTTTAGGTGTTCCTAGAAGTCAATTTCAAACAGAAATAATTCTAACTCTTTGCACCCCTTGCTAGTACAAGTAAAGATCTACCAAGGACCACTTTGAAATCTTACAAAAACATTTGAACACTAATTCTAAATGACATTGGAAAATTGAATCCTTTACATATGCATATATCCCACCTTTTCAAAAACCACTCAAATGAATACCCCTTGACCTCTGCAAGCAAACTTAGAATCTAAAGCTTAAGTGGAGAACCCTCAAAAATTTTGAATCCAAAATTCAAAAAAATTCTTCATGCGGCCATTCTGTCGAACACTTGGCAGGCACAGATCAAACACTAGAGTAGCTTCACTATTTCTATAGTGATCATCGACCAATTTGGTCTCCATCTTAACCCCCATGTCCCCCTAGAATCTACCCTAGCCTAGACCAGCACCCCCATTCGCCGTGAAGTACAGTGGCACGCCGCCCGTTCTTGGTCGCCGCCGGCCAAGCATGGACAACGCGCCAGAGACAATGCAATCCTACCGCGATCCCCTGTCCACCCCACGGAAGCAGCCGAGCCCTAGACCACCGAGGAGCAGCCGCGCACCGCTGCCTCTGTGCCATGCACGGATCGCTCCAGTGCGCCGTCCCCGACCCGCTCGCCCAGCTCACACCTTGCTCCCAGCTTGCGCATGCAGCATCCCCTTAACCCCATTAGCCTCTCAGACAACACCTCTCCCCGCCGCTTGACCTGCAGCCACCGCACGCCGCGTCAAACACCGTCGGACCCGCTCAGAGCGCCAGCCTCGCTCGACCAAAAGCCACCACCCCTATCTGTGCCATTGAGCCGTAGATGACCACCAGGAGGCAGCGCACCGTCCGCCTACCCCGCCCATGCCTTTAGCACCCTGTACCACCATCATCGATGAGCTCACCGTCGCACCCCTCGGTCCCCTCGTTGGGCTATATAAGGAGCCCTCCCCAGCACCATTTCTCCACACTCCAACACTCCCCACGTCCCACTGAGTCCCTCACACCATCCCCGGAGCCACTCGAGCCACCATTCGCCGGAATTTCCACCGGAGCCGCCGCAGTAGAGGAGAAAGGGGGCAGTCCATTGCGACCACCCCAGGAGCCGCCGCGACCTCGCCTGAGTCCGCTGTCGTCCACTAGTCCGATCGCCCCCATCGCCACGTTAGCTGGAGCCCTGGTAAGCCCCCAATTGACCCCCACCGAGCTGCTAGGGTTCAGTCTCACCGGCGACCAGTTCGTCGTCGATGATGAGCCACGACCGTCGATCTAGGTTCTAATCGCACGGCCCACATCGCCCCGTACTGTTTCGTGTTTTAAGTGCCGCTGACGTGTGGACCCCCCTGTCAGTTGCCCGGTGCGCCGCTGAGCGTCACTAGGCCGGCCCATTTAGTTTCCCGCGCTGGCCCTAGAATTCAAATAAGTGTTTTTCTATTTAGTTTTAAACTCAATTCTGTCCACTAAGTTTAAAAATCAATTCAGAGAGTTCTATGAAACCAAAATGAATGATTCAAATTTTGTTAGAAAGATAATTAAAATATCTATCCAAGCCCGTTGGATTTACATCAATTAGAATTAGAGATCACATATAGCAAAAATAACAAGACAGAGCCTTTTCCACATTCAAACATTTTTCAAAAATCAACCATAATAGCTTTTGAGTTGATTCCAACTCTCAAAAATCATATTTGACAATACCTATCTGAATATATTATAATATCTAGGATTGCATGCAGTGACTTTGGACTAGTACCAAAAGAATGCTATATAGGCATTTCTAGTAACTTTAAATCAATTAAATATTATACTTAAACCTATTAAAATATGATCAAACATATAAATCATATTCCCATGCATTAGAATATGTGGTGATGACATGTGTCCACACGATCCCATATTTTAATTGGAGAATATTAAATCTTAGTTAATTTCAATGAGTAGAAATTACTTTTGTCAAATAAAATAAATGAAACTAGTTCATTAAATCTTGTGATGAATGTGATGATACTAGATCATTAAGTGTGTGCCTTAGTGTGCTAAATAGACTAGTTAAGTATTGTTTGGTGATTATGTACCCCGTATGTATTTATAGACGATAGTACCGACCAAGTCTACGAGGAGGAGGAGTTCTACCCCGAGGAAGACGAGGAGAATTTCAACCACTACACCAACCGAGGCAAGCCATCATTAACAATGCAAGCTAGAACTAAGCAAGTTAACCCTTGCCCACTTAACTTGATCAAATTCCTTAAGCATGCTTGGGTTATACCTTTTGATTTATACACATCCCAAGTTTTACTTGCAAGCTTTACTTTCTTTTACTTTACTAAAGTTCTTTACTTGATTTATAGGTAGCATAAAGAGTATAAAACTTGGCATATCTAGTTAGACTTAGATGTCATTCTATGTCATGATACTGAGATTAGCATCCCACATTAGTGAACACTCTTAACTTAGTGTTTAGAGCTAAACCAAAAACTTGATCACTTTAGATGGGAACACTTGGTCAAAATGACTTATGAAAACCTTGGAATGATGAGTCATTCTATTGAGATGTTTTGACATGTGTTGAGAAACACAAATGGTTTATCATGATGAAAATGCTGAGGCATGAGCCTTAGCCCTTTATAAAAACTGATGGTTGGGTTCGGATGCGATACCATTCCAATTTTACCGTACAACCACAATAACTCAATTGGGTAAGCCTTAGCCAGAAGTTTATATGCATTAGTATTGGTTCCCTCGCGGGAGAGGTTTGAGCTGAGGCTACCTCTCAATGTTGTCCACCTATGCAGTGCCCAGGATGGCAGATGGCCATGGCTGGGAGGCCAAGCTCATATGATAGGTGCTTATACTAGAGTGTGTAAAGGAAAGGTTATGATTGATTATCCGCATACTAAGTATGATGATTCAGGGTTATCCCTGACGGATGTATCGAATGTTGTGGTGAAAGTGTAGCACCTCTGCAGAGTGTCAAACTATTCAAATAGCCGCGTCCGCGGTTATGGACAGTTGGAGTGGCCATACTGTTCCATTGTCAGATGTTTTCAAAATGACTTATGAAATGAATTGTGACATGACTTGACCACAACAGCGTTGTGACTATGAAAACTAAGTTCCCACTTAGGTGATTTAGAACTTTATTTTATCTTTCTTTGTTTCTGAACTCAACTTAGGTTTCAAACTTAACTTTACGAATAAACTTAGAGCTTAGCTTTCCTACTAGAACTACCTTACTTGTTAGTGATAGTTTGCGAGTACTTAAAGAGTACTCATGGCTTTGTCCCTGGCTATTCCCGTGGCCAGACTATGAGGAGGACTACCAGGAGGAAGGACAGTAGGATGGCTACAACAACTAGGATCATCTCCCATTGTCAGCATTGCCTGTGACACTAAAGATGGAGCCCACCGCTACGCTTATTATTCCGCTACTTTTTTGTACTAAGACTGGATCATGAGATCATTTATTTTTGTAAGACCTTATTATGGTCTGTAATGGATGATGTACTGTGATATCCAATCTGTTATGTCCCGCAAAAATGGTAATCCTGGGATTGCGATGTATGGCATAACAGGCATCTAGGATTAAAAATCCGGGTGTTGACATGAATAAATCTGTCATCATCTTGAGGATCCCAATCTTGAACATAGTGACACTAAGATAATGCTCACTAATAGAGCTTACCAAGGTTCTTATGGAATCATTCGTAATGCCTACATTTTAGTTGGGCCATTGGTCTATCCGATTGATTTCCATATTATTGATATGCGTTTAAACCCTTTTATCCAGTCATTTTAGGAAGACCTTTAGATGTTGCTACTAAACTCAATATTGATAACAAGAAAGAGAATATGTCTTTAAAGTTTGCAGATGATGAAGTGAATTTTGAATTTAACCAATTCAAGAAGTTACCCAATGAAAAGAAGACTGAGCTAAGGAAGATAGTACTATTGAAGAGTTGGCAGAAATTTATTTCAGTAGTCCCAAAACTAGGAGAAAGGGTTTTACTAATCATAATTCAACCCAAATGATGAGGCAACGAAGGAATTGAATGACATATTAGACAATGCCCCTAAAATGGAAAGTCTTTTCAACCCTGAATATGAGAATTTGAGAGGAAAGGTGACGAGGAGTTGCCACCACTCGAACGAAAACCACACCCGAAAGGGATAAGGTATGAATTCCTGGATGATATGTGTAAGTGTCTAGTTAGTGTTCATTACATGCTTCCCGAAGTTGAAACGCAAAAATTGCTAAAAGTACTTATTAAGCAACATGAAGTTTTTGGGTATACTCTCAATGATATAAAAGAAATAGATCCCTCCGTAGCCACCGACAAGATATATATGGACATGAATGCTAAGCCTTTTGTTGATACTCAAAAGATACTAAATCAAAAAATGAAGGAAGGAGTGAGGAAAGAAGTAATATGTATGCTTGATGCAGGTATAATTTATCAAATTTCTGATAGTAAATGGGTGAACCCTACTCACTACATACCAAAGGAAGGAAGCATAACTATTATTTATAACGATAAAGATGATATAATCCCAACAACGATGATACCTAGATACATAATGTGCATAGACTTTAGAAAACTCAATGAAGAAACGATAAAGAATCATAAACCATTAACTTTTATGGAGCAAATATTAGAGAGGCTATCTAATAACTCCCACTTTTGTTTCCTTGGTGGATATTCGGGATACTGTCAAATCGCTATACAACCTCAGGATCAACAGAAATCTACTTTTGCCTGTCCTTATAGAATATATGCTTATAGGTTGATGCCTTTTGGTTTATGTAATGCTGCTATAACTTTTCAAGAATGTGTTCTAAAGATTTTTGACAAATTTGTTGAAGACACTATGGAAGTTCTAATGGACGATTTTTTGCTCTATGGGCACAGTTTTTATAAATATCTCTATAATCTTAACAAAGTTTTGAAGTAGTGTAAGCAAACGAACTTGGCCCTCAACCAGGAACACTGTCGTTTATGGTAAGAGAAGGTATAGTATTTGGACACAAAATTTCTGAGAAAGGTATTGAGGTTGATAGTTCTAAAGTTGATGTCTTAGAACAACTGCCTAGACCTCAAGATGCAAAGGAAGTAAAGAATTTCCTTGGGCATGCGGTGTTTTATATGTGTTTTATCAAAGACTTCGCTAAAAAATCTACTCCCTTAACTGATCTGCTCTAGAAAGACAACCCTTTTACTTTCAATAATGAGTGTGTTACTTATTTTGAACTATTTAAGAAATATTTAGTTTATGTACCTATCATTCAAACACCAAAATGGGGAAAACCTTTCGAGATAATGTGTGATGCTAGTGACTATGCGATAGGTGTTGTTCTTGGACATCGCGATGGCATAAATCTCAACGTTATTCAATATGCTAGTTGGGTCTTTAATGATGATCAAAAGAATTATGGTACTATGGAAAAGGATTTCCTTGCCATTATCTTTTCTTGAAATAAGTTTAGACCCTATATAACGAATTCCAAAGTAAAAGTACACATTGATCATCAAGCTCTCTAACACCTCTTGGACAAGAAGGATGATAAGCCTAGATTGATCAAGTGGGTATTGCTACTTCAAGAATATGATTTACAAATAATAGACAGGAGAGGTAAAGATAACCTAGTATCTTATCATATTTCTTGTATGGAAAGCATAGTCAATGATCTAGTTCCAATTAATGAATCTTTACCCGGTGAGTACCTTATAACAGTAGGATTTAATGACCCTTGGTTTGCATATTATGCTAATTTCCTGGTAGGGAAGCTTTTGCCAAAATGATTGAATTATAATCAGAGAAAGAAATTATTTAATGATCTAAAACATTATTTTTGGGATGACCCTTATCTTTACAGACATCAGGTCGATGGAATGATTAGGAAGTGTGTCCCAAATCATGAGTTGCATGTTATTTTGAAATATTTCCATGATACTCCTGACGGGGCCATCATGCTGGTGATAGAACTACTGCCAAAGTCCTCTAGTCAATTTTACTAGCCAACCTTGTTTAAAGATTCTCATAACTTTGCTAAGAATTGTGATGCCTATCAATGTATGAGAAATATAGGAAGGAAGCAAGAAATGACTATGAATTATAACCTTATAATTGAACCCTTCGATGTTTGGGGAATGGATTTCATGGGTCCATTCACATCTTCTAATGGTTTTACGCATATCCTAGTTGTAGTTGACTATGTTATTAAATGGGTTGAAGCAATACCTACTACTCATGCAGATGCAGCTACTTATATCAAAATGATAAAGGATATTATATTCCCCAGGTTCAGAATTCCTAGATTTCTAATTACTGATGGTGGAACTCATTTTATGAAGGGAACCTTTAGAAATATTCTCCATAAATACAGGGTGACACATCAAGTTGCTTTGCCTTATCACCCGCATATTAGTGGGTAAGTTGAGCTCACTACAAGAAAAATTGGCTTTTACAACGGAGGGTTTTCGTGGTTGAAGGCCCAATTTTCATGGTGGAAAAGTCTCCCGTGAGAGATGGCCTCCGTGGTAAAATCCCCATCACTAAAGAATCTACCATGGTCTTTTCCCGACCATGGCGGATCGCACCTTTTAGCCACAAAAATTTGTGTTGTCATAGATCGTTTCCCCAGCCCCATTGACTGTTGACGTCATACAAACTTCCACGTGGCAAGCACCGTTAATGGCCAGTTACCGTTGTTAACAGTCACAAAAACCGTGGTGTATGCCAAGGCCCAGCCAAGGCCTGCTAACCATTAAGTGAGCCTGCCCATGAGAGGAGCCCAATAAGAATATGGCCCATTACTATTTTGGCCTACTGGAGGCTTTCCATGCTTTAATGGGCCCCACAACTTTGCAGCCGAGCTGTGGCCTGGTAACTTTTAGGTCCGTTACTATTTTGGCATGCTTAAGGCCTAGCTCGGTCCAACACTGTGCAGCCCATTAGCAACCTGCGCCACGTCGGCCAATATTGTTAAGGCCTTCCCTATAGGCCCATCACTATGCATAAAGCCCATCACTTTCCGTTCATTGCGGGGCTTTGTAGGAAGGTATGTTACTATTCAGGACCTCTTCCAATATGGCCTTTCACTATTCCAGCCTATTACTATTATGGCATGTTACTGTTCTGTCCTACTACTGTTCTAGCCTATTATTGTTCTAGATTGCTACTACTTTCTGGCCATTTACTGTACGAGCCTGTCATGAATCAGAACATTTACTATTTTGGCTTGTTACTTCTTTCTGGCCTTTTACTATTTAGGATGTTGACTATTCAGGTCATTTATTGTTCAGGCCTCTTAATGTTCATGCCTTTTTCTATTCAGGCCTTTTACTATTCAGCCGTTTTACTGTTCATAGAACTCCATCCATGTTTGACCCATCACGGCCTTTGACTGTTCAGTACATTACTATTCCTGCCTTTCACTATATGGCGTGTTACTGTTTTGGCATTTTTAGCAGCATACACGTTTTGTAGAATAGCACAGGAATACCAACAAGTTGATTAATAAACATGAGAAATTTAAACTCCTCTCTCAAAAAAAGATAAATTCAAACTACTTTTTACAAAACGATAAAAGTTGTCTCTCCAGATTAAAAATTACAATAGATCATTAGACAAGATCTGCATTTTAAAAGATCACAAAGAAGAGTTCACATCATCAATAAGAGATCACTACATTGCAATGTGCTTCATCGTATCATATGTCCTATTCTTCAACATTTGATCTATAGATCTAAAAGCAGCTACACCCTTTCTTCTGCATGCAATACAACCTTTATATATATATATATATATATCACCTGCAGGAGTTGTTCTAGGTGTACTATTAACAATGTTGTTTTATTAAAAACTGCAATGGGAGGATGAATGGGAAGAGGGATCACAACTTTTAGCCCTGCCTTCTTAGGACTCCTGCTTGGTTTTAACTACAGCCTAGTAAAATATGCTGAAAGAGGATTAAACAAAGAACAAGGGAAACATGTATTATATAAAGTACATATCATTTAAGTAAGTATGAACTTATAGTAGCTCGTTCAGGATCACGATAGTTCCTTGTCAAGCGGGTGCGCATCCTAGTCAATCTGCTAGTAGAATCTGACTCGAGCAGCTAGAACTCTAGTCCTTGTACTCCTTTGTCCTTTCTATGCATTGAGGCATGACATTTAAAACCGAGTCAGCTGGTTCGGAAGGATGAAAGTAGTTTAAAACACTAAAAATATAGCATTAAAATTGACCATATGCATGATTCAAACTAGCTAGCTAGTCTGCAAGGATAAAAGCACTTGAAAACACCAAAAAGATAGCATAAAAATGACCAGATGTATGATCTAAACTTGCTACCTGGTTTGGAAGGATGAAAGTAGTTGAAAACACCAAAAAGATAGCATTAAAAATGACCAGTTGTATGATTCAAACTAGATGGAATTTTTCTGAATTACTTAAAGCATTCGCGGATAGAAAGAAAATAAAACATGAATGGAAATGTTAGGGCAAGGTTTTAGATAGAATGACTTATTAAGTTATTATTTAGACAGGTTATATGAGTTATTAACATGACAAGAAACTAGCCTAAGTAACACACGAAAACCTCACACTTCAACCTTTCTTGGAGTCAGATTATCAGTGTTCGATCCTCTACGAGTAGGTTTCTTGACCTAAGTGAGCGCTCGAAAAGTATAGCATCTACGAGTTAGTGTTGTAGGATTATATAGTGTGACAGTGTAATAAAGGAAATAGTAGCGAGAAGCTAATGATGTGGATAGGACCAACGAGATGAGGGTGCAAATGAAATGGCAATAGCAGGCAGGATATTGAGCAACATTCTAATGCTTTTGTAGCTTAAGAGTACCAAAAAATATCAAACAGGAAAGAGAAATTGCCACTCCATGGTTGGAGCGGACAGGATGGACAAAAGGGAGGCAGGGGCGATGGCTGGGCATTTCGGGGTCAACGAAGGAGTGATTCCGTGAAACGCCCCCATGCGATAGACGACGATGTTGGTGAAGCAGATCTAGTGCGGCGAGGGAGTTAATGGTTTCGGTGTCCATGACACGGGAGTCAGTGACGTAGAATAGTTGCAGTGGACAAGGGAAGCGAGAGGTGGATCTAGTGCATGGACAATAAATGCGATGAAGAAGCTCCCATGTGGAAGAGTGTGACGATGGTGAAGGAGCTCCGGTGTGGATGAGAGGGCCAACGGTGAAGCAGGTGGAAGAAGGTGGAGGGTAGCGGGGGTCGGCGGGTATATTTTGGGGAAGGGCGGTGAAGAGGCGCTAGGGGATATAGGTTGGATGACGCCCATTTACCACCTATACCCCTCTATTATTGTAGTGCTCCTCCGATTCTTATTTCAGGACCAGGGATAGAAGAGGAATTTTGCATACGGAAAAAATTGGGTGGGATATTTGAATAGATGCGTGGGATATTTGAATGGATGCACCGGATATTTGAATGGATGCGCAGGAGGTTTCGACGCTCTACGGAAATTTTGAGGTTGAAGCTTCCAAGGTATGCTACTCCGATGTGTGGCCATTCCTGAGGTGTTGGCCACGTCTAGACTGACGACAGTGTGCTTACCAGCATTTAAATGAGTTTCCAGACATTTACTAAGATTGATAAACATTATTGAAGACTTTCAAACAAGATGACCAAGATCATGGCCATATCTCTACCATAGTTTCTGATAATGTGTCCATATTTTGTAGATCAGTGCATCTTTCCATTTCAAGCAATGTTCATAAAATTAGAATCCATATTTGCTCGATAACGCCCTACTTTCATGAATTTCCAAGATTCCTAGCTAAATTTATGCAATAAAATGACTTTTTGACGATTTAAAGCAAGTGTGTCTAATTTTGAACTACAGAGAGTGTGATATAGCTTGCACTTGATATTTTTAAATAATTTAAAGGTATCGAAGTATTCAAATATCGGAGAACCACTGAGAGTTTTGCAAGATTCAACTTCTTGATACGAATGGTAATGACGCCACATTTGAGCCATTTTTTAAAATATACAAAGAAACAAAACATGAAATGAAATACTACCATTCTATTTTCTTGGTTTCTCATTGTGTCCACTAGCTAGTTTCCATGAAAACATTGGAACTTAATATTTGACAATTTTGAAAAAACTTGTTTCACAATATAGCGTGTCATGTATGAACATTCATTTCTTTCAAACTAGATGACCAATATCGAGGCCATATGTTTACCATACTTCATGATAATGTAACCATATTTGGCAGAATGGTGCATATTGGCATTTAAATATTGTTTACAAAAAGAGCTTCCATATTCGAAGTTATTTTAATTTTTCTAATTTACAACAATGGCTTTTGCCATGAATCAACCGTAAAGATCGAAAGCACACCGCCCAAGTTTTACGCAAAGTATAACCTATTTAATTGATAATTCTCAAGTTGTATGGCAATATTTGTGCAATAGAATGACTTTATGGATATTTAATGAAAGTGTCTTAGATTTTGGTGTGCAAGTGCATGATACCTGCTTGCTCATGATTTTCTTAAAATTCATTTGAAGGTACCCAAGTAGTAAAAAAGGGAGAACCACCAAGAGTTCTAAAAGATTCAACTTCTTGATATGAATGCTAATGCCACCAAATTAGAGCATTATGAATGAAAACAATCAGGAAAATCTAAATATAATTTGAAGTAGTGTCTTTCATTCGCATGGTGTCTTACCATTGCACTAGCTAGTTTCTATGAAAACATTGAAACTTAAAATTTGACAATTTGGAAAAAAAATTGTTTCACAATATGATGTAACATGTATGAACATTCCTACCTTTCAAACTAGATTACCAATGTAAAGGCCATATGTTTACCATACTTTATGATAATGAACCATATTTGGTAGATTGGTGCATATTGGCATTTAAACATTGTTTACAAAATGAGATTCCATATTGGAAGTTATTTTAAATTTTCTAATTTACAACAATGGCTTTTGTCATGAATCAATGACAAACATTATGAATCGAAAGCACACCGTCCAATTTCACACAAAGCATAACCTATTTAATTGATAATTCTCAAGTTTTATGGCTATATTTGTGCAATAGAATGACTTTATGGCTATTTAATGAAATTATCTTAGATTTTGGTGTGCAAGTGCATGATACCTACTTTCTCATGTTTTTTAAATCATTTGAAGGTACCCAAGTAGTAAAACAAGGGAGAACCACCAAGAGTTCTGCAAGATTCAACTTCTTGATATGAATATGCTAATGGCACCAAATTTGGGCCTTATGAATGAAAACAATCAAGAAAATTAAAAATAATTTTAAGCAATGCATTTCTTTTGCATGGTGTCTTACTATTGCACTAGCTAGTTTCTATGAAAAGATTTAAACTTAAAATTTAACAAATTAGAAAAAATTGCCAGGCAATATGGTATACCATGGATGAGTATATATATATGCATCACTTTCAGACCATATGACCAAATTCATGGCACTATAATAAACTTGTCCATATTTGATAGATTGGTGCATATTTGAATTTCAAATATTGTTTACAAAGTAAGATTCCAAATTTGAAGTTACTTTCAATTTTCCAAGTGACAATAGTACAATGGATGTTGTCATAGAAGCAACTACAAAAATATGGCTAAAAATCCCACGGCCCAATTTTCACACAAAGTATAGCCTACTTATAATTAATAATGCTCAAGTTTCAATATTTTTCAAGATTTATGCCTATATTCCTAAAAATAATCACGATACAGAAATTTAACAAAAGTATCTCAAATCTGGATTTACAAGTGCATGATACCCGCTTGCTCAATTTTTTGTTAAATTCATTTGAAGGTATCCAAGTAGTAAAACAAGGGAGAATCACCAAGAGTTTCGCAGGATTCTACTTCTTGATATGTGAATGCTATAGCTACCAAGAAAATTTGAGGCTTATGAATGAAACAATCAAGAAAATTAAATATAGTTTGAAGTAATGCCTTTCTTTTGCATGGTATCTTAGCACTACACTAGCTAGTTTCCATGAAAACATTTGAACTTAAAATTTGACAATTTAAAAAAAACTTGTTAAAAGATATGGCGTACCAAGTATGAATATGCATGCTTGGCTTTCAAACCAGATGAACAAGGTTGATCATGAAAATATATTTTCCATAGTTTACAATGTATTGTCCATATTTCGTAGATTTGTGCACGTTGGCATTTCAAACATTGTTTACAAAGGAGGATTCAAGAATTGAAGTTATTTTCAATTTTCCAAGTGATAACAATGACTTTTGTCATGAGCAACTACAAAAATATGGCTCAAAATCCCACTACACCAACTTTTTTAAAATTCATTTGAAGGTAACAAAGTAGTAAAACAAGTGAGAACCACCAAGAGTTATGCAAGATTCAACTTCTTGATATGAATGCTAATGCCAATAAATTTGGGCCTTATGAACAAAAAAATCAAGAAAATTAAATACAATTTGAAGTAATGCCATTCTTTCACATGGTTTCTTACCATTGCACTAGCTAGTTTCCATGAAAACATTTAAATTTAAAATTTGATAGTTTTGAAAACAAAATCGATATGTCCTACCATGTATGAATATGCATGGCTTTCAAACCAGATGACTAAGGGCATGGAAATATATTTGCCATAGTTTAAAATAACATGTCCATATTTGGTAGATTGGTGCATATTTGTATTTAAACATTGTTTACAACAATAGATTCCATATTTAAAGTTATTTTAAATTTTCCAGTTGATGAAAATGGTTATTGTCATGAATCGACCACAAAGATTATGGCTCGAAAGCACACAGCCCCAATTTTCACACAAAGTATATCCTATTTAATTGATAATTCTCACGTTTTATGGCCATATTCGTGCAGTAGAATGACTTTATGGCTAGTTAATTAAAGTATCTCAAATTTTGGTCTCCAAGTACATGATACCTGCTTGCTCATGTATTTTTAAAAATTCATTTGAAGGTACCCAAGTAGTAAAACAAGAGAGAACCACCAAGAGTTCTACAAGATTCAACTTCTTAATATGAATACCAATGCCACCAAATTTGGGCCTTATGAATGAAAAAAAATCAATAAAATTAAATATAATTTGAAGTAATGCCTTTCTTTCACATGGTGTATTACTATTGCACTAGATAGTTTCCGTGAAAATTATATATAAATTTAACAATGTCTTTATTTCGTGCGGTGTCTTGCTATATGCACTACCTAGTTTCCATGAAAAAGTATACTTATAATTGGTGCATATGTTTGTGACAGTCTATAATAAAATATTTATATCTAGTAGATTGGTGCATGTTGGCCTTTCAAGAATTGTTTATAAAATAAGCTTCGAGTATTGAAGTTATTTTCTATTTTCCAAGTGACAACAATGGTTTTTTTGAAGCAACTACGAAAAAATGGGCTCAAAATCCCACGAGCCCAATTTCCACGCAAAGTATAAAATATTTTATGGATAATGCCTAAAGTGTCATGAACTTTCAAGATTCCGACCCAGTTTCGCCGATTTTAACAAGTTTATCTCGGTTTACCAAAAATTGTGTGAATTTTGAACTGGAAATGATGGGAATCTTTGACTATCGTAACTCTAAGTCACTGACGTGTGGGTCACATGGATGGTGGGTCTAGAAAAGTCAGTGTAGGTCGGAGTGGGTGGTCGGATAATAATTGAAGAAGGGAGGGAAGCGGCGATGGGGTGATGTAGGTGGGAGATCGCAAATTTACCACCTGTATCCCTCTATTATTGCGGTGCTCCTCGAGTTCTTGTCTCTAGACTAGGGATAGAAGAGAAATTTTGCATTCTAAAAAGGTGAAGTATGTTTGAATGGACGCATGGGATATTTTAATGGATGCACGCGATGTTTGGGCGTTGTACCAAAATTTTGAGGTTGAAGCTTACACTACTCCGACACCAGGCCGCTCAGATGATGTCCACGTCTAGACCGACACGCTAGTGACAGTATGCTTTCTAGCATTCAAATGAGTTTCTAGGAATTTGCTAAAATTGTCAAACAATTCAAGGCTTTCAAAAAGATGACCAAGGTCATGACTGTAGTTTATGATAATGTCTCTATATTTGGTAGTAGTTGATCGGTGCATCTTCGCAAATCAATAAATGTTTCTGGTTCCAAATTTGAAGTATTTTTTCGAATTTTCATGTTACAACAATGTGTTCGGTTGTGAAGCAACTACATAGATGATGGCTCAAAATTCCACCGCCCCAATTTGTCACACAAAGTATAACCTATTTAATGTATAGTGCCCTGTCATGCTTCCTTGATAAATTTGTGCAATAGATTAATTTTTGGGGCTGGATGTTTGAATGGATGTGTGGGATATTTTGGCACTCTGCTGAAATTCTAAAGTTGAAGTTTCTAAGGTACACTACTTCCACTTGGGACAGCTAAGATGTTGTCCCTATCAGATAGACCCGCACGCCACTGACAGTATTCTTTCCATCAATTAATGAGACATCTGCCAAAATTCATAAACATTTATTCGCGAAAAAAATTGATGAACATTCTGGGCTTTCAAAAAAGATGACCAAGGTCACAACCATAATTTCTAGTAACGTGCCCATGTTTTGTACTCTGCTGATTGGTGCATCTTTGTCAAATCAAGCAATGTTTACAATGAGAATCAAAATTTGTAGATTTTCTTTTATTTTCCAAGTGACAACAATGCTTTTCTTGTGAAGCAACTACAAAGACTAGTAAGTTGCACGTGAGACTCAGGTTAAAGAAGTATGACATATCATCGCTATATACGATTATAATAGGTAAAGCTCAAAACATAATTATAATCTTGAGCAACATGATATCCATAAAATATCAGATGTATATATGGTTCTTGTACTTTATATCACTAGTAAGAGTGCACGTGCAATGCACGTCTTAATTAATCACATTTAATGATGACTACAAGAAGATAAGTATCACTAATTATTCATCATTTACTAAATGTCTACAAATGATGGTAGCCCTTCTGACCTTCTGCTTAGATATATCTAGTATGCAGGTTTGATAAGTACTGAAGTCAATAGCCTATCCTGAATGCTCTAGTAATGCTGAAGCTCACAATTTATGGAAGACTCAACGTTTGTTGAACCTAACCTGCATAAATTCATTCTCCGTCAACGTTTCCCTTATAGGGAAGATGAAGATAATGGCCTAATAGTCATGACAATATAAGATTAATACTCCCTCCGTTTTAAATATAATATGTTTTAGCCTTTTTTCGATACACATGTATCTAGACCCTCTTAGTGTGTACGTTCACTCACTTTGCTTTGAACCTACTAGTAAAAGTGCACGTGCAATGCACGTCTTAATTAATCACATTTAATGATGACTACAAGAAGATAAGTATCACTAATTATTCATCATTTACAAAATGTCTATAAATGATGGTAGCCTTTCTGACCTTCTGCATATCTAGTATGCAGGTTTGGTAAGTACTGAAGTCAACGGCCTATCCTGAATGCTCTAGTAATGGTGAAGCTCACAATTTATAGAAGACTCAACGTTTGTTGAACCTAACCTGCATGAATTCATTCTCTGTCAACGTTTCCCTTGTAGGGAAGTTGAAGATAATGGCCTAATAGTCATGACAATATAAGATTAATACTCTCTTCGTTTCAAATATAATATGTTTTAGCCTTTTTTGATACACATGTATCTAGACCCTCTTAGTGTGTACGTTCACTCACTTTGCTTTGAACCTACTAGTAAAAGTGCACGTGCAATGCACGTCTTAATTAATCACATTTAATGATGACTACAAGAAGATAAGTATCACTAATTATTCATCATTTACAAAATGTCTATAAATGATGGTAGCCTTTCTGACCTTCTGCATATCTAGTATGCAGGTTTGGTAAGTACTGAAGTCTATGGCCTATCCTGAATGCTCTAGTAATGGTGAAGCTCACAATTTATGGAAGACTCAACGTTTGTTGAACCTAACCTGCATGAATTCATTCTCTGTCAACGTTTCCCTTGGAGGGAAGTTGAAGATAATGGCCTAATAGTCATGACAATATAAGATTAATACTCTTTTCGTTTCAAATATAATATGTTTTAGCCTTTTTTCGATACACATGTATCTAGACCCTCTTAGTGTGTACGTTCATTCACTTTGCTTTGAACCTATACACTAAAAAAACGTGTAGATACATGCGCTTAGAAAAAGGCTAAATATATTATATTTTGGAACGGAGGGAATATTTTATATCGCATGATGTAAAGCATTCCGTGATTGTTTCCCTAGTAGTGAAGTAAAAAAATGGCATAGCAGTCAGTATTCAAGAACTTCTTATTTTATATAAGAGTAGCTCAAATAATATCGTCGGCTACCCAAAATGATGTTAGTAAGCAAAAATAACAAATGTACAGATAATCAGGTCTCTTCTTCCTCTGATCCGGCAGTATTGCAAGAAATGGAAGTGATTAACCCCGAGAGTTAACCAAACATATTGAATTTCCCAAACCTGTTCTGCAAAATGAATTGAATTATGTGCATGAGTTACAATAATAACAAGTATTTGTAATCTCTAGCCTAATACCAATGATACTTGAGGCATATTAGAAGATAATAAATATTGCTAATGAAAAAACTGTGAAGTTTATTTACCCAGCAAGTAATGGGTTATATTTTAGAATCGAGCGCGGAGAAAAACTCCAAAGTTAATTCTCAGATCATTTTGGTTTGTACACGACTTTTTTTTTCATGGCAAGGTACCTATCGATCAAGAAGACAAAAACATAACCATGATGTATGAAGAAATCGGGGGCGGGACGGAGGAATCGGGGACGTGCGGCTATGTCAGCGGCCGGCGTTGGTCATGGGCGCCGGCGCCGTGTCATCTCGCGGGGCTATGCAATTGGGAAAAAGGGCTGTTTAATGAGCGATTGCATTGTCCATTCTAACTGTTTTAGAGCTAACAACCGGTGGTCCTTGAAGCGTCAGATGATAGATAAAATGGCTGAGATCTTTTAGATCTGCCCCCTTCTGGATCTTTTTATATTGGTATAGATGTTCATTCTGACTGTTTTAGAGCTAACAACCGGTGGTCTTTGAAGCGTCAGATGATAGATAGATGGCTCAGATCTTTTGGATCTGCCCCCTTCTGGATCTTTTTATGTTGGTATAGATAAGATAAAATGAACTCCATCAAATTTTTTGACAGTCAGCTTCATTATTTTTTTAACAAGCAAAAGTGACTTGTTTGCCATGCTTAGGCCATCTCCATGGCCGGTCCCTTTCGACCACGACATATCCGAACGGTCCAAACTGACAAAACAGACCGGAAAACCTGTCCGTCAGCTGGCCCCAAACGGATAAGCGTGTCCGGGCGACCCATTCCTCGTCCAAATTTCGGCTAATTTGGGCTAGGGATGTGTCTGCTCGGACGCGTTGCGGACCGCACGTGCGTCCGTTTCTTTCCACGTGTCGGTTGACCGGCCCAGCATGTCAAAAACACATTAAATGTAAATTAAAGACTTAGACAACAACGACGGCGGTCCAAAAACCTCTGCTTTCCCCATGCCCCAGCACCTCCCTCGCCGCTCTCGTCATCATTCTCTCCCCGTCTCCGTTGCTGCGTGAGCCGACAACATCTGCCCCTGCCGCCTGTCGAGGAAGGTGACGCGGTGCTGCCGAGTGGCGAGGGAGCCATTGAGGAAGGCGAACATACAGCCGAGCAGCGAGGGAGCGCCGACCACAGCTTGAGCAAACAAGCTGACCATCTCCAAAACCGCTCCATTGTCCAGGGCTGCAAGGAAGCAGATTGGGGTTGTGCTTGGAAACTATCCGCTCCATTGTCCGGCCGGCGACACCCGAGAAGACCGTAGCTGCGTCCTTGACGTCCGGTGCCCACTGGAAGCAGATTGAGGTTGTGCTTGGAAACTATTCGCTGTACTCAAATTATGCTAGTTAACTAAAGGTTTCTCTATTAAATAAAAATGGTCTGAAGAACAGTAGACCACAAAATAGTGTCCGCTGTTGGAGGAAGATGCGCAAAGCAGGTCATAGGTTGGTGATCCTCTTACGGCATCTACATCTAATACTGCTAATCTTCATAATATGTCTAAGGTTAGTACGTCATATTTTTTGTTTCCAGAAAACAGGGCATTTTATTGTACAACTGCTACTCTTCATGTTTACATGCACTTCTACATCGTAACCCCGTAAAAACAAATCAAGTGGGCATTTCCATACATGAATATGGCTTTGTACGGATAAATCAATTTTATTTTGTAACATATATTGACTCCGATTGTTATTCAGGGAAGACAGACAAACCTCCAAAAGATAATTCAGTTTCAAAGGGAAGTTTTGCTCAGCATGTTGGATACAGTAACACAGAATATCCACAACAGCCATGTCATTTTCATAGTCATCAGATCCTGTGTAGTAGAATATATATAAGGTGTGGAATGTTGTTAGCTATGCATAGTAAGAACATGACGAAAGCAATGATGCAATACCTGTTATATCAAAATTTTGCTGTGGAACTGATGACATACCGGCTATACATATTTTCCTGTAGCCACATTAGGCTGAAAACAGTTAAACGCCCACCATCAGTCCCTTCTACAGGCGTAGAGTGGGTGACGGGGCGGAGCGGCCACCTGCCAATTCGCATTAGCTGCCGTGCAGTCAAATTTACATCTGAGCAGAGCAGCAAGCATGTTTTCAACGACTCCTCATTGGCGTGGGTGAAGAAATTCACATCTGCGCACGCAGGAGCTAGAAGTGGAGGGTCGCGGTAGCAGTGGACTGCCGGACATTCGTACGGTGGAGTCCCTTGGGAAGAGGCAGACCGGGAGGGAGGGGCACCGCCGGTCGCGACTCGCGAGGCATAGAAGGCCAGCGGCGCCGCCGGCCCTGCATGGGACAGGAAGTGGTGGGGTTACGCCGTAGAGAGGAAGCGCGCGGGCCGCGCGACCCACAGTGAGCGCGGGTTTATCCCGGCGTTGGCGCGTGCGGAGATCCGCAGGGTCCGGCGAGGGATTCTCCCGGCGGCTGCGCGTGGCGAGAGGTAGGGTTGATCAGTTTTCTTTTTTTTCGATTTATTGAGCAATGGAAGCCGAAGGTGCCGGGGTATTTTTCAGTGCGGGATGAGTAAATTGCTAAATGCACCAAATAGAACTGATTAGGCCAGGCAAGTTGTTCGATTGTGTTCTGTTAGCCTGATCGTGTGGCTGTGCTCTGTCTGCGTTGGTTGTGGGGTGTATTTAAAAAAGGTAATGTTTGCTCCTTTATAAGTAGTAGAGATGAGCAACTACAAAAATATGGCTCAAAATCCCACTGGATCAACTTTTTTAAAATTCATTTGAAGGTAACCAAATAGTAAAACAAGTGAGAACCACCAAGAGTTCTGCAAGATTCAACTTCTTGATATGAATGCTAATACCAACAAATTTGGGCCTTATGAACAAAAAAATCAAGAAAATTAAAAAGAATTTGAAGTAATGCCATTCTTTCACATGGTTTCTTACCATTGCACTAGCTAGTTTCCATGAAAACATTTAAATTTAAAATTTGATAGTTTTGAAAACAAAAACGATATGTCCTACCATGTATGAATATGCATGGCTTTCAAACCAGATGACTAAGGGCGTGGAAATATATTTGCCATAGTTTAAAATAACATGTCCATATTTAGTAGATTGGTGCATATTTGTATTTAAACATTGTTTACAACAATAGATTCCATATTTAAAGTTATTTTAAATTTTCCAGTTGATGAAAATGGTTATTGTCATGAATCGACCATAAAGATTATGGCTCGAAAACACACCGCCCCAATTTTCATAGAAAGTATATTCTATTTAATTGATAATTCTCAAGTTTTATGGCCATATTCATGCAGTAGAATGACTTTATGGCTATTTAATTAAAGTATCTCAAATTTTGGTCACCAAGAGCATGATACCTGCTTGCTCACGTATTTTTAAAAATTCATTTGAAGATACCCAAGTAATAAAACAAGAGAGAACCACCAAGAGTTCTACAAGATTCAACTTCTTGATATGAATGCTAATGCCACCAAATTTGCGCCTTATGAATGAAAAAAATCAATAAAATTAAATATAATTTGAAATAATGCCTTTCTTTCACATGGTGTATTACTATTGCACTAGATAGTTTTCGTGAAAATTAAATATAAATTGAACAGTGTCTTTATTTCGCGCGGTGTCTTGCTATATGCACTACCTAGTTTCCATGAAAAAGTATACTTATAATTGGTGCATATGTTTGTGACAGTCTATGATAAAATATTTATATCTAGTAGATTGATGCATGTTGGCCTTTCAAGCATTGTTTATAAAATAAGCTTCCAGTATTAAAGTTATTTTCTATTTTCCAAGTGACAACAATGGTTTTTTTAAGCAACTACGAAAAATTTGGCTCAAAATCTCACCAGCCCAATTTCCACACAAAGTATAAAATATTTTACGGATAATGCCTAAAGTGTCATGAACTTTCAAGATTCTGATCCAGTTTCGCCGATTTTAACAAGTTTATCTCGGTTTACCAAAAATTGTGTGAATTTTGAACCAGAAACGATGGGAATCTTTGACTACCGTAACTCTAAGTCACTGACGTGTGGATCACACGGATGGTGGGTCTAGAAAAGTCAGTGTAGGTCGGAGTGGGTGGTCGGATAATAATTAAGGAAGGAAGGGAAGCGCCGATGGGGTGATGCAGGTGGGAGATCGCAAATTTACCACCTGTATCCCTCTATTATTGCGGTGTTCCTCGAGTTCTTGTCTCTGGACCAGGGATAGAAGAGGAATTTTGCATTTTAAAAAGGTGAAATATGTTTGAATGGATGCATGGGATATTTTAATGGATACACGCGATGTTTGGGCGTTGTACCAAAATTTTGGGGTTGAAGCTTACGCTACTTCGACACGAGGCCGCTCAGATGATGTCCACGTCTAGACCGCTAGTGACAGTATGCTTTCTAGCATTCAAATGAGTTCCTAGGAATTTTCTAAAATTGTCATACAATTCAACGCTTTCAAAAAGATGACCAGGTCATGGCTGTAGTTTATGATAATGTGTCTATATTTGGTAGTAGTTGATCGGTGCATCTTGGCAAATCAATAAATGTTTCTGGTTCCAAATTTGAAGTATTTTTTCGAATTTCTATGTTACAACAATGTGTTCGGTTGTGAAGCAACTACATAGATGATGGCTCAAAATTCCACCACCCCAATTTGTCACACAAAGTATAACCTATTTAATGTATAATGCCCTGTCATGCTTCCTGATAAATTTGTGCAATAGATTACTTTTTGGGGCTGGATGTTTGAATGGATGTGTGGGATATTTTGGCACTCTGCTGAAATTCTAAAGTTGAAGCTTCTAACGTACGCTACTTCTACTTGGGACAGTTAAGATGTTGTCCCTATCAGATAGACCCACACGTCACTGACAGTATTCTTTCCATCAATTAATGAGACATCTGCCAAAATTCATTAGCATTTACTCGCGAAAAAAATTGATGAACATTCTGGCCTTTAAAAAAGATGACCAAGGTCAAAACCATAGTTTCTAATAATGTGCCCATGTTTTGTACTATGCTGATTGGTGCATCTTTGTCAAATCAAGCAATGTTTACAACGAGAATCAAAATTTGTAGATTTTTTATTTATTTTCCAAGTGACAACAATGTTTTTCTTGTGAAGCAACTACAAAGACTAGTAAGTTGCACGTGAGACTCAGATTAAAGAAGTATGACATACCATCACTATATACAATTATAATAGGGAAAGCTCAAAACATAATTATAATCTGAGCAACATGATATCCATAAAATATCGGGTGTATATATGGTTCTTGTACTTTATATCACTAGTAAAAGTGCACGTGCAATACACGTCTTAATTAATCACATTTAATGATGACTACAAGAAGATAAGTATCACTAATTATTTATCATTTACTAAATGTCTACAAATGATGGTAGCCCTTCTGACCTTCTGCTCAGATATATCTAGTATGCAGGTTTGATAAGTACCAAAGTCAATGGTCTATCCTGAATGCTCTAGTAATGTTGAAGCTCACAATTTATGGAAGACTCAACGTTGTTGAACCTAACTTGCATGAATTCATTCTCTGTCAACGTTTCCCTTGTAGGGAAGCTGAAGATAATGGCCTAATAGTTATGATAATATAAGATTAATACTCCCTCCGTTTTAAATATAATATGTTTTAGCCTTTTTCGATACATATGTATCTAGACCCTCTTAGTGTGTACGTTCACTCACTTTGCTTTGAAACTACTAGTAAAAGTGCACGTGCAATGCACGTCTTAATTAATCATATTTAATGATGACTACATGTCGTGGTGGTGTCACGGCAGATGCTATGGATAGGATGAAGGTGGGGACTAATATACGCTAGGGGAATCCAGGGAGGGATAATAGATTGATTCTCTACGCAGAAACTCCTCGAGCTGTATTGACAAGAGGAGGAAGAAGAAACTCTCTTACTCTTGCCTATTAACTAGCCCAAGAACCCTAGACCCACAAGTGTATTCCTTGCTATGTATCTGAAAAGACCCAACCTCCGAAAATCTAACCCCCTTACCAGAACCCCAACCCCCCTTATATAGAGGTGGTTCGGTCCTGTCCTAGGGCATACGTGGAGGCATATTCCCAGAATATGCCTCCTCCTAGAGTGGTAACCCGGCAAGCATGCTTTTCCCCCGCGTCACTCTTGCTTTAACGATGTTGCCTCTGTGGCGCCTGCGTCAGCCGACGTGAGCATCGTCACCCTTGTCGGCCACGATCCGGTGGTCCTGCCCTTGCTTTATTCGCTCATCCAGTACGCACCGGACCTTCTTTTTGACCAGAGAGATTCCTTCCTTCTCCTAGAAGCCAAACGAGGATCCGGATCACAGTTGATCCGGCCACACCTGTTCCTGCATATGAGCTAGACAAGTGTCTCCGACTCACTCCTTGAGTCGGATGAGACAATGTTAGACGACCCCCTGGTCCGGGTTACTCCGTGATCCGGCCTGCCTTGAGGTGACTCGGCCAACATCCGCTTTGACCTTACCGACCCTCGGTTAACTCGGCCCTTATACCCCGGAGTGACCCTACCCAGGGTTATTCCCCCAACATTAGTCCCCGAAGCTGGTGCGGCCTCGGCGGCCTTGGTCGCTAAGGCCACATCAGGTTCATTCGTATCTAACCTTCGGATGTTTATTTCCGGGTTAACTTTTTGTCTCGGAGTATATGGATTTACGTTCCCTTTGCACAGTTCAAGTTTTCACTCGCCGGCCGGGTTACCTTCGTGTCTCGGATCTGGGCCTTGCTTCCTTCTCTCGTACGCAAACCCACGTAACGATTAATCATTACGTTGCCTTATTTTAAGGGCCTGAGCAGTAACCGCCGCAGTAAATGTCAGTGATTACTGTGCGGGGGTTACGTCACGTCTGTCTCCTCGTTTACCGCAACTGTACGTCAGGATCACATTTACTCTGCGCCCCCCTGTGTGGCTTCTCTCTGATTGGTCAACGCTGGCGATACACGGCCACACTGTGTGGTTTTCCAGCACAGCACGATCCCACTCGTTGATGACTGGGGGCGGTTAAATAGGGAAGGGGCACTCTCCTTAGAACTTTTCCATCTCCGCACCCCCTCGCCCGTTCCTCTTCTTCTTCCTCGCAACCGCGCCGCCGCCAGTGCCCGTTGCAGCAGCGCCGCCGCACTTTCTTCGTTTCTCCGCACCGCAATCACCGCTACGCCTCTGTTTAGCCACGGGTCCTCGTCAGTCTAGACCGCAGAGCCCCGCCGCCGCCAGCTCCAGCGAGGACATCGGAATTGAGATGACGGAGGAGGAGCTCATCATCGTTGAACAGGAGATGGAGGAGGACGCCGGCGCGGCGGACCGCGGCGCGTGGGCCGGCTCCTGGGTCTGCGAGGACGACATCGCCTGGCTCTACCGGACCCGGCGCATTCCCGCCAGCGTCGCCGCTCGTCTCCCCTCCTCGGAGTTGGCCCCCTCACCCAATCCAGGTGAATTTGTTGTTTTCTTATCCCATTTCCAATGAGGATTTGGGCTTCCAGTGAGTGATTTCTTCCGGGACTGGATCCGTACCTATCACCTGCAACCACATCATCTCCCGGCGAACGCCATCACCTCTCTGTCCGCTTTCGTTTCTTTGATCGAGGGCTACACCGGGCTATGGCCTACGAAGGAGCTGTGGATCCGGTTCTTTGGCCTCCGCCGCAACGTCGTCCCCAACATCCACGTCGAGTCGGAGGACAAGCAGCTAACTTAGTTCGGAGCTGCCTCGATCTCGCCGCGGAGGTATTCAATCTTTCCCCGGGTCATCGGGCTTGACTCCTGCAAAGGGTGGGCCTGGACCTTCTTCTATGTCCGGAACGAAGGCACGAAAGATTTGATCCGGTTGCTGCCCTACGCTCCGGGTCCCCCTGACACGGATTTCTGGGAGGAGGTTGCCAGGAAACCTACAGTCCTGGCCAACCAAGTGAACAAAAGGTTTGCGGAGCTGAAGAAGCTCGGATTGCGCAACGAGGATGCCATGATCACATTCGTGCGCAACCGAATCTCTCCCCTTCAGCGGCGCACTCACAAGTTGTGCCATATGAGCTTTAGTCGCGACCCCAACCGAACCTCCTCATTCGAGTTGAGCAATACGGAGATCTTCCGCTGGGTCAAGGCTCTTTTCACCACCCATAAGGACTTCTCCGCCGAATGGACGTGGGGAATCGAGCATTACTGCCGTGACAGGCTCCCTCCCGCGGTAAGCTTCGCGGGGTAAACTTGTTTCGGATCAATTTCATGTAGGCTCTTATCACATTCTTGACTTTGCTGCTTGTGCTTCTTTCTCAGCTGTTTCTCCAGCAAACCCTCGAGGATGGCCCGGATCCGACCCTTAAGTGGGCCTCGGACCGAGAAATTCCGGATGAGGAGGAGCCGGATCAGGAGATGTTCCTCCCCACGCCCGATGCCACCAGACGACCCAGCGGTAAATTCTCTTCTCTTAGAGATTGGCCCGACGATGAGGATGACTCGGATATCGATGTGATTGAACCCGTTGAGGCTGTCCCTCTTTCTTTTGCCTACCCGGCATCAGCTAACCCCGGTGGGCACATCCACGAGGATCCTCCCCTTGCCACGGGCGAGCCTGTTCCGGTGGCATCAAAGAAGAAGCGCGGATCCGCGTCGAGTTCTTCTTCCGAACCTCCTTAGCCTTCCAAAAGGCAAAAGAAGGCCGGAGACAAGACTGCCTCCAAACGGGTAGGCAAAGCCCCGGCAAGGAGGGCCCGGAAACCTAAGGAGGCCGAGACCTCGGATGCGTAAGTTCTTTTTTCACTGCGCAACACATTTCTCCCTGCTTCGGGGTAATTTCACTCCTGACATTATTTTCTCTTGCAGGGCTCCTGTGGAGGTCCCTCAGAGCGGATCGAGCATCTCCTCTCCTCTTCGCTCCAGTCCTTCCCCTCCCCGTGACGACAAGTCACGCCCGCTGAGCCCTATTCCGGAGGGCTCTGCGGCCGCTCCGGGTTCCGCAGTACCTCCTTCAGAGGGACGCGACCTCGGATCGGGAGGGGTCGGATCGGCCGAGGCAACAGCGTCCGGCACTTCGGCATTGCCGCAACCAGCAACAATTAAGTCTACCGCAACTCCAGCACCAGCAGCAGCTCCAGCACCAGCCACCGAACCAGCGCCTGTCCCGGTTCCGAAGAAACCAACAGCAGCTCCAGCGCCAGCCACCAAAGCTCCTGCGCCAAGTTCATCTGCCTTGTCCGAGTCATCTTAGGCTCGGCGAGGACCTACTCCAGCGGTTTCCAAGGGCAAATCCACTGTGGTCACTTCCTCCCAGCAGGCCAAAGGCAAGTCCACCTCCGTCAAGGCTGGGCAGCGGACCTTGTCTTCGATGCTTCCAAAGAAGTCACCAGCAGCGACGGATCCTCCCGCCGAGCCAGCTGATTCGCAGCAGATGGTTCTTCACACTAGCCCGGCTCTTGCCCTGATTGAAAGGAAAGAAGCTCACGCCAAGGGCTTGGTGGCACCTCACATGCCCACTGGCGAACGGTATCCTCCGAGCCTCATCGAGTTTGTCATGAACTGGAATAAGGCGGAGTTCGTCTACAACGACGATCTCCCGGAAAAGTTCGGCCCAGCTGAATTTTCCGCTCAGATGAATACCGCCGCCAAGGCCATTAACCTCGCTAGGCGTATGATGGAGGTACGTCGTTTCTTCTTTACATGCTGTAGATAATAACCATTAGTCCCCGAGCCTCCGGCGGAGTAACTTGTTATTCGGCTGGATGCTCCTTAGAAGATCAACGTAGCTGCATGTAAACTTCAAATATGCACACACCTAGAGCCGGGTTAAGTTCCGCTTGGCCCGGATCTCATATACTTCGAATATGCACACACCTAGAGCCGGGTTAAGTTCCGCTTGGCCCGGATCTTGTACACTTCGAATATGCACACACCTAGAGCCGGGTTAAGTTCCACTTGGCCCGGATTTTGTACACTTCGAATATGCACACACCTAGAGCCGGGTTAAGTTCCACTTGGCCCGGATCTTGTACACTTCGAATATGCACACACCTAGAGCCGGGTTAAGTTCCGCTTGGCCCGGATCTTGTACACTTCGAATATGCACACACCTAGAGCCGGGTTAAGTTCCGCTTGGCCCGGATCTTGTACACTTTGAATATGCACACACTTAGAGCCGGGTTAAGTTCCGCTTGGCCCGGATCTCGTACACTTCGAATATGCACCGAACTAACTTTACACGCCTGTGCCTTTGTCAGGTAACTACCAACCGTCGGAGCGCCGAGTTTTAGCGCCTGCTTGATACCCATAAGACCTTGCGCGCAAAACACGTTGCCCTTGGCGCGGAGCATGAAAAGAGGGGTAATTTCCTCTCTTGACACCTCACCTTTTCGTTTGTTTCTGCCGGACTAACCCCCTTATTCGGTTTTTTGCAGCTGGGGTGGAGGCTAAAAACAAGATTATGCGGAAAAACTTGGAGGAAATCCGAGGTATGTCCTCTTTCGGCCAACGTCGCTGTGTTTTCCATTCTTTCTTTTTCTTGGCTCGGCAAACATTCACTCCTCGGCTTTGTCGGGTCAACACACTATTTCAGCATCGCTTGAGGATAGTGTGCCCGTGCCTGATATGATGCTGCATTTTCTCAAACAAGCAGGACAGCATCAAGCCGAGCTGAAGAAGAAGGACGATGAGCTCGCCCTCCTCCGGACCAAGGACGGCGAGATAGCCAAAATCAAGGCCGAGATGGAGAAGATGAAGGCCCAACACAAAACCGAGCTCCAGAAAGTTGGCCAGAACTTCACCGAGGAGCGTGAGCTCTTTACCCTTCAGATCTCCAAGGACCAGGATCTGCTCAAGGAATCCGAAGTCCGGCTTGGGTTGGCGCTTGCCGAGCTTGAACACCTTCGCCAGAGACACGATAGTTGTATCAAGGAGTTGACCCGGATCCATCACCATATCTCACATAAGTTTCTTCTCCTTGCCCGACGCAGTTTTCCGGGTTAGCTCATATGCCTTTGCTTCAACATCCTCCCTTTCCTTATTTTCAGATAACTTTCTGGAGGGTACTGCTATTTCCAGTGTTGCCGTTGCCAAATTTCGCCAAGAGAGGGGTACTCCCATCGCTCCTGACGGTGAGAGCATCCCCTTAGCCCTGGAGGACCTGTTGGTTAGCGTGTCAGCCCGGGTGGAAACTATCAAGAACTATGGAAAAGATCTCCTCGACGTTGTGGTCCGGATCTTCAACGCATTCTGGCCAAGCGAGGACGCTCCGGAAAGGATCACACTTCTTGCGGAAAAGCTAATGGAGATTGAGACTCAACTTGACCTCTGGAGGGAATCCGCCGGGCGTGCCGCGGCGGATACCCTTCTCCATCATATCCTTTCATGGTACAAGAAAATTGATCTGAGCCTCCTCACCCGTGGGCGCACCGGATCCAAATGGACCGATGATCCGGAGTGGGTAGCTCGGCGCCAGGCTTGCGCCTACAGCCTCATCGAATATTCTCCAGTCCATGACTGGGTTGAGGGGCCGAGCTTTCTGGAATCTGGCGAGGAGGAACAAATGGAGAACGTGGAGGATGGGTCGGGCGATGATGGAGAAGATGCTGCTTCAGATATTGAAGACAGTGATGATGACGCCGATTTTCCTCCTCCTGCCGTTCCTTAGTTGAAAAAACTTGAAAATTTATCAGATCCCCGGTATGCCGGGTGCAATTGTATGCTGAATACATAATATTTTGCTACTATGCTTGTATGCCGGATTAACTTGGGCGTAGTCCCCGAGTTTCATTTTCTTGTTCGTCCAATTCTCCGGCTCGATCCGTGTCTACCTTGATTCGGTTTTACGACTTACGAACCCGAGCCTCGAGAATCGTTTTAACAATACTAAGAAACTTTGAGGCTTGGCTCCAAATAATTCAACATAATAGCTTGAAAGTAAATACGGGGTTAGTCGAAAAAAACGTTAGCTGGAATATGATCGTTTCCTTAGTAGTTTTTCATGTGCTACGCAATTCTAAACTTGTTCCCTTGCTTGCCATAAAGCCAATTCTTGTTGGACAACAGCAAGTCGAAGGGTTGGGTTTTTGGTGCTCACATATTACTAATCCGGGTTAAGCGAAACGAGTCATTCCAGCTAACGCATAAAAAGTAACAACAATCATTTATTAAGGCAGTCCCCGAGTTACTGCTCGAGGCTCCGCTATTTCATTGATAAGCTCATTGCCGACATACATACCGACATATGAGGATGACTCGGGTACATACACTCTTTGGCTAAGTGTAGAAGGGACGAAGTAGTGCTACATTCCACGGTCGCTTGGATTCCTCTCCGGACCTGTCCGCCTTGTTCTTTTCCTGTGGCTTTGCATCTATGAGATAGTAAGAGTCATTGTGCAATGCTTTGCTCACAATAAATGGTCCTTCCCATGGGGGGATAATTTATGCATGCCAGTGGTACGCTGTACCAACCGGAGCACCAGATCGCCTTCCCGGAAGACTCGGGGGCACACTTTCCGGCTATGATAGCGTCGGAGGTTTTGCTGATATATGGCGGATCTGGACAGTGCCAGTTCTCTCGCTTCTTCCAGCAGATCAACATCATTTTGTCGGGCTTCTTGCACTTCGGCTTCTGTGTATTGGGTGACCCTAGGCGAATCATGCTCTATGTCGGCTGGTAATACAGCTTCTGCCCCATATACCAGAAAAAACGGCGTGTAGCCTGTTGATCGATTCGGAGTTGTTCTTAAACTCCACAATACCGCTGGTAATTCTTCTATCCAGCACCCCGCTGATCTTTGCAGCGGCTCAATGAGCCGGGGTTTGATCCCGGATAGCACTAATCCGTTGGATCTTTCCACTTGTCCGTTCGATGCGGGGTGGGCTACCGAGGCTACGTCGAGTCGGATTTTCTTGTCTCGGCAAAAGCGCGCAAATGCTCCTTCCGTGAATTCGTTCCATTGTCAGTTATAATGCTGTGTGGATAACCGTATCTCAAGATGATGTCTTTGAGAAATGTCACGGCCGTAGCTCTGTCACATTTTCTTATAGGCTTCACTTCGATCCATTTTGTAAACTTGTCCACCATGACCAGAATGTGTGTCATGTTCCCTTTTGCTGGTTTGAACGAACCAACCATATCCAAGCACCACACAGCAAATGGCCATGTAATTGGTATGGTCTTGAGTTCCGACATAGGCATATGTGTCTTGGCGGCGTACCTTTGGCAACCATTGCATTTTCTCACCAGATCTTCTGATTGCTCCAAAGCGCTTGGCCAGTAAAATCCATGCCGGAATGCCTTTGCCACTAAGGCTCGGGATGAGGCGTGATGCCTGCATTCTCCTTGGTGTATATCTCAGAGGATGCCAAGTCCTTCTTCCGGATCAACACACCGCTGGAGGATACTGGTTACATTCCGTATGTACAGCTCGGAATTGATGATTGTGTAAGCTTTGGCTCTCCTCTGAGTTTGCCTGGCCAACACTTCCTCAGTGGATAACGTTCCATCTTTCAAGAACTGGTATATAGGCAGTGCCCAAGTTGGTACTGCTCGCGCAGGGAACATCTCCTCATCAATTTCCATCCGATCCACCGGCATAACTTCAGCCGGATCACGCTGAACAGTCCCCGGGTCTGGCGAGGTAGTCCCCGGGGTTGCCGAGGTAGTGCCCGGGTTCGGCGTACTACCTCCCATGTCAATGTCCATGGGCTCGGCTCCGGGTTCCGCGTTTTCTGGGACATAAATTGAGTCGGTTCTTGGGGACGGCCTGATAGATGGCTTTCTGAGGTGCTCCAATGCAACACCCGGTGGAATTGCCTGTCGGGTCGAGCCGAGCTTCGACAGCATGTCGGCATCTTCGTTTTCCACCCGAGGTACATGATGAAATTCACATCCCTCAAAGTAACCCGAGATTTTCTGCACATGAAATCTGTATAGTGCCATGTTTGGATCCAGGGCGTCCCACACTCCGGAGACTTGCTGTATTACTAGATCCGAGTCGCCAAAGCAGATTATCCGACGTATACCAATTTCCTTTGCCACTTTGAGACCATGCACAAGAGCCTCGTATTCTGCGACATTGTTCGATGCCGCGAAATGGATCTGCAATACGTACTTGAGCTGATCCTTCTTTGGCGAGGTCAGCACAACCCCGGCACCTAATCCGGTTTTGGTCTTCGATCCGTCAAAATGGATCCTCCAATAGTTCGGATCCGGTGGCGGTGGTTCATATTGTACCTCGGCCCAATCCACGAAAAAGTCCGCTACAGCCTGGGACTTGATCGCTTCTCTTCTGTCGTACTGGGGCGCATATGGTGCTAGCTCAATTGCCCATTTCGCAATTTTGCCGCTCGCATCTTTGTTACCCATTATCTCGGATATGGGGGCTTCACATATCACTTTGATGGGATGCTCCTCAAAGTAGTGTTTTAGCTTCTTTGCCGCCATATAAACTCCGTATGCCACCTTGTGAAAATGCGGGTAGTTCTGTTTCGAGGCAGACAATACCTAGCTCAAGTAATACACCGGTCTCTGCACCGACTTACCTTCTTCATCTCGTTCCACTACAATCACTGCACTTACAACTCGGTTGGTTGCGGCTATGTAGAGCAACATTGGCTCCTTCGACAGCGGAGAAGCTAACACTGGTGCAGTGGCCAACATCTTTTTCAAGTGGGCAAAAGCTTCATCGGCCTACGGCGTCCAAACGAATTTATCTGATTTTTTCATGAGTTGATAGAGAGGCTGTGCCTTTTCCCCTAGCCGACATACAAACCGACTCAACGACGCCAGGCATCCAGTGAACTTCTGGACGTCATTGAGAAACTTCGGCAGCTCCATTCGTTCGATGGCTCGGATCTTAGTTGGATTGACCTCGATACCTCGGCTGGAGACGAGAAATCCGAGTAATTTCCCAGCCGGGACACCGAAGGTACATTTCTCCGGGTTAAGCTTCATTCGGAATCTCCTCAAGTTCGCGAATGTTTGCCTTATGTCGTCAAGGAGCGTTGCGCTTTCCTTGGTCTTGATAACCACATCATCCACGTAGACTTGTACATTTTGACCTATTTGATCGTGCAAACATTTTTGCATACACCTTTGGTACGTTGATCCTGCGTTTCGTAAACCAAATGGCATAGTGCGATAGCAATAAGCCCCGTATGGGGTAATAAAGGAAGTTTTTATTTGATCATCCGGGTTCAGGGGTATCTGGTGGAAACCAGAATAGGCGTCAATAAACGACAACAGTTCACATCCCGCGGTAGAGTCGATGACCTGATCTATCCTTGGCAGCGGAAATGGATCCTTCGGACACGCCTTGTTCAGGTTCGTGTAATCGATACACATACGCCAAACCACTGCCACATTCGGATCATCCTTCTTCTTTTCTACCAGCACCGGATTAGAGAGCCAATCCGGATATAGCACTTCCATGATAAATCCTGCTGCTAGCAACCGAGCTATCTCGTCACCAATGACCTTTCTCCTATCCTCGGCGAAGCGTCGGAGAGGCTGCTTCACCGGCCTTGCTCTGGGTCTCACGTTCAAAGAGTGCTCGGCCAACTCCCTCGGAACACCTTGCAAGTCCTGTGTGGACCAAGCAAAAATATCCCGATTCTCACGGAGGAAGTTGACGAGCTCGCTTTCCTATTTGTTAGTTAACCCGGCCCCAATTGTCACGGTACGCCCCGGAAACATGTTATCCACCGGGATCTTCTTGGTGTCCTTCGCGGCTTGAAATGAAACGCTTCCATGCGGGTTGCTTAACACCGGCATATACTGCTGCGCGGACTGAGCTAATGCCGCCACCTCTTGGATTTTTCTTTTCTCTTGGGCAATTACGAGTGATTCGGCTAGGTTAGACCCGGCTGAGGCGCACTCAATAGAACGTCGGAAATCCCCAGCAATAGTAATTGCCCCAGTTGGCCCGGGCAACTTCATCTTCAGATAACCAACGTGGCAACTTGCCATGAATTTGCTCAGTGCTGGTCTCCGGAGTAATGCATGATACGCGCTTTCCAGGTTTACCACCTCGAACTCCAGATTTTCGGTTCGGCAGTTATCCCTCGTACCGAATAGCACGTCGACCCGGACTTTGCCTATGGGTTCGCAGGATATGCCGGGCACGATACCGTGAAAAGTTGTTCTCGTAGCCTGGAGCATGTTCTCCGAGATGCCCAACTTGCACATCGTATCCGCATACATGATCTTAATGCTACTGCCATTGTCGATCAGTACCTTGGAGAATCTTACATTAATATTTGGTCCAATGAACGTCAGATCTAACACCAGTGCATACGAGCCCGGACTTGGCATAAGCTTGGGATGATCTTTGACTCTCCAGGTAATTTCCTGGTCCGACCAAGGCATATACCTTGTCACTGCAGGCATAACCGCGTTAACCTCCATATGTCGGCGCTGCAAGCTTTTCCTATCCGTTTCCTCTGTTGTGAACACACAATAGCTCTGGTGATGTTCCCTATACTCATTCCTTCCCTCATTTCCGGAATACCTCTGATCCGGTTGTTGCTGGTTTTCTACCTGATGCACTGCATCCCTTCTCTCACTGTTGTCATACCTCGGCGAAGGAGGAGGCAATATCAGTTGATGCGTGTTTGCTCCGGAGAGTAATTGCTGCCGGGGTAACTCCTGCCGAGGTTGATCATTCCGGGGTGCTTGAGCATTCCCCGAACCACCTTGTTCTATCTTGCGCATCCACTCACATTGTCTCGTCGTGTGACCCGCTGGGCTGTTCGGATTTGGCGTGTGAAACTTGCACGGCTGGTCCAACATTGACTCGTAGGTATACCTCGGACGATCCTTCTTTTCTTGCCATTGCTTCTTCTGCTCCGGAGTCCACATTTTCTTGCCATCGTTTCGAGGAGTCCATTGCCCTCCCGTTCTCTGGCGTTGGTTGCTCCCTGCCCCGGGCTGATCTTGATTCACGGCCGCAACTTGTTGCGAACCATACCTATGGTCCGGTCTATCGTCTCTCCTTTTTCCCCTGTAATTGTTCCTCCGGGATGACCTGGATCCGTCCCTCGGATAGTACTCCTCATTTGACTCGTTCGACGCGATCCTGGGTTGAGTCGGATCTCCCAAAGCATAAGAATCCGCGATCCGGATCATTTCTGCCAATGTGACTGGCATTTTCCTTTGCAATTTCATCCACAACTCGCTGCCATATCTGCATCCTTGTGCGAACCATGCTATAGCCTGTGACTCTATGACTCCCTCACATGAGTTTCTCACGGTACACCACCGGGTCAAGAATTCACGGTCCGTTTCGTTAGATCTCTGCTTGCACATTGCCAGGGTCTGCGGTCTATTCGGTCTCTAGTATGTACTTGAGAAGTTGCTGATAAACATTTCTTCAAAGTCTATCCAGCAATTGATGCTTCCAGGTGGCAAATTGTTCAGCCACACCCTAACCAGACCTTCCAACATTTGGGGTACATATCGTACAGCACATCTCAAGTTGCCAGTCGCAATTTTCACAACTGTTGCGTAGTTTATCATCCAATCCTCCGGCTTTGTACTGCCGTCATACGTCTTTGTGCCCCTGGGTAACTGGAAATTGGGTACTGGCGGTTCCTTCATGATCCGGGGCCCAAAGCATGTTGGACCCGGAGGACCTTGACATTCGATTTGTTCCGACCTATACAGGCGATCTAGTTTCAATCTTGCGTCATCCGACATCAAATCTTTGTTTCCCAATCTCGACCCTATCACATGATAGTCCGGTCTTGCGTATCCCGCATTCATCATCTCCGAGTCTCCATCATTGTATCGGTCTTGCTCTCGTTGTGCTCCTCTCTGTTGCATACCACGGCCGGCACTTTGCTCTTGCCTTGGTGCGTTCCGCTGCTGCGGTTGACCCGCTCCTACCGGGGTTCGCTGTCCGGCATTGCCGTTGGCAGCATTCTCTTGACCGACATTGCCTTGGTCGTGGTTACCTCGGCTCATGCTTCGTCGATCGTCGTTTTTCCGCATCTCCTTTCCCTTTCCCGCACACGTTGGGTCGTACGGAACGATCTGCTTGTTCCGTCTGGCCGAGGTTACTACCTCTTCTCTTCTAGGGCCACCATGAGGCGATGATGCGGCTCTAGCGGATTTCTTCGGGTTACCTACCACCGAATGGACGATCTTAGAAGCTCCGACTCTCTCCGGGTTACCTCTCAACAGCTCCTCATTCTGCCTGTTCGCTATCCGAACCAGCTCGTTAACCCGGTCTTGCTGTCTTTGGCGGGCTTCACCCATCAGACCCTCTAGCTCGGATGCCGCGGCATCTGCTGCTCTGAGGTTCTTCGCCGGGGTACTATACTTCGGCAACCCCACAGACAGATAGTTTTCCGACCCTTCTGGTCCCTCATCACCTTCTCTGTTCATCTCGCTTATGAGATATTTCCCTTTTATCCTCACTGCATCAACCTTGTTCGCTTTCGCATATTCGCGCAGCGTCATGTTCAACGACTGCTGAGCCGCTGCTATTTTCTTTGCGCCCTCCAGTATCTTTCGCCGGGTATCCTCTAGCTCGGCCTGTGCCTGAGCTGGATCTACCAGTGTTGTCACCGGGTTAGCCAAGCTATCCATAGCTTCCCTCAGCACGTTCTCAGGCCTCTCCAGCGGAGGACCCCTAGCTTTCCTCGGTGCCTTGGGTGTTACCTCCGGGTTTGGCGTTGGATCCTTGCTCACGCCCGCGCCTGGCGCGGTCATCATCACCTCTGCCTGGTCCGGGGAGCGGGCGATACGCGCCCTGCGAGCCACGGTGAGGGGTGGTTCCCCCGCATCTACGACGCGACGCGGATGAACGCAAGACACGTCCATGGCAACATAGACCCTGTGCGCGCCGAGCTTGATGAAGACGCCGTTGCGCGGAAGGGGGCGCGTGCCGAAGCAACCAACGTTGTCGCTGACGTAGTCCAGCGCATCGAAGCGCTGAACGAGCCCGGAGACGATATGTTCGCCGGTCCGATGAAATTTCCCGTCCGGATCTTCACCCCTGCTAGCGCCGCTAGCCCCACGGTGGGCGCCAACTGTCGTGGTGGTGTCACAGCAGATGCCATGGATAGGCTGAAGGTGGGGACTAATATGCGCTAGGGGAATCCAGGGAGGGATAGTAGAGTGATTCTCTACGCAGAAACTTCGTATTGATGTTCAGTCTCCAAGATTACAAGTGCTCCTCGAGCTGTATTGACAAGAGGAGGAAGACGAAACTCTCTTACTCTTGCCTATCAACTAGCCCAAGAACCCTAGACCCACAAGTGTATTCCTTGCTATGTATCTGAAAAGACCCAACCTCCGAAAATCTAACCCTCTTACCAGAACCCCAACCCCCCCTTATATAGAGGTGGTTCGGTCCTGGCCTAGGGCATACGTGGAGGCATATTTCCAGAATATGCCTCCTCCCAAAGTGGTAACCCGACAAGGATGCTTTTCCCCCGCGTCACTCTTGCTTTAACGACGTTGCCTCTGCGGCGCCTGCGTCAGCCGACGTGAGCATCGTCACCCTTGTCAGCCACGATCCAGTGGTCCTGCCATTGCTTTATTCGCTCATCCAGTACGCACCGGACCTTCTTTTTTACCAGAGAGATTCCTTCCTTCTCCTAGAAGCCAAACGAGGATCCGGATCACAGTTGATCCGGCCACACCTGTTCCTGCATATGAGCTAGACAAGTGTCTCCGACTCACTCCTTGAGTCGGATGAGACAATGTTAGACGACCCCCTGGTCCGGGTTACTCCGTGATCCGGCCTGCCTTGAGGTGACTCGGCCAGCATTCGCTTTGACCTTACCGACCCTCGGCTAACTCGGCCCTTATACCCCGGAGTGACCCTACCCGGGGTTATCCCCCCAACACTACAAGAAGATAAGTATCACTAATTATTCATCATTTACTAAATGTCTACAAATGATGGTAGACCTTCTGACCTTCTGCTCAGATATATCTAGTATGCAGGTTTGACCAGTACTGAAGTCAATGGCCTATCCTGAATGCTCTAGTAATGCTGAAGCTCACAATTTATGGAAGACTCAACGTTTTGTTGCACCTAACCTGCATGAATTCATTCTCTGTCAACGTTCCCGTGTAGGGAAGCTGAAGATAATGGCCTAATAGTCATGACAATATACGATTAATACTCCCTCCGTTTCAAATATAATATGTTTTAGTCTTTTTTAATACACATATTTCTAGACCCTCTTAGTGTGTATGTTCACTCACTTTGCTTTGAACCTATACACTAAAAAAACGTGTAGATACATGCGCTTAGAAAAAGGCTAAATATATTATATTTTGGAATGGAGAAAATATTTTATATCGCATGATGTAAAGCATTCCGTGATTGTTTCCCTAGTAGTGAAGCTAAAAAAATGGCATAGCAGTCAGTATTCAAGCACTTCTTATTTTATATAAGAGTAGCTCAAATAATGTCGTCGGCTACCCAAAATGATGTTAGTAAGCAAAAATAACAAATGTGAATATAATCAGGTCTCTTCTTCCTCTGATCCGGCAGTATTGCAAGAAATGAAAGTGATTAACCCCCAGAGTTAACCAAACATATTGAATTTCCCAAACCTGTTCTGCAAAATGAATTGAATTATGTGCATGAGTTACTATTCGATCAATGATACTTGAGGCATATTAGAAGATAATAAATATTGCTAATGAAAAAACTGTGAAGTTTATTTACCCAGCAAGTAATGGGTTATATTTTAGAATCGAGCGCGGAGAAAAACTCCAAAGTTAATTCTTAGATCATTTTGGTTTGTAAACGACTTTTTTTTTCATGTCAAGGTACCTATCGATCAAGAAGACAAAAACATAACCATGATATATGAAGAAATCAGGGGCGGGACGGAGGAATCGGGGACGTGCGGCTATGTCAGCGGCAGGCGTTGGTAATGGGCGCCAGCGCCGTGTCATTTCGGGGGGCTATGCAATTGGGAAAAAGGGCTGTTTAATGAGCGATTGCATTATCCATTCTAACTGTTTTAGAGCTAACAACCGGTGGTCCTTGAAGCGTCAGATGATAGATAAAATGGCTGAGATGTTTTAGATCTGCCCCCTTCTGGATCTTTTTATGTTGGTATAGATGTTCATTCTGACTGTTTTAGAGCTAACAACCGGTGGTCTTTGAAGAGTCAGATGATAGATAGATGGCTGAGATCTTTTGGATCTGCCCCCTTCTGGATCTTTTTATGTTGGTATAGATATAGATAAAATGAACTCCATCAAATTTTTTGACAGACAGTTTCATTATTTTTTTAACAAGCAAAAGTGACTTGTTTGCCATGCTTAGGCCATCTCCATGGCCGGTCCCTTTCGACCACGACATGTCCGAACGGTCCAAACTGACAAAACAGACCGGAAAATCTGTCCATCAGCTGGCCCCAAACGGATAAGCGTGTCCGGGCCGATCCATTCCTCGTCTAAATTTAGGCTAATTGGGGCTAGGGATGTGTCTGCTCGGGCACGTTGCGGACCGCACGCGCGTCCGTTTCTATCCGCGTGTCGGTTGACCGGTCCGGCATGTCAAAAACACATTAAATGTAAATTAAAGACTTAGACAACTACGACGGCGGTCCAAAAACCTCTGCTTTCCCCATGCCCCAGCACCTCCCTCGCCGTTCTCATCATCATTCTCTCCCTGTCCCCGTTGCTGCGTGAGCCGACAACATCTGCCCCCGCCGCCTGTCGAGGAAGGTGACGCGGTGCTGCCGAGTGGCGAGGGAGCCATTGAGGAAGGCGAACATACAGCCGAGCAGCGAGGGAGCGCCCGCCACAGCTTGAGCAAACAAGCTGACCATCTCCAAAACCGCGCCATTGTCCAGGGCTGCAAGGAAGCAGATTGAGGTTGTGCTTGGAAACTATCCGCTCCATTGTCCGGCCGGTGACACCCGAGAAGACCGTAGCTACGTCCTTGACGTCCGGTGCCCACTGGAAGCAGATTGAGGTTGTGCTTGGAAACTATTCGCTGTACTCAAATTATGCTAGTTAACTAAAGGTTTCTCTATTAAATAAAAATGGTCCGAAGAACAGTAGACCACAAAATAGTGTCCGCTGTTGGAGGAAGATGCGCAAAGCAGGTCATAGGTTGGTGATCCTCTTACAACATCTACATCTAATACTGCTAATCTTCATAATATGTCTAAGGTTAGTACGTCATATTTTTTGGTTCCAGAAAACGGGGCATTTTATTGTACAACTGCTACTCTTCATGTTTACATGCACTTCTACATCGTAACCCCGTAAAAACAAATCAAGTGGGCATTTCCATACATGAATATGGCTTTGTACGGATAAATCAATTTTATTTTGTAACATAAATTGACTCCGATTGTTATTCAGGGAAGACAGACAAACCTCCAAAAGATAATTCAGTTTCAAAGGGAAGTTTTGCTCAGCATGTTGGATACAGTAACACAGCATATCCACAACAGCCATGTCATTTTCATAGTCATCAGATCCTGTGTAGTAGAATATATATAAGGTGTGGAATGTTGTTAGCTATGCATAGTAAGAACATGACGAAAGCAATGATGCAATACCTGGTATATCAAAATTTTGCTGTGGAACTGACGACATACCGGCTATACATGTTTTCCTGTAGCCATAAGCTGAAAACAGTTAAACGCCCACCATCAGTCCCTTCTACAGGCGTAGAGTGGGTGACGGGGCGGAGCGGCCACCTGCCGATTCGCATTAGCTGCTGTGCAGTCAAATTTACATCTGAGCAGAGAAGCAAGCATGTTTTCAACGACTCCTCATTGGTGTGGGTGAAGAAGTTCACATCTGCGTGCGCAGGAGCTGGAAGTGGAGGGTCGCGGCAGCAGTGGACTGCCGGACATTGGTACGGTGGAGTCCCTTGGGGAGAGGCAGACCCGGGAGGAAGGGGCACCGCCCGTCGCGACTCGTGAGGCACAGAAGGCCAGCGGCGCCGCCGGCCCTGCATGGGACAGGAAGTGGTGGGGTTACGCCGTAGAGAGGAAGCGCGCGGGCCGCGCGACCCATAGTGAGCGCGGGTTTGTCCCGGCGTTGGCGCGTGCGGAGATCCGCAGGGTCCGGCGAGGGATTCTCCCGGCGGCTGCGCGCGGCGAGAGGTAGGGTTGATCAGTTTTCTTTTTTTTCGATTTATTGAGCAATGGAAGCCGAAGGTGCCAGGGTATTTTTCAGTGCGGGATGAGTAATAGTCCGTCAAAGTAAATTGCTAAATGCACCAAATAGAACTGATTAGGCCAGGCAAGTTATTCGATTGTGTTCTGTTAGCCTGATCGTGTGGTTGTGCTCTGCCTGCGTTGGTTGTGGGGTGTATTTAGAAAAAGTAATGTTTGCTCCTTAGTAGAGATAGAGACGTAGAAATCCACTTTTACTTTCAGCTACTTAATACTCGAAATTTTTTGTAACGAGATTCTAGGATGATGGATAAATGTGTTTTGAGATTTGTACATACGTAGCATTCATTGTGTTTAAGAGTATCAATAGATTATTCTAGATGCTGCAATGGTAAAAAAATCTAAGAGTTAGCAATGTTGGGATTTGTCAATCTTGATCGAACGGTCATTGTTCAAAGTTATCCGTACACAATAGAGTGGTAATATTATGGCTTAATATGCCATCATGACAATTTTCACACAAAGTAACCTATTTAATGGATAACGCACATTCAAACTTACTAGCTAAATTCTTGCAGTAAATTGACTTTATGGCAATTTACCAAAAGTATGTCTTTGTTCTACATGTGCGAGATATGTTACTCTTGATTTTTTTAAATAATCAATTGAAGGTAACCAATTAGTCAAATATGGGAGAACCACTAAGAGTTCTGCAACATTCGATTAACTGATATGAATGTAGCCTCCAAATTTAGGTTTTTTTGGACGAAACACAAAAAACTAAATATAAATCGAAAGCACCCATTCTATTCTCCTGACGTCTTTCTATGTGCACTAATTTCCATAAAAATGATAAAACGTAAAATTTGACAAACTTTGAAAAATCTTGATTTGCAATATTTAGCCTATCATGTATGAAGACAATCATGTCTTTCAAACTAGAAAACTAATGTCACGGCCATATCTTTGCCATAAATTATGATAGTGTGTCCATATTGGATAGATCCGTGCATCTTGGCATTTCAAGCAGTGTTTATAAAGGAGATTCTAAGTTTGAAGATATTTGAAGGTACCCAAGTAAGACCTCCATCCCAAAACTTCAGGCTTTTTTTTTAAAAAGTCAAGCTACAGAAAGTTTGACCAAATTTTAGAAACAACTATCAAGAACTATGATATTATATAGATACCATGTGAAAATATGTTTAATGATGTATCAAAGTGTATGGATTTCATATTGTAAATATTTATTTATTTTTCTGAAAACTTGGTCAAACTTTACATAGTTTGACTTTTGAAAAAAATCCTTAAGCTTTGGAACGGAGGGAGTACTAAAATATGGAAAACCACCAAGAGTTTTGCAAGATATTTTGTCCTAGCTAGCATGTATGAACACATTCACGGCTTTCAAACCAGATGATCAAGGTCATGGCCATAAATTTTCCATAGTTTATGACAACATGTCAATACTTTTGTTGTGGTAGTGCATATTGGCATTTCAAGCATTATTTACAAAGGGAACTTCCAAATTTTAAGTTATTTTGAATTTTCAAATTAAGTGACAACAATATTTTTTGTGAAGCAACTACAAGAAGGTACATGGCTAAAATGCCACCGCCCAAACCTGTTTCATCGATATTACCTAGGTTTCATAGATTTTCAAGTTTCCTAGCTATATATATGTGCAATAAATTGGCTTTTATGGAAATTTGCTGAAAGTATTTGAAAATTGGAACCAAAAGTGTGTTATGGCAAGCCCATGTGCCTTTTAAACCTATTGAAGGTTCCCAAGTACGAAATAAGGGATAACCACTAAGAGTTCTGCAAGATTCAACATCCCGACTTAAAGCTAATGTAGCCAAATTTGGCCCCTTTTCAAAAAAAAGGGATGGAATTAAATATAAATTGAAATAAAGCCATTCATTTGTAAAGTGCCATGCTATGTGCATTAGTTTCCAAGATAAAATATAAACTTGTATTTTGATAACTTTTGGAAAAACATTCTTCACTATGTGGCGTACGATGTATGAATTCATGGACTTCAAACAAGACCAAGGTCATGGACATATACTTGGTGTAGTTTATGATAACATGTCCATAGTAGGTAGTTTGGTGCATATTGACATTTCAAACATTGTTTACAAAGGAGCTTCCAAAATTTAACTTATTTTGAACTTTTCAAGTGGCAATAGTTGCTTTTGTTGTGAAGCAACTACACATAATATGACTCAAAATGCCACCTTCCTAAATTTGACACAAAGTAACACATTATATTTAACAGACAATATACAAGTTTCATGAATTTCCAAGTTTTCATGCTGATTTTGCCACTTGAACCAGCTTATCCCGGTTTAGCGAAAATGGGTCAATTTTAAACTATGGTCACTAACATGTGGGCCACCTATACGGTGGTGCCCCAAAGCATGGTAGCTTCCCAAAGTTATCCCTCCCACCCCTTGGCACTGTGTAATACTAACATCCACCCTCCGTGTCAACACCCGGATTTTTAATCCCACATGCCTGTTATACCATACCTCGCAATCTCAAGATTACCATTTTTGCGAGACATAACAGAATTGGTACCACAGTACATCATCCATTATAAAGGTCTTACAAATAAAGGATCTCATGATCCAGTTTTAATACAAATCAAGCAGCGGAAAATAAACGTAGTAGGGGCTCCATCTTCAGGGTCACAAGTAATGATGACATGGGAGATGATCCTAGTTGTCGTAAACCTCCTGTTGTCCATCATCCTGGTAGTCCTCCTCATAGTCTGGCCACGAGAATAGCCAGGGACACAGCCATGAGTACTCTTTAAGTACTCGCAAACTATCACTAACAAGTAAGGTAGTTCTAGTAGGAATCTTAAGCTCTAGGTTTATTGCAAAAAGGCAGTTTTATCTCAAAATGAGTTTAGAAGTAAAGAAAACTAAGTTAATGTTCTAAATCACTTAAGTTGGAACCTAGTTTTCATGTTCACAACCCTGTTGTGGTCAAGTCAAAATCATAGTTCAATTTACAAGTCATTTTGAAAACATCTAACGACGGAACAGTATGGCCACTCCAACTGTCCATGACCACGGATGCGACACTTCGAATAGTTTGACACTCTGCAGAGGGGGTACACTTTCGCCACAAAATTTGATACATCCGTCAGGGATAACCCTGAATCATCATACTTAGTATGCGGATAATCAATCATAACCTTTCAATTACACACTCTAGTATAGGCACCTCCCCTATGAGCTTGGCCTCCCAGCCATGGCCATCTGCCATCCAAGGCACTACATAGGTGGACATTCACACTCACGAGGTAGCCTTAGCTCAACCTCTCCCACGAGGGAACCCATACTAAGGCATATAAAGCCCTACCCAATTCAGGTATTGTGGTTGTATGGTTAAATTGGAATGTTATCGCCATCCGAACCCAACCATCAGTTTTTATAAAGCGATAAGGCCCATGCCTCAACATTTTCATCATCAAACCATTGTGTTTCTCAACACATGTCAAAACATCTCAATAGAATGAATCATCATTCCAAAGTTTTCATAATCATTTTCACCAAGTATTCCCATCTAAAGTGATCAAATTTTATGCTTAGCACTAGCCACTAAAGTTGAGGGTATTTCACTAATGAGGGGTGCTAATCAAGGGTGACTATCTAGTTTTATGCCTTTTGATGACATCTAAGCATAACTAGTTAAGCCTAGTTTTAAACTCTTTATGGTATCTATACTATTGTTCCAATACTCACAAAGCACTAACTAAAAGTAAAGAACTTTGGTAAAAGTATAAGAATAAAGCTTGCAAGTAAAACTTGGAATTGGTATAATCAAAGTGGGATAACGAAGCATGCCTAATGCATCTTGCATAGGTTATCTTGCAAGGATGACTTGCATAGGTATGAGACTTGCAAATGTTAGCTTGCATATATATGAGGTTTGCAAGTGCTGGCTTGCAATTAGTGATGGCTTGCCTTGAGTAGTGCAGTGATTGAAGTTTTCTTCTTCTTCTTCTTGGTAGTACTCCTCCTCCTCGTATCCCGAGTCGGTACTATCGTCTATAAATGAATACGGGGTACACAATCCCCAAACAATACTTAACTATTTCTATTTAGCAAACTAAGGTTCACATTAGATAATCTAGCATCGTCACAAACATCACATGAAATAAAGACTTAATCTTATTTATTTTATTTTAGAAAAGTAATTTCTACTCATTGAAAATACTTAAGATTTAATATTATCCAATTAAAATATGGGATCATGTTGACACATGTCATCACCACATAATTGGGAATGTGATTTAAAGTGGTGGTCATAATTTATGAAGTTTAAGATTATCATTTAATAGAATTAATTTGACTAGAAATGCCTAAGTAGCATTCTTTTGGTACTAGTCCAATGTCACTGCATGAAAACCTAAATATTTTTACATATTCAGATAGATCTTATCAAATGTGATTTTTGAGAGTTGGAATCAACTCAAAAGCATTTATGGTTGATTTTTGAAAAATGTTTGAAGTAGGAAAAGTCTCTATCTTGTTATTTTTACTATAGGTAATCTCTAACTCCAAATGGTTTGAATCCAACGGTCTTGGATAAATAATTTGAATATCTTTCTAACAAAATTGGAATCATGCAATTTGGTTTAGTGAATCTATTTGAATTGATTTTTGAATCTACTGATAGAATCTGGTTTTAACTAAAAAGTAAAATAACTATTTGAATCACTGGGCTCTGCGCGGGAAAGTAAACGGGCCGGCCCAACTGCACTGCACTGGCGCAGCGGGCTGCTGATAGGGGGTCCCACTAGTCAGTGGCACATCTAATCCAAAACGGTATGTTTCAATCTGAGCCCTATGATTAGAACTTGATCTAACGCTGAGGTTCATCTCCTACGTCGAACAGCTCCGGCAAGAAGCTAAACCTAACGCGGTGGTGGGGGTCATGTGAGGCTCACCAGGGCTCCAACTAGGGTCGAAGATGGGGGCGAACGGCATTATTGACGACGACGGTTTGAATGGTGGTCGTGGCGGCTGCTGGGGCGGTTCCAATCAACGGTTCCTCTTCTCCTCTGCAGCGGCGGACTCCGGCCAAATTTCGGTGATGCGGTGCTCGCCTTGCTCCGAGGAGAGGTGTGGGAGGTTCTGTGAGGAGCGGGGAGTGAGGTGGTGTGGTGAATGGAGGCGGAGGGGGCCTCTATTTATACACCGGCGAGAGGGGCATTGCAACATGGGCTGGCTTCTCTGGCGACGGCGGTACAACAAGCTATTGGCGTGGCTGAGGGTAGGGGGCGACACGGTGTTTCCTGGCGGTCGTCATGGGATTAAAGGCATGGCACGGGGCGGTCGAGAATGGTCAGGCATAGGCGATGCTCTGGGCGGAACTAGCGGCGTTCGAGACGGTGCATGGGGCCTATGAGTCGTGCAACGGCGAACGGGGATGTCTGGGAGCTAGCTGGTGTTATGGCAAGTGTGTGCACACGCGGAGAGGGCGAGGCGCGGCACGTGCGAGCTGGTCGGCTGCGGTGCTCTGGCGCGCTCTCGGCACGGCACATAGGAAGTGGGCGTGGCGGTTTTCTAGTGGTACATGGCCTGGCTGCGGTTGAGTGCTGGACAGGGGGTGGAGGTGGACGGTGGCCTGCCTCCTGGACATCATGGACGAGGGTGGCGTGGTCTGTGGCGAGTGGTCCATGGTCGGCAGGCGTCGCGGCTTCGGGCGGCGCTTCACTGGCGCAACGGCAAAGGGGGAGGTTGTCCACTGCGTTGCTAGGTGCTGGGGGAGATAGGGGAGTGAAATGGGGGCAAATGGTCGAGTGATCACTGCTCCAAACAGTGGAGTTAGGCAGGGTTAGATTTGTGTTTGCAATGTGTTCGACCAAATGGCCGCAATAATTAAAATTTGAAATTTTTGAATGAAATTTGGTGAGTGATCTAATCTTATGCTTGGTAGTCTCTGGTTTCTTGGGTTTGCCAAGGTGAAATGATTTGAGTGGTTTTTGAAAAATGGTGATCTTAGTACATACACTTGATTCAATTTTGAATTGTCCTTTAAATATATTTGAAAATAGTTTATGTGAGTTTGTAAAGTGGGCTTGGGTTCATTTTACTTGGTCTAGCAAGGGGTAAAAAGAAGTGAAAATGTTTCTGTTAGAAATTCTTTACTAGGAAGTCACAAAGTGGCCTAGTGGTTAATTTTGGTCAAAATGACCATTTGCTTATTTGATTCATATTTGATTTCTTTTTCTTTTGATTTTGTTTTTAATTGGCCTAGATGATGGAATATTCATCTTCAAACCATTTCTTAGCATTTGTAGCAATCAAACATGGCATTTGTACTCAATCATACACTAATGCAAATCACACATGCATTCATATTCAATTTAGTAATAAAAGTTTTTGTTAACCCTAAACTTGGGTGATTAGAACTTGATAATCTTGATTAGTATTTTTGGGGTGTTACAAACCTTCCCTCCTTAAACAAAATCTCGTTCCGAGATTTAAGGAAAACTAGGAACTAAAGAGATTTGGAAACTCAGTCATAATGTAATCTTCTCGCTCCCAAGTAGCTTCTTCTTCGGTATGGTTGCTCCACTGGATCTTGAGAAACTTGATACTCCGGGTCATGTGGTCCTGAAGACTTCTTCCAAAATACGGATGGGTACGTCACGATACGTCAGATCCTTGTTGATATCTATGGCTCAGTGATCGATGTTCTTGAACACTTCGGTCTTTTCCGGAACTTCTAGGCATTTGTGAAGTAACGAGGTACGGAACACATCATATATGGATGACATCTCCTCTGGCAGTTCCAGTTGATATGATACTTCTCCTCGGCGATTCAAAATCCTAAAGGGTCCAATATATCTGGGGGCTAACTTTCCTTTCAGATGAAAATGTTGCATTCCCTTCAAGGGTGATACTTTGAGATACACAAAATCTCTGACATTGACGGTCAGGTATAGACGTCTCTTGTCAGCATAACTCTTCTGTATGGATTGGGCGGTCTTAAGGTATTCACGGACTTTGTGAACCTTCTCTTCAGCTTCTCGTAGGATATCGGGTCCAAAAATCTGGCTCTCTCCTATTTGCGACTAATTCAAGGGGGTACGGCCCTTCCTTCCATACAAAAATTCAAAGGGGGGCATTTGCAAACTAGCTTGATAACTATTGTTGTATGAGAATTCTGCGAAAGGCAGACAATCTTCCCATTTTGATCCATATTCTAGCACACAATCTCTCAACATATCTTCTAAGATTTGGTTGACTCTTTCAGTTTGTCCATCGGTCTGCGGGTGATAAGCTGTGCTGAAGTTCAGCTTGGTTCCTAATCCTTCTTGGCCTTTTGCCAAAATCTTGAGGTAAACTGGGTTCCTCGATCCAACACTATGGTCTTAGGGGTTCCATGCAAACTAACGATTCTAGCAATGTACAACTCTGCTAGCTTTGAACTCTGGTAGGTAGTCTTGATAGGTATAAAATGGGCTACCTTGGATAGTCTATCAACTATTACCCAAATAGAGTCATTTCCCCTACTAGAAGTAGGCAAACCGGTGATGAAATCCATTCCGAGAGAATCCATTTCCATTCTAGAATCGGCAAGGGTTGCAAAAGTCCTGCGGGTCGCTGATGTTCCGCTTTGACTCTCTGATAGATATCACACTTGGCTATGTAGCTTCCGATTTCTCTCTTCATCTTGTGCCACCAAAATTGCTCCTTCAAATCCTGATACATCTTCGTTCCTCCGGGATGGATAGAATAAAGAGTATCATGAGCTTCCTGCATGATAACTTGCTTCAGCTCGGAAGCTGCTAGCACACAGATACGTCCTTTGTACCACAAAACTCCTTCTTCATCTTTGGTGAATCCGGGTACCTTCCTTGAACTGATACGACGATTGATTCCGTCGACATTTCCTTTTTGCGCCTCCTTGATCTGACTGATCAAAGTGGGTTGAAGTTCTATGCTAGCTAAGAATCCTTTGCTAACTAGCTCCGTTCTAAACTGCTCCAACTCTTCATGCCAAATTGGCTGGGCTTCTTTAATCATGGTGTTTAATCTACACGGCAATCTTCTAAGAGCATACGCTACCACATTGGCTTTGCCGGGGTGATAGTGAATGTCAAGGTCATAATCCTTGATTAACTCTATCCACATCCTTTGCCTCATATTCAGCCCCTTCTAGGAGAAAATATACGTCAGACTCTTGTGATCCAAATAAATCTCATAGCGGTTACCCATAAGGTAATGACGCCATGTATTTGAAGCTAAAACTATGGCTGCTAGTTTAAGGTCATGGGTAAGGTAGTTTTCCTCATGTTGCTTCAGTTGTCGGGAAAGATATGCTATGACTTTGCCTTCTTGCATCAACACACATCCGAGACCAATCTTGGATGCATCACAATACACATCAAAAGGCTTCTTGATATCTGGCATAATCAGAATTGGGGCTGAAATCAATCTCTTCTTGAGCTCTTGAAAACTTGCTTCACATTTGTTAGTCCATTCAAACTTCTTATCTTTCTTCAACAATTGGGTCATTGGTCTTGCGATGCTCGAAAATCCTTCAACGAACTTGCGGTAATATCCTGCTAATCTGAGAAATGCACGGACTTGGGTTTGAGTGGTTGGGGCTTTCCATTCTTCAACATCTTTGATCTTGGTGGGATCGACAACGACTCCTCCTGTCGACACAATATGTCCTAGGAATCCTACTTCCTTCAACCAGAACTCACATTTGCTAAACTTGGCATACAACTGATGTTCTCTAAGGGTTTCAAGGATGGTTCTCAGGTGTAGTTCATGGTCTTCTTCTAACTTGGAATAGATCATAATATCGTCGATAAAAACAATGACAAACTTATCCAGGAAGTTCATAAAAATCTTATTCATGAGATTCATGAAATAAGCGGGGGCATGGGTTAATCCAAAAGACATGATAGTGTACTTATACAATCCATATCTGGTGGTAAAGGTGGTCTTTGGAATATCCGTTGCACGAATCTTGAGTTGATGATAACCAGTTCTAAGATCAATCTTAGAAAACACTCTGGCACCAGTCAACTAGTCAAACAGATCCTCGATCTTAGGTAGTGGGTACTTGTTCTTGATGGTGACATCATTCAACTTCCGGTAATCCGTGCACAAACGGTTACCTCCATCTTTATTATCCACAAACAAAATAGGCGATCTCCATGGCGATGCGCTTGGTTGAATCAGACCTTTCTCTAGCATAGCATCAAGTTGATTCTTTAGCTCCACTAATTCGGATGGGTTCATACTATAAGGTCTATGAGCTATGGGTCCAGTTCCAGGAATTAGTTCAATGATGAACTCGATATCCTAATCTGGGGGCATACCGGGCAATTCATCTGGGAATACGTCGGGGTATTCACAGACTACTCTGACTTGGTCTAGGGTTGGTTGGGCTAGACTCTTGTTGCATTTGAATTGACGGGGCAGCGTCTCAGATACATGCTCTCTGATACTCCGGTGCTACTGGTCATGGTTATGGCTTTGTTGGCACAATTGATAAATCCTTTATGTTTCGACATACAATCCATTCCTAGTACTACTTCCAAACCTTTTGTCCCAAGTACTATTAGATTAGCATAAAACTCTATTCCATGGATTCTGATAGGTACAACCTTGCAAATTTTTCTAGCTTTGGTGGTTGAACCATGTATTTGAACTATCATAACATGCTTCAATTTTGTTGGTTGAATCTTACTAGTGCATGCAAATTCTTCTATAACAAACGAGTGCGATGCTCTAGAATCAAACAACACTCTTGCAAGTACTGAGTTAACAGAAAACATACCCAGTACGACATCTGGCGCTTCCTGAGCTTCCTCAGCATTCATGTGGAACAGACGGCCGTTGCGGTTGAGCGAGTTCCCTGGGGCAAATCTCCTTCCAGGCTGAACACGGCGTTGCTGCTGAGCGGGTGCATTCACATTGGTGGCTGCTGCAAGCTTCTTGGGACACTCATTGGAGTAGTGGCCCTTGACTCTGCATTCAAAGCAAGTAATCAGAGACTTGTCTTTTCCTGCAATAGGCACAACATTGCTTCTAGTCCTTGGGGCAGTATTGTTGTTGTTGGACTTGGGCGGTGCACGATTTAAGTTATTGGAGTTGCCGGGGTTGTTGTTGTTGTTTCCGCCAGACTTCAGGTTTCCTCCACTATAATTGGGATAGTTTGGACGGGACATAGGGGGTCTTTGTTTCTTGGCGCATATCCTGCAGACGGGTTGGGGTGATACTTTTGGGTATGGTGGGATCCAGGCTGGTGCATCATGCGATGCTTACAGTTGTCATTGGCTTGGTTGATCTTCCCTTCCATCTGGATGGCAGAGTCTACTAGCTCTTCTAGATCTGCAAAACGGATGCTGACTAACACAGTCTGCATCTCATCATGTAATCCATTCAGGAACCTTTCCTTCGGTGTTAATCTCATTAGGGGCATATCTAGCTAAAGGTAAGAATTTTTCATGGTATTCAACTACCGTCATCCTTCCTTTCTTCAGTTCCCTAAACTCATCCCTCATCCTAGTGACCAAACCTTGTGGCACATGGGTCTGGCTGAACTTGATCTTGAATGCTTCCCAAGTCATAATCTGACCTTTGTTCATGGTACGAGTGCTATTCCACCAGGCTCTTGCATCTCCCGCCAGATAATGGGTGGCAAATAGTACTTTTTCATTGGCTTCAACTCCTGCGACCGCAAGTTGTTCTCCATGGTTTGCAGCCAGTCATCAGCATCTAAGGGATCCTCAGACTTACTAAAGATAGGTGGGTTGGTATTATGAAAGTTCTTGAGTTTGGATCCATGGTTATCTTGGTTTCCATGACCTTGATTATTGTGGGCCATCTGAGCTATCTGTTGAAGAGTGGCTAGGTTGGCTTGACGTTCGGCTCTACTAGCTTCACGGTTAGAAACTAACATTTGCAAAATCTGCAGCATTAGGTCCTGAGATGAACTGCTTTCTCAGGGATTTCTGCGAGTCATCTGAAGATTGAGATAGATAATGAGATAAGAGGGAAATCTCTAAGGTTCATGGTTTTGTTTTCAAAAGCTTTAAACTTTGAGTTTGACTCAGGTTTTGCCAACTAACAACTTCCTCTCATTCATTCATTCCAAGCACACAATACAAACACACACCACCACACAAATAGAAAACAGATGGTTTTAAGAACCATTCTGTGAAACTACAATACAGGGGGACCGGGTACATGATGACCCACAAGTATAGGGGGTGTATCGTAGTATTTTCTATAATTAAGAGTGTCAAACCCAACGAGGATCAGAAGGTGTTGGCTAGTGGCTTGGAGCAGGAATTCTCTGTAAATACTTAGCAAACGGATTTTTAGGGGTTTTTGATAATGCGGGTAAATAAAGTACGAGTAAATAAAAGACAATAAGAATAAACGTAGCAAGTGGCCCAATCCTTTCATTAGGAAAGGACAAGCTGGTTATATTACTTAAGATGACCAAACGTTCTCGAGGACACACGGGAATATCGTCAAGTGCTTTCGCTTCATATAGTTGATTAATCTTCTTTAGTTTGCTAAGTGTTGTGTGGGTGAACCTGTGCTAATGTACTGACCTTCCTAGGACTAATACATACTTGTGATTATACCCCTTGCAAGAATCCGCAAGTACAAGAAAGTAATCAAGTATAAACCTAACCACAACTTTAAACTCTAAGACCCTAACGTCCCTGGTGCAATGGTTTCCTAACGGGGGTTCAGGTTTCTGTCACTCCGGCAACCCCTACGATTAGTAGCCAAATACACAATGCATTCCCCTAGGCCCATATAGGTGAAGTGTCATGTAGTCGACGTTCACATGACACCACTAGAAGAAGTACACCACAACTTAAATATCAAACCATTGAATCTTTCTCAACTCAATTCCACTACTAACAACATGACTTCTCCCATGTCCTCAAGAACAAAACAAACTACTCAGAAGAAATTATACGGATCATGATCAGATATGAAATAATGATGTGTAACAATCTGAACATAAACAATAATTCAATGGTTAACTCAATAGCATCAACTACAAGGATTAATCAACACCGGGAAAGTTTCCCTAAGAACTATGCAAGATTCAACCCAATTGTTACAGCAGTATGGAGTGGAGATGCTGGTGGTGATGGATATAATGATGGTGATGATGATGATGATGATCCCGATGAAGTCCATCTTGATGGTGGTGTTGATGGCGACGGTCTCCCCTCTCCGGGAAGGAATTCCCCCGGCAGATTTCTGTCTGCCGGAGAGATCTTTCTCTCTCGGTGTTTTCCGCCCCATAGAGGCGGTAGAATCTTTTTGCGGTCGCTCCCCGAGTCTTAGGGTTTCGGGAGGATAATATACGCCAGAGGGGAGAGGATGGAGTGGACCAGGGCGGCCACACCACCTGGTGGCGCGGCCGAGGGTGGCCCACGCTTGGGGGTGGTGTGAGCCCCCTGTGGCCCATCTCCACTTCCCCTTCTTGCTTTCTTCATCTTCTGGAAAAATAGGATTTTTCATGTATTTTCCCGGATTTTCTGATCTTCGCGAATTTTTGCCTCCAAACAACACCTTTTCCATCAGAATCCTAACTGTAGTGGCCCATGCTCCAAAAGTCATCAACCATGCAAAAATAGATGAAATAACATAAGTATCATCTCTTAATATGAAATATATCAATGAATAATAGTAAATTGTGATATAGAATAGTGATGCAAAATGGACGTATTAACTCCCCCCAAGCTTAGACTTCACTTGTCCCCAAGCGAAACTGAACTCAATAAACATGACCTCGGGTTTATGGAGTGAAGAGTTGATAAAAGAATACAGACAAGAAGCATCACATTCATCAATACATAAATCATAATAGAAGACAACTCACTATTATATAACTTAACTTGCAACAAGTAAAGGAAACACAATAAAGATTCATAAAGTAAATCATAATTGGTAATGGCAAGCTTTGCTCTTGGTCGAAGAGTAGTTGACAATTTGCTGGAGTTCACAAATAACTGATTTTCAATGATAGCTTTCAAAGTAGTAAACACCAAGATAAGAGCAATGTGCAAAACAAGGAACATAAGGAACATGATTGAATAAATCATCATATGAATGAATGAAACACAACAACTCAAAATACTTGCTGAGGTAGAAGGGAATAGGTTTACTGACTCCACTAAAAAGTAAAAGAAAGCCCTTCGCAGAGGGAAGCAGGGATTTCAAGTTTCATAAAGAGCTTTCAAAAATTATGGTACTTATTAGCTTTTAGCTCTCATCGCCCCTATCATAGGCATCTTTAGGTGATTAAGGTTAAAGTGACACAACTAAGAGGATATGCTTGACAAGTTATAAGTTGAAATCTCATTCCCCTTACTTACGAGTACCGAACATCATGCTACTCAACTTCAGTCACAAGGAAGCTCTTGTCATTGTAAATACATATGTATCATAGAGAACCGCCAACAGGGTACCACTTGCACATGATACAGGAGCTATCCCATAATCAAAATGACAAGGCAAGTAGACAATGAGCATCTCAGTGATCCTTTTATTTGCTATTTGCATAGGTTTTTATTGAGGATGCTTCACAGAGTGCTCATTATGGTTATGCTGCAAGTTTCCACCATGATTAGGCATGGCTTAGGCTAGCGGCCCAGGCATTTCTCTAACACACATATAAACTCCATGATCTTACAAGTTTCCCTCTTATTTCACACCGCCGGGATCCATAAGCAAAAGAATCATGATATCAGCGGAATATAAGTGCAATGTCGAAAGCGTTCCCCATGATACATGGTTCTGCTAACTTGAACTTATAAAGCGCAAGCATATACGCAACAAAGATGGACAAAATGGTTGAAGTTTATTAAGTGCAAGAAAGTAAAGTGTGCCATCAAGTTCGTGGGAGTTTTGATCACTAATTTTCACATAACAAGTTTAATTTGGAAGGTAGATAAAAACATTAATTTACTTGGAATAGCAATAATGCTAATAGGTAGGTATGGTGGACACAAATGGCATAGGTTTTGGTTTAAGGATTGGATGCACGAGAAGTATTCCCTCTCAGTACAGGTTTTTGGCTAGCAAGGCTGGGTAGCAAGCATAAGAGTTGAAGGAAACAAACAAACATACAAGTGACAAAAACAAACATGCAATCTTCCTTAGAAGCCCAAAAGATCTTAACTAGAGAATACTAAACTTATGAGCAAACCAAGAAAGAAAGATGATGAAATTATATTTCTTTAGAGTACTTTTATCTTTTTCATTTCTCAAAATAGTGTTGCTACTGACCGAGCCAGGTTTTCCAAAACCAACTAAATTAACTCAATGATCCCAAAGTGATACCAATACTAACAACAAGATCAATCATATAACCATGAATTGAACACTAATATAAGATATGCAAAAGAGTAAATGATAGAACTTCTCATTAATATTCCATAACGGCAACTCACACCAAGGTATACATATCTAACGAGAGAGGGGACACTTCCATAATGCAAACCATCCTACATGATAACTTCTCTATTCATGATATGAATCTACTAAAAAGGTAAAAAGATAGAAGATAGTGATGTGACACCGCGGCACTCCCCCAAGCTTGGAACAAACCAAGGGGATGCCAAAACCTGATGATGAATTACTCCTTCGGTGGTGGTGGTATTCTCTCATCATCGTCCGACTTCCAAGGCAAGGGCTCCCCATCAACAAAGGACATCATGGTCTCCAGCATCCTAAAACTTGCAGTAGAACTTATGCGTTTAAACCTAACCTCGTACTCACAGTTTTGATTTTGAACATCGTAGAGTTGTGCTTGTAGTTGGTTGGTTGTTTGATGGAGTGAGAGAATTTCATCCTTGAGTTCAGCAGTCTCCTTTTGGTGCTCGGTGATGAGTTTGGAACAAATCTTTTGGATGATATCCACTTCGCGTTCCGCCATCTTCTTGTACCTAAAGACTTCTTGCTCTAGTGCTTCCATCCTGTCCTCCAGACTTCTTTAACCTTTAGGGCCTTGAACCTCTTTTATCCGTACCTCCCCATGTTCAAGCAACAAATCCTTGGGATGAATCTTCAACTCTCGCATGTATGGGTTGATGATATCCGTTTAGGAATCTTCCTTGGCTGATCCAGAGGAAGACATTGTGGCTCCAAATCTAGGATTCTACCTGTCAGAAACAGATCGAAACAAAAAGACGACAAGAAGACGATATACAAACCTCGGGGGATCTAGGTGATTATATATTACGAAGTTTTACAACAAAAGGAAGGTACTAGGAGAAAATGGGTCGAAGATGGAGTCCGGGGCGGCCACACCACCTGGTGGCGCGGCTAGGGGTGGGCTCGCGCCACAGGGTGGTGTGAGCCACCCAGGATCCGCTTCCGTCCCTCTTTCGCTTCGTAGCTTTCCTTGTTGGATAAAAACTGCAAAAATATAACTGGACAGAATTTACGTAGAACTTTTCTTACCAAAGCTGTTACCTATTCGAAAACGGACTCTGCAGGTCTCTGAATTTGGTCTTTGATAAATTTTTCTGGAGTTATAACTTGAAAAGCATCAACATCTTCATTGTAAGAATCTCCAGCTATATAGTGCTTGAGTCGCTGCGCATTCACCACTTGTGTAGTGTTGTCTTTTAAAGAAGAAATTTTTATTGCTCCTGAACGGTACACTTCTTCAATAACAAAAGGTCCTTCCCATTTTGACAGTAGTTTCCCTGCAAAAAATCTGAGACGAGACCTATACAATAGAACTTTCTCACCAACATGGAATTCTCTCTTAAGTATTCGCTTGTCATGCCATCTTTTAACTTTCTCCTTAAAGAGTCTAGCATTCTCATATGCTTCACTGCTCCATTCATCCAACGAACTTAAGTCAAATAATCTTTTTTCGCTAGCAAGCTTACAATCTCTATTAAGTTCTTTAACTGCCCAATAAGCTTTGTGCTCTAATTCTAAAGGCAGGTGACAAGCTTTCCCATAAACCATTGGTTTTTATAGGCAGTCCTATAAGCCCATAAATCATCGTTCAACTTTTTAGCCCAATTTTTTCTAGATCTATTAACAGTCTTTTGCAAGATGGGTTTAATTTCTCTAGTTGATAACTCTACTTTTCCACTAGTTTGGGGATGATAAGCTAAAGCGATTCTATGATTAACATCATATTTAGCAAGGGTCTTTCTAAAACCACCATGAATGAAATGAGAACCCCCATCAGTCATAAGATACCTAGCCACTCCAAACCTAGGAAAGATAACATCCTTAAGCATTTTTAGAGAGGTCTCCCCATCAGCACTCTTCGTAGGTATGGCTTCTACCCACTTAGTGACATAATCAACGACAACAAGAATATGGGTATAACCTTTTGAGGGAGGAAAAGGACCCATAAAGTCAAATCCCCAACAATCAAAGGGTTCAATCACTAGAGAGTAGTTCATAGGCATTTCATTGCGTCTAGAAATATTACCAACGCGCTGACACTCATCACAAGATAAAAAAAATTCTTGCATCTTTAAAAAGGGTAGGCCAGTAGAAACCTGATTATAGCACCTTTTGCGCAGTTCTACCTCCTGCATGATGTCCTCCATAGGCACTACCATGACATTTCCGCAATATCTCCTTTTGCTTATATTCTGGAACACATCTTCGCATACCATCCACTCCTTCTTTATATAAATGTGGGTCATCCCAAAAATAATGCCTCAAATCGTAAAAGAACTTCCTTCTTTGCTGAGCTGTGAAAGTTGGAGGCAAATACTTGGAGACAATAAAGTTAGCATAATCAGCATACCAAGGGCTCCCTTGCGAGCTCACCCCTACTACAACCAATTGTTCATTTGGGAAACTATCATTAACAGGCATAGGATCAAAAGAGATGTTTTCCAATCGAGATAAATTATCAGCTACAGGATTTTTAGCACCTTTCCTATCTACAATATGTAGGTCAAACTCTTGTAAGAGTAGCACCCATATAATAAGCCTAGGCTTAGCATCTTTCTTCGTCATAAGGTACTTAATAGCAGCATGATCAGTATGAATGGTAACTTTTGAGTCTACAATATAAGGTCTAAACTTATCACAAGCAAAGATGATGGCTAGGAATTCTTTTTCAGTAGTAGCATAATTCCTTTGAGCAGCGTCAAGAGTCTTACTAGCATAATGGATAACATCTAAATTTTTATCAATTCGTTGCCCAAGGACAGCACCTACAGCAAAATCACTAGCATCACACATTATTTCAACGGGTAAACTCCAATCAGGTGGTTGAACGATAGGAGCTGTAGTTAAAGCCTTCTTTAGGGTTTCAAAAGCTTCCTTACAATCATCATCAAAGACAAAGGGTACATCTTTTTCAAGAAGATTAGTGAGGGGCTTTGATATCTTAGAGAAATCTTTAATAAACCTTCTATAGAAACCAGCGTGACCAAGGACACTACGAATACCTTTGATGTCTCTTGGACAGGGCATTTTCTCAATTTCCTCAACTTTAGCTCTATCAACTTCTATGCCTCTTTCAGAAACCTTATGTCCAAGTACAATACCTTCATTCACCATTAAGTGGCATTTCTCCCAATAAAGAACAAGATTAGTTTCTTCACATCTCTGCAAAACTTTATCGAGGTTGTGTAGACAATTATCAAAATAAGTTCCATAGATGGAGAAGTCATCCATGAACACTTCCACAATTTCCTCACAAAAACCATGAAAGATAGAAGATATGCATCTTTGAAAAGTAGCGGGAGCATTACATAAACCAAAAGGCATACATCTATAAGCATAGGTTCCGTAAGGGCATGTAAAAGTAGTTTTTTCTTGATCTTGATGTTTAATAGCAATTTGAGAGAAACCAGAATATCCATCAAGAAAAAAATGGGTCTTTTTAGACAACCTTTCTAACATTTGATCAATAAAAGGAAGTGGGTAATGATCTTTCTTAGTAACTTTGTTAACTTTCCTGAAATCAATACACTTTCTATAGCCTACTACTAATCTCTGGGGAATAAGCTCATCATTATCATTAGGGACGACAGTAATTCCACCTTTTTTAGGGACACAATGAACAGGACTAACCCATTCACTATCAGCAATAGGGTAAATAATACCAGCATCAAGGAGTTTCAATACCTCCTTTCTTACCACTTCCTTCATCTTAGGATTTAAACGCCATTGGTGCTCTACTACGGACTTTGCATCTGGTTCTATATTGATAGCATGCTGACATATAGTAGGAGAAATCCCTTGTAAATCATCCAGAGTATAGCCCATAGCCCCTCGGTGTTTCTTCAGTACCTCCAATAACCTTTCTTCTTCCTTCCCTAAAATTTTAGAGCTAATAATAACAGGATATATCTTATTATCATCAATGTAAGCATATTTAAGATCATCAGGCAGAGGTTTTAAATCAAAGACCGGATCCTTTTTAGGTGGCAACATGGTACCCAAGTCTTCTACGGGAAAGTTATGCTTAAGAATCTTAGGTTGACGACGGAGAATCTCGCCAATCTCATTTCTTTCTTCCATGAAGATTTCACTTTCATGATCTTCCATAAATTGCTGCGAAGCACTGTTAGGAGCAAGAGAAGTAGAAGCAAGTTGTTCAACTCTAAAATCCTCATTATGGGTTTCATTTTCACAAGGTTCTTTAGTAAATTTCGAAAAAATAAACTCATAAGATTCCCCATCAAACTTAGTCAATATTTTCTCCCTTTTGCAATCTATAATATCTCCACAAGTACTCATGAAAGGTCTACCAAAAATGATGGGATAAGTTTTACTAGCAGTTGAACCAAGTACTAGAAAATCAGCAGGATATTTAATCTTACCATAATGAACTTCTACATCCCACACACCAATTGGAGAGATGGTCTCTCTATTAGCAAGGTGAATAACCACATCAATGTCTTCTAGTTTGCAGGGACTGATTTCATGCATAATTTATTTGTAAAGCTCATAAGGAATATCACTTGAACTTGCACCAATATCACATAAACCATAATAGCAATGATCACCAATTCTAACAGAAAGCACAGAGACACTAGCCTTTTTAGTTCTATTAGGATGTGAGACAATATTAGAAGCATCCTCACAAAATACTATGTGTCCATCTTCTACACTTTTAGTGACAAGGTCTTTCACTGTTGCTACAATAGGTTCAATGTTTATTTGTTCATCAGGTTTTACAGTTCTCTTTGCACTTTTATTGATTACACTAGTTATCATAGGATGATCCTTTACCTTATCCGGGAAGGGTATTTTCTCGATATAAGGTTCAGGCAGGATGTGATCAGTAGTGTAAAATTCAGTACTCCCAACAGGAACACAGTCAACAATATCTTTATATGGTGCATGGTACTTGTTCCATCCCTTTATCGGAATTTCAGTATAAGAAGCAAAAGCCTTAAAACAATTTGTAATAACTTGAGAATCAAGACCATAAGCATTACTAATATTTTGAGATTCATCAGTTTCCATAAAAGAGTCAATGCATTCATAATCATAATTTATACCTGACTTTCTTCCTTTGTCATTCTCCCATGCTTCAACATTATCTTGAATATGGTCTAGAAGATCCCATTTAGCTTCTTCTTCCATGCGAGTTAATGATCCAGCACAAGAGGCATCTAATAAATACTTATCATGTAGAGGGAGTCTTGCATAAAAGTTATTAATAATAATATTGTTGGAGAGCTCTTGAATGGGACATTTGAGCATTAGTAACTTCAATATCCCCTAAGCTTGAGCTATATTCTATCCATCAAAAGGCCAAAAATTGTATATTTGATTTTGATCTTTATGAATCTCACTAGGAGGATAAAACTTTGAATAAAAGAGAGGTACTATGTCCTCCCATTCTAGAGCTTGACCATTCTTCAGCAGCTTATACCAGTCCTCAACTCTTCCTTTCAGTGATAATGATAATAACTTCTTCTTGACTTGATATGTTGTAATACCTGCAGACTTGAACAACCCGCATAATTCGTGTATAAAGAGCAAATGATCACCGGGATGGACAGTTCCATCTCCAACATAATAGTTATAAATAACACGATCAATAATTCTTGTAGGTATTTTAAAAGTATCATTCTCAGAAGGTGGTGGTTCATCTACTACCTTAGCAGTGGTAGTAGCATTACGAAATAAGAAACTCAGTGAATTATCCATATTGAAAAAAATCAACTAACAGAAGTAAACAATACTCACAGTAGAAGTTTCCTTTACTAGTTCCACTCTCCAATAGTGCTTCACACCCCGACAACGGCACTAGAAAATAGTCTTGATGACCCACAAGTATAGGGGTGTATCGCGGTATTTTCAATAAGTAAGAGTGTCGAACCCAACGAGGAGCACAAGGTGCTGGCTTGTGGCTTGGAGTAGGAATTCTCTGTAAATACTTAGCAAACAGATTTTTAGGGGTTTTTGATAATGCAGTAAATAAATTTCGAGTAAATAAAAGACAATAAGAATAAATGCAGCAAGTGGCCCAATCCTTTCTTTAGCAAAGGACAAACCGGCTGTATTACTTAAGATGACCAAACGTTCTCGAGGACACACGGGAATATCATCAAGTAGTTTCGCTTCATATAGTTGATTAATGTTCTTTAGTTTGCTAAGTGTTGTGTGGGTGAACCTGTGCTAATGTACCTACCTTCCTAGGAGTAATACATACTTGTGATTATACCCCTTGCAAGCATCCACAAGTACAAGAAAGTAATTAAGGTAGAAACCTAACCACAACTTTAACCTCTAAGACCCTGACGTCCCTTGTGCAATGGTTTCGTAACGGGGGTTCAGGTTTCTGTCACTCTGGTAACCCCTACGATTAGTAGCCAAATACACAATGCATTCCCCTAGGCCCATATAGGTGAAGTGTCATGTAGTCGACATTCACATGACACCACTAGAAGAAGTACACCACAACTTAAATATCAAACCATTGAATCTTTCTCAACTCAATTCCACTACTAACAACATGACTTCTCCCATGTCCTCAAGAACAAAATGAGCTACTCACAAGCCATCATACGGATCATGATCAGAGATGAAATAATGATGTGTAACAATCTAAACATAAACAATAATTCGATGGTTCACTCAATAGCATCAACTACAAGGAGTAATCAACACCGGGAAAGTTTCCCTAAGAACTATGAAAGATTCAACCCAATTGTTACAGCAGTATGGAGTGGAGATGATGGTGGTGATGGAGAGGATGATGGTGGTGATGATGATGATGATGATGATGATGATCCCGATGAAGTCCATCTTGATGGTGGTGTTGATGGCGATGATCTCCCCTCTCCGGGAAGGAATTCCCCTGACAGAATTCTGTCTGCCAGAGAGATCTTTCTCTCTCAGTGTTTTCCGCCCCGTAGAGGCAGCGGAATCTTTTTGTGGTTGCTCCCCGAGTCTTAGGGTTTCAGGAGGATAATATACGCCAGAGGGGAGAGGCTGGAGTGGACCAGGGCGGCCACACCACCTGGTGGCGCGGCCTGGGGTGGCCCGCACCAGTTGGTGGTGTGGGCCCCATGTGGCCCATCTCCACTTCCCCTACTAACTTTCTTCGTCTTCTAGAAAAATAGGATTTTCCATGTATTTTTCTGGATTTTCTGATCTTCGTGAATTTTTGCCTCCAAACAGCACCTTTTCCATCAGAATCCTGACTGCAGCGGTCCATGCTCCAAAAGTCATCAACCATGCAAAAATAGATTAAATAACATAAGTATCATCTGTTAATATGAAATATATCAATGAATAACAGTAAATTATGATATAGAATAGTGATGCAAAATGGACGTTTCAGTACAACACACTCCTATGATAGTGCTCAAGTGCATCTAATCATCATCAATGAAGTCGGAATCATCATCATGAGTGTGGAACTCCATGGCATCGTCCTCCAGGTTGTCGTCATCATCACTGAGGTAAGAGTAGAGATCTCCCTGGATATCTTCATCTTCCTCCTAATTCGCTTCAAGCTGGATCTCCTATTCACGGATGGTCTTCTCGAGAGTGGCCACCTTCTTGCAAAGACGATCGATGATGTGATCCTTCTTGTCACGCTGACGATGAAGTGATTGGCGCTCCTTGGCAAGGATTGCGAGGGTCTGGTCCTTCTTGACTGCAATGGCATGGTTGTGGTTGGCGTAGGCGCGGGCGTTGTCCAACTCCTTGTGTCTATCATATAAGATGAAGTCAAGATTGTCCACCTGGTGCTTCAGCTCTGAGTGTCCTAGCATCTCCAAGGGCATTCCCATAGAATCATGCCTTGCGTAGTGAGCAAAACGAGTTCCCTGGATCCGGTTGATGTTTTGCCCACACAGACGGACAAGAGCTTCATGCATAGACCTGGCTAATCCATCTAGCCAGTTGTTCTCCCGCAAGGTGATTTGGATCTTCTCCGAAGTGGGGGCTTCCATCTTTCCTCTGAGATCTGCAACTATCAGCCATTGTAGATCTCCTCCTATGTGATCGTTGAGTTGTGCCCCGAAGAATTCTGGGTGCGGGAGCTCAAGATACTCTGACAGTGCATCTACATCCCCCTCAAAGATCAGGTGGCCTCCGTTGCCTAGCTGGTAGAACTTGCAATACAGGAACTCCATCTATACGAATTTAGGGTGAGTAAGTTAGTGAGGTGATTAAGTGTCTCAAATTTTTATGTAGGAATGCAAGAATTTTTGAGGAACATGATTTTTTTTAAAGAATCTTAAGGATAAGAGTGGGAATAGGTTTTCCTAAATACTCACTTTTTTGTTTTGAAAGTAAATTTTTGTTCGAACGTCCATTCTAACTAGGGTCTCCTATGGTCAGGATGGCTCTAATACCAACTTGTCAACACCCGGATTTTTAATCCCAGATGCCTGTTATGCCATACCTTGCAATCCTAGGATTACCATTTTTGCGATACATAAAAGAATTGGTACCACAGTACATCATCCATTACAAACCATAATAAGGTCTTACAAATAAAGGATCTCATGATCCAGTCTTAATACAAATCAGGCAACGGAAAATAAACGTAGTAGGGGCTCCATCTTCTGGGTCACATGCAATGCTGATGATGGGAGATGATCCTAGTTGTTGTAGACCTCCTGTTGTCCATCATCCTGGTAGTCCTCCTCATATTCTGGCCATGGGAATAGATAGGGACAAAGCCATGAGTACTCTTTAAGTACTCGCAAACTATCACTAACAAGTAAGGTAGTTCTAGTAGGAATCTTAAGCTCTAGGTTTATTGCAAAAAGCCAGTTTTATCTCAAACTAAGTTTAGAAGTAAAGAAAACTAAGTTAATGTTCTTAATCACTTAAGTGGGAACCTAGTTTTATGTTCACAACCCTATTGTGGTCAAGTCAAAATCATAGTTCAATTTACAAGTCATTTGAAAATAGCTGACGATGGAATAGTACGGCCACTCCAACTGTCCATGACCGTGGACGCGGATATTCAAATAGTTTGACACTCTGTAGATGGGGTACACTATCACCACAAAATTCGATACATCCGTCAGGGATAACCCTGAATCATCATACTTAGCATGTGTATAATCAATCATAACCTTTCAATTACACACTCTAGTATAGGCACCTCCCCTATGAGATTGGCCTCCCAGCCATGGCCATCTGCCATCCTGGGCACTGCATAGGTGGACATTCACACTCACGAGGTAGCCTTAGCTCAACCACTTCTGCGAGGGAACCCATACTAAGGCATATAAACTTCCAGTTAAGCCCTACCCAATTCAGGTATTGTGGTTGTACTGTAAAATTGGAATTGTGTCGCATCTGAACCCAACCATCAGTTTTTATAAAGGGCTAAGGCAGATGCCTCAATATTTTCATCACCAAACCATTGTGTTTCTCAACACATGTCAAAACATCTCAATAGAATGAATCATCATTCCAAAGTTTTCATAATCATTTTCACCAAGTATTCCCATCTAAAGTGATCAACTTTTATGCTTAGCACTAGCCCCTAAAGTTGAGGGTATTTCACTAATGAGGGGTGATAATCAAGGGTGACTATCTAGTTTTATGCCTTTTGATGACATCTAAGCATAACTAGTTAGGCCTAGTTTTATACTCTTTATGGTATCTATACTATTGTTCCAATACTCACAAAGCACTAACTAAAAGTAAAGAACTTTGGTAAAAGTAAAAGAATAAAGCTTGCAAGTAAAACTTGGGATTGGTATAATCAAAATGGGATAACCAAGCATGCCTAATGCATATTGCATAGGTTATCTTGCAAGGATGACTTGCATAGGTATGAGACTTGCAGATGTTAGCTTGCATATATATGAGGTTTGCAAGGGCTGGCTTGCAATTAGTGATGGCTTGCCTTGAGTAGTGCAGTGATTGAAGTTTTCTTCTTCTTCTTATTGGTAGTACTCCTCCTCCTCGTATCCCAGGTCGGTATTATCATCTATAAATGAATAAGGGGTACACAATCACCAAAAAATACTTAACTATTTCTATTTAACAAACTAAGGTTCACACTAGATGATCTAGCATCAACACAAACATCACACGAAATAAAGACTTAATCTTATTTATTTTATTTTAGAGAAGTAATTTCTACTCATTGAAAATACTTAAGATTTAATATTCTCCAATTAAAATATGGGATCATGTTGACACATGTCATCACCACATAATTGGGAATGTGATTTAAAGTGGTGGTCATAATTTATGAAGTTTAAGATTATCATTTAATAGAATTAAAGTGACTAGAAATGCCTAAGTAGCATTCTTTTGGTACTAGTCCAATGTCACTGCATGCAAACCTAAATATTTTTTCATATTCAGATAGATCTTATCAAATGTGATTTTTGATAGTTGGAATCAACTCAAAAGCATTTATGGTTGATTTTTGAAAAATGTTTGAAGTGAGAAAAGTCTCTGTCTTATTATTTTTACTATAGGTGATCTCTAACTCCAAATGGTCTGAATCCAACGGGATTGGATAGATAATTTGAATATATTTCTAACAAAATTGGAATCATGCAATTTGGTTCAGTGAATCTCTTCGAATTGATTTTTTAATCTACTAATAGAATCTGGTTTTAACTAAAATGTAAAATAACTATTTGAATCACTGGGCTCTGCGTGGGAAAGTAAACGGACTGGCCCAACTGCACTGCGCTGGCGTAGTGGGCTGCTGACAGGGGGTCCCACAAATCAGTGGCTCATCTAACCCGAAACGGTATGTTTCAATCTGAGCCCTATGATTAGAACCTGATCTAACAGCTGAAGTTCATCTCCTACGTCGAACAGCTCCGGCGAGAAGCTAAACCTAACGCGGTGGTGGGGGTCATGTGAGGCTCACCAGGGCTCCAGCTAGGGTCGGTGATGGGGGCGAACGACATTATCGACAACAACGGTTTGAATGGTGGTCGTGGCGGCTCCTAGGGCGGCTCCAATCAACAGCTCCTCTTCTCCTCTGTACCGGCAGACTCTAGCCAAATTCTGGCGATGCGGTGCTCGCCTTGCTCCGGGGACAGGTGTGGGAGTTTCTGTGAGGAGTGGGGAGTGAGGTGGTGTGGTGAATGGAGGCGGAGGGGGCCTCTATTTATAAACCGGCGAGAGGGGCATTGCAGCATGGGCTGGCTTCTCCGGCGACGGCGGTACAGCGAGCTATTGGCGTGGCTGAGGGTAGGGGCGACGCGGTGTTTCCTGGCGGTCGTCACAGGCTTAAAGGCGCGGCACGGGGCAGTCGAGAATGGTAGGGCGCGGGCGCTGCTCTGTGCAGAACTAGCGACGTTTGAGATGATGCACGGGGGCTACAGGTCGCGCGGCGATGAACAGGAATATCTGGGAGCTAGCTGGTGTTATGGCGAGTGTGTGCACGCGTGGAGAGGGCGAGGCGTGGCGCGTGCGAGCTAGTCAGCTGCGGCGCTCTAGCGTGCTCTCGGCACAACGCAGAGGAAGTGGGCGCAGTGCTTTTCTGGTGGTCCATGGCCTGGCTACGGTTGAGTGCTGGACAGGCGGTGGCGGTGGACGGTGGCCTGCCTCTTGGACATCATGGACGAGGGCGGCGCGGTCTATGGCGAGCGGTTCATGGTCAGCCGGTACGGCGGCTTCGGGCGGTGCTTCACTTGCGCAACAGCAAAGGGGGGAGGCTGTCCACTGCGTTGCTAGGTGCTGGGGGAGATAGGGGAGTGAAATGGGGGCAAATGGTCGAGTGATCACTACTCCAAACAGTGGAGTTAGGCAGGGTTAGATTTGTGTTTGCAATGTGTCCAACCAAATGGCCGCAAGACTTAAAATTTGAAATTTTTGAATGAAATTTGGTAAGTGATCTAATCTTATGCTTGGTAGTCTCTGGTTGCTTGGGTTTGCCAAGGTGAAATGATTTGAGTGGTTTTTGCAAAATGGTGATCTTAGTACATACACTTGATTCAATTCTGAATTGTCCTTTAAATATATTTGAAAATAGTTTCTATGAGTTTGTAAAGTGGACTTGGGTTCATTTTTACTTGGTCTAGCAAGGGGTGAAAAGAAGTGAAAATGTTTGTGTTAGAAATTTTGTACTAGGAACTCACAAAGTGTCCTAGTGGTTAATTTTGGTCAAAATGACCATTTGCTTATTTGATTCATATTTGATTTATTTTTCTTTTGATTTTGTTTGTAATTGGCCTAGATGATGGAGTATTCATCTTTAAACCATTTCTTAGCATTTGTAGCAATCAAACATGGCATTTGTACTCAATCATACACTAATGCAAATCATACATGCATTCATATTCAATTTAGTAATAAAAGTTTTTGTTAACCCTAAACTTGGGTGATTAGAACTTGATAATCTTGATTAGTATTTTTGGGGTGTTACACTCTGCAGCCCAGACCCTCACCCCCTTGGTCGAAAAAATAGACGCACTCACCACCGCTCCTCATCACCACCATGCGCACAAAGAAGCTTTCCCTACCCGCCGATTTCTAAAGACGCACTGGTGGTCAAGTCAATCCCAAGTTACTCCTTCTATCCCTAGCTTGATCTGGTTGGCATTTTATTTCCCTTTCACCCAACTGTCTCCTCAAATACGTAGTTTAGTTTGTGCTCAATCTACATGGGCATAGTTGATTCTGCGCTCGATCTTTTTTCTGAGCTCGATCTGGTTGGCATTTTATTGACCTTTCACCTAATCTGCCTCCTCAAATACGTAGTTTAGTTTGTGCTCAATCTACATGGGCATAGTTGATTCTAAGCTCGATCTATTTTCGGAAATACCTTCGCTGAGTTTTGTTGTCAATATGTTTGCGGAAATGCATAGGCATATATAGTTTTTGTACTCCATATATATGTTTCCAGCTTTTCTTTCAATAATTTCCAATCATGTATGTCATATATTTTAAACAGATGGACATGTTTTGGATAGAGGTTGCTCCATTAAGCAGTGCTAAACATATATGTGGTGTTCTATGATTTATGGATTTTGTTAGAGCTCACTATGACAACTCAAAAGCGTAACATCCCAATTTCAGCAACCCTGATTAGTAGTCCAGAATGCAAAAGTCAGGGGAAGAAAAACTTTTTCTTGTTTAAGTGGTGCAATGTTTGTTTGCTTGCGAGTGTTTATGCATCTGATTGTGTAATAGAAGTTGTACTCCTTACATAAGCCCTAGTTGACAAAAAAATATTTAACAAAAGAAGTGTCTTGTCTAATTTTACATATTATCAAATGTTCTAGCATTTCAAAATCAAGAGCAAAGATTCCTTTGTTACACCCAATATTTTAGTAGCTTCTATTTACAAAACTATGGAGATCTATATGCTATTATCTCCTTATATGTTCAATATATAATTTTCAAATGATCTTACCTCTAGTTTTTCCAAAACCTTTGATAAATTTTTTGAAATTCTAATCTTGGTAGAAGTACCAAGTATTCTTACCTATTTCAAAACACAACCTTTTCAAATTACCATCCTTACCTCAAGCTAAGCTTGAAGGTACCATTAGTAGTAGGCTTGAGATGTTTGCTAGATGAATTGTCTTCATCTATTGTTTGACTTGCTTGATTAGGAAGCATTGTGAGCTAATCTAGGATCATCCTCTAGCAACAAGACTACCGAAGCAATTCAACCTCTAATCCTCTGATAAAAATCACAAATCCCTAGTCTAAATATCACCTCCCTCTTTCATCAGGATCATCTGGGATAATCTGCTTAAAACCTCTAACTCTTGACCTAAAGCCTAGTACTACCTTTACCATCATCCTTGGGATATGTCTCACCATCTCATATGCTCTACCTTGATCAATGGATACATTCACCAACTTCCCTAAGCTTGCATTGGCCCTTAGTCACCCAAGTGACCTGGTGTTATTCCTTAACCAACTCCTTTTGAGTAATTTCCTTCTTATAGCATATATAGAACAAAGGATCAACTCAAGCCATGAACCTTGTCTACTTAACCCACTCTTCAACATCACCTCCTTGGTGATGAGTTTGGACCCTTTCATCCTCTAAAAAACATCACCTCTTGTGACCTAGTCAAAAACACCAAATCTGTCAAAATTTAGCTAAGTCTGAAACGGTTATCAAAGTTGATACTTTGGGATTCTCTCATTTGTAACCCTTGTGCAATTTTGGAAATGCACTCGAAGCATCTTGTAAACCAATTTAAGGACTTCCAAGGCCCACTCTTGCCTTTGGTTAGAACATCCTTTGACCTACTTTTTCTTGATGGTTTTGCAGGCAATAAATTAACCTTCTCTACAAATCTTAACAACAATGCAGAAGCTCACATCTTCATACCATCCTCCTTTGACGAACTATTTGTTTGATTTTGTTTTACTCATAAGTGCCTACCTATCCACATATTCCTTGTTCCAATTGGAGCTCTGTGCTTCTTAATCCCACAAGGTCTCTGAGGCTATTTAATATATGTTTTGACCAGCTTATTTTATTCAAACTTTGGCTCAATCCCTAGGAACTCCCAAGCTTGATTAACCTCAAAATTATGATCTTGGATGATATACATCAAGTTCTCTACCCATCCATATGCCCCATGAAACTTTTGGATACCTGGATCTTTCCCTACAACTTGTCAAAGTGGGACTAAAATTATTAGACCCAAGATGCCAAAACCCCCTCGAATTCAAATCTTCTCCATTTGATTCTTTATCAATAACTTACCAATGATCTACTCTACACTCTTCACCCTAGATCATGCTCACCCTGTCACGGGGATGACCCCCGGATAGGCCAAGACAGGACCAACCGGCCGGCTCCAAAGAACTCTGGCCGCCTAGACCCAAGACAAGGAACCACAGCCGGGTGGAACTCTCCACCCGGTCCGCGTCCAAGTTTCCCCAGCTGGCCCGTCTAGCCGAGTAGCCAGAAGAACCGGCTGGGAGGCTGCTCCTAGCTGGCCGCCTCGGATCCGCTGGCCATGGTATGGTGGGGGTGATGTTCCTTGCTGAGCGCACCTCTGACTAGATAGGCTAGCTAGCCCGGTCGATGCTACCGGACAACTGGGCCAAAGCTGGAGGCTGACGAGCAAAGAAAGGACTGGCGAGTAAAGCTCTGGCTGACGGATAAAGAGCCGGCTGATGGATAAAGAGCCGGCTGACGAGTAAAGAAAGGGTGCTGGACACTGTAGCGCTGTCCTCCCCTGTACTGGAGGCTTGACTAGACCAGGGCCTACCGTTTGGTCCCGTCCAGCTGGCCCACTTTGTAAAGCCCAAATCCAAACAATAAACCCTAGAACCCATCATGTAAACTACCTCCTCAACCTCTATATAAGGAGAGGTAGTGCTAGGGTTCTAGGTAGACAATTACAAGTTAGAAGTTCTCTAGATTGGACAAGTGTAGTGGTTCCTCTTCTTCTAGCAAGGAGTAGCCAGGAAAACATCTCAAGGAGCATCTATATTGGGTGTTCCCCCCTTGATAGTAGATCCTTGCAGGAGTAGGAGCATTACCTCGCCGAGAGGGTTCTGAACGTGGGTACATCGCTGTGTTTGCATTATCTGTGCCCAACCCGTTGCGAGTAGCCACCGATAGCATCATGATTGTCCCCTCTCATGCCATCCCCGATGGTACTGTCGTGCACCACACCATGACAGTTGGCTCTATATCGTTTCTTCGTACAACAGTTGTTTGCATGTTTTGAAGGATTTGAATTTCTCCATGTCCCCAGAATAAGCAACGAAGCCGCAAACATGCTCGTCCACATCAGGTCAACAAGACAGGCAATTCTGCATGGAGTCTCCCTCGAGCACCTGTGCAAGCCATCAATCACGACGTCTCCAGAATCTGACTCCATCATCATGGATGCAGACCTAGAGACTATCGGATCCAAGACCTCCATGACCGCTTTGCCGCACCCGAGGACTGCTTCACCGCACCTAGGGACGGCTTCACCGCACCCGGGGACTGCTTCACCACGCCCGGGGACTGCCGCGTCCAGCCTGGAGGCTACCAGCTCTGCTACTTCACCAGGTCAGCCACCAGATGAGCCCAACCCGGCCATCCGTGCAGAAGTAAACCTGCTCATGCAGGCGATATGCGCCATCCGAGAAACTCCAACATGGGCCAAGACGTTCATGGATTTCTTAGCCAAGGGAGAGATGCCCGAGGAGGAGGTAGAGGCAAGGCAGGTGAAGCGCAGGGCCAGCATGTACACTATCATCAACAGCGAGCTCTACAAACGCAGCGTTGGGGCATTTATCAGCGGTGCGTGAGCCAGGCAGAAGGAATCCGGCTGCTGATCGACATTCACCAGGGCGAGTGCGGCCACCTGCGTCATCACGGGCCATGTTGGGGATATACTTTCCGGGTATCCTCACTATGCCTCACTGACCAGGGTGGCCCACTTCAGGTTAGAGATTTGCTTCACGGGTGACCCAGTCAGGGAGAAGAGACAGAGTCCAGTCCGGATACGGGAACCCCCAGATGACTTACCGACGTAGGCCCATAGTGTTACTTGTAGTTCAAGATGTACTTTTAACTGACTCTTAGTCGTAGCCGGATAGGTCTCTCCTGTAAACCCTAGGGCGGATATCTATATAAGCCATCCTAGGGAGAGCCTTTAGGGCACCCTCACAATAGTATACAATCTCAACTCGCACAGGAGAAACCCTTGTAAGCCATATTCCGGCTCTACCATATTACCGGATTGCTAGCAGGAGTAGGATCCGTCCAAAGCCGGCAGATTCGAACCTAGGTAAACTTGTGTGTTCACTGTCCCGGAATACCGTATGTCTCACACTCCGCTCTTCCACACGCCTCGAGGACCTCCTCATGGCGTACTTGTCATGAATCCGATGACAGTTGGCGCCCACCGTGGGGCAAGTGAGCTTCAGATCTGTATTTCAAGCGGAATCTGCAAGAAACAGAATCAGTGAGACCATCGCCGTTGGTCGCGTCCTCTACGCCAGCGACGTACCCCTTATCGTTCTCGACGAGACCTGGATTCCAGCTAGGGAGGCCGTGACTGCTTACACCATCATGTATTTTGGCGAGATCGATGTATACATCGGTTTTGCTGAACCTGTCCCACCCACCCCAGCGGTGATGATAGAGGTAGAAGAAATCTCTAGGTCCCCTTTGTCCGCGGAGGTGGCAGAGTTCCGGATCTCAAAAAACCCTATTCCCACCCAGCCCGCACCCGTTGAGAACACAGTGGAGAAAGCCGAACCTGAAGCATATCTCGCAGTTCAAGTCGAATCTAAAGTGGATCTCCATAGCGAGGCTAAATCCCAAATCGATCTACCTACCGAGGTCGAAATCCAGGAGGAGCAGAACAATAACCTTGGTTCCCCCTCTACCAACGCTAGAACAGACCAACCTTTCTTGAGGCATACGTTGAGGCGCATGATGCTGCAAGGTGTAAACGTGGATGAAGTTCTCAATAGCATCAGGATTTTCGAGGAAGCCCACGAGGAGAGCCGCAACTACCTCAGGACCCACACGTCGCACTTTGTCGGATATGTTGGATCCGGATCCGGCTCTGCCGATGCTAGAGACAACAAAGACTTGGTGCTGGAGGCGATCGGATAAAACACCGACTTACCCGTATCCTCGGATGACTCGATTATTTCGGGAGATTTCTGGGAGTACTCCGCGGAATATGAAGAAGAGTACAACTCCAAAGCTGCAGAGGAAGGAGAAGCCATGGACGAAGGATCCGGAGAAAACTCTCCTAAAGTGTAGGATGACATGGATCTCGGAGATAATCCCGAGGTCCAAATGTCATAAAGTATCGATCAGAGCTTGACTCCGGGAAACAGACCCAAAGTCGTCTTTGCTACCGGTGCTGCCAAGAAGTCAAAGAAGAAGAACAAGAAGAACAAGACCACGACAAAAGAACTTCTGATAGAGGAGGTGATTGCCAAGGAATACGAGGAAGACTCGGATGGAGCACTTATCCCAGACGAGCCCAAAGAAGAGTCGGTGGATGGACACGTGCTCACCGCAGGTGCCCATAAACTCATCGATGCTGCATTAACTACACCTATCCCTACTGCGGCAGAACTTACTGCTGCAGAACTGGAAGAAAGGGCCCAAGCCCTAGAAGCGCGTCGCCAAGTACTCCTGGATGAAGCCAAAAACATCGAATAAGAGAAGAAGCGCATAACTACTACGGCGAAACTCATCTCTCTGCAACACCAGAAGAGCCGGAAAGGCCACGTGCGGGCTGAAAAATTTCCGGAAGTATGCAAGGTTCTGTTTGAAGGAATCCGGGGATGCCTCGTCTCGACAGTAATGGAGACCTGGTGTACCCAACACCAGTGTAAAACACTGCCGCAGCCCGTGACATCCTGGCAAATAATCCAGGCCCGGAACAGGTTCGATTGGGCATTAAGCTACTCACCAAGGGTCTGGAACAGCAGAAGATCGTGAAATCCGGAAGCGGAAAACCGGTCTCTCAATCAGACCAATGTCGCACGGATCCGGCCTAGAATGATATAAGACCCCAACGGGCCCGGAACAACATCACCGTTCTGACCGTCGGGAAGACAACCACTCAAGAACCGGATCTTCAGGGCAGCACCACAGAACTGCACGTGACTAGTGCAATGTTGCTCTAGCCGCGGAGCAAGAGGCAATTGCTGCACTGTATCTGAGAAATCCTCCCCAGCGAGAGTTGAACGATCACAGGGAAGAAGATAAAGAGAAACGTCGCGAGGAGGACCGACCAAGAATGCCGCCTCCTAGACATACAAGCCGTTCGGCTGAGCCCCGCCATGGTGGGAGTGACGAACGAAGGAAAGATGGACACCGTGCTGAGTCAAGGCGGCAGGGGGCTCGTCGTAATGAAGACCCTCCCTAGAATCGGAATAATGATGCCCCAGACGGAGGTCGGCGATCAGCCGGAAACAATCTAGCTACTCCACCTTCTCCACCAAGTAGCCATCGCAATGGCTCTCAGGGAGGCCAAGGAGGGCGTCATGGCAGAGGAGGGAGTGGTAGAAGCCGAAGTCCGTCTCCAAGGCACCGCAGCCACAGCCGTCAATCAAGACAGCGATCTCTGTCACCAAGTGATATGAGACACCGGATTAACTCCAATATAGAGGCGCGGCGCTACGAAAACAATGATATATACATGGGCCCAAAATGCTTTGGACCACGGATTCGACAAACACACTTCCCGGAAGGATTTGATATCTCCAGAAACATACAAGCCTACGACGGTGTAGCCCAGCCAGATACTTGGCTCCAGGATTTTTTCCAGGCTTGCTGCATCACCAAAGGCGGAAACAGCTTAGTTGCAACCTAATATCTCCCACTTATGTTGCGGAAGACGGTGCGATCATGGCTCAATGAACTTTCGGAGAACACCATCCACAACTGGTATGACATGCAAAGCGCGTTCTTTCGGAATTTCGAAGGCACATATCGGAGGCCCTGTACGGTAGGAGACCTACAGTGTTGCACCTAGAAAGCTGGAGAAACTTACCGAGATTACCTCGGATGATGGATCGACACCAAGAACTCCTGTGAAGGAGTAAATGACCAAACTGCGATTGAAGCCTTCATTGCAGGACTCCCAATTGGATTACTACGTCATCGCTTGAACTGCGACAAGGTCACTGATCTGGGAGAAATGATAGAAACAGCGAGCAAGTATGCAGATGATGATGATGACATAGAGGGATTACTGAACACCCTAGCTGTGCTACAGTCGGCAAAATAACGAAAGAAGCAAGCTCAAAAGTGCAAGAACACCTCGGAAGAAAAACCCAACACGGAAATGGTAGTGATCACTACTACTTTTGGGTCTGGAGGATGAGGAGGGCGCGGCTATGGCCGTGGACGCGGTCGTGGGACATCAAGAGTCTAGGGTAAAGGAGACCAGCAACCTGGAAAAACCTACTCCTAGGCCGACATTGCCAATAACCCATGTGTGCATCACTTAGAATCCAATGGGGGCTCATCTCACACAAACGCCGAGTGTCGTTTTAATGACGACATCAAGAAATACGATACCGCTGGCTACAGGGCTAAGCGGAAGAAGGGAGAGAAGAATCCCAAAAAAGATAAAGAGACCAAGGAAGATTCTGACATGGAGGAAGCCGATCCTTCAAATCCCAAGCAGGAGGGGAAGAAAAACTTCCCAACAAAGAAAGACACTTACATCACCTTCCTCAGATCTCAACCAGCTAAGGTTAAGAAAGTAGTTCTGCATGAGCTCAACACAACTGTTCCGGCTGTCCCACAATACCTGGACTGGTCAGAAGTGGCAATCACCTTTGACCGTGTTGATCATCCGCCTAAGTCGCACAGGCGAGGAAAATACGCCTTAGTCGTCAGTCCACTTATTGATGGCTACAGTTTCTCCAAGACTCTCATGGACGGCGGTAGCAGCATCAATATTCTGTATGTCGAAATGCTACGTCGGATGCGGATCTCGAAGACCCAGCTGAATCACATCTTTGTGATGTTCCACGGAGTTTTCCCAGGAAGACAAGGAAATTCCCTGGGAGAGATCACTTTGGATGTTACCTTTGGAACTCCAAAGAACTATCGGACGAAGGCACTTTCCTTTGAAGTAGTCATGTTCAAGAGTGCGTACCACACTATATTCGGACGTCTGGCTTATTGGGATTTTATGGCTCGTCCGTGTTACATTTACAATATGATGAAAATTCCAGGTCCCAATGGCATGATCACCATCAGGGGAGACCTGAAGAAGGTGCGAGAGTGCGAGGATGGAAATTCTGCCTTTGCTAAAGCCATGTTGCACACCCAGGAGTACCAGGAGATCAAGAAGACCATCGATCCGTCCGAGATGCCCGCAATGAAGAAGGAGGTGACAAAGCCGAATCCAGAGTTCAAGGCATCAAAAGAGATGAAGAAGACGCCATTGAAGGATGGTGACCCCTCCAAGGTGACCCAGATAGGCGTAGGCCTATATAGTGCATAGGAAAGCGCGCTCGTCAAGTTCCTCCAAGAAAATCAAGATATCTTGGCATGGCAGCCATCTGACATGATCGGAGTTCCTAGGGAACTTGTCGTACACTCTCTAAATGTACACCTGAATGCTAGACCCGTCAAACAGTCCCTACAATCTTTTTGTGATGAAAAGCGTAAGGCAATAGCTAAGGAACTAGTCCGACTCGAGTTAGACGGATTCATAGAATAGGTCATCCATACTGATTGGTCGGCCAACCCTGTAATGGTCCCTAAAAAGGAAACCACTAAATTAAGGATGTGTGTCGATTATACTGCCTTGAACAAGGTTTGTCCCAAAGATCCGTTTGCTCTGCCTAGAATTGATCAACTTATCAATTCTATGGTAGGCTCGGAACTCCTATGTTTTCTCGATGCATATTCCTTTTATCACCAAATCCGGATGAAGGAATCAGAAAAAATCAAAACTTTATTCATAACCCCCTTCGGAACCTTCTATTTCGTTACGATGCCCTTTGGGCTCAAGAACGCAGGAGCTACATAACAGCGCCCTATGCAGCTTTGCCTCCATGACGAAATCAGACGCAACGTACATGCATACGTGGACGACATTGCGGTGATGTCTAAAAAGAAGGAAACATTAATTTCCGACTTGGAGGAAACGTTCGCCAATCTACGAAAATACAACATAATGCTTAACCCAAAGAAGTGTTTCTTTGGAATTCCAGCCGGAAAATTGTTAGGTTTCATCGTGTCTCCAAGGGGCATAGAGGTGAACCGAGACAAGATCAAGGCTATACTCAATATTTCTTGGCCGACTCGCCTGAAGGACGTTCAAAGACTAACTGGTTGCATTGCTGCAGTCAGTCGGTTTGTAAGCCGGCTCAGAGAAAGAGCCGCACCACTCTACAAGCTCCTGAAAAAGACCAAAAAATTCATTTGGACTGATGAAGCTGAAGCTGCACTACAAGTCCTGAAAATAGTACTCTCATCTGTTCCTATCCTTGCAGCACCGGAACCAAGGGAACCGATGTTGCTCTATCTCGCTGCGACAAATAGGGTCGTTAGTGTCGTCGTGGTGGTGGAGAGACCAGAGGAAAATCAGGAACACATGGTGCAACGTCCGACTTACTACCTAAGCGAAGTCCTAACTGAATCAAAGCAGCGACATCCGCACTATCAAAAGTTGGCTTATGGTGTGTTTTTTGCATCCCGTAAGTTACGACACTATTTTCATGAACACCCAATTACCGTGGTGAGCACAGCTCCCATGAGAGATATAATCAACAACATCGATGCTACAGGACGCATCGCAAAATGGGGCATAGAGCTTTCAGCTTTCGACATTGAGTATAAACCTCGTACAACAATCAAATCCCAAATCCTTGGTGACTTTGTCGCTGATTGGACAGAGACAACGGAGAATATGACCCTCCTAGAGTCGGAATACTGGACCTTATATTTTGACGGGTCTAAGGCTCGAGGGGGCTCGGGGGCTGGCATGGTGCTCAAATCACCGCAAGGAGATAAACTTTTCTACGTGTTGTAGATCCACTTCACAGCAACAAATAACATTACCGAGTATGAAGCACTGCTGCATGGAATCTGGATTGCTAAGGATATCGGCATCCGACATTTGATGTGTTATGGAGATTCGGATCTTGTTGCTCAACAAGTGTCGGATATCTGTAATGCAAATAAGCACATGGCAGCATATAAAGCTGTCGTGGATGAACTATCTAAATCATTCGAGGGGTTTGAGGTTCAACACATCCCTCGAGCAGAAAATGAGGAAGCAGATGCATTATCTCGAATAGGCTCTGCACGGATAAAGGTCCCAGATGGCGCTTTTTTGGAGCACCTCAAAGTTCCCTTTATAAAAGGAGTAGACGAGGAATATCCAACCAAATCCGACTCACCTTTAGTAGCAGTTCTGGCTGTGATTCATAGCTGGACACAACCCTACCTTAACTACTTGGTAGATGGCCAATTACCTGAAGACGAAGTTCTGAGCCGGCAGATCATCCGACGAGCAAAATCCAATACTATAATTAGTGGTGAGCTCTATAAGCGGAGCGCGTCTGGGGTTTTTGAGCGCTATGTATCTCCAGAAGAAGGAGTGGAAATCTTACGAGAGATCCATGAAGGTGAGTGTGGTCACCATGCTGCAGCCAAATCTCTAGTGGCAAAAGCTTTCCGACATGCTTTTTTCTGGCTTATAGCCAAGGCATATGCTGAACGGCAGGTCAAGACGTGCAAAGGCTGCCAAAAGTACGCCAAACAAGCTTATGTTCACACTGATCAGCTGCGAACAATACCTATAACATGGCCTTTCACGGCTAGGGGGCTTGACATGCTAGGACCGTTTAAACGGGCTCCAAGTGGATTTACTCATCTCTTAGTGATGGTTGATAAATTCACAAAATGGATTGAGGCTAAACCCGTCACTAGTTGTGATGGAGCAACAGCTAGAAGATTTGTTGAGGATGTCATAATCTGATACGGTTATCCGCATGCATTATCACAGACAACGGGAGTAACTTATCTATGGGAGAGCTTGCCGAATTCTGCAACAAACAAAATATCCGGCTTAACATTGCATCAGTCGCACATCCGCAGGCTAATGGACAAGTCGAAAGAGCAAATGGTTTAATCCTACAAGGCCTAAAACCAAGACTCGAAGCACCACTATAGCATGCTGCAGGCGCTTGGGCAGAGGAATTGCCTTCTTTAATATGGAGCTTGCGAACAACTCCGAACAGGTCAACCGGATACACACCTTTATTCTTGGTCTATGGTGCCGAAGCAGTTCTTCCTAGTGATTTGATTCACACTTCTAATAGAGTTGCCGCGTATATTGAAGAGGATGCCAAAATTTCTCGACAAAATGATCTCGACTTAGTCGAAGAAGTTCACGTCATTGCTGAGATGAGATCAACAACCTATCAACAGAAGTTATGCAGGTATCATAGCTAGAGAGTCAGAAACCGGTCTTTCAATAAGGGCGATTTGGTTCTCCGTCTTGTGTAGAAAAGAAAGCACAAACTTTCCCTAGTATGGGAAGGGCCCTTTTTAGTTAGTCGAGTATTACACAATGGTTCTTACTATCTAACTGATATGTGGCCAGTCAAACAAAGACCTGCTACTAAGAAAAGAAAGAGAGCTGGAGGTAGTACAGACCCGGAAGAATTAGACAAACCATGGAATATTGCTCAGCTATGTCCCTTTTATTCTTAGTTTATCTTTCTTTGTAATCATATGTGTACATGTTCAATAAGAAATAAATTATTGGTTGCCTCATTTTTCTAATAAGTTTTATATTGACATCTTATTTCTGAATGATCATGTCACAGTCGAAAATCCCAGAATACTTGAAAGTACTTTATGCTCATGTTTGTCTGGTTTAGATTTCCGATTCTAAAATTGCTGCCTTTGGGTATAAATCTAAAATTTTCTAGTCTATACTTTGGTTATTTATCTGATTGCCGGATGCGGGCATTTTTCGAGTAGTGAATTGATGGTACTGGAAGTCGGCTTTGTTTCCGAGTTTAAACTGGTTTAGCAATTGAGCTCCGTTGCTCGGCAAAGTTTCTGTGCTAAAGGTTGTCTGGCTCACGAAAGGGACAAGGCGGAAAGCCAGATAAACGATAAGTGCAGACAAAAAACATAAGTGCTTATGTAAACATTTCAGGCACATAAAATTAAAAGCCGAAAGTGCTAAATAGAAGTAACAAAGCTTAACACTAGCAAAAGTATTATATTTACAACCCGAATTGTTTTCAGAATAACATATTGTTTGTTCTGATGCTCTATGATGCAGGGGGAGAGGTAAGAGCTGCCGGCTCACTGGATACATCGGCCTCGCCTTGATATCTTTCCGAGACGTTCAAATCCAATATGGTTTGTTCATCGTGGGAAACTTCACCAGCTTCTTCGGCGGGCGGAGGCGGCGTGTCCATGCGAGTGAAGAAAGGAGTGTCGTAGCTTGTTAAGTCGGCTACGTGGCACCCATATCCGGCATAGGAGTCCATGATTGCTTTGATTTCCTGCTCCTGGCCATCTTCATCCACAGTAGAATACCCTCTGGTTACTTGCCAGATTTCCATGCTTCCATGGTGGCTCATAACCATGGTGAAAGCGTTCTGTGCTGCGGTTCGCGCGTAGGACATGTTCCAGTCCTAGATAAGCTAGGGCATCTCCTTGGCTTTATCTCGCACTTCAAAGCCGGACATTCTATGCATGTCCGGAACCTTGAGAACTTCGCCAATTTCCTCAAAGGATTGGAAGAAACACTAGAAAAAGCGCACCTGTTCCAGAGCTCACCTCATAATCGCTGCTATCCCTGCACGTGGCGTTCTGAAAGTTCTTTGCGCGCTGTCCCGGGCTTTCCCTGCGTTACACGTGATGCCTGGGGAGAGGGGGTCGCGGTCCTTTTTCTCTTTCTCTTTTTGATTCAAATACGAAAAATGTGATATCTTTTAAACGAATTGGCCAAATCGAGATCCGTTTTCACGGTTGTACTAGTCATGTCGAGATCTACAAAACTAGATCCTATATTAATAGTTTTTGATGAAGTTTTTTTGCATTGCCTTTTGACCCTACTTTGCACTGCCTTCGGTTGCGGTGCATGACACGATGTCCTAGCGGTGCACGGTCGATGCACTGCCTTCTTCTTCTGCATTGCACTGCCTTCGGCTGTGGTGTACGAAACGTTGCCCTAGCAGTGCACTATCTGCGCACTTCCTTTTTGTATTACATTGCACTGCCTTCGGGCGTAGTGCACGGTGAGGTATCCTAGCAGTGCACTACTCGTGCACTGCCTTTTTGTGTTGTGTTGCACTGCCTTTGGTCGCAGTGCACGGGACGATGTCCTGGCAGTGCACCGATTGTACACTGCTTGTTTGTACTGTGTTGCATTGCCTTCAGGCGGGTGCACAACGAGGTATCCTGGCAGTGCACTACTTGTGCACTGCCTTTTTCTGTTGTGTTGCACTGTCTTCGGTCGTAGTGCACGGGACGATGTCCTGGCAGTGCACAGTATACTATGTTGCACTGCCTTCGGGTGCAGCACACGACGAGGTATCCTGGCAGTGTACTACTCGTGCACTGCCTTGTTGTGTTGCGTTACACTGCCTTCAGTCGCAGTGCACGAGACGATGTTCTCCACCGCTAGGGTCTTAAGATTTTCGGCTTCTTTAATCATAGCACATGATTGCTTTACCAGTGCTGTAGTCAAAGAAACAACACTTGAACAAAAATTCGACTATAAAATAAAGGGCAAGGTTTGAGTACTGAAATGTTTACCTTCAGCCTCATCCCTTGACACTTTCAATTGAGCATTTTCAAGTCGGAGAGCTCTGATTTCTCTCTGCTTGTTACGGATATTGTTCAACAATTCCTGGTTATATGAATTAACTTTCTGTAAGTAAGAATACCCAGAGTCAGAAGTCTACTAAAGACTCGGGCTAATATCTTTACTAATATCAGCACGAGCCTTGGGGGCTACACTAGTACATTCTTTGGCATCCTAAGGAAGCATAAATCCGGATTGTCTATCCAACTTCATGCTTGGGGGTTAGAGGATATGATATGGAATAAAGTAAAAAAGGTAAGTTGGAATTCGACTTACGTGATGTTCATGGGTGAGATTGCTCAAGCTCATGGACACCTTGGTGCTAACCTTCTCGGCAAGGGTTAGTGGGATTACCGGAGGTGGCGGAAGCACGCCGGTTCTCATCCCCTCGTCTCGAAGACGGATCTGCTCGAGAAGCTCGGAGTACTTGATATCCTCCGCTTCTTGTGCCTCTTCCCCGGCAGTAATATTGCGGCTCTCCAAGCATTCCTGGGCGAGCCGTTGGATTTCCTCCGCTGATTTCCGAGTAATGCAAAGTTTGGCAAGACCCGGATTGTTGAGGAGGTTTTTAGCGAAGACCTCTACCGAGGGATCATTACCCGAGGAGGGTTCACCCTTATCAAAAATTGAGTCACCCATGGTGACGTCAATTTGCGACCCAAGGATCGTTGGCTCTGCTGATTGAGCCAGATCTTCTACAACGGTCGGAGATGGAGTAATCTCCGGCGCTGCAGAAGGCTGAGGGGCAGGAGTCGGAGGAGTTGTGGAAGGAGAAGTCAAATTTAGCTTTGACTGGCACAGGGGCTTCGATGCAACTCCCTTCCCCTTGCCCTTGGTGAGCTGTTTAGCTCTGAGAAGGTAATAGAATAAAGAACATTACATCTTGGAAAGAATTACGAATAAGATATAGAAACCTTGTGAAGAAAGTTACCTCTTCACAATGGGCACCTCCTTTATGCCAATAGACACTTTCGGAGCCTTACGCTTCTGAGGAATTATGTCCGGCTGTGGAACCAACTCTCCATCATCCTGAGATAACTCAGAAGGATACCCCTCGATAGGAGCAAGCTCCGACTCAGGGAGGTCAGCAAGCTGAAAAGAAAAATAGAATCTCAGTATTGCAAAACAATGTAAAGATGAACACATAATTCGAGTTACTGCTGGAAACTTACCAGTACCACAAGATCTTTAGCCGTATGCATGTCCAAAGACAGATCCAGGATTTTCCTCTTGATCCGCTCCCTTATCAGCCACTTGATTTGAGACTCGTATTTTTTCTCTGTGTAAGGCTGGGAGCAAATCCGGAGGGAATCTTTCTTGGATGGCATGATGGAGTGCATAAGCCGGTCTCCATGATGCCGAAGAGGATGGATCCGGTGTGCCACCCAGCAGTGAAATAAGTCGGACCCCTTAAGGCCCTTGTGCTTCATCAAATACTCGATCCGCCTCTTGGCAAGAAGCAGATCGTCACTGAGAGCCAGTGCATCTGCGTCCTAGGACTCTTGGGGCGTGGTGGCACCGTCAACGAAAACCGGCAAAGCAGTAGCTTTGCCGGGAGCGGGAATATCCTTGTGATAAATGAAAGTGGACGACCATTGTTTCACTGACTCACTAGCCCTAATCCGAGATAGACGCGCTCTCTCCTAACAGAAAAAATAATAGTACCGGTAATGTATGGATTACCGGCAGTGATGGAATTTCTCCGGACATGAAAGTAAAACCGGAAAAGTATGAGACTCGGCCTAATGCCGAGGTACCCCTCGCACAAAGAAGCGAATGCGCTCATCTCTAAGAGAGAGTTCGGGGGAAGATGATGGAGTTGAACTCCGTAGTGATCTATAACCTCAGAAAAGAAGTCTGAGGGAGGAAAACTCAAACCTCTGTCGAGGTGGGTGCCGAAGTGTACCCACTCACCGTCGCGAGGAGTAGGGACGAATCAGCTGGATCCGCTTCGCCAGTCGCCGGAGCAGAGGAGCCCCTCGTTCTCCATGACGTGGAGCTTGGCGTTGTCATGGACACACGGGATCCAGACCCCACGGTTGCTCTCTCCGCCGCCGTCACCGCCGTGCCAGAGGATGATGCTGAAGCCATTCTCCTGTGAGCCAGTGACCTGGGATGGGCGGTACTGGAAGATTATAGGGAGGAAGAGGAGCTCTGTGTTCATGGGAAGCGTTGAAGAGAAGGAAACGGCGCCAGTGTTGGTAAAAAAGATGGGGAGGAAAAACCTAACCAGTTATATCCTCCAGCCGCGCCAAGATTCGTGTAAACGCAACATTGAAAGTGTACCACTCATCATGGAAGGAACTAGGTAACCCGCACGTGATGATTACGCCGCCTCAATATCCACGCACGCATTAAAATGACTCCTTGGTTCCACGAAAGGAGGACCCACCAACGGTCGTACTGATAGGAATGTCTGTGAGTGACGTGACTTGACCATGACTAGTGTCAGATTACATCAGCGACCAAGTTCCGGCTTAGTTTGAATTTCGAGCTAGAAATCCGAATAACGTATTCGTAGGTCCGACTCATTTGAGATCTAGATCCTATACTTTCTTTTGAAGTTTCAAGAACCCTTAAAGATTCTGAAGCCGAAGATCAAGCTAGACGATGATGAAGTCCGACTTTGGATCTCGGAGGCTTCCGAGGGATGCTGTTGGGGATATTATTTTGTAGTATCCTTACTATGCCTCACTGACCAGGGTGGCCCACTTCGGGTTAGAGCTTTTCTTCACGGGCGGCCCAGTCAGGGAGAAGATACGGAGTCCAGTCTGGCTACGGGAAGGCCTAGATGACTTACCGACATAGGCCCATAGTGTTACTTGTAGTTCAAGATGTACTCTGTAACTGACTCTTAGTCGTAGCCAAATAGGTCTCTCCTGTAAACCCTAGGTCGGATATCTATATAAGCCGTCCTAGGGAGAGCCTTTAGGGCACCCTCACAATAGTCCACAATCTCAACTCGCACAGGCAAAACCCTTGTAACCCATATTCCGACTTTGCCGTATTACTGGATTATTAGCAGGAGTAGGATCCATCCAAAACCGGCGGATTCGAAGCTGCGTAAACTTGTGTGCTCACCGTCCCGAAATAACATACATCTCACACCCCTCTCTTCCACACGCCTCGAGGACCCCCTCATAGCGTACTTGTCATCAATCCGACGACAGGCCATAGTGGCAAAAGTATTTCTCCATGGGTTCTACTGGCCCACGGTGCTGGAAGATGCCGAACAAATAGTCAAGGCGTGCAATGGTTGTCAGCGGTTCAACCGGTGATGTCTATGAACTTCTATTCTTGTAGACAGTTGTTGGGCCTCCAGGTGCAGAGGTTTGTAGAATAGCAGCAAGTTTTCCCTTAAGTGGATCACCCAAGGTTTATCGAACTCAGGGAGGAAGTGGTCAAAGGTATCCCCTCTCAAGCAACCCTGCAATCAAGATACAAGAAGTCTCTTGTGTCCCCAACACACCCAATACACTTGTCAGGTGTATAGGTGCACTAGTCCGGCAAAGAGATAGTAAAATACAACTGGTATGGATATTAGACAACGGTGCTAGAAAATAGCTTGATGGTGTGGAAGAGACTAAAGGCAAACTGAAATAAAGATGGAAGCAATCAAACATGTAACAAATCTAATTGTAAACGGTGTTTCAATGCTTAGAAACAAGGCCTAGGGATCATACTTTTACTAGTGAACACTCTCATATAAATGTATTATCTTCATGATACTACCCTGAACTACTCTCCGGCTGGACACTCTAATCATTGGTAGGGCTATAACAGCACACCTCAAAGTAAGCCTTTACCATCTAGATAACCCCACACTGTCACCTTGAGCACTAGATGGTTCCAACAAACACCACAATTTCATAAAGACATCCAACTCCAAATATAACTCATAACAAGTATTTGTAATCTCTAGCCTAAGTGCCACCATGGTGTGCGCACTGTCAACTTCACACACAGGGGAGAGCAGAGATCTTTTAAAGCACTTGAGTAGCAAGGTAGATCTACTTGATTACAAAGCTCATGATCACAATATGATCATGCACAGGGGAATGTTCGTTTGCGGTACCAAACTTCGTGGGTGAGTGCATCGCGGTACCCGAGTTGTCATCAATCGCGCGGAGGGGCCGTAGTAGAATCACCAATTGTCCAAAAGGGCCAAATGGGGGTGAATACAAATCTAACAGCCAAACGGCCATTTGAACCAGACGAAAAACGGTTGAACTCAAATACCGCCGTTAGGTCAAATCTTCTTGGCACGCCATGTTAGTATTCCCCGTTATCTTGTGTGATCGTGGACTAGCTTACCCCTGCGTGGACCAGATCCCTGAGTGGACCAGGTCTATTTCTTTGCTCTGCTCTGGTCTTCTCCCCTGCTCCCCTCCCCATAACATTTGCTCAGCTCCGGCTGCTCGTCTCAGATCGGAGCTCGCACTTGCTCTAATTTGCATCCCAGCCATGTCCGGTCAACCTCCCACGCCTCTAATCGAAGCTCACAGCCGTCACCATCGCATTGTCCACCGTATCGGAGCTTCGCGTCCCTGGACTAATATCTCACCTCTCGCTAGTCCTTCTCGCACGGTGGAGCATGTCTTGTCGGGCGATCCAGGCCGGCGACCGGCCTCAGGAAGTTGCGTGTTGCCGCGCACCCTAGGCATGGTAGCCCTGGCACAGCAGTTCGACCACCACGCTCTCATGGCCACCGTGGTAGGCATCCATCCCACCGTGTCGCTGGCACAATTGCTGTCGGCTTTCAGGTCTCGTTTTGGGATCAGAAGAAATGAGGTCAAGATTGAGGTATGCGCGCCGCCATTCAATTTTTTCGTCCAGTTCGAGCACAGCTCAGACACCGAGCGCATTCTGCATCCTTCCCGTTCTTTCGAGTGCTGCGGGGAGAAAATGAGCTTCATGCGTTGGCATCGCGCCTGTAGGTGGGACGATCGCTTGGGGCAGCTTCATTTCTTCTCGAAACTCGGCTTTGACGGCCTCCCATTGGATGCTTGGGAGCCAGAGGCCCTCAAGCAGGTCGTTAGTAACCTTGGTGGCGAGCTGGTGGAAATCGTGCCACCGAGCGACAGATGGGTCATCAAGGTAAAGGCGTTGCTGAAAGATCCTGACGCCGTTCCTAAGATGTACGAGGTGCAGATTCCAAACAGGGTAGGGCGGCAACTTTGCTGGAAGCACCCGGTCATCATCCACCTGGAGGAGGTTCTAGAATCGGTACATGGCATTCAAGGCCCCGAAGAGGCTGGCAGAAAGCGTCCTCATCACCTGCAGTGTTGGCCTAGAAGGATCGATGGCACAGGACCACCACCGTTTCGCGACAGCGCACATAGTTTCGGTGGGGGAACCGGGCTTGGACGAGCTAGTGGTTCTGATTTCCCTCGAGTGAAGACAGAGCTCTAGTGAATTGTCGTGGTATGTGTGGCTAATGAATTTGTAGTATGGAGAGGGTAGCAGGAAGTTAGTATCGACTAAAAATGTGTAATAGTTTGAATCGATGTAATACGTGTGTAATAGTTTGAAGTAGTGTGTGTGTGTGTAATAGTTTGAATCGATGTAGTATGTGTGGGTAATGAATTTGATGTAGTGTGTGTGTGTAATAGTTTGAATCGATGTAGTCGAACACCGTGCTTTATAATTTCTGTGAATAACCAAGGACAACCTCATGAAAAGAGGGTGGTCTGGCAATGAGCAATGTCAATTCTATGGATGCCAGGAAAATGTAGTCCATCTCCTCTTCAAGTACAAGGTAGCTACATTTGTAACACGTTGAACTGCAGGAACATTTTGCAGGCAACACAAGACAAAGGAAAAATGGTTTACAGCACAGACAACAGACGCGAAATCTGTAGTCTGGGATAAAAAGATGCCAGTTAACTGGATTGAACCATGACTAGTAATTGAAGGAAATAGATACTTGATAGTATTTGCTTACAACAGTAGTACTTCCATACAAAAGGGTCTTATACCTGCACAAAAGTGGGCTATACTTCCTACTAGTTTATAGAACAATTCATCAGCATTTCATCTACAAAAGCCATTCTTCAGTCTGAACTTAACTATTCTACACTAAAGAAACTACAAATCTCCACCAGAAAAGTTGGCTGGCCAATTGCCTTGAGAGGACATAAGTTCTTTGATCATTTAACCCAAACTGATCTATTTCCTTCCTGCCAAACTACAATAAATCTGCATCGTTCATGCACGAGCGATTTGCGCGCGCCAGTCCCGGTTCAGTTGGACCATCCGTACCGCCGCAACGATTTCTTCGAAACTGAAATTCGGCATCTTCTTCTTGGGATCGTAGGTCCATGTGAACTCGAACCTGAATTCCGGGGCTGAGCTGATGCCCGCCGCCGGCTCCGGCTATCGAACAATCCAGCATGCTGAGTGTAGACGCTTGGTCGCCGCCACGGTACGGCCTCCGACGGTGCCTAGGATGGAGCGTCTTTGCCATAGACGGCATGCTCCCAGCCTCCCCCACTGCGGTAAGGTAGTCCGCGCCGAAGCGTCGACGCGAGAGTTCCTAGACCTTGGCGCTGCCCTGTTCGAGGGTGTGTACCCTCGGCGGCATGCTCTCATGAACGATTTGATATGTACCTTGTTCCCACTGCCTAGAGCATGCCGTAATGCCACCGCGCGATTTCTCCACATCGCTCCCTTGGCCCTGCTTGCCGCATCTGGCGCCGACGACGCCATCGTTGCCACCGCGGCTGATTTGGCACATTCGGGGAAATCATCCACCTAGCAGGGCAATGGGAGACCGGCCTTGAAGTAGAGCTTCATGTCCTGCCTTAGAGGGGATAAATACCCAGTTTCGGCGGCTGTGGCGGTGGCGGCGGCGGCTACTTAGGCAGGGCCATGTTACCCTAGTTGGTGCGGCGCGGAGGAGCTGCGCAAGGTGAACTGTGGTTTGTCGGAGAAGGGGAGTGAAAGACTGACAGTAGGTTTGGACTACGGGCACGCGTGAAAATAACCATCTCCCATTTCCTTAGAGGGTAATAATTCGACACTCGTTGCATTAACCGCTCAATCTTTATTTCCCTTCTCAGCATAAGAGTGCGAATGTATTAAAAAGATTGGTTGTGGCTATCCACCTCATCGGGCAATGTACCAGGACAGGTAGGAGACGGGACCGGGTTTCATTATAGAAATGTTGATGACTGTGCCCTCATGTTTATACGATATTATTTATATGCCACCATGTACCGTTGATTGTAGCAACACCATCAGAAATAGGAGATGACGTTGTGGCGTGTTTTCTTTTTTAAAGGGCATCAGAAACATGCGATGCTGACGTGGCATGTTTTCTGACTGGCGGTCCCGCATCCTCCACCTTCGATGGCGCGCATCCCAGGTTTGAGGGTTGGTGCCGCCCACCAACACATTATTGTGCAATTTTCCATGTGGAACCTGAATTCCGGCGCTAAGCTGATGCCCATGTCGAACACAGAGAATTCTGAAAGAAGCTACTAAAAATAAATACTTTGAATTCTGAAAGTACTAAAATTAAATACATTACAATTTTGTCTGAAAGGTAATATGCATACCACTGATCGAAATAATATAAATACAGTACAAATTTCTACTTTGAAAAATAGACCTGAAAATGCTAGCAAATAACCTAGGATGAATATAGGATTCATTCTCCCCTATATATTTCGTCGTCGGCGGCTCCCACGTGCTGCAACACATATTCAGAGAACTCTCTCCGTCTGCAATGAGCTGCCAGTATCTCGTCCAGAGGGTAAGGCCTCGGTGTATGTTCCAGACTTAAGCCATACGTCATTGTTGGTTCCTCTTCCCAGGATTGAACCTCATGATCGTACAGTCTAATATAATTCCTGTAGTATATGTAACCAGGTTTGACTGTGGGGTTTAACTTGGTGTCAATGGAGATAGACCGATTGTAATCAACAAAGAGGGCACGAGTTCCAATGTCACCGACGGCCTCGAGAGAGCGGTTCTCCGTGTCCACCCGGTACAACACCGGTTGCCCTTTGGCAAAATCCCCGTTCAACACAAGAAGCAGATCACCATCTGACTCCACAAGGTAAAATTTGTAAGTTCCACGTACTTGTTCAAAGACTGGGGCTGAAATCATTTTGGCCATCGTGACAGTGCTCGTGCGCTGCTCTAACTGAATGTTGGTCGACAAGATGTCTCCATTCTCAAGTAATGCATATACTTCCCCTCGTAATGCCGTCATGTAGTCTAGAAGCATAGCAGGAGGTGGCCAATACAATCCTTCTCCAAATGATTCATTGATTTGCCCCGTTGGGGTGCTCTCATCGGCCCATGCAATATGATCTGGATAATCAGTGCAAACGAACACCATCGTTGGGGACTTTGTCACGACAACAGATTGCAGAAGATCAGATGGTATGTGTGCTTGAAACTCAGTGTTAGACTTATGAGTGATTGGGTTCAGAAGCCGAATCTTGTACGACTCCACCCTTTGAGCAAGCACGATGACGCCACGAGAAACACCGACGAAGTAGAATCTTTTGGAAGAAGAGGGCATCAGTTAGCACTAAGATGTTTACAATGGAAAATACCAATAAATATCAGATGTGAATGTGAACCTATGATGGTGGTCCATTAGATTTGTCCTAAAGCAACAACCAGTGGCGAGGTTGAGGAAGGTGAAGTCGCCAACGTCTGGAAGTGTGTGATCTATCATGATCCAGTTGTTGAGATGGAATTCGGGCACCTTTAAAGTGCAGAGCCAATCGGTGCAGACTTCCTGACAAGCAGCATAGGTGTTGACGTACTCCTCTTTCTCCAGCAAGTAGTCGGCGATCTTGCGAAGTGGGTCGGCCAGGAGATCGGACCAGTTCCTCTTCATCCGGCTACTGGCCATGGCTTACGTGCGGGAATGTTTTGATCGAGGAAGAAAGAACAACTACCAATGCGAGGAGAAGAAGAAGAGGATAACATACGAGGGACATGAAGAGGAACTGCCACTGCGAGGAGACGAGGAGACGAGGGAGAAGAAGCGGAACTGCCACTTCAAGTTTGGATCAACGGGGTTTTTTTCGGAACTAGCGCGTGAACCAACCATGCACTCCATGCAAGTTTTGATCAAACAGACTAACACGTGGGACCTGCTAAAAAATTCTGTGAAGTGCTACCCTGCATAGTGTGCTGACAAGTGGCTTGTTTTCTGATTGGCGGGCCCGCCTCCTCCACCTTCGATGGCGCGCATCCCAGGTTTGAGGGCTGGTGCCGCCCACCAACACATTATTGTGCAATTTTCCATGCTTTGTCACAACCAGCTTCACTCTGCTCCGCTCCTCTGCTCCTGCCGCCGCCACACCGCTCAGCCGTACGCCGCTCTCGTCGTCCCCTTCGGCTGTCGTCCTACCTCCCTCCCCTCACTACCATCCCCTCACATCCCCTCCCCTCCCTGCTCTGTATCCTTGCCATCATCCACCGCCTAGGTGCATCTGGAAACGAAAACCGAGAGTCGGCCATTGGGTTAGGGGCCAAACGACGCTGGTGATCCAGATCCCGCTCAGAGATGGATCCTGCGAGGCTTGAGAGAATGGATATGGGTCCTGCGCGGCTGGAGAGCACGGAATATCCTTCAAGTCTGTAGAGCACAGAGGACAACGAAACAGGGGGAGAGGAAGCGGGGTGCAGAGCTTTGGAGGTATGGAGCCCGGAGAAGGTGACGTGCGTCCACATTGAAGGGTAAGAACTATGATTCCTTTTCTGCATACCCCAATTAGCGTTTCTAGTCCCGTGGTAATGGCAAGGATATGTGTTGGTAACCGCAGGACGTCTGTATAGCTTGTCCTTGAGCATGATGCTTTGTCAAGCGAGCATGAAGGCACTGAAATGTGTGGCGGTGCGGATGATGATGAGAAAGCATATCCAGACGTGGCTGTTGACCCTGATATGATGGAGAGTAGGGAATATTTGGCAGATTAGAACTTTGAGCCTGACTATGGGACTGATGAGGAAGAGGAATGTGAATATGTAGAAATGGGATGTAGATACGACGACGAAGACGAGGACAGGCCAGTGATAAACTTTGATAGGGACAATCCTACAATTGATGAGGGGACTGTCTTTGATAATGTGGAGGACTGCAGATACGCAGTTGCAACCTATGCAATCAGAGTTGGGTTCGAATTTATCATTGAAAAGAGCGACCAAAAGAGATTTAGGGTGCACTATAGGGAAAGTAATGTGTGTAAATGGAGATTACATGCATCTCCAATGCATACATTTAGTTTTAGTCTTTCTCATATTTATTCTGCTGATAACTAGCTCTAAATTATTTGGATTCTTATTGAATGCAGATCAAAGTAAACACGAAGAAACACAACTGCCCTAATACATCTTTAAGTGATAAAATTAGATCAGCGACTACCAAGTGGATTGCTGCTACTATACTTGACTGGGTGAGGCAGGATCATAACATTGGACCTGCTAAACTCAGAGCAAAGATTAGCAAAAAATTTAATGTTCTGATTCCTTACCACAGAGTCTTTGATGGGAAGGAGATCGCTCTAGACTGCATTCAAGGCAAGTGGAATGACAATTTTCATATGTTGTATAGTTTCAAAGCTTAGGTAGAGAAAACATCACCTGGTAGTGTTGTTGACATCGATTACGAGGTTGTGAAAGGAAGAGAAAAGGTCTCGAGGGGGGTCAGGTATAAGCAGGCAGAAAATATATGCTTCAGGAGATGTTTTGTCTGCCTGAAGGCATGCTGGAAGGGGTTCCTAGATGGCTGTAGGCCATACTTGGCAATAGGCGCAACTTCTTTAATAGGGAAGTTCAGGGGACATGTTGCTTCTTCTTGTGCTTTGGACGCGCATAATTGGCTTCTACCCATAGCTTATGCTGTTCTTGAGGGTGATTCAAATGAAAGCTGGACATGGTTCATGTAGAGACTACGGGAAGTAATTGGTCACCTCGAAGGCTTGGTGATACACATCGGTGCATGCGAGGGTCTTGAGAATGTTGTCGATGTTGTGTTTCCTGGGGTTGAGCATAGGGAATGCATACGGCACCTTGCTACTAACTTCACGAAGAAGTTCAAAGGAAAGATCTTTGAAGAGGACTTGTGGCGATCAACATACACATACACCCCAAGCACGCATGCTACTTACATGCAGAACATGTATGTAGTGCCAAAGGTGAAAAAATACCTTGAAGAACATCACACCAAGCTATAGGCCAGAAGCAAGTTTGGTGAGTTAAGCAAGGTGGTTTTGTTTCCAATAATTTGGCAGAGAGTTTCAATGATAAGATTTTGGGCATGAAGACACTTGGAATTGTTATTTTGTTGGATGCAATAAGACAGTGCATAATGGTGAAGATAGATTTAAGGCAAAGAATTTGTGCAAGAAAATTTTTAGGCCATAAAATAGTTCCAAAGGTGGTTATGTTACTGAATGCAAGAACCAGGGCAATGAGAACGATTAAGATGAGGATGGTCAGAAGTTCTAGAACATTGGCTGAGGTTTATGTAGAATAAATAAGCGTGGAAGTGAACGGAGGTACACTGTAGACATTGGAAACAAGACTTGTTCATGCAGGCAGTGGCAGATTACTGGTCTGCCATGTCACCATGCAATTTACTTCATCTTAAAGCTTAGAGGTAGCAGAGATGAAATAGACAACTATGTCGACAACTATTTCTCCGTGGACAAGTTTGCTGCAACTTATGTAGAAAACGTACCACCTATGGCCGATGAAAATGATTGGGAGATTGTCGATCCAGGGTTCAAACTTCAACCACCAGTTCTTAGGAGGCCACCTGGGAGGCCTAGAAAGCTAAGGATCAAAGTCTCCACCGCTAAAGGTTCAAGGCTGGGAGCTAGGAAAAGGAAATACAACCGTTGTGGCAGATTTGGCCATATCAAGATGTTGTGCAAAAACCCAGTTACACATGATATTGTCCCTATTCACACCCCGGTGGCAGAAAATGAGGCTTCTCGGCCAGAACTGGAGGAAGAGCAGTGCAAAGACGGTGATGAGCACTCGGAGGAAAACATACGTAAGCAACCAATTTTTGAAGAAGTGGAGGTGCCGGCGAGAAAAGGGTGTGAAAAGAAACAAAATGGTAGGCGGAACGGGGAGGAAAGGGCAAATAATGGAGGTGTATTAGAATATGAAGAAGTTGAAGGGGTGATTGAGGATGTTCTTGAGGATCTTTCGGCTAACTGCAGGAGAAATAATAAATCCCTGCCAATTTCATCTTTGTACGATTCTCCGGATGAAAGGTAAGCTTAAAAATTGCTTTATTTGCCATTTTATCATTTTTATCCTCATCAACTGATGCTTAATGCAGCGTGGGCTAGCAGACTAATAAGAGGATCAGAAAGATGCAGGCACAGTAACGTCGTATGTTGAATTATATCACTGAAACTAAACTAGCCGTGTTGGCTTTATTTATATCTGGCGCGTGCAACGTGTCTGTGATGGGGTCATGTGGACAAGATTACAATTTTTTTAAATATTATTACATTAATTTTTTACCTGCGTTTGGACGCGGCTACTAGTTCCCATCTCCCTTGCATTCCCATCTCCTCTGGCACACTCCAGAATTATCGCTGTGCCATCAAGTAGCAGAGTCAGCGTATTGTCCCATCAGATGTGAATGCAATGACTTTGTTTGTTCAGAATTTGACGACTTTTGATTAGTTTGAAAGACAGAGAAACCTAAAACATGTATCTACACATGTTTTGGGTATAGACATATTTATTAAATATCTAAAAAAATTAAGTCAGTTATATCTAGACAGGAGTAGTACACTATTACAACACGCTCGATCCCTTCTCCTCTGGCGCACTCCAAATTATGGTTGTGCCATCAAGTGCTCAGAGCAGAGTCAGCGTATTGTCCCATCAAATATGCCAAGAACGCACGAACTTTATTTTCAGGATCGAACGAGTTTCGATCGACTAGTTTCAAAGACAAAGACAACTAAAACATGGCCAACATATATAGATTATGACGATAATAGACCATGACTCAAGTGACCCAGATCCAAAGAGCGCATTAAGATACCGTACATAGATTTAATTTATGCTTAAGTGGCCCTAATCGACTATGACGCTCTCGTAGTCTCCATCATTGACGATGTTCTCCGCGTTGCTGCTAGCCTCCTCCGTGTCGGAATCGATGTCGACGTTCCCGGCAGCGTTCCTCCTCCTCATGGATTCTTCACGGCACGTTGCATCGATAACGGTGGAGGTCGTACGCCTAGGCACTGCCCAGAAGTGCTGCCTCCCTTCGTTGTTGTGTAGATCCGGGTGGATCTCCTGCCAGTGGGTTCCGCATAGCTCAATCAACGCAGCCCGCTCCTTCTTGAACAACTTTTGCCAGTACGCGCTCGTGCGCTAGTACCACGCCATTACCCTCTTCCGCTCCGACAGCTGGCGACTGCGCTCCTCGATCTGCCTTGCCAACGTGTTGTCGCGCAAGAGCGGCACGACAGGAACCCCGGCGTAGCTGAGCTTGAAGCCGGCCGGAAGCCTCGCGGATGGCGGCATGAGTATGTCATAGTGGGCAAACATCTGAGCCTCGTGCAAGATGAGTTTGGGCCTCTCCCTCTCCATGGCGATGAAGGAACATGATTTGATCATCGGCCCCGAGGTTAAGGGGATAAGGGCAAGGATGTAGGCCCAGCGTCGTTGCCACTGCCAAAGAGTTCGCAGAACAGACTTCTCGCAGATCGCCCTCGTGAAGGACATCCTTATCGTCCATGCACCCCGATCCAACGACGCCTAACAATCGGGGATCGGGTCTTCTAGAAGCCCAGAGCGGTTGCTGGTTAGCTCTGCGTCCCGATTGTTTGTGGCCAACGGCTGTAGTTGAAAATAATACACATTTCAATGACACTGGTGGATAAATATGTGGTCTCTGAAGAGAACACACATCCAATGACTCTAGCTGCGGTTAATGAGAAGAACACACATATCAATGACACTGGTGGATCCATATGTGGTATGTGAAAAGAATAGTCATGAAATGACTTCAGTTGTTGTTAGTAAAAAGAACACACATGCAATGACACTGGTGGACCATGTGTGGTCTCTGAAAAGAACACACATTTCAATGACACAGGTGGGTCCATATGTGGTATGTGAAAAGAACACACATGAAATGACTCCAGTTGTTGTTAGTAAAAAGAACACACATGTAATGACACTGGTGGATCCATATGTGGGATGTGAAAAGAACACACATGAAATGACTCCAGTTGTTGTTAGTAAAAAGAACACACGTGCAATGACACTGGTGGATCCATATGTGGTATGTTAAAAGAACACACATGAAATGACTCCAGTTGTTGTTAGTAAAAAGAACACACATGCAATGACACTGGTGGATCCATGTGTGGTCTCTGAAGAGAACACACATTTCAATGACTCTGGTTGTTGTTAGTAAAAAGAGCACACATGCAATGACACTGGTGGATCCATGTGTGGTCTCTGAAGAGAACACACATTTCAATGACGCTGGTGGATCAATATGTGGTATGTGAAAAGAACACACATGAAATGACTCCAGTTGTTAGTAAAAAGAACACACATGCAATGACACTGGTGGATCCACAGGTGGATTGTGAAAAGAGCACACATGCAATGACATTGGTGGATCCATATGTGGTATGTGAAAAGAACACACATGAAATGACTGCAGTTGTTGTTAGTAAAAAGAACACACATGCAATGACACTAGCGGATCCATAGGTGGATTGTGAAAAGAGAACACATGCAATGACACTGGTGTATCCATATGTGGTATGTGAAAAGAACACAGATTTCAATGACACTGGTGGATCCATATTTGGTATGTGCAAAGAACACACATGAAATGACTCTAGTTGTTGTTAGTAAAAAGAACACACATGCAATGACACTGGTGGATCCATATGTGGTATCTGAAAAGAACACACATGCAATGACTCCAGTTGTTGTTAGTAAAAAGAACACACATGCAATGACATTGGTGGATCCATGTGTGGTCTCTGAAGATAACACACATTTTAATGACACTGGTGGATCCATATGTGGTATGTGAAAAGAACACACATGCAATGACACTGGTGGATCCATAGGTGGATTATGAAAAGAGAACACATGCAATGACACTGGTGGATCCATATGTGGTATGTGAAAAGAACACACATGCAGTGACACTGGTGGATCCATATGTGGTATGTGAAAAGAACACATGCGAAATGACTCTAGTTCTTGTTAGTAAAAAGAACACACATGCAATGACACTGGTGGATCCATATGCGGTATGTGAGAAGAACACACGTGAAATGACTCCAGTTGTTGTTAGTAAAAAGAACACACATGCAATGACACTGGTGGATCCATATGTGGTATGTGAAGAAAACACACATTTCAATGACACTGGTGGATCCATGTGTGGTCTCTAAAGAGAACACACATTTCAGTGACACTGGTGGATCCATATGTGGTATGTAAAAAGAACACACATGCAATGACACTGGTGGATCCATAGGTGGATTGTGAAAAGAGCACACATGCAATGACACTGGTGGATCCATATGTGGTATGTGAAAAGAACACACATGCAATGACTCTAGTTGTTGTTAGTAAAAAGAACACGCATGCAATGACACTGGTGGATCCATAGGTGGATTGTGAAAAGAGCACACATGAAATGACACTAGTGGATTCATATGTGGTATGTGAAAAGAACACACATGAAATGACTCCGGTTGTTGTTAGTAAAAAGAACACACATGCAATGAGACTGGTGGATCCATGTGTGGTCTCTGAAGAGAACACACATTTCAATGACACCTGTGGATCCATATGTGGTATGTGAAAAAAACACACATGAAATGACTCCAGTTGAAGTTACTAAAAAGACCACACATGCAATGACACCGGTGGATCCATAGGTGGATTGTGAAAAGAGCACACATGCAATGACACTAGTGGATCCATATGTGGTATGTGGAAAGAACATAGATTTCAATGACGCTGGTGGATCCATATGTGCTATGTGAAAAGAACACACATGAAATGACTCCAGTTGTTGTTAGTAAAAAGAACACACATGCAATGACACTGGTGGATCAATATGTGGTATGTGAAAAGAACACACGTGAAATGACTCCAGTTGTTGTTATTAAAAAGAACACACATGCAATGACACTAGTGGATCCATAGGTGGATTGTGAAAAGAGCACACATGCAATGACACTGGTGGATCCATGTGTGGTCTCTGAAGAGAACACACATTTCAATGACACTGGTGGATCAATATGTGGTATGTGAAAAGAACACACATGAAATGACTCCAGTTGTTAGTAAAAAGAACACACATGCAATGACACTGGTGGATCCACAGGTGGATTGTGAAAAGAGCACACATGCAATGACATTGGTGGATCCATATGTGGTATGTGAAAAGAACACACATGAAATGACTGCAGTTGTTGTTAGTAAAAAGAACACACATGCAATGACACTAGCGGATCCATAGGTGGATTGTGAAAAGAGCACACATGCAATGACACTAGTGTATCCATATGTGGTATGTGAAAAGAACACAGATTTCAATGACACTGGTGGATCCATATGTGGTATGTGCAAAGAACACACATGAAATGACTCTAGTTGTTGTTAGTAAAAAGAACACACATGCAATGACACTGGTGGATCCATATGTGGTATCTGAAAAGAACACACATGCAATGACATTGGTGGATCCATGTGTGGTCTCTGAAGATAACACACATTTCAATGACACTGGTGGATCCATATGTGGTATGTGAAAAGAACACACATGCAATGACACTGGTGGATCCATAGGTGGATTGTGAAAAGAGCACACATGCAATGACACTGGTGGATCCATATGTGGTATGTGAAAAGAACACACATGCAATGACACTGGTGGATCCATATGTGGTATGTGAAAAGAACACACATTAAATGACTCTAGTTGTTGTTAGTAAAAAATAACACACATGCAATGACACTGGTGGATCCATGTGTGGTCTCTGAAGAGAACACACATTTCCATGACTCTGGTTATTGTTAGTAAAAAGAACACGCATGCAATGACACTGGTGGATCCATGTGTGGTCTCTGAAGAGAAAACACATGCAATTACTCTGGTTGTTGTTAGTAAAAAGAACACACATGCAATGACACTGGTGGATCCACAGGTGGATTGTGAAAAGAGCACACATGCAATGACATTGGTGGATCCATATGTGGTATGTGAAAAGAACACACATGAAATGACTGCAGTTGTTGTTAGTAAAAAGAACACACATGCAATGACACTAGCGGATCCATAGGTGGATTGTGAAAAGAGCACACATGCAATGACACTGGTGTATCCATATGTGGTATGTGAAAAGAACACAGATTTCAATGACACTGGTGGATCCATATTTGGTATGTGCAAAGAACACACATGAAATGACTCTAGTTGTTGTTAGTAAAAAGAACACACATGCAATGACACTGGTGGATCCATATGTGGTATCTGAAAAGAACACACATGCAATGACTCCAGTTGTTGTTAGTAAAAAGAACACACATGCAATGACATTGGTGGATCCATGTGTGGTCTCTGAAGATAACACACATTTTAATGACACTGGTGGATCCATATGTGGTATGTGAAAAGAACACACATGCAATGACACTGGTGGATCCATAGGTGGATTATGAAAAGAGAACACATGCAATGACACTGGTGGATCCATATGTGGTATGTGAAAAGAACACACATGCAGTGACACTGGTGGATCCATATGTGGTATGTGAAAAGAACACATGCGAAATGACTCTAGTTCTTGTTAGTAAAAAGAACACACATGCAATGACACTGGTGGATCCATATGCGGTATGTGAGAAGAACACACGTGAAATGACTCCAGTTGTTGTTAGTAAAAAGAACACACATGCAATGACACTGGTGGATCCATATGTGGTATGTGAAGAAAACACACATTTCAATGACACTGGTGGATCCATGTGTGGTCTCTAAAGAGAACACACATTTCAGTGACACTGGTGGATCCATATGTGGTATGTAAAAAGAACACACATGCAATGACACTGGTGGATCCATAGGTGGATTGTGAAAAGAGCACACATGCAATGACACTGGTGGATCCATATGTGGTATGTGAAAAGAACACACATGCAATGACTCTAGTTGTTGTTAGTAAAAAGAACACGCATGCAATGACACTGGTGGATCCATAGGTGGATTGTGAAAAGAGCACACATGAAATGACACTAGTGGATTCATATGTGGTATGTGAAAAGAACACACATGAAATGACTCCGGTTGTTGTTAGTAAAAAGAACACACATGCAATGAGACTGGTGGATCCATGTGTGGTCTCTGAAGAGAACACACATTTCAATGACACCTGTGGATCCATATGTGGTATGTGAAAAAAACACACATGAAATGACTCCAGTTGAAGTTACTAAAAAGACCACACATGCAATGACACCGGTGGATCCATAGGTGGATTGTGAAAAGAGCACACATGCAATGACACTGGTGGATCCATATGTGGTATGTGGAAAGAACATAGATTTCAATGACGCTGGTGGATCCATATGTGCTATGTGAAAAGAACACACATGAAATGACTCCAGTTGTTGTTAGTAAAAAGAACACACATGCAATGACACTGGTGGATCAATATGTGGTATGTGAAAAGAACACACGTGAAATGACTCCAGTTGTTGTTATTAAAAAGAACACACATGCAATGACACTAGTGGATCCATAGGTGGATTGTGAAAAGAGCACACATGCAATGACACTGGTGGATCCATGTGTGGTCTCTGAAGAGAACACACATTTCAATGACACTGGTGGATCAATATGTGGTATGTGAAAAGAACACACATGAAATGACTCCAGTTGTTAGTAAAAAGAACACACATGCAATGACACTGGTGGATCCACAGGTGGATTGTGAAAAGAGCACACATGCAATGACATTGGTGGATCCATATGTGGTATGTGAAAAGAACACACATGAAATGACTGCAGTTGTTGTTAGTAAAAAGAACACACATGCAATGACACTAGCGGATCCATAGGTGGATTGTGAAAAGAGCACACATGCAATGACACTAGTGTATCCATATGTGGTATGTGAAAAGAACACAGATTTCAATGACACTGGTGGATCCATATGTGGTATGTGCAAAGAACACACATGAAATGACTCTAGTTGTTGTTAGTAAAAAGAACACACATGCAATGACACTGGTGGATCCATATGTGGTATCTGAAAAGAACACACATGCAATGACATTGGTGGATCCATGTGTGGTCTCTGAAGATAACACACATTTCAATGACACTGGTGGATCCATATGTGGTATGTGAAAAGAACACACATGCAATGACACTGGTGGATCCATAGGTGGATTGTGAAAAGAGCACACATGCAATGACACTGGTGGATCCATATGTGGTATGTGAAAAGAACACACATGCAATGACACTGGTGGATCCATATGTGGTATGTGAAAAGAACACACATTAAATGACTCTAGTTGTTGTTAGTAAAAAATAACACACATGCAATGACACTGGTGGATCCATGTGTGGTCTCTGAAGAGAACACACATTTCCATGACTCTGGTTATTGTTAGTAAAAAGAACACGCATGCAATGACACTGGTGGATCCATGTGTGGTCTCTGAAGAGAAAACACATGCAATTACTCTGGTTGTTGTTAGTAAAAAGAACACACATGCAATGACATTCGTGGATCCATAGGTGGATTGTGAAAAGAGCACACATGCAATGACATTGGTGGATCCATATGTGGTATGTGAAAAGAACACACATTTCAATGACACTGGTGGATCCATATGTGGTACGTGAAAAGAACACACATGAAATGACTCCAGTTGTTGTTAGTAAAAAGAACACACATGCAATGACACCGGTGGATCCATATGTGGTATGTGAAAAGAGCACACATGCAATGACTCCAGTTGTTGTTAGTAAAAAGAACACACATCCAATGGCATTGGTGGATCCATGTGTGGTCTCTGAACAGAACACACATTTCAATGACACTGGTGGATCCATATGTGATATGTGAAAAGAACACACATGCAATGACACTGGTGGATCCATAGGTGGATTGTGAAAAGAGCACACATGCAATGACACTGGTGGATCCATATGTGGTATGTGAAAATAACACACATGCAATGACTCCAGTTGTTGTTAGAAAAAAGATCACACATGCAATGACACTGGTGGATCCATGTGTGGTCTCTGAAGAGAACACACATTTCGACGAAACTGTTGGATCCATATGTGGTATGTGAAAAGAACACACATGAAATGACTCCAGTTGTTGTTAGTAAAAAGTACACACATGTAATGACACTGGTGGATCCATAGGTGGATTGTGAAAAGAGCACACATGCAATGACACTGGTGGATCCATATGTGGTATGTGAAAAGAACACAGATGCAATGACACTGGTGGATCCATATGTGGTATGTGAAAATAACACACATGAAATGACTCTAGTTGTTGTTAGTAAAAAAGAACACACATGCAATGACCCTGGTGGATCCGTGTGTGGTCTCTGAAGAGAACACATTATTTCAATGACTGGTTGTTGTTAGTAAAAAGAACACACATGCAATGAAACTAGTGGATCCATGTGTGGTCTCTGAAGAGAAAACACATGCAATTACTCTGGTTGTTGTTAGTAACAAGAGCACACATGCAATCACACTGCTGGATCCATAGGTGGATTGTGAAAAGAGCACACATGCAATGACACTAGTGGATCCATATGTGGTATGTGAAAATAATACACATGAAATGACTCCAGTTGTTGTTAGTAAAAAAGATCACACATGCAATGACACTGGTGGATCCATAGGTGGATTGTGAAAAGAGCACACATGCAATGACATTGGTGGATCCATATGTGGTATGTGAAAAGAACACACATTTCAATGACACTGGTGGATCCATATGTGGTATGTGAAAAGAACACACATGAAATGACTCCAGTTGTTGTTAGTAAAAAGAACACACATGCAATGACACTGGTGGATCCATATGTGGTATGTGAAAAGAGCACACATGCAATGACTCCAGTTGTTGTTAGTTAAAAGAACACACGTGCAGTGACACTGGTTTATCCATGTGTGGTCTCTGAAGAAAACACACATTTCAATGACACTGGTGGATCCATATGTGGTATGTGAAAAGAACACACATGCAATGACACTGGTGGATCCATAGGTGGATTGTGAAAAGAGCACACATGCAATGACACTGGTGGATCCATATGTGGAATGTGAAAAGAGCACACATGCAATGACTCTAGTTGTTGTTAGTAAAAAGAACACACATGCAATGACACTGGTGGATCCATAGGTGGATTGTGAAAAGAGCACACATGAAATGACACTAGTGGATCCATATGTGGTATGTGAAAAGAACACACATGAAATGACTCTAGTTGTTGTTAGTAAAAAGAACACACATGCAATGAGACTGGTGGATCCATGTGTGGTCTCTGAAGAGAACACACATTTCAATGACACCTGTAGATCCATATGTGGTATGTGAAAAGAACACACATGAAGTGACTCCAGTTGAAGTTTGTCAAAAGAACACACATGCAATGACACTGGTGGATCCATAGGTGGATTGTGAAAAGAGCACACATGCAATGACACTGGTGGATCCATATGTGGTATGTGGAAAGAACATAGATTTCAATGACACTGGTGGATCCATATGTGCTATGTGAAAAGAACACACATGAAATGACTCCAGTTGTCGTTAGTAAAAAGAACACACATGCAATGACACTGGTGGATCCATATATGGTATGTGAAAAGAACACACGTGAAATGACTCCAGTTGTTGTTAGTAAAAAGAACACACATGCAATGACACTAGTGGATCCATAGGTGGATTGTGAAAAGAGCACACATGCAATGACACCGGTGGATCCATGTGTGGTCTCTAAAGAGAACACACATTTCAATGACACTAGTGGATCCATATGTGGTATGTAAAAAGAACACACATGCAATGACACTGGTGGATCCATAGGTGGATTGTGAGAAGAGCACACATGCAATGACAATGGTGGATCCATATGTGGGATGTGAAAAGAACACACATGCAATGACTCTAGTTGTTATTAGTAAAAAGAATACGCATATAATGACACCGGTGGATCCATAGGTGGATTGTGAAAAGAGCACACATGAAATGACACTAGTGGATCCATATGTGGTATGTGAAAAGAACACACATGAAATGACTCTAGTTGTTGTTAGTAAAAAGAACACACATGCAATGAGACTGGTGGATCCATGTGTGGTCTTTGAAGAGAACACACATTTCAGTGACACCTATGGATACATATGTGGTATGTGAAAAGAACACACATGAAATGACTCTAGTTGTTGTTAGTAAAAAGAACACACATGCAATGACACTGGTGGATCCATAGGTGGATTGTGAAAAGAGCACACATGCAATGACACTGGTGGATCCATATGTGGTATGTGAAAAGAACATAGATTTCAATGACACTGGTGGATCCATATGTGCTATGTGAAAAGAACTCACATGAAATGACTCCAGTTGTTGTTAGTAAAAAGAACACACATGCAATGAAACTAGTGGATCCATATGTGGTATGTGAAAAGAACACACATGCAACGACTCCAATTGTTGTTAGTAAAAAGAACACACATGCAATGACACTGGTGGATCCATGTGTGGACTCTGAAGGGAACACACATTTCATTGACTCTGGTGGATCCATATGTGGTATGTGAAAAGAACACACATGCAATGACACTGGTGGATCCATAGGTGGATTGTAAAAAGAGCACACATGCAATGACACTGGTGGATCCATATGGGGTATGTGAAAAGAACACACATGCAACGACTCCAGTTGTTGTTAGTAAAAAGAACACACATGCAATGACACTGGTGGATCCATAGGTGGATTGTGAAAAAAGCACACATGCAATGACACTGGTGGATCCATATGTGGTATGTGAAAAGAACACACATGAAATGACTGCAGTTGTTGTTAGTAAAAAGAACACACATGCAATGACACTGGCGGATCCATAGGTGGATTATTAAAAGAGCACACATGCAATGACACTGGTGGATCCGTATGTGGTATGTGAAAATAATACACATAAAATGACTCTAGTTGTTGGTAGTAAAAAGAACACACATGCAATGACACTGTTGGATCCATAGGTGGATTGTGAAAAGAGCACACATGCAATGACATTGGTGGATCCATATGTGCTATGTGAAAAGAACACACATTTCAATGACACTGGTGGATCCATATGTGGTATGTGAAAAGAACACACATGAAATGACTCCAGTTGTTGTTAGTAAAAAGAACACACATGCAATGACACTGGTGGATCCATATGTGGTATGTGAAAAGAGCACACATGCAATGACTCCAGTTGTTGTTAGTAAAAAGAACACACGTGCAATGACACTGGTGGATGCATGTGTTGGCTCTGAAGAAAACACACATTTCAATGACACTGGTGGATCCATATGTTGTATGTGAAAACAACACACATGCAATGACACTGGTGGATCCATAGGTGGATTGTGAAAAGAGCACACAGTCAATGACACTGGTGGATCCATATGTGGAATGTGAAAAGAGAACACATGCAATGACTCTAGTTGTTGTTAGTAAAAAGAACACGCATGCAATGACACTGGTGGATCCATAGGTGGATTGTGAAAAGAGCACACATGAAATGACACTAGTGGATCCATATGTGGTATGTGAAAAGAACACACATGAAATGACTGCAGTTGTTGTTAGTAAAAAGAACACACATGCAATGAGACTGGTGGATCCATGTGTGGTCTCTGAAGAGAACACACATTTCAATGACACAAGTGGATCCATATGTGGTATGTGCAAAGAACACACATGAAGTGACTCCAGTTGTTGTTAGTAAAAAGAACACACATGCAATGACACTGGCGGATCCATAGGTGGATTGTTAAAAGAGCACACATCCAATGACACTGGTGGATCCATATGTGGTATGTGAAAAGAACACAGATTTCAATGACACTAGTGGATCCATATGTGGTATGTGAAAAGAACACACATCAAATGACTCTAGTTGTTGTTAGTAAAAAGAACACACATGAAATGACACTGGTGGATCATATGTGGTATGTGAAAAGAACACACATGCAATGACCCCAGTTGTTGTTAGTAAAAAGAACACACATCCAATGACATTGGTGGATCCATGTGTGGTCTCTGAAGAGAACACACATTTCAATGACACTGGTGGATCCATATGTGATATGTGAAAAGAACACACATGCAATGACACTGGTGGATCCATAGGTGGATTGTGAAAAGAGCACACATGCAATGACATTGGTGGATCCATATGTGGTATGTGAAAAGAACACACATTTCAATGACACTGGTGGATCCATATGTGGTATGTGAAAAGAGCACACATGCAATGACTCCAGTTGTTGTTAGTAAAAAGAACACACGTGCAGTGACACTGGTTTATCCATGTGTGGTCTCTGAAGAAAACACATATTTCAATGACACTGGTGGATCCATATGTGGTATGTGAAAAGAACACACATGCAATGACACTGGTGGATCCATAGGTGGATTGTGAAAATAGCACACATGCAATGACACTGGTGGATCCATATGTGGAATGTGAAAAGAGCACACATGCAATGACTCTAGTTGTTGTTAGTAAAAAGAACACGCATGCAATGACACTGGTGGATCCATAGGTGGATTGTGAAAAGAGCACACATGAAATGACACTAGTGGATCCATATGTGGTATGTGAAAAGAACACACATGAAATGACTCTAGTTATTGTTAGTAAAAAGAACACACATGCAATGAGACTGGTGGATCCATGTGTGGTCTCTGAAGAGAACACACATTTCAATGACACATGTAGATCCATATGTGGTATGTGAAAAGAACACACAAGAAGTGACTCCAGTTGAAGTTTGTAAAAAGAACACACATGCAGTGACACTGGTGGATCCATAGGTGGATTGTGAAAAGAGCACACATGCAATGACACTGGTAGATCCATATGTGGGATGTGGAAAGAACATAGATTTCAATGACACTGGTGGATCCATATGTGCTATGTGAAAAGAACACACATGAAATGACTCCAGTTGTTGTTAGTAAAAAGAACACGCATGCAATGACACTGGTGGATCCATAGTTGGATTGTGAAAAGAGCACACATGCAATGACACTGGTGGATCCATATGTGGTATGTAAAAAGAACATAGATTTCAATGACACTGGTGGATCCATATGTGCTATGTGAAAAGAACTCACATGAAATGACTCCAGTTGTTGTTAGTAAAAAGAACACACATGCAATGACACTGGTGGATCCATATGTGGTATGTGAAAAGAACACACATGCAACGACTCCAGTTGTTGTTAGTAAAAAGAACACACATGCAATGACACTGGTGGATCCATGTGTGGACTCTGAAGAGAACACACATTTCAATGACTCTGGTGGATCCATAGGTGGTATGTGAAAAGAACACACATGCAATGACACTAGTGGATCCATAGGTGGATTGTAAAAAGAGCACACATGCAATGACACTTGTGGATCCATATGGGTCATGTGAAAAGAACACACATGCAATGACTCCAGTTGTTGCTAGTAAAAATAACACACATGCAATGACACTGGTGGATCCATAGGTGGATTGTGAAAAGAACACACATGCAATGACACTGGTGGATCTATATGTGGTATGTGAAAAGAACACACATGAAATGACTGCAGTTGTTGTTAGTAAAAAGAACACACATGCAATGACACTGGCGGATCCATAGGTGGATTGTTAAAAGAGCACACATGCAATGACACTGGTGGATCCGTATGTGGTATGTGAAAATAATACACATGAAATGACTCCAGTTGTTGGTAGTAAAAAGAACACACATGCAATGACACTGGTGGATCCATAGGTGGATTGTGAAAAGAGCACACATACAATGACATTGGTGGATCCATATGTGCTATGTGAAAAGAACACACATTTCAATGACACTGGTGGATCCATATGTCGTATGTGAAAAGAACACACATGAAATGACTCTAGTTGTTGTTAGTAAAAAGAACACACATGCAATGACACTGGTGGATCCATATGTGGTATGTGAAAAGAGCACACATGCAATGACTCTAGTTGTTGTTAGTAAAAAGAACACACGTGCAATGACACTGGTGGATGCATGTGTTGGCTCTGAGGAAAACACACATTTCAATGACACTAGTGGATCCATATGTGGTATGTGAAAACAACACACATGCAATGACACTGGTGGATCCATAGGTGGATTGTGAAAAGAGCACACATGCAATGACACTGGTGGATCCATATGTGGAATGTGAAAAGAGCACACATGCAATGACTCTAGTTGTTGTTAGTAAAAAGAACACGCATGCAATGACACTGGTGGATCCATAGGTGGATTGTGAAAAGAGCACACATGAAATGACTCTAGTGGATCCATATGTGGTATGTGAAAAGAACACACATGAAATGACTCCAATTGTTGTTAGTAAAAAGAACACACATGCAATGAGACTGGTGGATCCATAGGTGGATTGTTAAAAGAGCACACATCCAATGACACTGGTGGATCCATACGTGGTATGTGAAAAGAACACAAATTTCAATGACACTGGTGGATCCATATGTGGTATGTGAAAAGAACACACATGAAATGACTCTAGTTGTTGTTAGTAAAAAGAACACACATGCAATGACACTGGTGGATCCATATGTGGTATGTGAAAAGAACACACATGTAATGACTCCAGTTGTTGTTAGTAAAAAGAACACACATCCAATGACATTGGTGGATCCGTGTGTGGTCTCTGAAGAGAACACACATTTCAATGACACTGGTGGATCCATATGTGATATGTGAGAACAACACACATGCAATGACACTGGTGGATCCATAGGTGGATTGTGAAAAGAGCACACATGCAATGACACTGGTGGATCCATATGTGGAATGTGAAAAGAGCACACATGCAATGACTCTAGTTGTTGTTAGTAAAAAGAACACGCATGCAATGACACTGGTGGATCCATAGGTGGATTGTGAAAAGAGCACACATGAAATGACACTAGTGGATCCATATGTGGTATGTGAAAAGAACACACATGAAATGACTCCAGTTGTTGTTAGTAAAAAGAACACACATGCAATGAGACTGGTGGATCCATGTGTGGTCTCTGAAGAGAACACACATTTCAATGACACCAGTGGATCCATATGTGGTATGTGAAAAGAACACACATGAAGTGACTCCAGTTGTTGTTACTAAAAAGAACACACATGCAATGACACTAGCGGATCCATAGGTGGATTGTTAAAAGAGCACACATCCAATGACACTGGTGGATCCATACGTGGTATGTGAAAAGAACACAAATTTCAATGACACCGGTGGATCCATATGTGGTATGTGAAAAGAACACACATGAAATGACTCTAGTTGTTGTTAGTAAAAAGAACACACATGCAATGACACTGGTGGATCCATATGTGGTATGTGAAAAGAACACACAGGTAATGACTCCAGTTGTTGTTAGTAAAAAGAACACACATCCAATGACATTGGTGGATCCATGTGTGGTCTCTGAAGAGAACACACATTTCAATGACACCAGTGGATCCATATGTGGTATGTGAAAAGAACACACATGAAGTGACTCCAGTTGTTGTTAGTAAAAAGAACACACATGCAATGACACTGGCGGATCCATAGGTGGATTGTTAAAAGAGCACACATCCAATGACATTGGTGGATCCATATGTGGTATGTGAAAAGAACACATATTTCAATCACTGGTGGATCCATATGTGGTATGTGAAAAGAACACACATGAAATGACTCTAGTTGTTGTTAGTAAAAATAACACACATGCAATGACACTGGTGGATCTATATGTGGTATGTGAAAAGAACACACATGCAATGACTCCAGTTGTTGTTAGTAAAAAGAACAGACATCCAATGACATTGGTGGATCCATGTGTGGTCTCTGAAGAGAACACACATTTCAATGACACTGGTGGATCCATATGTGATATGTGAAAACAACACACATGCGATGACACTGGTGGATCCATAGGTGGATTGTGAAAAGAGCACACATGCAATGACACTGGTGGATCCATATGTGGTATGTGAAAAGAACACACATGCAATGACTCTAGTTGTTGATAGAAAAAAGATCACACATGCAATGACACTGGTGGATCCATGTGTGGTCTCTGAAGAGAACACACATTTCAATGACACTGGTGGATCCATGTGTGGACTCTGAAGAGAACACACATTTCAATGACTCTGGTGGATCCATAGGTGGTATGTGAAAAGAACACACATGCAATGACACTGGTGGATCCATAGGTGGATTGTAAAAAGAGCACACATGCAATGACACTTGTGGATCCATATGGGTCATGTGAAAAGAACACACATGCAATGACTCCAGTTGTTGTTAGTAAAAATAACACACATGCAATGACACTGGTGGATCCATAGGTGGATTGTGAAAAGAGGACACATGCAATGACACTGGTGGATCGATATGTGGTATGTGAAAAGAACACACATGAAATGACTGCAGTTGTTGTTAGTAAAAAGAACACACATGCAATGACACTGGTGGATCCATAGGTGGATTGTTAAAAGAGCACACATGCAATGACACTGGTGGATCCGTATGTGGTATGTGAAAATAAAACACATGAAATGGCTCCAGTTGTTGGTAGTAAAAAGAACACACATGCAATGACACTGGTGGATCCATAGGTGGATTGTGAAAAGAGCACACATGCAATGACATTGGTGGATCCATATGTGTTATGTGAAAAGAACACACATGAAATCACTCCAGTTGTTGTTAGTAAAAAGAACACACATGCAATGAGACTGGTGGATCCATGTGTGGTCTCTGAAGAGAACACACATTTCAATGACACCAGTGGATCCATATGTGGTATGTGAAAAGAACACACATGAAGTGACTCCAGTTGTTGTTAGTAAAAAGAACACAGATGCAATGACACTGGCGGATCCATAGGTGGATTGTTAAAAGAGCACACATCCAATGACACTGGTGGATCCATTTGTCGTATGTGAGAAGAACACAGATTTCAATGACACTGGTGGATCCATATGTGGTATGTGAAAAGAACACACATGAAATGACTCTAGTTGTTGTTAGTAAAAAGAACACACATGCAATGACACTGGTGGATCCATATGTGGTATGTGAAAAGAACACACATGCAATGACTCCAGTTGTTGTTAGTAAAAAGAACACACATCCAATGACATTGGTGGATCCATGTGTGGTCTCTGAAGAGAACACACATTTCAATGACACTGGTGGATCCATATGTGATATGTGAAAACAACACACATGCAATGACACTGGTGGATCCATAGGTGGATTGTGAAAAGAGCACACATGCAATGACACTGGTGGATCCATATGTGGTATGTGAAAAGAACACACATGCAATGACTCCAGTTGTTGATAGAAAAAAGATCACACATGCAATGACACTGGTGGATCCATGTGTGGTCTCTGAAGAGAACACACATTTCAACGACACTGGTGGATCCATGTGTGGACTCTAAAGAGAACACACATTTCAATGACTCTGGTGGATCCATAGGTGGTATGTGAAAAGAACACACATGCAATGACACTGGTGGATCCATAGGTGGATTGTAAAAAGAGCACACATGCAATGACACTTGTGGATCCATATGGGTCATGTGAAAAGAACACACATGCAATGACTCCAGTTGTTGTTAGTAAAAATAACACACATGCAATGACACTGGTGGATCCATAGGTGGATTGTGAAAAGAGGACACATGCAATGACACTGGTGGATCCATATGTGGTATGTGAAAAGAACACACATGAAATGACTGCAGTTGTTGTTAGTAAAAAGAACACACATGCAATGACACTGGCGGATCCATAGGTGGATTGTTAAAAGATCACACATGCAATGACACTGGTGGATCCGTATGTGGTATGTGAAAATAATACACATGAAATGACTCCAGTTGTTGGTAGTAAAAAGAACACACATGCAATGACACTGGTGGATCCATAGGTGGGTTGTGAAAAGAGCACACATGCAATGACATTGGTGGATCCATATGTGTTATGTGAAAAGAACACACATTTCAATGACACTAGTGGATCCATATGTGGTATGTGAAAAGAACACACATGAAATGACTCCAGTTGTTGTTAGTAAAAAGAACACACATGCAATGACACTGGTGGATCCATATGTGGTATGTGAAAAGAGCACACATGCAATGACTCCAGTTGTTGTTAGTAAAAAGAACACACGTGCAATGACACTGGTGGATGCATGTGTTGGCTCTGAAGAAAACACACATTTCAATGACACTGGTGGATCCATATGTGGTATGTGAAAACAACACACATGCAATGACACTGGTGGATCCATAGGTGGATTGTGAAAAGAGCACACATGCAATGACACTGGTGGATCCATATGTGGAATGTGAAAAGAGCACACATGCAATGACTCTAGTTGTTGTTAGTAAAAAGAACACGCATGCAATGACACTGGTGGATCCATAGGTGGATTGTGAAAACAGCACACATTAAATGACACTAGTGGATCCATATGTGGTATGTGAAAAGAACACACATGAAATGACTCTAGTTGTTGTTAGTAAAAAGAACACACATGCAATAAGACTGGTGGATCCATGTGTGGTCTCTGAAGAGAACACACATTTAAATGACACCTATAGATCCATATGTGGTATGTGAAAAGAACACACATGAAGTGACTCCAGTTGAAGTTAGTAAAAAGAACACACATGCAATGAGACTGGCGGATCCATGTGTGGTCTCTGAAGAGAACACACATTTCAGTGACACCTATGGATACATATGTGGTATGTGAAAAGAACACACATGAAATGACTCCAGTTGTTGTTAGTAAAAAGAACACACATGCAATGACACTGGTGGATCCATAGGTGGATTGTGAAAAGAGCACACATGCAATGACACTGGTGGATCCATATGTGGTAGGTGAAAAGAACATAGATTTCAATGACACTGGTGGATCCATATGTGCTATGTGAAAAGAACTCACATGAAATGACTCCAGTTGTTGTTAGTAAAAAGAACACACATGCAATGACACTGGTGGATCCATATGTGGTATGTGAAAAGAACACACATGCAACGACTCCAGTTGTTGTTAGTAAAAAGAACACACATGCAATGACACTGGTGGATCCATGTGTGGACTCTGAAGAGAACACACATTTCAATGACTCTGGTGGATCCATAGGTGGTATGTGAAAAGAACACACATGCAATGACACTGGTGGATCCATAGGTGGATTGTAAAAAGAGCACACATGCAATGACACTGGTGGATCCATATGAGGTATGTGAAAAGACCACACATGCAATGACTCCAGTTGTTGTTAGGAAAAAGAACACACATGTAATGCCACTGGTGGATCCATAGGTGGATTGTGAAAAGAGCACACATGCAATGACACTGGTGGATCCATATGTGGTATGTGAAAAGAACACACATGAAATGACTGCAGTTGTTGTTAGTAAAAAGAACACACATGCAATGACACTGGCGGATCCATAGGTGGATTGTTAAAAGAGCACACATGCAATGACACTTGTGGATCCGTATGTGGTATGTGAAAATAATACACATGAAATGACTCCAGTTGTTGGTAGTAAAAAGAACACACATGCAATGACACTGGTGGATCTATAGGTGGATTGTGAAAAGAGCACACATGCAATGACATTGGTGGATCCATATGTGCTATGTGAAAAGAACACACATTTCAATGACACTAGTGGATCCATATGTGGTATGTGAAAAGAACACACATGAAATGACTCTAGTTGTTGTTAGTAAAAAGAACACACATGCAATGACACTGGTGGATCCATATGTGGCATGTGAAAAGAGCACACATGCAATGACTCCAGTTGTTTTTAGTAAAAAGAACACACGTGCAATGACACTGGTGGATGCATGTGTTGGCTCTGAAGAAAACACAGATTTCAATGACACTGGTGGATCCATATATGGTATGTGAAAACAACACACATGCAATGACACTGGTGGATCCGTAGCTGGATTGTAAAAAGAGCACATATGCAATGACACTGGTGGATCCATATGTGGAATGTGAAAAGAGCACACATGCAATGACTCTAGTTGTTGTTAGTAAAAAGAACATGCATCCAATGACACTGGTGGATCCGTAGGTGGATTGTGAAAAGAGCACACATGAAATGACACTAGTGGATCCATATGTGGTATGTGAAAAGAACACACATGAAATCACTCCAGTTGTTGTTAGTAAAAAGAACACACATGAAATCACTCTAGTTGTTGTTAGTAAAAAGAACACACATGCAATGAGACTGGTGGATCCATGTGTGGTCTCTGAAGAGAACACACATTTCAATGACACCAGTGGATCCATATGTGGTATGTGAAAAGAACACACATGAAGTGACTCCAGTTGTTGTTAGTAAAAAGAACACACATGCAATGACACTGGCGGATCCATAGGTGGATTGTTAAAAGAGCACACATCCAATGACACTGGTGGATCCATATGTGGTATGTGAAAAGAACACAGATTTCAATGACACTGGTGGATCCATATGTGGTATGTGAAAAGAACACACATGAAATGACTCTAGTTGTTGTTAGTAAAAAGAATACACATGCAATGACACTGGTGGATCCATATGTGGTATGTGAAAATAACAGACATGCAATGACTCCAGTTGTTGTTAGTAAAAAGAACACACATACAATGACATTGGTGGATCCATGTGTGGTCTCTGAAGAGAACACACATTTCAATGACACTGGTGGATCCATATATGATATGTGAAAAGAACACACATGCAATGACACTGGTGGATCCATAGGTGGATTGTGAAAAGAACACACATGCAATGACACTGGTGGATCCATATGTGGTATGTGAAAAGAACACACATGCAATGACTCCAGTTCTTGTTACAAAAAAGATCACACATGCAATGACACTGGTGGATCCATGTGTGGTCTCTGAAGAGAACACACATTTCAACAACACTGGTGGATCCATATGTGGTATGTGAAAAGAACACACATGAAATGACTCCAGTTGTTGTTAGTAAAAAGAACACACATCCAATGACATTGGTGGATCCATGTGTGGTCTCTGAAGAGAACACACATTTCAATGACACTGGTGGATCCATATGTGATATGTGAAAAGAACACACATGCAATGACACTGGTGGATCCATAGGTGGATTGTGAAAAGATCACACATGCAATGACACTGGTGGATCCATATGTGGTATGTGAAAAGAACACACATGCAATGACTCCAGTTGTTGTTAGAAAAAAGATCACACATGCAATGACACCGGTGGATCCATGTGTGGTCTCTGAAGAAAACACACATTTCAATGACACTGGTGGATCCATATGTGGTATGTGAAAAGAATACACATGCGATGACACTGGTTGATCCATAGGTGGATTGTGAAAAGAGCACACATGCAATGACACTAGTGGATCCATATGTGGAATGTGAAAAGAGCACACATGCAATGACTCTAGTTGTTGTTAGTAAAAAGAACACGCATGCAATGACACTGGTGGATCCATAGGTGGATTGTGAAAAGAGCACACATGAAATGACACTAGTGGATCCATAAGTAGTATGTGAAAAGAACACACATGAAATGACTCTAGTTGTTTTTAGTAAAAAGAACACACATGCAATGAGACTGGTGGATCCATGTGTAGTCTCTGAAGAGAACACACATTTCAATGACACCTGTAGATCCATATGTGGTATGTGAAAAGAACACACATGAAGTGACTCCAGTTGAAGTTAGTAAAAAGAACACACATGCAATGACACTGGTGGATCCATAGGTGGATTGTGAAAAGAGCACACATGCAATGACATTGATGGATCCATATGTGGTATGTGGAAAGAATATAGATTTCAATGACACTGGTGGATCCATATGTGCTATGTGAAAAGAACACACATGAAATGACTCCAGTTGTTGTTACTAAAAAGAACACACATGCAATGACACTGCTGGATCCATATGTGGTATGTGAAAAGAACACACGTTAAATGACTCTAGTTGTTGTTAGTAAAAAGAACACACATGCAATGACACTGGTGGATCCATGTGTGGTCTTTGAAGAGAACACACATTTCAATGACACTGGTGGATCCATGTGTGGTCTCTGAAGAGAACACACATTTCAATGACACTACTGGATCCATATGTGGTATGTAAAAAGAACACACATGCAATGACACTGGTGGATCCATAGGTGGATTGTGAGAAGAGCACACATGCAATGACACTGGTGGATCCATATGTGGGATGTGAAAAGAACACACATGCAATGAATCTAGTTGTTGTTAGTAAAAAGAACACGCATATAATGACTCCGGCGGATCCATAGGTGGATTGTGAAAAGAGCACACATGAAATGACACTAGTGGATCCATATGTGGTATGTGAAAAGAACACACATGAAATGACTCTAGTTGTTGTTAGTAAAAAGAACAAACATGCAATGAGACTGGTGGATCCATGTGTGGTCTCTGAAGAGAACACACATTTCAGTGACACCTATGGATCCATATGTGGTATGTGAAAAGAACACACATGAAATGACTCCAGTTGTTGTTAGTAAAAAGAACACACATGCAATGACACTGGTGGATCCATATGTGGTATGTGAAAAGAACACACATGAAATGACTGCAGTTGTTGTTAGTAAAAAGAACACACATGCAATGACACTGGCGGATCCATAGGTGGATTGTTAAAAGAGCACACATGCAATGACACTTGTGGATCCGTATGTGGTATGTGAAAATAATACACATGAAATGACTCCAGTTGTTGGTAGTAAAAAGAACACACATGCAATGACACTGGTGGATCTATAGGTGGATTGTGAAAAGAGCACACATGCAATGACATTGGTGGATCCATATGTGCTATGTGAAAAGAACACACATTTCAATGACACTAGTGGATCCATATGTGGTATGTGAAAAGAACACACATGAAATGACTCTAGTTGTTGTTAGTAAAAAGAACACACATGCAATGACACAGGTGGATCCTTATGTGGTATGTGAAAAGAGCACACATGCAATGACTCCAGTTGTTTTTAGTAAAAAGAACACACGTGCAATGACACTGGTGGATGCATGTGTTGGCTCTGAAGAAAACACACATTTCAATGACACTGGTGGATCCATATATGGTATGTGAAAACAACACACATGCAATGACACTGGTGGATCCGTAGCTGGATTGTAAAAAGAGCACATATGCAATGACACTGGTGGATCCATATGTGGAATGTGAAAAGAGCACACATGCAATGACTCTAGTTGTTGTTAGTAAAAAGAACATGCATCCAATGACACTGGTGGATCCGTAGGTGGATTGTGAAAAGAGCACACATGAAATGACACTAGTGGATCCATATGTGGTATGTGAAAAGAACACACATGAAATCACTCCAGTTGTTGTTAGTAAAAAGAACACACATGAAATCACTCTAGTTGTTGTTAGTAAAAAGAACACACATGCAATGAGACTGGTGGATCCATGTGTGGTCTCTGAAGAAAACACACATTTCAATGACACCAGTGGATCCATATGTGGTATGTGAAAAGAACACACATGAAGTGACTCCAGTTGTTGTTAGTAAAAAGAACACACATGCAATGACACTGGCGGATCCATAGGTGGATTGTTAAAAGAGCACACATCCAATGACACTGGTGGATCCATATGTGGTATGTGAAAAGAACACAGATTTTAATGACACTGGTGGATCCATATGTGGTATGTGAAAAGAAGACACATGAAATGACTCTAGTTGTTGTTAGTAAAAAGAATACACATGCAATGACACTGGTGGATCCATATGTGGTATGTGAAAATAACACACATGCAATGACTCCAGTTGTTGTTAGTAAAAAGAACACACATCCAATGACATTGGTGGATCCATGTGTGGTCTCTGAAGAGAACACACATTTCAATGACACTGGTGGATCCATATATGATATGTGAAAAGAACACACATGCAATGACACTGGTGGATCCATAGGTGGATTGTGAAAAGAGCACACATGCAATGACACTGGTGGATCCATATGTGGTATGTGAAAAGAACACACATGCAATGACTCCAGTTGTTGTTACAAAAAAGATCACACATGCAATGACACTGGTGGATCCATGTGTGGTCTCTGAAGAGAACACACATTTCAACAACACTGGTGGATCCATATGTGGTATGTGAAAAGAACACACATGAAATGACTCCAGTTGTTGTTAGTAAAAAGAACACACATCCAATGACATTGGTGGATCCATGTGTGGTCTCTGAAGAGAACACACATTTCAATGACACTGGTGGATCCATATGTGATATGTGAAAAGAACACACATGCAATGACACTGGTGGATCCATAGGTGGATTGTGAAAAGAGCACACATGCAATGACACTGGTGGATCCAGATGTGGTATGTGAAAAGAACACACATGCAATGACTCCAGTTGTTGTTAGAAAAAAGATCACACATGCAATGACACCGGTGGATCCATGTGTGGTCTCTGAAGAAAACACACATTTCAATGACACTGGTGGATCCATATGTGGTATGTGAAAAGAATACACATGCAATGACACTGGTTGATCCATAGGTGGATTGTGAAAAGAGCACACATGCAATGACACTAGTGGATCCATATGTGGAATGTGAAAAGAGCACACATGCAATGACTCTAGTTGTTGTTAGTAAAAAGAACACGCATGCAATGACACTGGTGGATCCATAGGTGGATTGTGAAAAGAGCACACATGAAATGACACTAGTGGATCCATAAGTAGTATGTGAAAAGAACACACATGAAATGACTCTAGTTGTTGTTAGTAAAAAGAACACACATGCAATGAGACTGGTGGATCCATGTGTAGTCTCTGAAGAGAACACACATTTCAATGACACCTGTAGATCCATATGTGGTATGTGAAAAGAACACACATGAAGTGACTCCAGTTGAAGTTAGTAAAAAGAACACACATGCAATGACACTGGTGGATCCATAGGTGGATTGTGAAAAGAGCACACATGCAATGACATTGATGGATCCATATGTGGTATGTGGAAAGAATATAGATTTCAATGACACTGGTGGATCCATATGTGCTATGTGAAAAGAACACACATGAAATGACTCCAGTTGTTGTTACTAAAAAGAACACACATGCAATGACACTGCTGGATCCATATGAGGTATGTGAAAAGAACACACGTTAAATGACTCTAGTTGTTGTTAGTAAAAAGAACACACATGCAATGACACTGGTGGATCCATGTGTGGTCTTTGAAGAGAACACACATTTCAATGACACTGGTGGATCCATGTGTGGTCTCTGAAGAGAACACACATTTCAATGACACTACTGGATCCATATGTGGTATGTAAAAAGAACACACATGCAATGACACTGGTGGATCCATAGGTGGATTGTGAGAAGAGCACACATGCAATGACACTGGTGGATCCATATGTGGGATGTGAAAAGAACACACATGCAATGAATCTAGTTGTTGTTAGTAAAAAGAACACGCATATAATGACTCCGGCGGATCCATAGGTGGATTGTGAAAAGAGCACACATGAAATGACACTAGTGGATCCATATGTGGTATGTGAAAAGAACACACATGAAATGACTCTAGTTGTTGTTAGTAAAAAGAACAAACATGCAATGAGACTGGTGGATCCATGTGTGGTCTCTGAAGAGAACACACATTTCAGTGACACCTATGGATCCATATGTGGTATGTGAAAAGAACACACATGAAATGACTCCAGTTGTTGTTAGTAAAAAGAACACACATGCAATGACACTGGTGGATCCATAGGTGGATTGTGAAAAGAGCACACATGCAATGACACTGGTGGTTCCATAGGTTGTATGTGAAAAGAACACACATGCAACGACTCCAGTTGTTGTTAGTAAAAAGAACACACATCCAATGACACTGGTGGATCCATAGGTGCATTGTGAAAAGAGCACACATGCAATGACTCTGGTGGATCCATATGTGGTCTCTGAAGAGAAAACACATGCAATTACTCTGGTTGTTGTTAGTAAAAAGAGCACACATGCAATGACACTGGTGGATTATGAAAAGAGCACACAATCAATGACACTAGTGGATCCATATGTGGTATGTGAAAATAACACACATGAAATGACTCCAGTTGTTTGTAGTAAAAAGAACACACATGCAATGACACTGGTGGGTCCATAGGTGGATTGTGAAAAGAGCACACATGCTATGACATTGGTGGATCCATATGTGGTATGTGAAAAGAACACACATTTCAATGACACTGGTGGATCCATATGTGGTATGTGAAAAGAACACACATTAAATGACTCCAGTTGTTGTTAGTAAAAAGAACACACATGCAATGACACTGGTGGATCCATATGTGGTATGTGAAAAGAGCACACATGCAATGACTCCAGTTCTTGTTAGTAAAAAGAACACACGTGCAATGACACTGGTGGATCCATGTGTGGTCTCTGAAGAAAACACACATTTCAATGACACTGGTGGATCCATATGTGGTATGTGAAAAATACACACATGCCATGACACTGGTGGATCCATATGTGGTATGTGAAAAGAGCACACATGCAATGACTCCAGTTGTTGTTAGTGAAAAGAACACACGTGCAATGGCACTAGTGGATCCACGTGTGGTCTCTGAAGAAAACACACATTTCAATGACACTGGTGGATCCATATATGGTATGTGAAAAGAACACACATGCAATGACACTGGTGGATCCATAGGTGGAATGTGAAAAGATCACACATGCAATGACACTGGTGGATCCATAGGTGGTATGTGAAAAGAACACACATGCAATGACTCCAGTTGTTGTTAGAAAAAATATCACACATGCAATGACACTGGTGGATCCATGTGTGGTCTCTGAAGAGAACACACATTTCAAAGACACTGGTGGATCCATATGTGGTATGTGAAAATAACACACATGAAATGACTCCAGTTGTTGTTAGTAAAAAGAACACACATGTGGATCCATGTGTGGTCTCTAAAGAGAACACACATTTCAATGACACTGGTGGATCCATATATGGTATGTGAAGAGAACACACATGCAATGACACTGGTGGATCCATGTGTGGTCTCTGAAGAGAACACACATTTCAATGACTCTGGTTGTTGTTAGTAAAAAGAACACACATGCAATGACACTGGTGGATCCATATGTGGTATGTGAAAAGAACACACATGCAATGACACTGGTGGATCCATATGTGATATGTGAAAAGAAGACACATGCAATGACACTGGTGGATCCAAATGTGGTATTTGAAAAGAACACACATGCAATTACTCCAGTTGTTGTTAGTAAAAAGAACACACATGCAATGACACTGGTGGATCCATGTGTGGTCTCTGAAGAGAACACACATTTCAATGAAACTGGTGGATCCATATGTGGTATGTGAAAAGAACACACATGAAATGACTCCAGTTCTTGTTAGTAAAAAGAACACACATGCAATGACACTGGTGGATCCATATGCGGTATGTGAGAAGAACACACATGCAACGACTCCAGTTGTTGTTAGTAAAAAGAACACACATGCAATGACACTGGTGGATCCATAGGTGGATTCTGAAAAGAGCACACATGCAATGACACTGGTGGATCCATATGTGGTATGTGAAAAGAACACACATGCAATGACTCCAGTTGTTGTTAGTAAAAAGAACCCACATACAATGACACTGGTGGATCCATAGGTGGATTGTGAAAAGAGCACACATGCAATGACACTGGTGGATCCATATGTGGTATGTGAAAAGAACACACATGAAATGACTGCAGTTGTTGTTAGTAAAAAGAACACACATGCAATGACACTGGCGGATCCATAGGTGGATTGCTAAAAGAGCACACATGCAATGACACTGGTGGATCCATATGTGGTATGTGAAAAGAACACAGATTTCAATGACACTGGCGGATCCATATATGGTATGTGAAAAGAACACACATGAAATGACTCTAGTTGTTGTTAGTAAAAAGAACACACATGCAATGACACTGGTGGATCCATATGTGGTATGTGAAAAGAACACACATGCAATGACTCCAGTTGTTGTTAGTAAAAAGAACACACATGCAATGACATTGGTGGATCCATGTGTGGTCTCTGAAGAGAACACACATTTCAATGACACTGGTGGATCCATATGTGGTATGTGAAAAGAACATAGATTTCAATAACACTGGTGGATCCATATGTGCTATGTGAAAAGAACACACATGAACTGACTCCAGTTGTTGTTAGTAAAAAGAACACACATGCAATGACACTGGTGGATCCATATGTGGTATGTGAAAAGAACACACATGGAACGACTCCAGTTGTTGTTAGTAAAAAGAACACACATGCAATGACACTGGTGGATCCATGTGTGGTCTTTGAAGAGAACACACATTTCAATGATACTGGTGGATCCATATGTGGTATGTGCAAAGAACACACATGCAATGACACTGGTGTATCCATAGCTGGATTGTGAAAAGAGCACACATGGAATGACACTGGTGGATCCATATGTGGTATGTGAAAAGAACACACATGCAATGACTCCATATATTATTAGTAAAAAGAACACACATCCAATGACACTGGTGGATCCATAGATGGATTGTGAAAAGAGCACACATGCAATGACACTGGTGGATCCATATGAGGTATGTGAAAAGAACACACATGCAATGACTCTAGTTGTTGTTAGTAAAAAGAACATGCATGCAATGACACGGGTGGATCCATAGGTGGATTGTGAAAAGAGCACACATGAAATGACACTAGTGGATCCATATTGGTATGTGAAATGAACACACATGAAATGACTCCAGTTGTTGTTAGTAAAAAGAACACACATGCAATGCGACTGGTGGGTCCATGTGTAGTCTCTAAAGAGAACACACATTTCAATGACACTTGTGGATCCATATGTGGTATGTGAAAACAACACAGATGAAATGACTCCAGTTGTTGTTAGTAAAAAGAACACACATGCAATGACACTGGTGGATCCATAGGTGGATTGTGAAAAGAGCACACATGCAATGACACTGGTGGATCCATATGTGGTATGTCAAAAGAACACAGATTTCAATGACACTTGTGGATCCATATGTGCTATGTGAAAAGAACACACATGAAATGACTCCAGTTGTTGTTAGTAAAAAGAACACACATGCAATGACACTGGTGGATCCATATGTGGTATGTGAAAACAACACACATGCAACGACTCCAGTTGTTGTTAGTAAAAAGAACACACATGCAATGACACTGGTGGATCCATAGGTGGATTCTGAAAAGAGCACACATGCAATGACACTGGTGGATCCATATGTGGTATGTGAAAAGAACACACATGCAATGACTCCAGTTGTTGTTAGTAAAAAGAACACACATGCAATGACACTGGTGGATCCATAGGTGGATTGTGAAAAGAGCACACATGCAATGACACTGGTGGATCCATATGTGGTATGTGAAAAGAACACACATGAAATGACTGCAGTTGTTGTTAGTAAAAAGAACACACATGCAATGACACTGGCGGATCCATAGGTGGATTGCTAAAATAGCACACATGCAATGACACTGGTGGATCCATATGTGGTATGTGAAAAGAACACAGATTTCAATGACACTGGCGGATCCATATATGGTATGTGAAAAGAACACACATGAAATGACTCTAGTTGTTGTTAGTAAAAAGAACACACATGCAATGACACTGGTGGATCCATATGTGGTATGTGAAAAGAACACACATGCAATGACTCTAGTTGTTGTTAGTAAAAAGAACACACATGCAATGACATTGGTGGATCCATGTGTGGTCTCTGAAGAGAACACACATTTCAATGACACTGGTGGATCCATATGTGGTATCTGAAAAGAACATAGATTTCAATAACACTGGTGGATCCATATGTGCTATGTGAAAAGAACACACATGAAATGACTCCAGTTGTTGTTAGTAAAAAGAACACACATGCAATGACACTGGTGGATCCATGTGTGGTCTTTGAAGAGAACACACATTTCAATGATACTGGTGGATCCATATGTGGTATGTGCAAAGAACACACATGCAATGACACTAGTGTATCCATAGCTGGATTGTGAAAAGAGCACACATGGAATGACACTGGTGGATCCATATGTGGTATGTGAAAAGAACACACATGCAATGACTCCATATGTTGTTAGTAAAAAGAACACACATCCAATGACACTGGTGGATCCATAGATGGATTGTGAAAAGAGCACACATGCAATGACACTGGTGGATCCATATGTGGTATGTGAAAAGAACACACATGAAATGACTGCAGTTGTTGTTAGTAAAAAGAACACAGATGCAATGACACTGGCGGATCCATAGGTGGATTGTGAAAAGAGAACACATGCAATGACACTGGTGGATCCATATGTGGTATGTGAAAAGAACACAGATTTCAATGACACTGGTGGATCCATATGTGGTATGTGAAAAGAACACACATGAAATGACTCTAGTTGTTGTTAGTAAAAAGTAACCACACATGCAATGAGACTGGTGGATCCATATGTGGTATGTGAAAAGAACACACATGCAATGACTCCAGTTGTTGTTAGTAAAAAGAACACACATGCAATGACATTGTTGGATCCATGTGTGGTCTCTGAAGAGAACCACATTTCAATGACACTGGTGGATCCATATGTGGTATGTGAAAAGAACACACATGCAATGACACTAGTGGATCCATAGGTGGATTATGAAAAGAGCACACATGCAAAGACACTGGTGGATCCATATGTGGTATGTGAAAATAACACACATGCAATGACTCTAGTTCTTCTTAGTAAAAAGAACACACATGCAATGACACTGGTGGATCCATGTGTGGTCTCTGAAGAGAACACACATTTCAATGACACTGGTGGATCAATATGTGGTATGTGAAAAGAACACACATGAAATGACTCTAGTTGTTGTTAGTAAAAAGAACACACATGTAATGACACTAGTGGATCCATAGAAAAGAGCACACATGCAATGACACTGGTGGATCCATATGTGGTATGTGAAAAGAACACACATGCAATGACACTGGTGGATCCATATGTGGTATGTGAAAAGAACACACATGAAATGACTCTAGTTGTTGTTAGTAAAAAAGAACACACATGCAATGACACTGGTGGATCCATGTGTGGTCTTTCAAGAGAACACACATTTCAATGACACTGGTGGATCCATATGTGGTATGTGAAAAGAACACACATGCAATGACACTGGTGTATCCATAGCTGGATTGTGAAAAGATCACACATGGAATGACACTGGTGGATCCATATGTGGTATTTGAAAAGAACACACATGCAATGACTCCATATGTTGTTAGTAAAAAGAACACACATCCAATGACACTGGTGGATCCATAGGTGGATTGTGAAAAGAGCACACATGCAATTACACTGGTGGATCCATATGTGGTATGTGAAAAGAACACAGATTTCAATGACCCTGGTGGATCCATATGTGGTATGTGAAAAGAACACACATGAAATGACTCTAGTTGTTGTTAGTAAAAAGAACACACATGCAATGCCACTGGTGGATCCATATGTGGTATGTGAAAAGAACACACATGCAATGACTCCAGTTGTTGTTAGTAAAAAGAACACACATGCAATGACATTGGTGGATCCATGTGTGGTCTCTGAAGAGAACACACATTTCAATGACACTGGTGGATCCATATGTGGTATGTGAAAAGAACACACATGCAATGACACTACTGGATCCATAGGTGGATTATGAAAAGAGCACACATGCAATGACACTGGTGGATCCATATATGGTATGTGAAAAGAACACACATGCAATGACTCTAGTTCTTCTTAGTAAAAAGAACACACATGCAATGACACCGGTGGATCCATGTGTGGTCTCTGAAGAGAACACAAATTTCAATGACACTGGTGGATCCATATGTGGTATGTGAAAAGAACACACATGAAATGACTCTAGTTGTTGTTAGTAAAAATAACACACATTTAATGACACTAGTGGATCCATAGAAAAGAGCACACATGCAATGACACTGGTGGATCCATATGTGGTATGTGAAAAGGACACACATCCAATGACACTGGTGGATCCATATGTCGTATGTGAAAAGAACACACATGAAATGACTCTGGTTGTTGTTAGTAAAAAAGAACACACATGCAATGACACTGGTGGATCCATGTGTGGTCTCTGAAGAGAACACACATTTCAATGACTTTGGTTGTTGTTAGTAAAAAGAACACACATGCAATGACACTGGTGGATCCATGTGTGGTCTCTGAAGATAAAACACATGCAATTACTCTGGTTGTTGTTAGTAAAAAGAGCACACATGCAATGACACTGGTGGATCCATAGGTGGATTGTGAAAAGAGCACACATGCAATGACACTAGTGGATCCATATGTGGAATGTGAAAAGAGCACACATGCAATGACTCTAGTTGTTGTTAGTAAAAAGAACACGCATGCAATGACACTGGTGGATCCATAGGTGGATTGTGAAAAGAGCACACATGAAATGACACTAGTGGATCCATATGTGGTATGTGAAAAGAACACACATGAAATGACTCTAGTTGTTGTTAGTAAAAAGAACACACATGCAATGAGACTGGTGGATCCATGTGTAGTCTCTGAAGAGAACACACATTTCAATGACACCTATAGATCCATATGTGGTATGTGAAAAGAACACACATGAAGTGACTCCAGTTGAAGTTAGTAAAAAGAACACACATGCAATGACACTGGTGGATCCATAGGTGGATTGTGAAAAGAGCACACATGCAATGACATTGATGGATCCATATGTGGTATGTGGAAAGAATATAGATTTCAATGACTCTGGTGGATCCATATGTGCTATGTGAAAAGAACACACATGAAATGACTCCAGTTGTTGTTACTAAAAAGAACACACATGCAATGACACTGCTGGATCCATATGTGGTATGTGAAAAGAACACACGTTAAATGACTCTAGTTGTTGTTAGTAAAAAGAACACACATGCAATGACACTGGTGGATCCATGTGTGGTCTTTGAAGAGAACACACATTTCAATGACACTGGTGGATCCATGTGTGGTCTCTGAAGAGAACACACATTTCAATGACACTACTGGATCCATATGTGGTATGTAAAAAGAACACACATGCAATGACACTGGTGGATCCATAGGTGGATTGTGAGAAGAGCACACATGCAATGACACTGGTGGATCCATATGTGGGATGTGAAAAGAACACACATGCAATGAATCTAGTTGTTGTTAGTAAAAAGAACACGCATATAATGACTCCGGCGGATCCATAGGTGGATTGTGAAAAGAGCACACATGAAATGACACTAGTGGATCCATATGTGGTATGTGAAAAGAACACACATGAAATGACTCTAGTTGTTGTTAGTAAAAAGAACAAACATGCAATGAGACTGGTGGATCCATGTGTGGTCTCTGAAGAGAACACACATTTCAGTGACACCTATGGATCCATATGTGGTATGTGAAAAGAACACACATGAAATGACTCCAGTTGTTGTTAGTAAAAAGAACACACATGCAATGACACTGGTGGATCCATAGGTGGATTGTGAAAAGAGCACACATGCAATGACACTGGTGGTTCCATAGGTTGTATGTGAAAAGAACACACATGCAACGACTCCAGTTGTTGTTAGTAAAAAGAACACACATCCAATGACACTGGTGGATCCATAGGTGGATTGTGAAAAGAGCACACATGCAATGACTCTGGTGGATCCATATGTGGTCTCTGAAGAGAAAACACATGCAATTACTCTGGTTGTTGTTAGTAAAAAGAGCACACATGCAATGACACTGGTGGATTATGAAAAGAGCACACAATCAATGACACTAGTGGATCCATATGTGGTATGTGAAAATAACACACATGAAATTAGTCCAGTTGTTTGTAGTAAAAAGAACACACATGCAATGACACTGGTGGGTCCATAGGTGGATTGTGAAAAGAGCACACATGCTATGTCATTGGTGGATCCATATGTGGTATGTGAAAAGAACACACATTTCAATGACACTGGTGGATCCATATGTGGTATGTGAAAAGAACACACATTAAATGACTCCAGTTGTTGTTAGTAAAAAGAACACACATGCAATGACACTGGTGGATCCATATGTGGTATGTGAAAAGAGCACACATGCAATGACTCCAGTTCTTGTTAGTAAAAAGAACACACGTGCAATGACACTGGTGGATCCATGTGTGGTCTCTGAAGAAAACACACATTTCAATGACACTGGTGGATCCATATGTGGTATGTGAAAAATACACACATGCCATGACACTGGTGGATCCATATGTGGTATGTGAAAAGAGCACACATGCAATGACTCCAGTTGTTGTTAGTGAAAAGAACACACGTGCAATGGCACTAGTGGATCCACGTGTGGTCTCTGAAGAAAACACACATTTCAATGACACTGGTGGATCCATATGTGGTATGTGAAAAGAACACACATGCAATGACACTGGTGGATCCATAGGTGGAATGTGAAAAGATCACACATGCAATGACACTGGTGGATCCATAGGTGGTATGTGAAAAGAACACACATGCAATGACTCCAGTTGTTGTTAGAAAAAATATCACACATGCAATGACACTGGTGGATCCATGTGTGGTCTCTGAAGAGAACACACATTTCAAAGACACTGGTGGATCCATATGTGGTATGTGAAAATAACACACATGAAATGACTCTAGTTGTTGTTAGTAAAAAGAACACACATGTGGATCCATGTGTGGTCTCTAAAGAGAACACACATTTCAATGACACTGGTGGATCCATATATGGTATGTGAAGAGAACACACATGCAATGACACTGGTGGATCCATGTGTGGTCTCTGAAGAGAACACACATTTCAATGACTCTGGTTGTTGTTAGTAAAAAGAACACACATGCAATGACACTGGTGGATCCATATGTGGTATGTGAAAAGAACACACATGCAATGACACTGGTGGATCCATATGTGATATGTGAAAAGAAGACACATGCAATGACACTAGTGGATCCAAATGTGGTATTTGAAAAGAACACACATGCAATTACTCCAGTTGTTGTTAGTAAAAAGAACACACATGCAATGACACTGGTGGATCCATGTGTGGTCTCTGAAGAGAACACACATTTCAATGAAACTGGTGGATCCATATGTGGTATGTGAAAAGAACACACATGAAATGACTCCAGTTCTTGTTAGTAAAAAGAACACACATGCAATGACACTGGTGGATCCATATGCGGTATGTGAGAAGAACACACGTGAAATGACTCCAGTTGTTGTTAGTAAAAAGAACACACATGCAATGACACTGGTGGATCCATATGTGGTATGTGAAAAGAACACACATGCAACGACTCCAGTTGTTGTTAGTAAAAAGAACACACATGCAATGACACTGGTGGATCCATAGGTGGATTATGAAAAGAGCACACATGCAATGACACTGGTGGATCCATATGTGGTATGTGAAAAGAACACACATGCAATGACTCCAGTTGTTGTTAGTAAAAAGAACACACATGCAATGACACTGGTGGATCCATAGGTGGATTGTGAAAAGAGCACACATGCAATGACACTGGTGGATCCATATGTGGTATGTGAAAAGAACACACATGAAATGACTGCAGTTGTTGTTAGTAAAAAGAACACACATGCAATGACACTGGCGCATCCATAGGTGGATTGCTAAAAGAGCACACATGCAATGACACTTGTGGATCCATATGTGGTATGTGAAAAGAACACAGATTTCAATGACACTGGCGGATCCATATATGGTATGTGAAAAGAACACACATGAAATGACTCTAGTTGTTGTTAGTAAAAAGAACACACATGCAATGACACTGGTGGATCCATATGTGGTATGTGAAAAGAACACACATGCAATGACTCCAGTTGTTGTTAGTAAAAAGAACACACATGCAATGACATTGGTGGATCCATGTGTGGTCTCTGAAGAGAACACACATTTCAATGACACTGGTGGATCCATATGTGGTATGTGAAAAGAACATAGATTTCAATAACACTGGTGGATCCATATGTGCTATGTGAAAAGAACACACATGAACTGACTCCAGTTGTTGTTAGTAAAAAGAACACACATGCAATGACACTGGTGGATCCATATGTGGTATGTGAAAAGAACACACATGGAACGACTCCAGTTGTTGTTAGTAAAAAGAACACACATGCAATGACACTGGTGGATCCATGTGTGGTCTTTGAAGAGAACACACATTTCAATGATACTGGTGGATCCATATGTGGTATGTGCAAAGAACACACATGCAATGACACTGGTGTATCCATAGCTGGATTGTGAAAAGAGCACACATGGAATGACACTGGTGGATCCATATGTGGTATGTGAAAAGAACACACATGCAATGACTCCATATGTTGTTAGTAAAAAGAACACACATCCAATGACACTGGTGGATCCATAGATGGATTGTGAAAAGAGCACACATGCAATGACACTGGTGGATCCATATGAGGTATGTGAAAAGAACACACATGCAATGACTCTAGTTGTTGTTAGTAAAAAGAACATGCATGCAATGACACGGGTGGATCCATAGGTGGATTGTGAAAAGAGCACACATGAAATGACACTAGTGGATCCATATTGGTATGTGAAATGAACACACATGAAATGACTCCAGTTGTTGTTAGTAAAAAGAACACACATGCAATGCGACTGGTGGGTCCATGTGTAGTCTCTAAAGAGAACACACATTTCAATGACACTTGTGGATCCATATGTGGTATGTGAAAACAACACAGATGAAATGACTCCAGTTGTTGTTAGTAAAAAGAACACACATGCAATGACACTGGTGGATCCATAGGTGGATTGTGAAAAGAGCACACATGCAATGACACTGGTGGATCCATATGTGGTATGTCAAAAGAACACAGATTTCAATGACACTTGTGGATCCATATGTGCTATGTGAAAAGAACACACATGAAATGACTCCAGTTGTTGTTAGTAAAAAGAAGACACATGCAATGACACTGGTGGATCCATATGTGGTATGTGAAAACAACACACATGCAACGACTCCAGTTGTTGTTAGTAAAAAGAACACACATGCAATGACACTGGTGGATCCGTAGGTGGATTCTGAAAAGAGCACACATGCAATGACACTGGTGGATCCATATGTGGTATGTGAAAAGAACACACATGCAATGACTCCAGTTGTTGTTAGTAAAAAGAACACACATGCAATGACACTAGTGGATCCATAGGTGGATTGTGAAAAGAGCACACATGCAATGACACTGGTGGATCCATATGTGGTATGTGAAAAGAACACACATGAAATGACTGTAGTTGTTGTTAGTAAAAAGAACACACATGCAATGACACTGGCGGATCCATAGGTGGATTGCTAAAAGAGCACACATGCAATGACACTGGTAGATCCATATGTGGTATGTGAAAAGAACACAGATTTCAATGACACTGGCGGATCCATATATGGTATGTGAAAAGAACACACATGAAATGACTCTAGTTGTTGTTAGTAAAAAGAACACACATGCAATGACATTGGTGGATCCATGTGTGGTCTCTGAAGAGAACACACATTTCAATGACACTGGTGGATCCATATGTGGTATGTGAAAAGAACATAGATTTCAATAACACTGGTGGATCCATATGTGCTATGTGAAAAGAACACACATGAAATGACTCCAGTTGTTGTTAGTAAAAAGAACACACATGCAATGACACTGGTGGATCCATGTGTGGTCTTTGAAGAGAACACACATTTCAATGATACTGGTGGATCCATATGTGGTATGTGCAAAGAACACACATGCAATGACACTAGTGTATCCATAGCTGGATTGTGAAAAGAGCACACATGGAATGACACTGGTGGATCCATATGTGGTATGTGAAAAGAACACACATGCAATGACTCCATATGTTGTTAGTAAAAAGAACACACATCCAATGACACTGGTGGATCCATAGATGGATTGTGAAAAGAGCACACATGCAATGACACTGGTGGAATCATATGTGGTATGTGAAAAGAACACACATGAAATGACTGCAGTTGTTGTTAGTAAAAAGAACACAGATGCAATGACACTGGCGGATCCATAGGTGGATTGTGAAAAGAGAACACATGCAATGACACTGGTGGATCCATATGTGGTATGTGAAAAGAACACAGATTTCAATGACACTGGTGGATCCATATGTGGTATGTGAAAAGAACACACATGAAATGACTCTAGTTGTTGTTAGTAAAAAGTAACCACACATGCAATGAGACTGGTGGATCCATATGTGGTATGTGAAAAGAACACACATGCAATGACTCCAGTTGTTGTTAGTAAAAAGAACACACATGCAATGACATTGTTGGATCCATGTGTGGTCTCTGAAGAGAACCACATTTCAATGACACTGGTGGATCCATATGTGGTATGTGAAAAGAACACACATGCAATGACACTAGTGGATCCATAGGTGGATTATGAAAAGAGCACACATGCAAAGACACTGGTGGATCCATATGTGGTATGTGAAAATAACACACATGCAATGACTCTAGTTCTTCTTAGTAAAAAGAACACACATGCAATGACACTGGTGGATCCATATGTGGTCTCTGAAGAGAACACACATTTCAATGACACTGGTGGATCAATATGTGGTATGTGAAAAGAACACACATGAAATGACTCTAGTTGTTGTTAGTAAAAAGAACACACATGTAATGACACTAGTGGATCCATAGAAAAGAGCACACATGCAATGACACTGGTGGATCCATATGTGGTATGTGAAAAGAACACACATGCAATGACACTGGTGGATCCATATGTGGTATGTGAAAAGAACACACATGAAATGACTCTAGTTGTTGTTAGTAAAAAAGAACACACATGCAATGACACTGGTGGATCCATGTGTGGTCTTTCAAGAGAACACACATTTCAATGACACTGGTGGATCCATATGTGGTATGTGAAAAGAACACACATGGAATGACACTGGTGGATCCATATGTGGTATTTGAAAAGAACACACATGCAATGACTCCATATGTTGTTAGTAAAAAGAACACACATCCAATGACACTGGTGGATCCATAGGTGGATTGTCAAAAGAGCACACATGCAATTACACTGGTGGATCCATATGTGGTATGTGAAAAGAACACAGATTTCAATGACCCTGGTGGATCCATATGTGGTATGTGAAAAGAACACACATGAAATGACTCTAGTTGTTCTTAGTAAAAAGAACACACATGCAATGCCACTGGTGGATCCATATGTGGTATGTGAAAAGAACACACATGCAATGACTCCAGTTGTTGTTAGTAAAAAGAACACACATGCAATGACATTGGTGGATCCATGTGTGGTCTCTGAAGAGAACACACATTTCAAATGACACTGGTGGATCCATATGTGGTATGTGAAAAGAACACACATGCAATGACACTACTGGATCCATAGGTGGATTATGAAAAGAGCACACATGCAATGACACTGGTGGATCCGTATATGGTATGTGAAAAGAACACACATGCAATGACTCTAGTTCTTCTTAGTAAAAAGAACACACATGCAATGACACCGGTGGATCCATGTGTGGTCTCTGAAGAGAACACAAATTTCAATGACACTGGTGGATCCATATGTGGTATGTGAAAAGAACACACATGAAATGACTCTAGTTGTTGTTAGTAAAAATAACACACATTTAATGACACTAGTGGATCCATAGAAAAGAGCACACATGCAATGACACTGGTGGATCCATATGTGGTATGTGAAAAGGACACACATCCAATGACACTGGTGGATCCATATGTGGTATGTGAAAAGAACACACATGAAATGACTCTGGTTGTTGTTAGTAAAAAAGAACACACATGCAATGACACTGGTGGATCCATGTGTGGTCTCTGAAGAGAACACACATTTCAATGACTTTGGTTGTTGTTAGTAAAAAGAACACACATGCAATGACACTGGTGGATCCATGTGTGGTCTCTGAAGATAAAACACATGCAATTACTCTGGTTGTTGTTAGTAAAAAGAGCACACATGCAATGACACTGGTGGATCCATAGGTGGATTGTGAAAAGAGCACACATGCAATGACACTAGTGGATCCATATGTGGTATGTGAAAATAATACACATGAAATGACTCCAGTTGTTGGTAGTAAAAAGAACACACATGCAATGACACTGGTGGATCCATAGGTGGATTGTGAAAAGAGCACACATGCAATGACATTGGTGGATCCATATGTGGTATGTGAAAAGAACATAGATTTCAATAACACTGGTGGATCTATATGTGCTATGTGAAAAGAACACACACGAAATGACTCCAGTTGTTGTTAGTAAAAAGAACACACATGCAATGACACTGGTGGATCCATATGTGGTATGTGAAAAGAACACACATGGAACGACTCTAGTTGTTGCTAGTAAAAAGAACACACATGCAATGACACTGGTGGATCCATGTGTGGTCTTTGAAGAGAACACACATTTCAATGACACTGGTGGATCCATATGTGGTATGTGAAAAGAACACACATGCAATGACACTGGTGGATCCATAGCTAGATTGTGAAAAGAGCACACATGGAATGACACTGGTGGATCCATATGTGGTATGTGAAAAGAACACACATGCAATGACTCCATATGTTGTTAGTAAAAAGAACACACATCCAATGACACTGGTGGATCCATAGGTGGATTGTGAAAAGAGCACACATGCAATGACACTGGTGGATCCATATGTGGTATGTGAAAAGGACACACATGAAATGACTGCAGTTGTTGTTAGTAAAAAGAACACACATGCAATGACACTGGCGGATCCATAGGTGGATTGTGAAAAGAGCACACATGCAATGACACTGGTGGATCCATATGTGGTATGTGAAAAGAACACAGATTTCAATGACACTGGTGGATCCATATGTGGTATGTGAAAAGAACACACATGAAATGACTCTAGTTGTTGTTAGTAAAAAGAACACACATGCAATGACACTGGTGGATCCATATCTGGTATGTGAAAAGAACACACATGCAATGACTCCAGTTGTTATTAGTAAAAAGAACACACATGCAATGACTCCAGTTGTTGTTAGTAAAAAGAACACACATGCAATGACATTGGTGGATCCATGTGTGGTCTCTGAAGAGAACACACATTTCAATGACACTGGTGGATCCATATGTGGTATGTTAAAAGAACACACATGCAATGTAACTAGTGGATCCATAGGTGGATTATGAAAAGAGCACACATGCAATGACACTGGTGGATCCATATGTGGTATGTGAAAATAACAGACATGCAATGACTCTAGTTCTTCTTAGTAAAAAGAACACACATGCAATGACACTGGTGGATCCATGTGTGGTCTCTGAAGAGAACACACATTTCAATGACACTGGTGGATCCATATGTGGTATGTGAAAAGAACACATGAAATGACTCTAGTTGTTGTTAGTAAAAAGAACACACATGTAATGACACTAGTGGATCCATAGAAAAGAGCACACATGCAATGTCACTGGTGGATCCATATGTGGTATGTGAAAAGAACACCGATTTCAATGACACTGGTGGATCCATATGTGGTATGTGAAAAGAACACACATGAAATGACTCTAGTTGTTGTTAGTAAAAAGAACACACATGCAATGACACTGGTGGATCCATGTGTGGTCTTTGAAGAGAACACATATTTCAATGACACTGGTGGATCCATATGTGGTATGTGAAAAGAACACACATGCAATGACACTGGTGTATCCATAGCTAGATTGTGAAAAGAGCACACATGGAATGACACTGGTGGATCCATATGTGGTATGTGAAAAGAACACGCATGCAATGACTCCATATGTTGTTAGTAAAAAGAACACACATCCAATGACACTGGTGGATCCATAGGTGGATTGTGAAAAGAGCACACATGCAATGACACTGGTGGATCCATATGTGGTATGTGAAAAGGACACACATGAAATGACTGCAGTTGTTGTTAGTAAAAAGAACACACATGCAATGACACTGGCGGATCCATAGGTGGATTGTGAAAAGAGCACACATGCAATGACACTGGTGGATCCATATGTGGTATGTGAAAAGAACACAGATTTCAATGACACTGGTGGATCCATATGTGGTATGTGAAAAGAACACACATGAAATGACTCTAGTTGTTGTTAGTAAAAAGAACACACATGCAATGACACTGGTGGATCCATATGTGGTATGTGAAAAGAACACACATGCAATGACTCCAGTTGTTGTTAGTAAAAAGAACACACATGCAATGACTCTAGTTGTTGTTAGTAAAAAGAACACACATGCAATGACATTGGTGGATCCATGTGTGGTCTCTGAAGAGAACACACATTTCAATGACACTGGTGGATCCATATGTGGTATGTGAAAAGAACACACATGCAATGACACTAGTGGATCCATAGGTGGATTATGAAAAGAGCACACATGCAATGACACTGGTGGATCCATATGTGGTATGTGAAAATAACACACATGCAATGACTCTAGTTCTTCTTAGTAAAAAGAACACACATGCAATGACACTGGTGGATCCAGGTGTGGTCTCTGAAGAGAACACACATTTCAATGACACCGGTGGATCCATATGTGGTATGTGAAAAGAACACACATGAAATGACTCTAGTTGTTGTTAGTAAAAAGAACACACATGTAATGACACTAGTGGATCCATAGAAAAGAGCACACATGCAATGACACTGGTGGATCCATATGTGGTATGTGAAAAGAACACACATGAAATGACTCTAGTTGTTGTTAGTAAAAAAGAACACACATGCAATGACACTGGTGGATCCATGTGTGGTCTTTGAAGAGAACACACATTTCAATGACACTCGTGGATCCATATGTGGTATGTGAAGAGAACACACATGCAATGACACTGGTGTATCCATAGCTGGATTGTGAAAAGAACACACATGGAATGACACTGGTGGATCCATATGTGGTATTTGAAAAGAACACACATGCAATGACTCCATATGTTGTTAGTAAAAAGAACACACATCCAATGACACTGGTGGATCCATAGGTGGATTGTGAAAAGAGCACACATGCAATGACACTGGTGGATCCATATGTGGTATGTGAAAAGAACACACATGAAATGACTGCAGTTGTTGTTAGTAAAAATAACACATGCAATGACACTGGCGGATCCATAGGTGGATTGTGAAAAGAGCACACATGCAATGACACTGGTGGATCCATATGTGGTATGTGAAAAGAACACACAAGTAATAACTCCAGTTGTTGTTAGTAAAAAGAACACATATGCAATGACACTGGTGGATCCATAGGTGGATTGTGAAAAGAGCACACATGAAATGACACTGGTGGATCCATATGTGGTATGTGAAAAGAACACACATGCAACGACTCCAGTTGTTGTTAGTAAAAAAGAACACACATGCAATGACACTGGTGGATCCATGTGTGGTCTCTGAAGAGAACACACATTTCAGTGACTCTGGTTGTTGTTAGTAAAAAGAACACACATGCAATGACACTGGTGAATCCATGTGTGGTCGCTGAAGAGAAAACACATGCAATTACTCTGGTTGTTAGTAAAAAGAGCACACGTGCAATGACACTTGTGGATCCATAGGTGGATTGTGAAAAGAGCACACATGCAATGACACTAGTGGATCCATATGTGGTATGTGAAAATAACACACAAGAAATGACTCCAGTTGTTGTTAGTAAAAAGAACACACATGCAATGACACTGGTGGATCCATAGGTGGATTGTGAAAAGAGCACACATGCAATGACATTGGTGGATCCATATGTGGTATGTGAAAAGAACACACATTTCAATGACACTGGTGGATCCATATGTGGTATGTGAAAAGAACACACATGAAATGACTCCAGTTGTTGTTAGTAAAAAGAACACACATGCAATGACATTGGTGGATCCATATGTGGTATGTGAAAAGAACACACATGCAATGACACTGGTGGATCCATAGGTGGATTATGAAAAGAGCACACATGCAATGACACTGGTGGATCCATATGTGGTATGTGAAAAGAATACACATGCAATGACTCCAGTTGTTGTTAGTAAAAAGAACACACATGAAATGACTCCAGTTGTTGTTAGTAAAAAGAACACACATGGAATGACACTGGTGGATCCATAGGTGGATAATCAAAAGAGCACACATGCAATGACACTGGTGGATCCATATGTGGTATGTGAAAAGAACACACATGCAATGACTCCAGTTATTGTTAGTAAAAAGAACACACATGCAATGACACTGGTGGATCCATGTGTTGTCTCTGAAGAGAACACACATTTCAATGACACTGGTGGATCCATATGTGGTATGTGAAGAGAACACACATCCAATGACACTGGTGGATCCATGTGTGGTCTCTGAAGAGAACACACATTTCAATGACTCTGGTTGTTGTTAGTAAAAAGAACACACATGCAATGACACTGGTGGATCCATATGTGGTATGTGAAAAGAACACACATGCAATGACTCTAGTTGTTGTTAGTAAAAAGAACACACATGCTATGACACTGGTGGATCCATGTGTGGTCTCCAAAGAGAACACACATTTCAATGACACTGGTGGATTCATATGTGGTATGCGAAAAGAACACACATGCAATGACACTGGTGGATCCATATGTGGTATGTGAAAAGAACACACATGCAATGACACTGGTGGATCCAAATGTGGTATGTGAAAAGAACACACATGCAATGACTCCAGTTGTTGTTAGTAAAAAGAACACACATGCAATGACACTGGTGGATCCATATGTAGTATGTGAGAAGAACACACGTGAAATGACTCTAGTTGTTGTTAGTAAAAAGAACACACATGCAATGACACTGATGGATCCATATGTGGTATGTGAAGAGAACACACATTTCAATGACACTAGTGGATCCATGTGTGGTCTCTGAAGAGAACACACATTTCAATGACACTGGTCGATCCATATGTGGTATGTAAAAAGAACACACATGCAATGACACTGGTGGATCCATAGGTGGATTGTGAAAAGAGGACACATGAAATGACACAAGTGGATCCATATGTGGTATGTGAAAAGAACACACATGAAATGACTCTAGTTGTTGTTAGTAAAAAGAACACGCATGCAATGACACTGGTGGATCCATAGGTGGATTGTGAAAAGAGCACAGATGAAATGACACTGGTGGATCCATATGTGGTATGTGAAAAGTACACACAAGAAATAACTCCAATTATTGCTAGTAAAAAGAACACACATGCAATGACACTGGTGGATCCATAGGTGGATTGTGAAAAGAGCACACATGAAATGACACTGGTGGATCCATATGTGGTATGTGAAAAGAACACACATGCAACGACTCTAGTTGTTGTTAGTAAAAAGAACACACATGCAATGACAATGGTGGATCCATGTGTGGTCTCTGAAGTGAACACACATTTCAATCACACTGGTGGATCCATATGTGGTATGTGAAAAGAACACACATGCAATGACTGCAGTTGTTGTTAGTAAAAAGAACACACATGCAATAACACTGGCGGATCCATAGGTGGATTGAGAAAAGAGCACACATGCAATTACACTGGTGGATCCATATGTGGTATGTGAAAAGAACAAAGATTTCAAAGACCCTGGTGGATCCATATGTGGTATGTGAAGAGAACACACATGAAATGACTCTAGTTGTTGTTAGTAAAAAGAACACACATGCAATGACACTGGTGGATCCATATGTGGTATGTGACAAGAACACACATGCAATGACTCCAGTTGTTGTTAGTAAAAAGAACACACATGCAATGGCATTGGTGGATCCATGTGTGGTCTCTGAAGAGAACACACATTTCAATGACACTTGTGGATCCATATGTGGTATGTGAAAAGAACACACATGCAATGACACTGGTGGATCCATAGGTGGATTATGAAAAGATCACACATGCAATGACACTGGTGTATCCATATGTGGTATGTGAAAAGAACACACATGCAATGACTGTAGTTGTTGTTTGTAAAAATAACACACATGCAATGACACTGTTGGATCCATGTGTGGTCTCTGAAGAGAACACACATTTCAATGACACTGGTGGATCCGTATGTGGTATGTGAAATGAACACACATGAAATGACTCTAGTTGTTCTTAGTAAAAAGAACACACATGTAATGACACCGATGGATCCATAGGTGGATTTGAAAAGAGCACACATGCAATGACACTGGTGGATCCATATGTGGTATGTGATAAGAACACACATGCAATGCCACTGGTGGATCCATATGTGGTATGAGAAAAGAACACACATGAAATGACTCTAGCTGTTGTTAGTAAAAAAGAACACACATGCAATGACACTGGTGGATCCATGTGTGGTCTCTGAAGAGAACACACATTTCAATGACTCTGGTTGTTTTTAGTAAAAAGAACACACATGCAATTACACTGGTGGATCCATGTGTTGTCTCTGAAGAGAAAACACATGCAATTACTCTGGTTGTTGTTAGTAAAAAGAGCACACATGCAATGCCACTGGTGGATCCATAGGTGGATTGTGAAAAGAGCACACATGCAATAACACTAGTGGATCCATATGTGGTATGTGAAAATAACACACAAGAAATGACTCCAGATGTTGTTATAAAAACAACACACATGCAATGACACTGGTGGATCCATAGGTGGATTGTGAAAAGAGCACACATGCAATGACATTGGTGGATCCATATGTGGTATGTGAAAAGAACACACGTTTCAATGACACTGGTGGATCCATATGTGGTATGTGAAAAGAACACACATGAAATGACTCCAGATGTTGTTAGTAAAAAGAACACACATGCAATGGCACTGGTGGATCCATATGTGGTATGTGAAACGAACACACATGCAATGACTCCAGTTGTTGTTAGTAAAAAGAACACACATGAAATGACTCCAATTGTTGTTAGTAAAAAGAACACACATGCAATGACATAGGTGGATCCATAGGTGGATTGTCAAAAGAGCACACATGCAATGACACTGGTGGATCCATATGTGGTATGTGAAAAGAACACACATGCAATGACTCCAGTTGTTGTTAGTAAAAAGAACACACATGCAATGACAGTGGTGGATCCATGCGTGGTCTCTGAAGAGAACACACATTTAAATGACACTGGGGATCCATATGTGGTATGTCAAGAGAACACACATGCAATGACACTGGTGGATCCATGTGTGGTCTCTGAAGAGAACACACATTTCAATGACTCTGGTTGTTGTTAGTAAAAAGAACACACATGCAATGACACTGGTGGATCCATATGTGGTATGTGAAAAGAACACACATGCAATGACTCTAGTTGTTGTTAGTAAAAAGAACACACATGCAATGACACTGGTGGATCCATGTGTGGTCTCTGAAGAGAACACACATTTCAATGACACCAGTGTATCCATATGTGGTATGTGAAAAGAACACACATGCAATGACACTGGTGGATCCATAGGTGGATTGTGAAAAGAGCACACATAGAATTACACTGGTGGATCCATATGTGGTATGTGAAAAGAACACACATGCAATGACTCCAGTTGTTGTTAGTAAAAAGAACAGACATGCAATGACACTGGTGGATCCATGTGTGGTCCTTGAAGAGAACACACATTTCAATGACACTGGTGGATCCATATGTGGTATGTGAAAAGAACACACATGCAATGACACTAGTGGATCCATATGTGGTATGTGAAAAGAACACACATGCAATGACACTGGTGGATCCATATGTGGTATGTGAAAAGAACACACATGCAATGACTCCTGTTGTTGTTAGTAAAAAGAACACGCATGCAATGACACTGGTGGATCCATGTGTGGTCTCCGAAGAAAACACACATTTCAATGACACTGGTGGATCCATATGTGGTATGTGAAAAAAGAACACACATGCAATGACATTGGTGGATCCATATGTGGTATGTGAAAAGAACACACGTGCAATGACACTGGTGGATCCAAATGTGGTATGTGAAAATAACACACATGCAATGACTCCAGTTGTTGTTAGTAAAAAGAACACACATGCAATGACACTGGTGGATCCATGTGTGGTCTCTGAAGAGAACACACATTTCAATGACACTAGTGGATCCATATGTGGTATGTGAAAAGAACACACATGAAATGACTCCAGTTCTTGTTAGTAAAAAGAACACATAGGCAATGACACTGGTGGATCCATATGTGGTATGTGAGAAGAACATACGTGAAATGACTCCAGTTGTTGTTAGTAAAAAGAACACACATGCAATGACACTGATGGATCCATATGTGGAATGTGAAGAGAACACACATTTCAATGACACTGGTGGATCCATGTGTGGTCTCTGAAGAGAACACACATTTCCATGACACTGGTCGATCCATATGTGGTATGTAAAAATAACACACATGTAATGACACTGGTGGATCCATAGGTGGATTGTGAAAAGAGCACACATGCAATGACACTGGTGGATCTATATGTGGTATGTGAAAAGAACACACATGAAATGACTCTAGTTGCTGTTAATAAAAAGAACACGCATGCAATGACACTGGTGGATCCATAGGTGGATTGTGAAAAGAGCACACATGAAATGACACTGGTGGATCCATATGTGGTATGTGAAAAGAACACACATGAAATGACTCCAGTTGTTGTTAGTAAAAAGAACACATATGCAATGACACTGGTGGATCCATAGGTGGATTGTAAAAAGAGCACACATGAAATGACACTGGTGGATCCAAATGTGGTATGTGAAAAGAACACACATGAAATGACTCCAGTTGTTGTTAGTAAAAAGAAGACACATGCAATGACACTGGTGGTTCCATAGGTGGATTGTGAAAAGAGCACACATGCAATGACACTAGTGGATCCATATGTGGTATGTGAAAAGAACATAGATTTCAATGACACTGGTGGATCCATATGTGCTATGTGCAAAGAACACACATGAAATGACTCAAGTTGTTGTTAGTAAAAAGAACACACATACAATAACACTGGCGGATCCATATGTGGTATGTGAAAACAACACACATGCAACGACTCCAGTTGTTGTTAGTAAAAAGAACACACATGCAACGACACTAGTGGATCCATGTGTGGTGTATGAAGAGAACACACATTTCAATGACACTGGTGGATCCATATGTGGTATGTGAAAAGAACACACATGCAATGACACTGGTGGATCCATAGGTGGATTGTGAAAAGGGCACACATGCAATGACACTGGTGGATCCATATGTGGTATGTGAAAATAACACACATCCAATGACTCCAGTTGCTGTTAGTAAAAAGAACACACATGCAATGACATTGATGGATCCATTGGTGGACTGGGAAAAGAGCACACATGCAATGAGACTGGTGGATCCATATGTGGTATGTGAAAAGAACACATATGAAATGACTGCAGTTGTTGTTAGTAAAAAGAACAAACATGCAATGACACTGGTGGATCCATAGGTGGATTGTGAAAAGAGCACACATGCAATGACACTTGTGGATCCATATGTGGTATGTGAAAAGAACACAGATTTCATGACACCGGTAGATCCATATGTGGTATGTGAAAAGAACACACAGGAAATGACTCTAGTTGTTGTTAGTAAAAACAACACACATGCAATGACACTGGTGGATCCATATGTGGTATGTGAAAAAAAAACACATGCAATGACTCTAGTTGTTGTTAGTAAAAAGAACACACATGCAATGACACTGGTGGATCCATGTGTGGTCTCCGAAGAGAACACACATTTCAATGACACTGGTGGATCCATATGTGGTATGTGAAAAGAACACACATGCAATGACACCGGTGGATCCATAGGTGGATTGTGAAAAGAGCACACATGCAATGGCAGTGGTGGATCCATATGTGGTATGTGAAAAGAACACACATGCAATGACTCTAGTTGTTGTTAGTAAAAAGAACACACATGCAATGACACTGGTGGATCCATGTGTGGTCTCTGAAGAGAACACACATTTCAATGACACCAGTGTATCCATATGTGGTATGTGAAAAGAACACACATGCAATGACACTGGTGGATCCATAGGTGGATTGTGAAAAGAGCACACATAGAATTACACTGGTGGATCCATATGTGGTATGTGAAAAGAACACACATGCAATGACTCCAGTTGTTGTTAGTAAAAAGAACAGACATGCAATGACACTGGTGGATCCATGTGTGGTCCTTGAAGAGAACACACATTTCAATGACACTGGTGGATCCATATGTGGTATGTGAAAAGAACACACATGCAATGACACTAGTGGATCCATATGTGGTATGTGAAAAGAACACACATGCAATGACACTGGTGGATCCATATGTGGTATGTGAAAAGAACACACATGCAATGACTCCTGTTGTTGTTAGTAAAAAGAACACGCATGCAATGACACTGGTGGATCCATGTGTGGTCTCCGAAGAAAACACACATTTCAATGACACTGGTGGATCCATATGTGGTATGTGAAAAAAGAACACACATGCAATGACATTGGTGGATCCATATGTGGTATGTGAAAAGAACACACGTGCAATGACACTGGTGGATCCAAATGTGGTATGTGAAAATAACACACATGCAATGACTCCAGTTGTTGTTAGTAAAAAGAACACACATGCAATGACACTGGTGGATCCATGTGTGGTCTCTGAAGAGAACACACATTTCAATGACACTAGTGGATCCATATGTGGTATGTGAAAAGAACACACATGAAATGACTCCAGTTCTTGTTAGTAAAAAGAACACATAGGCAATGACACTGGTGGATCCATATGTGGTATGTGAGAAGAACATACGTGAAATGACTCCAGTTGTTGTTAGTAAAAAGAACACACATGCAATGACACTGATGGATCCATATGTGGAATGTGAAGAGAACACACATTTCAATGACACTGGTGGATCCATGTGTGGTCTCTGAAGAGAACACACATTTCCATGACACTGGTCGATCCATATGTGGTATGTAAAAATAACACACATGTAATGACACTGGTGGATCCATAGGTGGATTGTGAAAAGAGCACACATGCAATGACACTGGTGGATCTATATGTGGTATGTGAAAAGAACACACATGAAATGACTCTAGTTGCTGTTAATAAAAAGAACACGCATGCAATGACACTGGTGGATCCATAGGTGGATTGTGAAAAGAGCACACATGAAATGACACTGGTGGATCCATATGTGGTATGTGAAAAGAACACACATGAAATGACTCCAGTTGTTGTTAGTAAAAAGAACACATATGCAATGACACTGGTGGATCCATAGGTGGATTGTAAAAAGAGCACACATGAAATGACACTGGTGGATCCAAATGTGGTATGTGAAAAGAACACACATGAAATGACTCCAGTTGTTGTTAGTAAAAAGAAGACACATGCAATGACACTGGTGGTTCCATAGGTGGATTGTGAAAAGAGCACACATGCAATGACACTAGTGGATCCATATGTGGTATGTGAAAAGAACATAGATTTCAATGACACTGGTGGATCCATATGTGCTATGTGCAAAGAACACACATGAAATGACTCAAGTTGTTGTTAGTAAAAAGAACACACATACAATAACACTGGCGGATCCATATGTGGTATGTGAAAAGAACACACATGCAACGACTCCAGTTGTTGTTAGTAAAAAGAACACACATGCAACGACACTAGTGGATCCATGTGTGGTGTATGAAGAGAACACACATTTCAATGACACTGGTGGATCCATATGTGGTATGTGAAAAGAACACACATGCAATGACACTGGTGGATCCATAGGTGGATTGTGAAAAGGGCACACATGCAATGACACTGGTGGATCCATATGTGGTATGTGAAAATAACACACATCCAATGACTCCAGTTGCTGTTAGTAAAAAGAACACACATGCAATGACATTGATGGATCCATTGGTGGACTGGGAAAAGAGCACACATGCAATGAGACTGGTGGATCCATATGTGGTATGTGAAAAGAACACATATGAAATGACTGCAGTTGTTGTTAGTAAAAAGAACAAACATGCAATGACACTGGTGGATCCATAGGTGGATTGTGAAAAGAGCACACATGCAATGACACTTGTGGATCCATATGTGGTATGTGAAAAGAACACAGATTTCATGACACCGGTAGATCCATATGTGGTATGTGAAAAGAACACACAGGAAATGACTCTAGTTGTTGTTAGTAAAAACAACACACATGCAATGACACTGGTGGATCCATATGTGGTATGTGAAAAAAAAACACATGCAATGACTCTAGTTGTTGTTAGTAAAAAGAACACACATGCAATGACACTGGTGGATCCATGTGTGGTCTCCGAAGAGAACACACATTTCAATGACACTGGTGGATCCATATGTGGTATGTGAAAAGAACACACATGCAATGACACCGGTGGATCCATAGGTGGATTGTGAAAAGAGCACACATGCAATGGCAGTGGTGGATCCATATGTGGTATGTGAAAAGAACACACATGCAATGACTCTAGTTGTTGTTAGTAAAAAGAGCACACATGCAATGACACTGGTGGATCCATAGGTGGATTGTGAAAAGAGCATACATGCAATGACACTGGTGGATCCATATGTGGTATGTGAAAATAACACAGATGAAATGACTCCAGTTGTTGTTAGTAAAAAGAATACACATGTAATCACACCGGTGGATCCATAGGTGGATTGTGAAAAGAGCACACATGCAATGACACTACTGGATCCATATGTGGTATGTGAAAAGAATACACATTTCAATGACACTTGTGGATCCATATGTGGTATGTGAAAAGAACACACATGAAATGAGTCTAGTTGTTGTTAGAAAAAATAACAAACATGCAATGACACTGGTGGATCCATATGTGGTATGTGAAAAGAACACACGTGCAATGACTCCAGTTGTTGTTAGTACAAAGAACACACATGCAATGACACTGGTGGATCCATGTGTGGTCTCTAAAGAGAACACACATTTCAATGACACCAGTGTATCCATATGTGGTATGTGAAAAGAACACACATGCAATGACGCTGGTGGATCCATAGGTGGATTGTGAAAAGATGTAACTACCTCGGTGAATTACGCTCCTAGTACAAGCCTGGATGATCAGAAATGGTTGAAATAGTACGGTGGGGCCCAAATGCCACTCACAGGTAGACCTTTCGGCCGTCCCAACCATTTCCAAACATCGGGACAAGAACGGGCGGCGTAATCGGCAGGCGAAGGGATCAACTACATACACAAATGAGTATGTATGCAAGCCACCATACAATAGTACATCAGAGCCATTCCATCTAAAAAGAAAGGAAATATAGCAACGCCATACGGCAAGATCCAAATATCCTAGATAGATATAATAGTTTAGGATATCTCCTCATACATCAATCAACAGAGTATCAAGCGGAAGCGGAAGACAAAGTCCGAGTACGGATAAGAAGCAAATCGGCATAAGATGCCCCATAAATAAGCAGATCCCGCCCACAGATCCCACGGATCCCCATTCCCGGAATCTCTACACCGAATGATCGTTGCCCACATCGTCCGTCTCTTCCACCCAGTATCCATCTTGCGAGTGTACCTGTTCATCTGAACCAATAATTTATCGTGTGAGACCCTAGGGGTACTCAGCAAGTCTTTATGCCTCTAAAGGGGACACAACCTGGGGTGACGCAATTGCAGCAAAAGATAAACCCTAACAGTTCTATAGATACTCGCTACCCATCCGCCTAACCAGAGCTAGACGGATGTCCGTGAATTAATAACAACAGTTATAACAGTTATAAAGGTAATCTTAACAGATCCATCCTCCTCCTCGCTTACCGACGAGGAAGCGGACAAACACCCCCCCATCCGGTGGCAGTTTTATTATCCATTCCATGAGTGTTGCACTATTTACTAGTCAGGTATCTAGTCTAGTCAGATTAAAAGCGGTGCTTTAGTTATGCTTGTCTATGATCGAGAAACTGTGCTCCAAGTCGTCCATAACCGCGGACACGGCTTTCAGAAAGTTTTACCCTGCAGGGGTGCACAAATAGCAACACACACTCGATATGCCTCGGAAAAACCAAATCAAAACCCAACGAGGCAGTCACGACAAAGCAATTACAGGATTCAGAAATATTTCAGGGGGCCACCCCATTAAGCTACCCGCAACGGAGCTAGCTGACTCCGAGACGGACTCAAGGTTTGCGCCAATGGCTGTGAACGACTGGGAACCCAAAAATGTGACTGGGCTTGTCGACACCGCGAAAACACTCCGCAATCCTAAACAGTACAGCGTGCAGTACCTCGCACAATTTAAATAAAGCAGTAAAGCATGGCATAAGTACAGGATAGTAAATAAAACCTCAAACTAGTTTGTGGCCCCAAGAAATAAGAATGAATCAAGCTCTGGCTCAGGGGGGTCCATAAGGCCTCCCGGATGTGGATAGCGCGAATATTCTTGGAACAGGAATCAAGTACTCGGGGTCTTACGGGACACAAGTGAGCATATAAACCAAATAACAGATATTGCTCCCCGGTGCCACTTTCATTAGTTATCCATTACTACTCATGTTAAGTTGTTTAGGTACCTCGTTATCCATCAGACACTCACATACCCTACACATGCTGTTCTACGACTCGCATGGCTCAAACAACTCCTGTAGTAATGGCTCATGGGATGGAGGAACAAGCTTTGGTGGGGTTTAATAGTAAAGGCTATGCAATACTTGGGATTCAATTTAATGCAATCGCGACTCAATGATGCAAGAATAAGAAAGAGGCAATAGGTACTGTATGTATGCAAGCATGTGGTAGTGCTTGCCTGGCAGCTCAGTTGAAGCAAAGGATGGATCTGGGTAGTGCTCCTGGTTCTCTTGATATATCCCCTGCTCAGCGTCTATTCGAAGAAGAACCAAACAAACAAGGGCCAACATAAATAAAGTGCACAAGCATATGAATAAATGCGACAAGCAAACAATCATGCCATGATGAATGATGCACAATTTGCATGTCAATAAAGTAGCATGGCAAGGGTGAGGTGTGAAACACAAGAATAAGCCATTTTATTTAGTTTTGGCCCCATTTTATTCACAATTAAGTTGCTGTCCACAATATATTTATATGATGCATGCTTCAAATCAAACCATGGAATGCATAAACAGAAAGGTCTCGTCGAGCTAATCATTTTAGACATATCATTTGTTGAATTTGGAGTTATAAAACAAAAGTTATTAAATAAATAAGGAAAAGGGCATTTTTTTGTGATTATATTCAACTTGGAATTTAAAGTGTCCAAATAATATTTTGAATGGCATATTTGAATTCCTCACATTTTTCTGATTCAAAAACATATATTATTTGTATTATTTGGAATTATGAATTTAAATTTATTAAAAGTCAAAATTATTATTTAGGGTCAAAGTCAAAGGTTTGACTAGATAGAGTCAAATCTGGTCAAATTCGAAAACATGGTTGAATTCATATTTGGAAAACATTTACTTTTCATTTTGAAAGTTTTTACAAATTTGAATTATTTCAAATTATATGAATTTAGTCAGATTTTAACATTTCCTGAATTTTATTTGGTTTTAGAAAACTTCGGCGACTTTTCTCACTCAGGGACATTCTACCCTCTGTCATTGACATGTGGGCCAGAGGGCGAGAAGGGCCACCGCGTGTGAGCGGCTGACGCGGCGCTGACACGTGTGCACGGCGGGGATCGCGGGTTGATGGAGGCAAAAGTGCGGGAGCCTTTTTACAAAAAGGGGTGAGAGGGAGGGACCGCGGGTTGAGCTACCAAAAAGCAGAGGACCTATGTGCAAAACTGCCAGGTGTGCTCTGATTCGGAACCTGACGAAACTGAACGAGGGCGCGCGAAAACTGCTAGCTGACCCTTACTTCGGTCGACGATGCCGAGCAAACTGTTGCGAATTAGGGAAAACCACAAAAACATAAAATGTAGAGATTAGTTAGAGCTACATCTTTCGTGTTTGGAGCGTCACCAACGGAGGACTCTACGCGCCGGGAATCTACGACGAACAGAGGCCGACCCGAGGCAAAGACTGAACTTCATCGTCAGACGCAGAGGGTTTTTAGCTGATCTTGCAAGGACAAAGGCGATGGCTACAGATCGAGTTTAAAGATGATGTCAACACGAAAAACGTAGAGGAAAGGTAGGGCTACAACTTTCATGTTTGGGGATTTTGCGAAGGAGGACTGTGTACGCCGGGAAACAGAGCGGAACAGAGGCGGTTTAGACGCGGCTGCAGCTGCTGCTCGATGCCACTGCTGCTGCTGCGGGCTCTCTGGTGCGCGCGGCGAGCGGCACGGCGAGGCTGCGCGGGAGGGCGGAGATGATCGGCGGCATGATGCAGAACGGAGGGGAAAAGGGAAGGGGGAACAGGAGGGGGTGCTCACCTCGGCCGATTCCCGAGGAAACGAGGATGGGGGAGGTCGGGGATGATGACGGCGACGGCGGTGCTGCTCCTGTACTTGGTCAGGAAGAAGAGGAAGCAGAGCTCCTGGGATCGTGCAGCTCCTCTCGAGGAAAACAAACAGCGCGGACGAGGCGAGCGATCCCAGGCTTCAGCGGTGCTCACCGGCGACCATGGCGACAGCGCGGTTCTGCTCGGCCTGCTGCTGCTCGCGGGAGGGAGAAGGACAGGGGAAAAGGGGATGGCGGCGGAGAGGAGGGGAAGAGGGAGGCTAGGGTTCGAGGGGGGCCTCCGCGGCTTGGGAATAAGAAGAGGGGCAGGTGGTGGATGGTGACGCGGATGACGGCGACGCGACGGGTACCTGCTCCGTCTGCTGTTCTTCAGAGAGGAGGAAGCGAACGGAGAAGAGGCACAGGGCGACGACGTCGGGAGCGAAGGGGTACTGGGCCAGGGGGAGGAGAGAAGGGGGTTCCTGGGCTGCTGTTGCACTTGGGCTGCTGCGGGTGGTAAGGCCCAGGTAGGCTGCTGCTGCTCCTCTCACAATCTCTTTTTCTTTTATTTTTGTTTGCTTTGTATGTTTCAAATACAAACAACCTTTTTATTTTAAACCTTTTTGAACCTAGCAGATAATTTTGAACAGAGAATTGGGAAGGCCAAGGATAGAAAAGGGGGACAAAAGAAGTGGAGATGATTGATGCATACATACATAAATTATGAATGAGCCAAGTGGGGCATTTTACAAGATTATGGAGATATGGGGTTTTTGCAATTTAGATGAAATCATTTGTAAAATTAGGGAACCTTCACATGGATCCAAGGCTTGTAGAAAACAAAACAAAGGGAGAGATATGAGGTGGTTCTTGCATGGCCCATGCAAATAATAAATGCCAAGTATTCATATTGTGAAAACAACATAAAATCACATGGCATTATTCCATGCATTCCCAAAAGGTGGAATAAGGCCAAGCAAAAAGGGACAAGTATTGGATCCACCCAACCCACATGAGCTAGGTAAACTCAGATAAATGCCAGCTCATATTAATTGGATGGTGGAATTATAAGGTGGTGAAAGAAAAGGTGGTGGAGTTAAACAAGAGATATGCCCCCAACTCCACTTGGGCATTTCAACAATATATCAAGAAGCAAATACAATATCAAGAGGCAAATACAATTAACAATGCATATGAGATAAGAACCAAAACAAAGAGGGTTTTGTATGATGCTCAAATGCAAGGTGGCATGATGACATGAGCATGATATAATGATGATGCAACAATTATATATTTGAAGTAGCCATTATATTACTAGACCAAGTAGCATTACAATTGTTAGACAATTGGGATGCTACAACTCTCCCCCACTAAACAGGAATCTCGCCCCGAGATTCTAGGAAGAAGAAGAAGAAGACACAAAGAGGGTAGGATAGTTGGCACGGAGATCATCTTCACGTTCCCAAGTGGCTTCATCAACGGAATGGTGCGACCACTGCACCTTGCAGAACTTGATGGACTTATTGCGAGTCCTTCTTTCTGCGACTTCGAGGATTTTTGTGGGGTGTTCTTGATAAGACAGGTCTTCTTGGAGATTGATAAGCTCATGGTCCACGGTCCTGCCGGGATCCTTGAAGCACTTCTTGAGCTGAGAGATGTGGAAAACATCATGGACCTTGAGTTTTTCCGGGAGCTCAAGAGCATAAGCAACTTCTCCTCTTCTTCCACGAACTTTGAAGGGACCGATGTATCTAGGGGCCAGCTTTCCTTTGATACCAAAGCGGTGCGTGCCTCTCATGGGAGTGACACGGAGGTAAACGAGATCACCAGGGACATACTCCATGTCCGTGTGCTTCCTGTCGTAATTGGTCTTCTGGCGACTTTGAGCAATCCTCAGATTTTCAAGAATGATGTGAACCTTCTCCTCTGCTTGAGTCACAATGTCAGGGCCAAACAAGATCCTTTCACCTGCACCCGACCAACCAATCGGAGTTCTGCATTTGCGACCATAGAGAGCCTCAAATGGTGCCATCCTCAGACTTTTCTGTAAGCTGTTGTTGTACGAGAATTCAGCATAAGGAAGACATTCTTCCCACTTCATGCCAAAAGAGATGACGCAAGCACGAAGCATATCCTCCAGAATCTGATTGATCCTTTCAACTTGTACTTGCGACTGAGGGTGGTAGGCTGTGCTGAAGTTCAACTTTGTTCCCAAAGCATTTTGGAAACTCTCCCAGAACTTGGAAGTGAAGATGCTTCCACGGTCTGAACTGATCTCAAGCGGAACCCCATACAGAGAGACAATTCTGTTGATATAGAGCTCCGCTAACTGAATTGCAGAAATGGTTTCCTTGATGGGGAAGAAGTGAGCCACTTTAGAAAGCCTGTCAATGACAACAAAGATTGCATTGTTGCCCTTCTGCGACCTTGGGAAACCAGTGATGAAATCCATCTCTACTTTCTCCCATTTCCATTCCGGGGGTTTCAATGGCTGTAGAAGACCGGAAGGTTTCTGATGAACAGCTTTCACTCTGCGGCAGACATCACACTCCGAGACAAACTTGGCACAATACCTTTTCAAACCGGGCCACCAATATTGTGTTTTCAAGTCCATGTACATCTTTGTGCTGCCAGGGTGGATAGAAAGAACAGAATCGTGCGCCTCCTTGAGAACTTGCTCTCTCAAACCCGGGTAGTTCGGAACAAACATCCGGTGTTCAAAGAAGAGCGTGCCTTGATCATCGACGTGAAAAGACTCATACTTCGGAAGCTGAATCCTGGAGATGATCTTTCTTGTGTACGGATCACCAAGCTGAGAAGAGCGAACCTTTTCTTCCAAGAGAGGTGTTGCTAGAAGGTTCAGGAGATACCCTTGTTCCACAATTTCCAGGTTGAGCTGACGGAATTCCTCACACAAGAGAGGCTGTTGTTCTTCCATCATGAGGTTGTTGGCATAAGCTTTGCGGCTGAGCGCATCTGCCATGACATTAGCTTTTCCCGGAGTGTAGTTGATGGTCAAATCGAAGTCATTGATTGCTTCAATCCATCTCCTTTGCCTAAGGTTGAGATCAGGCTGAGTAAAGATATACTTCAGACTCTTGTGATCAGAAAAGATCTCACAACGGTTGCCAAGCAAGTAGTGCCTCCATACTTTCAAAGCAAAGACAACTGCTGCGAGCTCGAGGTCATGTGTAGGATAGTTGATCTCATGCGTCTTCAACTGACGAGAGGCATAAGCAACAACTTGTTTTTCTTGCATAAGGACCGCACCCAATCCATGCAAAGAAGCGTCACAGAAGATCTGAAACGGCCTGGAGGTATCCGGAGGAACCAAGACTGGTGTGGAAGTGAGCTTCTCTTTGAGTGTCTCAAAGCTTGCTTGACATGCAGGAGTCCAAATGTATTTCTTGCCTTTCTTGAGAAGATCGGTAAGAGGCTTCGCTATCTTCGAGAAGTTCTGAACGAAGCGACGGCAATAACTTGCCAAACCAAGGAAACTCCGCACTTCTTTGACATTGACAGGAGGAAGCCATTCAACAATTGTCTTCACAGTTTCCAGATTGACTGCAATGCCCTTGGCAGAGATGACATGACCAAGATAGGTTACTTGAGGCAGCCAAAACTCACACTTGGAGAACTTTGCATACAAGCGGTGTTCACGAAGCTTGCTAAGGACACACCGAAGGTGTTCTTCATGCTCTTCTTGTGACTTGGAATAGACTAGGATGTCATCCAAGTAGACCACAACGAACTTATCAAGATACTCCATGAAAACCGAGTTCATGAGCCTCGAGAAGGTGGCAGGTGCGTTGGTGAGACCGAAAGACATGACCGTGTACTCATACAGGCCATAGCGGGTGGTGAAAGCTGTCTTCGGAACATCTTCCTTGCGAATCTTGATTTGGTGATAACCACTTCTCAAGTCAAGCTTAGAGAAACTACCTCGGTGAATTACGCTCGTAGTACAAGCCTGGATGATCAGAAATGGTTGAAATAGTATGGTGGGGCCCAAATGCCACTCACAGGTAGACCTTTCGGCCGTCCCAACCATTTCCAAACATCGGGACAAGAACGGGCGGCGTAATCGGCAGGCGAAGGGATCAACTACATACACAAATGAGTATGTATGCAAGCCACCATACAATAGTACATCAGAGCCATTCCATCTAAAAAGAAAGGAAATATAGCAACGCCATACGGCAAGATCCAAATATCCTAGATAGATATAATAGTTTAGGATATCTCCTCATACATCAATCAACAGAGTATCAAGCGGAAGCGGAAGACAAAGTCCGAGTACGGATAAGAAGCAAATCGGCATAAGATGCCCCATAAATAAGCAGATCCCGCCCACAGATCCCACGGATCCCCGTTCCCGGAATCTCTACACCGAATGATCGTTGCCCACATCGTCCGTCTCTTCCACCCAGTATCCATCTTGCGAGTGTACCTGTTCATCTGAACCAATAATTTATCGTGTGAGACCCTAGGGGTACTCAGCAAGTCTTTATGCCTCTAAAGGGGACACAACCTGGGGTGACGCAATTGCAGCAAAAGATAAACCCTAACAGTTCTATAGATACTCGCTACCCATCCGCCTAACCAGAGCTAGACGGATGTCCGTGAATTAATAACAACAGTTATAACAGTTATAAAGGTAATCTTAACAGATCCATCCTCCTCCTCGCTTACCGACGAGGAAGCGGACAAACACCCCCCCCCCCATCCGTTGGCAGTTTTATTATCCATTCCATGAGTGTTGCACTATTTACTAGTCAGGTATCTAGTCTAGTCAGATTAAAAGCGGTGCTTTAGTTATGCTTGTCTATGATCGAGAAACTGTGCTCCAAGTCGTCCATAACCGCGGACACGGCTTTCAGAAAGTTTTACCCTGCAGGGGTGCACAAATAGCAACACACACTCGATATGCCTCGGAAAAACCAAATCAAAACCCAACGAGGCAGTCACGACAAAGCAATTACAGGATTCAGAAATATTTCAGGGGGCCACCCCATTAAGCTACCCGCAACGGAGCTAGCTGACTCCGAGACGGACTCAAGGTTTGCGCCAATGGCTGTGAACGACTGGGAACCCGAAAATGTGACTGGGCTTGTCGACACCGCGAAAACACTCCGCAATCCTAAACAGTACAGCGTGCAGTACCTCGCACAATTTAAATAAAGCAGTAAAGCATGGCATAAGTACAGGATAGTAAATAAAACCTCAAACTAGTTTGTGGCCCCAAGAAATAAGAATGAATCAAGCTCTGGCTCAGGGGGGTCCATAAGGCCTCCCGGATGTGGATAGCGCGAATATTCTTGGAACAGGAATCAAGTACTCGGGGTCTTACGGGACACAAGTGAGCATATAAACCAAATAACAGATATTGCTCCCCGGTGCCACTTTCATTAGTTATCCATTACTACTCAGGTTAAGTTGTTTAGGTACCTCGTTATCCATCAGACACTCACATACCCTACACATGCTGTTCTACGACTCGCATGGCTCAAACAACTCCTGTAGTAATGGCTCATGGGATGGAGGAACAAGCTTTGGTGGGGTTTAATAGTAAAGGCTATGCAATACTTGGGATTCAATTTAATGCAATCGCGACTCAATGATGCAAGAATAAGAAAGAGGCAATAGGTACTGTATGTATGCAAGCATGTGGTAGTGCTTGCCTGGCAGCTCAGTTGAAGCAAAGGATGGATCTGGGTAGTGCTCCTGGTTCTCTTGATATATCCCCTGCTCAGCGTCTATTCGAAGAAGAACCAAACAAACAAGGGCCAACATAAATAAAGTGCACAAGCATATGAATAAATGCGACAAGCAAACAATCATGCCATGATGAATGATGCACAATTTGCATGTCAATAAAGTAGCATGGCAAGGGTGAGGTGTGAAACACAAGAATAAGCCATTTTATTTAGTTTTGGCCCCATTTTATTCACAATTAAGTTGCTGTCCACAATATATTTATATGATGCATGCTTCAAATCAAACCATGGAATGCATAAACAGAAAGGTCTCGTCGAGCTAATCATTTTAGACATATCATTTGTTGAATTTGGAGTTATAAAACAAAAGTTATTAAATAAATAAGGAAAAGGGCATTTTTTTGTGATTATATTCAACTTGGAATTTAAAGTGTCCAAATAATATTTTGAATGGCATATTTGAATTCCTCACATTTTTCTGATTCAAAAACATATATTATTTGTATTATTTGGAATTATGAATTTAAATTTATTAAAAGTCAAAATTATTATTTAGGGTCAAAGTCAAAGGTTTGACTAGATAGAGTCAAATCTGGTCAAATTCGAAAACATGGTTGAATTCATATTTGGAAAACATTTACTTTTCATTTTGAAAGTTTTTACAAATTTGAATTATTTCAAATTATATGAATTTAGTCAGATTTTAACATTTCCTGAATTTTATTTGGTTTTAGAAAACTTCGGCGACTTTTCTCACTCAGGGACATTCTACCCTCTGTCATTGACATGTGGGCCAGAGGGCGAGAAGGGCCACCGCGTGTGAGCGGCTGACGCGGCGCTGACACGTGTGCACGGCGGGGATCGCGGGTTGATGGAGGCAAAAGTGCGGGAGCCTTTTTACAAAAAGGGGTGAGAGGGAGGGACCGCGGGTTGAGCTACCAAAAAGCAGAGGACCTATGTGCAAAACTGCCAGGTGTGCTCCGATCGGAACCTGACGAAACTGAACGAGGGCGCGCGAAAACTGCTAGCTGACCCTTACTTCGGTCGACGATGCCGAGCAAACTGTTGCGAATTAGGGAAAACCACAAAAACATAAAATGTAGAGATTAGTTAGAGCTACATCTTTCGTGTTTGGAGCGTCACCAACGGAGGACTCTACGCGCCGGGAATCTACGACGAACAGAGGCCGACCCGAGGCAAAGACTGAACTTCATCGTCAGACGCAGAGGGTTTTTAGCTGATCTTGCGAGGACAAAGGCGATGGCTACAGATCGAGTTTAAAGATGATGTCAACACGAAAAACGTAGAGGAAAGGTAGGGCTACAACTTTCATGTTTGGGGATTTTGCGAAGGAGGACTGTGTACGCCGGGAAACAGAGCGGAACAGAGGCGGTTTAGACGCGGCTGCAGCTGCTGCTCGATGCCACTGCTGCTGCTGCGGGCTCTCTGGTGCGCGCGGCGAGCGGCACGGCGAGGCTGCGCGGGAGGCGGAGATGATCGGCGACATGATGCAGAACGGAGGGGAAAAGGGAAGGGGGAACAGGAGGGGGTGCTCACCTCGGCCGATTCCCGAGGAAACGAGGATGGGGGAGGTCGGGGATGATGACGGCGACGGCGGTGCTGCTCCTGTACTTGGTCGGGAAGAAGAGGAAGCAGAGCTCCTGGGATCGTGCAGCTCCTCTCGAGGAAAACAAACAGCGCGGACGAGGCGAGCGATCCCAGGCTTCAGCGGTGCTCACCGGCGACCATGGCGACAGCACGGTTCTGCTCGGCCTGCTGCTGCTCGCGGGAGGGAGAAGGACAGGGGAAAAGGGGATGGCGGCGGAGAGGAGGGGAAGAGGGAGGCTAGGGTTTGAGGGGGGCCTCCGCGGCTTGGGAATAAGAAGAGGGGCAGGTGGTGGATGGTGACGCGGATGACGGCGACGCGACGGGTACCTGCTCCGTCTGCTGTTCTTCAGAGAGGAGGAAGCGAACGGAGAAGAGGCACAGGGCGACGACGTCGGGAGCGAAGGGGTACTGGGCCAGGGGGAGGAGAGAAGGGGGTTCCTGGGCTGCTGTTGCACTTGGGCTGCTGCGGCTGGTAAGGCCCAGGTAGGCTGCTGCTGCTCCTCTCACAATCTCTTTTTCTTTTATTTTTGTTTGCTTTGTATGTTTCAAATACAAACAACCTTTTTATTTTAAACCTTTTTGAACCTAGCAGATAATTTTGAACAGAGAATTGGGAAGGCCAAGGATAGAAAAGGGGGACAAAAGAAGTGGAGATGATTGATGCATACATACATAAATTATGAATGAGCCAAGTGGGGCATTTTACAAGATTATGGAGATATGGGGTTTTTGCAATTTAGATGAAATCATTTGTAAAATTAGGGAACCTTCACATGGATCCAAGGCTTGTAGAAAACAAAACAGAGGGAGAGATATGAGGTGGTTCTTGCATGGCCCATGCAAATAATAAATGCCAAGTATTCATATTGTGAAAACAACATAAAATCACATGGCATTATTCCATGCATTCCCAAAAGGTGGAATAAGGCCAAAAAGGGACAAGTATTGGATCCACCCAACCCACATGAGCTAGGTAAACTCAGATAAATGCCAGCTCATATTAATTGGATGGTGGAATTATAAGGTGGTGAAAGAAAAGGTGGTGGAGTTAAACAAGAGATATGCCCCCAACTCCACTTGGGCATTTCAACAATATATCAAGAAGCAAATACAATATCAAGAGGCAAATACAATTAACAATGCATATGAGATAAGAACCAAAACAAAGAGGGTTTTGTATGATGCTCAAATGCAAGGTGGCATGATGACATGAGCATGATATAATGATGATGCAACAATTATATATTTGAAGTAGCCATTATATTACTAGACCAAGTAGCATTACAATTGTTAGACAATTGGGATGCTACAAAAGAGCACACATGCAATGACACTGGTGGATCCATATGTGGTATGTGAAAAGAACACACATGCAATGACTCCAGTTGTTGTTAGTAAAAAGAACACAGATGCAATGACACTAGTGGATCCATGTGTGGTCAATGAAGAGAACACACATTTCAATGACACTGGTGGATCCATATGTGGTATGTGAAAAGAACACACATGAAATGACTCAAGTTGTTGTTAGTAAAAAGAACACACATGCAATGACACTAGTGGATCCATAGGTGGATTGCGAAAAGAGCAGACATACAATGATACTGGTGGATCCATATGTGGTATGTGAAAAGAACACACATGCAATGACTCCAGTTGTTGTTAGTAAAAAGAACACACGTGCAATGACACTGGTGGATCCATGTGTGGTCTCTGAAGAGAACACACATTTAAATGGCACTGGTGGATCCAAATGTGGTATGTGAAGAGAACACACATGCAATGACTCTAGTTGTTGTTAGTAAAAAGAACACACATGCAATGACACTGGTGGATCCATATGTGGTATATAAAAAGAACACACATGTAATGACACTGGTGGATCCATAGGTGGATTGTGAAAAGAGCACACATTCAATGACACTGGTGGATCTATATGTGGTATGTGAAAAGAACACACATGAAATGACTCTAGTTGCTGTTAATAAAAAGAACACGCATGCAATGACACTGGTGGATCCATAGGTGGATTGTGAAAAGAGCACACATGAAATGACTCCAGTTGTTGTTAGTAAAAAGAACACATATGCAATGACACTGGTGGATCCATAGGTGGATTGTAAAAAGAGCACACATGAAATGACACTGGTGGATCCAAATGTGGTATGTGAAAAGAACACACATGAAATGACTCCAGTTGTTGTTAGTAAAAAGAACACATATGCAATGACACTGGTGGATCCATAGGTGGATTGTAAAAAGAGCACACATGAAATGACACTGGTGGATCCAAATGTGGTATGTGAAAAGAACACACATGAAATGACTCAAGTTGTTGTTAGTAAAAAGAACACACATGCAATGACACTGGTGGATCCATAGGTGGATTGTGAAAAGAGCACACATGCAATGACACTAGTGGATCCATATGTGGTATGTGAAAAGAACATAGATTTCAATGACACTGGTGGATCCATATGTGCTATGTGAAAAGAACACACATGAAATGACTCAAGTTGTTGTTAGTAAAAAGAACACACATACAATAACACTGGCGGATCCATATGTGGTATGTGAAAAGAACACACATGCAACGACTCCAGTTGTTGTTAGTAAAAAGAACACACATGCAATGACACTAGTGGATGCATGTGTGGTGTATGAAGAGAACACACATTTCAATGACACTGGTGGATCCATATGTGGTATGTGAAAAGAACACACATGCAATGACACTGGTGGATCCATAGGTGGATTGTGAAAAGGGCACACATGCAATGACACTGGTGGATCCATATGTGGTATGTGAAAAGAACACACATCCAATGACTCTGGTTGTTGTTAGTAAAAAGAACACACATGCAATGACACTGATGGATCCATAGGTGGACTGGGAAAAGAGCACACATGCAATGAGACTGGTGGATCCATATGTGGTATGTGAAAAGAACACACATGAAATGACTGCAGTTGTTGTTAGTAAAAAGAACAAACATGCAATGACACTGGTGGATCCATAGGTGGATTGTGAAAAGAGCACACATGCAATGACACTTGTGGATCCATATGTGGTATGTGAAAAGAACACAGAATTCATGACACCGGTAGATCCATATGTGGTATGTGAAAAGAACACACAGGAAATGACTCTAGTTGTTGTTAGTAAAAACAACACACATGCAATGACACTGGTGGATCCATATGTGGTATGTGAAAAGAACACACATGCAATGACTCTAGTTGTTGTTAGTAAAAAGAACACACATGCAATGACACTGGTGGATCCATGTGTGGTCTCTGAAGAGAACACACATTTCAATGACACTGGTGGATCCATATGTGGTATGTGAAAAGAACACACATGCAATGACACCGGTGGATCCATAGGTGGATTGTGAAAAGAGCACACATGCAATGGCAGTGGTGGATCCATATATGGTATGTGAAAAGAACACACATGCAATGACTCTAGTTGTTGTTAGTAAAAAGAGCACACATGCAATGACACTAGTGGATCCATAGGTGGATTGTGAAAAGAGCATACATGCAATGACACTGGTGGATCCATATGTGGTATGTGAAAATAACACAGATGAAATGACTCCAGTTGTTGTTAGTAAAAAGAACACACATGTAATCACACTGGTGGATCCATAGGTGGATTGTGCAAAGAGCACACATGCAATGACACTACTGGATCCATATGTGGTATGTGAAAAGAATACACATTTCAATGACACTTGTGGATCCATATGTGGTATGTGAAAAGAACACACATGAAATGAGTCTAGTTGTTGTTAGAAAAAATAACAAACATGCAATGACACTGGTGGATCCATATGTGGTATGTGAAAAGAACACACGTGCAATGACTCTAGTTGTTGTTAGTACAAAGAACACACATGCAATGACACTGGTGGATCCATGTGTGGTCTCTAAAGAGAACACACATTTCAATGACACCAGTGTATCCATATGTGTTATGTGAAAAGAACACACATGCAATGACGCTGGTGGATCCATAGGTGGATTGTGAAAAGAGCACACATGCAATGACACTGGTGGATCCATATGTGGTATGTGAAAAGAACACACATGCAATGTCTCCAGTTGTTGTTAGTAAAAAGAACACAGATGCAATGACACTAGTGGATCCATGTGTGGTCAATGAAGAGAGCACACATTTCAATGACACTGGTGGATCCATATGTGGTATGTGAAAAGAACACACATGAAATGACTCAAGTTGTTGTTAGTAAAAAGAACACACATGCAGTGACACTAGTGGATCCATAGGTGGATTGTGAAAAGAGCAGACATGCAATGATACTGGTGGATCCATATGTGGTATGTGAAAAGAACACACATGCAATGACTCCAGTTGTTGTTAGTAAAAAGAACACACGTGCAATGACACTGGTGGATCCATGTGTGGTCTCTGAAGAGAACACACATTTAAATGGCACTGGTGGATCCAAATGTGGTATGTGAAGAGAACACACATGCAATGACTCTAGTTGTTGTTAGTAAAAAGAACACACATGCAATGACACTGGTGGATTCATATGTGGTATGTAAAAAGAACACACATGTAATGACACTGGTGGATCCATAGGTGGATTGTGAAAAGAGCACACATGCAATGACACTGGTGGATCTATATGTGGTATGTGAAAAGAACACACATGAAATGACTCTAGTTGTTGTTGATAAAAAGAACACGCATGCAATGACACTGGTGGATCCATAGGTGGATTGTGAAAAGAGCACACATGAGATGACTCCAGTTGTTGTTAGTAAAAAGAACACATATGCAATGACACTGGTGGATCCATAGGTGGATTGTAAAAAGAGCACACATGAAATGACACTGGTGGATCCAAATGTGGTATGTGAAAAGAACACACATGAAATGACTCCAGTTGTTGTTAGTAAAAAGAACACATATGCAATGACACTGGTGGATCCATAGGTGGATTGTAAAAAGAGCACACATGAAATGACACTGGTGGATCCAAATGTGGTATGTGAAAAGAACACACATGAAATGACTCAAGTTGATGTTAGTAAAAAGAACACACATGCAATGACACTGGTGGATCCATAGGTGGATTGTGAAAAGAGCACACATGCAATGACACTAGTGGATCCATATGTGGTATGTGAAAAGAACATAGATTTCAATGACACTGGTGGATCCATATGTGCTATGTGAAAAGAACACACATGAAATGACTCAAGTTGTTGTTAGTAAAAAGAACACACATACAATAACACTGGCGGATCCATATGTGGTATGTGAAAAGAACACACATGCAACGACTCCAGTTGTTGTTAGTAAAAAGAACACACATGCAATGACACTAGTGGATCCATGTGTGGTGTATGAAGAGAACACACATTTCAATGACACTGGTGGATCCATATGTGGTATGTGAAAAGAACACACATGCAATGACACTGGTGGATCCATAGGTGGATTGTGAAAAGGGCACACATGCAATGACACTGGTGGATCCATATGTGGTATGTGAAAAGAACACACATCCAATGACTCCAGTTGTTGTTAGTAAAAAGAACACACATGCAATGACACTGATGGATCCATAGGTGGACTGGGAAAAGAGCACACATGCAATGAGACTGGTGGATCCATATGTGGTATGTGAAAAGAACACACATGAAATGACTGCAGTTGTTGTTAGTAAAAAGAACAAACATGCAATGACACTGGTGGATCCATAGGTGGATTGTGAAAAGAGCACACATGCAATGACACTTGTGGATCCATATGTGGTATGTGAAAAGAACACAGAATTCATGACACCGGTAGATCCATATGTGGTATGTGAAAAGAACACACAGGAAATGACTCTAGTTGTTGTTAGTAAAAACAACACACATGCAATGACACTGGTGGATCCATATGTGGTATGTGAAAAGAACACACATGCAATGACTCTAGTTGTTGTTAGTAAAAAGAACACACATGCAATGACACTGGTGGATCCATGTGTGGTCTCTGAAGAGAACACACATTTCAATGACACTGGTGGATCCATATGTGGTATGTGAAAAGAACACACATGCAATGACACCGGTGGATCCATAGGTGGATTGTGAAAAGAGCACACATGCAATGGCAGTGGTGGATCCATATGTGGTATGTGAAAAGAACACACATGCAATGACTCTAGTTGTTGTTAGTAAAAAGAGCACACATGCAATGACACTGGTGGATCCATAGGTGGATTGTGAAAAGAGCATACATGCAATGACACTGGTGGATCCATATGTGGTATGTGAAAATAACACAGATGAAATGACTCCAGTTGTTGTTAGTAAAAAGAACACACATGTAATCACACTGGTGGATCCATAGGTGGATTGTGAAAAGAGCACACATGCAATGACACTACTGGATCCATATGTGGTATGTGAAAAGAATACACATTTCAATGACACTTGTGGATCCATATGTGGTATGTGAAAAGAACACACATGAAATGAGTCTAGTTGTTGTTAGAAAAAATAACAAACATGCAATGACACTGGTGGATCCATATGTGGTATGTGAAAAGAACACACGTGCAATGACTCTAGTTGTTGTTAGTACAAAGAACACACATGCAATGACACTGGTGGATCCATGTGTGGTCTCTAAAGAGAACACACATTTCAATGACACTAGTGTATCCATATGTGGTATGTGAAAAGAACATACATGCAATGACACTGGTGGATCCATAGGTGGATTGTGAAAAGAGCACACATGCAATGACACTGGTGGATCCATATGTGGTATGTGAAAAGAACACACATGCAATGACTCCAGTTGTTGTTAGTAAAAAGAACACAGATGCAATGACACTAGTGGATCCATGTGTGGTCTATGAAGAGAACACACATTTCAATGACACTGGTGGATCCATATGTGGTATGTGAAAAGAACACACATGAAATGACTCAAGTTGTTGTTAGTAAAAAGAACACACATGCAATGACACTAGTGGATCCATAGGTGGATTGTGAAAAGAGCATACATGCAATGATACTGGTGGATCCATATGTGGTATGTGAAAAGAACACACATGCAATGACTCCAGTTGTTGTTAGTAAAAAGAACACACGTGCAATGACACTGGTGGATCCATGTGTGGTCTCTGAAGAGAACACACATTTAAATGGCACTGGTGGATCCAAATGTGGTATGTGAAGAGAACACACATGCAATGACTCTAGTTGTTGTTAGTAAAAAGAACACACATGCAATGACACTGGTGGATCCATATGTGGTATGTAAAAAGAACACACATGTAATGACACTGGTGGATCCATAGGTGGATTGTGAAAAGAGCACACATGCAATGACACTGGTGGATCTATATGTGGTATGTGAAAAGAACACACATGAAATGACTCTAGTTCCTGTTAATAAAAAGAACACGCATGCAATGACACTGGTGGATCCATAGGTGGATTGTGAAAAGAGCACACATGAAATGACTCCAGTTGTTGTTAGTAAAAAGAACACATATGCAATGACACTGGTGGATCCATAGGTGGACTGTAAAAAGAGCACACATGAAACGACACTGGTGGATCCAAATGTGGTATGTGAAAAGAACACACATGAAATGACTCCAGTTGTTAGTAAAAAGAACACATATGCAATGACACTGGTGGATCCATAGGTGGATTGTAAAAAGAGCACACATGAAATGACACTGGTGGATCCAAATGTGGTATGTGAAAAGAACACACATGAAATGACTCAAGTTGTTGTTAGTAAAAAGAACACACATGCAATGACACTGGTGGATCCATAGCTGGATTGTGAAAAGAGCACACATGCAATGACACTAGTGGATCCATATGTGGTATGTGAAAAGAACATAGATTTCAATGACACTGGTGGATCCATATGTGCTATGTGAAAAGAACACACATGAAATGACTCAAGTTGTTGTTAGTAAAAAGAACACACATACAATAACACTGGCGGATCCATATGTGGTATGTGAAAAGAACACGCATGCAACAACTCCAGTTGTTGTTAGTAAAAAGAACACACATGCAATGACACTAGTGGATCCATGTGTGGTGTATGAAGAGAACACACATTTCAATGACACTAGTGGATCCATATGTGGTATGTGAAAAGAACACACATGCAATGATACTGGTGGATCCATAGGTGGATTGTGAAAAGGGCACACATGCAATGACACTGGTGGATCCATATGTGGTATGTGAAAAGAACACACATGCAATGAGTCCAGTTGTTGTTAGTAAAAAGAACACACATGCAATGACACTGATGGATCCATAGGTGGATTGGGAAAAGAGCACACATGCAATGAGACTGGTGGATCCATATGTGGTATGTGAAAAGAACACACATGAAATGACTGCAGTTGTTGTTAGTAAAAAGAACAAACATGCAATGACACTGGTGGATCCATAGGTGGACTGTGAAAAGAGCACACATGCAATAACACTTGTGGATCCATATGTGGTATGTGAAAAGAACACAGATTTCATGACACCGCTAGATCCATATGTGGTATGTGCAAAGAACACACATGAAATGACTCTAGTTGTTGTTAGTAAAAACAACACACATGCAATGACACTGGTGGATCCATATGTGGTATGTGAAAAGAACACACATGCAATGACTCTAGTTGTTGTTAGTAAAAAGAACACACATGCAATGACACTGGTGGATCCATGTGTGGTCTCTGAAGAGAACACACATTTCAATGACACTGGTGGATCCATATGTGGTATGTGAAAAGAACACACATGCAATGACACCGGTGGATCCATAGGTGGATTGTGAAAAGAGCACACATGCAATGGCAGTGGTGGATCCATATGTGGTATGTGAAAAGAACACACATGCAATGACTCTAGTTGTTGTTAGTAAAAAGAGCACACATGCAATGACACTGGTGGATCCATAGGTGGATTGTGAAAAGAGCATACATGCAATGACACTGGTGGATCCATATGTGGTATGTGAAAATAACACAGATGAAATGACTCCAGTTGTTGTTAGTAAAAAGAACACACATGTAATCACACTGGTGGATCCATAGGTGGATTGTGAAAAGAGCACACATGCAATGACACTACTGGATCCATATGTGGTATGTGAAAAGAATACACATTTCAATGACACTTGTGGATCCATATGTGGTATGTGAAAAGAACACACATGAAATGAGTCTAGTTGTTGTTAGAAAAAATAACAAACATGCAATGACACTGGTGGATCCATATGTGGTATGTGAAAAGAACACACGTGCAATGACTCCAGTTGTTGTTAGTACAAAGAACACACATGCAATGACACTGGTGGATCCATGTGTGGTCTCTAAAGAGAACACACATTTCAATGACACCAGTGTATCCATATGTGGTATGTGAAAAGAACATACATGCAATGACACTGGTGGATCCATAGGTGGATTGTGAAAAGAGCACACATGCAATGACACTGGTGGATCCATATGTGTTATGTGAAAAGAACACACATGCAATGACTCCAGTTGTTGTTAGTAAAAAGAACACAGATGCAATGACACTAGTGGATCCATGTGTGGTCAATGAAGAGAACACACATTTCAATGACACTGGTGGATCCATATGTGGTATGTGAAAAGAACACACATGAAATGACTCAAGTTGTTGTTAGTAAAAAGAACACACATGCAATGACACTAGTGGATCCATAGGTGGATTGTGAAAAGAGCAGACATGCAATGATACGGGTGGATCCATATGTGGTATGTGAAAAGAACACACATGCAATGACTCAAGTTGTTGTTAGTAAAAAGAACACACGTGCAATGACACTGGTGGATCCATGTGTGGTCTCTGAAGAGAACACACATTTAAATGGCACCGGTGGATCCAAATGTGGTATGTGAAGAGAACACACATGCAATGACTCTAGTTGTTGTTAGTAAAAAGAACACACATGCAATGACACTGGTGGATCCATATGTGGTATGTAAAAAGAACACACATGTAATGACACTGGTGGATCCATAGGTGGATTGTGAAAAGAGCACACATGCAATGACACAGGTGGATCTATATGTGGTATGTGAAAAGAACACACATGAAATGACTCTAGTTGCTGTTAATAAAAAGAACACGCATGCAATGACACTGGTGGATCCATAGGTGGATTGTGAAAAGAGCACACATGAAATGACTCCAGTTGTTGTTAGTAAAAAGAACACATATGCAATGACACTGGTGGATCCATAGGTGGACTGTAAAAAGAGCACACATGAAATGACACTGGTGGATCCAAATGTGGTATGTGAAAAGAACACACATGAAATGACTCCAGTTGTTGTTAGTAAAAAGAACACATATGCAATGACACTGGTGGATCCATAGGTGGATTGTAAAAAGAGCACACATGAAATGACACTGGTGGATCCAAATGTGGTATGTGAAAAGAACACACATGAAATGACTCAAGTTGTTGTTAGTAAAAAGAACACACATGCAATGACACTGGTGGATCCATAGGTGGATTGTGAAAAGAGCACACATGCAATGACACTAGTGGATCCATATGTGGTATGTGAAAAGAACATAGATTTCAATGACACTGGTGGATCCATATGTGCTATGTGAAAAGAACACACATGAAATGACTCAAGTTGTTGTTAGTAAAAAGAACACACATACAATAACACTGGCGGATCCATATGTGGTATGTGAAAAGAACACACATGCAACGACTCCAGTTGTTGTTAGTAAAAAGAACACACATGCAATGACACTAGTGGATCCATGTGTGGTGTATGAAGAGAACACACATTTCAATGACACTGGTGGATCCATATGTGGTATGTGAAAAGAACACACATGCAATGATACTGGTGGATCCATAGGTGGATTGTGAAAAGGGCACACATGCAATGACACTGGTGGATCCATATGTGGTATGTGAAAAGAACACACATGCAATGACTCCAGTTGTTGTTAGTAAAAAGAACACACATGCAATGACACTGATGGATCCATAGGTGGATTGGGAAAAGAGCACACATGCAATGAGACTGGTGGATCCATATGTGGTATGTGAAAAGAACACACATGAAATGACTGCAGTTGTTGTTAGTAAAAAGAACAAACATGCAATGACACTGGTGGATCCATAGGTGGATTGTGAAAAGAGCACACATGCAATGACACTTGTGGATCCATATGTGGTATGTGAAAAGAACACAGATTTCATGACACCGCTAGATCCATATGTGGTATGTGAAAAGAACACACATGAAATGACTCTAGTTGTTGTTAGTAAAAACAACACACATGCAATGACACTGGTGGATCCATATGTGGTATGTGAAAAGAACACACATGCAATGACTCTAGTTGTTGCTAGTAAAAAGAACACACATGCAATGACACTGGTGGATCCATGTGTGGTCTCTGAAGAGAACAAACATTTCAATGACACTTGTGGATCCATATGTGGTATGTGAAAAGAACACACATGCAATGACACCGGTGGATTGTGAAAAGAGCACACATGCAATGGCAGTGGTGGATCCATATGTGGTATGTGAAAAGAACACACATGCAATGACTCTAGTTGTTGTTAGTAAAAAGAGCACACATGCAATGACACTGGTAGATCCATAGGTGGATTGTGAAAAGAGCACACATGCAATGACACTGGTGGATCCATATGTGGTATGTGAAAATAACACAGATGCAATGACTCCAGTTGTTGTTAGTAAAAAGAACACACATGTAATCACACTGGTGGATCCATAGGTGGATTGTGAAAAGAGCACACATGCAATGACACTACTGGATCCATATGTGGTATGTGAAAAGAATACACATTTCAATGACACTTGTGGATCCATATGTGGTATGTGAAAAGAACACACATGAAATGAGTCTAGTTGTTGTTAGAAAAAAAAACAAACATGCAATGACACTGGTGGATCCATATGTGGTATGTGAAAAGAACACACGTGCAATGACTCCAGTTGTTGTTAGTACAAAGAACACACATGCAATGACACTGGTGGATCCACGTGTGGTCTCTAAAGAGAACACACATTTCAATGACACCAGTGTATCCATATGTGGTATGTGAAAAGAACACACATGCAATGACACTGGTGGATCCATAGGTGGATTGTGAAAAGAGCACACATGCAATGACACTGGTGGATCCATATGTGGTATGTGAAAAGAACACACATGCAATGACTCCAGTTGTTGTTAGTAAAAAGAACACAGATGCAATGACACTGGTGGATCCATGTGTGGTCAATGAAGAGAACACACATTTCAATGACACTGGTGGATCCATATGTGGTATGTGAAAAGAACACACATGAAATGACTCAATTTGTTGTTAGTAAAAAGAACACACATGCAATGACACTAGTGGATCCATAGGTGGATTGTGAAAAGAGCAGACATGCAATGATACGGGTGGATCCATATGTGGTATGTGAAAAGAACACACATGCAATGACTCCAGTTGTTGTTAGTAAAAAGAACACACGTGCAATGACACTGGTGGATCCATGTGTGGTCTCTGAAGAGAACACACATTTAAATGGCACTGGTGGATCCAAATGTGGTATGTGAAGAGAACACACATGCAATGACTCTAGTTGTTGTTAGTAAAAAGAACACACATGCAATGACACTGGTGGATCCATATGTGGTATGTAAAAAGAACACACATGTAATGACACTGGTGGATCCATAGATGGATTGTGAAAAGAGCACACATGCAATGACACTGGTGGATCTATATGTGGTATGTGAAAAGAACACACATGAAATGACTCTAGTTGCTGTTAATAAAAAGAACACGCATGCAATGACACTGGTGGATCCATAGGTGGATTGTGAAAAGAGCACACATGAAATGACTCCAGTTGTTGTTAGTAAAAAGAACACATATGCAATGACACTGGTGGATCCATAGGTGGATTGTAAAAAGAGCACACATGAAATGACACTAGTGGATCCAAATGTGGTATGTGAAAAGAACACACATGAAATGACTCCAGTTGTTGTTAGTAAAAAAGAACACATATGCAATGACACTGGTGGATCCATAGGTGGATTGTAAAAAGAGCACACATGAAATGACACTGGTGGATCCAAATGTGGTATGTGAAAAGAACACACATGAAATGACTCCAGTTGTTGTTAGTAAAAAGAACACACATGCAATGACACTGGTGGATCCATAGGTGGATTGTGAAAAGAGCACACATGCAATGACACTAGTGGATCCATATGTGGTATGTGAAAAGAACATAGATTTCAATGACACTGGTGGATCCATATGTGCTATGTGAAAAGAACACACATGAAATGACTCAAGTTGTTGTTAGTAAAAAGAACACACATACAATAACACTGGCGGATCCATATGTGGTATGTGAAAAGAACACACATGCAACGACTCCAGCTGTTGTTAGTAAAAAGAACACACATGCAATGACACTAGTGGATCCATGTGTGGTGTATGAAGAGAACACACATTTCAATGACACTGGTGGATCCATATGTGGTATGTGAAAAGAACACACATGCAATGACACTGGTGGATCCATAGCTGGATTGTGAAAAGGGCACACATGCAATGACACTGGTGGATCCATATGTGGTATGTGAAAAGAACACACATGCAACGACTCCAGTTGTTGTTAGTAAAAAGAACACACATGCAATGACACTAGTGGATCCATGTGTGGTGTATGAAGAGAACACACATTTCAATGACACTGGTGGATCCATATGTGGTATGTGAAAAGAACACACATGCAATGTCACTGGTGGATCCATAGGTGGATTGTGAAAAGGGCACATATGCAATGACACTGGTGGATCCATATGTGGTATGTGAAAAGAACACACATGCAATGACTCCAGTTGTTGTTAGTAAAAAGAACACGCATGCAATGACACTGGTGGATCCATAGGTGGATTGGGAAAAGAGCACACATGCAATGAGACTGGTGGATCCATATGTGGTATGTGAAAAGAACACACATGAAATAACTGCAGTTGTTGTTAGTAAAAAGAACAAACATGCAATGACACTGGTGGATCCATAGGTGGATTGTGAAAAGAGCACACATGCAATGACACTGGTGGATCCATATGTGGTATGTGAAAAGAACACAGATTTCATGACACTGGTAGATCCATATGTGGTATGTGAAAAGAACACACATGAAATGACTAGTTGTTGTTAGTAAAAACAACACACATGCAATGACACTGGTGGATCCATATGTGGTATGTGAAAAGAACACACATGCAATGACTCAAGTTGTTGTTAGTAAAAAGAACACACATGCAATGACATTGGTGGATCCATGTGTGGTCTCTGAAGAGAACACACGTTTCAATGACACTTGTGGATCCATATGTGGTATGTGAAAAGAACACACATGCAATGGCACTAGTGGATCCATAGGTGGATTGTGAAAAGTGCACACATGCAATGACACTGGTGGATCCATATGTGGTATGTGAAAAGAACACACATGCAATGACTCTAGTTGTTGTTAGTAAAAAGAACACACATGCAATGACACTAGTGGATCCATGTGTGGTCTCTGAAGAGAACACACATTTCAATGACACTGGTGGATCCATATGTGGTATGTGAAAAGAACACACATGCAATGACACCGGTGGATCCATAGGTGGATTGTGAAAAGAGCACACATGCAATGGCAGTGGTGGATCCATATGTGGTATGTGAAAAGAACACACATGCAATGACTCTAGTTGTTGTTAGTAAAAAGAACACACATGCAATCACACTGGTGGATCCATAGGTGCATTGTGAAAAGAGCACACATGCAATGACACTGGTGTATCCATATGTGGTATGTGAAAAGAACACAGATGAAATGACTCCAGTTGTTGTTAGTAAAAAGAACACAGATGCAATGACACTGTTGGATCCATGTGTGGTCAATGAAGAGAACACACATTTCAATGACACTGGTGGATCCATATGTGGTATGTGAAAAGAACACACATGAAATGACTCAAGTTGTTGTTAGTAAAAAGAACACACATGCAATGGCACTAGTGGATCCATAGGTGGATTGTGAAAAGAGCAGACATGCGATGATACTGGTGGATCCATATGTGGTATGTGAAAAGAACACACATGCAATGAGTCGAGTTGTTGTAAGTAAAAAGAACACACGTGCAATGACACTGGTAGATCCATGTGTGGTCTCTGAAGAGAACACACATTTAAATGGCACTGGTGGATCCAAATGTGGTATGTGAAGAGAACACACATGCAATGACTCTAGTTGTTGTTAGTAAAAAGAACACACATGCAATGACACTAGTGGATCCATATGTGGTATGTGAAAAGAACACACGTGAAATGTCTCCAGTTGTTGTTAGTAAAAAGAACACACATGAAATGACACTAGTGGATCCATAGGTGGATTGTGAAAAGAGCACACATGCAATGACACTGGTGGATCCATGTGTGGTCTCTGAAGAGAACACACATTTCAATGACACTGGTGGATCCATATGTGGTATGTGAAAAGAACACACATGCAATGATACTGGTGGATCCATAGGTGGATTGTGAAAAGAACACACATGCAATGGCACTGGTGGATCCATATGTGGTATGTGAAAAGAACACACATGCAATGACTCCAGTTGTTGTTAGTAAAAAGAACACACATGCAATGACACTGGTGGATCCATGTGTGGTCTCTAAAGAGAACACACATTTCAATGACACGGTACGATCCATATGTGGTATGTGAAAAGAACAACATGAAATGACTCCAGTTGTTGTTAGTAAAAAGAACACACATGCAATGACACTGGTGGATCCATATGTGGTATGTGAAAAGAACACACATGCAATGATTCCAGTTGTTTTTAGTAAAAAGAACACACATGCAATGACACTGGTGGATCCATGTGTGTCTCTGAAGAGAACACAGATTTCAATGACACTGGTGGATCCATATGTGGTATGTGAAAAGAACACAAATGAAATGACTCTAGTTATTGTTAGTAAAAAGAACACACATGCAATGACACTGGTGGATCCATATGTGGTATGTGAAAAAAAAACACATGAAATGACTCCAGTTGTTGTTAGTAAAAAGAACACACATGCAATGACACTGGTGGATCCATAGGTGGATTGTGAAAAGAGCACACATGCAATGACACTAGTGGATCCATGTGTGGTCTCTGAAGGGAACACACATTTCAATCACACTGGTGGATCCAAATGTGGTATGGGAAAAGAACACACATGAAATGACTCCAGTTGTTATTAGTAAAAAGAACACACATGCAATGACACTGGTGGATCCATATGTGGTATGTGAAAAGAACACACGTGAAATGACTCCAGTTGTTGTTAGTAAAAAGAAAACACATGCAATGACACTGGTGGATCCATAGGTGGATTGTGAAAAGAGCACACATGCAATGACACTGGTGGATCCATATGTGTTATTTGAAAAGAACACACATGCAATGATTCCAGTTGTTGTTAGTAAAAAGAACACACATGCAATGACACTGGTGGATCCATGTGTGGTCTCTAAAGAGAACACACATTTCAATGAGGCTGGTGGATCCATATGTGGTATGTGAAAAGAACACACATGAAATGACTCCAGTTGTTGTTACTAAAAAGAATACACATGCAATGACACTGGTGGATCCATATGTGGTATGTGAAAAGAACACACTTCAAATGACTCTAGTTGTTGTTAGTAAAAAGAAAACACATGCAATGACACTGGTGGATCCATATGTGGATTGTGAAAAGAGCACACATGCAATGACACTGGTGGATCCATGTGTGGTCTCTGAAGAGAACACACATTTCAATGACACTGGTTGATCCATATGTGGTATGTGAAAAGAACACACATACAATGACACTGGTGGATCCATAGGTGGATTATGAAAAGAGCACACATGCAATGACACTGGTGGATCCATATGTGTTATTTGAAAAGAACACACATGAATTGATTCCAGTTGTTGTTAGTAAAAAGAACACACATGCAATGACACTGGTGGATCCATGTGTGGTCTCTAAAGAGAACACACATTTCAATGACACTGGTGGATCCATATGTGGTATGTGAAAAGACCACACATGAAATGACTCCAGTTGTTGTTAGTAAAAAGAACACACATGCAATGACACTGGTGGATCCATATGTGGTATGTGAAAAAAACACATGAAATGACACTGGTGGATCCATGTGTGGTCTTTGAAGAGAACACACATTTCAATGACACTGGTGGATCCATATGTGCTATCTGAAAAGAACACACATGAAATGACTCCAGTTGTTGTTAGTAAAAAGAACACACATGAAATGACACTTGTGGATCCATATGTGGTATGTGAAAAGAACACACATGCAATGACTCTAGTTGTTGTTAGTAAAAAGAACGCACATGCAATGAAACTAGTGGATCCATGTGTGCTCTCTGAAGAGAACACACATTTCAATGACACTGGTAGATCCATATGTGGTATGTGAATAGAACACACATGGAATGACACTGGTGGATCCATAGGTGGATTGTGAAAAGAGCACACATGCAATGACACTGGTGGATCCATATGTGTTATGTGAAACGAACACACATGCAATGATGCCAGTTGTTGTTAGTAAAAAGAACACACATGCAATGATACTCGTGGATCCATGTGTGGTCTCTGAAGAGAACACACATTTCAATGACACTGGTGGATCCATATGTGGTATGTGAAAAGAACACACATGAAATGACTCTAGTTGTTGTTAGTAAAAAGAACACAGATGCAATGACACTGGTGGATCCATATGTGGTATGTGAAAAAAACACACATGAAATGACTCTAGTTGTTGTTAGTAAAAAGAACACACATGCAATGACACTGGTGGATCCATAGGTGGATTGTGAAAAGAACACACATGTAATGACACTGGTGGATCCATGTGTGGTCTTTGAATAGAACACACATTTCAATGACACTGGTGGATCCATATGTGCTATGTGAAAATAACACCCATAAAATAACTCCAGTTGTTGTTAGTAAAAAGAACACACATGCAATGACACTGGTGGATCCATATGTGGTATGTGAAAAGAACACACATGCAATGACTCCAGTTGTTGTTAGTAAAAAGAACACACATGCAATGACACGGGTCGATCCATGTGTGGTCTCTGAAGAGAACACATATTTGAATGACACTGGTGGATCCATATGTGGTATGTGAAAAGAACACACATGAAATGACTCCAGCTGTTGTTAGGAAAAAGAACACACATGCAATGACACTTGTGGATCTATAGGTGGATTCTGAAAAGAGCACACATGGAATGACACTGGTGGATCCATATGTGGTATGTGAAAAGAACACACATGCAATGACTCCAGTTGTTGTTAGTAAAAAGAACACACATGCAATGACACTGGTGGATCCATGTGTGGTCTCTGAAGGGAACGCACATTTCAATGACACTTCTAGATCCATATGTGGTATGTGAAAACAACACACATGAAATGACTCCAGTTATTGTTAGTAAAAAGAACACACTTGCAATGACACTGGTGGTTCCATATGTGGTATGTGAAAAACACCCACATGAAATGACTCTAGTTGTTGTTAGTAAAAAGAACACACATACAATGACACTGGTGGATCCATATGTGGTATGTGAAAATAACACAGATGAAATGACTCCAGTTGTTGTTTGTAAAAAGAACACACATGCAATGACACTGGTGGATCCATAGGTGGATTGTGAAAAGGGCACACATGCAATGACACTGGTGGATCCATATGTGGTATGTGAAAAGAACACACATGCAATGACTCCAGTTGTTGTTAGTAAAAATAACACACATGCAATGACACTGATGGATCCATAGGTGGATTGGGAAAAGAGCACACATGCAATGAGACTGGTGGATCCATATGTGGTATGTGAAAAGAACACACATGAAATGACTGCAGTTGTTGTTAGTAAAAAGAACAAACATGCAATGACACTGGTGGATCCATAGGTGGATTGTGAAAAGAGCACACATGCAATGACACTTGTGGATCCATATGTGGTATGTGAAAAGAACACAGATTTCATGACACCGCTAGATCCATATGTGGTATGTGAAAAGAACACACATGAAATGACTCTAGTTGTTGTTAGTAAAAACAACACACATGCAATGACACTGGTGGATCCATATGTGGTATGTGAAAAGAACACACATGCAATGACTCTAGTTGTTGTTAGTAAAAAGAACACACATGCAATACACTGGTGGATCCATGTGTGGTCTCTGAAGAGAACACACATTTCAATGACACTGGAGGATCCATATGTGGTATGTGAAAAGAACACACATGCAATGACACCGGTGGATCCATAGGTGGATTGTGAAAAGAGCACACATGCAATGGCAGTGGTGGATCCATATGTGGTATGTGAAAAGAACACACATGCAATGACTCTAGTTGTTGTTAGTAAAAAGAGCACACATGCAATGACACTGGTGGATCCATAGGTGGATTGTGAAAAGAGCACACATGCAATGACACTGGTGGATCCATATGTGGTATGTGAAAATAACACAGATGAAATGACTCCAGTTGTTGTTAGTAAAAAGAACACACATGTAATCACACTGGTGGATCCATAGGTGGATTGTGAAAAGAGCACACATGCAATGACACTACTGGATCCATATGTGGTATGTGAAAAGAATACACATTTCAATGACACTTGTGGATCCATATGTGGTATGTGAAAAGAACACACATGAAATGAGTCTAGTTGTTGTTAGAAAAAATAACAAACATGCAATGACACTGGTGGATCCATATGTGGTATGTGAAAAGAACACACGTGCAATGACTCCAGTTGTTGTTTGTACATAGAACACACATGCAATGACACTGGTGGATCCACGTGTGGTCTCTAAAGAGAACACACATTTCAATGGCACCAGTGTATCCATATGAGGTATGTGAAAAGAACACACATGCAATGACACTGGTGGATCCATAGGTGGATTGTGAAAAGAGCACACATGCAATGACACTGGTGGATCCATATGTGGTATGTGAAAAGAACACACATGCAATGACTCCAGTTGTTGTTAGTAAAAAGAACACAGATGCAATGACACTGGTGGATCCATGTGTGGTCAATGAAGAGAACACACATTTCAATGACACTGGTGGATCCATATGTGGTATGTGAAAAGAACACACATGAAATGACTCAATTTGTTGTTAGTAAAAAGAACACACATGCAATGACACTAGTGGATCCATAGGTGGATTGTGAAAAGAGCAGACATGCAATGATACGGGTGGATCCATATGTGGTATGTGAAAAGAACACACATGCAATGACTCCAGTTGTTGTTAGTAAAAAGAACACACGTGCAATGACACTGGTGGATCCATGTGTGGTCTCTGAAGAGAACACACATTTAAATGGCACTGGTGGATCCAAATGTGGTATGTGAAGAGAACACACATGCAATGACTCTAGTTGTTGTTAGTAAAAAGAACACACATGCAATGACACTGGAGGATCCATATGTGGTATGTAAAAAGAACACACATGTAATGACACTGGTGGATCCATAGATGGATTGTGAAAAGAGCACACATGCAATGACACTGGTGGATCTATATGTGGTATGTGAAAAGAACACACATGAAATGACTCTAGTTGCTGTTAATAAAAAGAACACGCATGCAATGACACTGGTGGATCCATAGGTGGATTGTGAAAAGAGCACACATGAAATGACTAGTTGTTGTTAGTAAAAAGAACACATATGCAATGACATTGGTGGATCCATAGGTGGATTGTAAAAAGAGCAGACATGAAATGACACTGGTGGATCCAAATGTGGTATGTGAAAAGAACACACATGAAATGACTCCAGTTGTTGTTAGTAAAAAGAACACATATGCAATGACACTGGTGGATCCATAGGTGGATTGTAAAAAGAGCACACATGAAATGACACTGGTGGATCCAAATGTGGTATGTGAAAAGAACACACATGAAATGAGTCCAATTGTTGTTAGTAAAAAGAACACACATGCAATGACACTTGTGGATCCATAGGTGGATTGTGAAAAGAGCACACATGCAATGACACTAGTGGATCCATATGTGGTATGTGAAAAGAACATAGATTTCAATGACACTGGTGGATCCATATGTGCTATGTGAAAAGAACACACATGAAATGACTCAAGTTGTTGTTAGTAAAAAGAACACAGATACAATAACACTGGCGGATCCATATGTGGTATGTGAAAAGAACACACATGCAACGACTCCAGTTGTTGTTAGTAAAAAGAACACACATGCAATGACACTAGTGGATCCATGTGTGGTGTATGAAGAGAACACACATTTCAATGACACTGGTGGATCCATATGTGGTATGTGAAAAGAACACACATGCAATGACACTGGTGGATCCATAGCTGGATTGTGAAAAGGGCACACATGCAATGACACTGGTGGATCCATATGTGGTATGTGAAAAGAACACACATGCAACGACTCCAGTTGTTGTTAGTAAAAAGAACACACATGCAATGACACTAGTGGATCCATGTGTGGTGTATGAAGAGAACACACATTTCAATGACACTGGTGGATCCATATGTGGTATGTGAAAAGAACACACATGCAATGGCACTGGTGGATCCATAGGTGGATTGTGAAAAGGGCACATATGCAATGACACTGGTGGATCCATATGTGGTATGTGAAAAGAACACACATGCAATGACTCCAGTTGTTGTTAGTAAAAAGAACACGCATGCAATGACACTGGTGGATCCATAGGTGGATTGGGAAAAGAGCACACATGCAATGAGACTGGTGGATCCATATGTGGTATGTGAAAAGAACACACATGAAATGACTGCAGTTGTTGTTAGTAAAAAGAACAAACATGCAATGACACTGGTGGATCCATAGGTGGATTGTGAAAAGAGCACACATGCAATGACACTGGTGGATCCATATGTGGTATGTGAAAAGAACACAGATTTCATGACACTGGTTGATCCATATGTGGTATGTGAAAAGAACACACATGAAATGACTAGTTGTTGTTAGTAAAAACAACACACATGCAATGACACTGGTGGATCCATATGTGGTATGTGAAAAGAACACACATGCAATGACTCAAGTTGTTGTTAGTAAAAAGAACACACATGCAATGACATTGGTGGATCCATGTGTGGTCTCTGAAGAGAACACACGTTTCAATGACACTTGTGGATCCATATGTGGTATGTGAAAAGAACACACATGCAATGGCACTAGTGGATCCATAGGTGGATTGTGAAAAGTGCACACATGCAATGACACTGGTGGATCCATATGTGGTATGTGAAAAGAACACACATGCAATGACTCTAGTTGTTGTTAGTAAAAAGAACACACATGCAATGACACTGGTGGATCCATGTGTGGTCTCTGAAGAGAACACACATTTCAATGACACTGGTGGATCCATATGTGGTATGTGAAAAGAACACACATGCAATGACACCGGTGGATCCATAGGTGGATTGTGAAAAGGGCACACATGCAATGGCAGTGGTGGATCCATATGTGGTATGTGAAAAGAACACACATGCAATGACTCTAGTTGTTGTTAGTAAAAAGAACACACATGCAATCACACTGGTGGATCCATAGGTGCATTGTGAAAAGAGCACACATGCAATGACACTGGTGTATCCATATGTGGTATGTGAAAAGAACACAGATGAAATGACTCCAGTTGTTGTTAGTAAAAAGAACACAGATGCAATGACACTGTTGGATCCATGTGTGGTCAATGAAGAGAACACACATTTCAATGACACTGGTGGATCCATATGTGGTATGTGAAAAGAACACACATGAAATGACTCAAGTTGTTGTTAGTAAAAAGAACACACATGCAATGGCACTAGTGGATCCATAGGTGGATTGTGAAAAGAGCTGACATGCGATGATACGGGTGGATCCATATGTGGTATGTGAAAAGAACACACATGCAATGAGTCGAGTTGTTGTAAGTAAAAAGAACACACGTGCAATGACACTGGTAGATCCATGTGTGGTCTCTGAAGAGAACACACATTTAAATGGCACTGGTGGATGCAAATGTGGTATGTGAAGAGAACACACATGCAATGACTCTAGTTGTTGTTAGTAAAAAGAACACACATGCAATGACACTAGTGGATCCATATGTGGTATGTGAAAAGAACACACGTGAAATGTCTCCAGTAGTTGTTAGTAAAAAGAACACACATGCAATGACACTAGTGGATCCATAGGTGGATTGTGAAAAGAGCACACATGCAATGACACTGGTGGATCCATGTGTGGTCTCTGAAGAGAACACACATTTCAATGACACTGGTGGATCCATATGTGGTATGTGAAAAGAACACACATGCAATGATACTGGTGGATCCATAGGTGGATTGTGAAAAGAACACACATGCAATGGCACTGGTGGATCCATATGTGGTATGTGAAAAGAACACACATGCAATGACTCCAGTTGTTGTTAGTAAAAAGAACACACATGCAATGACACTGGTGGATCCATGTGTGGTCTCTAAAGAGAACACACATTTCAATGACACGGTACGATCCATATGTGGTATGTGAAAAGAACAACATGAAATGACTCCAGTTGTTGTTAGTAAAAAGAACACACATGCAATGACACTGGTGGATCCATATGTGGTATGTGAAAAGAACACACATGCAATGATTCCAGTTGTTTTTAGTAAAAAGAACACACATGCAATGACACTGGTGGATCCATGAGTGTCTCTGAAGAGAACACAGATTTCAATGACACTGGTGGATCCATATGTGGTATGTGAAAAGAACACAAATGAAATGACTCTAGTTATTGTTAGTAAAAAGAACACACATGCAATGACACTGGTGGATCCATATGTGGTATGTGAAAAAAAAACACATGAAATGACTCCAGTTGTTGTTAGTAAAAAGAACACACATGCAATGACACTGGTGGATCCATAGGTGGATTGTGAAAAGAGCACACATGCAATGACACTAGTGGATCCATGTGTGGTCTCTGAAGGGAACACACATTTCAATGACACTAGTGGATCCAAATGTGGTATGGGAAAAGAACACACATGAAATGACTCCAGTTGTTATTAGTAAAAAGAACACACATGCAATGACACTGGTGGATCCATATGTGGTATGTGAAAAGAACACACGTGAAATGACTCCAGTTGTTGTTAGTAAAAAGAAAACACATGCAATGACACTGGTGGATCCATAGGTGGATTGTGAAAAGAGCACACATGCAATGACACTGGTGGATCCATATGTGTTATTTGAAAAGAACACACATGCAATGATTCCAGTTGTTGTTAGTAAAAAGAACACACATGCAATGACACTGGTGGATCCATGTGTGGTCTCTAAAGAGAACACACATTTCAATGAGGCTGGTGGATCCATATGTGGTATGTGAAAAGAACACACATGAAATGACTCCAGTTGTTGTTAGTAAAAAGAATACACATGCAATGACACTGGTGGATCCATATGTGGTATGTGAAAAGAACACACGTCAAATGACTCTAGTTGTTGTTAGTAAAAAGAAAACACATGCAATGACACTGGTGGATCCATATGTGGATTGTGAAAAGAGCACACATGCAATGACACTGGTGGATCCATGTGTGGTCTCTGAAGAGAACACACATTTCAATGACACTGGTTGATCCATATGTGGTATGTGAAAAGAACACACATACAATGACACTGGTGGATCCATAGGTGGATTATGAAAAGAGCACACATGCAATGACACTGGTGGATCCATATGTGTTATTTGAAAAGAACACACATGAATTGATTCCAGTTGTTGTTAGTAAAAAGAACACACATGCAATGACACTGGTAGATCCATGTGTGGTCTCTAAAGAGAACACACATTTCAATGACACTGGTGGATCCATATGTGGTATGTGAAAAGACCACACATGAAATGACTCCAGTTGTTGTTAGTAAAAAGAACACACATGCAATGACACTGGTGGATCCATATGTGGTATGTGAAAAAAACACATGAAATGACACTGGTGGATCCATGTGTGGTCTTTAAAGAGAACACACATTTCAATGACACTGGTGGATCCATATGTGCTATCTGAAAAGAACACACATGAAATGACTCCAGTTGTTGTTAGTAAAAAGAACACACATGAAATGACACTTGTGGATCCATATGTGGTATGTGAAAAGAACACACATGCAATGACACTGGTTGATCCATATGTGGTATGTGAAAAAAACACACATGAAATGACTCTAGTTGTTGTTAGTAAAAAGAACACACATGCAATGACACTGGTGGATCCATAGGTGGATTGTGAAAAGAACACACATGTAATGACACTGGTGGATCCATGTGTGGTCTTTGAATAGAACACACATTTCAATGACACTGGTGGATCCATATGTGCTATGTGAAAATAACACACATAAAATAACTCCAGTTGTTGTTAGTAAAAAGAACACACATGCAATGACACTGGTGGATCCATATGTGGTATGTGAAAAGAACACACATGCAATGACTCCGGTTGTTGTTAGTAAAAAGAACACACATGCAATGACACTGGTCGATCCATGTGTGGTCTCTGAAGAGAACACATATTTGAATGACACTGGTGGATCCATATGTGGTATGTGAAAAGAACACACATGAAATGACTCCAGCTGTTGTTAGGAAAAAGAACACACATGCAATGACACTTGTGGATCTATAGGTGGATTCTGAAAAGAGCACACATGGAATGACACTGGTGGATCCATATGTGGTATGTGAAAAGAACACACATGCAATGACTCCAGTTGTTGTTAGTAAAAAGAACACACATGCAATGACACTGGTGGATCCATGTGTGGTCTCTGAAGGGAACGCACATTTCAATGACACTTCTAGATCCATATGTGGTATGTGAAAACAACACACATGAAATGACTCCAGTTATTGTTAGTAAAAAGAACACACATGCAATGACACTGGTGGTTCCATATGTGGTATGTGAAAAACACCCACATGAAATGACTCTAGTTGTTGTTAGTAAAAAGAACACACATACAATGACACTGGTGGATCCATATGTGGTATGTGAAAATAACACAGATGAAATGACTCCAGTTGTTGTTTGTAAAAAGAACACACATGTAATCACACTGGTGGATCCATAGGTGGATTGTGAAAAGAGCACACATGCAATGACACTAGTGGATCCATATGTGGTATGTGAAAAGAATACACATTTCAATGACACTTGTGGATCCATATGTGGTATGTGAAAAGAACACACATGAAATGAGTCTAGTTGTTGTTAGAAAAAATAACACACATGCAATGACACTGGTGGATCCATATGTGGTATGTGAAAAGAATACACGTGCAATGACTCCACTTGTTGTTAGTACAAAGAACACACATGCAATGACACTGGTGGATCCATGTGTGGTCTCTAAAGAGAACACACATTTCAATGACACCAGTGTATCCATATGTGGTATGTGAAAAGAACACACATGCAATGACACTGGTGGATCCATAGGTGGATTGTGAAAAGAGCACACATGCAATGACACTGGTGGATCCATATGTGGTATGTGAAAAGAACACACATGCAATGACTCCAGTTGTTGTTAGTAAAAAGAACACAGATGCAATGACACTGGTGGATCCATGTGTGGTCAATGAAGAGAACACACATTTCAATGACACTGGTGGATCCATATGTGGTATGTGAAAAGAAAACACATGAAATGACTCAAGTTGTTGTTAGTAAAAAGAACACACATGCAATGACACTGGTGGATCCATAGGTGGATTGTGAAAAGAGCACACATGCAATGACACTGGTGGATCCATATGTGGTATGTGAAAAGAACACACATGCAATGACTCCAGTTATTGTTAGTAAAAAGAACACACATGCAATGACACTGGTGGATCCATGTGTGGTCTCTAAAGAGAACACACATTTCAATGACACTGGTCGATCCATATGTGGTATGTGAAAAGAACGCACATGAAATGACTCCAGTTGTTGTTAGTAAAAAGAACACACATGCAATGACACTGGTGGATCCATATGTGGTATGTGAAAAGAACACACATGCAATGATTCCAGTTGTTGTTAGTAAAAAGAACACACATGCAATGACACTGGTGGATCCATGTGTGTCTCTGAAGAGAACACAGATTTCAATGACACTGGTGGATCCATATGTGGTATGTGAAAAGAACACAAATGAAATGACTCTAGTTATTGTTAGTAAAAAGAACACACATGCAATGACACTGGTGGATCCATATGTGGTATGTGAAAAAAAACACATGAAATGACTCCAGTTGTTGTTAGTAAAAAGAACACACATGCAATGTCTCCAGTTGTTGTTAGTAAAAACAACACACATGCAATGACACTGGTGGATCCATGTGTGGACTCTGAAGAGAACACACATTTTAATGACTCTGGTTGTTGTTAGTAAAAAGAACACACATCCAATGACACTGGTGGATCCATGCGTGGTCTCTGAAGAGAACACACATGCAATTACTCTGGTTGTTGTTAGTGAAAAGAGCACACATGCAATGACACTGGTGGATCCATGTGTGGCCTCTGAAGAGAACACACATGCAATTACTATGGTTGTTGTTAGTGAAAAGAGCACACATGCAATGAAACTGCTAGATCCATAGGTGGATTGTGAAAAGAGAACACATGCAATGACACTGGTGGATCCATATGTTGTATGTGAAAAGAACACACATGAAATGACTCTAGTTGTTGTTAGTAAAAAGAACACACATGCAATGACACTGGTGGATCCATAGGTGGATTGTGAAAAGGACACACATGCAATGACACTGGTGGATCCATGTGTGGACTCTGAAGAGAACACACATTTCAATGACGCTGGTTGTTGTTAGTAAAAAGAACTGACATGCAATGACACTGGTGGATCCATAGGTGGATTGTGAAAAGAGCACACATGCAATGACACTGGTGGATCCATGTGTGGTCCCTGAAGGGAACACACATTTCAATGACACTGGTGGATGCAAATGTGGTATGCGAAAAGAACACACATGAAATGACTCCAGTTGTTATTAGTAAAAAGAACACACATGCAATGACACTGGAGGATCCATATGTGGTATGTGAAAAGAACACACGTGAAATGACTCCAGTTGTTGTTAGTAAAAAGAAAACACATGCAATGACACAGGTGGATCCATAGGTGGATTGTGAAAAGAGCACACATGCAATGACACTGGTGGATCCATATGTGTTATTTGAAAAGAACACACATGCAATGATTCCAGTTGTTGTTAGTAAAAAGAACACACATGCAATGACACTGGTGGATCCATGTGTGGTTTCTAAAGAGAACACACATTTCAATGACGTTGGTGGATCCATATGTGGTATGTGAAAAGAACACACATGAAATGACTCCAGTTGTTGTTAGTAAAAAGAATACACATGCAATGACACTGGTGGATCCATATGTGGTATGTGAAAAGAACACATGTGAAATGACTCCAGTTGTTGTTAGTAAAAAGAAAACACATGCAATGACACTGGTGGATCCATATGTGGATTGTGAAAAGAGCACACATGCAATGACACTGGTGGATCCATGTGTGTTCTCTGAAGAGAACACACATTTCAATGACACTGGTTGATCCGTATGTGGTATGTGAAAAGAACACACATGCAATGACACTGGTGGATCCATAGGTGGATTGTGAAAAGAGCACACATGCAATGACACTGGTGGATCCATATGTGTTATTTGAAAAGAACACACATGCAATGATTCTAGTTGTTGCTAGTAAAAAGAACACACATGCAATGACACTGGTGGATCCATGAGTGGTATCTAAAGAGAACACACATTTCAATGACACTGGTGGATCCATATGTGGTATGTGAAAAGAACACACATGAAATGGCTCCAGTTGTTGTTAGTAAAAAGAACACACATTTCAATGACACTGGTGGATCCATATGTGGTATGTGAAAAGACCACACATGAAATGACTCCAGTTGTTGTTAGTAAAAAGAACACACATGCAATGACACTGGTGGATCCATATGTGGTATGTGAAAAAAACACATGAAATGACACTGGTGGATCCATGTGTGGTCTTTAAAGAGAACACACATTTCAATGACACTGGTGGATCCATATGTGCTATCTGAAAAGAACACACATGAAATGACTCCAGTTGTTGTTAGTAAAAAGAACACACATGAAATGACACTTGTGGATCCATATGTGGTATGTGAAAAGAACACACATGCAATGACACTGGTTGATCCATATGTGGTATGTGAAAAAAACACACATGAAATGACTCTAGTTGTTGTTAGTAAAAAGAACACACATGCAATGACACTGGTGGATCCATAGGTGGATTGTGAAAAGAACACACATGTAATGACACTGGTGGGTCCATGTGTGGTCTTTGAATAGAACACACATTTCAATGACACTGGTGGATCCATATGTGCTATGTGAAAATAACACACATAAAATAACTCCAGTTGTTGTTAGTAAAAAGAACACACATGCAATGACACTGGTGGATCCATATGTGGTATGTGAAAAGAACACACATGCAATGACTCCGGTTGTTGTTAGTAAAAAGAACACACATGCAATGACACTTGTGGATCTATAGGTGGATTCTGAAAAGAGCACACATGGAATGACACTGGTGGATCCATATGTGGTATGTGAAAAGAACACACATGCAATGACTCCAGTTGTTGTTAGTAAAAAGAACACACATGCAATGACACTGGTGGATCCATGTGTGGTCTCTGAAGGGAACGCACATTTCAATGACACTTCTAGATCCATTTGTGGTATGTGAAAACAACACACATGAAATGACTCCAGTTATTGTTAGTAAAAAGAACACACATGCAATGACACTGGTGGTTCCATATGTGGTATGTGAAAAACACCCACATGAAATGACTCCGGTTGTTGTTAGTAAAAAGAACACACATACAATGACACTGGTGGATCCATAGGTGGATTGTGAAAACAACACACATGCAATGACACTGGTGGATCCATATGTGGTATGTGAAAAGAACACACATGCAATGACACTGGTGGATCCATAGGTGGATTGTGAAAAGAGCACACATGTAGTGACACTGGTGGATCCATATGTGGTATGTGAAAAGAACACACATGCAATGTTCCAGTTGTTGTTAGTAAAAAGAACACACATGCAATGACACTGGTGGATCCATGTGTGGTCTCTGAAGAGAACACACATTTCAATGACACTGCTGGATCCATATGTGGTATGTGAAAAGAACACACATGAAATGACTCCAGTTGTTGTTAGTAAAAAGAACACACATACAATGACACTGGTGGATCCATAGGTGGATTGTGAAAAGAGCACACATGCAATAACACTGGTGGATCCATGTGTGGTCTCTGAAGAGAACACACATTTCAATGACATTGGTGGATCCGTAGGTGGTATGTGAAAAGAACACACATAAAATGACTCTAGTTGTTGTTAGTAAAAGAACACACATTTCAATGACACTGGTGGATCCATATGTGCTATGTGAAAAGAACACACATGAAATGACTCCAGTTGTTGTTAGTAAAAAGAACACACATGCAATGACTCCAGTTGTTGTTAGTAAAACGAACACACATGCAATGACACTGGTGGATCCATGTGTAGTCTCTGAAGAGAACACACATTTCAATGGCACTGGTGGATCCATATGTGGTATGTGAAAAGAACGCACATGAAATGACTCCAGTTGTTGTTAGTAAAAAGAACACACATGCAATGACACTGGTGGATCCATGTGTGGACTTTGAAGAGAACACACATTTCAATGACTCTGGTTGTTGTTAGTAAAAAGAACACACATGCAGTGACACTGGTGGATCCATGTGTGGTCTCTGAAGAGAACACACATGCAATTACTCTGGTTGTTGTTAGTGAAAAGAGCACACATGGAATGACACTGGTGGATCCATGTGTAGCCTCTGAAGAGAACACACATGCAATTACTATGGTTGTTGTTAGTGAAAAGAGCACACATGCAATGACACTGCTGGATCCATAGGTGGATTGTGAAAAGATCACAAATGCAATGACACTGGTGGATCCATATGTGGTATGTGAAAAGAACACACATGAAATGACTCTCGTTGTTGTTATTAAAGAGAACACACATGCAATGACACTGGTGGATCCATAGGTGGATTGTGAAAAGAGCACACATGCAATAACACCGGTGGATCCATATGTGGTATGTGAAAAGAACACACATTTCAATGACACTGGTGGATCCATATGTGGTATGTGAAAAGAACACACTTGGAATGACTCCAATTGTTGTTAGTAAAAAGAACACACATGCAATGACACTGTTGGATCCATATGTGGTATGTGAAAAGAACACACATGCAATGACTCTAGTTGTTGTTAGAAAAAAGAACACACATGCAGTGACACTGGTGGATCCATGTGTGGTCTCTGAAGAGAACACAGATTTCAATGACACTGGTGGATCCATATGTGGTATGTGAAAAGAACACACATGCAATGACACTGGTGGATCCATAAGTGGATTGTGAAAAGAGCACACATGCAATGACACTGGTGGATCCATATGTGGTATGTGAAAAGAACACACATGCAATGACTCAAGTTGTTGTTAGTAAAAAGAACAAACATGCAATGAGACTGGTGGATCAATGTTTCGTCTCTAAAGAGAACACTCATTTCAATGACACATGTGGATCCATATGTGGTATGTGAAATGAACACACATACAATGACACTGGTGGATCCATAGGTGGATTGTGAAAAGAACACACATGCAATGACACTGGTGGATCCATGTGTGGTCTCTGAAGAGAACACACATTTCAATGACATTGGTGGATCCGTAGGTGGTATGTGAAAATCACACACATAAAATGAATCCATTTGTTGTTAGTAAAAGAACACACATTTCAATGACACTGGTGGATCCATATGTGCTATGTGAAAAGAACACACACGAAATGACTCCAGTTGTTGTTAGTAAAAAGAACACACATGCAATGACACTGGTGGATCCATATGTGGTATGTGAAAAGAACACACATGCAATGACTCTGGTTGTTGTTAGTAAAAAGAACACACATGCAATGACACTGGTGGATCCATGTGTGTTCTCTGAAGAGAACACACATGCAATAACACTGGTGGATCCATGTGTGGTCTCTGAAGAGAACACACATTTCAATGACTCTGGTTGTTGTTAGTAAAAAGAACACACATGCAATGACACTGGTGGATCCATATGTGGTATGTGAATAGAACACACATGCAATGACACTAGTGGATCCATAGGTGGTATGTGAAAAGAACACACATGCAATGACATTGGTGGATCCATAGGTGGATTGTGAAAAGAGCACACATGCAATGACACTGGTGGATCCATATGTGGTATGTGAAAAGAACACACATGCAATGTTCCAGTTATTGTTAGTAAAAAGAACACACATGCAATGACACTGGTGGATCCATGTGTGGTCTCTGAAGAGAACACACATTTCAATGACACTGCTGGATCCATATGTGGTATGTGAAAAGAACACACATGAAATGACTCCAGTTGTTGTTAGTAAAAAGAACACACATACAATGACACTGGTGGATCCATAGGTGGATTGTGAAAAGAGCACACATGCAATAACACTGGTGGATCCATGTGTGGTCTCTGAAGAGAACACACATTTCAATGACATTGGTGGATCCGTAGGTGGTATGTGAAAAGAACACACATAAAATGACTCTAGTTGTTGTTAGTAAAAGAACACACATTTCAATGACACTGGTGGATCCATATGTGCTATGTGAAAAGAACACACATGAAATGACTCCAGTTGTTGTTAGTAAAAAGAACACACATGCAATGACTCCAGTTGTTGTTAGTAAAACGAACACACATGCAATGACACTGGTGGATCCATGTGTAGTCTCTGAAGAGAACACACATTTCAATGGCACTGGTGGATCCATATGTGGTATGTGAAAAGAACGCACATGAAATGACTCCAGTTGTTGTTAGTAAAAAGAACACACATGCAATGACACTGGTGGATCCATGTGTGCACTTTGAAGAGAACACACATTTCAATGACTTTGGTTGTTGTTAGTAAAAAGAGCACACATGCAGTGACACTGGTGGATCCATAGGTGGATTGTGAAAAGAGCACACATGCAATGACACTGGTGGATCCATATGTGGTATGTGAAAAGAACACACATGAAATGACTCCAGTTGTTGTTAGTAGAAAGCACACACATGCAACGACACTGGTGGATCCATAGGTGGATTGTGAAAAGAGCACACATGCAATGACACTGGTGGATCCATATGTGGTATGTGAAAAGAACACACATGCAATGACACTGGTGGATCCATATGTGGTATGTGAAAAGAACACACATGAAATGACTCTAGTTGTTGTTAGTAAAAAGAACACACATGCAATGACAATGGTGAATCCATATGTGGTATGTGAAAGCAACACACATGCAATGACACTGGTTGATCCATATGTGGTATGTGAAAAGAACACACATGAAATGACTCCAGTTGTTGTTACTAAAAAGAACACACATTTCAATGACACTGGTGGATCCATATGTGTTATGTGAAAAGAACACACATGAAATTACTCCAGTTGTCAGTAAAAAGAACACACATGCAATGACACTGGTGGATCCATATGTGGTATGTGAAAAGAACACACATGCAATGACTCTGGTTGCTGTTAGTAAAAAGAACACACATCCAATGACATTGGTGGATCCATGTGTGGTCTCTGAAGAGAACACACATGCAATACCACTAGTGGATCCATGTGTGGTCTCTGAAGAGAACACAGATTTCAATGACTCTGGTTGTTGTTAGTAAAAAGAACACACATGCAATGACACAGGTGGATCCATATGTGGTATGTCAAAAGAGCACACATGCAATGACTCTAGTTGTTGTTAGTAAAAAGAGCACACATGCAATGACATAGGTGGATCCATAGGTGGTATGTGAAGAGAACACACATGCAATGACTCTGGTTGTTGTTAGTAAAAACACACATGCAATGACACTGGTGGATCCATAGGTTGATTGTGAAAAGAGGACACATGCAATGACACTGATTGATCCATATGTGGTATGTGAAAAGAACACACATGCAATGACTCCAGTTGTTGTTAGTAAAAAGAACACACATGCAATGACACTTGCGGATCCATGTGTGGTCTCTGAAGAGAACACACATTTCAATGACAGTGGTGGATCCATATGTGGTATGTGAAGAGAACACACATGCAATGACACTGGTGGATCCATATGTGGTATGTGAAAAGAACGCACATGCAATGACTCTGGTTGTTGTTAGTAAAAAGAGCACACATGCAATGACACTGGTGGATCCATAGGTGGATTGTGAAAAGGACACACATGCAATGACACTGGTGGATCCATGTGTGGACTCTGAAGAGAACACACATTTAAATGACGCTGGTTGTTGTTAGTAAAAAGAACTGACATGCAATGACACTGGTGGATCCATAGGTGGATTGTGAAAAGAGCACACATGCAATGACTCTGGTGGATCCATATGTGGTATGTGAAAAGAACACACATGAAATGACTCCACTTGTTGTTTGTAAAAAGAACACACATGCAATGACACTGGTGGATCCATAGGTGGATTGGGAAAAGAACACACATGCAATGACACTGGTGGATCCATACGTGGTATGTGAAAAGAACACACATGCAATAACTCTAGTTGTTGTTAGTAAAAAGAACACACATGCAATGACACTGGTGGATCCATATGTGGTCTCTAAAGAGAACACACATTTCAATGACACTGGTGGATCCATATGTGGTATGTGAAAAGAACACACATGCAATGACACTGGTGGATCCATAGGTGGATTGTGAAAAGGGCACACATGCAATGACACTGGTGGATCCATATGTGGTATGGGAAAAGAACACACATGCAATGACACTGGTGGATCCATAGGTGGATTGTGAAAAGGGCACACATGCAATGACACTGGTGGATCCATATGTGGTATGGGAAAAGAACACACATGCAATGACTGTAGTTGTTGTTAGTAACAAGAACACACATGCAATGATACTTTTGCATCCATGTGTGGTATCTGAAGAGAACACACATTTCAATGACATTGGTGGATCCATATGTGGTATGTGAAAAGAACACACATGAAATGACTCCAGTTGATGTTAGTAAAAAGAACACACATGCAATGACACTGGTGGATCCATATGTGGTATGTGAAATGAACACACATGAAATGACTCCAGTTGTTGTTAGTAAAAAGAACACACATGCAATGACACTGGTGGATCCATAGGTGGATTGTGAAAAGAGCACACATGCAATGACACTGGTGGATCCATGTGTGGTGTCTGAAGAGAACACACATTTCAATGACACTGGTGGATCCATATGTGGTATGTGAAAAGAACACACATGAAATGTCTCCAGTTGTTGTTAATAAAAAAACACACATGCAATGACACTGGTGGATCCATATGTGGTATGTGAAAAGAGCACACATGCAATGACTCTAGTTGTTGTTAGTAAAAAGAACACACGTGTAATGACAGTGGTGGATCCATGTGTGGTCTCTGAAGAGAACACACATTTCAATGACACTGGTGGATCCATATGTGGTATGTGAAAAGAACACACATGCAATGACACTGGTGGATCCATAGGTGGATTGTGAAAAGAGCACACATGCAATGACACTGGTGGATCCATACGTGGTATGGGAAAAGAACACACATGAAATGACTCCAGTTGTTGTTAGTAAAAAAGAACACAGGAAATGACACTGGTGGATCCATAGGTGGATTGTGAAAAGAACACACATGCAATGACACTAGTGGATCCATATGTTGTATGTGAAAAGAACACACATGCAATGACTACAGTTGTTGTTATTAAAAAGAACACACATGCAATGACACTGGTGGATCCATATGTGGTATGTGAAAAGAACACACATGAAATGACTCCAGTTGTTGTTAGTAAAAAAGAACACACATGTAATGACCCTGGTGGATCCAATTGTGGTATGTGAAAAGAACACACATGAAATGACTCCAATTGTTGTTAGTAAAAAGAACACACATGCAATGACACTTGTGGATCCATGTGTGTTCTCTAAAGAGAACACACATTTCACTGACTCTGGTTGTTGTTAGTAAAAAGACCACACATGCAATGATACTTGTAGATCCATGTGTGGTCTCTAAAGAGAACACACATGCAATTACTCTGGTTGTTGTTAGTAAAAAGAGCACACATGCAATGACACTGGTGGATCCATATGTGGTATGTGAAAAGAACACACATGCAATGACTCCAGTTGTTGTTAGTAAAAAGAACAAACATGCAATGAGACTGGTGGATCAATGTGTCGTCTCTGAAGAGAGCACACATTTCAATGACACATGTGGATCCATATGTGGTATGTGAAAAGAACACACATGAAATGACTCCAGTTGTTGTTAGTAAAAAGAACACACATGCAATGACACTGGTGGATCCATAGGTGGATTGTGAAAAGAGCACACATGCAATGACACTGGTGGATCTATGTGTGGTCTCTGAAGAGAACACACATTTCAATGACACTGGTGGATCCATATGTGGTATGTGAAAAGAACACACATGAAATGTCTCTAGTTGTTGTTAGTAAAAAGAACACACATGCAATGACACTGGTGGATCCATATGTTGTATGTGAAAAGAACACACATGAAATGACTCCAGTTGTTGTTAGTAAAAAAGAACACACATGCAATGACACTGGTGGATCCAATAGTGGTATGTGAAAAGAACACACATGAAATGACTCCAATTGTTGTTAGTAAAAAGAACACACATGCAATGACACTGGTGGATCCATGTGTGGTCTCTGAAGAGAACACACATTTCAATGACTCTGGTTGTTGTTAGTAAAATGAACACACATGCAATGATACTTGTGGATCCATGTGTGGTCTCTAAAGAGAACACACATGCAATTACTCTGGTTGTTGTTAGTAAAAAGAGCACACATGCAATGACACTGGTGGATCCATAGGTGGATTGTGAAAAGAGCACACATGCAATGACACTGGTGGATCAATATGTGGTATGTGAAAAGAACACACATGAAATGACTCTTGTTGTTGTTAGTAAAAATCACACACATGCAACGACACCGGTGGATCCATAGGTGGATTGTGAAAAGAGCACACATGCAATGACACTGGTGGATCCATATCTGGTATGTGAAAAGAACACACATGCAATGACACTGGTGGATGCATATGTGGTATGTGAAAAGAACACACATGAAATGACTCCAGTACTTGTTACTAAAAAGAACACACATTTCAATGACACTGGTGGATCCATATTTGTTATGTGAAAAGAACACACATGAAATGACTCTAGTTGTTAGTAAAAAGAATACACATGCAATGACACTAGTGGATCCATATGTGGTATGTGAAAAGAACACACATGCAATGACTCTGGTTGTTGTTAGTAAAAAGAACACACATGCAAGAACACTGGTGGATCCATATGTGGTATGTGAAATGAACCCACATGAAATGACTCCAGTTGTTGTTAGTAAAAAGAACACGCATGCAATGACACTGGTGGATCCATAGGTGGATTGTGAAAAGAGCACACACGCAATGCCACTAGTCGATCCATGTGTGGTGTCTGAAAAGAACACACATTTCAATGACACTGGTGGATCCATATGTGGTATGTGAAAAGAACACACATGAAATGACTCTAGTTGTTGTTACTAAAAAAACACACATGCAATGACACTGGTGGAACCATATGTGGTTTGTGAAAAGAGCACACATGCAATGACTCTAGTTGTTGTTAGTAAAAAGAACACACGTGCAATGACAGTGGTGGATCCATGTGTGGTCACTAAAGAGAACACACATTTCAATGACACTGGTGGATCCATATGTGGTATGTGAAAAGAACACACATGCAATGACACTGGTGGATCCATAGGTGGATTGTGAAAAGAGCACACATGCAATGACACTGGTGGATCCATATGTGGTATGTGAAAAGAACACACATGAAATGACTCAAGTTATTGTTTGTAAAAAGAACACACATGCAATGACACTGGTGGATCCATAGGTGGATTGTGAAAAGAACACACATGCAATGACACTGGTGGATCCATATGTGGTATGTGAAAAGAACACACGTGCAATGACTCCAGTTGTTTTTAGTAACAAGAACACACATGCAATGACACTGGTGGATCCATATGTGGTATGTGAAAAGAACACACATGAAATGACTCCAGTTGTGGTTAGTAAAAAAAGAACACATAGGCAATGACACTGGTGGATCCAATTGTGGTATGTGAAAAGAACACACATGAAATGACTCCAATTGTTGTTAGTAAAAAGAACACACATGCAATGACACTGGTGGATCCATATGTGGTATGTGAAAAGAACACAAATGCAATGACGTTGGTTGTTAGTAAAAAGTGCACACATGCAATGACTCTGGTTGTTGTTAGTAAAAAGAGCACACATGCAATGACACAGGTGGATCCATAGGTGGATTGTGAAAAGAACACATATGCAATGACACTGGTGGATCCATAGGTGGTATGTGAAGAGACTACACATGGAATGACTCTAGTTGTTGTTAGTAAAAACACACATGCAATGACACTGGTGGATCCATAGGTGGATTGTGAAAAGAGGACACATGCAATGACACTGATTGATCCATATGTGGTATGTGAAAAGAACACACATGCAATGACTCCAGTTATTGTTAGTAAAAAGAACACACATGCAATGCCACTTGTGGATCCATGTGTGGTCTCTGAAGAGAACACACATTCCAATGACAGTAGTGGATCCATATGTGGTATGTGAAGCGAACACACATGCAATGACACTGGTGGATCCATACGTGGTATGTGAAAACAACACACGTGCAATGACTCTGGTTGTTGTTAGTAAAAAGAGCACACATGCAATGACACTGGTGGATCCATAGGTGGATTGTGAAAAGAACACACATGCAATGACAGTGGTGGATCCATATGTGGTATGTGAAGAGAACACACATGTAATTACTCTGGTTCTTGTTAGTAAAAAGAACACACCTGCAATGACACTTGTGGATCCATAGGTGGATTGTGAAAAGAGCACACATGCAATGACTCTGGTGGATCCATATGTGGTATGTGAAAAGAACACACATGAACTCCAGTTGTTGTTTGTAAAAAGAACACACATGCAATGACACTGGTGGATCCATAGGTGGATTCTGAAAAGAACACACATGCAATGACACTAGTGGATCCATATGTGGTATGTGAAAAGAACACACATGCAATGACTCTCGTTGTTGTTAGTAAAAAGAACACACATGCAATGACATTGGTGGATCCATATGTGGTCTCTGAAGAGAACACACATTTCAATGACACTGGTGGATCCATATGTGGTATGTGAAAAGAACACACATGCAATGACACTTGTGGATCCATAGGTGGATTGTGAAAAGACCACACATGCAATGACACTGGTGGATCCATATGTCGTATGGGAAAAGAACACACATGCAATGACTGTAGTTGTTGTTAGTAAAAAGAACACACATGCAATGATACTTTTGCATCCATGCGTGTTATCTGAAGAGAACACACATTTCAATGACACTTGTGGGTCCATATGTGGTATGTGAAAAGACACACATGAAATGACTCCAGTTGTTGTTAGTAAAAAGAACACACATGCAATGACACTGGTGGATCCATATGTGGTATGTGAAATGAACACACATGAAATGACTCCAGTTGTTGTTAGTAAAAAGAACACGCATGCAATGACACTGGTGGATCCATAGGTGGATTGTGAAAAGAGCACACATGCAATGACACTTGTGGATCCATGTGTGGTGTCTGAAGAGAACACACATTTCAATGACCCTGGTGGATCCATATGTGGTATGTGAAAAGAACACACATGAAATGACTCCAGTTGTTGTTACTAAAAAAACACATGCAATGACACTGGTGGAGCCATATGTGGTATGTGAAAAGAGCACACATGCAATGACTCTAGTTGTTGTTAGTAAAAAGAACACACATGCAATGAAAGTGGTGGATCCATGTGTGGTCTCTGAAGAGAACACACATTTCAATGACACTGGTGGATCCATATGTGGTATGTGAAAAGAACACACATGCATTGACACTGGTGGATCCATAGGTGGATTGTGAAAAGAGCACACATGCAATGACACTGGTGGATCCATATGTGGTATGTGAAAAGAACACACATGAAATGACTCGAGTTATTGTTTGTAAAAAGAACACACATGCAATGACACTGGAGGATCCATAGGTGGATTGTGAAAAGAACACACATGCAATGACACTGGTGGATCCATATGTGGTATATGAAAAGAACACACATGCAATAAAATTGGTGGATCCATATGTGGTATCTGAAAAGAACACACATGAAATGACTCTAGTTGTTGTTTGAAAAGAACACACATGCAATGACACTTGTAGATCCATAGGTGGATTGTGAAAAGAGCACACATGCAATGACTCTGGTGGATCCATATGTGGTATGTGAAAAGAACACACATGAACTCAGTTGTTGTTTGTAAAAAGAACACACATGCAATGACACTGGTGGATCCATAGGTGGATTGTGAAAAGAACACAGATGCAATGACACTGGTGGATCCATATGTGGTATGTGAAAAGAACACACATGCAATGACTCTAGTTGTTGTTAGTAAAAAGAACACACATGCAATGACACTGGTGGATCCATATGTGGTCTCTGAAGAGAACACACAATTCAATGACACTGGTGGATCCATATGTGGTATGTGAAAAGAACACACATGCAATGACACTGGTGGATCCATAGGTGGATTGTGAAAAGAGCACACATGCAACGACACTGGTGGATCCATATGTGGTATGGGAAAAGAACACACATGCAATGACTGTAGTTGTTGTTAGTAAAAAGAACACACATGCAATGACACTTTTGCATCCATGCGTGGTATCTGAAGAGAACACACATTTCAATGACACTGGTGGATCCATATGTGGTATGTGAAAAGAACACACATGAAATGACTCCAGTTGTTGTTAGTAAAAAGAACACACATGCAATGACACTGGTGGATCCATATGTGGTATGTGAAATGAACACACATGAAATGACTCCAGTTGTTATTAGTAAAAAGAACACGCATGCAATGACACTGGTGGATCCATAGGTGGATTGTGAAAAGAGCACACATGCAATGACACTGGTGGATCCATGTGTGGTGTCTGAAGAGAACACACATTTCAATGACACTGGTGGATCCATATGTGGTATGTGAAAAGAACACACATGAAATGACTCCAATTGTTGTTACTAAAAAAACACACATGCAATGACACTGGTGGATCCATATGTGGTATGTGAAAAGAGCACACATGCAATGACTCTAGTTGTTGTTAGTAAAAAGAACACACATGCAATGACAGTGGTGGATCCATGTGTGGTCTCTGAAGTGAACACACATTTCAATGACACTGGTGGATCCATATGTGGTATGTGAAAAGAACACACATGCAATGACACTGGTGGATCCATATGTGGATTGTGAAAAGAGCACACATGCTATGACACTGGTGGATCCATATGTGGTATGTAAAAAGAACACACATGAAATGACTCGAGTTATTGTTTGTAAAAAGAACACACATGCAATGACACTGGTGGATCCATAGGTGGATTGTGAAAAGAGCACACATGCAATGACACTGGTGGATCCATATGTGGTATGTGAAAAGAACACACATGCAATGACACTGGTGGATCCATAGGTGGATTTTGAAAAGAGCACACATGCAACGACACTGGTGGATCCATATGTGGTATGGGAAAAGAACACACATGCAATGACTGTAGTTGTTGTTAGTAAAAAGAACACACATGCAATGATACTTTTGCATCCATGCGTGGTATCTGAAGAGAACACATTTCAATGACACTGGTGGATCCATATGTGGTATGTGAAAAGAACACACATGAAATGACTCTAGTTGTTGTTAGTAAAAAGAACACACATGCAATGACACTGGTGGATCCATATGTGGTATGTGAAATGAACACACATGAAATGACTCCAGTTGTTATTAGTAAAAAGAACACGCATGCAATGACACTGGTGGATCCATAAGTGGATTGTGAAAAGAGCACACATGCAATGACACTGGTGGATCCATGTGTGGTGTCTGAAGAGAACACACATTTCAATGACACTGGTGGATCCATATCTGGTATGTGAAAAGAACACACATGAAATGACTCCAATTGTTGTTACTAAAAAACACACATGCAATGACACTGGTGGATCCATATGTGGTATGTGAAAAGAGCACACATTGAATGACTCTAGTTGTTGTTAGTAAAAAGAACACACATGCAATGACAGTGGTGGATCCATGTGTGGTCTCTAAAGACAACACACATTTCAATGACACTGGTGGATCCATATGTGGTATGTGAAAACAACACACATGCAATGACACTGGTGGATCCATATGTGGTATGTGAAAAGAACACACATGAAATGACTTGAGTTATTGTTTGTAAAAAGAACACACATGCAATGACACTGGTGTATCCATAGGTGGATTGTGAAAAGAGCACACATGCAATGACACTGGTGGATCCATATGTGGTATGTGAAAAGAACACACTTGCAATGACACTGATGGATCCATATGTGGTATGTGAAAAGAACACACATAAAGGACTCCAGTTGTTGTTAGCAAAAAGAACACACATGCAATGACACTGGTGGATCCATAGGTGGATTGTGAAAAGAGCACACATGCAATAACATTGGTGGATCCATGTGTGGTCTAGAGAACACAAATTTCAATGACACTGGTGGATCCATATGTGGTATGTGAAAAGAACACACATGAAATGACTCCAGTTGTTGTTAGTAAAAAGAACACACATTTCAATGACATTGGTGGATCCATATGTGGTATGTGAAAAGAACACACATGAAATGACTCCAGTTGTTGTTAGTAAAAAGAAGACACATGCAATGACACAAGTGGATCCATATGTGGTATGTGAAAAGAACACACATGAAATGACCCCAGTTGTTGTTAGTAGAAAGAACACACATGCAATGACACTGGTGGATCCATGTGTGGTCTCTAAAGAGAATACACATTTCAATGACTCTGGTTGTTGTTAGTAAAAAGAACACACATGCAATGAGACTGCTGGATCCATTAGTGGTATGTGAAAAGAACACACATGAAATGACTCGAGTTGTTGTTAGTAAAAAGCACACACATGCAATGAAGCTGGTGGATCCATATGTGGATTGTGAAAAGAGCACACATCCAATGACACTGGTGGATCCATATGTGGTATGTGAAAAGAACACACATGCAATGACTCTGGTTGTCGTTAGTAAAAAGAACACACATGCAATGACACTAGTGGATCCATAGGTGGATTGTGAAAAGAGCACACATGCAATGACACTTATGGATCCATATGTGGTATGTGAAAAGAGCACACATGCAATGACTCTAGTTGTTGTTAGAAAAAAGAACACACATGCAATGACACTAGTGGATCCATGTGTGGTCTCTGAAGAGAACACACATGCAATGACACTGCTGGATCCATAGGTGGATTGTGAAAAGAGCACACATGTGATGACACTGGTGGATCCATATGTGGTATGTGAAAAGAACACACATGCAATGACTCCAGTTGTTGTTAGTAGAAAGAACACACATGCAATGACACTGGTGGATCCATGTGTGGTCTCTATAGAGAACACACATTTCAATGACACTGGTGGATCCATATGTGGTATGTGAAAAGAACACACATGAAATGACGCCAGTTGTTGTTAGTAAAAAGAACACACATACAATGACACTGGTGGATCCATAGGTGGATTGTGAAAAGAGCACACATGCAATGACACTGGTCGATCCATATGTCGTATGTGAAAAGAACACACATGAAATGACCCCATTTGTTGTTAGTAAAAAGAACACACATGCAATGACACTGGTGGATCCATGTGTGGTCTCTGAAGAGAATACACATTTCAATGACTCTGGTTGTAGTTAGTAAAAAGAACACACATGCAATGAGACTGGTGGATCCATATGTGGTATATGAAAAGAACACACATGAAATGACTCTAGTTGTTGTTAGTAAAAAGCACACACATGCAATGACACTGGTGGATCCATAGGTGGATTGTGAAAAGAGCACACATGCAATGACACTGGTGGATCCATATGTGGTATGTGAAAAGACTACACATGCAATGACACTGGTGGATCCATTATGGTATGTGAAGAGAACACACATGCAATGACTCTGGTTGTTGATAGTAAAAAGAACACACATGCAATGACACTAGTGGATCCATAGGTGGATTCTGAAAAGAGCACACATGCAATGACACTGGTGGATCCATATGTGGTATGTGAAAAGAACACACATGAAATGACTCCAATTGTTGTTTGTAAAAAGAAGACACATGCAATGACACAAGTGGATCCATATGTGGTATGTGAAAAGAACACACATGAAATGACCCCAGTTGTTGTTAGTAAAAAGAACACACATGCAATGACACTGGTGGATCCATGTGTGGTCTCTAAAGAGAATACGCATTTCAATGACTCTGGTTGTTGTTAGTAAAAAGAACACACATGTAATGAGACTGCTGGATCCATTAGTGGTATGTGAAAAGAACACACATGAAATGACTCTAGTTGTTGTTAGTAAAAAGCACACACATGCAATGACACTGGTGGATCCATAGGTGGATTGTGAAAAGAGCACACATGCAATGACACTGGTGGATCCATATGTGGTATGTGAAAAGTGTACACATGCAATGACACTGGTGGATCCATATATGGTATGTGAAGAGAACACACATGCAATGACTCTGGTTGTTGATAGTAAAAAGAACACACATGCAATGACACTAGTGGATCCATAGGTGGATTCTGAAAAGAGCACACATGCAATGACACTGGGGGATACATATGTGGTATGTGAAAAGAACACACATGAAATGACTCCAATTGTTGTTTGTAAAAACAACACACATGCAATGACACTGGTGGATCCATAGGTGGATTGTGAAAAGAGCACACATGCAATGACACTGGTGGATCCATATGTGGTATGTGAAAAGAACACACATGCAATGTTCCAGTTGTTGTTAGTACAAAGAACACACATGCAATGACACTGGTGGATCCATGTGTGGTCTCTGAAGAGAATACACATTTCAATGACTCTGGTTGGTGTTAGTAAAAAGAACACACATGCAATGAGACTGGTGGATCCATATGTGGTATGTGAAAAGAACACACATGAAACGACTCCAGTTGTTGTTAGTAAAAAGCACACACATGCAATGACACTGGTGCATCCATAGGTGGATTGTGAAAAGAGCACACATGCAATAACATTGGTGGATCCATGTGTGGTCTAGAGAACACAAATTTCAATGACACTGGTGGATCCATATGTGGTATGTGAAAAGAACACACATGAAATGAATCCAGTTGTTGTTAGTAAAAAGAACACACATTTCAATGACATTGGTGGATCCATATGTGGTATGTGAAAAGAACACACATGAAATGACTCCAGTTGTTGTTAGTAAAAAACACACATGCAATGACACTGGTGTATCCATAGGTGGATTGTGAAAAGAGCACACATGCAATGACACTGGTGGATCCATGTGTGGTGTCTGAAGAGAACACACATTTCAATGACACTGGTGGATCCATATGTGGTATGTGAAAAGAACAAACATGAAATGACTCCAGTTGTTGTTACTAAAAAACACACATGCAATGACACTGGTGGATCCATATGTGTTATGTGAAAAGAGCACACATGCAATGACTCTAGTTGTTGTTAGTAAAAAGAACACACATGCAATGACAGTGGTGGATCCATGTGTGGTCTCTGAAGAGAACACACATTTCAATGACACTGGTGGATCCATATGTGGTATGTGAAAAGAACACACATGCAATGACACTGGTGGATCCATAGGTGGATTGTGAAAAGAGCACACATGCAATGACACTGGTGGATCCATATGTGGTATGTGAAAAGAACACACATGAAATGACTCGAGTTATTGTTTGTAAAAAGAACACACATGCAATGACACTGGTGGATCCATAGGTGGATTGTGAAAAGAGCACACATGCAATGACACTGGTGGATCCATATGTGGTATGTGAAAAGAACACACATGCAATGACACTGGTGGATCCATAGGTGGATTGTGAAAAGAGCACACATGCAACGACACTGGTGGATCCATATGTGGTATGGGAAAAGAACACACATGCAATGACTATAGTTGTTGTTAGTAAAAAGAACACACATGCAATGATACTTTTGCATCCATGCGTGGTATCTGAAGAGAACACACATTTCAATGACACTGGTGGATCCATATGTGGTATGTGAAAAGAACACACATGAAATGACTCCAGTTGTTGTTAGTAAAAAGAACACACATGCAATGACACTGGTGGATCCATATGTGGTATGTGAAATGAACACACATGAAATGACTCCAGTTGTTATTAGTAAAAAGAACACGCATGCAATGACACAAGTGGATCCATAAGTGGATTGTGAAAAGAGCACACATGCAATGACACTGGTGGATCCATGTGTGGTGTCTAAAGAGAACACACATTTCAATGACACTGGTGGATCCATATGTGGTATGTGAAAAGAACACACATGAAATGACTCCAATTGTTGTTACTAAAAAACACACATGCAATGACACTGGTGGATCCATATGTGGTATGTGAAAAGAGCACACATTGAATGACTCTAGTTGTTGTTAGTAAAAAGAACACACATGCAATGAGAGTGGTGGATCCTTGTGTGGTCTCTAAAGACAACACACATTTAAATGACACTGGTGGATCCATATGTGGTATGTGAAAACAACACACATGCAATGACACTGGTGGATCCATAGGTGGATTGTGAAAACAGCACACATGCAATGATACTGGTGGATCCATATGTGGTATGTGAAAAGAACACACATGAAATGACTCGAGTTATTGTTTGTAAAAAGAACACACATGCAATGACACTGGTGGATCCATAGGTGGATTGTGAAAAGAGCACACATGCAACGACACTGGTGGATCCATATGTGGTATGGGAAAAGAACACACATGCAATGACTGTAGTTGTTGTTAGTAAAAAGAACACACATGCAATGACACTTTTGCATCCATGCGTGGTATCTGAAGAGAACACACATTTCAATGACACTGGTGGATCCATATGTGGTATGTGAAAAGAACACACATGAAATGACTCCAGTTGTTGTTAGTAAAAAGAACACACATGCAATGACACTGGTGGATCCATATGTGGTATGTGAAATGAACACACATGAAATGACTCCAGTTGTTATTAGTAAAAAGAACACGCATGCAATGACACTGGTGGATCCATAGGTGGATTGTGAAAAGAGCACACATGCAATGACACTGGTGGATCCATGTGTGGTGTCTGAAGAGAACACACATTTCAATGACACTGGTGGATCCATATGTGGTATGTGAAAAGAACACACATGAAATGACTCCAATTGTTGTTACTAAAAAAACACACATGCAATGACACTGGTGGATCCATATGTGGTATGTGAAAAGAGCACACATGCAATGACTCTAGTTGTTGTTAGTAAAAAGAACACACATGCAATGACAGTGGTGGATCCATGTGTGGTCTCTGAAGTGAACACACATTTCAATGACACTGGTGGATCCATATGTGGTATGTGAAAAGAACACACATGCAATGACACTGGTGGATCCATATGTGGATTGTGAAAAGAGCACACATGCTATGACACTGGTGGATCCATATGTGGTATGTAAAAAGAACACACATGAAATGACTCGAGTTATTGTTTGTAAAAAGAACACACATGCAATGACACTGGTGGATCCATAGGTGGATTGTGAAAAGAGCACACATGCAATGACACTGGTGGATCCATATGTGGTATGTGAAAAGAACACACATGCAATGACACTGGTGGATCCATAGGTGGATTTTGAAAAGAGCACACATGCAACGACACTGGTGGATCCATATGTGGTATGGGAAAAGAACACACATGCAATGACTGTAGTTGTTGTTAGTAAAAAGAACACACATGCAATGATACTTTTGCATCCATGCGTGGTATCTGAAGAGAACACACATTTCAATGACACTGGTGGATCCATATGTGGTATGTGAAAAGAACACACATGAAATGACTCTAGTTGTTGTTAGTAAAAAGAACACACATGCAATGACACTGGTGGATCCATATGTGGTATGTGAAATGAACACACATGAAATGACTCCAGTTGTTATTAGTAAAAAGAACACGCATGCAATGACACTGGTGGATCCATAAGTGGATTGTGAAAAGAGCACACATGCAATGACACTGGTGGATCCATGTGTGGTGTCTGAAGAGAACACACATTTCAATGACACTGGTGGATCCATATCTGGTATGTGAAAAGAACACACATGAAATGACTCCAATTGTTGTTACTAAAAAACACACATGCAATGACACTGGTGGATCCATATGTGGTATGTGAAAAGAGCACACATTGAATGACTCTAGTTGTTGTTAGTAAAAAGAACACACATGCAATGACAGTGGTGGATCCATGTGTGGTCTCTAAAGACAACACACATTTCAATGACACTGGTGGATCCATATGTGGTATGTGAAAACAACACACATGCAATGACACTGGTGGATCCATATGTGGTATGTGAAAAGAACACACATGAAATGACTTGAGTTATTGTTTGTAAAAAGAACACACATGCAATGACACTGGTGTATCCATAGGTGGATTGTGAAAAGAGCACACATGCAATGACACTGGTGGATCCATATGTGGTATGTGAAAAGAACACACTTGCAATGACACTGATGGATCCATATGTGGTATGTGAAAAGAACACACATAAAGGACTCCAGTTGTTGTTAGCAAAAAGAACACACATGCAATGACACTGGTGGATCCATAGGTGGATTGTGAAAAGAGCACACATGCAATAACATTGGTGGATCCATGTGTGGTCTAGAGAACACAAATTTCAATGACACTGGTGGATCCATATGTGGTATGTGAAAAGAACACACATGAAATGACTCCAGTTGTTGTTAGTAAAAAGAACACACATTTCAATGACATTGGTGGATCCATATGTGGTATGTGAAAAGAACACACATGAAATGACTCCAGTTGTTGTTAGTAAAAAGAAGACACATGCAATGACACAAGTGGATCCATATGTGGTATGTGAAAAGAACACACATGAAATGACCCCAGTTGTTGTTAGTAGAAAGAACACACATGCAATGACACTGGTGGATCCATGTGTGGTCTCTAAAGAGAATACACATTTCAATGACTCTGGTTGTTGTTAGTAAAAAGAACACACATGCAATGAGACTGCTGGATCCATTAGTGGTATGTGAAAAGAACACACATGAAATGACTCGAGTTGTTGTTAGTAAAAAGCACACACATGCAATGAAGCTGGTGGATCCATATGTGGATTGTGAAAAGAGCACACATCCAATGACACTGGTGGATCCATATGTGGTATGTGAAAAGAACACACATGCAATGACTCTGGTTGTCGTTAGTAAAAAGAACACACATGCAATGACACTAGTGGATCCATAGGTGGATTGTGAAAAGAGCACACATGCAATGACACTTATGGATCCATATGTGGTATGTGAAAAGAGCACACATGCAATGACTCTAGTTGTTGTTAGAAAAAAGAACACACATGCAATGACACTAGTGGATCCATGTGTGGTCTCTGAAGAGAACACACATGCAATGACACTGCTGGATCCATAGGTGGATTGTGAAAAGAGCACACATGTGATGACACTGGTGGATCCATATGTGGTATGTGAAAAGAACACACATGCAATGACTCCAGTTGTTGTTAGTAGAAAGAACACACATGCAATGACACTGGTGGATCCATGTGTGGTCTCTATAGAGAACACACATTTCAATGACACTGGTGGATCCATATGTGGTATGTGAAAAGAACACACATGAAATGACGCCAGTTGTTGTTAGTAAAAAGAACACACATACAATGACACTGGTGGATCCATAGGTGGATTGTGAAAAGAGCACACATGCAATGACACTGGTCGATCCATATGTCGTATGTGAAAAGAACACACATGAAATGACCCCATTTGTTGTTAGTAAAAAGAACACACATGCAATGACACTGGTGGATCCATGTGTGGTCTCTGAAGAGAATACACATTTCAATGACTCTGGTTGTAGTTAGTAAAAAGAACACACATGCAATGAGACTGGTGGATCCATATGTGGTATATGAAAAGAACACACATGAAATGACTCTAGTTGTTGTTAGTAAAAAGCACACACATGCAATGACACTGGTGGATCCATAGGTGGATTGTGAAAAGAGCACACATGCAATGACACTGGTGGATCCATATGTGGTATGTGAAAAGACTACACATGCAATGACACTGGTGGATCCATTATGGTATGTGAAGAGAACACACATGCAATGACTCTGGTTGTTGATAGTAAAAAGAACACACATGCAATGACACTAGTGGATCCATAGGTGGATTCTGAAAAGAGCACACATGCAATGACACTGGTGGATCCATATGTGGTATGTGAAAAGAACACACATGAAATGACTCCAATTGTTGTTTGTAAAAAGAAGACACATGCAATGACACAAGTGGATCCATATGTGGTATGTGAAAAGAACACACATGAAATGACCCCAGTTGTTGTTAGTAAAAAGAACACACATGCAATGACACTGGTGGATCCATGTGTGGTCTCTAAAGAGAATACGCATTTCAATGACTCTGGTTGTTGTTAGTAAAAAGAACACACATGTAATGAGACTGCTGGATCCATTAGTGGTATGTGAAAAGAACACACATGAAATGACTCTAGTTGTTGTTAGTAAAAAGCACACACATGCAATGACACTGGTGGATCCATAGGTGGATTGTGAAAAGAGCACACATGCAATGACACTGGTGGATCCATATGTGGTATGTGAAAAGTGTACACATGCAATGACACTGGTGGATCCATATATGGTATGTGAAGAGAACACACATGCAATGACTCTGGTTGTTGATAGTAAAAAGAACACACATGCAATGACACTAGTGGATCCATAGGTGGATTCTGAAAAGAGCACACATGCAATGACACTGGGGGATACATATGTGGTATGTGAAAAGAACACACATGAAATGACTCCAATTGTTGTTTGTAAAAACAACACACATGCAATGACACTGGTGGATCCATAGGTGGATTGTGAAAAGAGCACACATGCAATGACACTGGTGGATCCATATGTGGTATGTGAAAAGAACACACATGCAATGTTCCAGTTGTTGTTAGTACAAAGAACACACATGCAATGACACTGGTGGATCCATGTGTGGTCTCTGAAGAGAATACACATTTCAATGACTCTGGTTGGTGTTAGTAAAAAGAACACACATGCAATGAGACTGGTGGATCCATATGTGGTATGTGAAAAGAACACACATGAAACGACTCCAGTTGTTGTTAGTAAAAAGCACACACATGCAATGACACTGGTGGATCCATAGGTGGATTGTGAAAAGAGCACACATGCAATAACATTGGTGGATCCATGTGTGGTCTAGAGAACACAAATTTCAATGACACTGGTGGATCCATATGTGGTATGTGAAAAGAACACACATGAAATGAATCCAGTTGTTGTTAGTAAAAAGAACACACATTTCAATGACATTGGTGGATCCATATGTGGTATGTGAAAAGAACACACATGAAATGACTCCAGTTGTTGTTAGTAAAAAACACACATGCAATGACACTGGTGTATCCATAGGTGGATTGTGAAAAGAGCACACATGCAATGACACTGGTGGATCCATGTGTGGTGTCTGAAGAGAACACACATTTCAATGACACTGGTGGATCCATATGTGGTATGTGAAAAGAACACACATGAAATGACTCCAGTTGTTGTTACTAAAAAACACACATGCAATGACACTGGTGGATCCATATGTGTTATGTGAAAAGAGCACACATGCAATGACTCTAGTTGTTGTTAGTAAAAAGAACACACATGCAATGACAGTGGTGGATCCATGTGTGGTCTCTGAAGAGAACACACATTTCAATGACACTGGTGGATCCATATGTGGTATGTGAAAAGAACACACATGCAATGACACTGGTGGATCCATAGGTGGATTGTGAAAAGAGCACACATGCAATGACACTGGTGGATCCATATGTGGTATGTGAAAAGAACACACATGAAATGACTCGAGTTATTGTTTGTAAAAAGAACACACATGCAATGACACTGGTGGATCCATAGGTGGATTGTGAAAAGAGCACACATGCAATGACACTGGTGGATCCATATGTGGTATGTGAAAAGAACACACATGCAATGACACTGGTGGATCCATAGGTGGATTGTGAAAAGAGCACACATGCAACGACACTGGTGGATCCATATGTGGTATGGGAAAAGAACACACATGCAATGACTATAGTTGTTGTTAGTAAAAAGAACACACATGCAATGATACTTTTGCATCCATGCGTGGTATCTGAAGAGAACACACATTTCAATGACACTGGTGGATCCATATGTGGTATGTGAAAAGAACACACATGAAATGACTCCAGTTGTTGTTAGTAAAAAGAACACACATGCAATGACACTGGTGGATCCATATGTGGTATGTGAAATGAACACACATGAAATGACTCCAGTTGTTATTAGTAAAAAGAACACGCATGCAATGACACAAGTGGATCCATAAGTGGATTGTGAAAAGAGCACACATGCAATGACACTGGTGGATCCATGTGTGGTGTCTAAAGAGAACACACATTTCAATGACACTGGTGGATCCATATGTGGTATGTGAAAAGAACACACATGAAATGACTCCAATTGTTGTTACTAAAAAACACACATGCAATGACACTGGTGGATCCATATGTGGTATGTGAAAAGAGCACACATTGAATGACTCTAGTTGTTGTTAGTAAAAAGAACACACATGCAATGACAGTGGTGGATCCTTGTGTGGTCTCTAAAGACAACACACATTTAAATGACACTGGTGGATCCATATGTGGTATGTGAAAACAACACACATGCAATGACACTGGTGGATCCATAGGTGGATTGTGAAAACAGCACACATGCAATGATACTGGTGGATCCATATGTGGTATGTGAAAAGAACACACATGAAATGACTCGAGTTATTGTTTGTAAAAAGAACACACATGCAATGACACTGGTGTATCCATAGGTGGATTGTGAAAAGAGCACACATGCAATGACACTGGTGGATCCATATGTGGTATGTGAAAAGAACACACATGCAATGACACTGATGGATCCATATGTGGTATGTGAAAAGAACACACATAAAGGACTCCAGTTGTTGTTAGTAAAAAGAACACACATGCAATGACACTGGTGGATCCATAGGTGGATTGTGAAAAGAGCACACATGCAATAACATTGGTGGATCCATGTGTGGTCTACAGAACACAAATTTCAATGACACTGGTGGATCCATATGTGGTATGTGAAAAGAACACACATGAAATGACTCCAGTTGTTGTTAGTAAAAAGAACACACATTTCAATGACATTGGTGGATCCATATGTGGTATGTGAAAAGAACACACATGAAATGACTCCAGTTGTTGTTAGTAAAAAGAAGACACATGCAATGACACAAGTGGATCCATATGTGGTATGTGAAAAGAACACACATGAAATGACCCCAGTTGTTGTTAGTAAAAAGAACACACATGCAATGACACTGGTGGATCCATGTGTGGTCTCTAAAGAGAATACACATTTCAATGACTCTGGTTGTTGTTAGTAAAAAGAACACACATGCAATGAGACTGCAGGATCCATTAGTGGTATGTGAAAAGAACACACATGAAATGACTCCAGTTGTTGTTAGTAAAAAGCACACACATGCAATGAAACTGGTGGATCCATAGGTGGATTGTGAAAAGAGCACACATCCAATGACACTGGTGGATCCATATGTGGTATGTGAAAAGAACACACATGCAATGACTCTGGTTGTCGTTAGTAAAAAGAACACACATGCAATGACACTAGTGGATCAATAGGTGGATTGTGAAAAGAGCACACATGCAATGACACTGGTGGATCCATATGTAGTATGTGAAAAGAACACACATGAAATGACTCTAATTGTTTTTTATAAAAAGAACACACATGCAATGACACTGGTGGATCCATAGGTGGATTGTGAAAAGAGCACACATGCAATGACACTGGTCGATCCATATGTCGTATGTGAAAAGAACACACATGAAATGACCCCATTTGTTGTTAGTAAAAAGAACACACATGCAATGACACTGGTGGATCCATGTGTGGTCTCTGAAGAGAATACACATTTCAATGACTCTGGTTGTAGTTAGTAAAAAGAACACACATGAAATGAGACTGGTGGATCCATATGTGGTATATGAAAAGAACACACATGAAATGACTCCAGTTGTTGTTAGTAAAAAGCACACACATGCAATGACACTGGTGGATCCATAGGTGGATTGTGAAAAGAGCACACATGCAATGACACTGGTGGATCCATATGTGGTATGTGAAAAGACTACACATGCAATGACACTGGTGGATCCATTATGGTATGTGAAGAGAACACACATGCAATGACTCTGGTTGTTGATAGTAAAAAGAACACACATGCAATGACACTAGTGGATCCATAGGTGGATTCTGAAAAGAGCACACATGCAATGACACTGGTGGATCCATATGTGGTATGTGAAAAGAACACACATGAAATGACTCCAATTGTTGTTTGTAAAAAGAAGACACATGCAATGACACAAGTGGATCCATATGTGGTATGTGAAAAGAACACACATGAAATGACCCCAGTTGTTGTTAGTAAAAAGAACACACATGCAATGACACTGGTGGATCCATGTGTGGTCTCTAAAGAGAATACGCATTTCAATGACTCTGGTTGTTGTTAGTAAAAAGAACACACATGTAATGAGACTGCTGGATCCATTAGTGGTATGTGAAAAGAACACACATGAAACGACTCCAGTTGTTGTTAGTAAAAAGCACACACATGCAATGACACTGGTGGATCCATAGGTGGATTGTGAAAAGAGCACACATGCAATGACACTGGTGGATCCATATGTGGTATGTGAAAAGAGTACACATGCAATGACACTGGTGGATCCATATATGGTATGTGAAGAGAACACACATGCAATGACTCTGGTTGTTGATAGTAAAAAGAACACACATGCAATGACACTAGTGGATCCATAGGTGGATTCTGAAAAGAGCACACATGCAATGACACTGGGGGATACATATGTGGTATGTGAAAAGAACACACGTGAAATGACTCCAATTGTTGTTTGTAAAAACAACACACATGCAATGACACTGGTGGATCCATAGGTGGATTGTGAAAAGAGCACACATGCAATGACACTGGTGGATCCATATGTGGTATGTGAAAAGAACACACATGCAATGTTCCAGTTGTTGTTAGTACAAAGAACACACATGCAATGACACTGGTGGATCCATGTGTGGTCTCTGAAGAGAATACACATTTCAATGACTCTGGTTGGTGTTAGTAAAAAGAACACACATGCAATGAGACTGGTGGATCCATATGTGGTATGTGAAAAGAACACACATGAAACGACTCCAGTTGTTGTTAGTAAAAAGCACACACATGCAATGACACTGGTGGATCCATAGGTGGATTGTGAAAAGAGCACACATGCAATAACATTGGTGGATCCATGTGTGGTCTAGAGAACACAAATTTCAATGACACTGGTGGATCCATATGTGGTATGTGAAAAGAACACACATGAAATGAATCCAGTTGTTGTTAGTAAAAAGAACACACATTTCAATGACATTGGTGGATCCATATGTGGTATGTGAAAAGAACACACATGAAATGACTCCAGTTGTTGTTAGTAAAAAGGAGACACATGCAATGACACAAGTGGATCCATATGTGGTATGTGAAAAGAACACACATGAAATGACCCCATTTGTTGTTAGTAAAAAGAACACACATTTCAATGACACTGGTGGATCCATATGTGGTATGTGAAAAGAACACACATGAAATGACTCTAGTTGTTGTTAGTAAAAAGAACACACATGCAATGACACTGGTGGATCCATATGTGGTATGTGAAATGAACACACATGAAATGACTCCAGTTGTTATTAGTAAAAAGAACACGCATGCAATGACACTGGTGGATCCATAGGTGGATTGTGAAAAGAGCACACATGCAATGACACTGGTGGATCCATGTGTGGTGTCTGAAGAGAACACACATTTCAATGACACTGGTGGATCCATATGTGGTATGTGAAAAGAACACACATGAAATGACTCCAGTTGTTGTTACTAAAAAACACACATGCAATGACACTGGTGGATCCATATGTGGTATGTGAAAAGAGCACACATGCAATGACTCTAGTTGTTGTTAGTAAAAAGAACACACATGCAATGACAGTGGTGGATCCATGTGTGGTCTCTGAAGAGAACACACATTTCAATGACACTGGTGGATCCATATGTGGTATGTGAAAAGAACACACATGCAATGACACTGGTGGATCCATAGGTGGATTGTGAAAAGAGCACACATGCAATGACACTGGTGGATCCATATGTGGTATGTGAAAAGAACACACATGAAAAGACTCGAGTTATTGTTTGTAAAAAGAACACACATGCAATGACACTGGTGGATCCATAGGTGGATTGTGAAAAGAGCACACATGCAATGACACTGGTGGATCCATATGTGGTATGTGAAAAGAACACACATGCAATGACACTGGTGGATCCATAGGTGGATTGTGAAAAGAGCACACATGCAACGACACTGGTGGATCCATATGTGGTATGGGAAAAGAACACACATGCAATGACTGTAGTTGTTGTTAGTAAAAAGAACACACATGCAATGATACTTTTGCATCCATGCGTGGTATCTGAAGAGAACACACATTTCAATGACACTGGTGGATCCATATGTGGTATGTGAAAAGAACACACATGAAATGACTCCAGTTGTTGTTAGTAAAAAGAACACACATGCAATGACACTGGTGGATCCATATGTGGTATGTGAAATGAACACACATGAAATGACTCCAGTTGTTATTAGTAAAAAGAACACGCATGCAATGACACTAGTGGATCCATAAGTGGATTGTGAAAAGAGCACACATGCAATGACACTGGTGGATCCATGTGTGGTGTCTAAAGAGAACACACATTTCAATGACACTGGTGGATCCATATGTGGTATGTGAAAAGAACACACATGAAATGACTCCAATTGTTGTTACTAAAAAACACACATGCAATGACACTGGTGGATCCATATGTGGTATGTGAAAAGAGCACACATTGAATGACTCTAGTTGTTGTTAGTAAAAAGAACACACATGCAATGACAGTGGTGGATCCATGTGTGGTCTCTAAAGACAACACACATTTAAATGACACTGGTGGATCCATATGTGGTATGTGAAAACAACACACATGCAATGACACTGGTGGATCCATAGGTGGATTGTGAAAACAGCACACATGCAATGATACTGGTGGATCCATATGTGGTATGTGAAAAGAACACACATGAAATGACTCGAGTTATTGTTTGTAAAAAGAACACACATGCAATGACACTGGTGTATCCATAGGTGGATTGTGAAAAGAGCACACATGCAATGACACTGGTGGATCCATATGTGGTATGTGAAAAGAACACACATGCAATGACACTGATGGATCCATATGTGGTATGTGAAAAGAACACACATAAAGGACTCCAGTTGTTGTTAGTAAAAAGAACACACATGCAATGACACTGGTGGATCCATAGGTGGATTGTGAAAAGAGCACACATGCAATAACATTGGTGGATCCATGTGTGGTCTACAGAACACAAATTTCAATGACACTGGTGGATCCATATGTGGTATGTGAAAAGAACACACATGAAATGACTCTAGTTGTTGTTAGTAAAAAGAACACACATTTCAATGACATTGGTGGATCCATATGTGGTATGTGAAAAGAACACACATGAAATGACTCCAGTTGTTGTTAGTAAAAAGAAGACACATGCAATGACACAAGTGGATCCATATGTGGTATGTGAAAAGAACACACATGAAATGACCCCAGTTGTTGTTAGTAAAAAGAACACACATGCAATGACACTGGTAGATCCATGTGTGGTCTCTAAAGAGAATACACATTTCAATGACTCTGGTTGTTGTTAGTAAAAAGAACACACATGCAATGAGACTGCTGGATCCATTAGTGGTATGTGAAAAGAACACACATGAAATGACTCCAGTTGTTGTTAGTAAAAAGCACACACATGCAATGAAACTGGTGGATCCATAGGTGGATTGTGAAAAGAGCACACATCCAATGACACTGGTGGATCCATATGTGGTATGTGAAAAGAACACACATGCAATGACTCTGATTGTCGTTAGTAAAAAGAACACACATGCAATGACACTAGTGGATCCATAGGTGGATTGTGAAAAGAGCACACATGCAATGACACTGGTGGATCCATATGTAGTATGTGAAAACAACACACATGAAATGACTCTAATTGTTTTTTATAAAAAGAACACACATGCAATGACACTGGTGGATCCATAGGTGGATTGTGAAAAGAGCACACATGCAATGACACTGGTCGATCCATATGTCGTATGTGAAAAGAACACACATGAAATGACCCCATTTGTTGTTAGTAAAAAGAACACACATGCAATGACACTGGTGGATCCATGTGTGGTCTCTGAAGAGAATACACATTTCAATGACTCTGGTTGTAGTTAGTAAAAAGAACACACATGCAATGAGACTGGTGGATCCATATGTGGTATATGAAAAGAACACACATGAAATGACTCCAGTTGTTGTTAGTAAAAAGCACACACATGCAATGACACTGGTGGATCCATAGGTGGATTGTGAAAAGAGCACACATGCAATGACACTGGTGGATCCATATGTGGTATGTGAAAAGAGTACACATGCAATGACACTGGTGGATCCATTATGGTATGTGAAGAGAACACACATGCAATGACTCTGGTTGTTGATAGTAAAAAGAACACACATGCAATGATACTAGTGGATCCATAGGTGGATTCTGAAAAGAGCACACATGCAATGACACTGGTGGATCCATATGTGGTATGTGAAAAGAACACACATGAAATGACTCCAATTGTTGTTTGTAAAAAGAAGACACATGCAATGACACAAGTGGATCCATATGTGGTATGTGAAAAGAACACACATGAAATGACCCCAGTTGTTGTTAGTAAAAAGAACACACATGCAATGACACTGGTGGATCCTTGTGTGGTCTCTAAAGAGAATACACATTTCAATGACTCTGGTTGTTGTTACTAAAAAGAACACACATGTAATGAGACTGCTGGATCCATTAGTGGTATGTGAAAAGAACACACATGAAATGACTCCAGTTGTTGTTAGTAAAAAGCACACACATGCAATGACACTAGTGGATCCATAGGTGGATTGTGAAAAGAGCACACATGCAATGACACTGGTGGATCCATATGTGGTATGTGAAAAGAGTACACATGCAATGACACTGGTGGATCCATATATGGTATGTGAAGAGAACACACATGCAATGACTCTGGTTGTTGATAGTAAAAAGAACACACATGCAATGACACTAGTGGATCCATAGGTGGATTCTGAAAAGAGCACACATGCAATGACACTGGTGGATCCATATGTGGTATGTGAAAAGAACACACATGAAATGACTCCAATTGTTGTTTGTAAAAACAACACACATGCAATGACACTGGTGGATCCATAGGTGGATTGTGAAAACAGCACACATGCAATGACACTGGTGGATCCATATGTGGTATGTGAAAAGAACACACATGCAATGTTCCAGTTGTTGTTAGTACAAAGAACACACATGCAATGACACTGGTGGATCCATGTGTGGTCTCTGAAGAGAATACACATTTCAATGACTCTGGTTGGTGTTAGTAAAAAGAACACACATGCAATGAGACTGGTGGATCCATATGTGGTATGTGAAAAGAACACACATGAAACGACTCCAGTTGTTGTTAGTAAAAAGCACACACATGCAATGACACTGGTGGATCCATAGGTGGATTTTGAAAAGAGCACACATGCAATAACATTGGTGGATCCATGTGTGGTCTAGAGAACACAAATTTCAATGACACTGGTGGATCCATATGTGGTATGTGAAAAGAACACACATGAAATGACTCCAGTTGTTGTTAGTAAAAAGAACACACATTTCAATGACATTGGTGGATCCATATGTGGTATGTGAAAAGAACACACATGAAATGACTCCAGTTGTTGTTAGTAAAAAGGAGACACATGCAATGACACAAGTGGATCCATATGTGGTATGTGAAAAGAACACACATGAAATGACCCCAGTTGTTGTTAGTAAAAAGAACACACATGCAATGACACTGGTGGATCCATGTGTGGTTTCTAAAGAGAATACACATTTCAATGACTCTGGTTGTTGTTAGTAAAAAGAACACACATGCAACGAGACTGCTGGATCCATTAGTGGTATGTGAAAAGAACACACATGAAATGACTCCAGTTGTTGTTAGTAAAAAGCACACACATGCAATGACACTGGTGGATCCATAGGTGGATTGTGAAAAGAGCACACATACAATGACACTGGTGGATCCATATGTGGTATGTGAAAAGAACACACATGCAATGACACTGGTGGATCCATATGTGGTATGTGAAGAGAACACACATGCAATGACTCTGGTTGTTGTTAGTAAAAAGAACACACATGCAATGACACTAGTGGATCCATAGGTGGATTGTGAAAAGAGCACACATGCAATGACACTGGTGGATCCATATGTAGTATGTGAAAAGAACACACATGAAATGACTCCAATTGTTTTTTATAAAAAGAACACACATGCAATGACACTGGTGGATCCATAGGTGGATTGTGAAAAGAGCACACATGCAATGACACTGGTCGATCCATATGTCGTATGTGAAAAGAACACACATGAAATGACCCCATTTGTTGTTAGTAAAAAGAACACACATGCAATGACACAGGTGGATCCATGTGTGGTCTCTGAAGAGAATACACATTTCAATGACTCTGGTTGTAGTTAGTAAAAAGAACACACATGCAATGAGACTGGTGGATCCATATGTGGTATATGAAAAGAACACACATGAAATGACTCCATTTGTTGTTAGTAAAAAGAACACACATGCAATGACACTAGTGGATCCATAGGTGGATTCTGAAAAGAGCACACATGCAATGACACTGGTGGATCCATATGTGGTATGTGAAAAGAACACACATGAATTGACTCCAATTGTTGTTTGTAAAAAGAAGACACATGCAATGACACAAGTGGATCCATATGTGGTATGTGAAAAGAACACACATGAAATGACCCCATTTGTTGTTAGTAAAAAGAACACACATGCAATGACACTGGTGGATCCATGTGTGGTCTCTAAAGAGAATACACATTTCAATGACTCTGGTTGTTGTTAGTAAAAAGAACACACATGCAATGAGACTGCTGGATCCATTAGTGGTATGTGAAAAGAACACACATGAAATGACTCCATTTGTTGTTAGTAAAAAGCACACACATGCAATGACACTGGTGGATCCATAGGTGGATTGTGAAAAGAGCACACATGCAATGACACTGGTGGATCCATATGTGGTATGTGAAAAGAGTACACATGCAATGACACTGGTGGATCCATATATGGTATGTGAAGAGAACACACATGCAATGACTTTGGTTGTTGATAGTAAAAAGAACACACATGCAATGACACTAGTGGATCCATAGGTGGATTCTGAAAAGAGCACACATGCAATTACACTGGTGGATCCATATGTGGTATGTGAAAAGAACACACATGCAATGTTCCAGTTGTTGTTAGTAAAAAGAACACACATGCAATGACACTGGTGGATCCATGTGTGGTCTCTGAAGAAAATACACATTTCAATGACTCTGGTTGGTGTTAGTAAAAAGAACACACATGCAATGAGACTGGTGGATCCATATGTGGTATGTGAAAAGAACACACATGAAACGACTCCAGTTGTTGTTAGTAAAAAGCACACACATGCAATGACACTAGTGGATCCATAGGTGGATTGTGAAAAGAGCACACATGCAATGACACTGGTGGATCCATATGTGGTATGTGAAAAGAACACACATGCAATGACACTGGTGGATCCATATGTGTTATGTGAAGAGAACACACATGCAATGACTCTAGTTGTTGTTAGTAAAAAGAACACACATGCAATGACACTAGTGGATCCATAGGTGGATTCTGAAAAGAGCACACATGCAATGACACTGGTGGATCTATATGTGGTATGTGAAAAGAACACACATGAAATGACTCCAATTGTTGTTTGTAAAAAGAACACACATGCAATGACACTAGTGAATCCATAGGTGGATAGTGAAAAGAACACACATGCAATGACACTGGTGGATCCATATGTGGTATGTGAAAAGAACACACATGCAATGACTCCAGTTGTTGTTACTAAAAAGAACACACATGCAATGAAACTGGTGGATCCATATGTGGTCTCTGAAGAGAACACAAATTTCAATGACACTGGTGGATCCATATCTGGGATGTGAAAAGAACACACATGCGATGACACTGGTGGATCCATAGGTGGATTGTGATAAGAGCACACATGCAATGATACTGGTGGATCCATATGTGGTATGTGAAAAGAACACACATGCAATGACTCTAGTTGTTGTTAGTAAAAAGAACACACATGCAATGACACTAGTGCATCCATGTGTGGTCTCTGAAGAGAACACACATTTCAATGACACTGGTGGATCCATATGTGGTATGTGAAAAGTGTTGGAGATATGCCCAAGAGGCAATAATAAAAGTGGTTATTATTATATCTTTGTGTTTATGATGAATGTTTACATCCCATGCTATAATTGTATTATAAGGAAACACTGATACATGTGTGTTTTGTAAACATAAAAGAGTCCCTAGTAAGCCTCTTGTGTAACTAGCTTGTTGATTAATTGATGATCATGGTTTCTTGATCATGGACATTGGATGTCATTAATAACAAGGTTATATCATTAGGAGAATGATGTGATGGACACACACCCATAGTAAGCGTAGCATAAGATCAAGTCATTAAGTTCGTATTGCTATAAGCTTTCAAATGCATAGTAACCTAATCCTTCGACCATGAGGTTATGTTAATCACCATCACCGGACGGGTACTTTGATGACATCAAACACCGCTTCATAACTGGGTGGTTATAAAGGTGTCATTGGGTATTCTGAAAGTATGTGTTGAAGCGCATGACCAAGATTGGGATTTGTCCATCCATATGACGGATAGATATGCTCTGGGCCCACTCGGTGGAATGTCATCTAGTTAGCTTGCAAGAACGTGACTAGGGCACAAGGGATGACATAACATGGAATGAGTAAAGAGTACTTATCAGTAACGAGGTAGAACTAGGTATGGAGATATCGACGATCAAACCTCGGATAAGTAGAATATCGCGTGACAAAGGGAATTGGTTTCGTATGTTAATGGTTCTATCGATCACGAAGTCATCGTTGAGTATGTGGGAGCCGTTATGGATCTCTAGATCCCGCTGATGGTTATTGATCGGAGAGGTGTCTCCATCATGTCTGCATATTCGCGAACCGTAGGGTGACACACTTAAGGTTCGAAGTTGTTTTAAGTAGATATGGAATATGCGTTGGAGACCGAATGTTGTTCGGAGTCTCAGATTGGATCCGGGACATCACGAGGAGATCCGGAATTGTCCGGAGAATAAGATTCATATATTGGGGATCATTTTCTAAGTTAGGAAATGTTCCGGAGTATTTGTATGGGGATTCTAGAAGGTTTCAGAATGTTTCGGAAGGTTCTAGGAGATTTCTTGGAGTTTGCTTGAAAACCAAGAAAGGATCAAGGAGTCCTTGTGAGGCAAGACAAGGAGTCGTGGGGGAGGAGGACTCCTCCCCCCTCCCAATCCGTCGGCCAAGGAAGGGAGGGGAGTCCTACTAGGACACCCCCTCCCATGGCGCCTCCCTCCTTTAAATAGAGGGGTGGGGGCGCCACCCCCTGGCCCCCTCCACTCCAAGCCCTAGCCACCGCCTCTCTCCTCCTCCTTCCCTCTGCTCAGTCTTAGGCGAAGCCTTGCAGAATTCTCTACTCCACCACCACCACACCGTCGTGCTGCTGGGATTCCGTGGAGAAGATCTACTACCTCTGCTGCTCGCTGGAACAAGGAGAGGAAGGTCTGCTTCGACTCCGCACGTGTGACCGACTGTGGAAGCGCTGCCGGAACGTGGCGCCGGAAGGATCGTCCACACGATCTTGAGATCGGCAAGTGATCGACTACATCAACCACGAGATCCAATCTCGTAACGCTTTCGGATCTACGAGGGTTAGTACAGATCTATCTCGTTGCACATGTCTAATAGATTAGATCTTGGCTGTTATCTAGATTAGATCTGGGTTTTGTTCGTTCTTGCGGTAGAATTTTTTTGTTTTCCATGCTACGAACCCATAAGTGGTACCAGAGCCTTGTCTATGCATAGATCTGTTGCATGAGTAGAACACAAAGGTTTTATGGGCGTTGGTGCTCGTGCTGTCTTTTGCTTTGTGTACTTTGCATCTTGCGGTATGGTGGGGTGAAGCGGCTCAGGCAAACCTTACATGTCATCGCACATGAGACTTGCTCCACGCTTGACGTGTAACTTGCTTTGCACAAGTGGCTTTGCGGGTGTCTGTCTCTCCCATCATTGTATAGATCCAATCTACACTTTGCACTCGATAGCACTTGTATCAACGTTGTGGTTCAGTTTCATAGGTAAGATCCGTTCTTATTCGAAAGCCCCAAACCACGTAAAACATGCAAAAGAAAATTAGAGGCGTCTAAGTTGTTTTTGCAGGGGTTTTGTGATGTGATATGGCCATCATGTGATTGTGATTATATTTGATGTATGCAATGATCCTTGTTGTAATATGGCAACCGGCAGGAGCCTAATGGTTGTCTTTAATTCTGTTAAGACTTGCGTGTCTATTCATATTGTAATAGCTTTATTCCAAGTAGTTGTAATAGTTGCTGGTGATGATGGACAACCATGAAGCGGCGCCACTAACCTTGACGCAATGCTGGTGATGATGGAGATCATGTCCGTGCTTTGGAGATGGAGATCAAAGGCATAAGAAGAAAGGGCCATATCATATCACGCTAATTATGAATTGCATGTGATGTTAATCCTTTATGCATCTTGTATTGCTTAGATCGCGACGGTAGCATTATAAGATGATCCCTCTCACTAAATTTCAAGTAATAAAAGTGTTCATCCTTAGTTGGCACCATTGCTAAGACTCGTCATTTTGAAGCATCTCGTGATGATCGGATGTGATAGTTTCTACGTGTGCATACAACGGGTGCAAGCCAGATTTGCACATGCGGAAACTAAGGTTAATCTTGACGAGCCTAGCATGTACAGACATGGTCTCGGAACACGGAATACCGAAAGGTAGAGCATGAATCATATAAGTGATATGATGAACATGAAGATTGTTCACCGATGAAACTACATCTTCTCTCGTGAAGATCGGACTTGGTGTAGTGGACTTGGTTCGTGTAATCACTAAGACAATGTGAGGGATGTTGTTTTGAGTGGGAGTTCACCTAGTTAATTTAAGAATTAAAATTGAACTCAATTTATCATAAACTTAGTCTAAACTACTTGCAAATTTGTTGTAGATTATGGCGAATCTGTCCATCAATTTCAATGCGTTCCTAGAGAAAGAAAAGCTTAAGAACAATGGAAGCAACTTCACGGACTGGCTCCATGGTCTGAAGTTTGTCCTCAGGGCTGGTCAGATGACCTATGTGCTCGAAGCACCGCTAGGTGACCCACCTGCAGATGATGCCACCGATGACGTAAAGAATGTTTACGCCACTCGGAAAAATCATTACTCCACAGTTCAGTGTGCCATCCTGTACGGTTTAGAAACGGAGCTCCAGAAGCATTTTGAGCACCACGACCCGTTCGAGATCATTAAGGAGCTCAAGCTCATTTTTGAGACTCACGCGGCCGTGGAGAGCTATGAGGCCTCCGAAAATTTCTTTAACTGTAAGATGGAAGAGGGAAGCTCCGTTAGCGAGCACGTGCTCATCATGTCTGGGCATGCAAACAAGCTCCAAGAGTTGGGGATAACGATTCCTCATGAGTTAGAGATTCACCTTGTCCTCCAATCACTGCCACCGAGTTATAAGAACTTTGTGATGAACTACAATATGCACTGCATGAACAAGACGTTGCCTGAACTATCGTCCATGCTGAAAACTGCTGAAGTGGAGATCAAGAAGGAGCACCAAGTGTTGATGGTCAATAAGACCACCAATTTCAAGAAACAGGGCAAGCCTAAGAAAAAGGGCAACTTCAAGAAGGACGGCAAGAAAGCTGCCGCACCTGCTAAGAAGCCCAAGGCTGGTCCTAAGCCTGAAACTGAATGCTTCTACTGCAAGGGTGCTGGTCACTAGAAGCATAACTGCCCCAAGTACCTGGCGGATCTGAAGAACGGCAACATCAAAAAGAAAGGTATATTCGATATACATGTTATTGATGTGTATCTTACCAGTAATTGTAGTAGTGCCTGGGTATTTGATACTGGTTCGGTTGCTCATATTTGTAACTCGAAACAGGAGCTGCGGAATAAACGAAGACTGGCAAGAGACAACGTGACGATGCGCGTTGGAAATGGCTCCAAGGTTGATGTGATCGCCGTCGGCACGCTCCCTCTACATCTACCTTCGGGATTAGTTTTAAATTTGAATAATTGTTATTTGGTGCCTGCGTTAAGCATGAACATTATATCTAGATCTTGTTTATTGCGAGACGGTTACTCTTTTAAGTCTGAGAATAAAGGTTGTTCGATTTATATGAGTAATATCTTTTATGGTAATGCACCTGAGATGAATGGTTTATTCTTATTGAATCTCGATAGTAGTGATACACATGTTCACAACATAGTTGCTAAACGAATAAAATTGAATGATAATTCTACATACATGTGGCACTGTCGTCTTGGTCACATTAGAGTGAAGCATATGAAGAAACTCCATTCTGATGGACTTCTTGAATCACTTGATTTTGAATCACTTGAAAGATGCGAAGCATGTCTAATGGGAAAAATGACTAAGACTCCATTCTCTGGAATAATGGAGCGAGCTACAGACTTATTGGAAATAATACATACCGATGTGTGCAGTCCAATGAGTATAGCATCGCGTGGTGGATATCGTTATGTTCTCACTTTCACAGATGACTTAAGTAGATATGGGTATGTCTACTTTATGAAACATAAGTCCAAAACTTTCGAGAAGTTTAAGGAATTTCAAAGTGAAGTGGAAAATCATCGTAACAAGAAGATTAAGTTTCTGCATTCTGACCGCGGAGGTGAATATCTAAGTTATGAGTTTGGCATGAATTTAAAGAAATGTGGAATACTTTCGCAGTTGACACCGCCGGGAACACCACAGCGTAATGGTGTGTCCGAACGTCGGAATCGAACTCTCTTAGATATGGTTCGGTCTATGATGTCTCTTATAGATTTACCGCTATCATTTTGGGGCTATGCATTAGAGACAGCCGCATTCACTTTAAATAGGGCACCATCTAAATCCGTTGAAACGACACCGTACGAATTGTGGTTTGGTAAGAAACCTAAGTTGTCGTTCCTTAAAGTTTGGGGTTGCGAAGCGTATGTAAAGAAGTTACAACATGATAAGCTTGAACCCAAAGCGGAGAAATGCGTCTTCATAGGATACCCTAAAGAAACAATTGGGTATACCTTCTATCATAGATCTGAAGGCAAAGTTTTTGTTGCCAAGAATGGATCCTTTCTTGAGAAGGAGTTTCTCTCGAAAGAAGTGACTGGAAGGAAAGTAGAACTCGACGAGGTTATTGAACCTTCTCTCGGAGTTGAGAGTGGCGCAGCACCGGAAGATGTTTTTGTGCCGCCTGCACCAATTGGAGAGGAAGCTCATGATGGTGATCATGAAACTTCGAACGAAGTTACTACTGAACCTCGCAGGTCAACGAGAGTTTGTACCATTCCTGATTGGTATGACTCTGCCTTGAACGTCATGTTGGTGGACAACACTAATGACCCTGCGACGTATGAAGAAGCTATGGTGAGCCCAGATTCTGACAAATGGCTAGAAGCCATGAAATCAGAGATGGGATCCATGTACGAAAACCAAGTGTGGACTTTGGTGGACTTACCGGATGGCCGTAAGGCTGTCGAGAACAAATGGATTTTCAAAAGGAAAACAGATGCTGATGGTAATGTTACCGTCTATAAAGCTCGACTTGTCGCGAAAGGGTTCCGACAAATTCAAGGAGTTGACTACGATGAGACTTTCTCACCAGTAGCGAAGCTAAAGTCTGTGAGGATTTTGTTAGCAATCGCTGCATATTTTGATTATGAAATTTGGCAGATGGATGTCAAAACGGCGTTCCTTAATGGTGACATTGAGGAAGAGTTGTATATGGTACAACCCAAGGGTTTTGTCGATCCTAAATATGCTGACAAGGTATGCAAACTTCAGCGCTCCATTTATGGACTGAAGCAAGCATCCCGGAGTTGGAATCAACGTTTTGAAAAAGTAATCAAAAACTTTGGATTTATACAAACTTATGGAGAAGCTTGTATTTACAAGAAAGTGAGTGGGAGCTCTGTAGCATTCCTAGTACTATATGTAGATGACATATTGTTGATTGGGAATGATATAGAACTTCTTAATAGCGTCAAAACCTATTTGAATAATAGTTTTTCAATGAAGGATCTTGGCGAAGCGGCATATATTCTAGGCATCAAGATTTATAGAGATAGATCAAGACGCCTAATAGCGCTTTCACAAAGTACATACTTAGACAAAGTTCTAAAGAAGTTTAGAATGGAAGAGAGCAAGAAAGGGTTCGTGCCCATGTTGTCAGGTAAGACTTTGAGTAAGACTCAAAGTCCGGCTACGACAGAAGATAGAGAAAAGATGAATAATATTCCCTATGCCTCGGCCATAGGTTCTATCATGTATGTCATGCTGTGTACAAGACCGGATATAGCATATGCTATTAGTTTGACTATTAGATATCAAAGTGATCCTGGAATGGAACACTGGACAGCGGTCACGAATATCCTAAAGTACCTGAATAGGACTAAGGATATGGTTCTTTCTTATGGAGGTGATGAACAGCTTGTTGTAAACGGTTACACTGATGCTAGTTGGAACACCGATCCAGATGACTCGAAATCACAGTCTAGATACGTATTTATTTTGAATGGTGCTGCAGTGAGCTGGAGGAATGCCAAGCAAAGCGTTGTGGCGAAATCTTCAACTGAATCGGAATACATAGCTACTTCGGAGGCTGCACAAGAAGCCATATGGATAAAGGAGTTCATTACTGAACTTGGCGTGGTTCCTAGTGTGTTGGACCCGATGGCCATCTACTGTGACAATACCGGTGCCATAGCTAATGCACAGGAGCCAAGGTCACATAGAAAGCTGAAGCACATCAAGCTACGTTTCCATGCTATTCGCGAGTATGTCCGAGATGGTGACATAAAGATTTGCAAAGTACACACTGATCTGAATGTGGCAGATCCATTGACTAAACCTCTCCCTAGAGCAAAGCATGACCAACACCAGAACGCCATGGGTGTTAGGTATATTACCATGTAATCTAGATTATTGACTCTAGTGCAAGTGGGAGACTGTTGGAGATATGCCCAAGAGGCAATAATAAAAGTGGTTATTATTATATCTTTGTGTTTATGATGAATGTTTACATCCCATGCTATAATTGTATTATAAGGAAACACTGATACATGTGTGTTTTGTAAACATAAAAGAGTCCCTACTAAGCCTCTTGTGGAACTAGCTTCTTGATTAATTGATGATCATGGTTTCTTGATCATGGACATTGGATCTCATTAATAACAAGGTTATATCATTAGGAGAATGATGTGATGGACACACACCCATAGTAAGCGTAGCATAAGATCAAGTCATTAAGTTCGTATTGCTATAAGCTTTCAAATGCATAGTAACCTAATCCTTCGACCATGAGGTTATGTTAATCACCATCATCGGACGGGTACTTTGATGACATCAAACACCGCTTCGTAACTGGTGGTTATAAAGGTGTCATTGGGTATTCTGAAAGTATGTGTTGAAGCGCATGGACCAAGATTGGTATTTGTCCATCCATATGACCGATATATATGCTCTGGGCCCTCTCGGTGGAATGTCATCTAGTTAGCTTGCAAGCACGTGACTAGGTCACAAGGGATGACATAACATGGAACGAGTAAAGAGTACTTATCAGTAATGAGGTAGAACTAGGTATGGAGATACCGACGATCAAACCTCAGATAAGTAGAATATCGCGTGACAAAGGGAATTGGTTTCGTATGTTAATGGTTCTATCGATCATGAAGTCATCGTTGAGTATGTGGGAGCCGTTATGGATCTCCAGATCCGGTTGATGGTTATTGATCGGAGAGGTGTCTCCATCATGTCTGCATATTCACGAACCATGGGGTGACACACTTAAGGTTCGAAGTTGTTTTAAGTAGATATGTAATATGCGTTGGAGACCGAATGTTGTCCGGAGTCTCAGATTGGATCCGAGACATCACGAGGAGATTCGGAATTGTCCGGAGAATAAGATTCAAATATTGGGGATCATTTTCTAAGTTAGGAAATGTTCCGGAGTATTTGTATGGGGATTCTAGAAGGTTTCGGAATGTTCCGGAAGGTTCTAGGAGATTTCTTGGAGTTTGCTTGAAAACCAAGAAAGGATCAAGGAGTCCTTGTGGGGCAAGACAAGGAGTCGTGGGGGAGGAGGACTCCTCCCCCCCTCCCAATCCGCCGACCAAGGAAGGGAGGGGAGTCCTACTAGGACTCCCCCTCCCATGGCGCCTCCCTCCTTTATATAGAGGGATCGGGGCGCCACCCCCTGGCCCCCTCCACTCCAAGCCCTAGCCGCCGCCTCTCTCCTCCTCCTTCCCTCTGCTCAGGCTTAGGCGAAGCCCTGCAGAATTCTCTACTACACCACCACCACCACACCATCGTGCTGCTGGGATTCCGTGGAGAAGATCTACTACCTCCGCTGCTCGCTGGAACAGGGAGAGGAAGGTCTGCTTGGACTCCGCACGTGTGACCGACTACGGAAGCGCCGCCGGAACGCGGCGCCGGAAGGATCATCCACACGATCTTGAGATCGGCAAGTGATCGACTACATCAACCACGAGATCCAATCTCGTAACGCTTTCGGATCTACGAGGGTTAGTACAGATCTATCTCGTTGCACATGTCTAATAGATTAGATCTTGGCTTTTATCTAGATTAGATCTGGGTTTTGTTCGATCTTGCGGTAGAATTTTTTTGTTTTCCATGCTACGAACCCATAAAAAAGAACACACATGAAATGACTCCAGTTGTTGTTAAAAAGAACACACATGCAATGACACTGGTGGATCCATATGTGGTATGTGAAAAGAACACACATGAAAGGACTCCAGTTGTTGTTAGTAAAAAGAACACACATGCAATGACACTGGTGGATCCATAGGTGGATTGTGAAAAGAGCACACATGCAATAACATTGGTGGATCCATGTGTGGTCTAGAGAACACAAATTTCAATGACACTGGTGGATCCATATGTGGTATGTGAAAAGAACACACATGAAATGACTCCAGTTGTTGTTAGTAAAAAGAACACACATTTCAATGACACAGGTGGATCCATATGTGGTATGTGAAAAGAACACACATGAAATGACTCCAGTTGTTGTTAGTAAAAAGAAGACACATGCAATGCCACTAGTGGATCGATATATGGTATGTGAAAAGAACACACATGAAATGACCCCAGTTGTTGTTAGTAAAAAGAACACACATGCAATGACACTGGTGGATGCATGTGTGGTCTCTGAAGAGAATACACATTTCAATGACTCTGGTTGTTGTTAGTAAAAAGAACACACATGCAATGAGACTGGTGGATCCATATGTGGTATGTGAAAAGAACACACATGAAATGACTCCAGTTGTTGTTAGTAAAAAGCACACACATGCAATGACACTGGAGGATCCATAGGTGGATTGTGCAAAGATCACACATGCAATGACACTGGTGGATCCATATGTGGTATGTGAAAAGAACACACATGCAATGACACTGGTGGATCCATATGTTGTATGTGAAAAGAACACACATGAAATGACTCTAGTTATTGTTAGTAAAAAGAACACACATGCAACGACACTGGTGGATCCATATGTGGTATGTGAAAAGAACACACATGCAATGACACTAGTTGATCCATATGTGGTATGTGAAAAGAACACACATGAAATGACTCAAGTTGTTGTTAGTAAAAAGAACACACATGCAATGACACTGGTGGATCCATAGGTGGATTGTGAAAAGAGCACACATGCAATGACACTGGTGGATCCATGTGTGGTCTCTGAAGAGAACACACATTTCAATGACACTGGTGGATCCATATGTGCTATGTGAAAAGAACACACATAAAGTGACTCCAGTTATTGTTAGTAAAAAGAACACACATTTCAATGACATTGGTGGCTCCATATGTGCTATGTGAAAAGAACACACATGAAATGACTCCAGTTGTTGTTAGTAAAAAGAACACACATGCAATGATACTGGTGGATCCATACGTGGTATGTGAAAAGAACACACCTGCAATGACTCCGGTTGTTGTTAGTAAAAAGAGCACACATGCAATGACTCTGGTTGTTGTTAGTAAAAAGAGCACACATGCAATGACACTGGTTGTTGTTTGTGGCACCCCGCTAAAACCACTACTAGAAAATCGCTGTGTTTTTGTGCATTGCATCATCACGACCGCATGCTCATGTCATCATGCCACATTGCATTTGAGCATCGTCATCATCATGCATGGTTTTGCCTAAAACTATTTTAAAAAAGCCTACCTTTGTTTTCTAAGTACCCCGCCTTTAATTTCAAATCAAAAACCCTGGTTCTCCGGATTATTTTGTTTTGTCTAAAAACTATTTTGCAAAAGTATTTCTATAATAAAACAACTAAATAAATAAAATAAAACATTTTTTACAAATTGGGGAGGCAGCCGGCCAGGCCAAAAGGCCTAGCTAGCCAGCCTATAACACGAGGCCCAACTAACCCCAAACCCTAACCTACCCAGCCTCTACCTAATCCACACCCCGCCGCCGTAGCTCAGATCACTCATGCACGCGTACTCGTATGCTACCACACCACACCACCCTGCGCTCCGCACGCTTCCGCACCCACCTGACTCGGTCCACCCCACAACGCACCACACACAAACAGCAGCGCGCGCGCGTCGCGTTCCCAGTGATCGACACGCTCCACTCCGCCCTAGGCCCACTTCACGTCACCTGCCCCGTCCCCTAGCCCTACCACACACGAAACCCCCACCGACACGCTACCCGGCCATGGTCACGCACGCATGACCGTCTGTCAGTCCCCAACCTCCTTCCTCACGATCCCCTCCACCCCGCCTCTATCTCCCTCCCCTGCTTGTGAACCTCCCAGGCGCCTCTACACCGTCGCCGCGCCCATGGCCGAACTTCCTAGCCCTGCCACCGGCACCATCCTGCAGCTCGGCTCGGACCCGAGCGCCTCTGCCCCGCCACCTGCGTTGCCTTCCGCTGCTCCCGGCTCACGCGGCTCCACCCTAGCAACCTCGACCGCCCACGCCGCAGAGCACATGTGCCTCTTCGCCGCCGGATCGCCCCTGCACCTCCAGCTCGCCGCAGCGCGCCCACTTCACCGAGCCGCAGGTGCCCTCTGCCACCACGGCCGACGAGCTCCTCCTCGAGCGGACGCTGTTGCCTCCCCCTCTCCTTGTCATGCGCGGCCGTGCCTTGGAGTGCCGCTGTCCTCTTCTCCTCTGCGTCCCCGACGCCGTATGCAAGCACCACTGTCCCGGGTCGACCACGCCCCGTTCCTCACCTGTGTTCCGGCCCGCCTTCCTCGTCGTCGTGGCCATCCCTGGAATCATCTTCCCCGCGTCGTGGCCGTCTTCCTTGCTCCTCTGCTCATTGAGCGCCGCCACGGAGCCCCTCCCCGAGGCTGCGCCGCCGCCGATCCCCTCCTCGAGGCTGCGGCCCGCGCGACCTCACCATCCGCCCCGCGCCTCCTAAGCCTGCTCAGGTCGCACGCTTTCCCGAGCGCGCTCTTCTCCATCTCTGGCTCTACCTCGTGGCGCCACCGGACCCTCCTCGCCTCTGCTCTCTGTAGTGCCTCCCCTCCACCAAGCACGACACGGCCGCCTTGTCGACCTGCACCGCATCCTCAAGCCCCGGTGTCAGCCGTGCTCGCTGCCGCCCTCTCGCTGTTCTCCGTCGCCCTACCTCTTCTTGCTTTCGAGAGATGCACTCCGAGCCGCCGCAGGCAGGTACCAGGACAGGGACAAGAGAATCAACGCGTGACCCTGTTTTACTCTTCTATACTGCACATATGTGTAACCAGCATGACAACAGTTCCAGCTTACATGACTCGGAGCCACCCCGGTGTTCAGCTGTCGTAAGTGATCGGCAAAATTCCTACAAGATTTTCGGTGTTTGGATCTTTTATTCGGTGTCCCGATGCTGTTCACTACCAACACCCTCTCCTCTAGGTACCGAGAACAATGCGCAGAGATGAGCCCGAAGCCAAGTTTGGTGATGCCTGTAGAGAGGCCCGAAGAACATACTGACCCGGTAACACTCGATGGCCCGCGGATCCAAAGAGCCCTGACCCCGGACCCTGAAGACCGAACCCGGCATCGGCTTCATTCTCTCCTCCATGGACGATAAGACCCCGTCCCCGGAGGCGATGACACTGGATCAACAAGATCTCCTTTTCGGAGTCGGTGACCTAAGATCGTCCACATGGAACGCCAAGTTCTTCCCCCGGGTCCGAAGATCGATCTCGGCGAGACCGAACCTGAACCACATCGAACCAAGATCGCCAAACGCTAATGTGTGATCCCCTTTCCGAGACCCCTATTTTTATAATATGACATTCATCTGTTGCATATTAAATTGTTCATGATGGCATACATATTGTGTGGATTGGGGGTACTTTGTCGATTCACCTAATAATTAAATATGGAGCGCATAGGCGGGCTTTTCTAGTCTTATATCGCCTCCATTTAAATTTGTGTAGACAACTGATACCATGTTTTGCCTTGTTAATACAACATTTAAATTGCGGGGTATCTAAACAACATGAACCACTTAATTGATTGTCGGGACCCTGGTTCCGCTTAATTTTGTCTAGTCGCATCGCATATTTGCCATGTCATGCATCATACATGTATCATGCCCGATCTTCTGCCGTAGTATTAAATAGTGCATCTGGTGTTTCTTTTAGTGCTTTGGTTCTTCATGGATTAGGCTGTTGAGTTGATGCGAGTATCGACAAGTTCTTCGGATAATGTATCTTCAGTGTTTTCCAGGCGAGCATTCTCCCCGTTTCTACCTATTTTGCATTTATAGTCTTTATTTCCTCCTGTTGATCTATTGCTATCTATGTCGCGATGCTTTAGTGTTCCGTACCAGATAAATTCCGTGCAGCCTTTATATTGCCTTGGACACCTCCTATTACCTGTTGTATGGTAGATAGATGGTCTTGCGAGTTGTAGTCGCTTGCTCAGGTGCGATCCCGTGTCGTTAAGTACCACACAGTTGTTGGAATGTTGTCATATGCTTTACGGTGGAGAGGATCATGACATTAAATACAACTATTAAATTGTTGGGATAACTAATGAAAGAGGCACCGGTGGGCAATATATGCTATTTGGTTTTTAATCTCCACTTGTGTCCCTTAGGCCCCGAGTACTTGATACCTGTTCCTTGACTATTCGCACTATCCACATACGGGAGACTCTATGAATCCCCCTTAGCCAGAGCTTGATTAATTTCTTATTTCTTGGGGCCACAAACTAGTTTGGGGCTTTATTACTATCCTGTACTTATGCCATGCTTTACTGCTTTATTTAAGATTGTGCGTGGAGCACCTGTACTATTTTGGATCGTGCCACGTTTTTGCGGTATCGACAAGCCCAGTCACACTTTCGGGTTCCTAGTCGTTTACAACCGTCGTCACAAACCCTAGGTCCGTTCTGGAGCCGGCCAACTTCGTTGCGGGTAGCTTAGTGGGGTGGCCCCCTAAAATATTTTATGAATCCTGTGATTGCCTTGTCGTGAAAGCCTCATTGGGTTTTGATTTGGTTTTTCCGAGGTTGATCGTGTGTGTGTTGCTATTTGTGCACCCCTACAGGGTAAAACTTTCTAACAACCATGTCTGCGGTTATGGACGACTTGAAGCACAATATCTTGATCATAGACAAGCATAACTAAAGTAGTGCTATAAATTTGACTTAATATTTGACTAGTAATCAGCTAGACTATAATGGAATGGATAATAGAAGTGCCAACAACTAGTGGAACTGGGGTGTATCGTGTCATGTTATACCTACCTAGTAAGTATAGCAACTCCAATGAAATAAAAGTGCCAGCAACTGTTGGGTTTGGGATGTCACATGCTAATTGTATCTGACTAGTAAATACTGCAACAACAACTAAATGGTTAACCAAAATTGCCTACTACTTATGCTATCAGGATGACTCATGCTAGCTATATCTGACTAGTAAGTGCTTCAACTATAATGGAATGAATAAAACTCCCAACTGTGTGAGTTCCTCGATTTGACTTCCTCGTTTGGTCTCGAGGGGGAAATGCCAGGATGGGTATGATTGGTGTTAGTATAAGGTTGGTTCCGGATAGGTCTTCCTTATACCTCTCTAATAGCCGACAGTTGTATTGAGTCTCTATAGGTTTTTTAGTGCATGCTTTGCTGCCGCTTCAGTCCACCATACCTATGTAGGCGAGAGCCGCCGAATTCTAGCCTCACCATGTACTGGCCTCAGTACTGACGCTCCTCTTTTGCCTTTGCCCTTTGTCGGCACCCCTTTTGTTTTAGCAGGTATGAGTTCGACGTTGTTAGTAGGGTTACCCTTCCGGCTTGGCCTGGGCAGGGTTATAGACGCCATTGGTTATTCTTCAGGGCTCTTAGCCCCATTTGCATCTTATCCGTACTCGGATGTTGTATCGTTTTCAAGGTGATTTGGATCTTTGTACTATATATCTGTATTCTTGACCCATGGAGTCATTGTTGTATATAAATGTTCTGTGGGTTCCATCATGGACTAATGTGTAAAGATATTACTTTGTTTTCCACCCGCACACAAGTGCCTGGTGGGCGTCCTTGAATCGTTTCTATGCGGGTTTGGCGGGAAGCGCTAAAACTTGCATAGGGCCGATTCGAGGGTGTTACAGAGTGGTATCAGAGCTCAGCAGTTGCGATACCCCACTGGTCTAGCATGTAGGATAACATAGCTATTGGACGAAGTAGAGTGTCAAAACTATTTTACAAAATCAGTTGGATATATCTGATTAGGTCTGCTTTTACTCCTTACCTATATGCTCTTCTCCTCTTACCTTCGCGTGTTTTGAATCTACTCTTATCTTCTCTTCGAGTCCAGGAATTCTCATGGTTGGGTTTCCATCGTACCTTCAGGGTTTCGTTTCCTCCTTTGGTAATGGTGCTTCTACATCCGGTCTTCGTGCTATCTGAGGAATCCTTCATCTGTTGGACTTCTCTTTGTTCCTTGTTTGTGCCTTCCGGTGTTTTTCCACGCGACAACATCCTCTACGCCAGATCTGATGCAGAGCCTGCATCACTCCTTTGTCCCGAACCTCGCTTGTTGAAATCTTCAGTCTGAATTCCGAGAAGGGCTGCACGCTTATCTACTGATTGTGCAGAGTAATAGTTTGGGTGCGTGATGGATTGGCCCCCATGCCGACTACTCAATCTATTTGCTCTCGTACATTGAAGTGGATTAGAATGCATTGTTTCTCTCCTTCTATCGAAGTTAGAGGTGGCTTTGTTTGTTGATACCTTTTCCTTTCGTCCTTTGTTCCCGGAGTGTTCTCTCGACGATCCGGGACAACAACCCCTTGTTGGTGGTGTCGCCGATTTCAAGATGGACAAGGATCTTTGTTAGTGGTGTTGCGAGGATCTACACAAAGCGAGAAGATTCATGTCATCATCCTTCTTCCTCGAACCATGAGGCGGATCTCGAGGGCGAGATGCCTTGTTAGTGGTGTCGAATTGTGGCACCTTGCTAAAACCACTACTAGAAAATTGCTGTGTTTTTGTGCATTGCATCATCATGACCGCATGCTCATGTCATCATTCCACATTGCATTTGAGCATCATCATCATCATGCATGGTTTTGCCTAAAACTATTTTAGAAAAAAAAGCCTACCTTTGTTTTCTAAATACCCCGCCTTTAATTTCAAATCAAAAACCCTGGTTCTCCGGATTATTTTGTTTTGTCTAAAAACTATTTTGCAAAAGTATTTCTATAATAAAACAAATAAATAAATAAAATAAAACATTTTTTATAAACTGGGGAGGCAGCCGGCCAGGCCAAAAGGCCTAGCTAGCCAGCCTACAACACTAGGCCCAACTAACCCCAAACCCTAACCTACCCAGCCTCTACCTAATCCACACCACGCCGCCGCTCAAATCACTCACACACGCGTACTCGTATGCTACCACACCACACCACCGCGCGCTCCGCACGCTTCCACACCCACCTGACCCGGTCCACCCCACAGCGCACCACACACAAACAGCAGCGTGCGCGCGCGTTGCGTTCCTAGTGATCGACACGCTCCACTCTGCCCTGGCCCCACTTCACGTCACCTGCCCCGTCCCCTGGGCCCACCACACACGAAACCCCCACCGACACGCTACCCGGCCGTGCTCACGCACGTGTGACCGTCCGTCAGTCCCCAACCTCCTTCCTCACGATCCCTTCCACCCCGCCTCTATCTCCCTCCCGTGCTCGTGAACCTCCCAGGCGCCTCTACATTGCCGCCGCCCTCTCTCCTCTCTGAAGGAAGCACCCCCGTGGCCGACCTTCCTAACCCATCCACCGGCTCCGTCCTATAGTCCGGCCCGGACCCGAGCGCCTCTGCCCCGCCACCTGCGCTACCTTCCGCTGCTCCCGGCTCGCGCGGCTCCACCCCAGCGACCTCGACCGCCCGCGCCGTAGAGCGCCTGTGCCTCCTCGCCGCCGGACGCCCCCTGCGCCTCCAGGTCGCCGCAGCGCTCCCGCTTCACCGAGCCGCGGGTACCCTCTGCCACGGCCGAGGAGCTCCTCCTCGAGCGGACACCGTTGCCTCCCCCTCTGCCTGCCGTGCGCGGCCGTGCCTTGGAGTGCCGCCATCCTCTTCTCTTCTGCGTCCCCGACGCCATATGCGAGCATCGTCCCTCCCGGGTCGACCACGCCCTGTTCCTCACCTGTGTTCCGGCCTGCCTTCCTCGTCATCATGGCCGTCCCCGGCATCATCTTCCCCGCGTCGTGGCCGCCTCCCTCGCTCCTCTTCTCATTGAGCGCCGCCGCCGAGCTCCTCCCCGAGGCTGCGCCTCGCGCGACCTTACCATCCACCCCGCGCCTCCCGTGCCTGCTCAGGTCGCACTCTTTCCCGAGCGCGCTCTTCTCCATCTCTGGCTCTACCTCGCAGCGCCGCCGGACCCTCCTCACCTCCGCTCTCTGCAGTGCCTCCCCTCTGCCAAGCACGACACGGTCGCCTTGTTGACCTGCACCGCATCCTCAAGACCCGGCGTCGGTCGTGCTCGCTGCCGCCCTCTCGCTGTTCTTTGTCGCCCTGCCTCTTCTCGCTTTCGAGAGACGCACTCCGAGCCGCCGCATGTAGGTACCAGGGCAGGGACAAGAGAATCAACGCGTGACCCTGTTTTACTCTTCTGTACTGCACATATGTGTAACCAGCATGACAACAGTTCCAGCTTACGCGACTCGGAGCCACCCCGGTGTTCAGCTGTCGTAAGTGATCGGCAAAATTCCTACAAGAGTTTTGGTGTCTGGATCTTTTATTCGGTGTCCCGATGCTGTTCACTACCAACACCCTCTCCTCTAGGTATCGAGAACGATGCGCAGAGATGAGCCCGAAGCCAAGTTTGGTGATGCCTGTAGAGAGCCCCGAAGAACATACCGACCCGGTAACACTCGATGGCCCGCGGATCCGAAGAGCCCCGACCCCGGACCCTGAAGACCGAACCCGGCATCGGCTTCATGCTCTCCTCCACGGAAGATAAGACCCTGTCCCCGGAGGCGATGACGCTGGATCAACAAGATCTCCTTTTCGGAGTCGATGACCTAAAGATCGTCCACATGGAACGCCAAGTTCTTCCCCCGGGTCCGAAGATCGATCCCGGCGAGACCGAACCTGAACCACATCGAACCAAGATCGCCAAACGCTAATGTGTGATCCCCTTTCTGAGACCCCTATTTTTATAATATGACATTCATCTGTTGCATATTTAATTGTTCATGATGGCATACATATTGTATGGATTGGGGGTACTTTGTCGATTCACCTAATAATTAAATTTGGAGCGCATAGGCGGGCTTTTCTAGTCTTATATCGCCTCCATTTAAATTTGTGTAGCGAACTGATACCATGTTTTGCCTTGTTAATACAACATTTAAATTGCGGGGTATCTAAACAACATGAACCACTTAATTGATTGTCGGGACCCTAGTTCCGCTTAATTTTGTCTAGTCGCATCGCATATTTGCCATGTCATGCATCATACATGTATCATGCCCCATCTTCTGTCGTAGTATTAAATAGTGCATCCGGATGCTTTGGTTCTTCGTGGATTAGGCCGTTGAGTTGATGCGAGTATCGACAAGTTCTTCGGATAATGTATCTTCAGAAGTGTTTTCCAGACGAGCATTCTCCCCTTTTCTACCTATTTTGCATTTATAGTATTTATTTCCTCCTGTTGATCTATTGCTATCTGTGTCGCGATGCTTTAGTGTTCCGTACCAGATAAATTCTGTGCAGCCTTTATATTGCCTTGGACACCTCCTATTACCTGTTGTTTGGTAGATAGATGGTCTTGCGAGTCGTAGTCGCTTGCTCAGGTGCGATCCCGTGTCGTGAAGTACCACATAGTTGTTGGAATGTTGTCATATGCTTTACGGTGGAGAGGATCATGACTTTAAATACAACTATTAAATTGTTGGGATAACTAATGAAAGAGGCACGGGTGGGCAATATATGCTATTTGGTTTTTATTGTCCACTTGTGTCCCGTAGGCCCCGAGTACTTGATACCTGTTCCTTGACTATTCACACTATCCACATACGGGAGACTCTATGAATCCTCCTTAGCCAGAGCTTGATTCATTTCTTATTTCTTGGGGCCACAAACTAGTTTGGGGCTTTATTACTATCATGTACTTATGCCATGCTTTACTGCTTTATTTAAGATTGTGCGTGGAGCACCTATACTGTTTTGGATCGTGCCATGTTTTCGCGGTATCGACAAGCCCAGTCACACTTTCAGGTTCCCAGTCGTTTACAACAGTCGTCACAAACCCTGGGTCTGTTCCAGAGCCGGCCAAATTCATTGCGGGTAGCTTAGTGGGGTGGCCCCCTGAAATATTTTATGAATAATGGGATTGCTTTGTCGTGAAAGCCTCGTTGGGTTTTGATTTGGTTTTTACGAGGTTGATCGTGTGTGTGTTGCTATTTGTGTACCCCTGCAGGGTAAATCTTTCTGAAAGCCGTGTCCGCGGTTATGGACGACTTGGAGCACAGTATCTCGATCATAGACAAGCATAACTAAAGTAGTGCTATAAATTTGACTTAATATGTGACTAGTAATCAGCTTGACTATAATGGAATGGATAATAAAAGTGCCAACAACTGGTGGAACTGGGGTGTATTGTGTCATGTTATACCTCCCTAGTAAGTATCGCAACTCCAATGAAATAAAAGTGCCAACAACTGTTGGGTTTAGGATGTCACATGCTAATTGTATCTGACTAGTAAATACTGCAACAACAACTGAATGGTTAACCAAAATTGCCTACTACTTATGCTATCGGGATGACTGATGCTAGCTATATCTGACTAGTAAGTGCTTCAAATATAATGGAATGAATAAAACTGCCAACTGTGTGAGTTCCTTGGTTTGACTTCCTCGTTTGGTCTCGAGGGGGAAATGCCAGGATGGGTATGATTGGTGTTGGTATAAGGTTGGTTCCGGAAAGGTCTTCCTTATCCCTCTCTAATAGCCGACAATTGTATTGAGTCTCTATAGGTTGTTTAGTGCATGCTTCGCTGCCGCTTCAGTCCACCATACCTATGTAGGCGAGAGCCGCAGAATTCTAGCCTTGCCGTGTACTGGCCTCAGTACTGACGCTCCTCTTTTGCCTTTGCCCTTTGTCGGCACCCCTTTTGTTTTAGCACGTATGAGTTCGACGTCGTTAGCAGGGTTACCCTTCCGGCTTGGCCTGGGCAGGGTTATCGATGCCATTGGTTATTCTTCAGGGCTCTTAGCCCCATTTGCATCTTATCCGTACTCGGATGTTGTATCGTTTTCAAGGAGATTTCGATCTTTGTACTATATATCTGTATTCTTGACTCATGGAGTCGTTGTTGTATATAAATGTTCTGTGGGTTCCATCATGGACTAATGTGTAATTATATTACTTTGTTTTCCACCTGCACGCAAGTGCCTGGTGGGCGTCCTTGAATCGTTTCTATGCGGGTTTGGCGGGAAGCGCTAAAACATGCATAGGGCCGATTCGAGGGTGTTACATTGTTAGTAAAAAAACACACATGCAATGACACCGGTGGCTCCATAGGTGGATTGTGAAAAGAGCACACATGCAATGACACTTATGGATCCATATGTGGTATGTGAAAAGAACACACATGCAATGACTCCAGTTGTTGTTAGAAAAAAGAACACACATGCAATGACGCTGGTGGATCCATGTGTGGTCTCTAAAGAGAACACACATTTCAATGACACTAGTGGATCCATATGTGGTATGTGAAGAGAACATACATGCAATGACACTGGTGGATCCATATGTGGTATGTGAAAAGCACACATGCAATGACTCTGGTTATTGTTAGTACAAAGAGCACACATGCAATGACACTGGTGGATCCATAGGTGGATTGTGAAAAGAACACACATGCAATGACACTGGTGGATCCATATGTGGTATCTGAAGAGAACACACATGCAATGACTCTGATTGTTGTTAGTAAAAATAACACACATGCAACGATACTAGTGGATCCATAGGTGGATTGTAAAAATAGCACACATGCAATGACACTGGTGGATCCATATGTGGTATGTGAAAAGAACACACGTGAAATGACTCCAATTGTTGTTTGTAAAAACAACACACATGCAATGACACTGGTAGATCCATAGGTGGATTGTGAAAAGAACACACATGTAATGACACTGGTGGATCCATATGTGGTATGTGAAAAGAACACACATGCAATGACACTGGTGGATCCAGATGTGGTCTCTGAAGAGAACAAACATTTCAATGACACTGATGGATCCATATGTGGTGTGTGAAAAGAACACACATGCAATGACACTGGTGGATCCATAGGTGGATTGTGAAAAGAGCACACATGTAATGACACTAGTGGATCCATATGTGGTATGTGAAAAGAACACACATGCAATGACTCTAGTTGTTGTTAGTAAAAAGAACACACATGCATTGACACTGGTGCATCCATGTGTGGTCTCTGAAGATAACACACATTTCCATGACACTTGTGGATCCATATGTGGTATGTGAAAAGAACACACATGAAATGACTCTAGTTGTTGTTAGTAAAAACAACACACATGCAATGACACTGGTGGATCCATATGTGGTATGTGAAAAGAACACATATGAAATGACTCTAGTTGTTGTTAGTAAAAAGAACACACATGCAATGACACTGGTGGATCCATGTGTGGTCTCTGAAGAGAACACACATTTCAATGACACTGGTGGATCCATATGTGGTATGTGAAAAGAACACACATGAAATGACTCCAGTTGTTGTTAGTAAAAAGAACACACATTTCAATGACACTGGTGGTTCCATATGTGGTATGTGAAAAGAACACACATGAAATGACTCCAGTTGTTGTTAGTAAAAAGAAGACACATGCAATGACACTGGTGGATCCATATGTGGTATGTCAAGAGAACACACATGAAATGACGCTAGTTGTTGTTAGTAAAATGAACACACATGCAATGACACTGGTGGATCCATGTGTGATCTCTGAAGAGAACACACATTTCAATGACTCTGGTTATTGTTAGTAAAAAGAACACACATCCAATGACACTGGTGGATCCATGCGTGGTCTCCGAAGAGAACACACATACAATTACTCTGGTTGTTGTTAGTAAATAGAGCACACATGCAATGACACTGGTGGATCCATAGGTGGATTATGAAAAGAGCACACATGCAATGACACTAGCGGATCCATATGTGGTATGTGAAAAGAACACACATGAAATGACTCTAGTTGTTGTTAGTAAAAAGAACACACATGCAATGACACTGGTGGATCCATAGGTGGATTGTGAAAAGAGCACACATGCAATGACTCTAGTTGATGTTAGTAAAAAGAACACACATGCAATGACACTAGTGGATCCATGTGTGGTCTCTGAAGAGAACACACATGCAATGACACTGGTGGATCCATATGTGGTATGTGAAAAGAACACACATGCAATAACTCTTGTTGTTGTTAGTAAAAAGAACACACATGCAATGACACTGGTGGATCCATAGGTGGATTGTGAAAAGAACACACATGCAATGACACTGGTGGATCCATATGTGGTATGTGAAAAGAACACACATGCAATGACTCTGGTTGTTGTTAGTAAAAAGAACACACACGCAATGACACTGGTGGATCCATAGGTGGATTGTGAAAAGAGCACACACGCGATGACACTGGTGGATCCATATGTGGTATGTGAAAAGAACACACATGCAATGAATCCAGTTGTTGTTAGTAAAAAGAAACACACATGCAATGACACTGGTGGATCCATGTGTGTTCTTAAAGAGAACACACATTTCAATGACACTGGTGGATCCATTTGTGGTATGTGAAAAGAACACACATGAAATGACTCTAGTTGTTGTTAGTAAAAAGAACACACATGCAATGACACTGGTGGATCCATAGTACGATTGTGAAAAGAGCACACATGCAATGACACTGGTGGATCCATATGTGGTATGTGAAATGAACACACATGAAACGAATCCAATTGTTGTTAGTAAAAAGAACACACATGCAATGACACTGGTGGATCCATAGGTGGATTGTGAAAAGAGCACACATGCAATGACACTTATGGATCCATATGTGGTATGTGAAAAGAACACACATGCAACGACTCCAGTTGTTGTTAGAAAAGAGAACACACATGCAATGATACTGGTGGATCCATATGTGGTATGTAAAAAGAGCACACATGCAATGACTCTGGTTGTTGTTAGTAAAAAGAGCACACATGCAATGACACTGGTGGATCCATAGGTGGATTGCGAAAAGAACACACATGCAATGACACTGGTGGATCCATATGTGGTATGTGAAGAGAACACACATCCAATGACTCTGGTTGTTGTTAGTAAAAAGAGCACACATGCAATGACTCTGGTTGTTGTTAGTAAAAAGAGCACACGTTTCAATGACACTAGTGGATCCATATGTGGTATGTGAAAAGAACACACATGAAATGACTCTGGTTGTTGTTAGTAAAAAGAGCACACATGCAATGACACTGGTGGATCCATAGGTGGATTGTGAAAAGAACACACATGCAAAGACACTGGTGGATCCATAGGTGGATTGTGAAAAGAACACACATGTAATGACACTGGTGGATCCCTATGTGGTATGTGAAAAGAACACACATGCAATGACACTAGTCGATCCATGTGTGGTGTCTGAAGAGAACACACATTTCAATGACACTGGTGGATCCATATGTGGTATGTGAAAAGAACACACATGAAATGACACTGGTGGATCCATAGGTGGATTGTGAAAAGAGCACACATGTAATGACACTGGTGGATCCATATGTGGTATGTGAAAAGAACACACATGCAATGACTCTAGTTGTTGTTAGTAAAAAGAACACACATGCATTGACACTGGTGCATCCATGTGTGGTCTCTGAAGAGAACACACATTTCAATGACACTGGTGGATCCATGTGTGGTATGTGAAAAGAACACACATGAAATGACTCTAGTTGTTGTTAGTAAAAACAACACACATGCAATGACACTGGTGGATCCATATGTGGTATGTGAAAAGAACACACATGAAATGACTCAAGTTGTTGTTAGTAAAAAGAACACACATTTCAATGACACTGGTGGTTCCATATGTGGTATGTGAAAAGAACACACATGAAATGACTCCAGTTGTTGTTAGTAAAAAGAAGACACATGCAATGACACTGGTGGATCCATATGTGGTATGTGAAGAGAACACACATGAAATGACGCTAGTTGTTGTTAGTAAAATGAACACACATGCAATGACACTGGTGGATCCATGTGTGGTCTCTAAAGAGAACACACATTTCAATGACTCTGGTTATTGTTAGTAAAAAGAACACACATGCAATGACACTAGTGGATCCATATGTGGTCTCTGAAGAGAACACACATTTCAATGACACTGGTGGATCCATATGTGGTATGTGAAAAGAACACACATGAAATGACTCCAGTTGTTGTTAGTAAAAAGAACACACATGCAATGACACTGGTGGATCCATGTGTGGTCTCTGAAGAGAACACACATTTCAATGACACTGGTGGATCCATATGTGGTATGTGAAAAGAACACACATGAAATGACTCCAGTTGTTGTTAGTAAAAAGAACACACATTTCAATGACACTGGTGGTTCCATATGTGGTATGTGAAAAGAACACACATGAAATGACTCCAGTTGTTGTTAGTAAAAAGAAGACACATGCAATGACACTGGTGGATCCATATGTGGTATGTGAAGAGAACACACATGAAATGACGCCAGTTGTTGTTAGTAAAATGAACACACATGCAATGACACTGGTGGATCCATGTGTGATCTCTGAAGAGAACACACATTTCAATGACTCTGGTTATTGTTAGTAAAAAGAACACACATCCAATGACACTGGTGGATCCATGCGTGGTCTCCGAAGAGAACACACATACAATTACTCTGGTTGTTGTTAGTAAATAGAGCACACATGCAATGACACTGGTGGATCCATAGGTGGATTATGAAAAGAGCACACATGCAATGACACTAGCGGATCCATATGTGGTATGTGAAAAGAACACACATGAAATGACTCTAGTTGTTGTTAGTAAAAAGAACACACATGCAATGACACTGGTGGATACATAGGTGGATTGTGAAAAGAGCACACATGCAATGACTCTAGTTGCTGTTAGTAAAAAGAACACACATGCAATGACACTAGTGGATCCATGTGTGGTCTCTGAAGAGAACACACATGCAATGACACTGGTGGATCCATATGTGGTATGTGAAAAGAACACACATGCAATAACTCTGGTTGTTGTTAGTAAAAAGAACACACATGCAATGACACTGGTGGGTCCATAGGTGGATTGTGAAAAGAACACACATGCAATGACACTGGTGGATCCATATGTGGTATGTGAAAAGAACACACATGCAATGACTCTGGTTGTTGTTAGTAAAAAGAACACACACGCAATGACACTGGTGGATCCATAGGTGGATTGTGAAAAGAGCACACACGCGATGACACTGGTGGATCCATATGTGGTATGTGAAAAGAACACACATGCAATGAATCCAGTTGTTGTTAGTAAAAAGAAACACACATGCAATGACACTGGTGGATCCATGTGTGTTCTCTAAAGAGAACACACATTTCAATGACACTGGTGGATCCATTTGTGGTATGTGAAAAGAACACACATGAAATGACTCTAGTTGTTGTTAGTAAAAAGAACACACATGCAATGACACTGGTGGATCCATAGTAGGATTGTGAAAAGAGCACACATGCAATGACACTGGTGGATCCATATGTGGTATGTGAAAAGAACACACATGAAATGAATCCAATTGTTGTTAGTAAAAAGAACACACATGCAACTGGTGGATCCATAGGTGGATTGTGAAAAGAGCACGCATGCAATGACACTTATGGATCCATATGTGGTATGTGAAAAGAACACACATGCAACGACTCCAGTTGTTGTTAGAAAAGAGAACACACATGCAATGATACTGGTGGATCCATATGTGGTATGTAAAAAGAGCACACATGCAATGACTCTGGTTGTTGTTAGTAAAAAGAGCACACATGCAATGACACTGGTGGATCCATAGGTGGATTGCGAAAAGAACACACATGCAATGACACTGGTGGATCCATATATGGTATGTGAATAGAACACACATCCAATGACTCTGGTTGCTGTTAGTAAAAAGAGCACACATGCAATGACTCTGGTTGTTGTTAGTAAAAAGTGCACACGTTTCAATGACACTAGTGGATCCATATGTGGTATGTGAAAAGAACACACATGAAATGACTCTGGTTGTTGTTAGTAAAAAGAGCACACATGCAATGACACTGGTGGATCCATAGGTGGATTGTGAAAAGAACACACATGCAAAGACACTGGTGGATCCATAGGTGGATTGTGAAAAGAACACACATGTAATGACACTGGTGGATCCATATGTGTGCACACGTTTCAATGACACTAGTGGATCCATATGTGGTATGTGAAAAGAACACACATGAAATGACTCTGGTTGTTGTTAGTAAAAAGAGCACACATGCAATGACACTGGTGGATCCATAGGTGGATTGTGAAAAGAACACACATGCAAAGACACTGGTGGATCCATAGGTGGATTGTGAAAAGAACACACATGTAATGACACTGGTGGATCCATATGTGGTATGTGAAAAGAACACACATGCAATGACACTAGTCGATCCATGTGTGGTGTCTGAAGAGAACACACATTTCAATGACACTGGTGGATCCATATGTGGTATGTGAAAAGAACACACATGAAATGACACTGGTGGATCCATAGTTCGATTGTGAAAAGAGCACACATGTAATGACACTGGTGGATCCATATGTGGTATGTGAAAAGAACACACATGCAATGACTCTAGTTGTTGTTAGTAAAAAGAACACACATGCATTGACACTGGTGCATCCATGTGTGGTCTCTAAAGAGAACACACATTTCAATGACACTGGTGGATCCATGTGTGGTATGTGAAAAGAACACACATGAAATGAATCTAGTTGTTGTTAGTAAAAACAACACACATGCAATGACACTGGTGGATCCATATGTGGTATGTGAAAAGAACACACATGAAATGACTCAAGTTGTTGTTAGTAAAAAGAACACACATGCAATGACACTGGTGGATCCATGTGTGGTCTCTGAAGAGAACACACATTTCAATGACACTGGTGGATCCATATGTGGTATGTGAAAAGAACACACATGAAATGACTCCAGTTGTTGTTAGTAAAAAGAACACACATTTCAATGACACTGGTGGTTCCATATGTGGTATGTCAAAAGAACACACATGAAATGACTCCAGTTGTTGTTAGTAAAAACAAGACACATGCAATGACACTGGTGGATCCATATGTGGTATGTGAAGAGAACACACATGAAATGACGCTAGTTGTTGTTAGTAAAATGAACACACATGCAATGACACTGGTGGATCCATGTGTGGTCTCTGAAGAGAACACACATTTCAATGACTCTGGTTATTGTTAGTAAAAAGAACACACATGCAATGACACTAGTGGATCCATGTGTGTGTCTCTGAAGAGAACACACATACAATTACTCTGGTTGTTGTTAGTAAATAGAGCACACATGCAATGACACTGGTGGATCCATAGCTGGATTGTGAAAAGAGCACACATGCAATGACACTAGCGGATCCATATGTGGTATGTGAAAAGAACACACATGAAATGACTCTAGTTGTTGTTAGTAAAAAGAACACACATGCATTGACACTGTTGGATCCATAGGTGGATTGTGAAAAGAGCACACATGCAATGACTCTAGTTGTTGTTAGTAAAAATAACACACATGCAATGACACTAGTGGATCCATGTGTGGTCTCTGAGGAGAACACCCATGCAATGACACTGGTGGATCCATATGTGGTATGTGAAATGAACACACATGCAATAACTCTGGTTGTTGTTAGTAAAAAGAACACACATGCAATGACACTGGTGGATCCATAGGTGGATTGTGAAAAGAACACACATGCAATGACACTGGTGGATCCATATGTGGTATGTGAAAAGAACACACATGCAATGCCTCTGGTTGTTGTTAGTAAAAAGAACACAGATGCAATGACACTGGTGGATCCATAGGTGGATTGTGAAAAGAGCACACACGCGATGACACTGGTGGATCCATATGTGGTATGTGAAAAGAACACACATGCAATGAATCCAGTTGTTGTTAGTAAAAAGAAACACACATGCAATGACACTGGTGGATCCATGTGTGTTCTCTAAAGAGAACACACATTTCAATGACACTGGTGGATCCATTTGTGGTATGTGAAAAGAACACACATGAAATGACTCTAGTTGTTGTTAGTAAAAAGAACACACATGCAATGACACTGGTGGATCCATAGTAGGATTGTGAAAAGAGCACACATGCAATGACACTGGTGGATCAATATGTGGTATGTGAAAAGAACACACATGAAATGAATCCAATTGTTGTTAGTAAAAAGAACACACATGCAATGACACTGGTGGATCCATAGGTGGATTGTGAAAAGAGCACACATGCAATGACACTTATGGATCCATATGTGGTATGTGAAAAGAACACACATGCAATGACTCCAGTTGTTGTTAGAAAAAAGAACACACATGCAATGATACTGGTGGATCCATATGTGGTATGTAAAAAGAGCACACATGCAATTACTCTGGTTGTTGTTAGTAAAAAGAGCACACATGCAATGACACTGGTGGATCCATAGGTGGATTGTGAAAAGAACACACATGCAATGACACTGGTGGATCCATATGTGGTATGTGAAGAGAACGCACATCCAATGACTCTGGTTGTTGTTAGTAAAAAGAGCACACATGCAATGACTCTGGTTGTTGTTAGTAAAAAGAGCACACGTTTCAATGACACTAGTGGATCCATATGTGGTATGTGAAGGAACACACATGCAATGACACTGGTGGATCCATATGTGGTATGTGAAAAGAACATACATGCAATGACTCTGGTTGTTGTTAGTAAAAAGAGCACACATGCAATGACACTGGTGGATCCATAGGTGGATTGTGAAAAGAGCACTCACGCGATGACACTGGTGGATCCATATGTGGTATGTGAAAAGAACACACATGCAATGAATCCAGTTGTTGTTAGTAAAAAGAAACACACATGCAATGACACTGGTGGATCCATGTGTGTTCTTAAAGAGAACACACATTTCAATGACACTGGTGGATCCATTTGTGGTATGTGAAAAGAACACACATGAAATGACTCTAGTTGTTGTTAGTAAAAAGAACACACATGCAATGACACTGGTGGATCCATAGTAGGATTGTGAAAAGAGCACACATGCAATGACACTGGTGGATCCATATGTGGTATGTGAAAAGAACACACATGAAATGAATCCAATTGTTGTTAGTAAAAAGAACACACATGCAATGACACTAGTGGATCCATAGGTGGATTGTGAAAAGAGCACACATGCAATGACACTTATGGATCCATATGTGGTATGTGAAAAGAACACACATGCAACGACTCCAGTTGTTGTTAGAAAAGAGAACACACATGGAATGATACTGGTGGATCCATATGTGGTATGTAAAAAGAGCACACATGCAATGACTCTGGTTGTTGTTAGTAAAAAGAGCACACATGCAATGACACTGGTGGATCCATAGGTGGATTGCGAAAAGAACACACATGCAATGACACTGGTGGATCCATATGTGGTATGTGAAGAGAACACACATCCAATGACTCTGGTTGTTGTTAGTAAAAAGAGCACACATGCAATGACTCTGGTTGTTGTTAGTAAAAAGAGCACACGTTTCAATGACACTAGTGGATCCATATGTGGTATGTGAAAAGAACACACATGAAATGACTCTGGTTGTTGTTAGTAAAAAGAGCACACATGCAATGACACTGGTGGATCCATAGGTGGATTGTGAAAAGAACACACATGCAAAGACACTGGTGGATCCATAGGTGGATTGTGAAAAGAACACACATGTAATGACACTGGTGGATCCCTATGTGGTATGTGAAAAGAACACACATGCAATGACACTAGTCGATCCATGTGTGGTGTCTGAAGAGAACACACATTTCAATGACACTGGTGGATCCATATGTGGTATGTGAAAAGAACACACATGAAATGACACTGGTGGATCCATAGGTGGATTGTGAAAAGAGCACACATGTAATGACACTGGTGGATCCATATGTGGTATGTGAAAAGAACACACATGCAATGACTCTAGTTGTTGTTAGTAAAAAGAACACACATGCATTGACACTGGTGCATCCATGTGTGGTCTCTGAAGAGAACACACATTTCAATGACACTGGTGGATCCATGTGTGGTATGTGAAAAGAACACACATGAAATGACTCTAGTTGTTGTTAGTAAAAACAACACACATGCAATGACACTGGTGGATCCATATGTGGTATGTGAAAAGAACACACATGAAATGACTCAAGTTGTTGTTAGTAAAAAGAACACACATTTCAATGACACTGGTGGTTCCATATGTGGTATGTGAAAAGAACACACATGAAATGACTCCAGTTGTTGTTAGTAAAAAGAAGACACATGCAATGACATTGGTGGATCCATATGTGGTATGTGAAGAGAACACACATGAAATGACGCTAGTTGTTGTTAGTAAAATGAACACACATGCAATTACACTGGTGGATCCATGTGTGGTCTCTGAAGAGAACACACATTTCAATGACTCTGGTTATTGTTAGTAAAAAGAACACACATGCAATGACACTAGTGGATCCATATGTGGTCTCTGAAGAGAACACACATTTCAATGACACTGGTGGATCCATATGTGGTATGTGAAAAGAACACACATGAAATGACTCCAGTTGTTGTTAGTAAAAAGAACACACATGCAATGACACTGGTGGATCCATGTGTGGTCTCTGAAGAGAACACACATTTCAATGACACTGGTGGATCCATATGTGGTATGTGAAAAGAACACACATGAAATGACTCCAGTTGTTGTTAGTAAAAAGAACACACATTTCAATGACACTGGTGGTTCCATATGTGGTATGTGAAAAGAACACACATGAAATGACTCCAGTTGTTGTTAGTAAAAAGAAGACACATGCAATGACACTGGTGGATCCATATGTGGTATGTGAAGAGAACACACATGAAATGACGCCAGTTGTTGTTAGTAAAATGAACACACATGCAATGACACTGGTGGATCCATGTGTGATCTCTGAAGAGAACACACATTTCAATGACTCTGGTTATTGTTAGTAAAAAGAACACACATCCAATGACACTGGTGGATCCATGCGTGGTCTCCGAAGAGAACACACATACAATTACTCTGGTTGTTGTTAGTAAATAGAGCACACATGCAATGACACTGGTGGATCCATAGGTGGATTATGAAAAGAGCACACATGCAATGACACTAGCGGATCCATATGTGGTATGTGAAAAGAACACACATGAAATGACTCTAGTTGTTGTTAGTAAAAAGAACACACATGCAATGACACTGGTGGATCCATAGGTGGATTGTGAAAAGAGCACACATGCAATGACTCTAGTTGCTGTTAGTAAAAAGAACACACATGAAATGACACTAGTGGATCCATGTGTGGTCTCTGAAGAGAACACACATGCAATGACACTGGTGGATCCATATGTGGTATGTGAAAAGAACACACATGCAATAACTCTGGTTGTTGTTAGTAAAGAGAACACACATGCAATGACACTGGTGGGTCCATAGGTGGATTGTGAAAAGAACACACATGCAATGACACTGGTGGATCCATATGTGGTATGTGAAAAGAACACACATGCAATGACTCTGGTTGTTGTTAGTAAAAAGAACACACACGCAATGACACTGGTGGATCCATAGGTGGATTGTGAAAAGAGCACACACGCGATGACACTGGTGGATCCATATGTGGTATGTGAAAAGAACACATATGCAATGAATCCAGTTGTTGTTAGTAAAAAGAAACACACATGCAATGACACTGGTGGATCCATGTGTGTTCTCTAAAGAGAACACACATTTCAATGACACTGGTGGATCCATTTGTGGTATGTGAAAAGAACACACATGAAATGACTCTAGTTGTTGTTAGTAAAAAGAACACACATGCAATGACACTGGTGGATCCATAGTAGGATTGTGAAAAGAGCACACATGCAATGACACTGGTGGATCCATATGTGGTATGTGAAAACAACACACATGAAATGAATCCAATTGTTGTTAGTAAAAAGAACACACATGCAACTGGTGGATCCATAGGTGGATTGTGAAAAGAGCACGCATGCAATGACACTTATGGATCCATATGTGGTATGTGAAAAGAACACACATGCAACGACTCCAGTTGTTGTTAGAAAAGAGAACACACATGCAATGATACTGGTGGATCCATATGTGGTATGTGAAAAGAACACACATGCAATGACTCTGGTTGTTGTTAGTAAAAAGAGCACACATGCAATGACACTGGTGGATCCATAGGTGGATTGTGAAAAGAGCACACACACGATGACACTGGTGGATCCATATGTGGTATGTGAAAAGAACACACATGCAATGAATCCAGTTGTTGTTAGTAAAAAGAAACACACATGCAATGACACTGGTGGATCCATGTGTGTTCTTAAAGAGAACACACATTTCAATGACACTGGTGGATCCATTTGTGGTATGTGAAAAGAACACACATGAAATGACTCTAGTTGTTGTTAGTAAAAAGAACACACATGCAATGACACTGGTGGATCCATAGTAGGATTGTGAAAAGAGCACACATGCAATGACACTGGTGGATCCATATGTGGTATGTGAAAAGAACACACATGAAATGAATCCAATTGTTGTTAGTAAAAAGAACACACATGCAATGACACTGGTGGATCCATAGGTGGATTGTGAAAAGAGCACACATGCAATGACACTTATGGATCCATATGTGGTATGTGAAAAGAACACACATGCAACGACTCCAGTTGTTGTTAGAAAAGAGAACACACATGCAATGATACTGGTGGATCCATATGTGGTATGTAAAAAGAGCACACATGCAATGACTCTGGTTGTTGTTAGTAAAAAGAGCACACATGCAATGACACTGGTGGATCCATAGGTGGATTGCGAAAAGAACACACATGCAATGACACTGGTGGATCCATATGTGGTATGTGAAGAGAACACACATCCAATGACTCTGGTTGTTGTTAGTAAAAAGAGCACACATGCAATGACTCTGGTTGTTGTTAGTAAAAAGAGCACACGTTTCAATGACACTAGTGGATCCATATGTGGTATGTGAAAATAACACACATGAAATGACTCTGGTTGTTGTTAGTAAAAAGAGCACACATGCAATGACACTGGTGGATCCATAGGTGGATTGTGAAAAGAACACACATGCAAAGACACTGGTGGATCCATAGGTGGATTGTGAAAAGAACACACATGTAATGACACTGGTGGATCCCTATGTGGTATGTGAAAAGAACACACATGCAATGACACTAGTCGATCCATGTGTGGTGTCTGAAGAGAACACACATTTCAATGACACTGGTGGATCCATATGTGGTATGTGAAAAGAACACACATGAAATGACACTGGTGGATCCATAGGTGGATTGTGAAAAGAGCACACATGTAATGACACTGGTGGATCCATATGTGGTATGTGAAAAGAACACACATGCAATGACTCTAGTTGTTGTTAGTAAAAAGAACACACATGCATTGACACTGATGCATCCATGTGTGGTCTCTGAAGAGAACACACATTTCAATGACACTGGTGGATCCATGTGTGGTATGTGAAAAGAACACACATGAAATGACTCTAGTTGTTGTTAGTAAAAACAACACACATGCAATGACACTGGTGGATCCATATGTGGTATGTGAAAAGAACACACATGAAATGACTCAAGTTGTTGTTAGTAAAAAGAACACACATTTCAATGACACTGGTGGTTCCATATGTGGTATGTGAAAAGAACACACATGAAATGACTCCAGTTGTTGTTAGTAAAAAGAAGACACATGCAATGACACTGGTGGATCCATATGTGGTATGTGAAGAGAACACACATGAAATGACGCTAGTTGTTGTTAGTAAAATGAACACACATGCAATGACACTGGTGGATCCATGTGTGGTCTCTGAAGAGAACACACATTTCAATGACTCTGGTTATTGTTAGTAAAAAGAACACACATGCAATGACACTAGTGGATCCATATGTGGTCTCTGAAGAGAACACACATTTCAATGACACTGGTGGATCCATATGTGGTATGTGAAAAGAACACACATGAAATGACTCCAGTTGTTGTTAGTAAAAAGAACACACATGCAATGACACTGGTGGATCCATGTGTGGTCTCTGAAGAGAACACACATTTCAATGACACTGGTGGATCCATATGTGGTATGTGAAAAGAACACACATGAAATGACTCCAGTTGTTGTTAGTAAAAAGAACACACATTTCAATGACACTGGTGGTTCCATATGTGGTATGTGAAAAGAACACACATGAAATGACTCCAGTTGTTGTTAGTAAAAAGAAGACACATGCAATGACACTGGTGGATCCATATGTGGTATGTGAAGAGAACACACATGAAATGACGCCAGTTGTTGTTAGTAAAATGAACACACATGCAATGACACTGGTGGATCCATGTGTGATCTCTGAAGAGAACACACATTTCAATGACTCTGGTTATTGTTAGTAAAAAGAACACACATCCAATGACACTGGTGGATCCATGCGTGGTCTCCGAAGAGAACACACATACAATTACTCTGGTTGTTGTTAGTAAATAGAGCACACATGCAATGACACTGGTGGATCCATAGGTGGATTATGAAAAGAGCACACATGCAATGACACTAGCGGATCCATATGTGGTATGTGAAAAGAACACACATGAAATGACTCTAGTTGTTGTTAGTAAAAAGAACACACATGCAATGACACTGGTGGATCCATAGGTGGATTGTGAAAAGAGCACACATGCAATGACTCTAGTTGCTGTTAGTAAAAAGAACACACATGCAATGACACTAGTGGATCCATGTGTGGTCTCTGAAGAGAACACACATGCAATGACACTGGTGGATCCATATGTGGTATGTGAAAAGAACACACATGCAATAACTCTGGTTGTTGTTAGTAAACAGAACACACATGCAATGACACTGGTGGGTCCATAGGTGGATTGTGAAAAGAACACACATGCAATGACACTGGTGGATCCATATGTGGTATGTGAAAAGAACACACATGCAATGACTCTGGTTGTTGTTAGTAAAAAGAACACACACGCAATGACACTGGTGGATCCATAGGTGGATTGTGAAAAGAGCACACACGCGATGACACTGGTGGATCCATATGTGGTATGTGAAAAGAACACACATGCAATGAATCCAGTTGTTGTTAGTAAAAAGAAACACACATGCAATGACACTGGTGGATCCATGTGTGTTCTCTAAAGAGAACACACATTTCAATGACACTGGTGGATCCATTTGTGGTATGTGAAAAGAACACACATGAAATGACTCTAGTTGTTGTTAGTAAAAAGAACACACATGCAATGACACTGGTGGATCCATAGTAGGATTGTGAAAAGAGCACACATGCAATGACACTGGTGGATCCATATGTGGTATGTGAAAAGAACACACATGAAATGAATCCAATTGTTGTTAGTAAAAAGAACACACATGCAACTGGTGGATCCATAGGTGGATTGTGAAAAGAGCACGCATGCAATGACACTTATGGATCCATATGTGGTATGTGAAAAGAACACACATGCAACGACTCCAGTTGTTGTTAGAAAAGAGAACACACATGCAATGATACTGGTGGATCCATATGTGGTATGTAAAAAGAGCACACATGCAATGACTCTGGTTGTTGTTAGTAAAAAGAGCACACATGCAATGACACTGGTGGATCCATAGGTGGATTGCGAAAATAACACACATGCAATGACACTGGTGGATCCATATGTGGTATGTGAAGAGAACACACATCCAATGACTCTGGTTGCTGTTAGTAAAAAGAGCACACATGCAATGACTCTGGTTGTTGTTAGTAAAAAGTGCACACGTTTCAATGACACTAGTGGATCCATATGTGGTATGTGAAAAGAACACACATGAAATGACTCTGGTTGTTGTTAGTAAAAAGAGCACACATGCAATGACACTGGTGGATCCATAGGTGGATTGTGAAAAGAACACACATGCAAAGACACTGGTGGATCCATAGGTGGATTG